>CM066037.1:118216542-119466542 GCA_033557465.1 Ichthyophis bannanicus
CTACAGGTCCCCACCACCATCAGAACTGTGAAAACAGGTACATCTCGCAGAGCCTTTTCATTCTCTGCACCAACTATATGGAATCAACTCCCTTTTGAACTGCGTTCAGTCACGGACATTACAATATTCAGGAAAGAGATAAAAACCCACCTTTTCAAATGCTACTACAATCAGCCATGCCCCTCAAGTTCCATGAAAGCATAGCAAAGCAAGCAGATAATTATATGCATTTGGAAACACTTTATGTAAAACATGTAAAATATGGAGCACAAAAATGTATAATCCAAATATGTAAATGTAAAAATGCATAATCCAAAAAGGTGTAAATGTACAATTGTATGCCAGAAATGTGTAAATACGTATGTATAAATGTAAATATGTATAATTTTCCCCCTAGACACTAACCATGTGTGCTGTGACTTCACCTCAGACATATGTATTTACTGTACCCTCCCAGTCCTGATTTGACACCCCCAAAAGAAGAATCGAACCGCTGCTGATCGCTGGAAGCAGCGGTATATAAGTGTGTATTAAATAAAATAAATAAAATAAAGGTGAGCTTGAGAGGGAGAAGGGAGGTGCAAGCGATTAATATGAACTGAACGAAGACTGCGGGTGGGAGTGTGAAAGGTTAATAGATCAGATAAATACTGAGGTGTGTGCAGATAAATAGCCCGATGGACAAGAGTGAGGATCTTAAACTGAATTCGAAAGTTTATTGGCAACCAGTGAAGATGCTGAAGAATGGGAGTGATATGGTCACGGGAAGAGGCATGGAGGATCATCCGAGCTGCAGTATTCTGTATGAGTTGTAATCGGTGGCGCTGGTATTGGGGAATGCCAGCATAAACAGGATTGCAAAAATCTAACCTAGTGATAACTAAAGAAAGTAAGAGGGTGGAAAGAGCCTGAGTGGAGAGAAATGGTCTGATGGCACGGATTCGTCTAAGGCAATGGAAAGAGCGACGAGACACCTGGGAAATGTGATCATGAAACGAGAGATTACTATCAAAAAAGACACCTAAATACCGAAGCTTAGAGACTAGAGATATTGAGGTACCCGAAAAAGATGGAGCAGTAGAGCTGTGGGGAAATCATATAGCCGCGGTTTTAGAAATATTCAACACAAGACAATTTGTAGAAAGCCAGGAAGAAACCATAGATAGACAGGTATTAAGGGGAGCAATATCAGGTTGGGAAGAGGATGTGTGGTGTAGAAGAAAAATATCATCTGCATAGTAGTAACCCGAAATACCCGAATTTATATTCAACCCATATGTCAAATTATTAATCTTCATGAAATTAATTATTTATACGCTGATGACATTATGGTTTATACAAAATTGACCAAAATACCTTTGATACAACAAAAATTAATAACTGTTTGGCTGATATGAATGATTGGCTTAATAACAACAACTTAAAAATAAATTCTGACAAAACAGAAGCAATGTTCATATCTCAATGCCAGTCCTTAAAACTACCAAGTGAAATTAATTTATTAGCTAGAGAAATAAAAATTAAAGATGAATATATTTAGGTGTAACATTAGATAAATATTTAAATTTAAAAGCTCATATAAACAAAATTGCGTCAAAAACAAGCAACCAGGGTCCAATTCCCACTAGCACTCCTTGTGGCCTTGATCAAGTCACTTAACCCTCCATTGCCTCGGAAGAAAGGCCTGGCAATCTACTTCCGGTGACGCTGCCAAGAAAACCCAGGAGTTTCTGGGTCACCAGGAGTCAGGACTGACTCAAAGGCACACATTGCATTGCATTTTGCAAGGGGTATGTTTACTAAACCGTCATAATGTTACCGGCGCTAGTTGCAGCGATAATGTGAAGAATGCCATATAAGTAGTGGGCGTTCCAGTCCTAAGGTAGCAGGAATATGTATCGCGTGATAGTAGGCACCATGGCACGTTAACACGCGTTAACCCTAAGTACATGCCATCGCACTGTTAAAAGCTATAACGATGTAGCCCACTGGTTATTGCAATGACTGTGGAGGCAGAGGTCATGGGTTCGATCCCGCAGTGGTGTAATCTAAAAAGACTGTCTGAGGCATTTTCTTTTAATTTAAATCAGTGCTGCCAGCAAAAATACCCTCACAGTGTCGTAACGTAAGGCACCCCATAGGTCACATTATAAAGTGCCCTGTCTGCCAAGGCACCCTATAATGTGCCCTATAGGGCGCCTATGAGGCACCTTAGGCTACAGCACTGTGAGGGTATTTCTGCTGGCAGCACCGATTTAAATCAAAAGAAAATGCCTCAGACAGCATTTTTAGATTACACCACTGCGGGATCGAACCCATGACCTCTGCCTCCACAGTCATTGAAGTAACCAGTAGGCTACATCTCTATAGCTACTACCACACTGCTGGCTGGCTACAGAAAGACTGCTGGTCACCACACAAACTGCTGTGGTTACCAGGATAGGGTAAACCCACCTGTACTTATGATGCACTATGCACATGCAGATCAGCAGTCTACAGCTGATCACATAATGGGGTATGCACCCCCCAGCACCTAGGCCTGGTAGGGGGAACTGACCGTGTGTGTTACTGGCACAGAGTAGCTACAGACCGTGACATTGTGCGGGTCCTGTGCTCACCCTGAGGGTGAGGTGGGGCGCCCAGCACCAGGTCCGCAGCACCTGGCTTGGCTGAGATAGGCTATGCTGCAGGTCCCCATCAGTGCCAGTGTGTGATAGGTAGCCCTTGCAGACACACCTAGGATACACCTGTGTCTATCTGTATTTCCCAGTCACGTCTAGCCTTTGTGGACTATGATGAACCCAGAATAGTGCATATCTTGTGTGGGTGCCATGGTCACATGTTATAAGTGAAGGGGGTGTTTGGACCCAAAAGTGGATTATGTAGCACCACCCAACCCGCCCTCTGTGGCTCAGGGTGGGGGACAGGATCTCCCACCAACATATCCACATTCTACATCTATGCAATGGTGGCAGTAGAGGGGACCATCAACTCCAGTCCTGCTTGGGGAACAGGCACCCTACAGGGCAGTCAATGCAGATCTGTACGCATCAATAAGGCAATGGCAGACAGGCAGAATGCTGGAAAAGCTCAGCTGCCCCCCCCACCACTATCTGACATTCACCAGCAGAGGGCACAGTCAGTCTCCACTCGCTGCACCCTGCAAGGTGTTCCAGCCATACACATACTAACTGCAGACAGTCTGCTAGCTAGTACATAGTGCATGTTCCCGGAGGAACTGTGTGCACCCAAAAATGGAATGTGAGCATACACACCAAGCAGGTATGTCAGTGATTGGGCCCCAGAAAAGGGAACCCAGAAATATCACTTGAGAGGAAATACTGTATAGCACTATGGGGGAACCTAGCCATGCCGTGGTCACTGCTCAGTCGGGGTGAGAGTGACCTCCCAGCATGACATGCTGTGGCCATCCTGTCCGTGCAGGTGGTGGTCGGGCACTACAATGTCCCAGCCATTGCCCTATGCTCTGTGCAGATGCATCCTGCCCAGGCCACCCTGTCCGGGCCATACCCACAGTACCTTGCTCCTCATTATGCAGATTGGCAGTCTAACACTGGAAACAGTGCAAGCAGTGTGGGCTCAGTAAGGTGTAGACAGCCACAACACACTGGATAGACATACACACACTGTAAAAGGGGGTGCTTGTTATGAAAGCTACACCACCTTTTGCAAAGATCCAGACTATCTATGCCGCAAAGGATTGTGGTAATAGTAGTCCAGTTGTATAGTGTTTGCCTTTGAGGTAAATAGGAATGTAGTAGTTGAGTCGAGTATAAGGCAAAATAATGTTTATTTATGGGGTAAATTATTCCACACACAGATTATACTTGGTAACACCTTCCGGATAACTTTTCCAGGTTTTGTAATCAAAGTAAAGAACACAACTGAAAGTTCCAAGCAAATAGTTTGCAGAATCTTTTCAAGCAACAGAAAAACACATCTCCAGGAACAAGCAGGAATGAGTCCTCACATATGGGTACGTCGGTACCGACGGAGCCTGCGCGGGAATGCTCCCCAGCTTCCCAGAAAGGAAAGCCTTTGGGAGCATCCCACAGCGCATGCGCGCTGCCTTCCCGCCTTTCCTAACCAACTCTCCTCAGTTCTTCTTTTCCGCGGAGCCAGCAGGTCGTGTTCCTGTCACCGCTGAAGAAGTTCTTTATTTTAATTTATTTCTTTGGTCGCGTGTCTGCCTTCCCCGACGCCGGACCGGTACCACCGGTCTTTTCTTTTCTTTCAAAAAAAAAAAAAATTTATATTTTTTTTCCTCACTTGGTGTATTTTTCTTCTTAGGTCTCCAGGCCCACAAGAAATTTTTCCCTCATGGAAAAACCAGCCTCCGGGTTCAAAAAATGCACTAAGTGTAGCGGTACAATTTCTGTTACAGATACCCATGAATGGTGTCTTAAATGTTTGGGTCCTGAACACTCCATTCCAGATTGCCAGTCCTGTTCTTCAATGTCTAAACGAGGGTTACAGAACCGAGCAGCCAAGCTCCATGTGCTGTTTCCCACGGATGCACCGGCAGTGGCATCGACATCTTCCAGGTCTTCCTCTCCCGATGGGTCTCAGGTAAACAAACATAATCCTAGCAGGTCCTTGAAGGGCAAATCTCCCTCTAAGTATCGAGATGCCTCCGGGCTTGCCCTCGAGGATCCTGCCCCAGCCAAACAACCCCGGCGGGAAGCTCCGGCTTCCAGAGCTCCTCCTATGGGGTTACAGGTTGACATCGATGGCACGGCCTCGACCGATCACCTGTTAAGACTGCTCTGGGGTACCGGCACAATCTCCCGGTACCAACATCCAGGCAGTCGTGGCGTCCATGGATCACACTGTTCAATCCATGCAGCAGGCTATAATGGCTTTTATTAAAGCTGCGACGCCGACGGTACCGCAACGAGTCCCGTTGTCGGTACCGGCGCCGATACCAGTACCGACTGCATCGACATCGGCCAGGATACCGACTCAGGTTCCTTGTCCAGGGCTATTTCTCGGTACCGATCCGGTACCGGGGACGCCCGATGTCGGTACTGATCGATACGCGTATCGATCGTTGTAAGGGGACAGACGATACTTTGATTCCTCTGATGATTCTGATTCATCAGATGAGTCTCCTGAAGTATCCATTACCCTTCCTGAGGAGCCTGCTTCTCCAAAAAGGAGAATGTCTCCTCCAGAGGATTTGTCCTTTCAAGACTTCATAATAGAAGTAGCTAAAGGACTCTCTATTTCAGTAACCTCTGAAGCAGAGCCTAGAGAAAAAAAATTAGATATTTTAGGATACTCTAAGGCTCCCAGAGAGGCAGTCACCTTGCCAATTCATGAAATTCTTCATGAACATATGATTGACTTATGGGAGACTCCTCTCACCCTTTCTCCTCATTCTCGCAGATTGGACACTATGTACTGTGTCCCTCCTTGTCCTGGATTTCAGAAAACTCAGCTTCCTCACCACTCCATTGTGGTGCAGTCAGCTATGAAAAGGATAAAGAGTACCAAAAGACACTCTTCTGCTCCTCCAGGAAGAGAATGCAGGACCTTGGATGCTTTTGGTAGGAAAATCTTCCAAGCCAGCATGCTTATTGCCAGAATCAACTCATATAGCCTTTATATGGGTATGTTTCTAAAGGAAGTTGCACAAAAACTGCACACCTATCTCCCTTTTATTCCAGAGGATAGAAGGGATGAGTTCCTCCTTTGGCTTAAGCATACTCAAGACATTTCAAAGTTTTCCAACAGGGCAGCCTTTGACTCCTTTGAAGGTGCCAGCAGAGCCTCAGGCATTGCCATAGCTGCTCGCAGAATTGCTTGGCTCCAGGCTTCTGATCTAGAACCCTGGGTTCAGGATGGCTTAGGAAATCTGCCCTGTACGGGTGAAAATCGTTTTGGCAAAGAGTGGCAAATAAAAGCCACTCAAATGGATGCAGAGAATTCTGCTCTGGATAGACTTTCCAAGTCAATCTCCATTCCAGCCAAGAAAAAATCTTTCAAAAAGCCTTTTTACAAAAGGAGCAGATTTCCTTCCACTTCTGGCCAACAATCTTCTACAGGTCGCTTTGCTACTAAGCGTCAGCAACCTAAACAGGCCAGGCCTAAACCTGCAGGCGCTGCTACAACTCAGCAGTCCCAGCCCCCTCAGGGGTTTTGACTTGATACTAGAGAACTTAACCTTTCCGGCTCTACAACAGCCAGAACCTCTCACCATTCCAGGAAGGTTAGCTCATTTTGCTCCCAGATGGGAGCAAATCACATCAGAGCAATGGACCCTCTCCATCATAAGAGAGGGCTACAAACTTCATTTCTCAGACCTTCCTCCCTACACCATGGTGAGACACTTCAATTCTCCCACATCTCTCCTCGACCTTCTGGATCAGGAGGTGACTACCCTTCTGGCCCAGAGGGCCATAGAAGAAGTTCCTCTTCTTCAACAGGGGTCAGGGTTTTACTCCCCCTATTTTCTCATTCCAAAGACAACAGGGGGATACAGACCCATTCTAGATCTCAGAGAATTGAACAAATTCCTATGCAAGGAGAAGTTCAAGATGCTTTCTCTAGGCACTCTCCTTCCATACCTGCAGAGTCAGGATTGGCTTTGTTCTCTAGATCTCAAGGATGCGTACACTCATGTCCTCATCCATCCATCTCACAGAAAATTCCTACGTTTTCTGTTCCAGGGAAAACATTACCAATACAGAGTCCTTCCTTTCGGTCAGGCCTCTGCTCCAAGAGTGTTCACCAAATGCATGGCAATAGTTGCTGCATTTCTACGCACTCTGGGAATATTTGTCTTCCCATATCTGGACGACTGGCTCATCCGAGCTCCAACCCAGTCGGAGGCTCAGATCTCCCTGAACCGCACCAGGCGCATTCTGCAATACCTGGGACTTGTGGTAAACCTCCCAAAGTCCCAGCTCACCCCTACTCAGTCCCTGGAATTCATAGGGGCCTGGTTGGACACCACTTCTGCAAGGGCCTACCTCCCTCAGGCCCGTTGTCAACTTCTAGTGCAGTTAGCCTCCCAGATTCAGTCAACGAGCCACTTAACTGCCAGGGAGATGCTACAGCTGCTAGGCCATATGGCTTCCACAGTACATGTGGTACCCTAGGCTCGCCTACACATGAGAGCAGCTCAATGGACTTTGTCCACCCAGTGGACTCAAGCTTCAGGAGCTCTCTAAGACCAAATAGCAACCTCCAAACGTCTCTTTTGGGCTCTCCAATGGTGGATATCCACTCAAAATCTGTTGCTGGGGTCCCCCTTTCAACCTTTGTTGCCCCAGGCAACCCTCACAACAGATGCCTCCCAAACAAGTTGGGGAGCTCATCTACAAGACTTCTCCACCCAAGGCACTTGGTCCCCACAGGAGACCTCTCTTCATATCAACCACTTGGAACTTCGAGCAATATTCCTAGCTCTCAAGGTCTTTCATACCCTCCTCAGCTACAAGACAGTCCTCATTCATACGGACAATCAAGTAGCCATGTTTTACATAAACAAGCAAGGAGGAACTGGCTCTCTGTCGCTTTGCAACGAAGCTCTAAGATTGTGGGCCTTCGCCAGAGAGCATCAAATCCATCTCCTGGCAGTATACCTCCCAGGAATCCAAAACTCTTGGGCAGACAGACTCAGTCGAGTTCTGCTTCCACACGAATGCCAAACTTCCCCGGTTCTGTTCCAGAATTCCGTGTCAGGGAGCTCAGGCCAAGGATGCCTTCCTCCTTCATTGGGGTCAGGACTTCCTGTATGCCTTTCCACCCATTCCTTTGATTCCCAAGACTCTGTTCAAACTCCAGAGGGATCAAGGATCTATGATCCTCATAGCTCCACGCTGGCCACGCCAAGTGTGGTACCCTCTACTTCTGCATCTCTCCCAAGCCCCCTCCCTGGACTTGGGAGCTGCACCAGACCTTCTGTCCCAGGAGGAAGGGACTTTGTGGCATCCAAATCCCAAGTCCCTTCATCTCAGAGGTTGGTTACTGAAGGCCTAGACCTTCAAGACTTCAATCTTTCTCAGCAAGTGAAGGATATCCTCCATGCTTCCAGGAAACCTTCCACTAGGCGTTCCTATGCTTTTAAATGGAAAAGATTTTCCATTTGGTGTGCTCAAAAGGGTCTTGACCCTCTGGCACTTCCTGTGAATTCTCTATTGGAATATATCCTGCATCTCTCTAATGCAGACCTTAAAACTAATTCAGTAAGGGTCCATTTGAGTGCTATTGCAGCATCCCTTAAGCCTCTCAATGGAAACCTATTTCCTCTCATCCTCTTATTGCAAGATTCATGAGAGGCCTAACTTTAACTAAACCTCCCATTCGACCTCCTCCGGTGGCATGGGACTTAAACTTGGTTCTTGGTCAGCTTATGAAGCAACCTTTTGAACCCTTAGCCACTACCTCCTTGAAATTTCTTTCCTGGAAGGTTATTTTCCTTATTGCAATCACTTCTGCTCGCCGCATCAGTGAACTGCAGGCCTTAGTGGCTAATCCTCCTTATACAAGGTTCCATTATGATAAGGTAGTCCTTAAGACAAATCCTCACTTTATGCCTAAAGTGGTCTCACCTTTTCATCTTAATCAAGAGGTATATTTACCTGTCTTTTTTCCAGCTCCTCATGCATCCAGTGCAGAGAGGAACCTTCATACTCTAGATTGTAAAAGAGCTCTTGCTTTTTACTTACACAGGACACAGCAACATAGAAAGTCTTCCCAGCTTTTTGTTGCTTTTGATCCTTCTCATTTAGGACTTCCAGTCTCTTAAGAGAACACTGTCCAATTGGATTGCTCAGTGTATTTCTTTTGCTTACCAGAGTAAGAACCTTTCTCTGGAGGGCCATGTCACAGCTCACAATGTGAGGGCCATGGCCATCTCTATGGCTCATCTTCATTCTGTGTCCATCGACCAGATCTGTCGAGCAGCCACCTGGGCCTCAGTTCATACCTTCACAGCCCATTACTGTTTGGACAAGGACTCCCACCGGGATGCCTTGTTTGGTCAGGCTGTCCTCAGACACCTGTTCCATTCTTGAACAACTCCTGCCCTCCTTCCCTGAATGGATGCCTGAGATCCATAGGAAGACGAGGAACCCTTTAGGGTCTCATACCCTTGGGGATCTCCCAGGCATCTTAGCTAGGGAGTCCCCATATGTGAGGACTCATTCCTGCTTGTTCCTGGAGATAGCACAGTTACTTACCTGTAACAGGTGATCTCTGGGAACAGCAGGAATTAGTCCTCACAACCCTCCCACCTCCCCTAGGAGTTGTATCTCTCTCTATTTTTCCTTTCCTCCCTCTCTCTATTGTCTCAGCTTTAAACTCGAACTGAGGAGAGTTGGTTAGGAAAGGTGGGAAGGCAGCGCACATGCTCTGTGGGATGCTCCCAAAAGCTTTCCTTTTTGGGAAGCTGGGGAGCGTTCCCGCGCAGGCTCCGTCGGTACCGACGTACCCATATGTGAGGACTAATTCCTGCTGTTCCCAGAGATCACCTGTTACAGGTAAGTAACTGTGCTTTCCCTTCAGTCACTGCTGACAACTGCTCAGCAGTGTTGGAGAATAAACCCAAAAGGAAAAACTTCTTTACAAACAGCGTTCTTCTTTCACATTCAAAGCAGTTATTTATACAACATGTGCACGGCTTTGAGCAATGCTCTACTCTATCAACAGGTCGATAACAAGCTTTAATCAATAGCTGGTTTCCTCCTCTGCACACGTGTTTTCATTTCCATTCCCCAAAAGCCTCTTTCTTTCCATATAAAACTTTCTGGGGAGCCAGTAATTAGAACATTTCCTTTTGATGGTTTTAATCCTACTTTGAGGATTTCTTTAGGCTATCAATCTTACACAAAGAACAGTCCATGCAAAAATCATCTCCCTCAGGACTGTACCTTGTTCCTCCAATTGCATAGGCTCAATCTCAATATCTGGCATAGAGGGCTTCAATAACTGGCCTCTAGTGGGAGAGACACTGTTTCCCAACAGTTTGCATTGCTCCAGGTTAGTCAAAGGATCAAAGTTCATACTTGAGTCACAACTGTCCTTGGGCTGTCTCCTTAGGTATCTTGGCCAGTAAGCATGGGTGCTTCTGGGGCCTGTCCTCCAGTCTGTATCACTGGACCTCAGGGCATCAGCTCCATACCTCTTCCCATAAGACTTTGTGTTCCTTTTCTCCTTAGCTGCTCCTGTCTGCTTACAGGGTGCTGCTTTAGAGTTCTTACCAGAATCACAGGAATCTCTATAGGTACACGTCTCTCTTTGAGTTCCTCTTGCCTTCTCTCGCTTGGACCTTTTTCTTCTCTCTCGTCGCTGTGGTTGTCGTCTCTGAGCTGGTCCTTCCCCTGGTCTCTGAGCCGATCCTTCGCCTGGTCTCTGAGCCGGTCTTTCCCTTGGTCTGCCTTCTGAATATTCAGTTCTGCCTTTAAAGTCCTTAGCTTCCAACTCCTCCCTTGCAGTGCTCAGGTGTTGGTGCTTAAACTCTCCTCTGGCCACTGATTGATTAGGCATGACGTAAGGGTTTTTCAGACTATGCTTATGCTTCTCCTCCTTAGCTCCACTAGGGGCTTTCTGCAAGTTACTGCAGCTGGGAATAAGCTGTCTTTTAGGGAAACAGGCTGCTCTATTTCTCTGACCTGCCAGAACAGGTCCCTTGATTAATGTAAATTCCTTTCTATTGGCAGTACTCTCAGGGCTCTGATAAGCTTCCTTATGACAACACTCCCACACCTATGTCAGCATTGTGCAAATATAGAGGTTTTTGGCAGCCCTGGGCACAGTGCAGGCATGGCTATGGTACGCAATACTGTTGGGGTCACTCCCCGGGGTGGTAAACGCTGTCAGAAACCAAAACTGAAACACACTCCACAGATATCAGAAAGGTTGCTATGATGCAGCTCTGTCAACAAATTGTGTTTAATTTAGGATTTGTTATCTGCCATTACTCATAGCAACCTTTTGATATATGTGTAACGTGTTCCCAAGTTTAGGGCAGCATTGCTAAGGTATGCAAGTGCTAGTATTGGGAGATGCTGCTCCACGCAGGGCCCAACAGCCTGACTCTCCATGAGGCTTTGGATAGTGGAGCCTGTGGATGTGGGTGTTTATGCCCCTGTTGGCCGCTGCTCTAGGGCTGAGTTTCCCAACTCCGGTCCTGGTGGGCCAAACACGGTTCAGGTTTTCATGCTGTCCCTAATGAATATGCATGAGATACATTTGCATACAATTGGGGCGTTGCATATAATTGCAGTACAGGCATATTTATTAGGGACAGCATGACACCTGAATGGTGTTTGGCCCTCCAGGACTGCAGTTGGGAAACTCTACTCTAGGGATTGCACATGTTTATGGTGTCTGTGCCCTGTTGGGTAAAATATAGGCGTTTATGGCTTGTTTATTTAATCTGCAATAACAGTTCCGTCTTTATTACCACGGTTTAGTACTGGGTAAAATATAGGGACATGGTTTGCAGGAGCCACAGCTGGGGCTTAAACCTGTGACCTTCTGCCCCTGAACACACTGGCTGTGTGTACTGCACCAAACTGTTGCCACAGAGGCAGATCATTCCCTGGGGCTACCATTAGTGTTCGTTAGACAAACCTTGTCTGTTGCACCGCATGGCACCCACCTAAACAGGGCTTGGCCTTGGTCTGCTGTGGGCTGATGCCACTGCCCCCTCCACCACTAGCAACCCTCCGCCACCACTGTTCCCTCTAAGCTGTGCGCGTGTGCGCGCGCACACACCTTGCCGAGCGAGCGCACATACTTTACAACAGAGCGCACAAAAATTATGGCTCTGATTCTGATAGAAAACAACACAGACATCTTAAAATTTAAAAGTTATGATTGTAATTACTAGAAATATCCCGCTTCATTTAGTAATCGTCTATTTTCATTTAATTTGATTAAAATCAATGTGGTCTACATACTGTATTCTGATGTATAGTCAAATTTTAAAGTATATAACTCCGAGTGTCGTTATGTGGCGCACAAAAATGTAACCTTCCTTCAAAAGCTGCACACAGCTGATATTTTATGCGCACACAGCCTACAGAAAATTAGAGGGAACATTGTCCGCCACCATGCTGACATTCCCTTATGCCAGTGGTGCTGGTGGTGCTCAGTCCCAGGCCATCCAGTGTGCCAGTAGGCATCTGCCTATGGTGTGGGTTCTCAGGTAGGGGTGCCTACATGGACATGCACGCTTTCCCCCTGGCACCACCTGCCAATGTTATGTGCCCTTGGGGGTACCTACTGGGTAATATCCCCTGTGACACTGTGGGACACACACTCGTGCCCATGTTGGACCCTCGTCAGTTGCTGTCTTGCTGCTTTACAGTTTCGGCATTCCTATGTGCCACCTAGGCATCTGCCTAGTCCGCACTGTGCCCCAGCTGGACCACAGCATAACAAACCTGCCCAATATAAACGACAAAACCCTGATCACCGCTCTTTCACTGTGGGATCATTCACTTTGTAGGGGGACAGAGCATAGCCCCTTCCAAACATGATATCTTCCTTTTTACGCTTTGTCAGTAGTGTTGCTTTATGTTTATCATTAGTAGCACTATTGGCCAGCTTGGTTATGGGGATTTCAAATGTGGTTCTGGTCATTTAATATGTTTATTTGCCTTTTTGGTTCCTGCGTGTGTGTCACTACTATCGCTTTTCTGGGTTTCCCTGGCTTTGCTGTACATTGCTGACTGAAATGGTTTCTCTCTCCTGCAAATGTGCCTCTAGCGCGAGGTTTTCACTGGCGCTAATTTTCAGGCCTTCATTTCACGGCGTTAGTATGCATGGGGCCTCTCCCCGCCCACTCTCCGCCCATTGACCCCTCATCTCTGCCCTCTGGGGAGCCTTACTCCACCCTCTGTGCACCTTACTGCCGCCGCAGACATTATCGTACGATACGTGACGTTCTCACACGGTAAAGCACCATTATCGTGCGATAATGCCACAGCTGTGACGTTAGCGCCGTTTAGTAAACATACCCCTAAAACCAATACTTAAATACAAATCACTTTTGCACGGTATGTCAGGCAGTCATAACACCTCTACTTGAGTTTGGAAACATCTTGAATCCAGGTCTTCCTAAACACTCTATCCATCCTCTCCAATTAGTTCAGAACACCATTGCGTGTATTATAACTGGCTCTACAAAATTTGAACACATAACTCCTGTCCTCAAACAGTTACATTTCCTTCTGGTTACTGCAAGAGCAAAATATAAAAACCTAATGACTATTTTCAAAATTTTTCACCAGTCCTCAGCACATATTCAACAATCTATAATTTCAAAAGACAAGAGCATAAGACCAAGACGATTTCAAAATATCAATAAACTTAATACTCCTTTGAACTTCAACAAATCAAAACAAATGATGTCTAAAAGAGTGTTTTTCTTTATGGCACCAGAGTTATGGAATTCTATTCCTGAAGACTTAAGAACTCAGGAAGACATTAAGGACTTTCGCAAATCTTTAAAGACTTATTTATTTATAGAATCATTTGGTGAAATAACTTAAATTAACCATTATGTATGTTTAATTTCACTATGATATAGTATTATAACAAACTGTTTTGTTTTGTATTCGTATTGTAATGTATCGTTTTTGTTTTCGCATACCCTCAGTATGTAAGCCGTTGTCTTGTCAACCACTTTGATTGAAGGATAAGGTGGTATACAAAACTGGTTAAATAAATAAAAGGAAGAGCGCAAACATACAATTTGCTGAAGAGATATGTTAATATAACCTTCAAAGAGGAATTCATAGCAGGTGCTATTTTTCCATAGTATTTTTTGAAAGCAGAGATGGCTTTTCTTGTCTGTTAGTAATAGGCTGAATAAATATGCCATCGACGGCATAGTGCACACAGCTTCAGATTCATTTTGAAAACTAAACAGAAATAGTAATAGGCACCCTCTATAGATTAAAAGGAATAATTAGACCTTACCTGCTAATTAGCATTCCTGAAGGAACTCCAGTCCAGTCCCTATCTTCTGGGTTGTGCCCCCCCTCCAGCAGCGAGGAGACTGAGAACGTCATCTTCTTTGATGACCCTAGGGTACATATAGTACTGGCACCTCCCACCAGCATCAGTATCCTATTGGCAAAGCAAACCTAACGGAGAGACTACTTATGCAAACCACACTATAAGTAAAATGAGACCAATAACAATAACCAACACTACTCCCCCCTCCCTGGGAAAGGGTCATCCCACCCCTCCCCAAGAGGAGGAAGACTACCTGAGCCCGCCGTTGCCGTCATCATGGCTCCTTGCTCATCCATATCCACACCTTCTCAGCATCAGAGCCTCCTGTAGACGATGTATCTGCTCTTATCTTCCGTGGCTCATCTGCTGCTTTGGGCCGCTGAAGCCTATTAGAAAACAGAACAAAAACCAGAACAAAACCTGGGCGGGATCAGGGACTGGACTGGAGTTCCTTCAGGAACGCTAATTAGCAGGTAAGGTCTAATTATTCCTTCCTTAGCGTCCTCCAGTCCAGTCCCTATCTTCTGGGATGTAACAGAGCAGTTCAAACCTGGGAGGGGCCTGCAAGGCCGGCCCGAAGCACCGAACCTCCAAACCCCGCATCCTCAGAGGCGAGAACATCCAGCCTGTAATGCTTGGCAAAGGTGTGAAACGAAGGCCAAGTGGCCACCCTACAAATCTCCAGCGGAGGGACAAGACTAAGCTCCACCCACGATGCCGCTTGAGCTCACGTGGAATGGGCCCGAAATCCACCCGGCACCTGCCTTCCCTTAAGGATATACGCTGAATTAATAGTTTCCTTGACCCATCTAGAAACCGAGGCCTTGGAAGCCACTTCCCCCTTACGCGTGTCCTGCAAACAAGATGAACAATCTATCCGACTTGCGAAACGAAGTCGTCCTCTCTAAGTAGCACTTAAGAACTCTGCGCACGTCTAATAAGCGAAGACGACCGTCACTTCCCCCCTGTACCGAACCCGAGAAGGAGGGGAGAGAAACTGCCTGATTCACATGAAAAGGTGAAACCACCTTAGGCAAAAACGAAGGAACTGTCCGGAGAACTATCTTCTCTTTAAAGAAAGACAGAAAGGGCGGATGACAAGACAGTGCCTGGAGCTCGGAAATATGCCTGGCCGAACAAATGGCTACCAAAAAGACAGTTTTAAGAGTCGCGTCCTTCAACGACGCCCTCCGCATCGGCTCGAAAGGCTCCCCGGCCAGGGCATCCAAAACCAGATTGAGATCCCACGGAGGAACCAGGGACCTCAACTGAGGCCGCAAACGACCTACTGCTTTTAGAAACCGACTTACATCCGCATGCTCTCCCAAGGGCTTGCCCTGAACCTTGCCCCTTTAACACGCAATCGCCGCTACCTGTACCCGCAGAGAACTGGCCGCCAGGCCCTTGTCAAACCCTGCCTGCAAGAAGTCCAGAACCTCAGGCACTGACACCGAAGGAGGCTCCTTTCCCCGGTCCATACACCAACCTTCAAATATACGCCAAACCCTTACATAGGAAAGACAGGTAGACTGTTTACGAGAATTCAGCAAGGTCGCAATCACTGCCCTAGAATAACCCCTCTTCAGGATCTGTGCCCTCTCAATAGCCAGGCTGTAAGCGAGAACCGATCCACCTGCGGCATGTGGATTGGCCCCTGCTCCAACAAATCCTCCCGAACCGGAAGGTGCCACGAAGGAGAGGCCAACAGACGCACCAGATCGGCGTACCAAGGGCGGCGAGGCCAATCTGGGGCTATAAGAATCACCAGACCTGGATGAGCCTCTATCCGATGAAGCACCCTGCCTATGAGCGCCCAAGGGGGGAAAACATACAGCAGGCCTTCTGACGGCCACTTCTGAACCAGAGCGTCCAAGCCCTCTGACATCTGCTCTTTCCTTCGACTGAAGAAGCGACTTGCTTTGGCCGACTGGAAATGCGCCATGAGATCCATCACCGGAGTCCCCCAACGAGCCACTACACGCTCGTAAACCTCCTGGCAGAGCTCCCACTCCCCGTGTTCCACTCTGTTGCTGCTCAAGAAGTCCGCCGTCACGTTTTCCACTCCGGCCACATGCTGAGCTGACAAGACTGAGAGATGAACCTTGGCCCATTCTAGCAGGTCTGCCGCCGCCGCCTCCTCCAAGGGAGGACTGCTTGTGCCGCCTTGCCGATTGATATATGCTACTGCCGTCATGTTTTCGGACAGCACCCTGACCGCCCTGTGGACTACTAACGTCCGGAGGGCTCTGAGAGCCAGAGCAACTGCCCGCAACTCCAGCCTGTTGATTGACCACTGGGATTCCTGGACATCCCAAATGCCCTGGGCGAAGTGCCCCTCGCAGTGAGCGCCCCACCCGGAGAGGGAGGCATCCGTTGTCAACTGAACGCACACCGGGGACTCGAGAGGCATGCCCCGTTCTAGGCTCCCCGGCTTTAGCCACCACCGCAAGGCTTCTCTGGCCCCTACTGGGCAAACGAGCTCCATTGACATGGACTGATTTTGATGAGACCAACACCTCAGCAAGGCCCATTGAAGAGGCCTAATATGTGCCCTGGCCCAGGGTACCAGTTCTATCGTTGCCACCATGGTCCCCAGGATCTGAAGATAATGCCAGGCCTAGGGCGCCTCCATGGCCAGGAACTGAAGGACTAGTTGTCTTAACGCTTCTGCTCTGCGGGCCGGAAAGAAAACCTTGCCCCCAGATACTCGATCCCTTGCGAGGGATTCAACTTGCTCTTTGCCATGTTGATCACCCACCCCAGACTCCGTAGAAAGGCGACCACCCGGGCCGTCGTCTTCCGACTCTCCTCCTCAGATTTTGCCGGGATCAACCAGTCATCTAGGTAAGAGTGAACCAATATCATCTCCTTGCGCAGCGCCGCGACCACCACCACCATGACCTTGGTGAAGGTGCGCGAGGCTGTTGCCAGGCCGAAGGGTAATGCCTGAAACTGGAAGTGACCTTCCAGCGTTGCAAACCGCAGGAACCGCTGATGAGCCTCGCGAACCGGAATATGCAAATATGCCTCTGTTAGATCCAGAGCGGACAGGAACTCTCCTTGCTGCACCGCTACCAAGACAGACTTCAATGTTTCCATCCGAAAATGAGGCAGCCTGAGGCACCGATTGACTCCTTTTAGGTCGAGAATCGGCCGAAAGGTCCCCCCTCCTTTTTGGGTACCACAAAATAGATGGAGTATCGACCGCAACCGCGTTCCTCTGGAGGCACGGGCATGACTGCGCCCAACCCTCGCAATTTCGCCAGTGTCTCCCTTACTGCGGTCCTCTTGGCAGGGGACTTGCATGGGGAGAGTACACCCTGTCGTATCACCTCCAAGACCCATTGATCCGACGTAACCCGGGCCCAAGCAGGGAAGAATTGCCGAAGGTGCCCCCCTACCGGCAGCTCTCCCTGCTGAGCCCCCGTTGTTTCATTGCGTCTTTCTAGAGGCCGAGGAGTCGGAAGGGGCGGCAAACCCCTTCCCAGCCCCCCTGAACTCCCAGAAACTTTGGCCCCTGGAGTTGAAGTGACCCCTCTGAAAGGGCGTCGACCGAAAACCCCTAAACCTCCGGGATTCCTTCGGCTGCGAGCGCAAAGGCGCAGGAAAGCGACTCTGCTTAGGCCTATCCTCGGGAAGCCTACCTCCCTTAGACTCCCCCAGATCCTTTACCAGCTTCTCCAAGTCCTCCCTAAAGAGGAGCTTCCCCTTAAAGGGGAGCCTGCTGAGCCGGGCCTTTGAAGAGCCATCTGCGGCCCAGTTACGTAACCAAAGATAGCAGCAGGCCGCCACTACCAAAGCCATATTTTTGACCAAGCTTCTAACTAGATCATACTGGCTATCAGCTAAATAGGCAGCTCCCGATTCAATCCTAGCCGCCTCCCCTGACGGTTGCGTTGTGGGGTCTCCAGACAGCTACAGCTGTTGGGTCCACTGCAAGCAGGCCCGGGCTGCCCAGGCCCCACAAACGGACGCCTGGAGCGCCATGGCACTTACGTCAAAAGCCTGCTTAAGCAGCGTTTCCAACTTTCTATCCTGGGTGTCCTTGAGGGCAGCACTGCCCTCTACTGGAATTGTAGTCTTCTTCGTGACTGCCGACACTGCCGCATCTACCCTGGGGGAACGAAGCAACTCCTTCTCCCCTTCAGGCAAGGGATACAGACGGCCCATGGACCGAAACCCTCTCAGTCCTGATTCAGGTTGATCCCATTCCTCCTGAATCATCTGCTTTACTACCCGGTGCACCGGGAAAACCACCTGCGATTTCCAGACTGCCTGGATCAGTGGGTCCTCCAGCGCTTCTTCCTTCCCACCCCTCCCTTCCAGTTCTTCCTCGTCCTCCCCCATCTCCCTGTCTGAGGATTCACCCTCCTGAATCTCCGACATCGGGGGACGAGGAGCCTCATCCTGAGAAAGCCTAGCCCGCTTTGACGGAAACTCCTGCTTCCTCTTGCTCTCTAGTGTCCAAAGGACCGCCTGCAGCACCGCCTAGAGCAGGGCCCTGCTCTCGAGCTCCCCGCTTGCGCAGGCAAAAGGCCCTGTGCATCAGAAGTACAAATTCTGGGGAAAAATCCCCTACGCCACTCCTCTCCAGGCCCCCCCTGAGGTAGAAGGCCCGGGTTGCTCCAGGGGAATGGGCAAAAGTTCCGGCACCGCCGGAAGCTCAGGAGCAGACTGACCCCCTACCGCCAGCTCCCGAGAAACGGAAGCAAGGGGATCCTGAGAAAAACTTGCATCCCCTGTTCCAGCTCTGCTGCCTCTGTTGCGCAGCCCTTACAGAGCCCAGCCTCTGACACTGTAGACTTCTGGGTGCCACAAATCAAGCACTTGGCCTTAGGCATAGTGACAATGAGATGGAAATTAAAATTAAATTAAATTAAATAAAGACACCTTTTTTTTTTTTTTTTTAAATCGAGGCCACTCTAGGGTCCCCGAAGCTTCCCGCACCTACCGCCAATTCCCTCAGGCAAGGAACCCCCGTGGTTAAGGCCCTCTGCACGGGCCCGACTAAACTGCAAACTGTGCAATGCACGCCAAAAAGGGGCGCGAAGAAAGGCACGATCACTCCCACCAGCTTTCCTCTGCGGCGCCTCCTACGCACCACCGCTGCGCTCCTGTTCCTGTTCTGGAGCCACGTGGTCGGGCGTGCTCGCCCCGCTGGCCGCTGCCTTGGTCCGACATTGGGCTCTTCAACTCTTATTTCTTTCCCTGCGCCGCTCGCCTGCTCTCCGGCTCCCCTTAACACTCCGGGATTGCCGCGGCTGCAGGCTTCTCCCCGCCCGCATACTCAGCCACCTGAAGGGCTCTGGCACACGGCGGAAGAAATTCTTGGGCCTCGAGACTGACGGCAGGCTACAGGCAGCATCTCCTCCTCCACGTGGCCAGCGCACTGCCAGGAACTGCAGGAGAGGGCAGGGACCGCTACTGCAGGTTGGGCCGAGCTCCCCCTCCCCTATCTCCAGGGGGATATCCAGTCAGGCCCTCAGAGACCTAAACTAAATAACTCACACTGTAAATAAATTAAACTAGAAAAGACAAAAATAACAGAAAAAACAATCCTAAGTCTCTCCAGTAAACTACTAGGTTACTGCCTCCTTTCCAGCTGCTTTGGAGACTGAGCAAAACTAATGCTGGTGGGAGGTGCCAGTACTATATGTACCCTAGGGTCATCAAAGAAGATGACGTGCACAGTCTCCTCGCTGCTGGAGGGGGGGGGGGCACAACCCAGAAGATAGGGACTGGACTGGAGGATGCTAAGGAAATTATATTAAGTAAGGTGACATTTTACTTACCAGATAATGTTGTTTCCTTGAATCCTGCTACCAGTAGACCAGTCCAGACAAGTGGGTTATGTTCCTGTACCAGCAGATTCGTGGAGACAGTTAGCCAATGAAATACCCAGGTTTTAATGACATCATTGCCATGCCTCTATCAGCCTGAGCCACTAGAGGGCACCTCAGTATTCGTCCTAAAGCATATGGGAAGAAATGGCAGACGTCACACAACCTCAATGTGGGCAACAATGATGAATCAAACAGTAGAGAAATTATGTACAGGAGAGATTGAAAAGCAGGCTGTCGGTGAGATATGGACTTGCAGAGCCAAGCATATAAATCATAACGGACCAAGGTACTACCAGAACATAACAGACCAAACACAGTTCTAGGAGTGAGTCCTGGACTAGTCTAGGAGAACTCAAGAAAAGGACATCATCTGGTAAGTAAAACGTCACCTTCCATATCATCCTGCTAGAGCAGTCCAGACAAGTGGGATGTACCAAAGCTATGTCCTCCACTGGGCGGGAAGAAGACATGCAGCTCCTAAACCTGGAGCCAAAGGCTGTGTCCACCCGAGCGTGGACATCAAGCAGTAATGCTTCACAAAAAGTGGAAAGTGCTGCCTACGTTGCACCTAACAGTGATTGAAAGGGCCAAGTGAGCAATGATGTGTCCACGAGGATGCTTGTGCCTGAGTAGAATGGGCACGCAAACCCTCCAGAACCAGCTGGTTCTGTCACAGATACAGTGAAGCAATTGCCTCCTTGATCCAGCGCCTCAAGGTAGACTTGGTTGCCGCAGCACCCTCGCATTGGCCAGCAAACAGCACAAAAAGATGATCACTTATAGAAGGAATTCGTAACCTCCAAGTCCAGTGACACACCCTCCAGACATCCACAAGGCGAAGATACTTAGAAAAGGAGGGCAAGCAAACCACCTGGTTAACGTGAAATCACCTTGGGCAAAAAGGTACAGGCCAAATCAAAATGACCACTTCTGAAAAGGACAAATATGGATCCCGGCAAGACAGAGCCTGTAGCTTGAAAATCCGTCTTGTCAAACAAATTGTGGCCAGGAAAAGAGTCTTGAGAGTCAAGCCCTTCAGAGTAGCATGCTTCAGGGGCTCAAAAGGCTCTGACACCAGTGTCCTGAGCAGCAGACAAAAATCCCAGGAAGGGACAAATGACCAGAGGGGAGAACGCAGACACCAAACCCCCTTGAAGAAAATGTGAAACATCCAAATGCAAGGCTGAAAACTTTCCAGCCATTGGACCTCTGAAACAGGACGCCACTTGGACTTTCAGGGAGGTAAGAGAAAACCCCTTTTCCAGACCGTCCTGCAGAAAGACCAACAGAGCAAGAACCTTAGGAACTAGCTGTCATGCACTGCCCTCATGCTCAGAGGTACCAGACTTGCACATATGCCAGGCTGGTAGAACCCTTCCAGGCCTTAAGCAGAGTGGAAACTACTGCAGGAGAATAACGCTTATGCATCAGCTGATATTCCCTTCAAGAGCCAAGCCGTAAGCGAGAAGGGAGCCAGGTCATCCAGGACAAATGGTCCCTGATTGAACCAGCCCTACAATGGGGCAGATGAAGAGGAACCCACAGGAACCCCATCAGGTCCCAAAACCACATTCTCCTCATCCAATCCAGCACCACCAGAACAATCCACCCCGGATGGTGCTCTGTGCGCCAAAGCACATGCCATGGAAAAAGCATATACAGCAGGCACTGCCGTAGCCAGGACTGAAACAGGGCGACAACATCATTGGACCCAGTTTCCATCTGGTGAATGAAGCAATGGCACATTTTGTTATTGGAGTGGGCTGCCAGCAATTCCATCACGGGGCAAGCCCAAAGGCAGAGAAGCATCTGAAACGCCTTCTGACTGAACTCCAGGATCTGAGAGAGTGATGACGGAAGAAGACCGCTTCCACATTGACCACCCCGACAATGTGCCGAGCCAATAGAGCTAGGAGGCTCACTTCTGCCCAAGCAAACCAGAGAGCCATCCCCAGGGCCACTCCTGCACACCTTGTGCTGCCTTGGTGATTGACATATACCACTGCTGTGGTATTGCCCAAAAACACTCGCACCACCCTGCCCTTGACCAGGGATTGTGGGAAAACGCAAGAGGGCCAGCCAGATAGCCCTTGTTTTGAGATGGTTGATGGACCACACCGCCTGCCTGCAGCCCCAACAGCTCTGGGCCATTTAGTTTTTGACGAGGGCTTTCCTTAACCATAAGACTAGTGTCCATCATCAGAAAAATCCACAAGTGATCATCCAGCAGCATGCCCCTTTTCAGATAAGGTGGGCATAGCTGCCACCTCAAACTAGTTCTCACTTCCAGCTGGAGCAGAAGCCTGAGCTCTAACTCTGGTCAGGAAGGGCTGCTGGAGCGGCCTCATATGAGCATGCCCATGGCACCATCTTGATTGCCACTGCCATCAAGCTGAGAAGTTAGAGAAAATCCCAAATCCTGGGAACCTGTTGAGAACTGAGCACTTCAAGGCATTCCAACAATCTCTGCACTCTCTCCTCTGGCAGGAAGACTCTGTCCACTTGAGCATCAAACAGGGTGACAACATCATTGGACTCAGCATTCCTGGGAGCAGGAAGGCTCCCTTCCAATCCTAGGAACCTTCCTGCTCCCAGGATTGGAAGGCTCCAACGGATGCTTTCCCCGAGAGGTCTCTGACAGAGAACAGGTTCAGATGAGCTAGTTATCTAGTTCTTAGCACCGTAGTGCAGCAGCCACCACCACCACCACCATCATGACCTTAGAGAATATTCTCGTGACAATGGAGAGACTGAAGGAAGGGCAGCGAACTGACTGTGTGAGTCAAACATAGCAAAATGTGAACATCTCTGCTGGTTCTCCCAGATTGGGATATGAAAACAAGCTTTGGCCAAAACCAGAGACGTTAGGAACTTCCTTCGATGCAGCGCTGAAATCACAGATCTCAATAGTTTCTATTTGGATCCGCAAAGAAGTATTGACCGCTTTGAGGCCATTGATCAGAAAGAGCTATCCTTTAGCATCCCGAGAGACATGCCCTTGCTTTAGCATCTGCCCTTGGCATGTTTGGCTGGGGACACTGGCACTACCGCCTTTAGGCACAGCAACTTGTCCAGTGTAACCCATGCAATGGTGCTCATGTTCTCCAAACCACATGGAGGGATGACAGATGCCTCCAGGATTGGTTGCTTGAAGTCCTGGACATAACTGCTTTGATTGGTGTCTAGCACCCTTTTGTCCTTGGTGACATTCAGGAATGGGCCCCAAAACCTACACAGTGATGAACAGGAGGAATTCCCTCTGAAGACGGAGTCTCTGAGCCCACAGGCTCCATTGAAAGGATTAATTACGGGTCCAAAATCCAGAATCGGAGAAAGGCTTTCCAGGATGAAATGCCTGGCGTCCCGAGACCTCTGGAAGTCAGTCTAGTGTGCCTGCAATGGATGGGCAGAGGCCAAAGAGGGAAAGGACCTTGCTCTAAAGGAAAAAAAGGGACTGTTGTAGTGGTTGATATGGAAGGACAGACTAAATAGGCCATGTGATCTTTTTCTGCCGTCATGTTTCTATGCTTGCTTCCCAGACCCTTTCAATCTATCCTTTGGAAGGTAATAAGACTTGGCCTTGGCCTTGGCCAAGTCCTTCACCAACTTTTCCAATCGGCCCCACAAAGGAGCTTTCCCTTAAGGCAAGTTGAGTAGCTGGGCTTTGGAGGATGTATCCGCTGCAAAGCCATAACCAGTGCCGCGTCACTGCTGACAGGACAATATTCCTAGCTGCCAAGTGGGCTAGAACATACATGGCATCAGAAGGAAGGCAGTAGCCAACTCCAAAGGAGAGGGGTAGCATCATCCAGAAGGAGAGACTGAATCCACAGGAGCAGGGCTTGAGGCATCAGGCCTGCACACACAGCCAACTGGAGAATAGCAGCTGCTGCTGTGAACTGGCTCTTCAGCCGAGAGTACATCTTTTTATCCAAAGCGCCCTTCAAGATCAATCCTATTTCCAAAGGAGTGGAGGCCCGCTTTGTGACCACCATGACCTCCGTCTCCACCTTGGACGGGCCAAACCATACAACGCACTCCACTTGGGGAGAGCTCACATCCCTTTAAACGCCTTTATCCCCCTAGGCGGAAAATCAGTAAGGACCCATTCCAACTGGAACATGTTCTTGATTATTTCCAGAAATGGGAAGACTGCCATGAATATCCATGCTGTCTGCAGAAGCAGGGAACCTGCAGCCCCTGCTCCATCGCTGGAACGTCAGCCACATACCAGATAGAGAAAACTCAAGCAGTCAAATGCCGCCAGATCTTCCTTCTGGGACAGGAGCAAAATGCTAGCTTCCACCTAAACCTCTGACTAAGAAAATACTCTTTTTTTGCATCAGACTCCTCAACCAAGACGTCAGAACCAGCACTCAAGTCCAAGTTTCGAATAGACCCCAGCCAACTCGCCTCTCTAGAAGGCAGCCTCCATCTGGGTTGCTTAGGAGACACTCAAGCTGGGCCTCTACACTCTACCCATCCCTCATGTGACTGAGTTCAAGGGAATCCAAAGGCTGTAGGGTCAGACCTGCTAAAGAAGGAAAAGTATTCTGAGGAGGACAACCTAGATTCTGGGAGCTCACCTCCCTGAGAATGATCCCCAACACAGGGGGCACAGCTGGAGCTGAGCCCTCTGAAGAAAGGGAGCAGCCAGAAGCATGGTCACCGGAACTCAGGGCTGGGCTGTTATTCTTACCCACAGCTCTATCATTCGCCTCTTACCCTGAAGTGGAAAATGCTGGGCCAACCAAATCCCTTCATTGGAAGAAGGGAGATGGACCCACCAGTGAAAAGCCAGAGGTTGCCATGCAGAGAGGAGGCTCCTCGCTTGCCACAGGTCAAACAGTGATTCCTGGAAGAAGAAAGATTTAAGGCAATCATTTGCGCGTGCTAAAGTCGCATAGGCACCAAAGCACGTGCCAATGGAGGGCGTACATGAGCAGTCATTATGTGCGCTTGGGCAGGAACGTGTGTTGAAGCTGCTCAGGCAGAACACATGCTGGGACTGCTTGGGCGCAAGGCACACAACTTTAACAGCATATACTGGAAAACGGTGGGAAGCACTGACATCAAGCCAACGGTCACCCGCGGTCCATCCGACTTATGACCCAAAACAGATGAGTGCGGGATCCGCCAACAAGGAAAATGACAAAGTCCAGCCTTGGTACTCACTCCATGAAAGCCTCAGTGCTACTCCCCAGACGCTGTTTCTTTCTTATGTTTTCTTAACAGACTTGCAGTCACATACCTCTGAGGTGTCTTCAGTCTTTGGGGGGGGGGGGGGGACAGAGGATGAGAGAGGGAGCATTGAGTTTATATGAGGCTGCTGGTCTCTTCCAAATCCTTTCCTTTAAATTTTCTGGCTGCTCAACAGGCTGTTATGATGAGCGTGGAACTGAACCAATTTTCCTTCCTCATTTGGCTACAGAAAAGACCTTAGTCTAGTGGAGCCTCCTACATCATGCTCAAGTGAGAGAGTCACCCTCAAGGTGGCCATTCACAAGCAAAATCAATCTTTTTCCTCTCAATTGTTCAGATTTTCTTCAGAGTTGAGAAAATCCAACTGCTGGAGATGGAAGAATACTGAGGTGCCCTCAGTGGCTCAGGGAGTGATAGCCAATGAAATGCAGAGGTTTCAATGATATCGCTCTCCACCAATCTGCTGGTAGGGGAACACAACCCACTTGACTGGACTGATCTAGCAGGACAATATGGAATTGTTAAAAATAAAAAATTCTTGCAATATTTAATTTTATAGCAGGTGCATACTCTTGCACACATTTCATTAGTATATTTGCATTGTCTTGCTAATCTGACTGCTCTCAGGGGGCTGGACAATTGCAGTGTAACCTCTAAAAATAATGTCATCATAGTAGATTGGCTGACTGCTAAGCATTTTTTAAATATGTATTTCAGAAAACTATAAAAGTGCTCATAGGGTGCCATTTTCTTTTAGGAAACTTTAATCATATATATTACATGTAGAGCATTTTCCGCAAATATGGAATGAACTGCTGGATTCTATAAGAGCAATTAGGGACCTCTCGGACTTCTGGAAAGCAATAAAAACTTTCCTATTCATGGAGCACTATGGACCCACCACCTGAAAAGACAATATTGGTTTCTCATGAGCTACCTAGAGCATCTCCCCCCCCCCCTTGTATCAAAGCTTATAATCCCTTCCCTCCCCACCTCGCCACTTGAATCCGTGATATACCCATGTTACATCCCCCTTCCCTTTGTCCCAAGAACAGCAATACCCAGCATATTTACTTGAACGTATTTATTTTGTCTGTAATGACCTACTCATTTGATTTTTCCTTTTAGTTATAACCCATATATAATCCTCCAAGTTAAATTACTCTGTTCTTTGTACATTTCATGGTTCATGTTGTAATGGAAAGCGCATTGAATGTAAGATAACGCACTATAAAAAAAACTTGTTAAATACATATATACATAAAAATATTTCTCCAGGAACAAGCAGGAAATCAGTCCTGGGTGGGTATTGGTGACGTGGGCACCGACGGAGCCCTCATGGATCATCCCCCCAGCTTTCAAAGAAAGCCTTTGGGTGATGCTACCACACATGTGTGGTCCCTTTCCTGTCCAAGGGTGCCATTTTGCTCAGTCTCCTTTTTTCCACGGAGCCCTTCAGATGTTCATCTGGATTGTCCCTGGAAAAAGCTGTGTTTTCTTCAGAGTTTCATACTTACCTCTGGTATCGCATTGGTACTCTTTCTGATCTCCAGGAACAAGCAGGAATAAGTCCTCACATATGGGTACGTCGGTACCGACGGAGCCTGCGCGGGAAAGCTCCCCAGAAGGAAAGCTTTTGGGGCCTCCCACTGCGCATGCGCGCTGCCTTCCCGCCTTCCTGACCAATTCTCCTCAGTTCTTCTTTTTCCGCGGAGCCAGCAGGTCGTGTTCCTGTCACTGCTGAAGAAGTTGTTATTTTAATTTATTTCTTTGGCCGCGTGTCTGCCTTCCCCGATTCCAGACCGGTACCGCCGGTCTTTTTTCTTTTATTTCTTTAAAAAAAAAAAAAAATCTTTTTTTCCTCACTTGGTGTATTTCTCCTGTGAGGCCTTTAGGCCTTCACAAATTCTCCCCCATGGAGAAACAAGCCTCTGGGTTTAAAAAATGCACCAAGTGCAGCGGTACTATTTCAGTCACAGACACTCATGAATGGTGTCTTAAATGTTTGGGGCCTGACCATTCCATTCCGGATTGCCCATCCTGTTCTTTGATGTCTAAACGTGGCTTACAAAACCGGGCAGCCAAGTTTCACATGCTGTTTTCTACAGATACTCCAGCATCGACGTCTTCCAGGTCTTCCTCTCCTGATGGATCTCAGGTAACCAAACATTCCTCTGGCAGGTCCTCAAAGGGCAAATCTCCCTCTAAGTATCGAGATACCCCTGGGCTTGACCCTGAGGACCCTGCCCCAGCCAAACAACCCCGGCGGGAAGCTCCGGCTTCCAAAGCTCCTCCTATGGGGTTACAGGTTGACATCGATGGCACGGCCTCGACCGATCACCTGTTAGACTGTTCTGGGGTACCGGCTCAATCATCCGGTACCGACATCCAGACAGTCGTGGCGTCCATGGATCATACAGTTCAATCCATGCAGCAGGCCATTTTGGCTTTCATTAAGGCTGCGACGCCCTCGGTACCGCACCCTGCGGTACCGACTCCGGTTCCGGTACCACAACCGATACCGGTACCCAGGCCATCCACATCGACCAGGATACCGATTCTGGTTCCCGGTTCCGGGGTTTTTCCCTATACCGATCCGGTTCCGGGTACCCCCGATGTCGATACTGGTCGATACGCTTATCGATCCCTGGAAGCAAACAGACGATACTTTGAGTCTTCTGATGATTCAGATTCATCAGATGACTCTGCTGAAGTATCCCTTACTCTACCTGAGGAGCCCTCTTCTCCAAAGAGGATAATGTCTCCTCCAGAGGATTTATCCTTTCAAGACTTCATCATTGAAGTAGCTAAGGGTCTTTCTATTTCTGTATCCTCTGAAAAAGAACCTAGAGCAAAAAAGTTAGGCATTTTAGGATACTCTAAGGTTCCCAAAGAGGTAGTCACCTTGCCCATCCATGAAATTCTTCAAGAACACATGATGGACTTATGGGAGACTCCTCTCACTCTATCTCCACATTCTCGTCGTCTGGACACCATGTATCGTGTCCCCCCTTCTCCTGGGTTTCAAAAAACTCAGCTCCCTCACCACTCCATCGTGGTGCAGTCAGCTATGAAAAGGATCAAGAGTACTAAAAGACACTCTTCTACTCCCCCAGGAAGAAAATGTAGGACTCTGGATGCTTTTGGAAGAAAAATCTTCCAAGCAAGTATGCTTATTGGCAGAATCAACTCATACAGCCTTTATATGGGCATGTTTCTGAAGGAAATTGCATTAAAAATCCGCCATTTTCTCCCCTTTATCCCAGAGGATAGAAAGGAGGAGTTCCTTCTTTTGCTAAAGCATACCCAAGATATTTCAAAGTTCTCCAACAGAGCAGCCTTTGACTCCTTTGAGGGTGCTAGCAGAGCCTCAGGTATTGCCATAGCGGCTCGTAGAATTGCTTGGCTCCAGGCCTCTGACCTAGAACCCTGGGTCCAGGATGGGTTGGGAAATTTGCCCTGTACAGGAGAGAATCTGTTTGGTAAAGAGTGGCAAATCAAAGCCACTCAAATGGATGCAGAAAATGCTGCTTTAGATAGACTTTCTAAGTCTACCTCTACCCCTGCCAAGAAAAAATCTTTCAAAAAGCCTTTCTACAAGAGAACCAGATTTGCCTCAAATACTGGACAACAATCTTCTGCAGCTCGCTATACTCCTAAGCGTCAGCAGCCTAAACAGGCCAGGGCAAAACCTGCAGGGGCTGCTACAGCCCAACAGTCCCAGCCCCCTCAGGGTTTTTGACTTAGATCTAACCTTTCTGGCTCTAAAACCAGAACCTCTCACCATCCCAGGAAGGTTAACTCATTTTGCTCCCAGATGGGAGCAAATTACATCAGAACAATGGACCCTCTCTATCATCAAAGAGGGCTACAAACTACATTTCTCCAACCTTCCTCCCCATACCATGGTGAGAAGTTTCAATTCTCCCCCATCTCTCCTAGACCTGTTAAGTCAGGAGGTGACCACTCTTCTCGCCCAAAAGGCAATAGAAGAGGTTCCTCTTCCTCAACAGGGATCAGGTTTTTACTCCACTTATTTTCTCATTCCCAAGAAAACAGGGGGGTACAGACCCATTCTGGATCTCAGAGAATTGAACAAATTTCTATACAAGGAGAAATTCAAGATGCTTTCTCTAGGTACTCTCCTTCCATACCTACAGAATCAGGATTGGCTTTGTTCTCTAGATCTCAAGGATGCGTACACACATATACTCATCCATCCATCCATCCCACAGAAAATTCCTACGGTTTCTGTTCCAGGGAAAACATTTCCAATACAGAGTACTTCCCTTCGGTCTAGCCTCTGCTCCTAGGGTATTTACCAAATGCATGGCAATAGTAGCTGCATTTCTACGCGCCCTGAGAATTTTTGTCTTCCCATACCTGGACGACTGGCTCATCCGAGCTCCATCTCAGTCCAAAGCTCAGACTTCCCTGGATCGCACCAGACGCATCCTGCAGTATCTGGGTCTTGTGATCAATCTGCCAAAGTCTCAACTCACCCCTACGCAATCCCTGGAGTTCATAGGGGCCTGGTTGGATACCACCACTGCAAGGGCCTATCTACCTCAGGCCCGTTGCCAACGTCTACTGCACTTAGCCTCTCAGATTCAGTCCAGAAGCCACTTGACTGCCAGAGAGATGCTACAACTATTAGGCCACATGGCCTCCACAGTGCATGTGGTGCCTTATGCTCGCCTACATATGAGAGCAACTCAATGGACTTTATCCACCCAGTGGACTCAAGCATCAGGAGCTCTCTCAGACCAAATAGCAAACTCCAATCGTCTCTTTTGGTCTCTCCAATGGTGGATATCCACTCAAAATCTGTTGTTGGGGGCCCCCTTTCAGCCACTGTTGCCCCAAGCAACCCTCACAACAGATGCCTCCCAAACAGGTTGGGGAGCTCATCTTCAAGATCTCTCCACTCAGGGCACTTGGTCTCCACAGGAGACCACCCTTCATATCAACCACTTGGAACTTCGAGCAATCTTTCTAGCTCTCAGAGTTTTTCATACCCTCCTCAGCAACATGACAGTCCTTATTCATACGGACAATCAGGTAGCCATGTTTTACATAAACAAACAAGGAGGGACTGGCTCTCTGTCGCTTTGCAACAAAGCTCTAAGATTATGGGCCTTCGCCAGAGAGCATCAAATCCATCTCCTGGCAGTATATCTTCCAGGAATCCAAAACTCTTGGGCAGACGGCAGGCTACAGGCAGCATCTCCTCCTCCACGTGGCCAGCGCACTGCCAGGAACTGCAGGAGAGGGCAGGGACCGCTACTGCAGGTTGGGCCGAGCTCCCCCTCCCCTATCTCCAGGGGGATATCCAGTCAGGCCCTCAGAGACCTAAACTAAATAACTCACACTGTAAATAAATTAAACTAGAAAAGACAAAAATAACAGAAAAAACAATCCTAAGTCTCTCCAGTAAACTACTAGGTTACTGCCTCCTTTCCAGCTGCTTTGGAGACTGAGCAAAACTAATGCTGGTGGGAGGTGCCAGTACTATATGTACCCTAGGGTCATCAAAGAAGATGACGTGCACAGTCTCCTCGCTGCTGGAGGGGGGGGGGGGGCACAACCCAGAAGATAGGGACTGGACTGGAGGATGCTAAGGAAATTATATTAAGTAAGGTGACATTTTACTTACCAGATAATGTTGTTTCCTTGAATCCTGCTACCAGTAGACCAGTCCAGACAAGTGGGTTATGTTCCTGTACCAGCAGATTCGTGGAGACAGTTAGCCAATGAAATACCCAGGTTTTAATGACATCATTGCCATGCCTCTATCAGCCTGAGCCACTAGAGGGCACCTCAGTATTCGTCCTAAAGCATATGGGAAGAAATGGCAGACGTCACACAACCTCAATGTGGGCAACAATGATGAATCAAACAGTAGAGAAATTATGTACAGGAGAGATTGAAAAGCAGGCTGTCGGTGAGATATGGACTTGCAGAGCCAAGCATATAAATCATAACGGACCAAGGTACTACCAGAACATAACAGACCAAACACAGTTCTAGGAGTGAGTCCTGGACTAGTCTAGGAGAACTCAAGAAAAGGACATCATCTGGTAAGTAAAACGTCACCTTCCATATCATCCTGCTAGAGCAGTCCAGACAAGTGGGATGTACCAAAGCTATGTCCTCCACTGGGCGGGAAGAAGACATGCAGCTCCTAAACCTGGAGCCAAAGGCTGTGTCCACCCGAGCGTGGACATCAAGCAGTAATGCTTCACAAAAAGTGGAAAGTGCTGCCTACGTTGCACCTAACAGTGATTGAAAGGGCCAAGTGAGCAATGATGTGTCCACGAGGATGCTTGTGCCTGAGTAGAATGGGCACGCAAACCCTCCAGAACCAGCTGGTTCTGTCACAGATACAGTGAAGCAATTGCCTCCTTGATCCAGCGCCTCAAGGTAGACTTGGTTGCCGCAGCACCCTCGCATTGGCCAGCAAACAGCACAAAAAGATGATCACTTATAGAAGGAATTCGTAACCTCCAAGTCCAGTGACACACCCTCCAGACATCCACAAGGCGAAGATACTTAGAAAAGGAGGGCAAGCAAACCACCTGGTTAACGTGAAATCACCTTGGGCAAAAAGGTACAGGCCAAATCAAAATGACCACTTCTGAAAAGGACAAATATGGATCCCGGCAAGACAGAGCCTGTAGCTTGAAAATCCGTCTTGTCAAACAAATTGTGGCCAGGAAAAGAGTCTTGAGAGTCAAGCCCTTCAGAGTAGCATGCTTCAGGGGCTCAAAAGGCTCTGACACCAGTGTCCTGAGCAGCAGACAAAAATCCCAGGAAGGGACAAATGACCAGAGGGGAGAACGCAGACACCAAACCCCCTTGAAGAAAATGTGAAACATCCAAATGCAAGGCTGAAAACTTTCCAGCCATTGGACCTCTGAAACAGGACGCCACTTGGACTTTCAGGGAGGTAAGAGAAAACCCCTTTTCCAGACCGTCCTGCAGAAAGACCAACAGAGCAAGAACCTTAGGAACTAGCTGTCATGCACTGCCCTCATGCTCAGAGGTACCAGACTTGCACATATGCCAGGCTGGTAGAACCCTTCCAGGCCTTAAGCAGAGTGGAAACTACTGCAGGAGAATAACGCTTATGCATCAGCTGATATTCCCTTCAAGAGCCAAGCCGTAAGCGAGAAGGGAGCCAGGTCATCCAGGACAAATGGTCCCTGATTGAACCAGCCCTACAATGGGGCAGATGAAGAGGAACCCACAGGAACCCCATCAGGTCCCAAAACCACATTCTCCTCATCCAATCCAGCACCACCAGAACAATCCACCCCGGATGGTGCTCTGTGCGCCAAAGCACATGCCATGGAAAAAGCATATACAGCAGGCACTGCCGTAGCCAGGACTGAAACAGGGCGACAACATCATTGGACCCAGTTTCCATCTGGTGAATGAAGCAATGGCACATTTTGTTATTGGAGTGGGCTGCCAGCAATTCCATCACGGGGCAAGCCCAAAGGCAGAGAAGCATCTGAAACGCCTTCTGACTGAACTCCAGGATCTGAGAGAGTGATGACGGAAGAAGACCGCTTCCACATTGACCACCCCGACAATGTGCCGAGCCAATAGAGCTAGGAGGCTCACTTCTGCCCAAGCAAACCAGAGAGCCATCCCCAGGGCCACTCCTGCACACCTTGTGCTGCCTTGGTGATTGACATATACCACTGCTGTGGTATTGCCCAAAAACACTCGCACCACCCTGCCCTTGACCAGGGATTGTGGGAAAACGCAAGAGGGCCAGCCAGATAGCCCTTGTTTTGAGATGGTTGATGGACCACACCGCCTGCCTGCAGCCCCAACAGCTCTGGGCCATTTAGTTTTTGACGAGGGCTTTCCTTAACCATAAGACTAGTGTCCATCATCAGAAAAATCCACAAGTGATCATCCAGCAGCATGCCCCTTTTCAGATAAGGTGGGCATAGCTGCCACCTCAAACTAGTTCTCACTTCCAGCTGGAGCAGAAGCCTGAGCTCTAACTCTGGTCAGGAAGGGCTGCTGGAGCGGCCTCATATGAGCATGCCCATGGCACCATCTTGATTGCCACTGCCATCAAGCTGAGAAGTTAGAGAAAATCCCAAATCCTGGGAACCTGTTGAGAACTGAGCACTTCAAGGCATTCCAACAATCTCTGCACTCTCTCCTCTGGCAGGAAGACTCTGTCCACTTGAGCATCAAACAGGGTGACAACATCATTGGACTCAGCATTCCTGGGAGCAGGAAGGCTCCCTTCCAATCCTAGGAACCTTCCTGCTCCCAGGATTGGAAGGCTCCAACGGATGCTTTCCCCGAGAGGTCTCTGACAGAGAACAGGTTCAGATGAGCTAGTTATCTAGTTCTTAGCACCGTAGTGCAGCAGCCACCACCACCACCACCATCATGACCTTAGAGAATATTCTCGTGACAATGGAGAGACTGAAGGAAGGGCAGCGAACTGACTGTGTGAGTCAAACATAGCAAAATGTGAACATCTCTGCTGGTTCTCCCAGATTGGGATATGAAAACAAGCTTTGGCCAAAACCAGAGACGTTAGGAACTTCCTTCGATGCAGCGCTGAAATCACAGATCTCAATAGTTTCTATTTGGATCCGCAAAGAAGTATTGACCGCTTTGAGGCCATTGATCAGAAAGAGCTATCCTTTAGCATCCCGAGAGACATGCCCTTGCTTTAGCATCTGCCCTTGGCATGTTTGGCTGGGGACACTGGCACTACCGCCTTTAGGCACAGCAACTTGTCCAGTGTAACCCATGCAATGGTGCTCATGTTCTCCAAACCACATGGAGGGATGACAGATGCCTCCAGGATTGGTTGCTTGAAGTCCTGGACATAACTGCTTTGATTGGTGTCTAGCACCCTTTTGTCCTTGGTGACATTCAGGAATGGGCCCCAAAACCTACACAGTGATGAACAGGAGGAATTCCCTCTGAAGACGGAGTCTCTGAGCCCACAGGCTCCATTGAAAGGATTAATTACGGGTCCAAAATCCAGAATCGGAGAAAGGCTTTCCAGGATGAAATGCCTGGCGTCCCGAGACCTCTGGAAGTCAGTCTAGTGTGCCTGCAATGGATGGGCAGAGGCCAAAGAGGGAAAGGACCTTGCTCTAAAGGAAAAAAAGGGACTGTTGTAGTGGTTGATATGGAAGGACAGACTAAATAGGCCATGTGATCTTTTTCTGCCGTCATGTTTCTATGCTTGCTTCCCAGACCCTTTCAATCTATCCTTTGGAAGGTAATAAGACTTGGCCTTGGCCTTGGCCAAGTCCTTCACCAACTTTTCCAATCGGCCCCACAAAGGAGCTTTCCCTTAAGGCAAGTTGAGTAGCTGGGCTTTGGAGGATGTATCCGCTGCAAAGCCATAACCAGTGCCGCGTCACTGCTGACAGGACAATATTCCTAGCTGCCAAGTGGGCTAGAACATACATGGCATCAGAAGGAAGGCAGTAGCCAACTCCAAAGGAGAGGGGTAGCATCATCCAGAAGGAGAGACTGAATCCACAGGAGCAGGGCTTGAGGCATCAGGCCTGCACACACAGCCAACTGGAGAATAGCAGCTGCTGCTGTGAACTGGCTCTTCAGCCGAGAGTACATCTTTTTATCCAAAGCGCCCTTCAAGATCAATCCTATTTCCAAAGGAGTGGAGGCCCGCTTTGTGACCACCATGACCTCCGTCTCCACCTTGGACGGGCCAAACCATACAACGCACTCCACTTGGGGAGAGCTCACATCCCTTTAAACGCCTTTATCCCCCTAGGCGGAAAATCAGTAAGGACCCATTCCAACTGGAACATGTTCTTGATTATTTCCAGAAATGGGAAGACTGCCATGAATATCCATGCTGTCTGCAGAAGCAGGGAACCTGCAGCCCCTGCTCCATCGCTGGAACGTCAGCCACATACCAGATAGAGAAAACTCAAGCAGTCAAATGCCGCCAGATCTTCCTTCTGGGACAGGAGCAAAATGCTAGCTTCCACCTAAACCTCTGACTAAGAAAATACTCTTTTTTGCATCAGACTCCTCAACCAAGACGTCAGAACCAGCACTCAAGTCCAAGTTTCGAATAGACCCCAGCCAACTCGCCTCTCTAGAAGGCAGCCTCCATCTGGGTTGCTTAGGAGACACTCAAGCTGGGCCTCTACACTCTACCCATCCCTCATGTGACTGAGTTCAAGGGAATCCAAAGGCTGTAGGGTCAGACCTGCTAAAGAAGGAAAAGTATTCTGAGGAGGACAACCTAGATTCTGGGAGCTCACCTCCCTGAGAATGATCCCCAACACAGGGGGCACAGCTGGAGCTGAGCCCTCTGAAGAAAGGGAGCAGCCAGAAGCATGGTCACCGGAACTCAGGGCTGGGCTGTTATTCTTACCCACAGCTCTATCATTCGCCTCTTACCCTGAAGTGGAAAATGCTGGGCCAACCAAATCCCTTCATTGGAAGAAGGGAGATGGACCCACCAGTGAAAAGCCAGAGGTTGCCATGCAGAGAGGAGGCTCCTCGCTTGCCACAGGTCAAACAGTGATTCCTGGAAGAAGAAAGATTTAAGGCAATCATTTGCGCGTGCTAAAGTCGCATAGGCACCAAAGCACGTGCCAATGGAGGGCGTACATGAGCAGTCATTATGTGCGCTTGGGCAGGAACGTGTGTTGAAGCTGCTCAGGCAGAACACATGCTGGGACTGCTTGGGCGCAAGGCACACAACTTTAACAGCATATACTGGAAAACGGTGGGAAGCACTGACATCAAGCCAACGGTCACCCGCGGTCCATCCGACTTATGACCCAAAACAGATGAGTGCGGGATCCGCCAACAAGGAAAATGACAAAGTCCAGCCTTGGTACTCACTCCATGAAAGCCTCAGTGCTACTCCCCAGACGCTGTTTCTTTCTTATGTTTTCTTAACAGACTTGCAGTCACATACCTCTGAGGTGTCTTCAGTCTTTGGGGGGGGGGGGGGGGACAGAGGATGAGAGAGGGAGCATTGAGTTTATATGAGGCTGCTGGTCTCTTCCAAATCCTTTCCTTTAAATTTTCTGGCTGCTCAACAGGCTGTTATGATGAGCGTGGAACTGAACCAATTTTCCTTCCTCATTTGGCTACAGAAAAGACCTTAGTCTAGTGGAGCCTCCTACATCATGCTCAAGTGAGAGAGTCACCCTCAAGGTGGCCATTCACAAGCAAAATCAATCTTTTTCCTCTCAATTGTTCAGATTTTCTTCAGAGTTGAGAAAATCCAACTGCTGGAGATGGAAGAATACTGAGGTGCCCTCAGTGGCTCAGGGAGTGATAGCCAATGAAATGCAGAGGTTTCAATGATATCGCTCTCCACCAATCTGCTGGTAGGGGAACACAACCCACTTGACTGGACTGATCTAGCAGGACAATATGGAATTGTTAAAAATAAAAAATTCTTGCAATATTTAATTTTATAGCAGGTGCATACTCTTGCACACATTTCATTAGTATATTTGCATTGTCTTGCTAATCTGACTGCTCTCAGGGGGCTGGACAATTGCAGTGTAACCTCTAAAAATAATGTCATCATAGTAGATTGGCTGACTGCTAAGCATTTTTTAAATATATGTATTTCAGAAAACTATAAAAGTGCTCATAGGGTGCCATTTTCTTTTAGGAAACTTTAATCATATATATTACATGTAGAGCATTTTCCGCAAATATGGAATGAACTGCTGGATTCTATAAGAGCAATTAGGGACCTCTCGGACTTCTGGAAAGCAATAAAAACTTTCCTATTCATGGAGCACTATGGACCCACCACCTGAAAAGACAATATTGGTTTCTCATGAGCTACCTAGAGCATCTCCCCCCCCCCCCCTTGTATCAAAGCTTATAATCCCTTCCCTCCCCACCTCGCCACTTGAATCCGTGATATACCCATGTTACATCCCCCTTCCCTTTGTCCCAAGAACAGCAATACCCAGCATATTTACTTGAACGTATTTATTTTGTCTGTAATGACCTACTCATTTGATTTTTCCTTTTAGTTATAACCCATATATAATCCTCCAAGTTAAATTACTCTGTTCTTTGTACATTTCATGGTTCATGTTGTAATGGAAAGCGCATTGAATGTAAGATAACGCACTATAAAAAAAACTTGTTAAATACATATATACATAAAAATATTTCTCCAGGAACAAGCAGGAAATCAGTCCTGGGTGGGTATTGGTGACGTGGGCACCGACGGAGCCCTCATGGATCATCCCCCCAGCTTTCAAAGAAAGCCTTTGGGTGATGCTACCACACATGTGTGGTCCCTTTCCTGTCCAAGGGTGCCATTTTGCTCAGTCTCCTTTTTTCCACGGAGCCCTTCAGATGTTCATCTGGATTGTCCCTGGAAAAAGCTGTGTTTTCTTCAGAGTTTCATACTTACCTCTGGTATCGCATTGGTACTCTTTCTGATCTCCAGGAACAAGCAGGAATAAGTCCTCACATATGGGTACGTCGGTACCGACGGAGCCTGCGCGGGAAAGCTCCCCAGAAGGAAAGCTTTTGGGGCCTCCCACTGCGCATGCGCGCTGCCTTCCCGCCTTCCTGACCAATTCTCCTCAGTTCTTCTTTTTCCGCGGAGCCAGCAGGTCGTGTTCCTGTCACTGCTGAAGAAGTTGTTATTTTAATTTATTTCTTTGGCCGCGTGTCTGCCTTCCCCGATTCCAGACCGGTACCGCCGGTCTTTTTTCTTTTATTTCTTTAAAAAAAAAAAAAATCTTTTTTTCCTCACTTGGTGTATTTCTCCTGTGAGGCCTTTAGGCCTTCACAAATTCTCCCCCATGGAGAAACAAGCCTCTGGGTTTAAAAAATGCACCAAGTGCAGCGGTACTATTTCAGTCACAGACACTCATGAATGGTGTCTTAAATGTTTGGGGCCTGACCATTCCATTCCGGATTGCCCATCCTGTTCTTTGATGTCTAAACGTGGCTTACAAAACCGGGCAGCCAAGTTTCACATGCTGTTTTCTACAGATACTCCAGCATCGACGTCTTCCAGGTCTTCCTCTCCTGATGGATCTCAGGTAACCAAACATTCCTCTGGCAGGTCCTCAAAGGGCAAATCTCCCTCTAAGTATCGAGATACCCCTGGGCTTGACCCTGAGGACCCTGCCCCAGCCAAACAACCCCGGCGGGAAGCTCCGGCTTCCAAAGCTCCTCCTATGGGGTTACAGGTTGACATCGATGGCACGGCCTCGACCGATCACCTGTTAGACTGTTCTGGGGTACCGGCTCAATCATCCGGTACCGACATCCAGACAGTCGTGGCGTCCATGGATCATACAGTTCAATCCATGCAGCAGGCCATTTTGGCTTTCATTAAGGCTGCGACGCCCTCGGTACCGCACCCTGCGGTACCGACTCCGGTTCCGGTACCACAACCGATACCGGTACCCAGGCCATCCACATCGACCAGGATACCGATTCTGGTTCCCGGTTCCGGGGTTTTTCCCTATACCGATCCGGTTCCGGGTACCCCCGATGTCGATACTGGTCGATACGCTTATCGATCCCTGGAAGCAAACAGACGATACTTTGAGTCTTCTGATGATTCAGATTCATCAGATGACTCTGCTGAAGTATCCCTTACTCTACCTGAGGAGCCCTCTTCTCCAAAGAGGATAATGTCTCCTCCAGAGGATTTATCCTTTCAAGACTTCATCATTGAAGTAGCTAAGGGTCTTTCTATTTCTGTATCCTCTGAAAAAGAACCTAGAGCAAAAAAGTTAGGCATTTTAGGATACTCTAAGGTTCCCAAAGAGGTAGTCACCTTGCCCATCCATGAAATTCTTCAAGAACACATGATGGACTTATGGGAGACTCCTCTCACTCTATCTCCACATTCTCGTCGTCTGGACACCATGTATCGTGTCCCCCCTTCTCCTGGGTTTCAAAAAACTCAGCTCCCTCACCACTCCATCGTGGTGCAGTCAGCTATGAAAAGGATCAAGAGTACTAAAAGACACTCTTCTACTCCCCCAGGAAGAAAATGTAGGACTCTGGATGCTTTTGGAAGAAAAATCTTCCAAGCAAGTATGCTTATTGGCAGAATCAACTCATACAGCCTTTATATGGGCATGTTTCTGAAGGAAATTGCATTAAAAATCCGCCATTTTCTCCCCTTTATCCCAGAGGATAGAAAGGAGGAGTTCCTTCTTTTGCTAAAGCATACCCAAGATATTTCAAAGTTCTCCAACAGAGCAGCCTTTGACTCCTTTGAGGGTGCTAGCAGAGCCTCAGGTATTGCCATAGCGGCTCGTAGAATTGCTTGGCTCCAGGCCTCTGACCTAGAACCCTGGGTCCAGGATGGGTTGGGAAATTTGCCCTGTACAGGAGAGAATCTGTTTGGTAAAGAGTGGCAAATCAAAGCCACTCAAATGGATGCAGAAAATGCTGCTTTAGATAGACTTTCTAAGTCTACCTCTACCCCTGCCAAGAAAAAATCTTTCAAAAAGCCTTTCTACAAGAGAACCAGATTTGCCTCAAATACTGGACAACAATCTTCTGCAGCTCGCTATACTCCTAAGCGTCAGCAGCCTAAACAGGCCAGGGCAAAACCTGCAGGGGCTGCTACAGCCCAACAGTCCCAGCCCCCTCAGGGTTTTTGACTTAGATCTAACCTTTCTGGCTCTAAAACCAGAACCTCTCACCATCCCAGGAAGGTTAACTCATTTTGCTCCCAGATGGGAGCAAATTACATCAGAACAATGGACCCTCTCTATCATCAAAGAGGGCTACAAACTACATTTCTCCAACCTTCCTCCCCATACCATGGTGAGAAGTTTCAATTCTCCCCCATCTCTCCTAGACCTGTTAAGTCAGGAGGTGACCACTCTTCTCGCCCAAAAGGCAATAGAAGAGGTTCCTCTTCCTCAACAGGGATCAGGTTTTTACTCCACTTATTTTCTCATTCCCAAGAAAACAGGGGGGTACAGACCCATTCTGGATCTCAGAGAATTGAACAAATTTCTATACAAGGAGAAATTCAAGATGCTTTCTCTAGGTACTCTCCTTCCATACCTACAGAATCAGGATTGGCTTTGTTCTCTAGATCTCAAGGATGCGTACACACATATACTCATCCATCCATCCATCCCACAGAAAATTCCTACGGTTTCTGTTCCAGGGAAAACATTTCCAATACAGAGTACTTCCCTTCGGTCTAGCCTCTGCTCCTAGGGTATTTACCAAATGCATGGCAATAGTAGCTGCATTTCTACGCGCCCTGAGAATTTTTGTCTTCCCATACCTGGACGACTGGCTCATCCGAGCTTCATCTCAGTCCAAAGCTCAGACTTCCCTGGATCGCACCAGACGCATCCTGCAGTATCTGGGTCTTGTGATCAATCTGCCAAAGTCTCAACTCACCCCTACGCAATCCCTGGAGTTCATAGGGGCCTGGTTGGATACCACCACTGCAAGGGCCTATCTACCTCAGGCCCGTTGCCAACGTCTACTGCACTTAGCCTCTCAGATTCAGTCCAGAAGCCACTTGACTGCCAGAGAGATGCTACAACTATTAGGCCACATGGCCTCCACAGTGCATGTGGTGCCTTATGCTCGCCTACATATGAGAGCAACTCAATGGACTTTATCCACCCAGTGGACTCAAGCATCAGGAGCTCTCTCAGACCAAATAGCAAACTCCAATCGTCTCTTTTGGTCTCTCCAATGGTGGATATCCACTCAAAATCTGTTGTTGGGGGCCCCCTTTCAGCCACTGTTGCCCCAAGCAACCCTCACAACAGATGCCTCCCAAACAGGTTGGGGAGCTCATCTTCAAGATCTCTCCACTCAGGGCACTTGGTCTCCACAGGAGACCACCCTTCATATCAACCACTTGGAACTTCGAGCAATCTTTCTAGCTCTCAGAGTTTTTCATACCCTCCTCAGCAACATGACAGTCCTTATTCATACGGACAATCAGGTAGCCATGTTTTACATAAACAAACAAGGAGGGACTGGCTCTCTGTCGCTTTGCAACAAAGCTCTAAGATTATGGGCCTTCGCCAGAGAGCATCAAATCCATCTCCTGGCAGTATATCTTCCAGGAATCCAAAACTCTTGGGCAGACGGCAGGCTACAGGCAGCATCTCCTCCTCCACGTGGCCAGCGCACTGCCAGGAACTGCAGGAGAGGGCAGGGACCGCTACTGCAGGTTGGGCCGAGCTCCCCCTCCCCTATCTCCAGGGGGATATCCAGTCAGGCCCTCAGAGACCTAAACTAAATAACTCACACTGTAAATAAATTAAACTAGAAAAGACAAAAATAACAGAAAAAACAATCCTAAGTCTCTCCAGTAAACTACTAGGTTACTGCCTCCTTTCCAGCTGCTTTGGAGACTGAGCAAAACTAATGCTGGTGGGAGGTGCCAGTACTATATGTACCCTAGGGTCATCAAAGAAGATGACGTGCACAGTCTCCTCGCTGCTGGAGGGGGGGGGGGCACAACCCAGAAGATAGGGACTGGACTGGAGGATGCTAAGGAAATTATATTAAGTAAGGTGACATTTTACTTACCAGATAATGTTGTTTCCTTGAATCCTGCTACCAGTAGACCAGTCCAGACAAGTGGGTTATGTTCCTGTACCAGCAGATTCGTGGAGACAGTTAGCCAATGAAATACCCAGGTTTTAATGACATCATTGCCATGCCTCTATCAGCCTGAGCCACTAGAGGGCACCTCAGTATTCGTCCTAAAGCATATGGGAAGAAATGGCAGACGTCACACAACCTCAATGTGGGCAACAATGATGAATCAAACAGTAGAGAAATTATGTACAGGAGAGATTGAAAAGCAGGCTGTCGGTGAGATATGGACTTGCAGAGCCAAGCATATAAATCATAACGGACCAAGGTACTACCAGAACATAACAGACCAAACACAGTTCTAGGAGTGAGTCCTGGACTAGTCTAGGAGAACTCAAGAAAAGGACATCATCTGGTAAGTAAAACGTCACCTTCCATATCATCCTGCTAGAGCAGTCCAGACAAGTGGGATGTACCAAAGCTATGTCCTCCACTGGGCGGGAAGAAGACATGCAGCTCCTAAACCTGGAGCCAAAGGCTGTGTCCACCCGAGCGTGGACATCAAGCAGTAATGCTTCACAAAAAGTGGAAAGTGCTGCCTACGTTGCACCTAACAGTGATTGAAAGGGCCAAGTGAGCAATGATGTGTCCACGAGGATGCTTGTGCCTGAGTAGAATGGGCACGCAAACCCTCCAGAACCAGCTGGTTCTGTCACAGATACAGTGAAGCAATTGCCTCCTTGATCCAGCGCCTCAAGGTAGACTTGGTTGCCGCAGCACCCTCGCATTGGCCAGCAAACAGCACAAAAAGATGATCACTTATAGAAGGAATTCGTAACCTCCAAGTCCAGTGACACACCCTCCAGACATCCACAAGGCGAAGATACTTAGAAAAGGAGGGCAAGCAAACCACCTGGTTAACGTGAAATCACCTTGGGCAAAAAGGTACAGGCCAAATCAAAATGACCACTTCTGAAAAGGACAAATATGGATCCCGGCAAGACAGAGCCTGTAGCTTGAAAATCCGTCTTGTCAAACAAATTGTGGCCAGGAAAAGAGTCTTGAGAGTCAAGCCCTTCAGAGTAGCATGCTTCAGGGGCTCAAAAGGCTCTGACACCAGTGTCCTGAGCAGCAGACAAAAATCCCAGGAAGGGACAAATGACCAGAGGGGAGAACGCAGACACCAAACCCCCTTGAAGAAAATGTGAAACATCCAAATGCAAGGCTGAAAACTTTCCAGCCATTGGACCTCTGAAACAGGACGCCACTTGGACTTTCAGGGAGGTAAGAGAAAACCCCTTTTCCAGACCGTCCTGCAGAAAGACCAACAGAGCAAGAACCTTAGGAACTAGCTGTCATGCACTGCCCTCATGCTCAGAGGTACCAGACTTGCACATATGCCAGGCTGGTAGAACCCTTCCAGGCCTTAAGCAGAGTGGAAACTACTGCAGGAGAATAACGCTTATGCATCAGCTGATATTCCCTTCAAGAGCCAAGCCGTAAGCGAGAAGGGAGCCAGGTCATCCAGGACAAATGGTCCCTGATTGAACCAGCCCTACAATGGGGCAGATGAAGAGGAACCCACAGGAACCCCATCAGGTCCCAAAACCACATTCTCCTCATCCAATCCAGCACCACCAGAACAATCCACCCCGGATGGTGCTCTGTGCGCCAAAGCACATGCCATGGAAAAAGCATATACAGCAGGCACTGCCGTAGCCAGGACTGAAACAGGGCGACAACATCATTGGACCCAGTTTCCATCTGGTGAATGAAGCAATGGCACATTTTGTTATTGGAGTGGGCTGCCAGCAATTCCATCACGGGGCAAGCCCAAAGGCAGAGAAGCATCTGAAACGCCTTCTGACTGAACTCCAGGATCTGAGAGAGTGATGACGGAAGAAGACCGCTTCCACATTGACCACCCCGACAATGTGCCGAGCCAATAGAGCTAGGAGGCTCACTTCTGCCCAAGCAAACCAGAGAGCCATCCCCAGGGCCACTCCTGCACACCTTGTGCTGCCTTGGTGATTGACATATACCACTGCTGTGGTATTGCCCAAAAACACTCGCACCACCCTGCCCTTGACCAGGGATTGTGGGAAAACGCAAGAGGGCCAGCCAGATAGCCCTTGTTTTGAGATGGTTGATGGACCACACCGCCTGCCTGCAGCCCCAACAGCTCTGGGCCATTTAGTTTTTGACGAGGGCTTTCCTTAACCATAAGACTAGTGTCCATCATCAGAAAAATCCACAAGTGATCATCCAGCAGCATGCCCCTTTTCAGATAAGGTGGGCATAGCTGCCACCTCAAACTAGTTCTCACTTCCAGCTGGAGCAGAAGCCTGAGCTCTAACTCTGGTCAGGAAGGGCTGCTGGAGCGGCCTCATATGAGCATGCCCATGGCACCATCTTGATTGCCACTGCCATCAAGCTGAGAAGTTAGAGAAAATCCCAAATCCTGGGAACCTGTTGAGAACTGAGCACTTCAAGGCATTCCAACAATCTCTGCACTCTCTCCTCTGGCAGGAAGACTCTGTCCACTTGAGCATCAAACAGGGTGACAACATCATTGGACTCAGCATTCCTGGGAGCAGGAAGGCTCCCTTCCAATCCTAGGAACCTTCCTGCTCCCAGGATTGGAAGGCTCCAACGGATGCTTTCCCCGAGAGGTCTCTGACAGAGAACAGGTTCAGATGAGCTAGTTATCTAGTTCTTAGCACCGTAGTGCAGCAGCCACCACCACCACCACCATCATGACCTTAGAGAATATTCTCGTGACAATGGAGAGACTGAAGGAAGGGCAGCGAACTGACTGTGTGAGTCAAACATAGCAAAATGTGAACATCTCTGCTGGTTCTCCCAGATTGGGATATGAAAACAAGCTTTGGCCAAAACCAGAGACGTTAGGAACTTCCTTCGATGCAGCGCTGAAATCACAGATCTCAATAGTTTCTATTTGGATCCGCAAAGAAGTATTGACCGCTTTGAGGCCATTGATCAGAAAGAGCTATCCTTTAGCATCCCGAGAGACATGCCCTTGCTTTAGCATCTGCCCTTGGCATGTTTGGCTGGGGACACTGGCACTACCGCCTTTAGGCACAGCAACTTGTCCAGTGTAACCCATGCAATGGTGCTCATGTTCTCCAAACCACATGGAGGGATGACAGATGCCTCCAGGATTGGTTGCTTGAAGTCCTGGACATAACTGCTTTGATTGGTGTCTAGCACCCTTTTGTCCTTGGTGACATTCAGGAATGGGCCCCAAAACCTACACAGTGATGAACAGGAGGAATTCCCTCTGAAGACGGAGTCTCTGAGCCCACAGGCTCCATTGAAAGGATTAATTACGGGTCCAAAATCCAGAATCGGAGAAAGGCTTTCCAGGATGAAATGCCTGGCGTCCCGAGACCTCTGGAAGTCAGTCTAGTGTGCCTGCAATGGATGGGCAGAGGCCAAAGAGGGAAAGGACCTTGCTCTAAAGGAAAAAAAGGGACTGTTGTAGTGGTTGATATGGAAGGACAGACTAAATAGGCCATGTGATCTTTTTCTGCCGTCATGTTTCTATGCTTGCTTCCCAGACCCTTTCAATCTATCCTTTGGAAGGTAATAAGACTTGGCCTTGGCCTTGGCCAAGTCCTTCACCAACTTTTCCAATCGGCCCCACAAAGGAGCTTTCCCTTAAGGCAAGTTGAGTAGCTGGGCTTTGGAGGATGTATCCGCTGCAAAGCCATAACCAGTGCCGCGTCACTGCTGACAGGACAATATTCCTAGCTGCCAAGTGGGCTAGAACATACATGGCATCAGAAGGAAGGCAGTAGCCAACTCCAAAGGAGAGGGGTAGCATCATCCAGAAGGAGAGACTGAATCCACAGGAGCAGGGCTTGAGGCATCAGGCCTGCACACACAGCCAACTGGAGAATAGCAGCTGCTGCTGTGAACTGGCTCTTCAGCCGAGAGTACATCTTTTTATCCAAAGCGCCCTTCAAGATCAATCCTATTTCCAAAGGAGTGGAGGCCCGCTTTGTGACCACCATGACCTCCGTCTCCACCTTGGACGGGCCAAACCATACAACGCACTCCACTTGGGGAGAGCTCACATCCCTTTAAACGCCTTTATCCCCCTAGGCGGAAAATCAGTAAGGACCCATTCCAACTGGAACATGTTCTTGATTATTTCCAGAAATGGGAAGACTGCCATGAATATCCATGCTGTCTGCAGAAGCAGGGAACCTGCAGCCCCTGCTCCATCGCTGGAACGTCAGCCACATACCAGATAGAGAAAACTCAAGCAGTCAAATGCCGCCAGATCTTCCTTCTGGGACAGGAGCAAAATGCTAGCTTCCACCTAAACCTCTGACTAAGAAAATACTCTTTTTTTGCATCAGACTCCTCAACCAAGACGTCAGAACCAGCACTCAAGTCCAAGTTTCGAATAGACCCCAGCCAACTCGCCTCTCTAGAAGGCAGCCTCCATCTGGGTTGCTTAGGAGACACTCAAGCTGGGCCTCTACACTCTACCCATCCCTCATGTGACTGAGTTCAAGGGAATCCAAAGGCTGTAGGGTCAGACCTGCTAAAGAAGGAAAAGTATTCTGAGGAGGACAACCTAGATTCTGGGAGCTCACCTCCCTGAGAATGATCCCCAACACAGGGGGCACAGCTGGAGCTGAGCCCTCTGAAGAAAGGGAGCAGCCAGAAGCATGGTCACCGGAACTCAGGGCTGGGCTGTTATTCTTACCCACAGCTCTATCATTCGCCTCTTACCCTGAAGTGGAAAATGCTGGGCCAACCAAATCCCTTCATTGGAAGAAGGGAGATGGACCCACCAGTGAAAAGCCAGAGGTTGCCATGCAGAGAGGAGGCTCCTCGCTTGCCACAGGTCAAACAGTGATTCCTGGAAGAAGAAAGATTTAAGGCAATCATTTGCGCGTGCTAAAGTCGCATAGGCACCAAAGCACGTGCCAATGGAGGGCGTACATGAGCAGTCATTATGTGCGCTTGGGCAGGAACGTGTGTTGAAGCTGCTCAGGCAGAACACATGCTGGGACTGCTTGGGCGCAAGGCACACAACTTTAACAGCATATACTGGAAAACGGTGGGAAGCACTGACATCAAGCCAACGGTCACCCGCGGTCCATCCGACTTATGACCCAAAACAGATGAGTGCGGGATCCGCCAACAAGGAAAATGACAAAGTCCAGCCTTGGTACTCACTCCATGAAAGCCTCAGTGCTACTCCCCAGACGCTGTTTCTTTCTTATGTTTTCTTAACAGACTTGCAGTCACATACCTCTGAGGTGTCTTCAGTCTTTGGGGGGGGGGGGGGGGGGACAGAGGATGAGAGAGGGAGCATTGAGTTTATATGAGGCTGCTGGTCTCTTCCAAATCCTTTCCTTTAAATTTTCTGGCTGCTCAACAGGCTGTTATGATGAGCGTGGAACTGAACCAATTTTCCTTCCTCATTTGGCTACAGAAAAGACCTTAGTCTAGTGGAGCCTCCTACATCATGCTCAAGTGAGAGAGTCACCCTCAAGGTGGCCATTCACAAGCAAAATCAATCTTTTTCCTCTCAATTGTTCAGATTTTCTTCAGAGTTGAGAAAATCCAACTGCTGGAGATGGAAGAATACTGAGGTGCCCTCAGTGGCTCAGGGAGTGATAGCCAATGAAATGCAGAGGTTTCAATGATATCGCTCTCCACCAATCTGCTGGTAGGGGAACACAACCCACTTGACTGGACTGATCTAGCAGGACAATATGGAATTGTTAAAAATAAAAAATTCTTGCAATATTTAATTTTATAGCAGGTGCATACTCTTGCACACATTTCATTAGTATATTTGCATTGTCTTGCTAATCTGACTGCTCTCAGGGGGCTGGACAATTGCAGTGTAACCTCTAAAAATAATGTCATCATAGTAGATTGGCTGACTGCTAAGCATTTTTTAAATATATGTATTTCAGAAAACTATAAAAGTGCTCATAGGGTGCCATTTTCTTTTAGGAAACTTTAATCATATATATTACATGTAGAGCATTTTCCGCAAATATGGAATGAACTGCTGGATTCTATAAGAGCAATTAGGGACCTCTCGGACTTCTGGAAAGCAATAAAAACTTTCCTATTCATGGAGCACTATGGACCCACCACCTGAAAAGACAATATTGGTTTCTCATGAGCTACCTAGAGCATCTCCCCCCCCCCCCTTGTATCAAAGCTTATAATCCCTTCCCTCCCCACCTCGCCACTTGAATCCGTGATATACCCATGTTACATCCCCCTTCCCTTTGTCCCAAGAACAGCAATACCCAGCATATTTACTTGAACGTATTTATTTTGTCTGTAATGACCTACTCATTTGATTTTTCCTTTTAGTTATAACCCATATATAATCCTCCAAGTTAAATTACTCTGTTCTTTGTACATTTCATGGTTCATGTTGTAATGGAAAGCGCATTGAATGTAAGATAACGCACTATAAAAAAAACTTGTTAAATACATATATACATAAAAATATTTCTCCAGGAACAAGCAGGAAATCAGTCCTGGGTGGGTATTGGTGACGTGGGCACCGACGGAGCCCTCATGGATCATCCCCCAGCTTTCAAAGAAAGCCTTTGGGTGATGCTACCACACATGTGTGGTCCCTTTCCTGTCCAAGGGTGCCATTTTGCTCAGTCTCCTTTTTTCCACGGAGCCCTTCAGATGTTCATCTGGATTGTCCCTGGAAAAAGCTGTGTTTTCTTCAGAGTTTCATACTTACCTCTGGTATCGCATTGGTACTCTTTCTGATCTCCAGGAACAAGCAGGAATAAGTCCTCACATATGGGTACGTCGGTACCGACGGAGCCTGCGCGGGAAAGCTCCCCAGAAGGAAAGCTTTTGGGGCCTCCCACTGCGCATGCGCGCTGCCTTCCCGCCTTCCTGACCAATTCTCCTCAGTTCTTCTTTTTCCGCGGAGCCAGCAGGTCGTGTTCCTGTCACTGCTGAAGAAGTTGTTATTTTAATTTATTTCTTTGGCCGCGTGTCTGCCTTCCCCGATTCCAGACCGGTACCGCCGGTCTTTTTTCTTTTATTTCTTTAAAAAAAAAAAAAAATCTTTTTTTCCTCACTTGGTGTATTTCTCCTGTGAGGCCTTTAGGCCTTCACAAATTCTCCCCCATGGAGAAACAAGCCTCTGGGTTTAAAAAATGCACCAAGTGCAGCGGTACTATTTCAGTCACAGACACTCATGAATGGTGTCTTAAATGTTTGGGGCCTGACCATTCCATTCCGGATTGCCCATCCTGTTCTTTGATGTCTAAACGTGGCTTACAAAACCGGGCAGCCAAGTTTCACATGCTGTTTTCTACAGATACTCCAGCATCGACGTCTTCCAGGTCTTCCTCTCCTGATGGATCTCAGGTAACCAAACATTCCTCTGGCAGGTCCTCAAAGGGCAAATCTCCCTCTAAGTATCGAGATACCCCTGGGCTTGACCCTGAGGACCCTGCCCCAGCCAAACAACCCCGGCGGGAAGCTCCGGCTTCCAAAGCTCCTCCTATGGGGTTACAGGTTGACATCGATGGCACGGCCTCGACCGATCACCTGTTAGACTGTTCTGGGGTACCGGCTCAATCATCCGGTACCGACATCCAGACAGTCGTGGCGTCCATGGATCATACAGTTCAATCCATGCAGCAGGCCATTTTGGCTTTCATTAAGGCTGCGACGCCCTCGGTACCGCACCCTGCGGTACCGACTCCGGTTCCGGTACCACAACCGATACCGGTACCCAGGCCATCCACATCGACCAGGATACCGATTCTGGTTCCCGGTTCCGGGGTTTTTTCCCTATACCGATCCGGTTCCGGGTACCCCCGATGTCGATACTGGTCGATACGCTTATCGATCCCTGGAAGCAAACAGACGATACTTTGAGTCTTCTGATGATTCAGATTCATCAGATGACTCTGCTGAAGTATCCCTTACTCTACCTGAGGAGCCCTCTTCTCCAAAGAGGATAATGTCTCCTCCAGAGGATTTATCCTTTCAAGACTTCATCATTGAAGTAGCTAAGGGTCTTTCTATTTCTGTATCCTCTGAAAAAGAACCTAGAGCAAAAAAGTTAGGCATTTTAGGATACTCTAAGGTTCCCAAAGAGGTAGTCACCTTGCCCATCCATGAAATTCTTCAAGAACACATGATGGACTTATGGGAGACTCCTCTCACTCTATCTCCACATTCTCGTCGTCTGGACACCATGTATCGTGTCCCCCCTTCTCCTGGGTTTCAAAAAACTCAGCTCCCTCACCACTCCATCGTGGTGCAGTCAGCTATGAAAAGGATCAAGAGTACTAAAAGACACTCTTCTACTCCCCCAGGAAGAAAATGTAGGACTCTGGATGCTTTTGGAAGAAAAATCTTCCAAGCAAGTATGCTTATTGGCAGAATCAACTCATACAGCCTTTATATGGGCATGTTTCTGAAGGAAATTGCATTAAAAATCCGCCATTTTCTCCCCTTTATCCCAGAGGATAGAAAGGAGGAGTTCCTTCTTTTGCTAAAGCATACCCAAGATATTTCAAAGTTCTCCAACAGAGCAGCCTTTGACTCCTTTGAGGGTGCTAGCAGAGCCTCAGGTATTGCCATAGCGGCTCGTAGAATTGCTTGGCTCCAGGCCTCTGACCTAGAACCCTGGGTCCAGGATGGGTTGGGAAATTTGCCCTGTACAGGAGAGAATCTGTTTGGTAAAGAGTGGCAAATCAAAGCCACTCAAATGGATGCAGAAAATGCTGCTTTAGATAGACTTTCTAAGTCTACCTCTACCCCTGCCAAGAAAAAATCTTTCAAAAAGCCTTTCTACAAGAGAACCAGATTTGCCTCAAATACTGGACAACAATCTTCTGCAGCTCGCTATACTCCTAAGCGTCAGCAGCCTAAACAGGCCAGGGCAAAACCTGCAGGGGCTGCTACAGCCCAACAGTCCCAGCCCCCTCAGGGTTTTTGACTTAGATCTAACCTTTCTGGCTCTAAAACCAGAACCTCTCACCATCCCAGGAAGGTTAACTCATTTTGCTCCCAGATGGGAGCAAATTACATCAGAACAATGGACCCTCTCTATCATCAAAGAGGGCTACAAACTACATTTCTCCAACCTTCCTCCCCATACCATGGTGAGAAGTTTCAATTCTCCCCCATCTCTCCTAGACCTGTTAAGTCAGGAGGTGACCACTCTTCTCGCCCAAAAGGCAATAGAAGAGGTTCCTCTTCCTCAACAGGGATCAGGTTTTTACTCCACTTATTTTCTCATTCCCAAGAAAACAGGGGGGTACAGACCCATTCTGGATCTCAGAGAATTGAACAAATTTCTATACAAGGAGAAATTCAAGATGCTTTCTCTAGGTACTCTCCTTCCATACCTACAGAATCAGGATTGGCTTTGTTCTCTAGATCTCAAGGATGCGTACACACATATACTCATCCATCCATCCATCCCACAGAAAATTCCTACGGTTTCTGTTCCAGGGAAAACATTTCCAATACAGAGTACTTCCCTTCGGTCTAGCCTCTGCTCCTAGGGTATTTACCAAATGCATGGCAATAGTAGCTGCATTTCTACGCGCCCTGAGAATTTTTGTCTTCCCATACCTGGACGACTGGCTCATCCGAGCTCCATCTCAGTCCAAAGCTCAGACTTCCCTGGATCGCACCAGACGCATCCTGCAGTATCTGGGTCTTGTGATCAATCTGCCAAAGTCTCAACTCACCCCTACGCAATCCCTGGAGTTCATAGGGGCCTGGTTGGATACCACCACTGCAAGGGCCTATCTACCTCAGGCCCGTTGCCAACGTCTACTGCACTTAGCCTCTCAGATTCAGTCCAGAAGCCACTTGACTGCCAGAGAGATGCTACAACTATTAGGCCACATGGCCTCCACAGTGCATGTGGTGCCTTATGCTCGCCTACATATGAGAGCAACTCAATGGACTTTATCCACCCAGTGGACTCAAGCATCAGGAGCTCTCTCAGACCAAATAGCAAACTCCAATCGTCTCTTTTGGTCTCTCCAATGGTGGATATCCACTCAAAATCTGTTGTTGGGGGCCCCCTTTCAGCCACTGTTGCCCCAAGCAACCCTCACAACAGATGCCTCCCAAACAGGTTGGGGAGCTCATCTTCAAGATCTCTCCACTCAGGGCACTTGGTCTCCACAGGAGACCACCCTTCATATCAACCACTTGGAACTTCGAGCAATCTTTCTAGCTCTCAGAGTTTTTCATACCCTCCTCAGCAACATGACAGTCCTTATTCATACGGACAATCAGGTAGCCATGTTTTACATAAACAAACAAGGAGGGACTGGCTCTCTGTCGCTTTGCAACAAAGCTCTAAGATTATGGGCCTTCGCCAGAGAGCATCAAATCCATCTCCTGGCAGTATATCTTCCAGGAATCCAAAACTCTTGGGCAGACAGACTCAGTCGAGTTCTGCTTCCACACGAATGGTCCCTGCACATGGATCAGGTACTCAGAATCTTCCAGAAATGGGGAACCCCGGACATAGACCTCTTTGCAAGTCCGTGGAATGCCAAACTTCCCCGGTTCTGTTCCAGAATTCCGTGTCAGGGAGTTCAGGCCAAGGATGCCTTCCTCCTGCATTGGGGTCAGGGCTTCCTGTATGCCTTTCCACCCATTCCTTTGATTCCCAAGACTTTGTTCAAACTTCAAAGGGATCAAGGGTCCATGATCCTCATAGCTCCACGCTGGCCACGCCAAGTGTGGTACCCTCTACTTCTGCATCTCTCCCAAGCCCCCTCCCTGGACTTGGGAGCGGCTCCAGACCTTCTGTCTCAGGAGGAGGGGACTTTGTGGCACCCAAACCCCAAGTCCCTTCACCTCAGAGCTTGGTTGCTGAAGGCCTAGACCTTCAACACTTCAATCTTTCGCAGCAAGTGAAGGATATCCTACATGCCTCTAGGAAACCTTCCACTAGGCGTTCTTACGCTTTTAAATGGAAAAGATTTTCCATTTGGTGTGCTCAAAAGGGTCTTAACCCTCTAGCACTCCCCTTGAATTCTCTTTTGGAATATCTCTTGCATGTCTCCAATGCAGGACTCAAAACGAATTCAGTCAGAGTCCATTTGAGTGCTATTGCGGCATCACTTAAGCCCATCAATGGACAACCTGTTTCCTCTCATCCTCTTATTGCAAGATTCATGAGAGGCCTAACCTTAACTAAACCTCCCATTCGACCTCCTCCGGTGGCATGGGACTTAAACTTGGTTCTTGGTCAGCTTATGAAGCCTCCTTTTGAACCCTTAGCCACTACCTCCCTGAAATTTCTTTCCTGGAAGGTTATTTTTCTTATTGCAGTCACCTCAGCTCGCCGTATCAGTGAACTGCAAGCCCTAGTGGCTAATCCACCTTATACAAGGTTCCATCATGACGAGGTGGTCCTTAGGACCAATCCCCACTTTATGCCTAAAGTGGTCTCCCCTTTTCATCTTAATCAAGAGGTATATTTACCTGTCTTTTTTCCAGCTCCTCATGCATCCAGTGCAGAGAGGAACCTTCATACTCTAGACTGTAAAAGAGCTCTTGCCTTTTACCTCCACAGGACACAGCAACATCGAAAGTCTTCTCAGCTTTTTGTTGCTTTTGATCCTTCTCATTTAGGACTTCCAGTCTCCAAAAGAACACTTTCCAATTGGATTGCTCAGTGTATCTCTTTTGCTTACCAGAGTAAGAACCTTTCTCTGGAGGGCCATGTCACCGCTCACAACGTGAGGGCCATGGCCACCTCTATGGCTCATCTAAACTCTGTGTCCATTGACCAGATCTGTCGAGCAGCCACCTGGGCCTCGGTTCATACCTTTACAGCCCATTACTGTTTGGACAAGGACTCCCGCCGGGATGCCTTGTTTGGTCAGGCTGTCCTCAGACACCTGTTCCATTCTTGAACAACTCCTGCCCACCTTCCCTGAATGGATGCCTGAGTTCCATAGGAAGATGAGGAACCTTTCAGGGTCTCATACCCTTCAGGGGATCTCCCGGGCATCTTAGCTAGGGAGTCCCCATATGTGAGGACTTATTCCTGCTTGTTCCTGGAGATAGCACAGTTACTTACCTGTAACAGGTGATCTCTGGGAACAGCAGGAATTAGTCCTCACAACCCGCCCACCTCCCCTAGGAGTTGTATCTATCTCTCTCTTCCTTTCCTCTCTCTATTGTCTCAGCTTTAAACTCGAACTGAGGAGAGTTGGTCAGGAAGGCGGGAAGGCAGCGCGCATGCGCAGTGGGAGGCCCCAAAAGCTTTCCTTCTGGGAAGCTGGGGAGCTTTCCCGCGCAGGCTCCGTCGGTACCGACGTACCCATATGTGAGGACTAATTCCTGCTGTTCCCAGAGATCACCTGTTACAACTGTGCTTTACCTGACCTTGCTGCCTCGGCATCAAGTTCGTTTTTTTTTTTCAGTTTTCTTTGTCTTCATTTTCTGGTGTCTTCGTGCCTTTTCCCCCCAACTAGCAGCCCGGCGAGTCTTTGACCTCACGGGGATACTTTTTTCCCCTGTGGCTACCAGTGGCTTTAAAAAGTGTGATCGGTGCTCGAAAATCATGTCCTTAACCGACACACATGACTACTGTCTCCACTGCCTTGGGCCAGACCATAACCTGGCAGCATGTGGTCTCTGCTAAAGGATGTCCAGCAAAGGCCCTCAAGAGCCGCATGATAAGATTTTTCCCCTAGTCCCCATCCCTCGTCTGAAGCCTCGATACCTCGGGCAGACCCCTCTGAACCCGAGCCCCCCCCGTAGGCCTTCAGAAAGGGGGGGGGGGTCTCCCTCGAGGGAGCCCAGAAAGAAGAAGAAAGCCTCGAAGGTGGCATCCTTGAATGGATCCGACTGGCTGGGGGCTCCCTGAGTCAGGTCCCGCAGTCCGAGGCACCTGTCTGAGGGATCAGAGAAGGAGCGGCCTGTAAAGGTCCCCTGGAAGGACTCTACCTCAGACCAGCCTCGGTTCCCAGACACCATCCTTATCGAGGATTCCCCTTCGGGGGAGCTGGGATTGGGCCCGAGTCCCTTGGTGCCCACGCCAAAGACTGCGGAGCCTTCTGGCCTGGAGCAGAATGGCAGCCCTGGAGCGCAGTTTGTCTGCCTTCATGGACCAGCAGCGGGTGCTGTTGTCCAGTACAACCGGTTCATCCACACAGACCACCGGGCCCTCAACGTCGAAGAGGCCCGCACCTTGGACACCCTTGGCAGAAAGTGTTACCAGGGCTCGACGCTCATCAGCTGCATCCAGGCCTACCAGCTGTGCATGGGCATGTACCTGAGAGACCTGAAGAAGGAACTCGCCAAGTTCTCAGCTGGTCTTTCCGAGGAACCCCTGCAGCAGTTCAAGAACCTGGCCAAGGCTGTCTGTGAGTGCTCCAGATTTGTGCTTCGGGCAGCCTATGACGAGTCCGAGTCAGCTGCGGGCATCGGTGCATGACACCAAGCTTGGCTACAGTTGTCTGATCTCGAGCAGTGGGTTTAGGACAAATTGGTCGATGTCCCATGCCAAGGAGAGACCCTCTTTGGCAAACCCATGTATGACAAGGCTGCTAAAAAGACAGCTGCCCCTCCCCGATGGAAGGGCTCAGGTAAAAAGTCCTTCTACCCAAGGAAAGGGGCTGCTTACAGAAACTACCCATCTTTTCAGGCCTCCCCAGCTTCCCAGTAGGGTCATCAGACCAAGGGAAATGTGCATGGCCTTTGTAAGCAGAAGGCTCCAAATCCCCAGGCCCCGGCCCAGTCGGGGGGGGGGGGAGTTCTTGACTCCTTGGGCATAGCCTCTCTACCCCAAAGAGGTCAGCAGCCAACAGGGGGACGTTTGACTCACTATGCCCAGAGGTGGTTGACCATCACCACCAACTCCTGGGCACTTTAGGTGGTCAAGGAGGGTTACCTCCTCCACCTGACTCAGACACTTCCCCCTTATTTTCCGGGAGAGCCCCCCAGGTCTCCACACCACCTGGACCTTCTATTGAAGGAGTTGGCAGATCTTCTCAAGGACAAGGCAGTAGAACCGGTTCTCTACCATCTCAAGGGCAAGGGGTTCTAGGTACTTCCTTGTGCCAAAAAGGACAGGGGGCCTAAGGCCCATCCTCGATCTGCGCAACCTCAACAAGTTCCTGGTAAGGGAGATGTTTAAGATGCTCTCCCTTGGAATATTGCTGTTCTACTTCCAGCAGGGAGATTGGCTATGCTTCTTAGACCTCAAGGATGTCTTTACCCACATCCTCATTCATCCCAATCACAGGCAGTACCTGCTGTTCATAGTGGGGTGGGGCGGGCACTATCAATACAGAGTGCTGCCTTTCAGCTTGGCCTCCCCCCCCCCCCCCCCAAAGTTCTTCACAAAATGTCTGGCAGTCGTGTCTGCCTTCCTCTGTCTCCAGGGGATCTCTGTCTTCCCCTACCTGGACAGCTGGCTCATAAAGGGAGGCACAGCCTCAGAGGTGCAGCAGGCGACCGCACGCACCATCCAGGTCCTGCAGCACCTGGGCTTTGTCATAAACTACCCCAAGTCTCATCTCCATCCGACACAATGTCTGTAGTTCATTGGGGCAAAACTGGACTCTCCAGTCAAAGGCCTTTTTGCCCAGGGACTGAGCAGACTGTCTCGGGACACTGGCATGGGATATACAGTACTGTCCCTCCGTGCCCACTCGGCTCCTTCTGCGTCTTCTCGGATACATGGCCTCCATGGTCCACGTCATCCCAGACGCTTGCTTCCACATGAGGGCTGCGCAGTGGTGTCTCAGGGACCAGTGGACTCAGGCCATGGGGCGCCTCCGACACAGAGTCTGCATAACCCGTCAAGTGGTAGAGTCTCTGACCTGGTGGCAGACTCCCCAATATCTTGAGGTGGGCATGCCCTTGCAGACAACAAGCCCCTTAAAGGTCCTTACCATAGACGCCTGCCTGCTCGGTTGGGGAGCCCACTGTGAGGAACTCAGCACCCAGGGTAGCTGGTCACCAGACGTGTGCACCCAACAGATCAGCCTCCTGGAACTATAGGTGATATACCTAGCCTTTCGAGCCTTTTGCCATTAGCTGCATCACCAGCTGGTGCTGGTCCAGACAGACAACCAAGTGGCAATGTTCTGTGTAAACAAACAGGGGGCACGGGGTCCCGTGCCCTCTGCCAGGCGGCGATGCTCTTCTGCTCGTAAGCAGTCCAATAAGGTATTCTCCTATGGGCAGTATACCTACCAGGCCAGAACATCCTGCTGGCCGACAGGTTGAGCAGAGTCCTCCATCTGCAGAAATTGAAGCTGGACCCCAGTGTGGCCGACCGGCTCTTCTGGATTTGGGGGAAACCCGTGATGGACCTGTTCGCCGGTCCGGACACCTTTCAGTTGCCCCACTTCTGTTCCAGAGTGGCAGTGGATGCATTCTTCGTCTTGTGGTCGGAAGGCCTCATGTACATCTTTCCTCCCATACCACTGATTGCCAAAACCTAGTTCAGGACCCTCCGCAACAAGGCCTCACGCATCCTGATAGCCCCTCAGTGGCCCTGGAAACTGTGGTTCCCACTACTCCGACTAGCAGTGGAGACCCCCATCCCGTTGGGAACTTCTCCAGGGCTCCTGTCTCAGGAAGGGGGCTCTCTTATGCACCCCAACCTGGGGTCCCTGTCTCTGACAGCGTGGCTGCTGAAAGGGTGACCTTAGCTCATTTCAACCTCTCCGATGAAGTAGAGGAGATCCTGCTGGCCTCTCACAAGACATCTACTAGGAAAGCTTACGCTCTCAAATGGGGCAGGTTTGCAGCCTGGTGTACCCAGCATGGGACTGACCCATTCTCCTGCCCGGTGGCAAAGGTGTTACAGTATCTTCACCTCTCGCAATCTGGGTTTAAATCTAAATCCGTCCGGGTGTATCTCAGTGCCCTGGCGGCGTACCACCACCCAGTGGCTGGCAAGCCCCTCATGTCCAGCTGCTGGTGACACGCTTAGGGGTCTGCTCTTATCAAAGCCACCAGTTTGCTCTCCAGTGACCGAATGGGACCTCTGTGTGGTATTGGAGCAGCTCACTCACCTGCCCTTTGAGCCTCTGGCTACTTGCTACCTACGATACCTCTCATGGAAGGTGGCATTCCTGGTTGCACTCACCTCTGCTTGCAGAGTTAGTGAGCTTCAGGCCTTAGTGGTGGAGGTGCCTTATACCAGGTTCTACAAAAACAGGGTGGTGCTCCACACGCACCCCAAATTTTTTTCGAAGGTGGTATCGTCCTTCCCTCTCAACCAGGAAGTGGTACTTCCTATCTTCTTTTCGAGACCTCACTCCAGTCAGGTGGAGACAGTCCTTCACACCTTGTACTGTAAGAGGGCTCTGTCCTTCTATATCCAACGCACTCGGGTGCCTCCGCAAAGCTTTTCATCTTCTATGACCCCTGTAGGCTGGGGGAGGTGATGACCAAGCAAATGCTGTCCACCTGGGTGGCGGACTGTGTCGCCTTCGCCTATGAGCAGGCGAGGCTCCCGCTGGAAGACCGCGTCACGGCGTACCGTGTCAGGGTCATGGCGGCCTTTGTGGCAAACGCGCTCTGTCCTGATGGAGGACATCTGCCAGGCCCCCACCTAGTCTTCAGTCCATACCTTCACAGCCCATTACTGCCTGGAAAAAAAGTCCCAACAGGACAGTGCCTTCAGCCAGTCTGTGCTCCCTAATCTGTTCTGGGTTTAGGCAACTCCTACCCTCCAACCCTTCTGTGTTCAGGCTACCGGAGTGCTGGTTTTCTTCGGACACAGGGGTCCTACTGTAGTCTGTGGACAGACTTAATTGCTGCTGCTTGCGGCTTCCTGTGAGGGAGTCCTTTGTTTTTCACTATGGGTTTTCGGTAGTTTGTAGCCAGGGAGTCCCATATGTGAGGACTGACCTCCTGCTTGTTCCCGGAGAAAGTATAGTTACTCGCCCATAACAGATGTTCTCCAGGGACAGCAGGAATCAGTCCTCACAACCCTCCCTCCTCCCCTTGGAGTTGCTCCTTTACCATCTTTTATCTGTGTCATCTGACAGCAAGATTGCACCCTTGGGCGGGAAGGGGACTACGCATGTGTGGTAGCATCTCCCAAAGACTTTCTTTGAAAGCTGGGGGGATGCTTCCATGAGGGCTCCGTCAGTGCCAACATCACCCATATATGAGGACTGATTCCTGCTGTCCCTGGAGAACATATGTTACAGGTGAGTAACTACGCTTTACCCTAGTAGGTCCCTAGCACTACTAAGTGTTTATCATATGATTTCATTCAACATGTTCTCTAGCAATGGCTTGAGATGAAATTTCCATGTTATTAATGTTCCACTGAGTTTGAGTAGTTAGATTTTTAGATTTGAGAACTTGCCTTTCAAAATCTGAGCTCAAGGTGAGTTAGATACCGATAGATACAGTAGGTATTTCTCTTCGCAAGAGTACTTAAAATCTATTTTGTTTCACATTTTGCTTCAATTCAGAATTTGTATTTAGTTCATACCTTTCCAGTAGTAGTTCAAAGCAAGTTAAATTCATGTGCTGTTAGGTAGTTCACTGTTCCCAGGAGGCTTACAAACCAAAGTTGTACCTGAGGCAATGGAGGCTTAAGTGAATGGATGGATTTAAGATTTTTACGCCCATAGGCAAAGACCAGAAAGCAGATCCTAGGGGGCAGGAAGGAGAGAGGGTGTCAAAGATCCCAAAGATTGGGTAGCCAGAAGAGAAGCAGAGGAAGGAAGAAGTGCCACAGTTGCACATTGCTGTAAAGGAAATGGGACTAGGCTCCTCTTTAGCCTGTGTATTTGCCACTCTAGGCAGTTGTCTAGGTCTAAATCCAGGCCTGTTAAGGGGCTTCCACAAGGAGTGGCAGTGGAATATGAACCTTGGCTTTCCTGGTTCTCAGCCCACTGCTGTGACCACTACGCTGGTCCTCCGTTCCAGGATCCATCTTTGGTAGTTGATATATTAGCATGGTTTATCACAGATATTCATTCCACCTCGCTGAAAATTGTGTTTTGAGATTGATTAAATTATTTGTTAGTTGGATTCAGGTATAGAGCATACATTCTTGCAGTGCTCCACAAAACATTGATACATGAAACATTACCAAGTATAGAAGAAAGTTTTGTTACTTATTAACTTGTTGGAATGGTATAAAAGACTAAATATATTTATTATTATATGCTCATAAGAAGCACTTTCAAAGCATCTTTTTTTAACAAGACAGAGTTGATTTATTCTTATTCTGGACTGCCCTCTTGATCTAACATGGTTCATCCAAAATGCTGTACAATCCAGAACAGGCTGTGGTATTAATGCTGGGTTTGCTGATGCTACATAAACTTTGCTAAACAATACAGGCTTTAATAGGCAACATGCAAAGTCAAAATGCTAGGAGGAGTGAACTCTTTATTTATCTGGATATTAGAAAAACACTTTAGAAAGAAAGTGTAACAAATAACTAAAATAAAAAAAAAATACTACATGTAAAAGCATTACTATTCTGGAATTCTGTGTAATAGTGATTGATTTTGAAATTTTACCCACTTTAGAAATATTGTCAGTTTTCAGCAGCAGCAGCCAGATTAATTTCAAATGCTGGCATCAGTGTTTAAATTAATACTTCTATTCAGTTCTGCTAAATAATATGTATTGTGTAGCGGCTGCTACCACTGTCAGTATTGATTTTCATAGACCAAAATTAAACAATCTGGATAATTCTACTGCTCTGCCCTTTCTCTGTACCATACTTTGTGAATACTGTTAGGCCAGTTAGATTTGATTTGATACTATCCTTAAAACTGTAGCGCAGGGCTTCATAGCACAAGTTTAATGCTGACTTTTTGTGCAACAATGCTATATGTAAATCAACCAGTGGTGCAAAACGTCAGCATTAAACTGGGAGAGCAAGCCAAACATGTGCACAAGAGTCTGCGCAAGTTTGGCATGCCATCCCGGAGAAACGGGGTCATCTGAGGTGAAGTCTGACTCTTCACCTCAAATGATCCAGACATCGGAGAAAGCCCCCGCTGCCATCTCAGCACAACATCAGGGGGCCGATACTCCCCTAGCACTGACCTCCCCCCCCCCAGCACTGATTCCCCCCCTCCAACAGAAGTAAAAGAATTGGTGAGCAGGTGGGCCCTGATCTTCCTTGAAAAAATCATTGGTGGCCCCAATGGAAACCACCTCCCCTCCAACCTCTCTAAAATCATTGATGGTCTGTGGGCCTCCATTAAATTCTTCTCCCTGCAGTCCCTTTAGGTAGAATGGGGGGGCTAGAAGCAATGCCTACATGCTTCGACCCCCCCCCCCCCACCACCATTTTTCAAAATGCTTGTGCCTGTCCCCATGCAGTATATTCCGGGCATGCACAGCGTGGGGATCAGTCAGTCTGCTGACCCCATACTGTGCGTCCCAGGATGCACCACCTAGGGGGCAGACCCCATCTGCCAAATAAGGAATTTTCTTCCTTATTTGGCACACTGTGCCCCCCCACCCCCCCCCCCCCCGGGCAGGGCAGCACATCACCATTTTGAAAAATGATGGTGGGGGGTTAGGAGCATGCAGGCATCGCTCCTACCCCACTGTTCTATTTAAAGGTAAAGCGGGGAGGGGGTTAAATGGAGGCCTACAGGTCACCAGTGATTTTAGCAAGCTTGGGGGAGGATTGCATCAGGGCTTACTAATAATTTTTTTCCAGAGAGGGATCCGGGGTCTATCAGGCCACCAATGATTTTAAGGGGTCGGAGGGGAATCGGGGCCCACCGAGCCACCAAGCCGTTTACTTCTGTTGTGGGGGTCGATGTCTGGGGGGGCCCCCCCAACATTGTGTCTATGGCATCAGGGCCTTTCCCTAATGCCCGGATAGTCTGAGGTGAAATGTCAGACTTCACCTCAGATGATCTTCTTGCTCCCAGCTGGATCCTTACATCTGTCAGAAGCTGATGTAAAGATCCAGGGTTAAAAATAACGCAAAAAACTGCACTAAGTTTCAGTGCAGTTTTTTTAAATATCAGGCACAATTAAATATGGAGCACTCTGCATGCTATTTGCATGCCCACTGTGCTGAAATTTAGTGCGATAGTTTTTCTGGTGTTTTTCCAGCACTAGCTTGCTTTCTGCATCAGAGAGCAAACCTAGCATGGGTAAAGCGACAGAAAAATGTCGCGCTAAGGTTTTCTGCATCTGCCCTATCGTAGCCAAAAATCAGCAGATAGGGACACCGGTGAATGTATATATATTTTTTTTAATATTGGCCTAGTTACAAATAAGGGGAAGTTGTGTTATATATTCTAATAGGAATATTAGTTGAAAGCAAAAACAAAAACCTCTCCTATTCTTGGAGGGGCTTTATTAAAAGTGAGGTATTTTTCTAGCTTCTTTTTTTTTTTTAAATTTCTATTTATTACTTTTTTACAAATAATCCAAGTATACAAAACTTGAATGGAAATAAGGATACAGATAACACAAGGTCAGTAAACATCCAACCCAATAGGAAATCAAACATAGCAAGTAATTAAGCAAAACCTGTTCCTTCTACAGTCCTCAAAATATGGGGGAATCCAACTAAGATATAACAATACAGAATAAGTGAGGAAAATAAACTGAAGGGAGACAGCCAGGTAATATCCTATGCAGTAGTACCTACACTGCATCGGGGGGGGCGGCGGGCGCTAATAAAGGCGAGCAGTTGGGATGGATCATAAAAAGCAAATGTAGCGGAATTCAATTTAACAATACATTTTGAGGGAAATTTAAGAAAATACTGATCTCCCAGCAACAATACAACAGGACGTAAGAGCAGAAACTCCCGTCTACGTTTCTGGGTCTCTCTAGAAAGATCAGGAAAGACCCGCACAGTCAGACCCAAAAAGGCAATAACCCGTTTACGAAAAAACATTTTAAGGAACCAGTCCCTATCTGAGGCTAATGCAAAAGTTACAATTAATGTAGCAGGCGTAACAGTATCAACTAAAGAAGTTTCCAACAAGGCAGATACATCCAAAGAATCAGCTACATTCACCCCAGGAATATTTCCACCACCCTCTACTTTTTTCTTAAAAGGCAAATAATACACCTTAACCAAAGGTGGATGCGACTCTACAGGTACCCCCAATATTTCCAACGTATATTTCTTAAACATTTCCTTTGAACGCACAGAAGGGGCCTTAGGAAAATTAACTAAACGCAAATTAGAGTAACGGGATTGATTTTCCAACATTTCTAACCGCAACTGCATTGCCGTAAGGTCCTTTTGATAACCTTGTCCCAAATCTTCAGCCTGAGTTATTTTCTGCTGCAGCTCTGAAACGGAACTCTCCACTGCCGAGATTTCCAGCGTGTGTTGTTGCAAAAGACCGGTATGATCCTGAAGTTGAGATGATAAAGAAGAAATCTGAGGAGCCAAAAGTTCACCCAGCTTAACAATTGCAGACCAAATTGTCTCAAGAGTGAACTCCGTGGGTTTCTGAAAAGGAAAAGAAAGCGAAACAGCTGCACCCTCCGCTGCAACCTCCATTGTCCGTCGCTCAACCTCCGAGGCAGCAGGGAACCCCAAGGCCCCCAGAGAAGACTCACTAGGTGTGGAGGGGCTAAGCGTGGCAAACCTACCGCTCCGTAGAGCCGACGTCCCTCCGCTCTCCACTCCCCTTCTGAGAACCAGGGGAGGGTTCACTGTTGGCACCGGACTCCCGTCCAACAAAGGCACTTTGAGTGGCCGCCACTGCTCCGGTGAGGAGATATCAGGCCCGGAGCCTCCCGCCGAGCTCAAATCAGCCGAGAGGTCCCTAGGGCCACCTACCACCAGTTGTCCTGTCCGCCACTGCGGGACCAGAAAAGAATCAAGCGGACCAACCGCAGAAGGTAACAGGGTCGAGGTCGCTGGGGTAGAGGAGGGCTTCTTAGCCCCTTTAGCTTTCCTTTTCCCCATAAATCAGGAAACGCGGCTACACAGCACACCCTTCAGAAACGCCATCTTGGATTCCCCCAAGACCTGCCGTTTCTTTCTCTACAACATCAGCAAAATCCGCCCCTTCCTCTCTGAACACACTACCAAAACGCTTATCCATTCCTTAATCTCCTCACGCCTCGATTACTGCAACCTACTCCTCGCTGGTCTTCCCGTGAGCCACCTCCTTCCCCTTCAATCTATACAAAATCACGCTGCTCGACTAATCTTCTGCCAGCCTCGCCATGCCCACATTACTCCTCTTCTCAAGTCACTTCACTGGCTCCCTGTCCAGTTCCGCATCCATTTCAAGCTTCTCCTGCTGACCTATAAATGCATTCACTCTATGGCCCCTCAATACCTCTTATCTCTCCCTACGTTCCAGGTTTTTCTAGCTTTTTGATATTGTTGAGAAAGAGATTTTTTACATTATGTTTTGAGTTGGTGAATTATTTTTGTTGCTTGATTTTTAGAAGAAAATTTCAGGAGGCTTAAGGACTTTTTGCTGGGTGGTATTATTTTCCTAACTTTAATATTAGAAGCTCAAAGTGTAAGGTTAGAAATAGTTTAATTTTAAATGTTATCATTCCTAAGGGTGGGTGAGAGATAGCTGCCACCCATCTCACCTTTCAGTATTACTGTATAGATTGACTGAAGGGTGGATTAGACAGAATTATTTTGACATTGGTTGGAGTGATTACATAGACCATGTAGTCTTTTCCTGCCGTCATGTTTCTATCTAGGCTACCCTTCCATATCAAATACTAAAGATGCTTCTTTTCCTTCTGTTTGTCCCATGCTTTTTTTAATTCTGATATTGCCGTCGTCTCTACTACCTCCACTGGGAGACTATTCCATGCATCCACCACTCTTTCTATTTCTGCATATTACTCCTGAGGCTATCCCCTTACACCCTCATCCTGTCTCCCCTCAATGCAGAGCTTGCTTTCAATTGAAAGAGGCTCTCTTGTGCATTTATGCCATGGAGGTATTTAAACGTCTCTATCATATCTCCTCTGTCCCGCCTTTCCTCTAACCAGCACTGGCCCAACCGCTACGCAAACCAGGCAGTTGCCTAGGGTAGTATCTTCTGGAGGGCAGCAAAAGCAGGCCATTCAAAGCTAAATAGATTTTGACAGCCAGAGATAAAGCTTGAAGTTGGCTTAGGGCTCCAGCACTTTGGACCAAGTCTAGGGCAGGCCCTGCCTCTAAGATATACATATTAAGATCTTTAAGTCTGTCCTCATATGCTTTATAACAAAGACCATTAATGATTTTAGTAGCCACCCTCTGCACAGGCTCCATCCTATTTATATCTTTTGAAGGTGTGGTCTCCAGAGTTGCACCAGAGACTTGTACAGAGGCACTATCACCTCCTTTTTTCTGCTGGCCATTCCTCTCCCTGTGCATGCAAGCATCTTTCTGGCTTTTGCCATCACCTTTTCTACCTGTTTAGCTACCTTAAGATCATTAGAAACAATCCATGCTCAGGTCCCACTCTTCTTTTGTGGACAGAAATACTTCACCCCCTACACTGTACCGCTTCCTTGGATTTTTGCAGCCCAAACGCATGACCCTGCATTTTTTTAGCATTAAATCTCTTCTGTCAAATTCTGGACCATTCTTTAAGCTTAGCTAGAATACCTCCTCAAATCTACTCCTTCCTGGGTGTCTACTCTATTGCATATTTTGGTATCCTCCACAAAGAGGCAAACCTTACCCGACAGTCCTCCTGCAATATCACTAAAAAAGATGTTAAAAAGAATTGGACCAGTGGCAGATCCCTGCGGCACACCACTGGTAACCTCCTTCTCTTCAAAGTAAGCTCCATTTACCTCTATACTTTGTAACCTTCCACTCAACCGATTTCTAACCCAGTCAGACACTTTAGGGTCTATCCCTAGGGTGCTCAGTTTGTTTAAAAGTCGCCTATGCAGAACGGTGTCAATGGCTTTACTGAAATCTTAAGTGCAACACATCTAGAGCTCTCCCTCAGTCCAACTCCCTGGTCACCCTGTCAAAAAAATCAATCTGATTTGTCTGACAAGTCCTGCCTCCAGTAAACCCATGTTGCCTTGGATCCTGCAATCCATTGGACTCCAGAAACCTCACTATCCTTCCTTTTAGCAGCATGTCCAATAATTTACTCACCACAGAGTTTAGGCTAACCGGTTTGTAGTTTTCAACCTCATCCTTACTTCCACTTTTGTGTAAAGGGACATCTCCCGACTCTAAAGAAGCATTTAAAAGGTCAGTCAGTGGAAACTCTAGAATGTCCCCAAGTTCCTTCAGTATTCTTGTATGTAGCCCATCCTGTCCCATCGCTTTGTCTACATTTAGTTTAGCAAGTTCCTCACGAGCACAGTCTTCTGAAAATTGTTTAAGATCCCCATCACTTTCGTTCCTATTTATGTTTTTTTTTCTGAGGTCCTGCTCCTGGCCCTTTATCTGTGAACACAGAACAGAAATATTTGCTAAGGAAGTCTGCTTTATCCTCATCAGCTTCTACATATTCCTCCCCTTCACCCTTGAGTCTGACAATACCATGTTTGCACTTCCTTCTCTAACTAACATATCTGAAAAATGTCTTATCCCTCCATTTTATTGCATTGGCTATTTATTCTTCTTTTTGTATCTCTGCTTTCCTGACTACTTTGCTAGCTTCTCAGTTTTTCCAGATATAGATGCCTGTCTTCCTCTCTCTGTGATCTCTTGTATTTCATGAAGGCCTCCCTCTTTTTCTTCACCTTTTCATCTGCTACTTTTGAGAACCATAGGGGCCTTTTCCTTTTACATGTATTTATCTAACAAAAAGGTTTGTTACTCTTCAAATATCCCCTTTCAGTTTTGCCCTTTGCTTTTTTAAATCCCCCAGTTGTTCCCATTCTGCTAATGACTCCTTGAGGTATTGTCTCATCTTGGGAAAGTTAGTTTTCCTGAAGTCTAAGACTTTCGCTTTTGAATGGATTTTATCAGCCCTAATCCTAATACTGAACCACACAATCCTGTGACCACTGGATGTGAGATGATCTCCCACTATGACATAAGAAACACTTTCCCCATTCTAAGTATCAAGTCCAGTATATCCCCATCATGTGTGGGTTCTCATTGTTTATTTGTGAAAAGAGAATGCTTAATTAAATTTCAGGGAGAGCTTGACTAGTAATATCTTATTAGTCTTTGAAGTAATTTATTTTCAGTTGGTCTGGACTTTTACTCTTGAGAATAATTCTGTAAGACTATGCACCCCATAGATACATAAACAAATTTTGTAGTCTGAATGAATGAGATATGAGGTAGTTTATCTCATAACAACACTTGAGCAAACAAACAGGACTGCACACAGGGAATCAGTGTACAGAATTAAAGCTCACAGAAAAGAGGTTAGCTGATTTTACTTGCATAATAGCTGAGGAATAGGTAGGGAATTTGATAGATTTTTCTCATTCTTTCTGTAGGTACCGAAATGCCTAACACAATGTTTCCCATTTATTTTTCTTCTATCACCAAAACTATTCCTACTGATAGTAGCCTCTGTTCAGAAAGATATCCTAAACAATGAGAAACCAGTTCAGTGTGAAAGAGCCTTCAGGTTGACTCCCATAAAAACAGGTGGCAAAACTGAGAGGGGATATGGTGAGGCTGGGACGTATCCTTGATAAGACTTATATTAATGAAATGTTGTTTGCATCATCTAAGATTGAAATCTCTAGCTAAGGCAAAGGTAAACCTGGACCGCAAGATGACAGCTAGAAATAGATTACCAACACCAATAGAGTCCACACCCCGACTCCATCTTCACGCGAGCTCAAGAACAAGTAGGCAGCGCTCGAACAGAAAAAAAATCCCAGAAAGAGGAAGAACTGAAACTTGTAAACTGTAAAGTTTCAGGATCAGCAACTATTATGCTTAGGAAGTGAAGGGTAATGGTGGTTGGTAACTCCCTACTGAGGGGCATGAAGGCATCAGTTTACCAACCAGACATGATGTCTTGGTAGATGTATCTAGCCAGAAGAAGATTTGTCTCTTGAGGATTGTATGGCAGCCCCTGATGAAGCAATTTTTCATGAAACAAAGGTCTTGGTAGGGCTTTTGAGAGAGAGAGAATCTTCTGGAAGACATCCGTTGAACTAAGTAGCTGATTGTGGCACCACTTTGATATGGTTAAAATTTATTCTGGCTTTGGTTTATCTCTTTTATAGGGATGACATTCTTGGTGATATTTGGAGTGTGGAGCTGAATGATTGTAGCTTTGCGTTCTGTTGCTGCTCTAAATTTTGATATGTTTCTAATGGAAATAATTTAAGAACATAAGAAATGCTATACTGGGTTAGACCAAAGTCCATAAAGCCCAATATCCTGTTTTCGACAGTAGCCAATCAAGATCAAAAGTACCTAGCAGTTTCCCAAAAAGAGACACTGATTCCATAATGCTTTATTGGGGTAAGCAGTGAATAACCCAGGTCCTCTTGATTTATGGACTTTAGCTCCAGGAACTTGTCCAACCCTTTTTTTAACCAAACTACACTAAGAGCTTTTACTACATCCTCTGGTAACACATTCCATAGTTTGATTATGCATCGAGTGAAAAAATATTTTCTCCGGGAACAAGCAGGAAGTCAGCCCTCACATATGGGGTGATGTTGCCCCAACTGAGGCTGCGCAGAAGCATCTCCCCCAGCTTTCAAAGAAAGCCTTTGGGAGATGCACCACGCATGTGAGATCCTCATCCCACCCAAGGATACCATCTTGCCTCAGTCTCCTTTTTTCCACGGATTCCTTCGGATGTCTGTTCCATTTCCCTGGAAAAAGTGGCTTTTGTTTTAAAATTTTTCTTTTTTTCCGGCATGTATTCTGGTTCCTCTTCCTGCCCCCGAGCCAGCTTGCCTTGGCGTTGCTCCCCAGATTTGTTTCTTGAATTTTTTTTTTTCCTCGAGGTGTCCCTCGACTGGCACAGAGCGCCCTTTTTTGGCAGGTGGGCCTCGGAAATGGGCAGGGCCCATCTTTCTCATGGCTTCAAAAAATGTGATCAGGGCAGTAAAATGATGTCCCTCACTGACCCACATGCCTGCCTCTGTTGCCTTGGACCAGACTATGACAACTTGGATTGCGACCTCTGCAAGTCCATGTCGCAAAGGCCATCAAGAGCCATCAGTTGTAGCAGAACCTCTTCCATAAATCCGACTCTATGCTGGAATCCCTGGCAACACCACACTCCAGGGCCCCCTCAGGTACCTCGGTGTCCTGCAATGCCTGGGCCTCATAAACTGCCCCGGAAACCCCCCAAGGCCATCCTGGTCGAGTACTCACCCCTCAATGGAACCAATGCCGATGCCCGTGTCGAAGGCTGTGGAGCCAACACTCATGGAGACCACAATGGTTGCTTTTCAGCGCAGTACCTCTGCCCTCCTATCCCAGCAGCAGTCGCTGATGTGTGGTTCCTCTGGTTCATCCACTCCAGCAACCAGACCCTTGACATCGAGGGCTTCGATCCGATCCTTGAGTGCCACCAGCCTTGAGAGAGACATCGACATCAGACGAGGTCCCAGCCTTGTTCCTCGGGACACCGGTCCTCTCTGGCAAGTGCACACAGTTAGACCACAGGTCTTCCAGGGGTCATGGGCCTTTGGGCTCAGGTATCAAACATGGGAATTGCAAATCCTCGGATTCTTCCTCAGACTTCATTTCAGGCTGGGAGATCGAGGACGGGGAGCCCTTGGACCCATCTCCACTGGTGTCCCGGTGCCATTCCCTGCCCGAGGATGTTGCCTTTCTCTACTTTGTGCGGGACATGGCAAAGGCGCTCACGTTTGAGACTAAGGTGGAGGAGGACCCCCACAATGGGAACTTTAGATCCTCCAGTACAAGGCCCCTGTGAAGGAGGCCCTCATGGTGCCAGTCCCTCTGATCCTCGAGCACTGCTGCCTCTGCATGTGGGAAACACTGACATCAGTGCCCATATTGAGCAGACGACTAGACTCCATGTACCGAGTCTGTCAACCCAAGGTTCCAAAAAACCAAGCTCCCTCACAACTCTATGGTTGTCGAGTTGACCGTGCGGTGACTCGAGCCAAAAGACTCATTCATTGGTGCCCCCCAATACAGAGGCCTAGATCTTGGATGCCCTCAGCTGAAAATGTTTCCAAGGCTCAATACTAGCTTGCTGAGTCCAATCCTACCAGTTGTACATCGGCATGTACCTCAAGGAGCTGGCGAAGGAGCTCACTGGTTTCTCTGCAGGTCTTGACGGGGAACCTCTAAAGCGATTCAAGTCACTGGCTTCGGCGGTCAATGAATGCTCGAAGTTTCTGTCTCGAGCAGCCAGAGTGGCAGCCGTCGGCATTGGGGCCCAACTCCAGGCATGGCTGCAGTCGTCTGACCTTGAGCAATGGGTCCAGGACAAACTCATCTATATCCCTTGCACCGAAGAGAACCTCTTCAGAAAGCCCATGGCAGACAAAGCTGCACAGATAGAGACTTGAGTTCCTGACGAGGACCAGACTCTCTAAAAAGACCTTGATGCATCCCCCATAAGAAAACCTGGGGAAGAAGCCTTTCTTCCCAAGGAAAAAGGTTTTTTTTATAATGCCCCACAGCAGGGTCAACAGTCCAAGAGGCAAGAGCATGGCCTTCGCAAGCAGAAGACTCCTAAGATCCAGGCACTGGCCCCGGCCCAGCCTGGAGGGAGTTTTTGACTCCTTGGGCATGGCCTCTTCTCCCCCAGGAGGCACTCAGCAGCCCACAGGGGGACGTCTGGCCCTGTTTGCCCATAGGTAGTCTTCCATCACCACTGATTCCTGGGTACTGCAAGTTGTCAAGGAGGGTTACTTCCTCCACCTGCAACGGACATCACCCTCATCTTCCCAGGATAACCTGTAAGGCCACCAGACTCTGCTCCTCACCAAGCTCGCAGGCCTCCTTGAGGACAAGGTGGTAGAGTCAGTGCCCAAACATCTCTGGGGCAAAGGCTTCTACTCCAGGTATTTCCTCATTCCCAAGAGAACAGGGGTCTTCAGGCAAATCCTGGAACTGTAGAACCTGAACAGATTCCTGGTGAGGGAGAAGTTCAAGATGCTCTCCCTTGGAACATTGTTGCCATACCCCAGCAGGGAGACTGGCTATGCTCCTTACACCTGAAGGATGCTTATACACACATCTTGATCTATCCTAGCCATCGAAAATACCTCTGGTTCGTGGTGGGAGGAGATCACTACCAATATAGGGTGCTACCCTTCAGGCTGGTCTCATTGTCAAGGGTCTTCACCAAATGCCTAGCAGTGGTCCCAGTCCATCTTTGTCTTCAAGGGGTCTTCATCTTTCCCTACCTGAATGACTGGCTAATAAGGGGAGGCACAGCTGCAGAGGTGCACCACTCTCATCTTACAGCTTCTGGGGTTCATCATCAACTACCCCACGTCCCACCTCTCTCCAGATCAGTGCCTGGAGTTCATAGGGGCTCAGCTAAACACCCTCCAGGCCAAGACCTTCCTCCCTACAGAGAGGACAGAATGCCTCAGGGCACTAGCCACAGAAGTGCAGCGCCGCCAGTCAGTGCCCGCTTGCCTCATGCTCCACCTGCTGTGCCACATGGCCTCCACGGTCCATATAACATAACTTCCAGGCACCCACCCCCAGAGGGTCCTTAACACGGACGCCTCCCTGCTGGTATGGTGAGCTCATTTTGAGGACTTCTACACGCAAGGCAGTTGATCCCAGATGGAATGCTAGTTACAGATCAACCTTCTAGAGCTCTGGACGATATTTCTGGCCCTCCATGCCTTCCACCACTGGTTGCAGATGGTGTTGATCCAGATGGACAACCAAGTCACAATGTTCTATGTTGACAAGCAAGGAGGCACAGGGTCGTACTCCCTCTGCCAGGAGGAGGGAGCCCTCTGCTCATATGCGACACACAGTGGGATGTTCCTGTAGGTGGACAGGCTGGGCAGAGTCCTGTATGAGTGATGCCTGGACCCAGAGTGGCCTCCCGGCTGTTTCCGACTCTATGCTGTGCCATTCAGCAGCTGCCCATGCAGGAGTTTCAATGATTGGACTACTGGTACTTTTCCACTGTTCCAGTCTAGTCTTCCACTACTTTCTGTCTAGCCTTAGTAGTGCTTCCAAAATAGTACTCATCTATCTTGGATAATCCTTATAACTTCTTTTCTGCCATCTCCAAGTCCTTGGAGTTGGCAGTATAGTGGAGATGGCAGCTGGTTGTCTTCAACAGCCAGTTTTATTTCCCAACTCTCCTGCATAATGCTCTCTGCAATCCTACAGAGAAGCTTTCCACTATGGGCCCTTGCTAGAGAGCATAAGGGTTTTTTCTCTAAAGACTATCTTATATGTTGAAAAAGGCTTCCTCAGTCATTCCCCATGACAGTGAGGGTTCTTTACACCTTTCTATTTTTTTTTAATAAAGGACATAAGCCTTCTCTACGAGACAGTCTAAGGAGTTCCCAAATTCCTACAGGAAATATGCTCTTTTTCCCTGCAGCTTGTCCTCATGGTATCCTAATCCTCATGGACAGCACATATTTAACTAAATAACGCATGATACCTCACCCCTTGTCCCTCAAGTGTGTCTAACTGGTGTCTCTTCCTATGCGTGTTCTGTCCATTCACCATGTTAGAGTTCTACCGGACTCAGGACTTGCTGTTTACAGACTAATATTATCCTCTGTTTCTCGCAACCATCCTGGTTATTTCCCTGGATAGCATTCCTGCTCCATCTTAACCAGAGGGAATAGATTCTCTATATCTTCTCAAGTAGGTTCCACCTTCTTGTTATAAGATGAATCATTCCTCTTCACATCTCCCATGTGAAGCTTCCTGTAGACATATCGCTGTCTGCTTAATTGCAGACATTTATCTTTAGACCTATATATTCATATATGTACATATGTCTATATTTTGCCAAGCAGTCCATACGGGACCGAGAAAAATATGAGATTTAAGATTATCTCCAGGAACAAGCAGGAATGAGTCTTCACATATGGGTACATCGGTACCGATGGAGCCTGCGCAGGAACGCTCCCCAGCGTCCAATCAGAAAGCTTTTGGAAGCATCCCACAGCGCCTGCGTGCTGCCTTCCCGCCTTTCCAACTGTCTCTCCTCAGTTGTTCTTTTTCCGCGGAGCCAGCAGGTCGTGTTCCTGTCACCGCAGAAGAATTTCCTTATTTTGTCTTTATTTCTTTTCTGTACGCGTCTGCCTTCCTCGACGCTATACCGGTACCGCCGGTTCTTATTCTTTTCCTAAAAAAAAAAAAGACCTCCTATTTTTTCTTCAGGTGTACTTCAGTTTTGGGCCTTAGGCCCAAAACCTTTTTCCTTAAATATGGAAAAACCTGCCCCAGGTTTTAAGAAGTGCACAAAATGTGGCGGTACTATATCCGTCACCGACACCCATGACTGGTGTCTCAAATGTTTAGGCCCTGACCATTCCATTAAAGATTGTGTGTCCTGTTCCATGATGTCTAAGAGAGGTCGACAGAACCGAGCTGCCAAGCTCAGTACCCTGTTTCCCTCTGATGCGACTTCGGTGGCATCGACGTCTTCTAGGGCTGCTTCTTCCTCACATGGATCTCAGGTAACTAAACATAAATCCAGCCGGTCCTCGAAGGGCATCTCCTTCTACGCATCGAGATGCCTCTGGCCTTGCCCTCGAGGATTCTGCACCGGCAAAATTACCCCGGCGGGAGGCTTCGGCTTTTAAAGCATCATCATCGGGGTTCCAGGACGATCTAGATGGCGTGGCCTCAACAGATCTCCTGGTGCCATGCTCTGGGGTACCGGTGGCCTCCACCGGTACCGACTTCCAGGCATTGGCAGCGTCGATGGATCAGAGGATTCTGTCCATGGAACGCAGTCTGGCGGCTTTCTTTGTGGCATCGACGCCCGTGGTATCGCAACAGACTACTCCGCAGGTACCGGCTCCGGTATCGCCATCGGTACTGATTCCGGTACCGGTGGCATCAACATCGGCATCGGTGTCAGCCATGCCGGTACCCTGCCCTCTGCAGCCTTCCGGTACCGATACCCCGGTACCGATGATTCCCGATACCGACCCTGGTCGGTACGGGTATCGGTCTTTGCAAGAGCATCCCGACAGACGATACTTCGATTCCTCTGAGGATTCTGAAGAGTCTGTCGATGCAGCGATGCTTCTTCCACAGGAGAAGTCCTCTCCTAAATGAAGGATGTCTCCTCCAGAGGACATGTCTTTTCAGGACTTTATCAGAGAGGTGGCTTGGGGTCTCTCTATTACAGTAGCCCCAGAGTCAGAGCCTAGAGCTAAGGAGTTAGATATTCTACAATATCCTAAAACTCCTAAAGAGGCAGCTACCTTGCCTATTCATGAGATTCTGTATGATCTCATGTTAAGGATGTGGGAAGCACCTCTAACCACCTCTCCTCATTCTCGCAGGTTGGACACCATGTATCGTGTCCCTCCTTGTCCTGGTTTCCATAAAACTCAGCTTCCTCACCACTCTATTGTGGTTGAGTCTGCAATGAGAAAGATTAGAAGTGCCAAGAGACATGCCTCTAATCCTCCAGGACGTGAATGTAGAACCCTGGATGCTTTTGGTAGAAGAGTCTTCCAAGCTTCCATGCTTGCTGCGAGAATTAATTCTTATAGTCTCTACATGGGAATGTTCTTAAAAGAAGTCACTGACCATTTGCAGACTTTAAATCCTTTTATGTCTGACAATAAAAGGCAAGAATTTCTCTCTGGGCTCAAACATGCCCAGGATATCTCCAAATTCTCCAACCGTGCAGCTTTTGATTCCTTTGAATGCATAAGCAGAGCCTCAGCTATAGCTATAGGTGCACGTAGGATTGCTTGGCTTCAAGCATCTGATTTGGAGACCTGGGTCCAAGATGAATTGGGAAATATCCCTTGAACAGGTGAAAATCTGTTTGGTAAGGATTGGCAAGCAAAAGCCAATCAGATGGATGCTGAAAATTCTGCTTTGGATAGACTTTCCAAATCTACAGCTGCTCCTGCTAAGAAAAGGTTGTTCAAGAAAACACCTTTTTCTAAAAAGGGAAGATCCTATCCTGCTTATAGTCAGAGAGCATCTTCTGCAGCTCAGTTCCCTTCCAAACATCAGCAATCCTCCAAACAGACCAAGGCAAAGGCTGCGAGGCCTGCTCCAGCCCAGCAGTCTCAGCCCCTCAGGGCCTTTGACTTTCTGCTAGAGAACTTAGCCTTCCTGGCTCTAGAAGGACCAGAGCCCTCCACCATTCCAGGAAAGCTATGTCACTTTGCTCCCAGATGGGGGCAAATCACAGCAGAGCATTGGACACACTCCATCATAAGAGAGGGGTACAAACTTCATTTTTCCAGCTTGCCCCCTCTCACAAGAGTGCACCAGTTCAATTCTCCAACCTCCCTCCTCAGCCTGTTAGAGCAGGAGGTTGCCACTCTTCTAGCCCAGGGACAATAGAGGAAGTGCCTTTTCAACAACAGGGCACAGGGTTCTACTCCCCCTATTTTCTTATCCCAAAGAAAACGGGGCTTCAGACCCATTTTAGATCTCAGAGAGTTGAACAGATTCTTAGTCAAAGAAAAATTCAAGATGGTTTCTCTAGGAACTCTGCTGCCATACCTTCAGAGTCAGGATTGGCTTTGTTCTCTAGATCTCAAGGATGCGTACACTCATGTTCTCATCCATCCAATTCACAGAAGGTTCCTTCGGTTCCTTTTCCAGGAGAAGCACTATCAATACAGAGTGCTCCCCTTTGGCCTGGCCTCTGCACCAAGGGTGTTCACGAAATGCATGGCAGTGGTTGCTGCTTTTCTGCGCACTCTGGGAATATTTGTCTTCCCCTATCTGGACGACTGGCTCATTCGAGCTCCCACTCAATCAGAGGCCAAGACTGCTCTAACCTGCACAATGCGTATCCTTCAATACTTAGGGCTGGTAATAAACATCCCAAAATCCAATTTGATCCCTACTCAGTCCCTGGAGTTTATAGGGGCATTGCTGGATACCACAAAGGCAAGGGCCTTTCTTCTCCAGGCCCGTTGCCTTCGCTTGATGCAGTTAGCTTCTCAAGCAGAGTTGAAACCCCTACTAACTGCTCGAGAGATGTTACAGTTGCTAGGCCACATGGCTTCCACCGTTCATGTGGTACCATATGCTCGCCTTCACATGACAGCAGCTCAGTGGACTTTATCCACCCAATGGACCCAGGCATTAGGCTGCATGTCAGACAAAATAGCAAACACAAGTCACCTCATTTTGTCCCTCCAATGGTGGAAGTCCCCTCAAAACCTCTTGCTGGGGTGTCCTTTTCAACAGCCTCTACCCCAGGCAACTCTTACAACAGATGCTTCTCCAATGGGCTGGGGAGCTCATCTTCACAACCTCTCCACCCAGGGCATCTGGTAACCACACGAGACTTGTCTCCACATCAATCTCTTGGAACTCGGAGCAATCTTCCTTGCTCTACGAGTTTTTCACACCCTGCTCAGCCACAAGACAGTCCTTGTCCACACGGACAATCAGATAGCCATGTTCTACCTAAACAAGCAGGGGGGAACTGGCTCTCTGTCGCTTTGCAACGAAGCTCTGCGACTGTGGGCCCTCGCCAGAGAGCATTACATTCATCTCCTGGCAGTCTATCTTCCAGGGGTTCAAAACTCTTGGGCAGACAGACTCAGTTGAGTTCTGCTTCTACACGAGTGGTCCCTACATATGGACCAGGTGTCAAAACATTTTCAAATTTGGGGAACCCCGGACATAGACCTCTTTGCAAGTCCGTGGAATGCCAAACTTCCCCAGTTCTGTTCCAGAACTCCGGCTCAGGCAAGGGATGCTTTCCTCCTTCACTGGGGTCAAGACTTCCTGTATGCCTTTCCACCTATTCCCCTAATTCCCAAAACCCTATTCAAGCTTCAGAGAGACAGAGGCCACATGATTCTCATAACTCCACATTGGCCACGGCAAGTGTGGTACCCTCTGCTTCTACATCTCTCTCAAGCTCCCTCCCTAGAGTTAGGGTCTGCTCCAGACCTCCTCTTTCAGGAGGACGGAAAATTGTGGCATCCCAATCCCCAGTCTCTGCATCTCAGTGCTTGGTTGCTGAAGGCCTAGATCTCCAGGATCTTCCTCATTCTCAACAAGTGAAAGATGTTCTTCATGCTTCCAGAAAACCTTCCACTAGACATTCTTATGCCTTCAAGTGGAAAAGGTTTACCATCTGGTGTTCTGGAAGGGGTCTTAACCCCCGGTCAATACCTCTGGAATCATTGCTGGAGTATCTCCTTCATCTGTCTAATGCAGGCCTTAAGACAAATTCAGTAAGAGTCCATCTGAGTGCTATTGCAGCTTCACTCAAGCCTCTAAATGGACAACCTGTTTCCTCTCATCCCCTTGTAGCAAGGTTCATGAGAGGCCTCCTTTTACCAAAGCCTCCCATTAGACCACCACCGGTGGCATGGGACTTAAATTTGGTTCTTGGTCAGCTTATGAAGCTGCCTTTTGAACCTTTAGCTACTACCTCCTTGAAATACCTTTCTTGGAAGGTTATCTTTCTCATTGCCATCACATCAGCACGCCGCATCAGTGACTTGCAAGCACTAGTAGCTAATCCACCTTATACAAGGTTCCATCATGACAAGGTGGTCTTTAGGACTAATCCACATTTTATGCCTAAGGTGGTCTCGCCTTTTCACCTCAACCAAGAGGTCTACCTACCTGTCTTTTTTCCAGGGCCTCATGCATCAAGTGCAGAGAGGAATCTTCATACCCTGGACTGTAAAAGAGCTCTGGCCTTTTACTTACAAAGGACACAGCAACATAGAAAGTCTTCCCAACTCTTTGTTGCTTTTGATCCTTCTCATTTGGGACAACCAGTCTCCAAGAGAACTCTTTCCAACTGGATTGCCCAATGTATTTCTTTCGCCTATCAGAGCAAGAACATTTCTCTGGAGGGCCATGTCACAGCTCACAATGTGAGAGCCATGGCAGCCTCAATGGCTCATCTGAACTCTGTGTCTATCGACGACATCTGTTGAGCAGCCACTTGGGCCTCGGTTCATACCTTCACAGCCCATTACTGCTTGGACAAGGACTCCCGCTGGGATACCTTGTTTGGTCAGGCTGTTCTCAAACACCTGTTTCATGCTTAATCAATCAACTCCTACCCACCATCCCACATGGGATGCCAGAGATCCAGGTGGTGAAGTGCAGCCCTGTCCCAGGGACACACAACTTATGGGCTCTCTCCCTGGCATCAAAAGCTAGGGAGTCCCCATATGTGAAGACTCATTCCTGCTTGTTCCTGGAGATAGCACAGTTACTTACCTGTAACAGGTGATCTCTGGGAACAGCAGGAATAAGTCTTCACAACCCACCCACCTCCCCTAGGAGTTGTCTCTCTCTTTCTATCTCTCTTCCTTTCCCTCTCTCTCCCCTTTGTCTCAGCTATAAAACTCAACTGAGGAGAGACAGTTGGAAAGGCAGCACGCAGGCGCTGTGGGATGCTCCCAAAAGCTTTCTGATTGGACGCTGGGGAGCGTTCCCGCGCAGGCTCCGTCGGTACCGACGTACCCATTTGTGAAGACTTATTCCTGCTGTTCCCAGAGATCACCTGTTACAGGTAAGTAACTGTGCTTTCCCCCACTTCCCCCGCAGAAAGAAAAGGGACGGCCCGTAGTGGAATTGGAGTTATCCACCTAGCTTCTAAGTCAATCCAGGAGGAAGAAGAATTACAATACCAAAGGTGAACTACGTGTAAACACGAACTGATATAATAGAGCTCAACATCTGGGAGACCAGTGCCACCTGCTGACTTGGGACGAGTCATCACAGACCAACTGATCCTAGGGCGGCGACCTTGCCATACGAAACCCATGAGTATTCTATGTAATTTTGTAAAAAAGAAACGTGGAATCCCAATAGGAAGTAGTTGAAATAGAAATATGAGTTTTCGTAATAATAACATCTTAATTGTGTGTACCCTTCCCAACCACGATACTGATAAAGACTGCCAAACCAAGACCTCTTGGGCTATAGAAGATATCATAGGAAGGTAATTATAAGTATAAGGTTCCTCTAAACGTTGGGTATCTGAATGCTGAGATATCTGAATCTGGAAACCACGGGAAATTCACTTGTTCCCAGACAGGAAGGTATACCAGTATAAGATAGACAGGGCAATAAAGCAGATTTTTGAAAGTTAATAGTGTAACCTGAAAGATGTGAAAATTCGTGGAGTAAAGAAACCAAGATAGGTAAATTAGTAGCAGGATCATGCAAAAAAACTCAGAGCATCATCTGCTTATAGAGATATGTGATATTGATCAGCCAAAGCTATCCCAAGAGAAGGGGCATGAGTTCGGAGTTGTATAGCCAGAGGTTCTAATGTGAGTGCGAAGAGGAGACAACAGACAGCCTTGCCTCGTTCCCCTCTCTAAGATAAAGGGGTGTGAAGTAAAGCCATTAATCTGAACTGTGCTTACAGGAGCCTTATACAGAGCCATAATCCAAGATTGAAAAGAGGGACCAAAGCCAAAAGATTGCAAGGCGTAGAATAAATAACACCATTCCATCTTATCAAAGGCTTTCTCCGCATCTAGAGATAAAATAGCAAAACTTCCTTCAATCTTGCGTAAACTAAACATAATATCAATAAGCCGTCGAACATTTTCAAAGCCATAGTGGCCTTTGATAAACCCGGTCTGGTCAGGGTGTATAATATCCTGAATTCTAGATTCAAACGTAAGGCAAGAATTTTTGTGAAGATTTTATAGTCCGAATTAAGTAATGAAATCGGTCGATAATTATTGCACATTAATGGATCTTTACCTTGTTTTGGCAATACTATGATCATAGCTTGAGACATAGACTTGGGAAGACATTGCTGATGTAATAATATACAAGATAATATAGGGGCAAGACAATCTGAAAAGGCTTTATAAATACATTGCTGATGTAATAATATACAAGATAATATAGGGGCAAGACAATCTGAAAAGGCTTTATAAATTCAGCCGGACGTAGGTCCGGGCTTGAAGCCTTCACATTTTTTAATTGTTTGATTTCGCATTGAACCTCTGCTATTGACATTTCTTTATCAAGGGCTAGTTGTGCTTCTTGAGATAACTTTGGGAGATTGAGCGTATTCAGCCAGCTTAGAATATTGGCAGAGTCTGTCGGTCAGTTGCGAGGTAAATAAAGTTTTATAAAAGGAAGCAAATTGTTGAGCTATCTCATTGGATTTATGAAGTAGCTTCCCCTGCGTATCCATTATACTATTTATTCGTCGACGTAAGCGTTGTCACTTTAACTGCCATAAAAGAAGTTTGCCTGCCTTATTTCCATGCTCATAGAAATGGCGCCGAGTGCATAACATCTTGAGAAGCAATGTCTTCCGTTTCCATAGCCGCAAGTTCCCCCCTTAACCTTGTAAGCGTACGCCAAACCTTTGAAGAGGTCCAGCGCCGATGATGTTGTTCTAATAGACAGATTTGTGCTCTCAGAGATTCTTGGTTCCCTAATCTTTGACATTTAATAGCTGTGGCCAAGGAGATAGCATGCCCTTTCAAGACAGCCTTACCTGCTTCCCATAATAAAGAAGGGGATATTTCATTAATATCATTATGTTGAATATATTCAGCCCACTCTTCTCGTAGTTTGTTAGCAAAAACTGTGTTATTAAGTAAGAGTCGCGGGAAAGTCCAAGATCGTGGAGGCTTCTCCGAGTCGCTAGGTTCCCATTCAAGAATGATCAAATTATGATCCGAAGGACCCTGGGTTCCTATATCAGCCTGTGAATCTGAAGAAGAAGAGCCTTAGATGCTAGTCACATATCTAACCTAGAAGAAGAATTATGAAGAGAGGAGAAAAAGTATAATCTCTATCCCCATGATGAAAATAACGCCAAACATCCTCTAGAGCAGTGGTTCTCAACCCTGTCCTCGGGACCCCACTAGCCAGTCGGGTTTTCAGGCTATCCACAATGAATATGAATGAGATATATATGCATTAGAAATAGCCTGCCAAACTGACTGGCTTGTGGCCCTCCAATGCTGGATTTGGGGACCCCGGCCTTACACCTCTGTCATTTAAGATTGTGAGTGGGCAAGGTACAGATGTCCAAGACATCAAAAAGATTAGATGGAATATGTCACATACCTCCTCACCTCTCACCACCACCAAAATATTGTCTATTAGACAACTTTTTGGTGGTGGTGAGAAACTAGGAGGGATGTGACACATTCTATCTACCCTTTTGATGTCGAGGACATCTGTACCTTGCCCACTCACAATCGTACTTGACAGAGGTGTATGGCAGGGGTCCCCAAATCCAGCACTGGAGGGCCACAAACCAGTCAGTTTGGCAGGCTATTTCTAATGCATATATATCTCATTCATATTCATTGTGGATAGCCTGAAAACCCGACTGGCTAGTGGGGTCCCGAGGACAGGGTTGAGAACCCCTGCTCTAGAGCATACGTAGACCTAAGAGTAGTAAGCATTTGACTAGTACTAGAAGATACAAAGGAGCCTGATGATCTATCCAACTCCGAAAAAACGCAATTAAAGTCCCCACCCAGGATCAAATGGTCAGGAGTTTGAGTCGACAAAATTCCTAAAAGTTCCTGTAAAGATTGTAAATTTCGGTAGGGGGAATGTATATATTCACTAAAGAGATGGGAGCCCCAAAAATAGTGCCTGACAGAATGAGAAAACGACCCTGTGGGTCCTGAATTTGATTAGAAAATTGAAAAGAGCAATTTTGTGAAAACATAATCGCCACTTCCCGCCTATGGGTAGAGAAGCCTGAGGAATATACCTGGGGATATCTCCGAGAAACCAGACACGTGTGAGCCCCAGGCGCTGAGTGTGTTTCTTGATGAAAGACTATGTCTGCTTTGGGCGTCGATGTTTTCAGTCTTCGATGCTCTCAGCTAGAATAAGCTCTTACATACTTTATATGGGTATGTTTCTTCGGGAAGTTACAAGAGATTTGGAACTTATGGCTCCACTCCTTCCCGATGACAAGAGGCCTGACTTTCTCACTCTGGTCAAACATCCCCAAAATGTATCTAAGTTCATGAAACGTGCAACCATTGATTGCTTTGAATGCATTAGCAGAACCTCTGCTATCTCCAGAGAACCTAGAATGCCAGGATATCAACCTTTCCCAACAGGTTAAGGATATCCTCCTGGCTTCAAGAAAACCTTCCACAAGGAGGGCCTATGCCTTTAAGTGGAAGAGGTTCTCTATCTGATGTTCAAAAAAGGAACTTAATCCTTTTTCAGTTCCAGTAGAGGTGTTACTGGAGTATCTCCTCCATTTATCATCCTCAGGTCTTAAGACCAATTCAGCAAGAGTCCACTTTAGTGCCATTGCGGCTTTAAGAAAATAAGATATGCCATACTGGGTCAGACCAAGGTCCATCAAGCCCAGTATCCTGTTTCCAAATGTGGCCAATCTAGGTCATACGTACTGTCAGACGGCTGCCTGGGTGAGAATGTTCACAGTCTTGGCAAGTGCATATATCAATATGATTTGCAAGGGATTGTGGGAAATGCAGTCCATTCACACCAGACACAGCTGCTCACAATAATTAGTTGTGCTTGAGTGTAAAGCCAATAAGATATTTATTTATGGGGTTATTTCTCCCAACACAGATATGCTTGGTAGCACATAAAACAGGATACTTGCTTTCAGTGTTAAACTTAGAAAAACAAAATCAGGAAAACAACAGATGAACTTGTCAGGCAATCAAAGCAAAAGAATAAAGACCTGGTTGGTAACAAACTGGTCTTTTCTGTAGGCTTTAGCTAATATTTTCTTAGCAGTGTTTCAAACAACAAGCAAAATCCACAAAGAAGGGAAAAACTGTTCTTTTCAGGTTAACTTCTTATATCTTCACACATAGACTCAGAAGTAATTCCCTCAGAGCTCACAAGCAATTAGGTAAGGCTCAATTGCTAGCAGTTACCCAGCTGAAACCCCTTAGCTGGCTTGTTTTCTACTGCGTGGCTCAAATCCTACTTCAGGAGCTTTTCTGAGTAGATTAAAGAACAAGTTTGTATTTCTTTGTGATGGTTGTTGTACTTTGTAACAGAAAATTACCAAAGGAGTTTAGACAGAGAGCAATCCAGATATTCACAGCCTGTATCTAAGACCGCTCCCCCTTCTTCAACAATCATGGGTTCAATATCATGGATTGGCACAGAGGAATTTCTCAATGTAGCACTCTCGGGAGAATACTTGTTTCCCTGCTGTCTTTCAAGGTTATAGCTAGGGCATAGATCAGTGTTCATACCTGAGCTTCCATTGCTGTTAGAGTTCCTCTCTAAATAGCCTGGCCAGTATGTAGTCCAGTTCTTATGTCCAGCCTTCCAATCCAGATCCCTGGACACTGGATCTCTCTTCACATACCTTCTGGCACGGGTCCTAGGGTCCCTTCCACGTGCAGCCGTCTCCCTCACAGGTACCGTCTGGAGATTCCTAGCTCTGCAGCACCATTCCTCTGGCTTTCCCCAGTCCAATGGTGTATGCTGGCCTTTTGAATGTCTCCCAGTATACGTACTGCTATGGAATCCTTTAGGCCTCCCAAATGCTTTCCTCTTCTTTCTTCCAAAGGGTTTCTTGCCCTCTCTGTCCGTCCGCACTGGCTTCTGCTTCTGATGATCCTCCAGATGATGAAGATGTCCAAGCTGAGGATCTCCAAGCTGAACCTGAGGATGAGGATCTCCCAGATGAAACTGAGGATGAGGATAATTCTCTGTAGAATAAACTCTACCTTTATTCTGTTTTGATGAGTGCTCCACCCTAGCACAGCGCAGCTGTGCTGAATCAGGCCCTGCCCTTTGAGATGAGTGCTTGGGGATTACCTCATAGCCCTCCTGATTGAACACACGATTCCCCACTTCAGCTCCTCTAATGGCTGTTGGAAACCTGGTGCATTCTGGGACTGGTAGTCTTTTATGGGAAAATTCTGTTTTCTTATTTCTACTAGAACTGACAGGTTGCTTGTTCAGAGTCACTTCACCTTTACTATAGCTCCTTCCTGAGCTATGATAAGCTTCCTTATCACAGTACCTAGCAGTTTCCCCAAAAGACACAGGTTCTACAATGCTTGTATTGGGTCAAGCATTGATATCCTGGGTCCCTTTTAAATAATGGTTTATGGACCTTTCCTCCAGGAACTTGTCCAAGAGAATGTAAATAAATAAATAAAACCTTTTTTAAACCCAGCTACACTAACAGCCTTTACTACATCCTTCGGTAACAAATTCCAGAGTTTGATTACATGTTGAGTGAAAAAATATTTTCTTTTATTAGTCTTCAATAGTTTACCCTGTAGCTTCATTGCATGTTCCCTAGTCTTTCTATATTCTGATAACGTAAACAATCGATCTGTGTATACCCGTTCCACTCCGTTCATTAATTTGTAGACTTCTATCATATCTCCCCTCAGCTAGGTTAAAGAACCCTAACCTTTTTAGCCTTTCTTCATAGGGGTATCTTTCCATCCCCTTTACTATTTTGGTGGCTCTTCTCTGAACCTTTTCTAATAACGCTATATCCTTTTTAAGATACGGCGACCAGAATTGCACACAATATTCAAGGTGCGGTCTCACCATGGAACGATATAGAGGCATTATAATATCCTTTGTTTTATTTTCCATTCCTTTCCTTATGATACCTAGCATTCTATTTGCTCTCTTGGCCGCTGCTGCACACTGGGCCAAGGGTTTTAACATGTTATCCACAGTGACGCCTAAATATTTTTTCTGGGTGGTGGTTCCTAATGTAGAACCTTGCATCGTGCAACCATAGTTTGGGTTGCTCTTCCCTAGGTGCATAACTTTGCACTTGTCCACATTAAATTTCATCTGCCATTTGGATGTCCAGAATTCCAATTTATCAAGATCCTCTTGCAATTTTCCACAATCCTCTTGGGTTTTAACAACTTTAAATAGTTTTGTGTCATCTGCATATTTGATAACCTCACTCGTTATTTCCTTTTCCAGGTCTTTCTACAAGCCCTTCGATGGACAACCTGTTTCCTCTCAAACACTTATAGCGAGGTTTATGAGAGGTCTACTCTTAACAAAACCTCCCATTAAGCCACCACCTGATGCATGGGATTTGAAACTTGTCCTTGGGCAACTCATGAAACCGCCCTTCGAACCCTTAGCCACTACATCTTTGACGTTTCTTTCGTGGAAAGTAATCTTTCTAATTGCCCTCACTTCTGCAAGACACATCTGTGAGCTACAAGCTTTAGTTGCTGATCCTCCCTATACCAGGTTCCACCATGATAAAGTAGTTCTTAGGACTCACCCTCACTTTATGCCAAAGGTGGTTTCGCCTTTTCATTTAAACCAATCGGTTTACCTTCCTGTATTCTTCCCTAGGCCTCACGCCTCCAATGCAGAAAAGAATCTTCATACTCTGGATTGCAAAAGAGCCTTATCTTTTTAGCTTCAGAGGGCTAAGCAACATAGAAAGGCTTCCCATCTTTTTGTTGCCTTTGACTCCAGCCATCATGGATTACCAGTTTCCAAGAGGACATTATCTAAATAGATTGCAGACTGCATATCCTTTTCCTAGAGAGTAAGAGACTTTCTCTCGAAGGTCATGTCACGGCTCACAATGTAAGAGCAATGGCAGCCTCTATGGCTAACCTTCGCTCAGTGTCCATTGATGAAATCTGTAGAGCAGCCACTTGGGCTTCAGTACACACCTTTGCAGCCCACTAATGCTTAGACAAGGACTCCCATTGGGATGCCTCGTTTGGCCAGGCTGTTCTCCAGCATCTCTTTCAGACTTAGAACAACTCCTACCCGCCGTCCCGGGTTTCGATGCCAGAGATCCAAGGGAGGAAGCATGACCCATCTCAACCTGGGTTTCACAGCTTCTAGGTCATCTCCCTGGCATCTTTCAGCTGGATACTTTTGTGTAGATAAGCTGTTCCACAGCACCTCTTTTTTTTCTTTTCTAAGTTCAACTCCTACCCTCCATCCCTTGGATGCCTGAGGTTTTGAGGGATAAGCATGGCCCATCTTTAGATTTGCAACATGCTGGGGCCTCCTCCAGGCATCTTAGCTTGGGAGTCCCCATATGTGAAGACTACATTCCTGCTTGTTCCTGGAGATAGCGTGGTTACTCACCTGTAACAGGTGATCTCTGGGAACAGTAGGAATTGAGTCTTCACAACCCGCCCACCTCCCCTAGGAGTTGTATTTCTCTCTCTCTCTTTTTCTCTCCTTTGTCTCAGCTTTAAACTCAACTGAAGAGGGAGAGTTGGAAAGGCGGGAAGGCAGCGACGCAGGCGCAGTGGGATGCTCCCAAAAGCTTTCCTACTGGATGCTGGGGAGCGTTCCCATGCAGGCTCCATTGGTACCGACGATACCCATATGTGAAAACTCAATTCCTGCTGTTCCCGGAGATCAACTGTTACAGGTGAGTAACCACGCTTTCCAAACCAACAGAAAGTTTGTGCATGGAATAATTCAATTTGTGCATGGAACAATTCAAGTTGTCCTCTCCTCTAAGTCAGACATACTTAGGGCATCTGTCTTCAAAGCATCCATTAATCATTCATGTTATTCCTGTTCATTCAAATCTGTACGAAAATAAGAGAATACTTTGTAAATTTAGGTGTTTGTTTTGCTGTAAATTACAAGATCTTTGAGAGTATTAAAAAAAAACCCCTCTGTCTGTTGGCGATTTAGTGGCACAGGTACTATTGAGGGTTACCTTTTCTGGATGAATTGAATGCATATTGTATATTTGTGGGGCTGAATGGAAGATCCAAGCCAGGCAAAGGGAGGCTGAATGAGATCTGTGGGAAGTGCTTTTTTCTGGTATTTCTCCTTTCATTTCATTTTTCAATTTCATTTATTATATATAGATCGCCTGTCCAATTTTACTAGGTGGTTATTTATCCAACATACTAGCAGAAAGGGACCATCAAAAATACTGGATAGAAATGGTCTAAGCAAGTATACAAACACTTTTCTTATCAGTGTTCATGCTTCTTCTAGAGCAGTGTTTCCCAACCCAGTCCTACGGGGCACACCGGCCAGTCAGGTTTTCGGGATATCCCTAATGACTATGCATGAGATATATATGCATTAGAGATATCCTGCCAACCTGACTGGTTTGTGGCCCTCCAGGGCTGGATTTGGAGACCCCTGCCTTACACCTCTGTCATTTAAGATTGTGAGTGGGCAAGGTGCAGATGTCCTAGACATCGAAAGGGTATATAGAATCTGACACATTCCTCCTCGATTCTCACCACCACCAAAATATTGTCTATTAGACAACTTTTTGGTGGTGGTGAGAATCGAGGAGGAATGTGTCAGATTCTATATACCCTTTCGATGTCTAGGACATCTGCACCTTGCCCACTCACAATCTTAAATGACAGAGGTGTAAGGCAGGGGTCTCCAAATCCAGCCCTGGAGGGCCACAAACCAGTCAGGTTGGCAGGATATCTCTAATGCATATATATCTCATGCATAGTCATTAGGGATATCCCGAAAACCTGACTGACCGGTGTGCCCCGTAGGACTGGGTTGGGAAACACTGTTCTAGAGGATGTATATCCCAATGCTGCTTCTCTTTTTTTTTTTTTTTAATTAGTCTTTTGGCTATTTAATAAACTCATTTTAAGGATAAATGATTAGTGGAATTCATAAAATCTTTGTACACATCTTATTACTTCTGCTTATAGTCCATTATATCTGCATGTAGAGGACAATTTTGATTGATTGCACCCTATTTTTATTTTTTTAATATATGCTCTGGGTGACTATTTTTGCTTTTCCTAATAATTAGGTTTATGGACTTTTCCTCCCAGAACTTGTCCAAACCTTGTTTAAACCCAGCTACACGAAGAACTTTTAGTACATCCTCCAGTAATGAATTCCAGAGTTTGATTACTCAAGTGAAAAAATATTTTCTTTTATTAGTCCCAAATGGGCTTCATGGAGTGTCCCCTAGTCTTTCTACTTTTTGAAGGAGTAAACAGCTGATCTACATTTATCTGTTCCACTCCATTCATTAATTTATAGATCACTATCATATCCCCCCTCAGCCGTCTCTTTTCCAAGTTGAAGAATTCTAACCTTTTAAGTCTCTCCTCATAGGGGTATCCTTCCATCCCCTTTACCATTTTGGTGGCTCTTCTCTGTACCTTTTCTAATTCTGCTATATCCTTTCTAAGATATGGTGGCCAGAACTGCATACAATATTCAAGTTGTGGTTGCACCTTGGAACTATACAGAGGCATTATAATATCCTTGGTTTTATTCTCCATTCCTTTCCTTTCCTTATGATTCCCAGCATTCTATTTGCTTCACTAGCTGCTTCTGCACGCTGGGCAGAGTATTAATGTATTATCTACTCTGTAGGTTTCAACTTGTCATTAAGAGGAGACAATTGTAGTTGCTGTGTTAGTCCACTCAGAGACTCTGCCTCAGCCACGGCAGAAGCTAGCCGCTGAGACTGTGCCCCTGCAGGAACCACAACTGAGGCACACAGGACTGGAGGGTATAATGCACTGTCCAGAAGCTGCTGGTGCTGAATAGGCTGTACGCCATAGCCTTCTCACCCACTTTGATCTTTGTTTCTTTTCTTTTTTGAACCAAAATAACTTAAAAGAAACAGAAGGGCACCTACTTATTCTTCCCCGGAGCCACCAAAAAACAAAGAAATGTGTGTGAGGAGCCTCAACGTGAGTCCTCCCTACACGTGGCAGTGTGTGAAATAAAATGGCAGCAGTTTCCGCTCCCGCTGGGGAGAAGCTGCTCTCAACCACAGCTTCCCCACTACTTCTGCAGCCCAATAAACCAACTTAACCACTTTCTGCCATTTTCTGAGCTGTGCAACAAGGAAAACTCTCTGCTCACAGCAGCTAACTGGTGCGGAGAGCCCCTTGCAGAGTTGCTCAGCTTGCAGTGTGCATCGGGCAGTGGAAGTGTGCAACACTTCATCCCCCGAGGGGTTTTTGGCAATCAGCTGCTCCGCACATCGCTAAGAGCAGCTGAATCAGGGGACTCGGCAAGCGGAGAACCACTTTCCCTTCTAAGGCCTTCACTGCCTGCCCCAGCTTTAATCTTGTTTTGTCTTATTTTATAAAGTTTAACAAAAAAAAAACCCCACACACTACTCTTTGCCAACTTTCACTATAAAGCCTTCTACTCTATTCCCAATTAAAGACAGAGTTTACACTCCTGTCCACTCCTTAGCTGTCCCTCAGTGAGTTCTTGTACTGGGATCACATCTCACCAGCTGCTTGGAGACAGATACTGGGGCTGGTGGGAAGTGCCAGCCAGCTATCTACTCTATGTTGATGTCAGACGTGTGACCTGCTCAATCTCCAAGTTGCTGTTGAGAGGTGACAACCCACAAGTGGGGATTGGACTGCAGGAATGATAAGGAATTATAGATGCCGTGTTAATCCACTCAGATATGTGAAACTAAACAAACACGTTGAAGGTGATACCTTTTTTATTGGACTAACTAAATATATTTTTCTGAAACTTTTGAGTTATAGTCTGTTCATTGGGTCTGTGAAGACATAATGCTGTTACACTGGTTTTAAATAGTACAAACTCTTAGCTGTCTGCATGTTATTACATATCAAAGCAGGGTGTGCGATACATTAACAATTTACATCAAACAGATTTTGTCTGATTTTAGGTAGTCTGCATTTGTCATTAAATGCCAATGAAAGGCACTGGTGATGAGACATTTAGGAGGTAACTATAGAAGGGATTTATAAGCATAGAACAGCTTTCTATATTTTATAAGTAGACTCTAATAAAAGCTGCCTTAGCACATACTTTTCTGCATATAATGCTATCAGTGAATAGCACATACATTTGTGTGATATATGTAGGCATTCCTGAAGGGTGGAATCAACCCTTATGTGTATATTTTATAAAATGCACACGCAAGCGCCGATTCTTACCAGCGCATGCATGCACACACAAATTTACACTTACCTCTTAACAGGTGCAAATTTTTTCAAGAGTACTTATGTGCTACTAGGGCTGAATCTAGAAGCAGCTTTATTTTTTAATTTATTTTACTTTATTTAAAAGATTTATATACCATAGTTTGAATTCTGCCTTGTAAAATAGATATACTATAGGTGCAATGTTTTCACTTTTTCCATTGGTACCATTATAAAATGACACCCTTCTTATAGAAATTTTAATGTAATATACTGTTTAACAGTTAATCCCTAAATGACACGTTTAAAAATGTAGATGGGACAAATATCTCAAGTCCATGCAGTATTATATCATTTGCCAGTAAATTCATGCAAATTTGCTGAGGTTTATCAATTTCTGTATCATATAGCCAGACTAAAATGAGAGATGCTTAACCAGTGAAAATGTGCGCCATCAAGTAAATTCTGACTCCTGGACCCGTCCCTGGGTTTTCTTGGCAAGTACATTTCTATAAACCCTGTGAATTTGAATTTAAAATTTTGAAAAAATTATTTTTGGTTATAAAATAAGTGTATGAAAACTTTATTAAGAGCACATAGCCATAAAACATGCAATGTATAATCTCCAGGAACAAGCAGGAATGTAGTCTTCACATATGGGTATCATCGGTACTGACAGAGCCTGCGCGGGAACGCTCCCCAGGGTCCAATAGGAAAGCTTTTGGGAGCATCCCACAGCGCCTGCGTGCTGCCTTCCTGCCTTTCCCACCGTCCCTCTTCAGTTCTTCGTTTTCCGCGGAGCCGACAGGTCCCCATACCCTGTCACTGCAGAAAATTCCTTCTTTATTCTTTTTTTGTGGTCGTGTCTGTCTTCATTTGACGCCTACTGGTACCGCCGGTTCTTCCTTCTTCTTTTCTTTAAAAAAAAATAAATAAATAAAATATATATAGATAGATAGATAGATAAATATATAATATAGATCTGGGGTATTTTTCTTCAGAAACTTTTTTCCTCGGTGCTAGGCGCCATTTTGGGCACCAGGCCCATTTTCCTTAAAAATGGAAAAACCAGCTACTGGTTAAAAAAAAAAAAATGTTCTAAGTGTGGCAGTACCATATCTGTCACTGACACCCATGACTGGTGTCCTAAATGTTTAGGCCCTGACCATTCTCCTTCGGAGTGCCTCTCCTGTAGGAAGATGACTAAAAGGGGCCTGCAGAATAGAGCTGCAAAACTCGGTACCCTATTTGCTTCAGATGCGATGTCTCTTGCATTGACGTCTTCTGGAGCCTCATCTTCCTCCCATGGATCTCGGGTAACTAAACGTAAATCGAGCCGGTCCTCAAAGGGTAGATCTCCTTCTAGGCATCGAGAAGCCATTGGCGTTGCCCTTGAGGAAACTTCACCGGCAAAACAGTACCGGCGGGAGGCTTCAGCTTCCAAAGCATTATCAGGGCTCCAGAATGTTCGAGGCCTCCATCTTGGCAGAACTACTGGTGCCATGCTCTGGGGTTCCGGTCGCTTCTACCGACACCCAAGCATCGGCAGCGTTGATAGAGGTTTCTCGCTATTGAACGCAGTTTGGCAACTCTTCTAATGGCTTCGGTACCGTTGAGACCGCTACAGATGGTTCAACAGGCACCGGTACCGACAGCACCGGCCTCAGTGGGTATACCCCCCATGCTGAGTCTTGAGTCTATCTCCGGCATCGACAGATCGGTACCAAGACACCTCGATACCGACTTCGATCGATACCGGTACCGTGCTCTGCATGAACACCAGGATTAGAGATATTTTGAATCTTCTGATTCCGATAATTCTAATGACTCTGCCGATACCAGAGTATTTCTTCTGGAGGAACCATCTTTCCCCAACGCAGAATGTCTCCTCCAGAGGACATGTCTTTTCTGTATTTTATTTGTGATGTGGCTCGAGGCCTTGCAATCACGGTAACTCCTGAAAAGGAACCTAGGGCACAGGAATTAGAAATCCTTCAATACCCTAAGGCTCCCAAGGAAGCATCTACTCTGCCTATTCATCAGATCCTACATAATCTTATGCAGAGGATGTGGGAAATGCATTTAACCACATCTCCTCACTCTCGGAGGCTCGATACAATGTATCGAGTTCCACCTTGTCCTGGCTTCCAAAAAACTCAGTTACCACACCATTCAATGGTAGTGGAATCGGCTATGCGTAGGATGAAGAGTGCAAAGAGGCATGCTTCCAATCCTCCAGGCAGTGAGTGCAGGACTCTCTATGCCTTTGGGTGTCGATGCTTCCATGCTCTCAGCCAGGATCAGCTCCTATATATGGGAATGTTCCTCAAAGAGGTCACAGGAGACTTGGAGCTTATGAGCCCCCTTCTTCCTGATGATAAACGACAAGACTTCCTTAATCTTGTCAGACATGCTCAGGATGTTTCCAAGTTTGTAAACCGTGCAGCCTTTGACTGCTTTGAATGCATCAGCAGAATCTCTGCTATTGCTATTGCTATTGGTGCAGGTTGGATTGCCTGGCTTCAGGCATCCGACTTGGAACTTTAGGTACAAGATAAATTGGGAAATATCCCTTGCACAGGAGAAAATCTCTTTGGCAGGAAAAGGCTAATGAAATAGATACTGACACTATCACCCTGGATAGATTGTCAAAATCTACAGCCAACCCAGCCAAAAAGAAATCTTATAAAAAACCCTTTTTCAGCAAAAGAAGGAAGTTTTAGCCTCCTTATGCCCAGCAAGGGCATGGTCCTGTTCAGGCTGCCCAAAAGGGACAACAGCAACAAACTAGACAACAAAAGAAGCCAAAAGGGCCGAGAGCTTGGCCAGCTCCACAGGCTCAGCCTCCTCAGGGGCTTTGACTCAGCCTCCTCAGGGGCTTTGACTCCTACCTAGAGAACTTAGCCTTCCTGCCCCTGAACGGTCCAGAACCCCTAGCAGGTTGTGTCATTTTGCCAACAGATAGCACCAAATAACAACAGAAAATTGGACTCTGTCCATTGTACGAGAGGGGTATAAGCTTCATTTTCACAGCATGCCCCTCCTACAATTGTAAGACAGTTCAATTCTCAGACCCCTGTCAACAATCTCTTAGGTCAGGAGGTCACAACACTCCTGCTCAAGGAGCAATAGAAGAAGTACCCGTTCTACTCCCCCTATTTTCTTATCCCAAAGAATAAGACCCATTTTAGACCTCAGAGAATTGAACAAATATCCTTTCTGAGAGAAATTCAAAATGATCTCCCTAGGAACTCTTCTGCCATACCTTCAAAGTCAGGATTGGCTTTGTTCTCTAGATCTAAATGATGCATATACCCATATTCTCTCATCCATCCAGATCACAGGAAAGTCCTACGGTTCCTTTTCCAGGGAAAACATTTCCAATACAAAGTTCTTCCCTTTGGTCTGGCTTCGGCACCAAGAGTATTCACAAAATGCATGGCGGTAGTAGCTGCATTCCTGCGAACGCTAGGTATATTCGTCTTCCCTTACTTAGACGACTGGCTCATTCAAGCACCCACGGCTCCAGAAGCCAGCTCTGCTCTGTCTTGCACAATGCAAATCCTTCATCAATATTTGGGATTGGTCATAAACCTACCAAAATCCCATCTTGCTCCCACTCAGTCCCTAGACTTCATAGGAGCTCGCCTAGATACCAGTCAAGGGCTTTCCTTCCATAACCCTGCTGTCTGTGCATAGTGCAGCTAGCTTCCCAAGCAGCAGTGAAGACTTACCTGACTGCTCGAGAAATGCTCCAACTATTGGGACATATGGCATCCACTGTACATGTAGTTCCCAATGCTCGCCTCCACATGCGAGCAGTCCAGTGGACCCTATCCTCTCAGTGGACACAGGCCACAGGTCGCCTGTCGGACAAAATAACAAACTCACAACGTCTTGTTTCATCCCTCTCATGGTGGCAATCACTGAAGAACCTTCTGGTGGGGTCTCTTTTCTAGCAACCCCTATTCCAGACCACTCTAACAACAGATGCATCACAGGTGGGATGGGGGGCCCATCTGCATGATCTCTCTACCCAGGGTACCTGGATTCCACAGGAGGCTTGTCTTCACATAAACCTCCTGGAACTCAGAGCAATCTTCCTTGCTCTTTGAGTATTCCAAGCCCAGCTCAGCTACAAGACAGTCCTAGTTCAGACCAACAATCAAGTAGCCATGTTCTACGTGAACAAGCAGGGCGGAACCGGCTCTCTGTTATGCAACGAAGCTTTACGACTATGGGCCCTCGCCTGAGAGCATCAAATTCATCTCCTCGTGGTATATCTTCCAGTCATTCAAAACCTTTGGGGCAGACAAACTCAGCCGAGTATTGCTGCCACACGAATGGTCTCTCCACTCCAACCAGGTTGCCTAAATATTTAAAATCTGGGGAACCCCAGACATAGACCTCTTTGCAAGTCCACTGAATGCCAAACTTCCCCAGTTCTGTTCCAGAATTCCGGCTCGAGATTGTCAGGCAAGGGATGCCTTCCTCCTTCACTGGGGTCATTCTATGCCTTCCCACCCATTCCCCTCATCCCCAAAACACTATTCAAGCTTCAGAGAGACAGAGGTTGTATGATTCTCATAGCTCCACGTTGGCCATGGCAAACGTGGTATCCTCTGCTTCTACATCTCTCTCAAGCTGCACCTCGGGAGTTGGGGTGAGTTCCAGATCTTCTCTCCCAAGAGAACGGGACGCTAAGGCACCCGAATCCCCAGTCCCTGCATCTCAGGGCCTGGTTGCTGAAAGCCTAGACCTTCAGGATCTCAACCTTTCTCAACAGGTAAAGGATATCCTACAGGCTTCTAGAAAACCTTCCACAAGACAATCATATGCCTTTAAGTGGAAACGGTTTACCATATGGTGTTCTCAAAAGGGACTTAACCCCCTTGTGATACCTCTGGAATCAGTACGAGAGTACCTCCTTCATTTATCAAATGCTGGTCTTAAGACCAATTCAGTAAGAATCCATCTTAGTGCTATTGCAGCTTCCTACAAGCCCCTAAATGAACAACGTATTTCTTCTCATCCACTTATAACAAGATTTATGAGAGGTCTTCTATTAACAAAACCTTCCATTAGACCACCACCGGTGGCATGGGATTTGAATGTTGTTCTCGGGCAGCTCATGAAACCGCCCACTGAGCCTTTAGCCACTACATCTCTGAAATTCCTTTCCTGGAAAATCATCTTCCTAATTGCAATCATCTCCGCACGCCGCAGTAGTGAGTTGCAAGCTCTAGTGGCTGATCCTCCCTATACGAGATTTCACCATGATAAGGTCGTTCTTAGGACTCATCCACACTTTATGCCAAAGGTGGTTTCCCCTTTCCAATTAAATCAAGCGGTTTACCTTCTTGTATTCTTTCCAAGGCTTCATGCCTCCAATGCAGAAAGGAACCTTCATACCTTGGACTGTAAAAGAGTTTTAGCTTTTTACCTACAAAGAACACAGCAACATCGAAAGTCTTCTCAACTCTTTGTTGCTTTTGATTCTAGTCATTTGGAACTTCCAGTTTCCAAAAGAACTCTGTCTAACTGGATTGCACAATGCATATCTTTTGCCTATGAGAGTAAGGGTCTTCCTCTTGAAGGCCATGTCACAGCTCACCATGTGAGAGCCATGGCAGCCTATGTGGCTAATCTTCACTCTGTATCTATCGACGACATCTGTCGAGCAGCCACTTTGGCTTCGGTGCATACCTTTACAGCCCACTACTGCTTAGACAAGGACTCCCGCTGGGATGCCTTGTTTAGCCAGGTTGTTGTTCAACATCTCTTTCAGACTTAATTCAACTCCTACCCACCATCCCTGGTGGGATGCCAGAGATCCTTTTGAGGAAGCATGGCCCATCTCACAATGGGTTGCAGCTTCCTGGGGCCATCTCCCTGGCATCTTCAGCTAGCGAGTCCCCATATGTGAAGACTTCATTCCTGCTTGTTCCTGGAGATAGTGTAGTCACTCACCTGTAACAGATGATCTCCGGGAACAACAGGAATTTAGTATTCACAACCCTCTCTCTCTCTACCTCTCTCCTTTGTCTCAGCTATAAACTCAACTGAAGAGGGACAGTGGGAAAGGCGGGAAGGCAGCACACATGTGCTGTGGGATGCTCCCAAAAGCTTTCCTATTGGACGCTGGGGAGCGTTCCCGCGCAGGCTCCGTCGGTACCGACGATACCCCTTTGTATATGTGTGTTAATGTCAAGGTTTTAATTTATTGTAACTAAAAATTTGAAGTTTTGTTAGAATCTGAAATTCTATTTAAGGTACTATGGAGATATCGTAATGGCTGTGTATATTTGATTCAAAATGTTTATTTTGTTTCAGATCTTCAGGCTTCTTGAGATCAACACAACTGTAGTCCATTATGGGGACTATTGAAGAACAATTTGCTAATCTCTGTGTAGCAAAACGGTCTATACCAATGAAAGACTTTACATACTTGCTGGGCATAGATGTTTCAAAAGGAGAGAACAGACAGCTAGTTGCCATTTTGTGTTCCAACAAGTTGATAAAAATATATGACAAAGAAACGCTGACTTTTGTACGGGAATATGATGCACTCCCAAATCTCCTTAATGGAGTCAGATTTGCACACACTTGTGAGAATGTGTTATTTTCAGCATGCAGTGATGGCACGGTGAAATGCTGGGACACACGCCTCTCCGGACCTAATGCAATTAAAGTATTCAGTGGTTTTCCTTTGAATGTTTTCATCAGCTTTGATATCAGTTGCAGTGATACCATAATTTGTGCTGGCACAGAGAAGTATGAGGATGACGTCTTTATGGTATTCTGGGATGCAAGAAGTAATGCAAAAAACATATCAGCTACTAAAGAACCATTAGGGGTTTATTCTGACTGTCACAATGATGACATAACACAAATATGTTTCCATCCAACCAATCCAAGTTTGGTAATATCAGGCTCTACAGATGGATTGGTCAATGTTTTTGATATAAACAAAAACAGTGAGGATGATGCATTAGTTGCAACCTGCAACTCAAATTCATCAGTAAGTTTCGTTGGTTGGTCAGGAAAGGATTATAAACAAATCTACTGCTTGACATATGATGAAGGCTTTTGTTGGTGGGATCTTGCGCAGTTAGATACTGATGAGCCAATTACATTGTTGAATATCCAGGATGTCCGAGAAACATTCAATACAGAGACTGAAAATGTGAACTATCTAGTAGGTGGTTTGTACCATGAGATGACAGACAGATTGTTTGTTTTAGGAGGAACACATATGGGAAAGCTTCAGCTAATGAACTGTGAGAGAAATGGACTGAGCTATTTGAGCACCCTTCAAGGAGGGCACGCAGCTACAGTGCGCTCTTTCTACTGGAACCTGGAGGATGAATCTTTGCTGTCTGGCGGAGAAGATGCACAGCTGCTGCTATGGAAACCTCAAGCTGAGGAACTCTCTTTTGCAAAGAAAAAATCATTGAAAATAGCTTCCTCTGTGCAACAGAAAGTAAGAGTTCACAATAAGTCAAAGACGAGAAAAAATAAGGATTAAAACATAATAAAGACAATATTTGTATGGCTAATTTTGTGCACTTTTCAGTGTATGTTACATGACAATACATTATATAAAATATAAAACTTGTTTCTTCTCATGAACAGACACACTTTGTATTGAAGTATTATAAACTGCATATTATAATTTTTGGCCCCGCTATTCAAAGGCATTTACATGGACTGCAGACTGTGTAACTGTTGCTAAGCGGAATATTCAGTGGCACTAGCATGGTTGGTGCCGCTGAATATCCACAAATGCCACTACTGCATGCCCCAGTGCCTAACTGGCCAGCATTGGGGTGTTCCAGGGGCAGCACCTGGCCATAACTGGGTAGCAGCGATATTGAGCGGCTTGCCCGGTTATGGCTACGTGGTAAAAGTAAGGCTGGCCTTACTTTTGCTTTGGAAACTAACCGGGCAGCAGCTGAATATCACCCTGCCCAGTTAGCTCTTTGCTAATCTGGGCAACCCGGATGAATATCCGCTGCTGCTGAATATCGGGCCCTTTGTTTTTACAGTGCCTTGACAAATTTGTTGGGTTTTTTTTGTTTCAAACCATTCTCTCTCACATTCAACAAATCCTTTGCCCACTCTCCTCCTCACCAAAGTAAGTAAAATAGCCTGAGCTATTATAAAGAAAATAAGACGTTGATGATAATTAAAGAATTCAAACCATTCTTTTTACATTGGTAAGAATCAGGATTAATTTTCTTTTCTTAGTGTCTTCTCAATTCTAACTTGCATCAGAGAATTCATATTTGTATGGTCTTCCAAAGTTGGAAAAGCAAATAGGATTTCTGTAGTTGGCAAAAATGCCTCCATAGCTTAGGGACCAACAGCTTTGCCTTTTCTGGCTGTCACTTCCTTTATCACCATGGTTTGATAAAGTTGAATCTTCTGTGATGTTACCTTTAGCCATAATCTATTCCCTCATAATCAGAAATACTTTCCACCAAAATAGCTTAATGTTTGCCTTCATAGCTGATATTCTCGTATTGTCTGAAGTATGTACACATACTGTATACAGATGTTAATGATATTTATCTAAAAACACGAGTACCAGTTTGTTTTAAAATAAAATAAAAATATGAATTGCTTTTTGTTAATTGTAAGACTGTAACATGTTTAATTTAAAGGAATAGGCTTAAATTTTAAGAAAGAAAATAATTTTCAAACTGTGCAATAAAGTAAATTACAGGATTTGAGTGTTTAATTTGAGAATGGTAGAAATACATGTACCGTTCTATTTTATTTATTAAAAATAATGTAATTATCTTTATATTCTGTACCAAAAATCCTTGTTGTCCTTTCATGTACCTACTGTGCTTTGGAATTCAATGGAACAGAATAACCATAAAGTTAACAAAAAAGGAGTAAAATTGATATCAGTTGCAGTGATACCATAATTTGTGCTGGCACAGAGAAGTATGAAGATGACGTCTTTATGGTATTCTGGGTTTCATTTAATACTAAATGTAGGAAATAGTTTAAAATCAGTGTAACCTTTTACATTTTTTTTTTAATTTTAGTTTTTCATATAGCAAGTAATATTTTTGGCCTAAGGGACAACAGTATAGAATAATTTATTCATCTTAATGCAAACACAAAACTATAATTTAGAGTAAGTTGGCATCAAACAACAAAAGCTAATGCTGAGGTTGTTTAAGCTGAAAACTGTCGTGATGGAGATAATTTTATAATTCCATAGCATCCCTCCAGTACAGTCCATACTATTGGCAAGATTCGACACAAGGCAAGGAATGGTCAAGACTCAGTCAGCATTCATGTATTTCTGAAAAACAGAGCTCCAACAGCATGGTTGTATCTTCAGATACTGGGGTTTATGGCGGCAACATTGGATTTGGTACCATGGGCATGAGCACATATGCGGCCACTTCAAAGGGCATTACTGACACAGTGGAGTCGGCAAATGATGCCATTAAGTCACAGGCTTGTTTGTCCTGCAGAAGTAAGAATAAGTCTAAAGTGGTGGCTTTGCAAAGAGAAGCTGATGGCAGGCATGCCATTAGAAACCCTAAAATGGATAATGGTTATAACAGATGCCAGTCTGAAAGGTTGGGGAGCTCATTGCCAAGAGCAGATAGCTCAAGGAGAATGGAGCAAGGAACAGAAGATGTGGTCAAGTCAACCAGTTGGAGATGAGAGCAGTCTTTCTAGCACTGAAGGCTTTTCAAATAAGTCTTGAAGGAAAGGCTGTAGAAGTGTTCTCAGACAATGCAACAGCAGTAGCATATATCAATTGGCAAGGAGGCACAGGCAGTCTAGTACTGTCCAGAGAGAGAGTGCCATTGCTAAATTAGGCAGAAAGTCATCTGATGACCACTGCAGGAGTCGAAAATGTGGAAGCAGATTTTCCAAGTCAAAATTGTCTAGATCCAGGAGAGTGGTCTCTAGAGAAGACAGTCTTTCAAAATATCATTCACAGATGGGGTGTTCCAGTAATGGATTTTATGGCAATGCTGAGGAATACAAAATGCCCAAGGTTTTTCAGTCGAAGAAAAGAAAGAATGTCCGAAGGAATAGATGCTCTGACACAGCCTTGGCCAGAGAATGCACTTCTATATGCGTGGCCTCTAATAGGTTGGATGTTGCAGTGGATAGAGACACAAAGGTACAGTGATTCTGGTAGCTCCAGCTTGGCCTCGGAGACCTTGGTATGCAGATCTCATTTGATTGGTGCAAACAAAACCATGGAGACTTCCATTAACAGGGAATCTTCTATCACAAGGCCCAGTGAGAGTATGCATCAAGTGGATCAGTTCTTGCTTACGGCTTGGCTCTTGAAAAGGCTCGGTTACTAAAGCGGGGTTATTCGGCAGCAGTAATTGCAAACACTCTTAAAATCTCGTAAACGATCTACATCCTTAGCATATATAAGAGTTTGGCGTATTTTTGAACACTGGAGTAACGAGAACAGAATAAAGCCATTCCGTTCTACTATTCCAGATATTTTTCCTTTTTTACAAGTAGGAGTTGATAAAGGTCTTGCACTGAATTCCATAAAGGTACAAGTGGCGGCATTATCTTGCTATAGAGGTCGAATTCAAGGTAATTTTTTTAGCATCACATCCACATGTTATACATTTTATCAAGGCATTGAGGCAAATTAGACCACAAGTATGTTCAATAGTTCCATCTTGGGATTTAAATCTGGTGCTCACAGTGCTAACAGAATCACCATTTGAACCTTGGAAGGAGGCAGTTTTAAAAGATTTGACTTTAAAAGTCGTATTTTTAATCGCAATGTGTTCACATTGTATATCGGAGTTGCAAGCGTTATCTTGTCAAGAACTGTTTCCATTGATATCAAAGGAAAACGTTGTTTTGCGTACAGTACCATCTTTTCTACTAAGGTTGTGTCACCATTTCATATTAATCAACAAATTGTTTTGCCCAGTTTTCAAGAAACAAATAATCCTCAATTACAAAGTTTGGATATGCGTTTAGTAATTCATCATTACCTGAAGCATACAAAGTCATTTTGAAGATCAGAACATTTATTTGTGCTGTATGGAGGACCACGTAAAGGAGAAGCGGCTTCAAAGGCAACAATTGTGCGCTGGTTGAAAGAGACAATTTAGTGTCTGCTCATTTACTGCACAAGAAGACCATACCTAAGGGCTTAAAGGAGCATTCTACTAGGGCTCAGGCAACTTCATGGGCAGAATCTAGCCTGGTGCCACCAGCAGACATTTGTGGTTTACCTTACATGCCTTTACAAAACATTACTGTTTAAATGTATAGGCAGAAGCAGAAGCTCAGTTTGGAGCTTGTGGTCTACAGGCTGGACGTTTAGGACCCAGCCATTCATAAGTACTGCTCTGGTACATCCCAATAGTATAGACTGTACTGGAGGGACGCTATGGAAGGAGAATTTAGATCTTATGTGCTAATTTGCTTTCCTTTAGTCCCTCCAGTACAGTCCATAACCCACCCATTCCAAAGAGTTATTGTATATTCTTATTTGATTGTTTAAATGTTTAATTGTTTTTGTTAGTAGTAAGAGCTTTGAAGAAAAGTAAATATAGTTGTTAAGTACTGAGGTTAGTTACTTTATTGTAAGACTATGAGGTTTCTGCTTTGATAGTGGGATACTGGCTAGATGATAGTGATGTCATTCCATAAAGAAACACATTGCTAACACTTAGAATTCTCAGTCTCCAATCTGCTAGAAGGGATTGAAAACCCAATAGTATGGACTGTACTGGAGGGACTAAAGGAAAGCAAATTAGCAGGTAAGATCTAATGTCTCCATTTTTATCACTTGTAAAATGCCTCTTATAAAAATTAAGTCATGCCTAAACGTGCATGTATGTGGTGTTAAGTGGGTGTGTATTTGTAGAGTATGTGTGTTCAAGAGAGGAATTTGAGCAGAGCATGGGCAGAGTACTTTACATGCTAACATTTATACTTGCTGGTGTAAATGTCCATGCCTTCAATGTAGGCAATATTTCTGTAGGATTTCTGCTAGCATTTTATAAAAGGTAGAAAGCATAGTTACTTACCTGTAACAGGTATTCTCCACGGACAGCAGGAATCAGTCCTCACATATGGGTGATGTCGCCGATGGAGTCCATGTGGAAGCATCGCCCCAGCTTTCAAAGAAAGCCTTTGGGAGATGCACCATGCATGCATGGTCCCCTTCCTGCCCAAGGGTGCCATCTTGCCTCAATCTAATGACATAGCTAAGATGGCAAAAATTAAAATACAGTAAAGAAGCAACTCCAAGGGGAGGAAGGAGGGTTGAGAGGACTAATTCCTGCTGTCCCTGTAAAACACCTGCTCCTTATCGTCCCTCCAGTCCAGTCCCATTCCTCTGGGTAGTCAACCTCCTCCAGCAGTTTGGAGACTGAGCATATCATCTTTTGATGACATCAGTGTACTTAGGCAGCCAGCTGCTTCTTCCAGCCCAAGTAAGCTGAGTCTCCAAGCAGCTGGAGGAGTGGTCCAGAGACACTGGACTCACTGAAGAAACAAACAAAGGAGTGATTTTTAGCTAGTTACTGTTTTCCTTTAAATTAGGTCTTCCCTTTTTTCAGTTTGGAAAAAAAAGGAAAAGGGAGCAGTGCCTTTCTGGGTCTGTGTGAAAGAGAGGCAAGAGATACAAGCAGGCAAGGTCAGAGAAAAAGAGAAGAGGAATCTCTCTTTCCCCCCTCCCGGTAAGAAAGAGGGGGCTTGTGGGTTTTACATGTGGCCAGAAAGCATCAGCAGCTCCTGAACCCATGACCAGGTGAGGAGCCGCAGTTGGAGTTAAGGGCTGAAGGCAGCATGGTGAAGACACCCCCCCCTCCCCCCTCCCCCCTCAATGCCGAAACAGACCGCAGCGGATGAGCATGAGAGAAAAAGAGAGAAGAGCAGAAGCGGTTTCTTTTGTTTTCCAGTGAGTGGCATGAAAGGTGGAGTCTGTCGGCAGCAGTTTTTAGCCCAGGGGGCAGGGTTATAGACAGCATGGTTTCAGCATCTCTCCCTGCACTTAACCGCATGTTTTCTGTTATTCATCGTCTCTCTCTGCAGCATGGGAAGGGTGCCATTTGGAAGCGAGACAGTTTTCTCTTCAGTGTATGGGACAGGTGAAGTAGAACTTGCCGAGTGTTTAGTGAGGACCCCACGTTTTCTTGTTTTGAATTTCAAGGCAGGAGCCTCATTTTGCTTTGTTTAAAAAAAAATTTAAAAAACCCAGAAACGAGCACAGCAGGGGTCCCTCTGCTTACATCCACTCAGCTGCAAGATTTATTTTCCCCAGACTGGTTAAGCACCCTTTGAGGGCAGGAAAAGGCCAGGCCTACAAAGCCACAGTGTGTGGCTTGTGGAGTCCACAGGGGGCCAGTCCTGGAGATTGGCCTTTGTTGCGGGGCAAGAAGGAGGCCGGGACGATGAAGCATGGCCTACAGGAGTGCAATGGAGAGTTTTTTGGGGGCGCATGGTCTCCTCCGGAGGTGAGAAGAATGTTTCATGGTCCCAGGAGGAGTAAACTTCAACATCAGGTGAGGTCAGGGTTTGTGCATCCACTCGGCCCATGCTAGAACCTTATGATAAGGGTCCTTCCTCTCCCGGTCCCTCCACGTCTCAGGTGAGAGTGGCCCAGGTAGTTTTTCACCCGAATTTGCCCCCTTAGGCATAGGGCATTCTACATGAGGCAATGGGGAGTGAAGAGCCAGTCTTCATTGCACAAGCAAGGCAAAGAAAGGCCTGCAGGGGCAAATGGGAAGTCGTCCACATGGCATAGGCTGGAGGCGGACTGGTAGGAGCTGTCCCAGCCTTTAGAAGAGCCAGCCACATTTGGGACCTGGAAACAGACAGGAGGTGGAAGGAGATGAGTTAGAGAAAGGAGAGTGGCTGCAGGAGGATTAGTCACAGATAATCCAGGTGTTCCACTGAGAGGAGTTGATGGTGCTCATTGCAGAGTCATTGAAGACGCTTAATAGGCCAGCGGGTTGCCCAATGGAGAGACCCGCTACTCCAAGCTGTTCAGAAGGCGTAGAAGGTATTTCCCGTGCATACAGGGGTCAAACAGATGATCCAGGATGAGTGGATCTTCTGGAGGCTGGTCTTTGGGGGGGTGGGGGGGGGGGTAAGTACTATGACCCTACTCTATGCGCTGCCGGAACAACAGCGGGAAATTCTCCGTTCTCCAAAGGTGGATGCTGCGGTCTCAGCCATTACGAAGAAAGCGACTATCCTGGCAGAGGGCAGTACAGCGCTCAAGGCTGTCCAGGATAGGAAGGTCAACTCCTTCCTGAAGCAGGCTTTTGCTATCAATGCTTTCTTGTTACAGGCTTCTGTTTGCAGGGCCTGGGTGGCCAGAACCTGCCTGCAGTGGGCACAGGGATGCTGGAGCCAGTGGCTACTTCCCCGGATCCAGCAGAGGTGGCAGCTAAAATGGAATCGGAGGCCGCATATCTGGCGGACGCCATCTACAATCTGAGTAAAGGTCTATCCAGGACTATCGCCTTGGTTGTGGTGGCTCATCGCTATCTATGGCCGCAAGAGTGGGTAGCGGATAGCTCCTCCAAAGCTCAGCTTAGCAAGCTTCTGTTTAAAGGGAAGTTTCGGTTCAGAGAGGTGTTGGAGAAATTGTTTGTTAAAATAAAATAAAAAAACCTTGGGGGAGTTCCAAGGGCAGCTGCCTCCCTGGGGATAAATTGAGACAAGCCTGCAGCTCGGCACCAGCACATGGTCAGCCATGGGCTTAGGTGGTTCTGGCACCATCTGTCTTGCACCTTACCGGAGGGGCGTTTCCTCTCAACGGGGGTGGGGGTTTCAAAGAGCAGTGCCTCCTCGTCCTTGGGGCCTAAGAAGTAGCAATAAATCGAGGGGGCCCAGGGGGCAGTGCAGCCCATAGGTGGTCTACTGCAGGAGTTTCACCCTCTGGGTCCACATCACTTACGACCAATGGGTTCTAAAGATCATCAGGGCAGACTATGCACTGGAATTCGCTCAGCCACTGGGCCCATTCTTGGTGCAGTCCCCCTGCAAGATGCAAGGCAAATTGGCAGCAGTGAAAAACACCCTGTTATGGCTTCTTGGCTGCGGGGCGTAGGGTCTGTCCCCGAGCACCAGTGCGGATCAGGTCGGTGCTCAATTTAGTTCAGGGTGCCCAAAAAAGAAGGGCTCCTTTCGAACCATTCTCGACCTCAAGCATGTGAACCGGTGTCTGCGAGTGCCCTGGTTTCACATGGCAGCTTTGCAGTCCGTCATAGTGAGGGCTGGAGAGTTTTTTTGACGTTCCTCGATCTCATGGAGCTGTCTGTACATATTCCTATCCAACCAGAGCATCAGCAGTTTCTCTGCTTCATGGTGCCCAGTGGACATTATCAGTTTTGGATGTCACCATTCGGGCTAGCTACAACTCCCCATATCTTCACAAAGGTCGTGGTGGTGGCAATGGCATTCCACAAGGAGAGGTTTCTGGTCCACCCATACCTCGAGGATTGACTTATATGCACAAAGTCAAGGAGCAAGAGCAGACAACAGTGAGGGTTATGGCCCTTTTGTAGAGTCTCGGATGGGTGATCAACGTGCCCAGGAGATTGAGTACCTGGGGGAGCGGTTCAACACCGTCAGTGGGGAGGTGTTTTGGTACAAAGAATGCAAGGACTGTGGCGGATGGTGTGTCAATTCCTGCTGAGGAAGACTCCAACAGCATGGCATTATCTGCAGTGGCTTGGGACCATGGCGGCAACTCTCGACCTTACTGTGGGGGCAAGAGCACTGTGGCATGGGGGGGGGGGGCGTCACACCAGCGTTATCCCTTGGCGTAGCAGTTGCCTGGCCTAGCGGAGACCAAAGAGGCTCTCCAGTGACTGCTCCAGCCCACGCAATTGGTGGCAAGGATGCGTCTGGAGTCTCCACACTGGATCCCTCTGCCGACGGATGTAAGTCTGTCGTTGGCGGGGGGGGGGGGGGGGGCACTGCGAAGGATACATTGCTCAGGGGCAAGTGGAGTCCTCAAGAAACTGGTTGGTCCATAAACAGGCTAGAGATGCGAGTGGTCGTTCGGGCGCTCCAGAGTTTTCAGCCTTTGCTGCAGGGGCAGGATGTCCGGGTCTTCTCGGACAACGCAACTATGGTGGCCTACATCATTTGGCAAGGAGGCACAGGCAGCGTGTGCTTGGACGAAGAGACAGAGCTGCTGCTTCTGTGGGCAGATTAGCATCAAGCATTTTTGGTGGCACATGTTGTGAGAACAGACATGACAGTGGACTATCTGAGCTGGGTACATGTGGACCCCAGTGAATGGTCGCTATGCCAGGATTTCGTCTTGCAGGTGGCAAGAAGATGGGGCATGCCGATCATGAATTTTATGTCGATGTATGTAACGGCAGCAAGTAGATTTTTCAGCAGGAAAAGAGAAAAGTTGTCTGAGGCCTAGATATTTGGGTGCAGAGGTGAAACACATACTAAACCTTTTATGTTTTTCTGCCGTGTGCACTCATAGGCTGGGTTAGACAGAGGATTGAGGCTCATAGGGGAAGGGTCATCCTGTTTCCCCTGGACTGGTCGAGGTGCCCATGGTATGCCGACCTTGTATGACTACAGGTGGACAGACTGTGGCATTGGCCGGTGTGTGAGTGGAGCCTGCCTCTTGAAAGGTGACAATTTGCTCGACCCGGAGGATTTTGGAACTTCCAGCTCTATCGGGCAGGGAGCCCTTCCTCTCCATCTCGAAGGGAAAGGTGGTTCTCCAGCTGGTACCCCCCTCCTCTTTTTTTTATCTAAGGTTGGAGCGGTGTTTTCACATGAATAAGTCAAGTTCCCTACCACCGTTCTCAGGTAGGCCTAAGGGAATACGGCTCATCAGTGGTGTCTCTTAGATGTCAGGAGAGTATTCCGCCGTTTATTTAAAGTGGACAGCTCCATTTCAGAAATCGGTTTGGTTATTTGTGGTATTTGGAGGTCCACATGAGGGCGAGGCAGCAGACAAGACCTCCATTTCCAGGTGGATTAGGGAGGCTATCGCCTTGGCGTACATGCTGAAGGGAAAAGTCTGTGTTGGCGGGGCTGTGGATTCTTTGACCTGGTACTCGGCAGAATATTCTGTGGTACCATCGGCCAAGATTGGTAGGGCAGCCACTTGGTCCTCCCTTCATGCCTTGGTAAGACATTATCAGTTGGATGTGCAGGCAGCAGGGGGACATCCAATTCGGAGTGGCAGTGATTCAGGCCAGAATCATGGGTCCCTCCTGTTACCAGAACTGCTCTGTTACATCCCAGAAGTGTGGGACTGAATTGGAGAGATGATAAAGAAGTGAAATTAGACCTTACCTGCTAGTTAATTGGTGTTCCTTGAGTAACTTCAGACCAGTCCCGGAACCCTCCCTTTTGGTTTAAGGTAGATAAGCATCACAACTCTGGGCCTGAAGAAGGTTACCAGGGAGTTTGTTTTTTTCCATACACTCCAAGTTTTTGGATGGCCATTTGTTTGTGATTCTGCAGTCCACAGGTAAGCCTCTTCATTCTGGTGGGAAGGACGGGGACTCAAGGTTGATAGAGCTAGTTGGATTTATACAACTGAATTACTTATTTGTGGTTCCTCTGAGTCTACTTTGTCACTAGGTTACTGGGGCTGGAAGGAGGAGTCGGCTGCCTAAGTGCACTGATCATCAAAAGATGACATGCTCAGTCTGCAAACTGCTAGAGGAGGTTGACTACTCCGAGGTGTGGGACTGAACTGGAGTTACTCAAGGAACGCCAATTAGCAGGTAAGGTCTAATTTCACTTTACTCCAGGAAGTCAGTCCTCACATATGAGACTCGCCAGCTACAGGCTACAGAGGACCTGTACAAAATGCCAACGGTGACCAGAAGAGAAGGTGAGCTGCAGCAGTTGAGTTCCAACTGAGAGATTCTCACAAGACCCAAGTGTATCAGGTGGGGAACCAGCACTCTGGTAGTTTGAACACAGAAGGGCAGGAGTTATCTACATCCCAAAGAGATTAGAGTATGGACTGACTGAAGGCCCTGTCCCATTGGGACTCCCTTTCCAGGCAATAGTGAGCTGCAAAGGTATGGACTGAAGAGCAGGTGGCAGCCCAGCAGATTTGCTACGGAGGTAGCCATAGCCCTGATGTGGTGTGCCGTGACTCAGTGGTCCAGTGAGATCCTAGCCTGCTCAAAGGGGAAGGCAATGCAATCCGCCACCCAAGTGGACAGAGTTTGCTTGGTCACTGGAAGCCCCAGTCAACTGGGGTCATAGGAAATGAAAAGCTGAGGCACCTTGCTGTGGCCCTGAGTCCATTGCAGACAGAAGGACAGAGCCCTCTTACAATCCAGAGTATGGAGAATGGTCTCCGCCTAGCTGGTGTGAGGCGTTGGGAAGAAAGTGGGGAGCACCACCTCCTGATTGAGGTGGATGGGGGACACCACCTTTAACAAAAACTTGGGGTATGTGCAAAGCACCACCCTGGTCCTGTAGAACCTCATGTAGGGAGGCTCTGCCATCACAGCCTGGAGCTCGCTGACCCTATGAGCCGACATAAGTGTCATGAGAAAGGTGATCTTCCAGGAGAGGTACTGCAAGTGGCAAGTAGCCAGGGGCTCAAACAGTGGCTTAGTGAGCTGCGAAAGCACCACATTGAGATCCGGCTTGGACAACATGAGGTCCACAGCAAACGGGGAAACAAGGGGCTGAGCTGAGAGGGGCTTGCCCTCAACAGAGTGGTGGTGCGCCGCAATGGCATGCAGGTGTATTCTGACTGAGTTGAACTTCAGTCCCACCTGGAAAAGGTGGAGTAGGTACTGGAGTACCAGCTGCACCAAGCAGGAGAACAGGTTCACCTGCCTCTCTGTGCACCACACCAAAAATCAGCGCCACTTAAAGACGTACACTCTTCTTGTGGAGGCTTTGCGGGAGGCCAGAAGGACCACCTCCATGTCTCACGGGAGGTTGAAGGGAGCTAGAGCTACCCTTTCAGCAGCCAAGCTGTGAGTGACAGGAACCCCAGGTTGGGGTATAGGAAAGAGCCCTCCTCCTGTAAGAGTAGTCCTGGGGTGGGGCCAGGGGAATCTGAGACGCCGTCACCAGGTAGAAAAGCAGCAGAAACCATGGTTGCCTGGGTCACTACGGGGCTATCAGTATCAGTGATGCTTTGACACGCTGGACCTTGAAGAGGGTCTTGGTGACCTCTGGTGTCGGCGGGAAGGTGTAAAGGAGGCCTCTCGTTCATGGAATGAGGAACGCATCTTCTGCCTCCAGGGACTGGTGCGGTTGGCAGGAGCAGGGCAAATGTATGTTGTCCAGGCTGGAGAACAGGTCCACTAGGGGGATGTCCCAGAGTCTGAACAGCCAGAGGCCACTCTGGGGTCCAGGCACAACTCTGCTGCTGCTGGAAGACTCTGCTCAGCCTATCCACTAGAGCACTGTCCTGGCCTGGGAAGTAGAATGCCCGCAGGAGCACACTGTTGCATGTCGCATATGAGCAGAGGGAATATGACTCTGTACCTCCTTGCTTATTGACATAGAAGATTGCGACTTGGTTGTCCATCTGGATCAGCACAGACTGGTGCTGCAACCAGTGGCAGAAGGTGTGGAAGACCAAAAATATCACCCAGAGCTCCAGAAGGTTGATCTGTAACTGGCATTCTGTCCGGGACCAACTGCCTTGCGTGCAGAGGTCCTCACAATGAACACCCTATCCCAGCAGGGAGGAGTCCATGGTAAGGACCCTCTAGGGGGTGGGTGCCTGGAAAGACATCCCAGCCTGAAGGTGGTGGGGAATCTGCCACCAGTGGAGGGAGTCCACCAGCTAGTGGGTCACTCTTAGCCTTCCTGCCTCGAAGCCTGCCCGTGGCTTGTGTCCATTGGGAGTGGAGCACCACTGAGCTGCTCTCATGTGCAGGTGTGCATATGGGGTCACATGGACTGTGGAGGCTATGTGGCCCAGCAGGCAGAGGAGGATGCAAACGGGCACCAACTGGCAGTGCTGCACCTCTGTGGCTAGAACTCTGAGGCGGTCTGTCCTCTCTGTAGGAGGAAAGCCTTGGCCTGGAGGGAGTCTAGCTAAGCTCTTATGAACTCCTGGCACTAAGCCGGAGAGAGGTGGGGTAGTTGATGACAAACCCCAGATGCTGCAGGATGGGAGTGATGTACCTCTGCAGCTGTGCCTCCCCTTATTAGCCAGTCACCCAGATAGGGAACGATGAAGGGCCCTGGGAGACGAAGGTGGGCTGCAACCATCACTAGGCACTTGGTGAAGACCCTTGGTGATGAGGCCAGCCCAAAGGGTAGAACCCTGTATTGGTAGTGATCTCCTCCCACCATGAACTGGAGATATTTTTGGTGGCCGGGCTAGACCATGATGTGTATATAAGTGTCCTTCAGGTCTAAGAAGAATATCTAGTCCCCCTACTTGGGGGTATGGCAGCAGTATTCCAAGGGAGAGCATCTTGAATCTCTCCTGCAACAGAAATCTGTTTAGGTTCTGCAGGTTCAAAATGGGCACAAGACCCTCTGTTCGCTTGGGATCGAGGAAATATCTGGAGTAGAAGCCTTTGCCTTAAGGAGGCCTGTGAACTTGGTGAGGAGCAGTCTGATGAAGGAGAGGCCTTACAAGTTCTCTTGGGAAGAATGAGGGTGGCAGGTGGAAGAGGTAACATTCCTTGACAACTTGCAGTACCCATGAATTGGAGATGATGGAAGATTACCTGTGGGCTGCTGAGTGTCTCCTGGGGGAGAGGAGGCCATGCCCAAGGAATCAAAAGCTCCCTCTAGGCTGGGCCGGTGCCTGGGACTTGGGTCTTCTGCTTGTGAGGGCCGAGCCTTTGCCCCTTGGACTGTTGACCCTGCTGTGGGGCAGAGAAGGCCTGGTATGGTAGGGCATTACCAAAAAACCCCTTTTTCCTTGGAAAGAAAGGCTTCTTCCCTGGGGCTCTCTTATAGAGATGCACAGAGGTCTTTTTAGAGAGTCTGGTCCTGGTCAGAAACGCAATCTCTATCTCTGCAGATTTGTTTGCCATGGGATTTCAGAAGACGTTTTCTCTGGTGTAAAGGATATCTATGCATTTGTCCTGGACCCATTGCTCGAGGTCAGATGACTGCAGCTATGCCTGGCCCCAATGCCCACGGCAGCCACTCTGGCTGAGGACTTGAAGCTATCCTATGTTGCTCAAGACAGAAACTTCTAGTCTTTCTTGACTGCCGAGGCCAGTGACTTAAACCGCTGGAGAGGTTCCCCTTTGAGGCCTGCAAAGAAACCGGTGAGCTCCCTTGCCATTTCCTTGAGGTAGATGCTGAAGTACAACTGTTAGGATTGGACTCGGCAAGCTACTATCGAGCCCTGGAAGCTCTTTCGGACAAGGGTGTCCAGGGTCGGGCCTCCTAACTGGGAGGCACTGCCGAATGGTCGACTTGATGACCATGGACTTGTGAGGGTGCTGGCTTTTTTGGAACCCTGGACATCGTCAGACTCTGTACATGGAGTCGAGCTGTCTGCTCACTATGGGTACCAATGTTGGTGTTTCCTACATGCTTGAGGATTGGAGGGACGAGTATCGTGAGGGCCTCCTTCAGAGGGGCCTTGTACTGGAGGATCTCAAGTTCCTCCGTGCAGGGGTCCTCCTCCTCCTCTGTCTTGAATGCTAGCATCTTTGCCATGTCTTGCAAAAGTTGAAGATGGCGTGGAATGGTTCTGAGACACTGGCGGAGACAGGTCCGAGGACATGTTTCGGAGTTGCTGTGTGTCTGGGGACTCCACTGTCTCCAGTCTGACTCTGTCAGAGGAAGAATCAGAGGCTTCACGACATGTAGGGTCGAGGTCTGAGCTTGAAGGCCTGCGTTCCGATCCACGTGTGCTTACTGGAGAGGAATGGTGTCCCGAGGAATGGGACTGGGACCTCATCCAATGCTGTTGGCTCTCTCAAGGCCGGTGGCACTCGAGGATCAGCTTGATCTCCAGGGAAGCCCTCGATATCCAGATTCTGGTCACTGGGGCAGAGGAACCAGACATCAGTACCTGCTGCTGGACTAGGAAGGCAGAGATATACTCTGCCATCTTGGTTTCCATGCTATTTAGCTTCACAGCCTTTGTTGCAGGCACTGATTCCATCGAGGGGGAGTCCTCGACCAGGAACGCCTCGGGTCCGAGGCTGGTTGCCTGATGCTGACTACTTCCAGGGCAGCTTGTGAGGCTGCTCCCTCTCTGACCCCTCAGACTCGCTGGCCTGGCAGGGCCTGGTGTGGTATTTATCTGCTTTTTCAGACCAATCCTCCATAGCGGCCTTCGAGCTCTTCTTGCGTTCCACCTCTGGGGATTTCCTTGCAGCCGTAGGACTCCGAGGTGGCCTGGGGTATCATGGGACACTGAGGTACTGGATGGGACCCTGGAACATGATGTTGCTGGGGATTCTGGTGCAGAGTCAGATTTGTGGAAAAACCTCTCCTGCTGCAACTGAAGGCTCTTGATGGCCTTTGCAGTCATGGATCGCAGAGATTGCAGTCTGTTTTCATGGTCTGACCCGAGGCAATGAAGGCAGCAGTCATGTGGGTCGGCGAGGGACATCATTTTACTGCACTGATCACACTTCTTGGAACTGTTGGAGGCCATGGGAAAAAATGGGCCTTGCTACCTGGATGAGGGTCAGAGGCCCACTGGCCAAAAAAGGGTGTGAAGCACCGGTCGAGGGACACCTTGAGAAAAATCAAGAAAATAACCTGAGGAGCAATGCCAAGGCAAGCTGGCTTGGTGGTGGGAAGACACTTTTTATTTGTTTGTTTAAAGTTAGAGACATTTTCCAGGGAAACAGGACAGCCGTCCAGAAGGCTATGTGGCAAAAAAGGAGACTGAGGACAGGTGGCACCCTTAGGGGGGGAAAGGGGATCACATGTGTAGTGCATCTCCCAAACGCTTTCTTTGAAAGACGGCAAGATGCTTCCGTGCAGACGTCACCCTTATGTGAGGACTGACTTCCTGCTTGGTCACGGAGAATATAAGGTCTCCTCTTTCAAACTGTTTTAACCATCTGTATCATAAGAAGATCCTCTACTGTTGTAAATAAATATATTGCTTAAAGGATGCTGGAAAAAAATGGCATGATGCCTGTAGAGATTGTGGACCTTGAATCAACCAGGATGGAGAAGAAACTCTGCACAGATAAGTGTATTACCCTGGCTGGAGGGTGGTGTAATTTGTGGACCCACCTGAAAACACTGCTGAGTTTGGAGACTGTATGGTTTTAAAATATTTTTATGAAGGAATGAAAACTAAAATGGATCCAAGTGATATGGTAAGTCACTTAAATAGTGTCTGAAAGAGTAGAGTCCAACAAAAATAATAGTTTTTGATATAAATGTACATTATTTACTTATACCAGTAGAGGATCTCATATTAATGGTTGACGCATTTTCTAAAGACGCTTAGGGGCCCTTTTACTAAAAGGTGCTATGTTGTCATACCCAACATGCCCATAATGCTCATAACCATGGTATATCGGATGCAACACCACTGCGTTAACTGTTGTGGTGTAGAAAGGATGTCCCTCACATTTAATGCGGTGCATACTTCCTCACCCTGGCCTAAAAATAGCACAGCTGTGCTTATCACCTTTTGTGGAGATTGCGGTAAGTGCACCTGAGCTAATGGCATGCCTTACAGTTAGCATGGGGCGTGCAACTACAAAGTGCTCAACCTACTCCTTTACCATTGCAATGCATGCAGCAGTTACTGTAGAAATCAGGATGTGCTAACTGTGCAGGCCCCACGGAAACAGTCACAGCCTGATTGCTTAGTGCACTTTAGTAAAAGGTTCCCATTTTCCTGCTCAATTAATCTAGGTGACCTGTCAAAAAATTATCTTCCATATGCCAACTATATGGTCACTATAATTTGAGTATATATGTATGTGTATATTGTTATGGTTTAATTAACTTTCTATACCATCTTTTCCCAGTTCTACAAAGGGGTTTACAAAATGTTAATGTGTGTATATATAGATGCAGTTAAAAATAATATATCAAAAAGTCATTGAGAAACGGCAGGATTCATGTGCTGCACAAATGAAATTTTTTACATTTCAGTAGTTTAAACTTTGTAAGTTATACTTGCAGGCTTGGTACCAAGGCTCTCTCTTTCCTTTTAACTTGGTTTTATTGTAAACTGCCCTGCTGTGATAGTAAAGGGCGGTATATCAAATTTTAATAAACATAAATAATATATTATCTTGAATAATTCTTGTGCTGTTCCAATAAACAGTGTCACAACCTGCAAAATATCTGATCAACCATTGTCATAGCAGAGCTTAGGTTCTCACCTTATATAGAGAATAAAAGCTAAAAAGGCAGCCTTTGTGTGTGAGATTCTTATCAACATGACTTGAAAACATTTTACATGTTATTATTATTATTATTTTTTACTTAGTGTATTAATTTTTTTCCCATTTTCAAATATACGTTGTTGTAGCCTAGTGGTTAGAGCAACTGCCTAGTACCCAGAATATCAAGGGTTCGTACTCCTTGTGACCATAAGCAAGTCACTTTACCCTCCATTGCCTTGGAAGAAAAGACCTGGTAATCTATATCCAGTGATACATTGCCAAGAAAACCCAGAGGCAACTGGGTCGTCAAGAGCCAGCACTGGAAAACAAACAAAACTTTTTTTTTTCTCTGGGAACAAACAGGAAGTTAATCCTCACATATGGGTGACATCAGCACCGATGGAGCCCCCACAGAAGCATCTCCCCAGCTTTCAAAGAAAGCCTTTGGGAGATGAGGGTGCCATCTTGCTCAGTCTCCTTTTATTCCGCAGAGCCCTTCTGTCTGGTTTCCCACAGAAAAAGTTGATTTTTTTCTCAACCAGAGTTTCATACTCTCTCCGGTTGTGCACTGTTTCCAGCATAGAGTCTCGGCTTCCTACTTCTTTTTGGCACCTTCACACCCTTTTTCCAGCTGGCAACACCATGGGTCTTCAACCTTGCTGGGGTACTTTTTTCCCCCTCATGGCTACCAGTGGGTTCAAGAAGTGTGATTGATGTGCCAAACTCATGTCCCTGGGGAGTGCTCTGTTCCTGTTTGCTGCATTTACCTCTTGATTTTGGACCCTGGTCTCAGCTGCTTTGCACTAGCTTGTGACGTGTGGCTGTAAGGGCTATTTCATCCAGCCCCACCGCGGGGCATGGGGCATGGGGCATGTGGCTGTGGCTGTGGCTGTGGCTGTGGCTGTGGGTGTGGGTGTGTGCTCTGAAGGGGGCATGTCCAAAAGGGCATGGTCTGCCCCTTTGGAGCATGAAGGAGGAGTAAGGAAGTTACTTGATTTCAGATTGGGGAAACAAAAAAAAAAAAGAAAGCTGTTAAGGTTGTTGGTCCTCTTGACACTCATTTTGGAGTAATGGAGAAAGTTTCTGCAACTTCCGCCACTGGGAAGGAGTCTCCAGCTGTGAGTACCGTCTCCTCCTCCTCGACCTCGTTGGGTTTTACTCCTCCCAACCTGAGTAGTAGTTCTGTTAATGCTCTCCCTGCTCTACATAAGAGTGGGGGAACATTGGGACCTATTCCCCCTGCCGGATTCTTTCCTATGTTTTGAATCTCTCTCTGACTCTAAATTTGTGTTATCTAAACCAGTTAGTTTCTTAGAAGTTTCTGAGAAACCTGAACCTCCACAAGATATTTCACTTAAAGATATATGGGAAGTAGTGAAACTTACTGAATTATCTCTGCAATCTTCTCTTTCTCGTATTTCTACTTTCTCTGAGGAGGGGGTGACTGCTCTTGATGAGCATGACTCTCTCTGTAGGTCTAGTTACTGAACGATTCAATCACAATCCACATAAGAAAATTCGTTCATGTATAACTGGATGCTAACTTAATGTTTCTTAAAAAGTTCTCTCAAATCAACATATATAAAGTTCTTACAAAGAGGTCTCAGACTTATCGTGGCTCTGCCATAGGGACTAAACGTCCGTTATCGTAGCAGTGAGCCCTTTTGCATCAATGACCTCAGAAAATATGAGTGGGTTGAAAAACACAGCCTTAGAATCCCAATAAAACAATTGAAAATTCAAAAACTTATATGCTAATGATCTTCTCTGTGTCACCAAATAGCCCACTCTCATGGATTAGAGCACTGATCCCGACGCCTCCCTTTGGTACCAGTCAAGCGTTTCACAACGCTCACTTTCATCAGGGGATCTCTCCAATACTCCCGTCCAACTGCACGTTTTCTAATAACAAAACCATAAATAGGAACAATCATTACTCCACTATCTAAAACACCCAAAATTTAAAACTTACATTAATACTAACCCCTAACCCAATAGCCCTGCTGACTCAGAAAACAGGCCCTACCTTTTATATCCTTGAAGCTGCCCGCGTTTCACCAGAGAATTTTCCAAATCAATGAATGGCTATACAAAAATGCCGCGCATGGCTAGGCCCCCCCATAGTGCTGTATAGTAGTTCTCTCATGTGATAGATATGGGTTTCTCTTTGGGGCCCAGTCACTGATCTATCTGCTTGCTGTGTATGCAGACAGCCCAGTTCTGGGTGCATGCATCTCCATTGGGAACATGCACTATGGACTAACCAGCAGACTGTTTGTAGCTGGTAAATGTCTTGCTATAATGGCTTGCAGGGTGCAGTGGCTGTTGGCTTGCTGCAGGTGAATATCTGGTGGTGGAGTGCAGCTTACCATACCCTGGGCTTATGTCTGTCTGCTATTGTGTTATGGCTGTGTATGGAGCTGCCTGCCTGGGGGGGGGGGTGGTGGTGGTGTTCCTCAGCAGGACTGGGGTTGATGTTGCCCTCTACTGCCACCTTTGCAGGGAGGTAGAGTGTGGATCCCTTGATGGGGACCATGTTTGCCACTGGGGGGGGGGTGCCTGATGGCGGCAGACAGGGATATCCATGGTGTTTGTGCAGAAACTAGCTATCTTACACATTAACACTGCTTTGGAACGCCCGCTTGGCCTCCATCAGCCATGGCAGGTGTTGTTGACCTGGTCCTGGCCACCTCATTGCACACTCAGGGTGAGCACAGTACCCGCACGATGTAACGGTGTGTGGCTACTCTGTGCCAGTAAAACACCCGGTCAGTGCCCCCTACTAGGCCAAGGTGCTGTGTGGGTGCACCCGGTCACTTCCCCCAACAGGGCCGAGGTGCTGTGGGGGTGCATTCCCCATCTTGTGTCCATCTGCGGACAGCTAATTTGCATGTGCAGTGCATCATGGGTACGGGTGGCCTAACCCTATCCTGTTGACACCAGCAGACTGTCTGTGAGGTGACGTGTAGGCTATCTGCAGCCAGCCAGGGGCCTGCTTACAGCTATGGAGCTGTAGCGCAATGGTTACATCACTGCCTGTGCAGCCAGAGGTCATGGGTTCAAACCCACAGTGGGGCCCTTTGGTAGGGCTGTCCACAGCTTTATTTTTATTTACTGTACATATGTCTATGCCGGCAAGACCACCCTCAGCTTACTATACCCATTAGGTGCCTCTGAGGGTGCTTCATAGGGCGCCCTGTAGGCCACCTTATGGTTGCCATCCCTATAGGGTGCACTATACATTATCCTGTGTCGCAACATACATGCTGCCCTATAGGGGTCATTCAAGGGTGCCTTGGCGAACAGTGCACTGTAACATGTGCCTTATGGGCCGCCGTATGTTAACATGCTGGGAGAGTGCGTTTGCTAGTAGTGATAACAAAATATACTTATACAGCCTCCTACAGCACTCCTCAACATAATACATACTGCCTCAGCAGGCATTTTTCACTGGGCATTGTGAGGAGTTGAACCCCTGATCCCTGCACCATTGGTCAGTGTTTTAACCATTGTGCTGTGGCTCTGTTCCTGTGCTTGTGCATCAGCGCGCCGCCTTCTGCCACCCAAGGGGACCAGTGCGCCGCCTTCTGCTGCCCAAAAATAACTGTGCGCCGCCTTATGCCGCCCAAAAAGCACTGTGCGCCGCTTTCTGCCGCCCAAAAATAACTGTGCGCCGCCTTATGCCGTTCCAAATTAATTTGCCTCCTAAAACAATGTTAATCATTACAGTTACTGCCTCAGCTGACCTTTGTCGTTGCGCACACTGGGGGATTGAACCCATGGCCCCTGCACCATTGGTCAGTGTCTTCACCGTTGTACCACGGCTCTGTTGTTTTGTATACTCAGCAGCGCGCCACTTTGCCTTTCCACGCGCTAATGTCGACCCCCGCACATTAGCGCGACGCACACACGTCCGGTTGCTTACTACCGTTTTTTTTTCTATTTTCTGCCTGAACCGCCCACTCCTTATATGGCACAGGCACACTAGCACGGCCCCGCACGTTAGGAATGTTTAGTAAACATGCCCCTAAGTTAGCATCCAGTTATATTTGATGAGCATGAGGCTAAATATCTGATAATCGATGTTCTAAACTTGAATCTCAGACCCCATTGTACCAGTCTGCCCTTGCCTCCTCAGTACAAGATTGTCTTGCTTTGCATCGTCAGAGTGAATTTTGTGAGAATGCATTTCGCTCAAAAAAATTTGAGGTTTGTGAATTTTCCTTGTACTCATTTCTTGTCCTCTGGGATTTTGTTCTCCAAATATCTTAAGGATATCCTATTGCACCATGATCCGGATTCAATTAAAATTTCAAAAATGTATTATTTGCCTAAGGATGTGAAGGGGACACTTAAGGATGTTTGCTTGGATGGGCAGGAGATGTATCAATTAAGTGGGCAAAGCCTTGATTTGTCTGCTAATTTAGAGACATCATTGGAGGAAATTTCCTAAAGAACAACTCTTTTGGTGACTTTTCTAATGGAGTCAGACAAAGACTTGGTCTTAAAGCTCTATTTAAAAAAAAAAAAGGTGAAATATTTTGGTCAGACTATACAGATATTTCCTGATGTATCACGGGTCACTCAGAAGCGTAGGAAGACCTTCCAGGAGCTGTGACCACTGGTCCTGGCTCTGGGGGCCTCTTTATTTAAAGGTGATGTAAAACCCTCTCGCACTGAGGAAGTTTCTCCAGGGCCATGTGCCCATGAGGGAAGGGTTAGGACAGCCGTTATAGTGGATGATTCGATCATTAGGCATGTAGATAGCTGGGTGGCTGGTAGACATGAGGATTGCTTGGTAAAATGCCTGCCTGGTGCGAAGGTAGTGGACCTTTCGCGCCACCTAGACAAGATCTTAGATAGTGCTGGTGAGGAGTCTGCCGTCTTGGTACATGTTGGTACCAATGACATAGGAAAATGTGGTAGAGAGGTTCTGGAGGCTAAATTTAGGCTTTTAGGTAGGAAGTTGAAATCCAGACTTTCCAGGGTAGTGTTCTCCAAAATGCTTCCTGTTCCACGTGCAGGACCCAAAAGGCAGGCAGAGCTCTGGAGTCTCAATGCGTGGATGAAACAGTGGTGCAAGGATGAGGGTTTTGGATTTGTTAGGAACTGGGGAACATTCTGGGGAAAGGAGGGGCTCTTCTGAAGGGATGGGCTTTACCTTAACCGGGATGGAACCAGGCTGCTGGCATTAACCTTTAAAAAGGAGATAGAGCAGCTTTTAAACTCGATAATAGGGGAAAGCCGACAGTTGCCCAAGAGCGCATGGTTCGGAACAATGTATCCTTGAAGGATACTACCAAAAAATGAAGTTGGGGCACATCAACAGAGAGGTTCCAATAAGGACAAAGTTAGCCCACATGCCCTTGAGTACAGAGCAGACAGAGCTTAAAGATTCCAAATTACCCCTGCCTACTAATAAACAGATTAATATGAATAAAATACAGTCTCTAAAATGCTTGTATGCAAATACTAGACGTCTAAAAAAAAGAGATGGGAGAGTTAGAATATATAGCACTAAATGAGAAGTTAGATATGATTGTTATCTCAGAGACATGGTGGAAGGAGGACAACCAGTGGGACATTGTGATACCTGGGTACAAACTGTATTGTAATGATGCAATGCAATGTGTGCCTTCGAGTCAGTCCTGACTCCTGGTGACCCAGAAACTCCTGGGTTTTCTTGGCAGCGTCACCGGAAGTAGATTGCCAGGCCTTTCTTCCGAGGCAATGGAAGGTTAAGTGACTTGCCCAAGGCCACAAGGAGTGCTAGTGGGAATTGGACCCTGGTTGCTTGGTTACCAAGCCAGTGTTCTAACCACTAGGTTACTCCTCCACTCCATTGTAATGATAGAGCTGATCAAATTTGTGGAGGGAGTGTGCTTTATGTTAGAGAGGGTATTGAGTTCTACAGGAAACAAAATTCACAGTAGAATTTCTATAGATTGAAATTCCATGTAAAAAGGGGAAGGCGATGGCCAGAATGGACAAATGGATGATGAAATGCTCAAAGAAATCAGGGAAGCTAACAAGTTACAGAACTGTAATAATAATGGGTGATTTCAATTACCCCGGTATTGACTGGGTCAGTGTCACGGCAGGACATGCTAGGGAGATAAAATTCCTAGATGAAATAAATGACTGCTTCTTGGAGCAGCTGGCTCATGAACCGACCAGAGGGGAAGCCATTTTTTTGGACTTAGTCCTTAGTAGAACACCAGATCTAGTGCAAGAGATAAGGGTGTTAGGGCCACTTGGCAACAGTGATCATAGCATGATTGCCTTTGATTTAATTAGTGGAGGAGGGATAGTAAGGAAATCCACATTACTAACTTTTAACTTTTGAAAGGGAGACTATGATAAAATGAGGAAAATAGTTAAGAAAAAACTAAAAGGAACAGCTGTAAAGGTTAAAGACTTACATCAAGCTTGGGTGTTGTTGAAAAATACTATCTTGGAAGCTGAGACCAGCTGTATTCCACGCTTTAAGAAAAGTGGAAGGAAGTCCAAAAAACTGCCAGCATGGTTTAATGGTGAGGTCAGAGAGGCTGTTGCTGCCAAACAAGCATCTTTCAGGAAATGGAAAAAAGAGACAAATAGCGAAAACTAGAAATAGCACAAGCACTGGCAAGTCAAATACAAGGCATTGATAAGGCAGGCAGAGAGAGAATTTGAGAAGAAACTTGCAGTGGAAGCAAAAACGCAGAATAAAGGCTTGTAGCAAAAAAACTCGTGAGAGAGTCAGTTGGACCATTAGATGATAGAGGGATAAAAGGGAGAGTAAGAGAGAACCAGGCTATAGAAGAGAGACTGAATGAATTCTTTGCTTCGGTCTTTACTGAGGAAGATGTAGCGATGTTACCCATGACTGAAGTGGTATTTAAAGGTGATGCTGCAGAAGAATTGAAAGAAATATCACTACACCGGGAAGATGTATTACAACTATTTGATAAACTGAAGAGTAGTAAATCATCTGGACTGGATGGTACACATTCAAGGGTGTTGAAAGAACTGAAATATGAGATTGCAGACCTGCTATTAGTAATCTGTGAATTATCATTAAAATCATCTGTAAAACCTAAAGATTTGGAGGATCGCCAATTTTTAAAAAGGGTTCCAGGGGTGATGCGGGAAACTACAGACTGGTGAGCCTGATGTCAGTACCAGGAAAAATGGTAGAAACCATCATAAAGAACAAAATTACTCAGCATGTAGATAGTCATGGCTTAAATGGGAGACAGCCCACATGGCTTTACTAATCTTACTAATCTGTTATGTTTTTTTGAAGGTGTGAATAAACAGGTAGACAAAGGTGAGTCTGTTGATATAATGTATCTGGACTTTCAGAAAGCCTTTGACAAGGTCCCTCATCAGAGACTTTTGGCAAAACTAAAAAGTCATGGGATAGGAGGTGATATACTATTGTGGATCAGGAACTGGTTAAAGATAGAAAGCAGAGGGTAGGGCTAAATGGCCAATTTTTCCAATGGAAAAAGGTGAAAGAGTAGTTACTCACCTGTAACAGGTGTTCTCCAGGAGCAGCAGGAATCAGTCCTCACATATGGGTGACGTCGGTGCCGACGGAGCCCTCGTGCAGAGCATTTCCCCAGCTTTCAAAGAAAGCCTTTGGGAATTGCAGCGCGCATGCGCGGTCCCCTTCCCGCCCAAGGGTGCCATCTTGCTCACTCTGATGACATAGCTAAAAGACAGCAAAAAATTAGCAAAATAAATCATATCACTACAACTCCAAGGGGAGGAGGGAGGGTTGTGAGGACTGATTCCTGCTGCTCCTGGAGAACACCTGTTACAGGTGAGTAACTACTCTTTCTCCAGGACCAAGCAGGAAGTTAGTCCTCACATATGGGACTCCCCAGCTTAAGGCTACCGGAGACCCCAAGCGGAAAAAAGAGCTCCCTCGAGCTCGTCAGCACAGAAGGAAGGAATCTTCACTGAGAACGCCCCCGACCGGTAGCCCAGCACCAGGGCCGGAGGGTAGGAGTTGCCTAAACCCCAAAGAGATTATGGAGTACTGTCTGTCCGAAAGTACTGTCCCTGCGGGACTCCCTCTCAAGGCAGTAACTGGCCGCAAAAGTCTGGCTTGAAGACCAAGTAGCGGCCCGGCAGATGTCTGCCAACGGAACAGAGCGGAGATGAGCCACTGACGCAGCCTTCACCCTGACACGGTGAGCCGTGACTCGACCCTCCAACGAGAGGCCGGCTGCCCCATAAGCCCAGGCGATACAGTCAGCGACCCATATGGACAACGAACGCTTGGAGACAGGGAGCCCCAACTTATTGGGGTCAAAAGAAACGAAAAGCTGAACAGCCTTCCGATGCTCCCGCGTACAGTCAAGGTAGAAGGATAACGCCCTCCTACAGTCCAGGGTATGCAAGACTGTCTCAGCCCGGTTGGCATGCGGCCTGGGAAAGAAGGTCAGAAGAACCACCTCCTGATTGATGTGAAAAGGTGAGACAACATTAGGAAAAAACTTAGGGTGAGTCCGTAAGACTACCCTATTCCTGTAGAACCTAGTGTAAGGAGGATCAGACACTAGTGCCTGCAGTTCACTCACTCGCCTAGCAGAGGTGAGAGCTACCAGAAATAAAGTTTTCCAGGAGAGAAAACGGAGAGGGCACTTAGCCATAGGTTCAAAAGGCGGACAAGTAAGCTGCTGTAAGACCACATTCAGATCCCACTCAGGGGCCGGTGGACGCAAAGGAGGCTTAAGCAGAAGAAGGCCTCTGAGGAAACGAGCCACCAAAGGGTGGTTGGAAAGAGGTCTGCCATCCACCGGCGAGTGGTGTGCTGAGAGAGCACTAAGGTGAACTCGGACAGAGTTAGACTTAAGGCCCAGATTGGAGAGATAGAGCAAATATTGCAGCACTACCGCTACCAAGCACGAGAAGGGATTCTCACTGTGCTGAGCACACCATGCGGAGAATCTACGCCACTTAAGAGCGTAGGATTTCCTGGTGGATTGACGCCGAGAGGCCAAGACTACATCTTCCACCTCTCGAGGTAGTAGTAGGGGAGCTAGGACTACCCTTTCAGCAGCCAGGCCATCAGATGAAGGGACTGGAGGTTGGGGTGCAAGAGAGTCCCCTGATCCTGAGACAGGAGATCGTGTTGAAACCCCAGAGGAAGAGGTGTGTCCACCGCCAGCTGTAGCAGAAGCAGGAACCACGGTTGCCTCGGCCACCTGGGGGCTATGAGAATCAATGAAGCCCCGTCCCTGAGGACTTTGAACAGCGTTCTGGACACTAGTGGTGTGGGAGGAAACGCATACAGTAGGCCTGTGGACCTTGAGATCAGAAACGCATCCGCTGCTACTCTGAGAGGATGCGGTTGTCTGGAGCAAAATCTAGGGAGTTGCCGGTTTAGAGGACTGGCGAAAAGATCCATGGTGGGGAGCCCCCACTTGAGAAAGACCTGCTGAACCACCAATGGGTTCAATCTCCATTCGTGTGGTTGCAGGATCCGGCTCAGTCTGTCTGCAGGCAATTTTCCTGACCTGGGAGGTAGACAGCCTTGAGAAGGATTCCGTGATTGACAGCCCAAGAGCACAGTCGTTGCACCTCCTGACAAAGAAGGAAGGAGCCTGTGCCTCCTTGTTTGTTCACATAGAACATGGCGACTTGATTGTCCGTCTGGACCAGTACAGACTGGTGAGAGGCGAGGTGGGAGAAGGCTCTCAGAGCTAGGCGTATCGCCCGTAGCTCCAGGAAGTTTATCTGTTGAGTAGCCTCCCAAGGGGTCCAGAGACCCTGAGTACATGTCCCTTGGCAATGTGCTCCCCAACCGAGAAGAGAGGCATCGGTTGTCAGCACCTGAGTATGCGGGGATTGAAAAACCACTCCGAGCACCAGATTCGGAAGATGAAGCCACCATTGCAGAGAGGAGACCAGGAGGTCGGAGATCTTCACTGAGTCCGCTAGGCCCCCTGTGGCTTGATGCCACTGAGTGCGAAGGCTCCACTGAGCAGGTCGCATGTGCAGGCGGGCATTGGGGGTGACATGAACCGTGGAAGCCATATGGCCGAGTAGTCTCAGGAATTGCCTGGCAGAGACCAAGGAATTGCTGCGAAACTGGCTGGCCAGATCCATTAGCCTGTGGGCCCTGCCCAGAGGCAAAAAAGCCTTTGCTTGAAGAGTGTCTAGTCTGGCCCCTATGAACTCTAAGTTCTGGGATGGGAGCAAAGTGGACTTTGCGAAGTTTATGACAAACCCCAAGTGCTGAAGCAGAGCCACAGTGCGAAGGGTGGCCTGGTTGACCTCTTGGGAAGATTGGCCCCTTATGAGCCAGTCGTCCAGGTACAGAAACACAAAGAGACCCTGAAGCCTCAGGTAGGCCGCCACCACTGCCAGGCACTTGATGAACACCCTGGGAGCGGAGGAAAGGCCAAAGGGCAGTACTCTGTACTGATAGTGGTTTCCTCCCACAACAAACCTGAGATATTGTCTGTGGTCTGGATGGATAAGGATGTGAGTATACGCATCCTTTAGATCTAAGGAGCATAGCCAGTCTCCCTGCTGGAGGTAGGGCAGCAGGATTCCAAGGGTAAGCATCTTGAACTTTTCCCTCTCCAGGAACTTGTTGAGGTTTCGCAAGTCTAGGATGGGTCTGAGGCCCCCAGTTCTTTTTGGTACCAGAAAGTACCTGGAATAAAAGCCTTGACCTCTCAGGTGGTGGGGCACCGGTTCCACAGCCTGATCCTTTAGTGGACTTGCTAACTCCTGAAGGAGTAGGTCCCTGTGCAGAGGGGGTCTTGGAGGCTCCCCTGGAAAATAGGAGGGAGGTACCTGGTGAAAATGGAGAAGATAGCCCTTTTGGACTATATGAAGAACCCAGGTATCTAATGTGACGGCTGACCACCTGTGGGCAAAGTGGGCCAGCCGACCTCCTGTGCTGAGAGAAGCCAGCTGAGGAGAAGAGGCTATGCTGTTTGAGTCAAAAACCCCCAACCTGCTGAGCAGGGGCCGGTGTAGGTGGCTTGGGGGCCTTCTGCCTACGGGGCCCTTGACCCTGCCCCTTGGCCTGCTGACCCTGTTGGGGAGCTGCAGAGGCCTGATAATGAGGGTATTTTGTATAGGCAGACGACTTCCTTGGGTAAAAGGACTTTTTTCCCGAGCCCTTCTTCTGAGAAGGGGCAGAGGTGTTCCTGGAAAGCCTAGTCCTGGTCAGAGTCTCGGTCTCGAGTTCTGCAGCCTTTTCAGCCATGGGCTTGCCAAAGAGGTTTTCACCTCGGCAGGGGACATCGACCAACTTGTCCTGGACCCATGGCTCGAGGTCGGATGACTGTAGCCAAGCCTGTCGGCGGGCACCGATGCCGGCCCCGGCTACTCGGGCTGAATCCTCGAAGCCATCGTAGGCTGCTCGAGAGATAAACTTCGAGCACTCTCGAATACCGGTGGACAAGGCCTGGAACCTCTGCAAAGGTTCCTCGGAGAGACCAGCAGAGAACCCGGCAATCTCCTTTGCCAGGTCTCGGAGGTACATGCCCATGTAGAGCTGGTAAGTCTGGACACGGCAAGCAAGCATAGAGCCCTGGAAGCACTTCTTACCGAGGGCATCCAGGTTCTGGGCCTCCCGGCCGGGAGGCACCGAGAAGTGCATCTTCTGACTTTTCAGTCGATGCATGGCCAATTCCACAACCATGGAGTGGTGCGGTAATTGTGCCTTTTGGAACCCGGGGCTCTTGCGGACTCGATAAATGGAATCGACCCGCTTGCTTAACACCGGCGTCGAGGCCGGGGTCTCCCACATGCGGAAGAGCAGCCGCTCCAGCATCGGAGGAACCGGAACAATAAAGGCCTCCTTCGGGGGAGAGTCATACTGGAGGGCCTCGAGCTCCTCGGCTCGAGGCTCCTCCTCGGGATCCGCGGGGAAGGCCAAAGCGTTGGCCATATCCCGCACGAAGTCCGAGAACCGGGTATCCTCCGGTGGGGATCGTCTCCAAGGTTCGGACTCGGGCGAGTCCGATGGGACACACCGAGTCCGATGGGTGTCGAGTGACTCTTCGTCCTTCGTCTCCCAGCCCGACGACTCGGAGGAGGAATCGAGCGGCTCCAGTCGGGCGGGCGAGCACCGATGCCCTCCGCCCCGACGCCGAGGGTATCGGCATCGATGACCTCGGTTCCAAACGGGAGGTCGAGGGAGACCGTGGCTGAGGATCGACTCGAGCCCGCATGGACTCGAGGATCGGCTCGGCCTCCGGGGTCGACTTAGACGTCGAGGTCCCGGTGGTCAGGGCAGATGCACCGGTGAGACCGGCGATCAATGCCCGCTGCTGTTCCATGAAGGCAGCAAAGCTGCTCTCCAAGGCCGTCAACCTGAGTCTGAGCTCAGGAGACCCAGCAGCCCCCGACGGCGGCTCCCTCGGAGGAGAGTCCACGAGGACAACAGCACTTACGTGTCCAGGAGACTCCATCTCGACACGAGGATGCTTGGCAGGCCTCTCCGACTCCGAAGACCCGGGACGGCTATCGGGGCTATGCGACCTGGCCCTCGAGGAACCAGGAGCGTCCACCGACGACGCCCTCGCGGGTTTCTTCCTGCGATGTTCCCGCAAAGGAGACCCCCACTCAGAGGAACCCTGACGCTGCTCGGGGCCGGAGTCCCGAGACGTCGAGGCCTCTGACGAGGTCTGGGCCCGGCCGGACGCAGAGTCAGAAAAAATTCGATCCTTCTGGTGCTGCCGACTCCTCGACGCCTTTGAGGACATTTTGCCACACGGACCACAGATCATCGGGTCATGATCGGATCCGAGGCAACGGAGGCAGCAGTCGTGTGTGTCGGTAAGAGACATAAGTTTCATACACCGATCACACTTCTTAAACCCGCTGGTAGCCATCGGGGGAAAAAGGGCCCCTGCTAGGTCAAAAGACCAGGCTGCCAGGGAAAAAAGAAAAAAGGCGCGAACGCCAGTCACAAAGGACAAAAACCGAAAAAGAGAGAAAAGGACTCGATACCGGCGTATCGGTCCGAGCGGGAAAAAGATCCGGCGTCGAACCGGAGAAAAATAGGGAAAATCAACTTTTTCCTCGGGGAAAAACGAACTACATCCGTTGGGCTCCGCAGAAAAAAGAAGACTGAGCAAGATGGCACCCTTGGGTGGGAAGGGGACCGCGCATGCGCGCTACAATTCCCAAAGGCTTTCTTTGAAAGCTGGGGAAATGCTCCGCACGAGGGCTCCGTCAGCGCCGACGTCACCCATATTTGAGGACTGACTTCCTGCTTGGTCCTGGAGAATATTGGAGTACCCCAGGGATCTGTGCTGGGTCCGCTGCTTTTTAACATATTTATAAATGACCTGGAAAAGGGAATAACGAGTGAGGTTATCAAATTTGCAGATGATATAAAACTAAAGTTGTTAAAACCCAAGAGGATTGTGGAAAATTTCAAGAGGATCTTGATAAATTGGAAGACTGGGCATCCAAATGGCAGATGAAATTTAATATGGACAAGTGCAAAGTTATGCACCCATGAAAGAACAACCCAAACTATGGTTACATGATGCAAGGTTCCACATTGGGAACCACCACCTAGGAAAAAGATTTAAGCATCATCGTGGATAACATGTTAAAACCCTCCGCCCAGTGTGCAGCAGTGACAGCCAAGAGAGCAAATAGAATGCTAAGTATCATAAGGAAAGGAATAGAAAATAAAACAAAGGATATTATAATGCCTCTGTATTGCTGCATGGTGCGACCGCACCTTGAATACTGTGTGCAATTCTGGTTGCCGTATCTTAAAAAAATATATAGCGTTATTAGAAAAGGTACAGAGAAGAGCCATCAAAATGGTAAAGGGGATGGAAGGATACTCCTCTGAAGAGAGGCTAAAAAGGTTAGGGCTTTTCAACCTGGAAAAGAGACGGCTGAGGGGAGATATGATAGAGGTCTATAAATTAATGAATGGAGTAGAATGGGTAAACGTAGATCGATTGTTTACATCATCAGAATATAAAAAGACTAGGGGACATGCAATGAAGCTACAGGGTAACCTATTTAAGACTAATGAGAGAAAATATTTTTTTCACTCGACGTGTAATCAAACACTGGAATTTGTTACCGGAGGATGTAGTAAAAGCTGTTAGTGTAGCTGGGTTTAAAAAAGGTTTGGACAAGTTCCTGGCGTAAAGGTCCATAAACCATTATTAAAAGGGACATGGAATATCACTGCTTGACCCAATACAAGCATTGTGGAACCTGTGTTTTGGGGAAACTGCTAGGTACTTATGACCTAGATTGGCCACTGTTGGAAACAGGATACTGGGCTTGATGGACCTTGGTCTGACCCAGTATGGCATATCTTATGTTCTTAACTTTCCCTGTAAATGTAATTTGGTTTATCAAGGAGTGAGGTATGTCTTTTTGAGCCTTCTCAATTGGAGATTTTTTTACAGGGTAAGGGTTGCATTACTATAATTTGATTCTCTCTTTTGGATCTTATTATCTTTGCTGCTCAGGATATGATAAAAGGGGTTAAGTACTTTGTTTCGGGGTGATTCTGGATTTTTGGGGCTCACCGTTGATGTGGACTGTTTATTATGTATGAATGTACTATGGCATTTGTATATATTTTTTCCTCCTTTTATTGTAAAATTATAAAAAAAAAATAAAAAAATAAAGTCATGTCCTTTACTGACACACACAACTGCTGCCTGCAATGCCTAGGGCCGGACAACAATCCCGCAGCATGCGGTCTCTATAAAAAGAGGTCTACCCAGACCCTTAAGAGCCACCAGCAGCAGCACGATAAGTTTTTCTCAGAGTCCCTGGTACCTCCGAAGGCCACGGCCTCCTCTGAAGCCACGGAATCCCAGGGTGCCCTTGTGGATCCTGATCAATGCCATGGCTCCTCAGAAAGGGAGTCTCCCTTGATAGAACATAATAATAATAATAATAAGAAGAAAACCTCAGGCAGGGCGTCCCTGGATGGTTCCGACAGATTGGATAAGCCCTGAGCCAGGTCCAGCAGTCCTAGATGTTCATCTGAGGGATTGGAGCAGGAAAGGCCTACCAAGGTTTCCCCGGAAGGAATTGACCACAGATCAGTCTCAGATGCTAGAATCTGTCCTCATTGAGGACTCCCCTTCAGGGGGGACCGGCGCCGGGCACGAGTTTCTTGGTGCCTGCGCCAATGCCTGCGGAGCCTTCTGGACTTGAAACCAGAATGGCAGCCCTAAAGCGCAGTCTGCCTTTATGGACCAGCACTGGGCTTTCGCCATTGAGGATATCCCAGGAGGCAGAGCCGATCCTTGAGACCATATGGCCTCGAATCGATCCTCAGTTGAGGTTTCAATCCGCCTCCTGTTCTGAGGGACAGAGGTCCTTCCCGGCTAGTGAACATGGCACCAGCCATGGGGCCAACGAGGGAAGCAGGGGAGCGGCTCAGGCCCAGAGCCTGTGTGTCATCCTTCCTTCAAGTCTTCAACTGACTACTTGGAATGGAAGACAGAGGATGAGGAGTTGCCAGACACCTGTTGCTACCAAAACATCCCCTCATATGCTCCTCCTCCTGAGCCCCGCCCGAGGACATGGCATTCCTCGACTTCGTTTGGGACATGTCCAAGGCCCTAGCATTCCCAAAGGAATCAGAGAAGGACCCTCGGACGGAGGAGCTGGAAATCCTCCAATACGAGTCCCCGCCAAGGGATTAGCTCAGGATACCCATTCCACCCATCCTGTAATGGCTAATGCTCGGTATGTGGAAGACACCGGCATCTGGGCCAGTTGTGAGCAAGTGGCTTGACTCAACTTGATGTATTGGGTCCACAGGAGCCCTGGATTCCAAAAGGCACAGCTGCCACATAACTCTATGGTCGTGGAGTCGCCCATGCATCGGCTGAAGAGCCAGAAGACGCAGTCCTTGGTGCCCTTGGGTAGGGAGGCTTGCACCTTGGATGCCTTCCCACCCATTCCCCTCATCCCCAAAACACTATTCAAGCTTCAGAGAGACAGAGGCCGTATGATTCTCATAGCTCCACATTGGCCACGGCAAGTGTGGTACCCTCTGCTTCTACATCTCTCAAGCTCCCTCTCTTGAGTTAGGCTCTGCTCCAGATCTCCTGTCTCAGGAGGGCGGAATGTTATGGCATCCCAGTGGTGGCAGTCCACTCAAAACCTGTTGCTGGGGTCCCCATTTCAACAGCCCTTACCACAGGCAACTCTCACAACAGATGCTTCTCCAGTGGGTTGGGGAGCTCATCTGCAAGACCTCTCCACCCAAGGCACTTGGACTCCACAGGAGACTCATCTACACATCAATCTCTTGGAGCTCAGAGCAATCTTCCTTGCTCTACGAGTGTTCCACACCTTGCTCAGCTACAAGACAGTCCTCATCCATACGGACAATCAAGTAGCCATGTTCTACCTGAACAAGCAGGGAGGAACAGGCTCTCTGTCGCTTTGCAATGAAGCTTTGCGACTATGGACCCTCACCAGAGAGCATCAGATTCATCTCCTGGCAGTGCATCTTCCAGGTATCCAAAACTCTTGGGCAGACAGACTCAGTCAAGTTCTGCTTCCACACGAATGGTTTCTACATGCAGACCAGGTGGCCAAGATTTTTCAAATTTGGGAAACCCCGGACATAGACCTCTTTACATCTCTCTCAAGCTCCCTCTCTGGAGTTAGGCTCTGCTCCAGATCTCCTGTCTCAGGAGGGCAGAATGTTATGGCATCCCAATCCCCAGTCTCTGCATCTCAGGGCTTCGTTGCTGAAGGCCTAGATCTTCAAGATCTTAACCTTCCTCAGCAAGTAAAGGATATCCTTTATGCTTCTAGAAAACCTTCCACAAGACGCTCTTATGCTTTCAAGTGGAAAAGGTTTACCATATGGTGCTCACAAAGGGGTCTTAACCCCCTTGCGATACCCTCTGGAATCATTACTAGATTATCTCCTTCATTTATCCAATGCAGGACTTAAAACAAACTCAGTAAGAGTCCATTTAAATGCTGTTGCGGCTTCTTTCAAGCCTTTAAATGGACAACCTATTTCCTCCCATCCTCTCATAGCAAGATTTATGAGAGGCCTTCTTCTAACTAAGCCTCCCATTAAGCCACCACCCGTGGCATGGGACTTAAATCTGGTTCTTGGCCAGCTCATGAAGCCACCTTTCGAACCTTTAGCTGCTACCTCGTTAAAATTCCTTTCTTGGAAAGTGATCTTTCTCATTGCAATCACATCAGCACGTCGCATCAGTGAGTTGCAGGCACTAGTGACTGATCCACCTTATACAAGGTTCCATCATGTGTAATGTAATGAATGTAATAAAATAAATAATAAATCATGACAAGGTAGTCCTTAGGACTCATCCACACTTTATGCCAAAGGTGGTCTCGCCTTTTCATTTAAACCAAACGGTCTACCTGCCTGTGTTTTTCCCAAGGCCTCATGCATCTAATGCAGAAAGGAATCTTCATACTTTGGACTGTAAAAGAGCTTTAGCCTTTTACTTGCAAAGAACATAGCAACATAGGAAGTCCTCTCAACTCTTTGTTGCTTTTGATCCTTCTCATTTGGGACTTCCAGTCTCCAAGAGAACACTGTCCAGCTGGATTGCTCAGTGTATTTCCTTTGCCTATCAGAGTAAGAATCTTCCTCTGGAGGGTCATGTCACAGCTCACAATGTGAGAGCCATGGCAGCTTCAATGGCTCATCTGCACTCTGTGTCTATCGACGACATCTGTCGAGCAGCCACTTGGGCCTCGGTTCATACCTTCACAGCCCATTACTGCTTGGACAAGGACTCCCGCCGGGATGCCTTGTTTGGTCAGGCTGTTCTTCAACACCTGTTCCATACCTAATCAACTCCTACCAACCATCCCTGGTGGGATGCCAGAAATCGATGGGGGGAAGTGGAGCCCTTTCACAGGGACACACAACTTCTGGGGTCTCTCCCTGGCATCTAAAGCTAGGGAGTCCCCATATGTGAAGACTACATTCCTGTTTGTTCCTGGAGATAGCATAGTTACTCACCTGTAACAGGTGATCTCCGGGAATAGCAGGAATTTAGTCTTCACAACCCACCCACCTCCCCTAGGAGTTGTATCTATCTCTTTCCCTCTCTCTTTGTCTCAGCTTTAAACTCAACTGGAGAGAGGCAGTTGGGAAAGGCGGGAAGGCAGCACGCAGGCGCTGTGGGATGCTCCCAACAGCTTTCTAATTATACGCTGGGGAGCGTTCCCGCGCAGGCTCCGTCAGTACCGATGATACCCATATGTGAAGACTAAATTCCTGCTGTTCCCGGAGATCACCTGTTACAGGTGAGTAACTATGCTGTCTCTCTCCTCTGGAGAGATGGGCAAGGGTTAGCTAGAAACTTATTCCATAACTTTTCTCAGTGCAGAGCGAATCAGTGACATCCGGTTACTAATTAGTGATTTATTACTTTGTCCAATTGTAATTCTGTGTCGCAACACATTTCTACCTCATGTTTCTAATTATATATCTTTATATATATATATATATATATATAAATATATATATATATATATATATATATATATATATTTTTTTTTTTTTTTTTTTTGTACCTGGCTGTCCATAATAACTTCTAATATATATATCTACAGACCAGACTTCTTTTGTGGCTCATTGCCAGAATAACTCACAGAACTTCGGGCTGGGTATCAGTAGTCAATTTCCCCTGGACATAACTGACAGCCTAACTTATTTTTTTTTTGTTGCTACTAATAATCCCTACAACCTATAAGTGCATTCAGTCTGCAGCGCCTCACTACCTTTTCTCTCTTATCTCTCCCTACACCCCTCCTCAGGAACTCTGCTCTTCTAGTAAATCGCTTCTATCTGTGCCCTTCTCTTCTATTGCTAACTCCAGACTTTGCACCTTTCACCTTGCTGCACATTATGCCTGGAACCAACTACCTGAGTCTGTACGTCAGGCCCCTTCTCTGACCCTTTTCAAATCCAGGCTGAAAACTCACCTCGTCACTGCTGCTTTTGGATCTTGACTCACCTGATCTCCTTTGTCTTTCCTTACCATTCTCCCTAGATGTATCCAATGTCTACAGCTACTGTGTTGTCTGTCTTGACTAGCTTGTAAGCTCTGATGAACAGGGATCATCTTTTACATACATCTGTGTAGCACTGCGTACATCTTTTAGCGCTATACAAATGTTCAGTAGTAGTAGTAGTAGTGATTCCCACATGCCAGCAGGATTCTACTCAAGATCATTCAGCAGAGACTACAACCATACCTGGAATACGAACTACCTGAAATGCAAGCAGGGTTCAAGAAAGGGTGAGGAATAAGAGATATCCTCGTGGATGCGAGATGAATCCTTGAAAAGACAAAAGAATACCAAAAGGATAATCTATATGTGTTTTATCAACTACAGCAAGGCTTTTGACTGTGTAAACCATGAGAAACTCTGGGCCACATTAAGAAGCATGGGTATACCAGAACACTTGATAGTTCTCTTGCACAACATTTACATTGATCAAGAAGTAACAGTTCAAATGGAACAAGGAGAAACAGAATGGTTTAAAATCAGCAAAGATATACAACAAGGCTGCATACTTTCCCCCTACCTATTTAATTTATATGCAGAACAAATCATCAGAGAAGCAAGATGTATGAAGACAACCGAGGTGGAAGACTCATCAACAACCTTCACTATGCTACGGATACCACATTACTGGCTGAAAGTGAAGACGATCTGAAACATTTGCTTTTCAAGAACAAGGAACAGTCTTAAAAAGGACCTGCACCTCAGTGTAAAGAAGAGAAAGATCCTGACAACTGGCAAAAATCAGTAAGTTCATCATTGATCGAGAAGACATTGAAATAGTTGACTTTAACCTGCTTGGATCAACTACACAGGTACACTACCAAAAAACTGCCTCCAGTTTTGCAACTGATTCCTATAGATTTTGGGATGCTGAATCCAGGAAAAATAGCCAAAATGTTCCATCACATCACGTTTTCTTGCAAAATTAGATTTCTTACCCATATAAGGAATGTTCACATAATTTCTTTTTAGCCGACTGCAGTTTATTTTCTTGGCCCAAAATAGAGGTTGTAATAGAGGTTAACTAACTAGAAACACTCCCTCATGATATTTTAGAGTGTTTTGTATTCATTTTATACATTAACAGGACAATTGGGAGGCGGGGGGCTAAATCCAGTACTCGCGCTGGCGCATGTTCTTTCCTGTTCGCCTCGCCTCGTTCGCTTGCTCAAACACGGTGGTTGCGACATGAACGTTCCTGTCAAATTTCAGTTTCTTGCAAGTTCATTATTACCTTTTGTTTGCTCAGTCGTAATCCAGCTTTATTCCGAAGTGGTTCACTACAGTTGTAGTTTGCAGTGCTGTGTATTTGTGATGGCTCACAGAGCCAGAGGTTGCGTCAACTCTCCGGACAGTTTTTGTTTTATTTGTGGGGAATATACCGTGAAAAAGCGGCAGAGGAACATTTCTGCATTTATTAAAAAAGTATATTTCGCCTATTTCGGTTTGAAGTTAGGCGATCAAGACAAACCGTGGGCTCCTCACAAAGTGTGCAAGACATGTGAGGAAGATCTACGCTTATGGATGAAAGGTAAAAAAACAAGCATTTCGTTTCGGAATACCTATGATGTGGCGTGAACAAAGAGACCACAGCAGTGACTGCTATTTTTGCTCTTGCATTGTGAAGGGATACAACTTAAAAAATAAGAACGTAATAAGTTACCCCAACCTTTCCTCAGCAATTAGGCCTATGCCTCATAGCAACGAAGTACCTGTGCCTGAACCACCAAAATCTTTGGATCATATTTGTGTGGACGGTTCTGATCATGATGAGACTCATCAGATGGCTTTTCCCGATGAGTCCAGTACTTCCGAGTTTGAAACTGAACCAGATCCGAAACCTGAACTTTTCTCTCAAGCTGAATTGAATGATTTAGTCCGGGATTTAGGACTCCCAAAAGATGCTGCCCAACTGCTAGGTTCTCGGCTTAAACAGAAAAATCTATTGTCACCAGGAACAACTTTTTATTGGTACCGCAACCGCGAGACACAATTTTTGAAGTATTTCAGCAAAGAGGAAGATTTGGTATTTTGCAACGATATATACGGAGTGATGGAAAAGTTTAAACTCAAGTATGATCCTGCTGAATGGCGGCTGTTCATTGATTCGTCAAAAGACAGCATAAAAGGTGTTCTTCTTCATAATGGCAACACATTCGCTTCAGTTCCTATTGCCCACTCTGTTATTCTCCAAGAAAAATACGAGAATTTGGCCCTGATTCTTCAGAAGATTCGTTATGATGAGCATAAGTGGATGATTTGTGGAGACTTTAAAATTCTATCCATGCTATTAGGGCAGCAATCCGGTTTCACCAAATATCCCTGCTTCCTTTGCTTGTGGGATAGCCGGGCCCGCGACCTACACTGGGGGAAAAAAGACTGGCCAATTCGGGAGTATTTGAGACCCGGTGAGAAAAATGTTCTTCATGAGAGCTTGGTACCTCGTGATAAAATTCTATTACCACCTCTCCACATTAAGTTGGGTCTCATTAAGCAATTCATCAAGTCCCTTCCAAAAGATGGTGAGTGCTTTCGGTACCTTTGCTCAAAGTTCCCCCGACTTTCTGAAGCAAAGCTAAAGGAAGGAGTGTTTGTTGGCCCTGATATAAGGAAACTCATTTCAGATGGAGCATTCGCTGAAACGATGTCTGAGAAGGAAAAAGAAGCCTGGGATTCCTTCAAGGATGTTGTTCTCAAATTCTTGGGGAACAGGCGGGATGAGAACTATAAGGATATTGTTGCCAGGATGCTCAATGCCTTCAAAGAACAAGGCTGTAACATGAGCCTGAAAGTCCATTTCTTGCACTCCCATGTGAACTACTTTCCCGAAAACTTGGGGGCGTACAGTGAAGAACAAGGTGAAAGGTTTCACCAGGACATCAAGGACGCAGAGAGAAGGTACCAAGGAAGATGGAACACCACTATGATGGCTGATTTCTGCTGGTTGCTGCTGCGGGAAACCCCAGATGAAAAATATGCCAAGCAGCGCACCAAGAGAAGCATTCGGGGGAAGAAGAAACGGGCCCACCAGGAGATTGATTGACCCAAGAATGACTTTAAAATCTAAACTGTGTTGACAAATATCGTGTTTTTACTAAACTTTGAAATAAAAATTTGCTAGTTATTACCACAGTATCGGATCTCATTTATTAGAATTTTATTTTCACACCATCGGGTGTTTGTCTTCATGTATTGCAATGGTGCGGTTTGCGTTTTCTATTCTTACATACATACCTGTACAACATTTTTTGCACATTTCTTTGCTTTGCTTTGTGTCTAACCTCGCTCTTATATGCTCAATGTTTGTGCACATGTATGTGGCTGTTTTAAGTGCAGACAATTTTGCTACCATCACAATGTGTTTTGTTGACATTACTCTATTCTTATGTGCTGCCTTGTTACAATTTTCTTTATTCTTATTTGAATAACTACTAAACAATTAGTATAAAGAATTCATCCAAGAAACTTTTATCTCGATCGCACTCAATCTGAAACGTTCACCTCAAACTGCTAACCCAATGTAGCAAAAAATCTGTACGTGATGGAGCAAATTGGTTACCAGATTTGGATTCAGCGCACCAAAAAACGTAAAAATCAATCGAAACATTAGAGGCAGTTTAAAAAAAAATTTTTTTAGTGTACCTGTGCTATCAATAAAGAAATGACATGCAGTCAAGAAATCTGATGATGCATTGCTCTTGGCAGAATGGCTATGAAGGACCTAGACAAGATTCTCAAGAGCAGAGATGTCTCCATAAAAAGATTAGACTTATTCAAGCTACGATATTTTCAATAACGTCATATGGATGCGAAAGTTGGACAGTGAAAAAGATAGGAAGAAAATAGATGCCTTTGAATTATGGTGCTGGCGACGAATACTGTGTATAGCATTGAATGCCAGAAGATACTAGAGGAGATCTAACCTAAGCTTTCCTTAGAAGCTCAGATGACAAGACTTCGACTTTCATACTTTGGACACATCACGCAAAGAGAGAGATCGTTAGAGAAAGATATTATGGTTGGCAAGGTAGGTCAACACAAAAGAGGAAGGCCAGCAATGAGAAGGGTCAATTCAATAACAGCAGTTAGGGGTACCACTCTATCAACAATGAGCTGCCTGACTGAAGACCAAACACAGTTTAGGACAACTATCCAGAAGGTCCGCCATGAGTCGACACAGACTCAATGGCACTTAACAACAACTGTGTGCACAATTTCTTGTTTCCAAAAGAATATGTTAAGGTGCAAAACCACCTGGATTATAAAATAAGAGCATCAAGTAAACCCAGCATTGTTTCATGGCAGTGTGAATCAACAAGACCATTATACTGTCAAAGAGAAATGATGCCAAAGGTTGTTATAACACTCATAACAGGAAAAACAATATTTTATCGTACAGAGCTTGAGAAACACCTCGCTGATGTGCCTACAGATATGCTCTGTGCCCTCAGGGACTTGCCTACTTAAGTGAACTAGAAGCAGTGATGATATTCATGTGCATAAGTCTTCTTGAAATTGCCACATTTTAAATTTTGCAGAATGGCCATAGTGGCAGAAACAGTTGAAGAAGTTTTTATTTAATTGTAAATCATTTTGATGGCCTTTGTGCTCCTTGGTGATATTCGACATGCTGAAATGAATGAACAATTAAATAAATGAAATAGAGACTGAAATAACCCAGCAATTAAATGATAACATAGTATATGACGGCAGATAAAGACCAGTATGGTCCATCTAGTCTGGCCAGTAAGGTGGCTAGAATGGTTGTAACCGCCACTCTATGCAAGTGACACCCCTCCATGCCTTTGTTTAGGGTTGTAGCTGCTGCTACATATGGGTAACCCCCCCCCTCTATTTAGTGAAGTATAAAAGATATTTAAGTTTGCTTTGATTTCATCCTCTTGCTATAGCAATTAAGGGATCCACTGTGTCTGTAAAATGCCATTTTGAATTCCATCATTGTATTTGTCCTACCACCTCCATCAGTAGGGCATTCCAAGCATCCACCAACCTTTTTTTTTATTTCTAAATTTTCAAATCATATGCATACAAAATACAGTATACAAGCAAATACCAACAATCAGAAAAAGAACATAGTAACAATAAAGATAATAATACTAAGGTTTCTTAGCCCCCATTTTGTAAAGGAGAGTCAGTTGGGGAAGAAGAAGTCTATTGATTCAGACTACACACCTGATCCTACCAAATAAAGACAAAGTAAAACAAAAAATTAACATAGATTCGCCAAAATTTTATCTTATCTGTTATCAAGCAAAAACTCAAGTTGAGAGTGATCAGTAAATACATATCTAACATCATCAAATGTCATCAAACATTTACATGAAAAACAAAGAAAAAGTCCCCCCTGCAGCCAAAACCCTAGATTTCAGCTGCAGGAAGGACTTCCTCCTCTGCTGAGTAACTCTTGAGACATCAGGAAAAATGGAAACTTCCTGATTGTGAAAAATAAAATCCTTTTTTGAAAAGAAACTTTTCAAAATTATTATTTTACCTGAAACTGTGGACAAAGAGACTATTAAAGTGGCACAGGAAGAAATAACCTCATTAGTAGATTCAAAAAATTTTGTTAAATCAAAAACAGAATCATCTTCCAGCTGTGCCAAATCCCCATCTGTGACCACAATACGAACTGGTAAATAATAAATATTTGAAACAATCATCAACATCAGACAACAGCACACTCTCTTTGCAATACTTCTTAAACATCAGTAACTGGGAATAAAAACGAGTTATAGGAAAATTAATTAGCTAAAAGTTTTTAGCACGATACATGTTCTCCAAAGACTCAATTTGCTTATATAACACAACTATCTTTCAAGCTCCGCACGTTCGCTGATTGAGGCGTTTCAGCCAAGGCCTCACCCTTGTCCAATCATAACATAGCAGAGCTTGCAAAAAAATCAACCTCCGAGAATTTTTTTTAACTCCTTGTTCTGAGAATTATACAGTCTGATTAATAAAGCCATGTAACAAAGCATTTGTGTCTGAAACCACTTTACAGATGTCGGACAAAGTCACCTCTGATGGCTGAAACTTAAATAAACTTTGATTACTTGAAACCATCCATTTGAATAGGCAACAATGAGACCTTTTTGCTCCAAAGGTAAAATCTGGGGCCTAGTTGAAGCCATATCCTTAGCTTTAGTCAGCCCCACTGAAGGGGATAGACTCACCCCTTCCACTGGCAACAAACCGGAATTCAGTGGCAGAGTTCTGATGATGAGACTAAGCAAGGTACCAAAAGTGTCAAGCATGAGAAAAAGTCAGAAGGAAGGGAAACCTGTCCTACCTTCTATTCTTTCACTTGTCACAGATGATGATCCATAGGGCCGATGGCTTAGGTTTTGCTCCTGCCTTGGCCACGTTTTGCTCCACCAGCTTAACTTTTCTCTTGCCACAACCCTTTGGCATCTCTTGCAGCTAAAACCATGCGATAGGCCCTGAAATGGCACGCATCCGTAGCAGCAGAAGAACTGCAATGATTTAAATAGCGTGGCCGGGTCCCCACGTGATGACGTAAAGGCGGGGAAATCACATACCAGGTAGTTTGCAGGCAACACACAGTACAGACAACTTCGCCCAACAAACATCTCACATTCCCTACCATCCTTTCAGTGAAAAAGTATATCCTGATGTTGCTTTTAAGTTTACGGCCTTGCAGCTTCATCATATGCCCTCTAGTTTTACAGTTTACCCTACTTTGAAAAAGGTTTGTTTGTTCATTAATACCCTTTAAGTATTTAAAGGACAGTATCATATTTCCCCTGTCACGCCTCTCCTCTAGGATATATATATTTAATTCTTCAAGTCTCTTCTCATATGTCTTCTGACACAGGTTCCAAATCATTTTAGTCGCCTTCTGAACCCTTTCAAATCTTTTTAATACCTTTGTGAGATATGGTCTCCAAAACTAAACATAATACTCCAAGTGAGGTTTCACCAATGACTTGTGCAAGGGCATTAATACCTCCTCCTTTCTGCTGGTCATTTCTTTCTGTATGCAATCCAGTATTCTTCTGGCTTTGGCTACTGCCTTGTTGCATTGTCTTGCCGCCTTGAGATCCTTAGCCACTATCACTCCGAGGTCCCTTTCCTGGTCCATGCACATCAACCTCTCACCCCCCATTACATATAATTCCATTGAATTTCTGCATTAAATCTTAATAGCCAAGCATTAGGCTATTCTTCCTGTTTTTGTAGAGCTTTCCTCTTGTTGTGCACTCCCTCAGAAGTGTCCACTCTGTTGCAATTTTTTATGTCATCTGCAAAAAAGCAGACTCTTCCCTTCAATCCTTCTGCAATATCACTCATAAATACATTAAGAATATCTGTCCCAGGACCAATCCCTGGGGCAATCCAATATGCAGCTTTCTGTCTTCTGAGTGTTTTCCATTTACCACCACCTTCTGTCATCTGTCAAGTCAACCAATTTCTAATCCAGTTCACCACCTTGGGACCTATCCCCAGGCTGCTTAGTTTATTGGTAAGCCTCCTAGGAGAAACAGTATCAAAGGCTCTGCTGAAATCTAGGTATATCACATGCCCTTGATCTAGTTCTCTGGTCACCCAGTCAAAGAACTCTAAATTTGTTAGGCATAATCATGTTGTCTTAGATAAAGCAATCCATTGGTTTCTAGAAAGTTCACTATTCTACCTTTCCAGAACACCTCTATTACTTTTCCCACCACTGAGGTAAGGCTTACCAGCCTATAGTTTGTCACCTCTTCCCTATTACCATCACATCAGCCCTTCTCCAGTCCTGCAGATCCTCTCCGTGGGACTAGAGGACGTTTTTGGTTACTTTAGAAGAAATAAATGTGGGATAGATGTCCCAAAAAGCTGACATGGATCTGGTAACCACAGGGATATGCTGAAGGCAATTTCAGAACTGGGCAGCTCTGCACTTTTCAGCGGAAGCTATATCCAAGTCTAGATGGATGTGTTTGGGGATGTTTCTGGAGCATGCAGCCACACATATAAAATGTATTTTACATAGCATTCAGGATGTGCTGGTTACAGTAGCCAAATGTCCTGCTCTACACCTGTTGTAAGTCATAAATAGGAAAAGAACTTTGCTGTCCATGCTGACTGCAGTTTGCAGTTGTACTGGAGAGAAATTGATGTGCCTATCTTCTGTGTCTTCCAAGTAGTCTTTGTAGCGATTCCCATGTCTCTGTTGTGCAGCCACCCTCCAAGTAGAGGTCATTATACTATGTTGCCCGTTAGCCAACTCCCAGCCCTCAATCACCCCTGTCCCCCTCCCAGACCCCACCTTGCCCTGCAACTATGCATCCCCCTGTGCTCTTCCACAGCCTGTGTGTTGCTATCTGTGCCCATGCTGTGACACTATGTGTGTTGGAGTGCTGGAAAGGAGATGTGTGTGTGGCTGGTGTTCCGAGTCTGAGCAGCAGTGAGTGTTGTTGCCATATGTCTGTGTTTCAGGGTTGCACATAGCACTGCATGTTGTTAGTGGTAGTGGGTATAAACCATGGATATTGTTTTAGCCTGGTTTGTGCTGGTTCTGCAGGAGGCAGCCCATAGAGAATACAGGAGGGAGAAAAGATGTAACTCCTACCAGAGAGTATAGTGGGCAAAGATCCAATATCTAGACCTCACAGATGGAGTGTGTCTGACAGGGCTCAGGTTTGAAAAGGTGGCTATACACCAGCCATGTCTGGGTCTGGAGCTGGAGCCCCTCCTTTGCTTGGCCACCCAGAGGTCAGCCCATACCTGTGCATCTGAAGGTTACCACAGACCTAGCATTACTGGCTGCTGCAGCAAGACTCAAGCAGTCAGCAGTTTCCCAGTGCACCTCTCAATTCCAGACAGCTTTTCTCACTGGAACTGCAGACTATACATAGTGCAGTAGATCATGCTTCAGTTTCATGAGGTTGCATGATTCCCTGTAGTGCTGGGAATCATTGACTGCATATATGTGGCCCCCAGGAAGGAGTGAATCAACCTAGAGAAATAGGAAGGCCTGACACTTTATGAATATGTAGGTGCTCTACAATGCCCAGAGCAAAATAACTGATGTCTTTCCATGCTTCCTAGGTTCATGCCATGATTACAATATCCTCTCACAGCCAGGCATGTACAAGTGCTTTACCAGCAGAGAAATCCCTGAAGGCTGGTTTCTAGGTAAGCAGGTAGAGAACTTAGGGCACAGAGCAGTCCCCGACAAATGTACCACTACAGAACAATCAGCAGGGCAGCGAGACAGAAGGTCACATGTAGCAAATTGGAGAGAGGAGTGTGGGTACTACACCTTGGGAGCCAGGTGCAAATTCTGCCTCTAGTACACACAGCTAGGTGTCCAAGAACCCCCAGACATCAAACACCTTTGAAAGTATAGGACAGGACCAAATGGCAGTAGGGGAGAGAAGAGGGCAGCCAAGAACAGCTCCTCAGACCTTAAAAGGTGAGCACAGGTGGCTGCCTAGTCAACAGTTTCTGAGATTTGAGGCATATGCTGGAAAGAGACACAGCATTGCAAGTGGAAATGTCTGTTTTGGGGGGGGGGGCTCTCTCTTTACTCCTGCTTCCCCCTATCAGTTGTCAGCTGCTGCCACTGCAGAAAGACCAGTTGCTGTAGCACAGATATGCCAAGCTATGGCCATTTCCTACTGTAGAAAGGCAGTAATGACACAAGTGTGGAAAGATTGGCAGCAATGTCTGTACCTATTTATTCCCCAGCTGCAATCCCAGTGCACACAAACACTACACATCTAAGCCCATCACTTACATCCCTCTCATACTCACAATTATACCCACTGCATCCATACTTAACGTACAAGCTTGCCTTCCCGCTATGCTACAGCAAACAGTCCCACAGGCATCCATGTCCCCTTGTCCAATGCTGCCCCACCTCTCTAATAGAACAATGGCAATAAATGGTGGAGTAAAGGCCAGCTGACCATATAGGTGGCACAAGAACTGCCATGGTGTGTGGATATGTTGCACACCCTGCCACTTGCCATGTTTGCTGTGGAGCTAGACTAGATGTTTTCCTCTCTCTCTCTCTCTCCCCTTTCCTCGTGTGCCCCTACCCCTTGCACCCAGCCCTTGGCTGCATTAGGAGGACTGTGGAGGATGCAGGACCACTGTCACTAGAAGAGGAATATCATCCCACTCCTCCTGAACCTCTCAGTTGAACCATTAGATGATAGAGGGGTAAAAGGGGCACTAAGAGGGGACAAGGCCATAGCGGAGAGACTGAATGAATTCTTTACTTTGATCTTTACTGAGGAAGATGTAAGAATGTTACCAATGACTGAAGTGGTATTTAAAGGTGATACTGCGGAAGAACTGAAAGAAATATCGATACACCGGAAAGATGTATTACAAGAGTAGCAAATCATCTGGACCGGATGGTATACATCCAAGGGTGTTGAAAGAACTCAAATATGATATTGCAGACTTGCTATTAGTAATCTGTGAACTATCATTAAAATCATCTCTAATACCTGAAGATTGGAGGATGGCCAATGTAATGCCAATTTTTAAAAAGGGTTCCCAAGGGTGATCTGGGAAACTACAGACCGGTAAGCCTGACGTCAGTACCGGGAAAAATGGTAGAAACAATCATAAAGAACAAAATTACTCAACATGTAGATAGTCATGGCTTAATGGGAGACAGCCAACATGGCTTTAGACAAGGAAGATCTTGTCTTACTAATCTGTTATGTTTTTTTGAAGGTGTGAATAAACAAGTAGACAAAGGTGTATCTGATATAGTGTATCTGGATTTTCAGAAAGCCTTTGACAAGGTCCCTCATCAGAGACTTTTGGCAGAACTAAAACGTCATGGGATAAGAGGCAGTATACTATTGTGGATCAGGAACTGGTTAAAAGATAGAAAGCAGAGGGTAGGGCTAAATGACCAATTTTCCCAATGGAGAAAGGTGAATAGTGGAGTACCTCAGGGATCTGTGCTGGGTCTGCTGCTTTTTGACATATTCATAAATGACCTGGAAAAAGGAATAACGAATGAGGTTATCAAATTTGCAGATGACACAAAACTATTTAAAGTTGTTAAAACCCATGAGGATTGTGGAAAATTGCAAGAGGATCTTGATAAATAGGAAGACTGGGCATCCAAATGGCAGATGAAATTTAATGTGGACAAGTGCAAAGCTATGCACCTAGGAAAGAACAATCCAAACTATGGTTACACAATGCAAGGTTCCACATTTTGAACCACCACCCAGGAAAAAGATTTAGGTGTCATCATGGATAACAAAAACCCTCCGTCCAGTGTGCAGCGGCAGCCAAGAGAGCAAATAGAATGCTAGGTATCATAAGGAAAGGAATGGAAAATAAAACAAAGGATATTATAATGCCTCTGCATTGTTCCATGGTGCAACCACATTGAATATTGTGTGCAATTCTGGTCACCGTACCTTAAAAAGCATATAGCATTATTAGAAAAGGTACAGAAAAGCGTCACCAAAATGGTAGGGATGGAAGGATACCCCTATTAAGAGAGGCTAAAAAGGTTAGGGCTCTTCAACCTGGAAAAGATACAGCTCAGGGGAGATATGATAGAGGTCTATAAATTAATGAATGGAGTGGAACAGATAAACATAAATCGATTGTTTACATCATCAGAATATAGAAAGACTAGGGGACATGCAATGAAGCTACAGGGTAAACTATTTAAGACTTATAAGAGAAAATATTTTTTTACTCAACATGTAAGCAAACTCTGGAATTTGTTATCGGAGGATGTAGTAAAAGCTGTTAGTGTAGCTGGGTTTAAAAAGTTTTGGACAAGTTCCTGGAGGAAAAGTCCATCAACCATTATTAAAGGGACCCATGATATCACTGCTTGACCCAATACAAGCATTGTATAACCTGTGTCTTTTGGGGAAACTGCTAGGTACTTATGACTTAGATTGGCCACTGTTGGAAAAAGGATACTGGGCTTGATGGACCTTGGTCTGACCCAGTATGGCATATCTTACGTTCCCTCGATTGCCCCTGTGGAATTCTGGGTAGTGCTCCTAATATGTTGCCTGGTGGAGGGTTGGTGCTGGGTGGTATGGGAGGCAGCCTTCCTTCTGTTGTTGGGTGGAGGAGCAGCTTGCAGATGATGAGCTGATACTGAAGAGATGCTGCCCTATGCACTGGATGGTGGCTAAAAATGGGCAGATGGAGCTCAATGCTGGATGAAAGCCACATTCAGGTCATGACAGAATCTTCTCATCTATTCCAGGAGGGCATGTGAAATACCCCTGTGTTCCCTCTGCCCCCCCCCCCCCCAGGACTGCTTCAAGCAACCTTTCCCCACAGCGCAAAATATGTTGACTCCTCTGGCTGGTGACATTGCTACTCTCCTCATGCATGGAAACGCATAGTCAGCAGATGGATCCCTATTTCAAAAGGCACACACAGGGATGGCTCTATAATGAGGCCGAGTAAGTTGGCCTCAGGCAGCAACTTTTTTGGGGCGGCAAAATATGCCCAGAAAGAGACAACTCACTTGGCCTTCAAAATTTAAAAAACAAAAAAAAAGTCAGGAGAAGCTGCAGCAGCGGTAGAATCAAGTGCCCTGCAGCACCCCCGCTGCCCTGGAAGAGCTCTGCCATTGTTTTCCTGGTGCCGGCTCAACTTTGCAGAGTCGCACAGGGAGAGTGTTTCCCTTCTTTCTCACGGCTGTGTTAAAGCTGAGCCCACTGGTGCTGATGGTAAACAGGCATTTCCTGTCTTGTACTGTTTATGATCAGCGCCTGCAGGCTCAACTTTAACAGAGCAGAGGGAAAGAAGGGAAACACTCTCCCTTCACGGCTCTGCAAGCTAAGCCAGCACCGGGAAAACAATGTCAGGGCTTTCCCCCAGGGCCTCATGGACTACATATCAGCTGAGGAGGTCTGGGGCTGGGCGGGGGCAGCACTGGAAATGGGCTGATGGGGGGGGCTAGAACTGGAAATGGGCTGATCAGGTGGGGTTAGGACTTGAAATGGGCTGATTGGGGGGGGGGGGCTAGGGCAGGAAATGGGCTACTACTAGAAATAGGCTGATTGGGGGGGGGCTAGGACAGGAAATGGGTTGACTGGGGGCTAGGACTGGAAATAAGCTGGGACTGAAAATGGGATAATGGCGGAGGGAAGGAGAGTGTTGCTGGCCCTGAAGAAAACTAGGTGCTAGGGCTACAAATCGGCTGATGCGGGGGGGGGGGGGGGATGGGAGAATAGGACTGGAAGGGAGCGGATACTGAGAGGGTCTGCCAGGGGAAGGAGGGGGCAGAAAGGGAGCTGACACAGGGGAAGGAGGGGGCTGGAAGAGAACTGACACTTGGGATGTACTGAAGGGGAACTGGAAGGTAGCTGCCACTTGTAGGTGGCTGGGTAATGGGGAGGAGGCTGGAAGGGAGCAGACATGTGCAAATGCCACTGGAAGAGGGTTGGACAGAGGGTAGGGTGACTGGAAGGGAGCTGACCTGGGTGGTGGCATTGAGAGTGGACATGAACTGATAGCTGTGATGGTATTTGGACTAAAAGGTTGGACAGTGAGGAAGGAGGGGAACTGGAAGGGAATAATCACCAAAGGCAGTCCTGGGAATGCAAGGTGGTTGACATTGGAAAGTAGTGAGAGGGAGGACTGGAAAGGGGGCTGATACTGGGGAGGGTTACGGGAACTGGAAATAAGCTGATGGAAAGAAGTGAAGAAAACAAAAGAAAAGATAAGAAATGATAGATGGACCATAGACCACAGAAAGAGAGCTAAGAGAAAACAGGAAAGCAGAAGCCTCAGATTGGGACCAGTATGATAAGAGAATAAAATGGTCAGACAACAAAGGTAGAAAAAATATTTGTATTTCATTTTAGTGATTGGACTTTGCACTATCTTTATAATTTGCACAGTATAGAGGAATCTCATCTCTTATTTATCTGATGTTGCACTGCATGCGGAGTCTGGCTTCTTGGGGTTTCAGTTTAAATGTTGTCTACATATTTTTATTTTTACTTTAGATTGTAAATCACTTATTCTGTACTTGATGAGGGTCTGTGTTCTGAGTGTGTAACTGAGGCCAGGTGTTCTGTTAACATGGAGTTTGTACATAAAGATCTATGCTGTACTATAGTAATTTGACGTGTTCAGCTATTTCAAATAGGTGTATGGATGTTCCAGAGCCTACTGTGGTATTTAGTGACGCTTTTTTTGGATGGACTTCTTATGTGAGTTTTGGAAGTTGGTGCTGGTATGGTATGGTAGATTTGCTCTATAGATACTCAGTGACTGTTGTAGGGTTTTGTATTAGTTCACAATATGCCTGGTACTGGAGAATGTTTGTTATTGTTGTTAGTTAGATGATCAGAATCAGATTTTTTTTAAGATGAGTTCTGTTGGTGAATGTCATGGTTCTACTCTGCATCCATTGTTGAAGGGGTGGATGCAAAATATATGTTGAAAAAGAAAAAGCAAGAACCATAATGCAGTTTAACAACAAAATAAAAGTGAGTTATAATTTAGTTTTATAAAAACTGTGCTGTGGTTCTCGCTCTCTTTTAGTTCCTTGGTGTGCAAACATCTTGCATTTCCTCCATATAATCTAATTGTTTTTTTGGTTTGGTTCAGTCCCTGATTAGAGTTTAGAAAAAGCACTGCCCCCCTCTATGGGGTGGGGGAGGGCTGCCATCTCATCCTTTTCCTCAGGCAGCAGATTGCCTTGAGCCACCGCTGGGCACACAGGTTCCACAATGCTCGTCTTGGGGCAAACAGTGGATTTCCCAGGTCTTCTTTAAATAATGGTTTATCGACCTTTCCTCCAGGAACTTGTCCAAACCTTTCTTAAACCCAGCTACACTAACAACTCCCACTACATCCTCCGGTAAAGAATTCCATCTGAGCTCCTTTGAACCCCTGCAAAAGTGGGTCCTCCAGGGGCTCCTCCGCCAAGGGGGCTGGCATAATATTGAGCGCTGTTAGAGAGTGAGATATAAGAGCTGCCAGCTTCTTCTTATGGAACGCTCTGAAAACATTGGGATCCTCCCTGGAGAGAATGCTACCTTCCTCTCTGGCTAGAGCTGCTTGTTCCCCCCAGAGATCTGAAGGACCCTCACCCAGATCCTCTGAGGCTTGCAACTGAGGAGCATTCTGAGCCAGTAAAGCTTCAGTTTCCCCCCTGTTGCCCTTAATACCAGCGCTTTCCAGCAAGCGCTCTTCCCTAGACCGAGACTTTTCTAATTCCAAACAGCCCCATTTGCTTGGAGATCCCCCCCTCCTGAGCCTGCTTCCTCTTTAGACAGTATGCCCTATGGAGAGAGAGAATGAAATCGGGAGAGAAAGACCCCTCTGGTAACTGAAAGCTATTCTCTGAGGCCGCCCGCGATGGCAGTGCACTAACTTTCAGCCATGCTGACTTTGCTTTCTTTTTCCCGTGCTTAGCAACAGCCTCCGGGGAAATGGCTGCAGTGGAGGAAATGGCCATGGTTCCTGCCAAATGCCCCGCTGTCTCGCCAACAGATCCCCACTCTGCTTCAGTACTGGAACCCATGAGAGCGCCTGAGAATTACACCAATCTGTGCAACTGTTTATCCTGTGAACAACAATGCTGGCACAAGCAAGAAGATGTGACTCCGCAGCTGCTCCCACAGATAGCATACCACGATCGCTAAGCCAGCATGCACCATCCCCTGCCGACTTCCCCGCTGCCACTCTGATCAAAAAAGGACAGAAAAAGAGACCATTACCGAAAAGCAGGAGTACCGTGCTCAGCAATGCTACCAATTGACGGTTTCTTCACTTTGTGCTTCTACAGCCTGCACTGTCACTACTAATCTGAGGAAATCAGCCAACCTCTGATGACTGTGCACAGCACAACTGTACCTCCAAGACCCCAATCTCCATAGCTAACAGAGAGTAATCGGGGCTCCCCTAAGCAGAGGAGGGGGAAAGGGACCTGGGGCTCCCAGGTAGTTTAACCCCGAGCAACTATAAGAAGGCAGGTTCTGCCCCCCCCCCCCCCCCACCTAATCTCTGTTTTTTTTTTTTTAAATTTAGCAGTCCACTTTAGCCGGACTGAAATCTCCTCTGCAACTATCCCCAAGACTTAGAAATACCTAAATTCAGAACACTAATGTAACTACCACCAGATACAGAGCTCCTTCTTCAGCTGCTGAGAACTGAGAGACTGGATGCTGAGGCTCATAGGGAGGAGCTCTTCTACTGGGTTCTCAGAATCCTGACATGGTCAGTTCTCAGCTGCTGGAGAATGGCAACTATCCAAGCGTATCTGGAATCCCTGGACTGGCCTGGAGGGATGATTAGGAACTATTGTTGTAGCCTATGTATTCCAAGATCCCAGCCTCTTTGTAACTCATGCCTCCTTCCCATCCCTGTCCTGCTGTACAAAGCCCAGCGCTTGTGCCAGTAGCACCTGTGTACTTGGCTTTTGGGCTACTTACTGGGAAAGGGCCTCTGATGGATCCTTATATTTTTAATTTTTAATTTTGTAGACCTTTCCACAAACGGTATAAACCACTTCTCAAAAAGACTTTATAAATGCTAAACATAAAAATTGGAGATAACAAGAGAGCTCAGTATTTTCAATATGGGAGCTTTTTAGCCACAGGCTTCTCCACTTGCTCATCCTTTTAAAGTGAAGTAGATGATAGAAGTGGGAAGCCATTAAAATATGTGCGTAAGGGGTCACATCTGTTGCAGTCCATTCCATATGAACTAGTGTAACTCAGTTATTTTGTAAAATCCACTCAAATCAAATTAAGCTGTCTCAGCAAACTAAACAAAGGCATAGCTATGCAAATCCAATAGATACTTCATGATGATCCAAACAAACTTGCTCTCACAAAGTATATTCAATTTTCATTGGCATTGTTCTATTGAATGGATGATGTTGTTAACTTCCTTTCACATCATCACTTTGTATTGTCCAAATGCTCAGTCTTCAAACGCTCAATAAGAAACTGTGTTGATACTCCAATATGTGCACCGATATTTCCAAGCTTAATCTAGTAAGGTTCCAATTTGACTGCTGGCTTCAGCTTCTTCAGGGAGCAAAAATCATATGAAAGGATCACAATGCAAAGAGTCCTCATTTTTGCCATTAGGTATGCTGTTGCCTGATGACTCAGACATCCTCCTCACGTGACCTGTGGATGCCACATCTGACCAAGAGACTTGGTCCTTCATATGGCAGTATGCAACCAGGGCCAGCTTAAGAGATGAGCTAGCGAGGCACTAGCTCAGAGTGCACCCCAGTAGGGGCACAGGAAGCCTGCCTCACTGGCCTGCGTCCAGGCTGCTCTCTGCCTCCTCAGCCATGGTTGTTTTAAACATTAACAGAGCTGCAGGAGCATTTGCTTTTGCTCCTGTGGTTGTGCCATATGCATGCTGTCAGCACCTTGGCTCGAGTATAGCACAGCCGCAGGAACAAAGGTAAATGCTTCCGCAACTGCATGGAGAGGGAAGGGGGGATGGATGATACTGGGGTTGTGGGGGAGCAGGAACTTGGCTAGGTGGCTGAAAATGGGCTGATACTGGGACTGGTGGGGCTGGGGCTGGCAATGGGCTGATATTGGGGCTGGGCTGATACAAGGACGGGGGAGCTGAATGATTCTGGGAATAGGGGTCTGGGTCTGGAAACAGGCTGATACTGGGTCTGGTACTGGCAGTGGCCTGATACTGGAGCTAGGAGGCTAATACTGGCAATGGGCTGATATTGGGGCGGGGGGGGGGGGGCTGTTCCATATGAATGACTAATTATGCCCTATCAGACTGATATGCAAAGACAATTAGGCATTCTCTGGCAAATGCATAATTAGCCTAACCATGTATTTTCAAAAAATATAAAGATAATATCTGGCCATTCTGCAATTTAAAAGCTTGATATTATCTGTATACTTGTGGAGCATGTTAGGGGAGGAGCAAGGGTAGGCCAGAAAATTATCCAGTGACAATATTCAGCCACTATTCAGGTAAGTTACATGTTTAGTTTAGGTCTGCAGAACATCAGGCCTAGCCTAAACAGATAAACAATGGCTACACTATCACTGTCTGTATATTCAGCAAACTATATATATGGATAGTGACACAGAATAGAGAAATTAGACTTATCTGCTAATTATTGTTCCTTGAGGAACTCCAGTTCAGTCCTCCACCTCTGGGTAGTGTACCTCCTGCAGCATGGAGACTGGGCCTGTCAAAATTGTGACATCACTGGATGTACCCTACTGGTCTCCCCCATCAGCCCCAGTGAACTATTGACAAAGCAGACTCAAAGGAGCAACAAATAAGTAGCTATAGCATTAAATTCAACTTTGAACTCTTAACTAAATTTTCCTTTAATGCGAAAGAAACTTCTCTCACTTTCTCTTTCCTCCCTGAACCAAGTATGAAAGAAAGAAAGAAAGGCTAGAGTATAAGAACCAAAGCGATCCCGAGACGATTAAAGGTTTTTCCACTCTTTGTGACTGGTACTCCCCCAGACAGAACTGACCTCTGAGCTAATCATTTTATTTATTTATTTATTATTTATTTAGCTGTATTTATATCCTGCTTTTCACTGGGTCAAAGCGGTCAATTGGGAGATACATTTAACACGAGGGGATATGACACACATACGCTAATACTTACAGGGAACATGGGCAATGGAGGGTTAAGTGGCTTGCCCAAGACCACAAGGAGTGCCTATAGGACTAGAAATCCCAGTCCCTCCGGCCTGAAATTGCTGTCCCCAGGTGGGACTTGAACCCCCGGCCCTCCGGCCTGAAGTACCTTTTCCTAACCACTAGGCCACTCCTCCCGGGCGGGAATCAGGACTGAACTGGAATTCCTCAAGGAACAACAATTAGCAGGTAAGTCTAATTTCTCTTTCCTTATCGTTCCTCCAGTTCAGTCCTCCACCTCTGGGATGTAACAGAGCAGTAATCATTGGAAGGGACCTGTCCACCCAGAGCGCAACACCGCCGACCCGAAACAGGCATCATTCGCCACCTGAATATGCAGGCGTTAGTGTTTACTGAAGGTTTGGAGAGATGACCAAGTGGCCGCTCTGCAAATCTCCACTGGCGGAACCAAACTGTGCTCCACCCAAGAAGTCGCTTTTGCTCTAGTAGAGTGAGCCCATAACTCCACTGGCACCTGACGCCCTTGCAAAATATATGCAGACGCTATCGCTGCTCGGACCCATCTGGAGACTGAAGCTTTGGTTGCCGCTTTCCCTTTATGGGGACCTCCAAACAGAACGAATAGGCGTTCAGATTTATGAAAGATTTCTGAAACCTTTAAGTATTGACGCAGAATCCAAGCGACGCAGACTACGGTCCGAGGCGTTCTCCTCCGTAGGCCCTAATACTGGTAATGAAACTGATTGGTTCATGTGAAAAGGAGAAACTACCTTGGGCAAAAAGGACGGTACTGGACGCAACACCACCTTTTCCCTAGAAAAAGACAAAAACGGCTCCCTACAGGACAAGTCCTGTAATATTGAAACTCGTTGGGCCGAACAAATGGCCACTAAAAGCATAAGAACATAACATAAGAACATAAGATATGCCATACGGGGTCAGACCAAGGTCCAACAAGCCCAGTATCCTGTTTCCAACAGTGGCCAATCTAAGTCATACGTACCTAGCAGTTTCCCCAAAAGACACAGGTTCCGCAATGCTTGTACTGGGTCAAGCATTGATATCCTGGGTCCCTTTTTAATAATGGTTTATGGACCTTTCAACCAGGAACTTGTCCAAACCTTTTTTAAACCCAGCTACATTAACAGCCTTTATTTACTACATCCTCCGGTACCAAATTCCAGAGTTTGATTATACATTGAGTGAAAAAATATTTTCTTTTATTAGTCTTAAATAGTTTACCCTGTAGCTTCATTGCATGTCCCCTAGTCTTTCTATATTCTGATAGTGTAAACAATTGATCTATATTTACCCGTTCCACTCCGTTCATTAATTTATAGACTTCTATCATCTCTCCCCTCAGCTGCCTCTTTCCAGGTTAAAGAGCCCTAATCTTTGTAGCCTTTCTTCATAGGAGTATCCTTCCATCCTCTTTACCATTTTGGTGGCTCTTCTCTGAACCTTTTCTAATAACGTTATATCCTTTTTAAGATACGGCGACCAGAATTGCACACAATATTCAAGGTGCGGTCTCACCATGGAACGATAGAGAGGCATTATAATATCTTTTGTTTTATTTTCCATTCCTTTCCTTATGATGCCTAGCATTCTATTTGCTCTCTTGGCTGCCGCTGCACACTGGGCCGAGGGTTTTAACATGCTATCCACAATGACGCCTAAATCTTTTTCCTGGGTGGTGGTTTCTAATGTGGAACCTCGCATCGTGTAACCATAGTTTGGGTTGTTCTTCCCTAGGTGCATAACTTTGCACTTCTCCACATTAAATTTCATCTGCCATTTTGATGCCCAGTCTTCCAATTTATCAAGATCCTCTTGCAATTTTCCACAATCTTCTTGGGTTTTAACAACTTTAAATAGTTTTGTGTCATCTGCAAATTTGATAACCTCACTCGTTATTCCACTTTCCAGGTCATTTATGAATATGTCAAAAAAAACAGCGGACCCAGCACAGATCCCTGGGGTACACCACTATTCACCTTTCTCCATTGGGAAAATTGGCCATTTAGCCCAACACTCTGCTTTCTATCTTTTAACCAGTTCTTGATCCACAGTAGTACACTGCCTCCTATCCCATGACTCTTTAGTTTTGCCAAAAGTCTCTGATGAGGGACCTTGTCAAAGGCTTTCTGAAAGTCCAGATACACTATATCAACCGAATCACTTTTGTCCACCTGTTTATTCACACTTTCAAAAAAACATAACAGATTAGTAAGACAAGATCTTCCTTGTCTAAAGCCATGTTGGCTGTCTCCCATTAGGCCATAACTATCTACATGCTGAGTAATTTTATTCTACCATTTTTCCCGGTACTGACGTCAGGCTCACCGGTCTGTAGTTTCCCGGATCACCCCTGGAACCCTTTTTAAAAATTGGTGTGACATTGGCGATCCTCCAATCTTCAGGTATTAGAGATGATTTTAATGATAGTTCACAGATGACTAATAGCAGGTCTACAATCTCATATTTCAGTTCTTTCAACACCCTTGTATGTATACCATCTGGCCCAGGTGATTTGCTATTCTTCAGTTTATCTAGTAGTTGTAATACATCTTCCCGATGTATCGATATTTCCTTCAATTCTTCTGCACCCTTAAATACCACTTCAGTCATGGGTAACATCCCTACATCTTCCTCAGTAAAGACCGAAGCAAAGAATTCATTCAGTCTCTCCGCTATCGCCTTGTCGCCTCTTAGTGCCCCTTTAACTCCTCTATCTAATGGACCAACTGACTCTCTCACAGGATTTTTGCTATGAATGTACTTGAAAAAAATCTTTATTTTGCGTTTTTGCTTTCACAGCAAGCTTCTTCTCAAATTCTCCCTTTGCCTGCTTTATCAATGCCTTGCATTTGACTTGCCAGTGCTTGTGCTGTTTCCAGGTTTCGTCGTTTGGCTCTTTTTTCCATTTCCTGAAAGATGCTTTTTTTGGCAACAACAGCCTCTCTGACCTCCCCTTTAAACCATGCTGGCAGTTTTTTGGACTTCCTTCCACTTTTCTTAAAGCGTGGAATACAGCTGGTCTGGGCTTCCAAGAAAGTATTTTTCAACACCACCCAAGCTTGATGTGACTCTTTAACCTTTGCAACTGCTCCTTTTAGTTTTTTCTTAACTATTTTCCTCATTTTATCATAGTCTCCCTTTCAAAAGTTAAAAGGTAGTACTGTGGATTTCCTTACTATCCCTCCTCCACTAATTAAATCAAAGGCAATCATGCTATGATCACTATTGCCAAGTGGCCCCAACACCCTTATCTCTTGCACTAGATCTGGTGTTCCACTAAGGACTAAGTCTAATATGGCTTCCCCTCTGGTCGGTTCATGAACCAGCTGCTCCAAGAAGCAGTCATTTATTTAATCTAGGAACTTTATCTCCCTAGCATGTCCTGCCGTGACAATGACCCGGTCGATACCGGGGTAATTGAAATCACCCATTATTATTACTGTGCTGTAACTTTTGTTGTCTTCCTTGATTTCTTTGAGCATTTCATCATCCATTTGTTCATTCTCGCCAGGCGGTCGATAGTACACCCCCACTGCCATCGCCTTCCCCTTTTTACATGGAATTTCAATCCATAGAGATTCTACAGCAAATTTTGTTTCCTGCAAAACTTTAATCTTTTCTGACTCAATGCCCTCTCTAACAGAGCACAACCCCTCCACCAATTTGATCAGCTCTATCATTACGATATAGTTTGTACCCAGGTATCACAGTGTCCCACTGGTTGTCCTCCTTCCACCATGTCTCTGATATTCCAATCATATCTAACTTCTCATTTAGTGCTATATATTCTAACTCTCCCATCTTATTTTTTAAACCTAGCATTTGCATACAAGCATTTTAGAGACTGTATTTTATTCATATTAATTTGGCTATTGGTAGACATGGGTAATTTGGGATCTTTAAGCTCTGTCTGCTCCATACTCGAGGGCATTTGGGCTACTTTACTCTTTTTTGGAACCTCTCTGCTTTTGGTAGTATCCTTCAAGGATACATTCTTCCAAACCATCCGCTCTTGGGTGACTGTCGGCTTTCCCCTATTATCTAGTTTAAAAGCTGCTCTATCTCCTTTTTAAAGGTTAATGCCAGCAGCCTGGTTCCATCCCGGTTAAGGTGAAGCCCATCCCTTCGGAAGAGCCCCTCCTTTCCCCAGAATGTTCCCCAGTTCCTAACAAATCCAAAACCCTCATCTCCGCACCATTGTCTCATCCACGCATTGAGACTCCGGAGCTCTGCCTGCCTTTTGGGTCCTGCACGTGGAACGGGAAGCATTTTGAAGTTCTGGATTTCAACTTCCTATCTAAAAGCCTAAATTTAGCCTCCAGATCCTCCCTACCACATTTTCCTATGTCATTGCTACCGACATGTACCAAGACAGCAGACTCCTCCCCAGCACTATCTAAGACCTTATCTAGGTGGCGCGTGAGGTCTGCTACCGTCGCACCAGGAAGGCATGTTACCATGCGATCCTCACGTCCACCAGCCACCCAGCTATCTACATGCCTAATGATCGAATCACCAACTATAACGGCTGTCCTAACCCTTCCCTCATGGGCACATGGCCCTGGAGAAACTTCCTCGGTGCGAGAGGGTATTACATCACCTGGAGGACAGGTCCTACTTATGGGATCACTTCCTGCCACACCAGGGTGATGCTCTCCTGTCGCGTGACCTCGCTCCTCCATGGCAACAGGGATGCTGCCAGACTGGAGGTGGGACTTTAGGACTATATCCCTGTAGGTCTCATCTATGTACCTCTCTGTCTTTCTTACGTTTTCCGCTACTCTAGCCTCTAGAGAACGGACTCGTTCCCTGAGAGCAAAGAGCTCCTTGCACCTAGTGCACATGTAAGACCTCTCACCAACTGGGAGAAAATCATACATGTGACACTCAATGCAAAAGACTGGAAAGCCCCCATCTCGCTGCTGGACTGCTGTCTGCATCTTAGTTTTAAGTTTTTGTTTAGATCTTTAAGTTCTTTACTTACTAAGGGTTGCTATGGATATTTATACCAATAAAACTATACCTAATACATTTAATATACCTTGTTCACCTGAAGCTTAATTAATCTCAGGTCCTTAGTGTATGACTGATTTGCGTAACGAGCTTCACCTGAGAGCACCCCCTGTCTTTTAAGATGTGTAAGTACCTATAAAGCTACGATTATCCCAGGGGTGTGTGGGTGTGGGGAGGAAGGGAGGGAAATAACATTAAAAGAGGGCTGCTACACAGTACCCTGTCCTGTGCTGCTGAGGTAAGCTATATTCTTAATTGATTTAAATTATAGCTCTTTGCTGCTGCTAGGCTCTAACTTATTATGAAATTTAAACTACAAGCTCTCTGCTGGGTTCTAAATTTAACCAAAAAGCTCTCTTCTGTGTTTTAAATTTAAACTAAAAGTACTTTGCTGATGCTAGGCCCTGAGTCACTATTAAATTAAAACTACAGGCTCTTGGAGATTACCTGGCTGTTTCCTGCACCTGGAGGATCCGTGCGGTGGTTGGTGGAGGAGGAGACCCCTCCCCCCCCTTGGGCCGCTACTTCATCTGCGGCTCCCTGCGGCTCCGGTGAGATTACCTGGCTGTTTCCTGCACCTGGAGGATCTGTGCGGTGGTTGGTGGAGGAGGAGACCGGGAGATCCCGCCCCCCCCTTGGGCCGCTACTTCATCTGCGGCTCCCCGCGGCTCCGGTGAGATTACCTGGCTGTTTCCTGCACCTGGAGGATCCGTGCGGTGGTTGGTGGAGGAGGAGACCGGGAGACCCTGCCCCCCCCCTTGGGCCGCTACTTCATCTGCGGCTCCCCGCGGAACGCGATCCGCGGGCGCGCACCCGTGGTCGCGTGCTCGAAGGGGCGTGACCTAAGGGGCAGGTCCTGCCCCTTTGGAGCCCCTTCGGAGCTTGTGACACGGACTTATGGGCAGAAGGAGAAAGAAGGTGTTTCCATCGGTTCCTGCAAAAATAGGAAAAACTGTTGGCCCAATGGATCGCCATCTTGTGGGTGCTGGAACTTCTCCTTCATTGGATAATCCTCCTGGGGAGTCTGTGAGTACTGTGTCCGAGACCTCTTTTGCGCCTGGGGATGCCCAACCCGGAAAGGGAGTGGATTTGGAGAGTAACTCTGTCCGAGAAGTTTTTCTCGGTGGACTACCTCCTTGTGTTCAGGAAGCTTCATCTATATTGTCATCGGGGGGACAGAATGTTAAGATGCCTTCTCCTGTTAGTTTTCCCTCTGAGGTTTTGCAGATATCTGTACCGGCTGAAGTTACGTTGAAAGATGTTTGGGAATTGGTGGCGCGAATGGAGGGTTCCCTTCGAACCTCCTTTTCCCAAGTAGAACGTTTTTCTACTGAAGTAATTCAGAAACTTTCAGACCAGGATGTTTTGCTTTCTGATTCTAGGAAAAGATTGTCTAAATTGGAAGGACGTTTCATTGTTGTAGAGGCAGCTGCATCCTCTTCTATTAAGGATAGTGTTTCGGTATATCATCAGCTAGAGGTTCTGGAGAATAGTAATCGTTTAAAGAACCTTTGTTTTTTAAACTTTCCTTGTACCCACTATCTTTCGCCGTTAATTCTAATATAAAAGTATTTGAAGGAAGTCTTGCTGATTGATAAGGTAGATTCTATTAAGTTTTCCTCATTATATTATATTCCTAAACCGTCCGTAGTGAAGGCTTCCTCTCCGGTGGAATTACAAGAAGGAAAACCCAATGAGGCAGAGTCCTTGGATCTTTCAAATTTTTTGGAATCTTCTGTTGATTTGATTCCACAGCGTGCGACTTTGATTGTATCATTTCTCTCATTACAAGATAAAAATATGATCTTCGATTTATATTTTAAAAAGAAAAATTTGGCTTTTTGTGGTGAACTTATACAAGTCTTTCCTGATGTGAGTAGGATTACTCAAGCACGTCGGAAAGCGTTTCTGGCTTTGAAAGACCGGACTCTTGCTATTGGTGCCTCCTTCTTTTTGAAATACCCTTGCAAGTGTATAGTAGAATTGGAAGGCACTAAGTATGTTTTCCTCGATGTTAATCAATTTGAGGCTTTCTTGGTTAGTAAGGAGTCTATTTGAATGTTACTTTCTTCCCTTCCATGTAAATTTGGGCTTAGTTGAGTTTGATCCTCATTATGTACTGTATTTTATTTCTTTATATTGTTAAGTTGGGAGTCTCCTAGATGTGGACTTTATTGTAATCCTGCTCAGTTTTTTGAATAAAGAATGTTTGAAACTTAAAAAAACAAACAAACTACAAGCTCTCTGCTGGGTATGAAATGTAAGCAGAAAGTTCTCTTCTGTGTTTTAAATTCAAACTTAAACTGCTGCTACTAGGCCCTGACCGATTTAACAAAAAATAGTGGGTTCATAGATTAATTAGCTTTAATAGAAAGAATTCCTTTCAAAAAATTCCCAGAAGTATATACTCACAATTGCAGATCTCTCTCCAGAAGTAACAGTCCCCTTTTGTAGTCCTTCAAGACACTGTCTTCAAAGTTAAATCTTTGATTGAAGCTTGATGCAAAGGCTTGAAAGGCTCCCTAGTCAATGCCCCCAAAGCCAAGTTGAGATCCCAATGAGGCACCACCATTCGAGAAGGGCGCAGCCTAGCTACCACTTTTAGAAAACGAACCACGTCGACGTGAGAACCTAAGGACACCCCTTGAAGCTTACCTCTATAGCAAGAAAGAGCCACCAGCTGGACCCTTAACACTAGAAGCCCCAAAGTGCTTCAACTGACACAAATGCATCTTCAAAGTTGTATACCAGCGCCACTGCTAGAACCATGTCAGTCATGTTCCATGACTTTGTTAGCAAGGTCAAGTTGTCCAAATATGTGCATCGAAAATTAATGACAGATGCACCACCTAGCGGGAAAATGAATTTATACCTAGAAGCTTGACGCACTCAATTGTCTTGGATGCGTCAATTGACGTACTTTGGGGCTTCTAGGTATAAATTCATGTTCCCGTTAGGTGGCACATCTCAATCACTGTTCACAGTTTTACTCCGACATTACAAACAAACACACGATGATGTCATGTAATGACGTCACCTACTGCACGTATTTTTTTTTTTTCAAAGATTTATTTATTAGAATCACACGGTACAATACATAACTACAAGAACTGCATCATTTTTCCATTATACAGTCAAGAGAAATCCAACGTACCCCGGGCAGGGCTGTGTCTTGTCCACCACCCTAGGGTTTTACAACGATACTGGGAAAGAAGAATTTGTCCATATACTACCTGAAACTCACCTAAACCCTCCCTCCCCGCCCACCCGGGACCTTAGGGACCTATCCTAACCTTCCAACATATATCTTCTAGGAACCCATCAGTACCTCGCCCAGCACTACCCCAAGCACAAAATTTCACTGCGGGCTTTAGGCCCCAGCGTTTGAATATAAGGCATCCAGATCAAAAGGAAGGAGGCCCAGCTCTGGGGGTGTCTCTTCGCACTCCTCCGTTCCAATAGCATAAACTGGTGGAACCCATTACGCCACTCCCAAAAGGAGGGAGCCTTCAGCTCTCGCCATCGCCGGAGTACAGGACTCTTCCCCACCAGACATGCCTTCCGTACCAACATTCTCTGCCATCTACCCTTTGGGTGGAGTGGTCCTAACTGATCCAGCGCCACTAGCCGCCCTGTCCAGCAGAGCCGCTGCTGCAATAAGCCGCTGAGATAATTCCCTTTCCTAAGCCAATAGCGACGTATATGGGGACAACCCCACCACATATGACCCAAATCCGCCAACGTACAATCACATTTCGGACACCCGCCATGGGCGGTAAGGCAACTACGCAATGCACGTCTCGGGGAAAAGTGGGCCTGAATAATACATTTGAATTGCATTTCCCGCCATCTAGCCCCTTCCACTATCCGGGCGACCTGGCCTAGCGCAGCACGAACAGAGCCTGGAGCCACCTCGCAGCCCAGTTCCTGCGTCCAGGAAGCTTCTTCTGCCGAATAATTTGGTGGCGTCACATAGGGCTCCAATGCTTTTTTTTAACATTGCTATGGTGGGTGGGTGGGTGGGGACCCCACCCCCACCCCCAGGGCAAAAAATTCTAAAATCCGTGTGGAGTGTTCAACCATTAGTTCCCTTCCCGAAACAGAACCCACATAATGAGAAAGCTGCAAGTACGCAAACAGGGAAGCTCCGGGGCATAAATCAAATTCCCGACATAACACTGCCAAAGTCTTACACCGCCCCTCCAAGTCGACTACATGTCCCAAAGACTGTATCCCCACCTGCTCCCAGCGACGGAAGGGGGCCGAGTCCGACCCCGGGGGAGACTGGGCATTCCCCTGCAGCGGCAACCAACTCGAAACCTCCGGAGAACTCCCCCACAATTTATTCAACTGCTGCCATGTACGCCGCGCTGCCTGAACCAACACACTTTTCGTCACTCGACCCGGCAAAACCACCCGCTGCAAGTGTAAGACCGCCAGCAAGGAATGCGGTGCCACAAGAGCCTCCTCGAGTTCCCTCGGGGTATACACATCGGTACTGCCGAGCCAATCCCCCAGGTGCCTAGCCTGGCAAGCCAGGGCATAGTTCCAGAGATCTGGCACACCAATGCCCCCAGATCTCCATCCCCCTCGCAAGCGGCTTATCGGTATGCGTGCTCTGGCCCCCTTCCAAAGAAACCCATGGAACTCACATTCAATACGCGAAAGATCACGGCGTAGTAACCACACCGGCAGGGTTTGCAGCCAATAGATGACCCATGGCAAAAATCACCATCCCTCCAATGCTGCCGCCCTGCCCAACAAAGACAACGGAAGGGGGGCCCAAGCTTGTAATTGTGAGGGGACCTTAGAAAGGATTCGCTCAAAGTTCCTTTTATACAGTATTGTCATATCTTTGGTTAACTCAATACCCAAGTAAATAAAGGAGTCACCTGCCCATCTCAGAGGGAAGCTCTCCCCCCAATGCCCCTGAAGCCACCCCCTAATATCCAGGGCTTCCAATTTGTCTCTGTTGATACGTAATCCCGCAAATTCAACATAACGGGAGAATTCGGCAAGCAAACACGGCAACGACTGCTGAGGGCTGCGCAAGTGGATGAGGATATCATCCGCGAAAGCGGCCACCTTGAATCCATAGGACCCAATACGAACACCACAGATATCGTTGGACTCCTCTATACTCCGCAACAGCGGATCCAACGTCAGCACAAAAAGCAACGGAGAGAGCAGGCAGCCCTGGCGAGTGCCCCTCTCGAGGTTAAAGTTGTCAGACAGCACCCCATTACACAAAATGCCAGCCGTAGGATTTGCATACAACAACTCCACCATCTTATTAAAGGAGTCGCCCAGTCCATATTGAGGTAAAAGAAACTTCATGTAATCCCAGTTGACCTGGTCGAACGCCTTTTCCGCATCAAAGCTGATCAACAATGACTGCTCCCCCCGTGCGCGCACCCATTCTATTGAGGCTAAGATCTTCCACAAATTACGCACAGCATACCGCCCTGGACAAAACCCACCTGTGACTCATGCAACAGGCCCCCTAATACGGAGGCCAGTCGGTCAGCCAGAACCTTCGCCAACACTTTCAGATCAAAATTCAGTAACGAAATGGGTCGATAGGAGGCCGCCTGCGTAGGGTCTTTACCGGGCTTAGGTATTAAAGTAATAAACGCATGGTTCGTTCCCCAACTGAATCTCCCCTGCTCCACCCTCCGGTGATACACCGCGGTCAAAACTGGGGCCACCTGGTCAACTAGTAGTTTATAGAACTCTGCCCCAAAACCGTCCGGACCCGGTGATTTATAGCAGCTAGCCCCTAGTATAACTTTATGGATTTCCTCTTCTTTTACTGGTGCATCTAACGTTGACCGCTGTTCCACGGTTAGCCTGGGTAACCGCAGCCCCTGAAGATAACTTTCCATTAATGTCGTGGACCCTTTACTTCCCTTATATAACTTCTGAAAAAAGGAGCGAAAGACATGGACTATCGCCTGGCTGTTTTTATGCAAATGGCCCTGTTCGTCACGCAATGCCACTATGGAACGAGCCCCTCTACTGCCCCGAAGACAGCGCGCTAAAAGCTTCCCTGGCTTGTCTCCAAAACGGTGAAGCTGATACCTATAGTACCATCAAAGACTTCTTTGCTCTCTGATGAAGCAGCTCATTAAGGGCCGACTGCATCTCCCAAAGTAGTCATTTGTTAACCCCTGTGGGATTCCCCGCGTACCACCACCGGGCCTTTACGACCTGTTTTTCCATTTGAACTATTTGCGACGCCAACATTTTTCGCTTACGCACTCCGTATGCAATAATATCGCCGTGTAAAACCACCTTCGCTGTTTCCCACAGCAGCTCTGGCTCATCTCTGTACTGTTCATGGACGTCCATAAACTCCCCCCATCGCTGTCCAAGATAAGTACGGAATTCGGTATCTGTGTAGAGCCCCAGGGGAAACCGCCAAATTCTCTGCGAGGTACTAGGGCTCCCCCACTGTAGGTCTACCCAGACCGGTGCATGGTCCGACACCGCTGTTGGGCCAATCTCCGCTTCTCCAACTTGTGCAAACAGCCGCTCGAAGACCAGTACATAATCAATTCGTGCGCTCGAGTCATGGGCTCGCGACTGATGGGTAAAGTCTCGCTCTAAAGGATGGAGCAAGCGCCACGGGTCCACCAACCCTAGCCGGCTCCGTAGGTCTTGAAGTGCCCTGGTAGCCGGGGCTCGCCAACTATCCCGCCTACCTCCAGATGTATCCAATTCGACATCCAGCACCCCATTGTAATCTCCTGCCAAAATCAAAGGAACCTCCGGCATTTGTTCAACCCTAGAGGCCAAGCGGGCATATAAGGATTTATCCAGGACATTCGGAGCATACAGGTTACCCAACACCACTGGTCTCCCCTCCAAGTTACCATGTAGCAAGATATATCTGCCCTAAGGGTCCACATATTGCTGTACAAGTTCAAAGCGCAGCCTTTTATGAATCAATAGGACCACTCCACCTTTTTTCCCCGCCGCCGGGGCACCCCAAAGCTGCCCACCCATGCTCTCTGCAATTTCACATGTTCTTCAGCAGTCTGGTGGGTTTCCTGCAAGATGGCAATATCGCACTGCAACCTCGCCAAAGCCTGCAGCACCTTATAACGTTTAACAGGGTTACCTATACCACACACATTCCAAGAAACGATTTTCAGCTTGAAGTGTAGTACATCACAGCAAGTAATCCAATATTCCAGATATCCTCTAGATGAACCTCCCCAGCCTGAGGTCCACCCCTATTCGCTACAATATTCTCGACCTCCCCAGCCCCTATAGCCCAGGGGTCCCATTCCACCCCCAGCCCCTCCCGCCCTCTAGCCCCTCCCCTCCCTAAACCCCCCAAACCCTTTGTACTTTACCCAACCCAATCTCCTCCCCAGTCTACTCCTCTAATCCTTATGGCTCTCTCCACCTACCCACTCCAGAGAAAGCCCCTCCGAGGCCCCTCTGAGCGCGGCTGACCCCTTATCACCCACAAGAATCAATTTTCAATTCCGCGAGCAACCTCAGCCAAGCCCCACCCAAATCCATTCCCTCAAGGTGTGTCAAATGCCCCGACAGGAAAGACTTCCTCCCACAATTATGAACAAACACAACCCAAACTATAACACAATTGTCAGCATACAGTCCATGCGGCTGTGGACTCTGGTGAATTCAGTCTACAAAGTTAAACTCTGACCCCCTGGTGAAGTCAGTCTCTAGGACCTGTCTGCAGCCCCTCTTTTCTAAATCAAGAAGGGCAGACCTTAAAGGGAGTGGCCAAAGACAATAGCAGACCTCAAGGGGAACTGCTGGAGAGGCACTATAAAGGACAGACACACTTCCTGCTTCTCTCTCTCTCTCTCTCTCCCACCATCCATCGGACATGAAGGACAGGAGGCTCTGAATACTCAATTCCCTTCACCCCTCCCCCTCTCTCTCTCTCTACCCACGTTCTGGCCTACCATGCGGCTCTGACCCACAGGTTCTGGCCTCTATCTCTCTCACACTTCACACATGCACACCTGCACACACAGATTCACTGATGCACACTGAAACAGCTCTGTAACAATCACTATATACCTCTGTTCAATACCTATGTATTAAGCCTATTTTTACATAAAAACCTTTCTCCAAGCCACACCTGTTTTCTTGTCTTATTACAAACCCTCCTGCGTCTGTGAAGTGAAATGAACCCAGGACCTACAGAAGAATAACTGGACTCACATCTTACACTTTATGGGGGCTCGTCTTCTCGTATTTCACAGCAGATCTCCAGTCGGGTAAGTAATAATTTTGTATAATACATTAAGTAGATTTCAGACAGAGTGAGACAGGAAAATCAATAGCCCTTGTGACCATTTACAATTTTGTTTTATGGGTTAGACAAGGTGAGATTTTTATTGTCAAAAGGCTCTGTAAGAATCTAGAATTTTAAGGACATTACACAGAGTGGCTTGCAATTGTCTTATTTTTATGTATAGGCTTGCTACAGATTTTATATAGTATTTGAACTGCTAAGAAAATACAGAGTTACACAGTTAAATATTCCCTCATTGAATACAATATACATCTTTCCTGATAAAGCTATCACCTCCTGTCCCTTTTAACTTCTATTTCTCTGTCTCCTGTCAGTAACTATCTTAGTGAGAGCAGGCTTACAGCTGGCTGCAACTGATACAATTCTGTTAATCTACTCCACCCGGTTAAATAGGTGTGAAATACGTTTTAAGTTAGCATTCCTCCTTCTAAGGTTACACATTTGAGATAGTCCAACTACAGCCTTTCTGCAGTATCAAATATGGAAGCCTTTGATTTTAAAGAACTTAAAGAAAGTTTAATTTCATATTGTAAGAGGAAAGGGGGTCCATTTGAAGGGGAATTCCCTGAGTAATCATGGTATAATATTCAAAAACAAATGCTAAACCATGATCAAGAATTCAAAAAGAAAACAAATAAAAGGAAATGCCTTTTCATCCAAGGCATGGCCAGGGGCCTCATTAGCATGAGACAAGAAAACTCTGAACTGACTTCTCAGTGTAGCCAATTGACCAAAGAACTTGAGGAGGCAGAAATTTGCATTTCTATTCAGAGAACTCAAGTGATACAAGCCACAAATTCTTTTATAACTGTTAGTGAACAATTAGAAGCACTTAAACTTGAATTGAGGCACGTTAAAGATCAACTGGCCTCTGCAAGAAAGCCAACACCCACCCCTCCCTCAGCCCCCTATGCCTATGACACACCCCATCAACAATGCATACCAGCTACTGACAAACAAAAGAATACTAAAGTATGCATAGTTGAACTTAGGAATGGAAAGAATACAGCTGAATCAGAGCAACAAAATTCTGATAGTTTATCTCAGCCAGATCCCAGCAATAATCAGGATCTCTGTCAGGAGAATAATTCAGATGACTTAGACATGGCACCCAGTACAGAACTCAAAGCACCAGTTAAATTAATGTTCCAGGAAAATTTAAAAGATAGAGATATTGAAAAAATAGTTGAGAAAATTGGTACTATGCCTCTTAATGTAAATCAGTGGGTTAAATGGGCGATTGATATTCTGATTCACTGGGGTCTAGGGAAATACAGAAGAAAACAATCAGACTTTGATAGACTTATGCATTTGGCTCTGGGGCCACATTATTATAAAGTTGGCTCTCTCACCCACCCATACCAGTTGGTTAAAAGGGGTACTGAGAAACTATTTCACTGTTCCCCAATGCAAGTATTTAAAATTATTTCACCTCTACCAAATGATACACTGGAACAGTTTGCATGTAGAGCCTGGATTTTAAAAGCAGTTCTTAATGAGCAGGAGTCCTGGCCCAAGGCAGAAGATTATGGGGAGAGCATGCATAAGGAATTTTTATTAGAATTGCTATCCCCTGAGATTACAAAACACCTTCTGTTATTTTCTGAAGACCCTGAAGCAACCCCTTTTGATACTTTAATGCTCAGAATTGGGTCTGTTTGGAAGACCCAGCCCTCGCAGGTCATTACAGTATCAGAAGCACGGAAGTGGCAGGCCGAAGAATCCTCTCAGTACATAAGAAACACAGACAGAGGACACACACCTAAGTGGCAAGCCGAGGGATCCTCTCAGTACACAAGAAACACAGACAGAGGACACACACCTTGGAGAGCACATGGCAGAGGTACTTTTAGAAACTCCTCATGTTACATTCCTTTTCAGGAGCTTAAAGCACAGAGAGATGGGCTAGAAAAGCAGAAAACTAAATGGGAACAAGACAAACATATACTGCAGATAGAAATAGATAAATTAAAACAGGATTTACAAGCAGCTCAGGACAAACACAAGGTTAGTGCATAGGGATGTCCTGACCTCTTGAGTTCAGATATCAAAATGTCTCAAGCCTTCATAGCCCAGCCTGCCTCCTTTATCTCAGCAGAGGACTCAATTCCAGAGCCTCTGGATGATGAAATGGACACAGGCCCAGGACACAATTTAAGGCTTGTAACACCCTTGATACTGGACTCTTGTGCACGCCCCAATGTTATCAGCAGAATAGGGGGTCAGGATAAACTAGCTTTGATTGACACAGGGGCTGGAATTAGTTTTACTAACAGAGCCTCTCCCACTGCAGATCAGAAAAATATGGAAATTTATGAAATTCAAGGAATTAATGACACAGCTTCCAAATGTGTGGCTATCCCAGTTAAATGGGGTATCCCTGTGCACAGTGAATAAAGTAAAGAAATGTTAGAAACCACTGCCTCCACTATAGTGAACACACCAAAAGAAATAATTGGAATTGATGTTCTCAACCAGTTAAATTTGGTGGTGGATATGGCTAATCTTAAATTGTGGCAGTATTCAGGAACTTCAAGTGCTTCTAAAACTGTAGTGCATGAAGTCATCCCCATGCAGTTAGCAACTCAGTGCACTAAGGCAGCTCAACAGTATGATCTGTGTGTAATTCCTTCAGAGCTGGCTGATATTCCAGTCTGGCCTCAAGACAAATTAGATTGTGGGAAAATGCACACAGAAATACTGTTAGAAGGTGAGGATCCTCCACCACAGAAGCAATACCCAGTATCTCATCAGGCTATAGAACCAGTGACTAAAATTGTGAAGATACTGGAGGAGAGGGGTCTGATTAGACCTATTTCTTCCACATGCAATTCACCAGCCTGGCCGAAACAGTGTGCATGCACTGTGCTTCCACAGGGATATAAGGATTCCCCATCAATATTTCATGAATACATGAAGGAAGCCCTGTCACTAGTGTCTTGCAGAGATGAGACCTAGACCAAAACTCCCCTTTGGAACTGCACAGTGGGAGGTACCATACTTAGTTACTGATACCTTAGGCCCAAGCCTATACCAGATCCTAATGCCTGACAACCAGCAGTACTGGAAACACATCACCCAGTTAAAACCATAGGGGTAATATGTGTTTTATCAGTCTTTGTTTTCAGATACCACCTGAAGACAGCACGGACAGCTGCTTTCTGAACAAAAGTCGCTTGAGGACGGTAACTATTTACTCCTGCTGTATAGTTGACACGTGTTTAATAGTTATGTAAATAAATAGTTAGTTATGTAAATAAGTAGTAAAACGTTTTTGTTGTTTGTTTTGTTGTTACATAGTATAAGTGGGGAGCATTAGTTTACTCCCTAGTAGAGTGAAACAAGTTTGCTTTTATTATGTCTCGGTTTCCTGTTGTTCTTGTATCTGCTCTCTTCTACTCAAGTCTCATTACAGGAACTATCATCCGAATATGCACGATTGGCTGGGCTAACTCCACAAGTGGGGTATATCGCTATCAAGAAATACCCCCACCGTTCCCGGAAGGAAAGGATCTGGTCATCCTGAGTTTCTGTTCGGTACAGGACAAGCCAGTGTTCTATTCATTAAACATCACTCAAGTACAGTGGGAGCCACCAGTTTCCACTTCTCTAGAAAGGACACAAGAATTGAGGGCACGCCCAGAACGTTACTTTCTAGGTCCTCCTGCTTTGATTTTGTACAATATTTCCTGTCAGGACAGAGGTACCTGGAAAATAACTTATACATGGGTTGTGAGTGATCAACAGCACATCACTGAGACTTCATTCCTTTTGGATGTATCTTGTTTACCTACTACCCCTCATCCCACCCCTCCCACTACTTCTGCTCCTCCTGTACTCTACCTTTCTGATATCCACCCATTTCAGGAAGGACATCCCTTTCAGATTAAATATGATGCACCACACGATGTTTTATATGATGTGGAATACCATTTTCTTACTTGGCATCTATTTCCCAAATTGTTTCTAGTTACTCACAAATATCCAAATTGCTCTCAGTTTGTTGCCAACCACATACAAATGCTCAATACTTGGTTTGATATGCAGTCAGTAACACCCAGAGCTAAGCAATTTTGACACAAGCGTGAATTAATTGATACAATTTTAGGTGGCACAGGGACTGCACTGGGTGCCCTTAATGTAATTGATATAGAGGTGCTCCGTAATAAAATGGGATCCACTGCTCAGCATGCTGCTGATGGTTTTACCTCACAACATATTATTAATGAAGCTTCCTCTAAACTGTCCAATGTAGTTGTAGATACCTTTGCTCTTATATCTCCCATTATAGAACAGAAAATTGTTACCTTAGCACATGCAGAATATAGATTGGGAAAGAATATTTCCTGGGCTCTTGCCTGTGATCAAGTACAGATCGAGCTTATTACTATACTAAAGGAAATTCTGATCACTGCTAAGTTAGGACACTGGCCACCATCTCTCATCCATATGGCTAGTACCAAAATACCTGAATTTGCTATAGCTCACCTTGATTGGTGGACAGTTAGTGTTCCCATTTGTTCACCACAAGGCTGCTCTATCTGTACTTTGATCCCATGGTCAGGACAACACACAGTTATTTATCCTGTTGTTAATATTGGGGTGCAGTTTGATAATATGCTTATGTATCCTGTGGACCATCTCACATGGGTACAGCCACTGGACGACACCTGGACTTCATTCAAGCCGATGGACCCCAGTTTGTGCGATCAGACTTCATTTCAGTTCAAGTGTCAACCTCACCAGTTTAAAGAGGCTGACACCTCCTGCTGGAACAATTCTTCCTCTTGCTCCCTGACTGTTAAGCTCTCATATTCCCTGACTACCTCACACAGTTTGTATTACCTTGGAGCTGGACACACTTGTTTTCATCTGTTCTTTCCCCAGAATGTTTCTTTTTCGATTGCTCCCAGAATGCATGACATTCGCCTTCCCAAGAACACTTTGTTGTAGAGTTCAAACTACTTACTAAACAATACCTGGTGCAGTCATACACCACTGGTCTCCCTCACCATTAATGGGACAACTTATTCCACACCGCTGGTTACCAATGACTCTATGGACATTCCAGACTTTATCTCATATGCTGTGCATCCATTACCACTTGGCATGGGAGAAGAGACACTACATAAACTGCTCAACTTTACAGAACTCCATGCCTATATTGATCACCTTAAAACAACATCCACTGAAGTGAATCACACCATCGCTTATGAGAATGGACACATTCAACAAATTATTGGACACTTGCTACAAGATGCTCATGTGTCTGTGTGGGAATTGTTATTCGGTTACTCACCTACTGCTGATCATGTCTTTAATGTTTTTATTCACCCTATTATTATTTTAACTGCTGTACAAATATTGCTATGCATTATCGTAATTTTCCTGTGCTGTAAGATGAAAAAAATGTACATTTCCTTGCAGCGCATGTCATACAGAACAACAACATTTTAAGGTAGTTACACTGAGCATCCACCCCTACATCCAGGCTAATTTGGCCTGCTAATTTTGCATTTCCTATTACACTGAATACCAGAGTCAGCTGCAGTCTACTATTGCTTCCTATCCTCACTCATAGCATCCTGGTACCTTTTGCTTTAGCCTCCTTAAAAATTCCTGCAGACCTTATGCACTGTTCACTCTCTCTAAGACGGGCACGGAAGTGGCATATTGGGTTCCCCCCCCCAGTAGTGGCTGCTCTACCTAAGACACGAGGTTTGGACTCATAAGGAGACTTGTTTATCTCTAGAACACTAGAGACAGTACTAGAGACAGTACTGTGCAGGACAGGGGACCTGCTAGACATAGCAAGGTATTTAATACAGGAGGTATTAGACAAGCTGCCTACTATCAGGTAATGGCAGCTGGGACAGGTACCACAGGTTTGCTTCCACCATTTCCAGGCACAAATAATAAAGAAAAATAAAAAAGGTGTGGGAGATGTCAGCATACAGTCCATGCGGCTGTGGACTCTGGTGTATTCAGTCTACAAAGTTAAACTCTGACCCCCTGGTGAAGTCAGTCTCTAGGACCTGTCTGCAGCCCCTCTTTTCTAAATCAAGAAGGGCAGACCTTAAAGGGAGTGGCTAAAGACAATAGCAGACCTCAAGGGGAACTGCTGGAGAGGCACTATAAAGGACAGACACACTTCCTGCTTCTCTCTCCCACCATCCATTGGACATGAAGGACAGAAGGCTCTGAATACTCAATTCCCTTCACCCCTCCCCCTCTCTCTCTCTCTACCCACATGTTCTGGCCTACCATGCGGCTCTGACCCACAGGTTCTGGCCTCTATCTCTCTCACACTTCACACATGCACACCTGCACACACAGATTCACTGATGCACACTGAAACAGCTCTGTAACAATCACTATATACCTCTGTTCAATACCTATGTATTAAGCCTATTTTTACATAAAAACCTTTCTCCAAGCCACACCTGTTTTCTTGTCTTATTACAAACCCTCCTGCGTCTGTGAAGTGAAATGAACCCAGGACCTACAGAAGAGTAACTGGACTCACATCTTAGAACAATCACTACCAATCAGTGTCCTGACAACATTTAACACAAATACCTGCATCGTGAGGGCATTCAGTTTCCCTAACAGCTAATTAATCCAGTAAATAAATCCTGTACAAATTAGGGTTATAGGTTTATAGGTTGCCTCCTGGGTTCACGGCCCGTGGCACTAGCATTCGACTTCGTTATTTCTCCAATCACTCTGGGGTTGCGAGGATGTTAGCCTACCAGAGATCAAGTCCCAGGGTCTTCCGCTAAGGCACAGTAGGTCTTATGTAGGCCATGCCAGCGCCTATCTTTCCACGTCCCCCTGCTAATCTCCTTCCAACTTCCTCTCCGAGCATCACTGCAAATGTAAGAAAAAAGGGGGGGGAGGTACCCCTGGATCTTATGTACCCAGGAGGCATCGCAACATTGCACCCACATGTAACAATAATATTCTGCACAAAGAACATCAGGGGCTTCCCCCTGGCCCCAACTGTTGGGGAGAGACTCACAGTCAGGCAACGCGGCAGAGCAGGGCATGGATGCGTTGACCGCTAGAAGATCCCCTCACCCACCGATAACTAGAAACATCCAGGCGTAAAAAATTGCTCTGGCACAGGGCCCTGCCCCACCCATTATTTAGAGGCCCCATCAGGTCTCAAGCACTCCCCCATTCCGCGTTGTCTGCCTGGAGTCTTTTGGCCCACTACTGCACGTATTTAACAAATAAGTAACTTCACGTTAATTCACATCTGCATTTCATGCTAAATGCAGTCGTCGTGATAATGCGTCAATTGACGCACTTTGGGGTTTCTAGGTAAAATGCCTTTTGGGGCTTCTAGTGTTAATGAGATGGCCGCCAGGCCCTTATCAAAACCGTCCTGTAAGAAATGTAACACCATAGGCATGGAAACCGTAGAAGCACGGACCTGCCGCTGAGAACACCAATCCTTAAATATACGCCATATTCGCACATATGCTAAGGATGTGGATCTCTTTCTGGCCCGAAGTAAGGTCGCAATTACCGCTCCAGAATAGCCTTTTTTCCTTAACCTCGCCCTTTCAATGGCCAAGCCGTAAGCGAGAACCAATCCACCTGAGGCATTCGAAGCGGACCCTGAATCAACAGATTCTCCGTTATTGGTAATCTCCAAGGCTCCCCGTCGAGAAGTTGGACTAGATCGGCATACCACAGACATCTCAGCCAATCTGGTGCCACTAACACTACCTCTCCCCCGATGAGCCTTGATGCGCTGAACCACTCGTCCTATGAGCGCCCACGGGGGGAAGACATAGAGAAGGCCGGGCAATGGCCAATATTGCATTAGGGCATCAATCCCCTCAGACATACTTTCTCGTCTTCTGCTGTAAAAGTGAGTCACTTTGGCCGAACGAAAAGTCGCCATGAGATCCATCGGAGGACCCCATCTGCGGACTATCTGAGCAAAAGCTTCTGGATGAAGCTCCCACTCCCCGGCATCCACCCGGACTCTGCTGAGAAAATCTGCCATCACATTGTCCGTTCCCGCAATGTGCGCCGAGATCGCCTGTAGTCGAGGCTCCACCCAGGAAAACAGTGCCCCTGCTTCCTCTTCCATGGCAGCGCTTCCCGTTCTGCCCTGCCGATTGAGGTAAGCCACCGTCGCGGAACTGTCCGAAAGCACTCGCATCGCTCGACCGTTTACCGTGGTTTTGAACACCTGAAGTGCTAGAAACACTGCTCACAGTTCAAGACGGTTGATCGACCACTGGACCTCCTGGTCGTTCCAAGTTCCTTGTGCAAAGAGATCCCCACAATGCGCTCCTAAACCTGCGAGACTCGCATCTGTCAGCACCGGAAGCCATTGCGGTTGCTCCAGTGGCATGCCTGCCACCAGATTTCCAGGACAAAGCCACCACTGAAGGGACTGCCTGACCCGCAGAGGGCAGGGAAGACGTTTGGTTCAGGGAATCGTTCTGATGCGACCAACGCTGGAGCAACGACCTCTGCAATGGCCGCATGTGGACTCTGGCCCATGGTACTACCTCCAGGGTTGCCACCATTGTTCCTAGCATGTAAAGATAGTTCCAAGCCGATGGAGCTGGAGTCGACATGAACTTGCCTACTAGTTGCCGCAAAGCTTGAGCTCGCTGATCCAGCAGAAACACTGCTCCCACTGACTGTCGAAGTGCACTCCCAAGTACTCTAGAACCTGAGACGGAACCAAACGGCTCTTGGCAGCACAGACTACCCAGCCGAGCCTCTGAAGGAACTTCACTACTTTGTCTGTAACCTGCACACTCTCGACCTTGGATTTTGCCCGAATCAACCAATTGTCGAGATAAGGATGCACTAAAATGCCTTCCTTTCGTATCGTCGCCGCTACCACCACCATCACCTTGGTGAAGGTGTGCGGAACCGTTGTTAGACCGAAGGGTAATGCTTGAAACTGGAAATGTCACCCAAGGAAGAGCTAATCTTAGGAACTTTTGATGAGCTGATCTGATAGGGATGTGCAAATACGCCTCGGTAAGATCGAGAGAAGTCAAGAACTCTCCCTTTCGAACCGCCACTATTACTGATTGTAATGTTTCCATTCGAAAGTGAGGCACTCGAAGACAGCGATTCACCCCTTTTAGATCCAGTATAGGCCGGAGCGATCCATCCTTCTTTGGTACTACGAAATAGAGTAATGACCGACGCCACAACACTCCTGCGGAACCAGGACTACAGCTCCTAGCTGTAAGAGATGATCCAATGTTTGACGTACTGCAAACGTTCTGTCACCCTTTGCAAGGCGAAAGCACAAACTAATCTAGAACTGGACGAGCAAATTTGAGAGCATTACCGTCGCGTATTATCTCCAACACCCATTGATCGGACGTTATTTGGACCCAGGCAGGAAGAAATTCCCAAATTCGTTCTCAAATCGGTTGAATTCCTACTGGAGTCCACCTCGCTTCATTGTGGCTTTCGTACGGCCGTGGCTGAGGGAGTTGCAAAACCTCTACCTGCTCCTCGGAATCCACAAAATTCCTGGGCTCTTGAAGAAAATCTCCCTCCTTGGAAACCTCCTGAAATCTCTAAACTGACCTCACGCGGCCAGAAGGGACCTTCCCTGCTTAGGCTTATCTTCCAGCAGCCTACCACCTTTGGACTCTCCCAAATCCTTAAACAACTTGTCCAGATCTTCACCAAACAACAACTTTCCTTTAAATGGAAGCTTGCTGAGATGTGACTTAGAAGAACCATCGGCCGCCCAATTTCTTAACCACAGATAATGGCGTGCGGCTACCAAGGAAGCCATACTATTCGCTAATGCCCTAATCAAATCATAGTGGATATCTGCTAAATACGCAGTACCTGATTCCAGCCGTATAACATCCATTACGCGCTCCTATGCCTGCTGAGCGGGCTGCTGAAGGGGCTGGGACCATCGGAGGCAAGCTCTCGCCACCCAAGCCCCGCAAATGGAAGCCTGCAAAGGAAGAGCATTAACCTCAAAGGCCTGCTTCAACAATCCGTCCACTTTCCTGTCTTGCACATCCTTCAAGGCTGCACTGCCTTCCACTGGAATGGTCGTCTTTTTTGTAACCGCTGACACCGCTGCATCTACCTGCGGAGAACGAAACCTCTCTTTTTCCTTATCTGCTAAAGGATAGAGCCTATTCATAGCTCTAACGCCTCGCAGCCCAGCTTCTGGCAAATCCCATTCATCTTGGATCATCCGGTCAACCACTCTGTGAACAGGGAACACCGCCTGAGTTTGCCGCACTGCCTGAATGAGAGGATCCTCCAGACCCTCTTCCTCCGATGGCTGGATTGAAGCAAGTTTGAGCGCCTGAAGGAACTCCGTAATGAGCGCTTTAAGCTCTTCACTTTGGAATACTCGAATGATTCTCACCTGATCCTCAGGCTCCGGAATCTCTCGTTCTTCAAGTTCTTCCATTCCTCATTCAGGTTCCAACTCAACCTCTTCCGCATCGGGCCACTCCGAATCCAAGGGCTGATCCTCAAGAGGTCATGCCCTCTTAAGAGGCCTTATCAGACTACTGCCAATCATTTCTGGACCGGGTTGCTGTAACGTAGCAGCAAGCGACATTGGATCTGTCACCGTCCCCTGCTGTCGCAAGCAATACGCTTGATGCATTATCAACACAAAATCTGGGGAAAAACCCACCCGGAGCTGCCCCAGATCCTATCGGAGCCACCGAACTAAGTGGCCCCGCTTGGCTTTCCAGAAGAGGCATAGATGGAACCTCCAGCAGCGACTCACCTTTGCCCCTTGCCGATGGACTCTGAGTCCCCTCACCAGCTTTACCATGAATCTCCTGCTCCATACTGGTTGATGCCGCAGCACAGCCCGGCAAACCCCTGCATCCGAGACTGCGCCTCTGCGTGTGCCACACACCAAACACTGTGGATGTGACGCCATTAGCTACTGGCTCAAAAAAAAAAAACATCTTTCAGTAAAGAAAATCCAATTGAAATTAAATACTTTGTTTATTATTCTGTTGTTGTTGTTGGTTTTTTTTTAACCTCCTTCACAGCCGGAGGGTCAAAAATCCAAACCAAATCCCAAAACAGCCCAAGTTAAACGAAATTGGCTCACCTAAAATTAAATTTAACTAAATTAAAGTATATTAAAATGACTGCATTCATTCCAGAATGAACTTGCCTTTCTTTCCCTGTCCACGCACCTAGCATAGCTTCAGCTGCCTTGTGGCTTAAAAGCGCGGTAAGGAACGGCGGTGAATACAGCCGGGCCTTTTTGGCGCCGAGAAGCCTGAAGCGGGCCCCAAAGCTTTCCTGTTCGCTTGTGCGGCTCGAGCACTCACCTTGACGTCAAAGTGTCCAAAAACAACTTTTCTCCTCTGTGCCGGCCCAAGCGGCAGCCCTGCAATCTGCGATGCTGCTCACCGACACAGGGAGCAGCGATCGCGGAGAGAGCTATTCCTGGCCTCAGCTGCCCACCCAGACACCCTGTAGTGATCCGGAACTGAAGGGCAGAATGATCTAAGCGCTGCACAACTCTCCTCCTTTCAAACCAGGAGGGGAGAGCAGCTAAAGTCACCGGAGCAGGTTGGAAAGATGAGGAAACAAGAGAAGAGACCCCAGACTGGATCGATTCCTTCAGTCAAACAATTTATTTATTTTAAAGGGACAGTTAAAAAAAATCAAATAAGAGATAGGGAATAAATGGAAATTACACTAACCTGGTAATTGTAGTTCCTGGAGGGTCCAGTTTAGTCCTCCAACATCGGGTAGTGCCCCTCCTCCTGCAGCCTGGACCAATCAAGTCTTCTGTAGTATATATGCAGACGGAGCTCCCAGAAGCCCCCAGTGTACTAGTAACAAAGCATACTTAACGAAGCAACACATTAGATTAATATACAAAATGACATAATGAAAATGACATAATTAAAGAACAATTTGTTTCCCCCCCCCCAAAAATATCCAACTTTCTCCCCAAACGAGGAAGTCAGAACACTGTATTGCGCTGGAACCAACGCCCCAGAAATCAAAATACAGCTCCGTATCAGAAATCTCAGGAGCTGACTGAACACCTGAGAAAGAAAGAGCCATAGCCAAAAGCGCGGCTGCAAAAAAGGTTCGAACGGCAAGAGGAACCGTCTTATGATCCACCGTTCGGAAAGCGCGCCGCATTTTTATAACAGATAGTCGGGAGGGAAGGAGGACTAAACTGGACCCTCCAGGAACTACAATTACCAGGTTAGTGTAATTTCCATTTCCTGTTCGGTAATCCAGTTTAGTCCTCCAACATCGGGATGTAACAGAGCAGTTAAGACCGGGCGGGACCTTGCCATCCGGCGCGCAGAACCGCCGAACAAAAGAGGAATCCCGAGCCGCTGACACATCTAAACGATAGTGTGTACTGAAAGCATGCAGAGACGACCAGGTGGCCGCCTTACAGATATCTGCTGGCGGAACTAGGCTATACTCCGCCCAAGCGGTCGCCTGAGCCCTAGTGGAATGATCCAGTAGCCCCTCCGGAACAGACCGCTGCTGCAACAGATACGCAGACGCGAACGCTTCCTTGAGCCATCTTGCAACGGAGGCCTTAGCCGCCGCTTCCCCTTTACGTGCACCACCGAAGAGCACGAATAGCCGGTCAGTCTTCCGAAAAGATTCGGTAGCCTTCAAATAACGACGAAGTGCACGACCCACATCGAGACGGTGAAGACGTCTGTCCGCCGACCCGACAGAGTGGGAAGAAAGAACTGGAAGAAACACTGCCTGATTCACCAGAATAGGGGAAACCACCTTCGGCAAAAAGGAAGGGACCGGGGAAAAAGACAAAAAAGGTTCTCGGCAGGACAACGCATGTAGATCTGAAATACGCCGTGCCGAACAGATGGCTACAAGAAAAACCGTCTTCAGCGTAAAATCTTTCAGAAACGCCCTACTCAGGGGTTCAAAAGGTTCACGAACCAGGGCCCGCATCACTAGATTCAAGTCCCCCGTAGGAACGAACATCCTGCGGGAGGGCTGCAAATGAAAAACAGTCGTAAGAAACGACGTACGTCCGGATAAGAACCGCGGAGACGGCCTAAAACTTTGCCTCGATAACGAGATAGCCGCCAACTGGACTTTCAGGGAACTAGCCGCAAGGCCCTTAACAAAAGCAACCTGAAGAAACTTAACACGACGGAAACGGAACCGTCGCCGCCCGGACTCCACGCCGGGAGCACCAGTCTTCAAAGATCCCCCAAATCCGAACGTAAGTAAGAGAAGTGGACGGTTTCCCCGCCCGCAGTAGGGTAGAAATCACCGCGGGGGGAGTAACCCTTCTTTTTCAGCCGAGCCCTCTCCATGGCCAAACCGTAAGCGAGAATCGACCCACTTGGGGCATCCGCAAGGGTCCCTGAAAAAGAAGATTCGGCAGCGTGGATAGGAGCCAAGGAATGCCGTCGTTCAGCCGGACCAGATCAGCATACCAGGGCCACCAGTAATACTCGACCCCGATGGCCCTCGATGCGCTGAACGACCCGGCCAATCAGAACCCACGGAGGAAAGACATAAAGAAGGCCGGACGTTGGCCACGGCTGAATGAGAGCGTCGAGCCCCTCGGACATGCGCTCCCTTTGCCTGCTGAAGAAGCGTCCTGTCTCGGCCGATTGAAATGTCGCCATGAGATCCATGAAGGGCGCCCCCCCCCGACGAACTATTTGCGCGTAAACTTGCGGGTTTAGCTCCCACTCTCCGGGGTCCACCCGCACTCTGCAGAGAAAATCGGCCTGAACATTGTCTGCGCCTGCCATAGGCGCTGCCGAGATGGCCGGAAGACGAGACTGCACCCAATTGACCAAGGCCATCGCTTGTGATTCCAGGGCCATGCTGCCGGTGCCCCCTTGGCGATTGATGTAAGCTACGGTGGGCGCAATGTCCGAGAGGACTCGCACCGGCCCGGTCGAGAACTAGGGCTTTGAGGCCAAGAGGGCTAGCCGCACCGCCCGCAATTCGAGGCGGTTGATCGACCAAGAAGTCTCCAGGGGAGACCACTCCCCTTGAGCGAAGCGGGTCTCGCAGTGAGCCCCCCCAGCCGGTTAAGCTGGCATCCGTTGTGAACGGAACCCAAAGTGGAGGCTCCAGGGAATCCCCCGCGCCAGGTTCTCGGAGGAGAGCCACCACCGGAGTGATCGGCGAACCGCCCTTGGGCAAGTCAATCTCCTGTTCAACGAGTCGAACTGGTTGGATCAACGGCGCAGCAGAGCACTCTGCAGCAGGCGCATGTGGAAGCGCGCCCAGGGCACCACCTCCAAGGTTGCTGCCATCGTACCGAGGAGCTGTAGCTATCACCATGCAGACGGAGCGGGCATCCCCCTGAAGAGTCGGACAAGAGACCGAATGCGGCGCTCCGGTAGGCACACCAAGCCCCGTGCTGTGTCGAGGCTCACTCCCAGATACTCGAGATCCTGAGTCGGGCACAGACAACTCTTGCATTCTTTCACCACCCAGCCGAGGGACCGCAGCAGAGCCACCACCCTGCTCGTGACGTGCACACACTCCCGACTGGACTTTGCCCGAATCCACCAGTTGTCGAGATACGGATGGACCAGGATGCCCTCTTTGCACAAGGCCGCCGCGACCACTACCATCACGTTTGTGAAGGTGCGGGGGGCCGTGGCGAGACCAAACGGCATGGCCGGAAATTGGAAGTGGCCCCACGGAACAACGAAGTGGAGAAACCGTTGATGAGACAGCCGGATGGGAATGTGTAATGTGGTCTGCAGCGGCTGTGGAAGATCCTGCAGCAGGGGCTCTGAGGAGGGGGGAGATAAGGTGCTGAGGGACCCAGCTAGCAACGCAGAGGGTATGGGGAAAGCCTCCGGGATGCAGCGTGCAGGTGTAACACAAGCAAGCTATCAATGTACCCTTTGGCTGATTACATTTTACATATAATACAGCCAGAGAAAAAAGCATTGTAGAGACTTAAACCACCTTTCCTCTTCTTGTGTGGAGTTTCATTTATTTATTTATTTATTTTTTTTTGCATTTAAAACAAAAAGCAAGGAAGGCTCAGGGAAACCCAAGACTGTTTAAGAAAAGGATTTTGAAACTCCACGTGCCTCCACAGCATGATTAAGTGTGTGGAAACTGCTGTTTAGAGCTGTTTCCTCTAAAAAGAAACACTGAAGAGAAAAACAAAACAGCCGCTGGCACCGAAAAACTGTCAGGTATTCGCAGAACTGAGAAGGGAACTGTCAGTCATTCACTGTGCTGGCATAGAGAAACTTTCAAGGTCAGGGTAAGGCGATTACAGTGACTGAAAGTAGGGAAATTAGAGTGGGATCCCTCCGCAGCCATTCAGACCTCCAAGGTAGGGGCTGAAAGGTGATTCTGGGGAGGGATGTAGAAGCTCAATCCAGCCATAGGAAATTTACAGTGAGCATGCTTAATTAGGCCGAGCCCAAAACAGTCAGGATCCAAAACCCTGACTTAAAACCTCAACCAAATGGTATATTGAATAAGACAGGTACAATAATCAGTAGGACATACAAAGTAACCCGCTGCAGTTTGTGGACTAAAAAGTCAAAGTAGGCACTTCCAAACTCAGGGGCAGCCGGTCCGGATACAGCTGAAAGCATCCCAGAGCAGCTGAGGCAAGGAAGAAAAAACAAAAACAGAGTACTCACAGTTTTCTTACAGAAAATGATACCTGAACTTCCTGGAGGTATCCAAACTCTCGTGGTAAAGGCTCAGTGCAGCGTAAAGCCAATGGAGAGCTCCCCCGAAGCCAAGCTCCGGAGTTCCCAAGTTCCTCAGGGGAAGCAAGATGCTGGGGGAAGAGCATAGCTGATGCCTGAGGTCCCTGTGTTTCTTCTGACAGCCTATGCAGCGTAAACCTGAATAAGGCACAGGGAGAACTAAAAACAAATAACTGCGTCCCGCAGGAACAGGCATTTAACAATATTCCCCATAATAGGTAATGCCTCAGCCAGCCTTCTTTGTTGGGCACAGTGGGGAGTGTAACCCATGAGTCCTGCACCCTCCGTCAGTGACTCAGCATTGTACCGTGGCTCTGAATTGCATACTGTTCTCTATCCATGCCTTCTGTACTTTTTATCCATTATGTTCATACATAGGCAGAGAAAAAAGTAACCTCTGCACAACTGACATCTAGCAAGTGTTGTGGAAAAAAACTGAAACAACAATATAGCTTTTAGAAGCCAGCAGAGAAGTAATCTGGCTTCCCGCCAAAAACCGAGGCTCATTAGCTATTCAAAATGGCCACCAGCAAAAATAAAACACCAAAAGAGTGAATTAAAACCCCCAAAAGCTAAGGAATCAACTTAAAAAGTCACAGAAGAAGGTGGGAGGGTTGCAGGCATGAGAGAAATGCCTAAAATCGCTGAAAAATCAAGAAAAATCAATCGAGTTACCACAGAGCTGCAAACAGCAGTGGGAGAAGATATTCCAGGTCTAAAGAAACTGCAGCCCAGCTCTTGCAGATGCCAGAGTCAGTCATTGTACCTCTGCGGGACTCACAAATCACACATTGAGGTTTGGCAGCCATGCTAAGGCAACCTGCTTCCAGGGGGAAAGAAGGAAACAGGAACAGGGAAGCCCACAGCAAAGGGACTAACCGTATTCAAATCAGTACAGCTTTAAAATTAAAACTTTTTTTTTTTTTTTTACAGAAAACAAAATACTCCCCAGAATCCTAGGGGTGCCCTGAGCAAAATCGCCAGCAAAAGAAACCCCAAAAATGCCAGGGGAACCCGTGCACAAGTGTTAAAAAGTGCCCTTAAAAAGCACACTTTAGAAATCCAAAATGGCCGCCGCACTTTTTCACCCACAATAAAAAAAGGCGCGAAAATACAAAGGTAACCAAATAATATGGAAAAGAAAGAAAACGACCCTCTAATACAGGGCAAGCGAAAAAAAATCAGGAAAAAGTGCAATTCGGAAGCCAGGGGAGCCGACAGAGGCTCTGACAATGCAAAAAACAACAGAGCTGAAAAGATAAAGCAAGGAAAATTCCTACCAGCTCAGGGAACAGCAAGGAACTCAGCCAACTCCTCCAAGTGACAGGCAATGCTGTAGCAGGTATGGCTCTTCCCCGAACAGTCTTGGGGAGAGCTCAACCCAGGTTTCAGATATTCCCAGGCAGGAAGGCAGGAGCCCAATGCAGGTCTGGCTTCCCCCAGGAAATCCCCTGTGGCAAAGATACATACTGATCTTTTAAAGATACAGCTACCTAGTAAAGAAATGGTAAATAAAGGACCCAAAATAAAACCCCAAAAGAACTAACTAGTGTTGCTCCTTCAAGTGTCACTTAGTGTGCCCAGCAAGGGCACAGAAGTCTGCAAGCTGCAAGGAGACTGGACACACTGGGGGCTTCTGGGAGCTCCGTCTGCATATATACTACAGAAGACTTGATTGGTCCAGTCTCCAGGCTGCAGGAGGAGGGGCACTACCCGATGTTGGAGGACTAAACTGGATTACCGAACAGGAAAGAAAAGTTTAAATCTATCCTGACATGTGCTCCTTATCTGTTCCTCTCGTGAGCCCAGCACCTAGGCTCACTATGTCCTCCTGCTGCATGGACACTGGACACACTGGGGCTAATGGGAGAGACCAGCAGGGTACATCCAGTGATGTCACAATTTTGGCATGCCCAGTCTCCATGCTGCAGGAGGAGGTACACTACCCAGAGGTGGAGGACTGAACTGGAGGAACGATAATGAAATGCAGATTAAGTTAAATGGCAGAGTGGCATTTAAACAAGCCAGTGGGCTGAAAATATACCCGTTTGTGCAGTCTGCACTGCAAGATCAGACCTGGGAGGGGAAGGGGGGTGCAAAAGCAAATGTTAGCTGAGGGTGCTACAACACCTGGAGCTGGCCCTGTGTGCAACATTATCACTGAGGCAATGAGCAAAGCCACTTTATATTTTCTGAACTAGATAAAGAACCATGTTTACTAAATGTGAGTGTGTGCTATCTGCTACTGTGCCCATAAGAATAACATAGGTGCTGCAGTAGATAGTGCAAAACAACATTTGGGACCCTGTTTACTAAATGTCTTCTCTCATTTTGTGTTTATGGGAAAAATGCAGGTTTTAGCAGACATAGGCAGCAGTCATCCACTACTATGTTGTTAACTTAAAATTCATCTTCCACATGTACTGTAGTATCAAAAAATGCTTAGATTCACAAATTTGTTATGCAGCCATGAAAACCACTTCTATTGTAAAAGTTGTATATCTGGGTAAACATAAATAAAAATCTATTATGTTTTGAAAACTGTTACAGAAAACTAAAATATTTCTCTATGGATGTCTCAAATGCAAGGGTAGAAAAGAGGCTAATGTACACATAACTGTAAAATTATACTTGGGTGTGGGGGGGGGAGGAGTTTATGTGTGTTGTCAAGTTGATGCCAACTCCTGTAGGGCCCTGTGGATAGTTGTCCATGTTGTGACTATCCTCTGGCTTTTCTTGGCAAGGTATGACCAGAAGCCAATTGGCAGGTTTTGCTTCTGCACAGTAAGCCTACAAAACATGGGGGAGAGGGAGGGAAAGGGGGGGGGGGGGGATTTCATAACAGGGTTATTAAGGCAGCAAAGGTTCCTATCTGCCTTTATAAAGGTAAAATTAAACCTTACCTGCTAATTGTCTTTCCTGGAGTCCATCCAGTCCAGGCCAGTACTCATGGGTTGTCACCCCCTTTAAAGCACTCAATCTGATACTCATGAACTCATTTTTTATTTTTTTTTGTGTGTGTCTATACCAAGCAAAGTCGTATCCCTACTCTACAAACCAAACTATGTACACTCAGAGAACCAACAGGGTCTTGCCCTGAATCACCTTCCCCAGGCTAGGAGTCCCTACCATGAATGAGATGACTTTCTCTCCTGGAACCCCATTCTCTCTAACAAGCCAGACTCGCCCCATATCACACACCTCGCTTGACACAGACACCAAAAGCATAAATCAAATGGGAGGGTCCTGGCCTGGACTAGAGGGACTTCAGAAAAGAATTAGCAGGCAAGGTCTAATTTCACCTTCCATATCTTCCCTCCGGTCCAGGCCAGTACTCGTGGGATGTAGCAGAGCTGAACTACCCTTGGGAGGGACCGATGAGAGCCGCTTATAAAACACTGCTGCCCCAAACCGCATGCCCTCCGATGCCTGAACATCCAAGCAATAATGCTGTGTAAAAGTATGCAGAGAAGACCAAGTCACCACCCTGCAAATCTCCTCTGGCAGAATCAAACCAAACTCTACCCAAAAAGTTGCCTACAATATAGTGCAATGAGCCCGAAGACCCATCAATACCATCTTGCCTCTGAGTAGATAGGCTAACATAATCGCTTCCCAAATCCAGCATGCAGTAGAAGCCTTTGAGGTCATCTCTCCCTTCTGTGGCACTCCAAACAGCACAATGAGCTGATCCGACCTATGGAATGGACTAGTATGCTTCAAATAGTGTTTTAGCACTCTATGCATGGACAACAGAGAGCTGACACCTCCCCTATGAATCTTCCGGGGAGAAGCAATTGGGCAATGAGACCACCTGGTTTATGTGAAATCCCGGGACCACTTTAGGCAGAAAGGATGGAACCGTTCTTAACACGACTTTCTTCTTTGTCATCACCAAATATGGCTCTCTGCAAGTAACACTTGCAATACCAACATTCTGTGAGCCAAGCAAATCACCACCAAGAACACAATCTTCAGGGTGAGATCCTCAAAGAAGTTTGACCCAAAGGTTCAAACGGTTCCTCCGTCAGAATTGAAAGCACAGAGGTAAGGTCCCATGGTGGGACCACCGGATGCTGCGGAGGATGCAGCTGTTTTACAGCCCTCAGAAAACGCATGATATCCGGGTGAGACCTCACCGAGTGCCCTTGCATCTTTCCCTGGAAACAGGCCAGCCCTGCAATTTGAACTTGCAGAGAACCTAACACTAACCCCTTCCCAAAACCTGTCTGCAGAAGGGCGAGTAAATCTGGGACACAGGCAGCTAGGGGTCGCACATGTTCCTCACACAAGGCCACAAACACTCTCCAGATATGGACATATGCTAATGAAGTAGATAGTCTATGCGCTCTCAAGAGTGTGGCTATCACAGCCAGTGAGCAGTCCCTTGTTCTTTCAAAAGCCAGGTCATAAGCAAGAACTGATCCACCTGAGGCATCAGGATCAGCCCCTGCACCAACAGATTGTTTCTGCTGGGGAGCTGCCATAGAGTGTCTATGAGGAGACTGACCAGATCGGCATATCATGATCTGCACGGCCAATCTGGGGTGATGAGAATCACTCAACCCCTGTACCGCTTGATGCGCTGGAGGCACCCAATAAGCGCCCACGGGAGAAACACGTACAGGAGACCTTCCTCCGGCCACCTCTGGGCCACAGCATCGAGTCCCTTCAACATCAGCTCCCAGTGCATGCTGTAAAAATAGTTGGCTTTGGCACTGGAGAAGGTAGCCATCAGATCCATGATGGGCACTCCCCACCTTCTTGTTAGGTTGTGAAAGACTGCTGTATTCAGTTCCTACCCCCTGGGTCTAGCCAAAGCCAACTGAGGAAATCTGCCTGGATGTTCTCCTTACCCGCCATGTCAACCGTTGACAGGGCACCAAGGTTGGATTCTGCCCATGCCAGGAGAGGAGCCCTTGTTCGGCGAGGGATGCACTGCTCATGCTCCCCCTGGTGGAGGATGTAAGCAACTGCCGTTGCATTGTCTGAGCAGATTCGCACTGCCCGGCCCTGCACCAGCTCCTGAAAACTCTGGAGGTCCCGAAAGACCGTCTGCATCTTCAGCCAATTAATGGATCACGATCTTTCTTCTGGAAACCACTGACCTTGCGCGATGTGTGTGTGAATGAACTTCAGACATATCAGCACCGCAGACAGTGGGTGATGTTAGGGAGACCACCTGGAGAGCAAGGCCGACTGAAGGGACCACATGTGAAACCAGGCCCATAGGACAAGATCCAACGCTGCAGCCATGGACCCCAACAGCTGCAGATAGGACCAGGCTGTGAGTGCTTTCATCCAAAGGAACTTCCAGACCTGGTTCTGGAGCTTTTGTGCTCTCAGCTCCATCAGCTGAACAATTCCCACTGCTGTGCAGAAGCGAGCTTCTAGGTAGACCAAATCTTGGACCGGCTAGAACTGACTCTTCACAAAGTTGATTACTCAACTAAGGGAGGAGTGGCCTAGTGGTTGGGGCAAGTTACCTCAGGCCGGAAGGTCGGGGGTTCAAATCCCACTAGAGGACAGCAACCTTGGGCCCGAAGGCCTGGGGTTTCTAGTCCCATAGGTGCTCCTTGTGGTCTTTGGCAAGCCACTTAACCCTCCATTGCCCATGTTCCCTGTAAGTATTAGTGTATGTGTCTTATATCCCCTTGTGTTAAATGTATCCCCCAATTGTGTTGCGACTACTTTGATTGAAGGATAAGATGGTATACAAAACTATCTAAATAAATAAAATGCTCCAGGAACATTACCACCCTTTGAGTGACCACCACTGCTTCGGCCCTGGACTTCGTCCTGATTAGCCAGTTGTCCAAGTAGGGGTGCACCAACACCCTTTCCTGTCGGAGAGCTGCTGCTGCTACAACCACCATCACCTTGTGAACATCTGCAGAGCTATGGCTAGACCAAACTGAAGCACTCTGAAATGAAAGTGTCCCATCAGGACAGCAAAGCACAGATATTGCTGGACTTCGGGCTGAATTGGCATATGGAGATACACCTCCATAAGATCCAGAGCTGCTAGATACTCTCCCGGTTGCATAGCCAGAATCACGGAACGCAAGGTATCCATAAGGAAGTGAGGCACCATCAATGCTTTGTTGACATGCTTGAGATACAGAATGGGCTGAAAAGAACCTTCCTTTTTCGGCACACCAAAATAAATCGAGTATCAACCTAACCCGCATTGGTTTGGGGGCACTGGCACCACCACCTGTAAATCTAGCAGGTGTTGCAGCATCTGGCGCACTGCCTGATGTTTCACCAGTGCCCTGCATGGCAACAGTACAAATGTCTCCGCCAGAGGGTGTGTAAAGTCCAGAGAATATCCCTCACGGGTGATCTCCAGCACCCGCCGATCGGTAGTAATTTAAGATAAGGTTGGGTAAAAGTGCTGTAGCCGTCCCCCTACAGGTAACAAACCCGCCTGGGTTGGCCTTGCTTCACTGGGGCTTCTTGGATGGAGCAGTTAAGTACCCCCTGGCTGGTCCCTCAGTAACCCAAAAGAGTTGTGCCCTAGGAGTGTACCATCTCCGCTAATGGGACACAATACATAAAACATACCGAGTGGAACCTTCTGTAATCCTTGTGCTGCCCTCGCGGGACCACCCCTGACTTCAGCGTCTTAGGCCAATCCTCCGGCAGCATAGCTCCCTTCGTCTCTCTGAGGTCCTTAACTATCTTAACTGGTCCTTGTAGGAAAGCTTACTCAACCTGGATTTGAAGGACACATCCGCTGCCCAGTTACGCAACTAGAGAAAACATCTCGCCGCAATAATCGACACCATAGATTTGGCCAAGGCTCATACCATATCATAAAAGGCATTGGCCAGGTATGCGGATACAGATTCCAACTTAGCCACTGCAGGATTCTTCTCAGCAGGGGAATCTGCTTCTGAAAAACCCTGAACTCACCAGGGTCAGGCTCTGGTAATGTAGGACCCACAGATCGCAGCCTGAAGGTTCAGAACATACATGTTGAAAACCTGCTTGAGGAAAGTCTCTAATTTGCGATCCTACAGGTCTTTAAGGGCCACACCACACTCTACGGAAATTGTGATCTTTTTAGTCACTGCCGCGACCAAAGCATCAACCTTTGGCATCTGCAGGAGCTCCTTCTCCTCCTGCGGAATGGGTTACAAATGAGCCAGCGCCTTCCCTTCCCTGAGGCCAGTCTCTGGCACCTCCCATTCTTCTTCAATCATCTTTTTAATGATTTGATGAACTGGGAAAGCGTTATGAGCTGGCCTAAACATAGTACATGACGGCAGATAAAGACCAGTATGATCCATTTAGTCTGCCCAGCAAGGCGGCAAGAGTAGCTGCACCTGCTGCTCCATGCAGATCACCCCTCCCCATGCCTTTGTTTAGGGGTGTACCCACCGCTCCATGTAGGTCTGGAGACCACTGACTTTTGTTGAGATATAAGAAATAAATAGTTATGTTTACTTTCATTTTATCCTGTTTCTATAAAAGGGATCCACTGTATCTGTCCCATGCCATTTTGAATTCTGTCACTGTATTTGCCCTCACCACTTCCATCAGGAGGGCATGCCAAGAATCCACCACCCTTTCAGTGAAAATGTATTTCCTGACATTGCCTTTCAGTTTACCCCCTTGCAGCTTCATGCTATGCCCTCTAGTTTAACAGCTTCCCCATCTTGAAAGAAGTTTGTTTGTTCATTAATACTCTAAATATTTAAAAGTCTGAATCATATCTTCCCCTATCCCTCCTCTCCTCCAGAGTGTACCTCTACAATAATGGATCCTCCAGCAGATCTTGTGTGACTGCTGGAGGAGGCAGAATATTCAGAGCTGCCAGTGAATAATCAAAGCCGCCAACTTGTCCCTATGAAAGGCCCTCACGGTATTGGGATCTTCCCCCGCAGAATCTCCTCTTCTTCTAGAATAAGTCTGAGGGTCCCTCCCCTGGATCCTCAGAAGTCTGGGACATGGGACATCCTCCCTCATCTCAGAGGCTGCTCCCATTGCCCCCATCTCAGAGGCTGCTCTTTGGAGACTCATAGTGGGGCAGACTAGCTCACCCTTGAGAGGAGTCTGCCCTGCCCCTGGGCACCGAGCTCTCCTGAGGCAATATAACCTTATATCTCCAGGGATCGGGGAGAGCGGCAGCAGCTGAAAACAAGATCAAAGGGCTGGACGGGAGTTCCTGTTCACTTCCCTCAAACTGCCTCAGAACGGCATTTAAACCGCTGCGCCTGAGGGCCTCGCCAGAGGGCCCTTTGGCGTGGCCCTTAGGTGTAGGACCGTGCGGGACCGAGTAAACTGCTGCTATATGTTGGTTCTTGCATGTTTTTCATAGTTAAATGTTATGTAAGGTATGTAATGTGTTTCCTTGTGGTTGTACTCCTAGTGTCTAGTACTTCAATGTACTGATAATGTAATGTTTGTTTCCTTTACCTTTGTTTAACCTTGTGCTGTATTGACCGCTTTGATTGAAGGAAAAGGCGGGATACAAAACTTGTTAAATAAATAGAGTACAAAATCCGGACCCTCCAGATCAAAAAAAAGTACTCTCCTGAGCGGGATCAGTCATTCGCCTACCCTTATTAGCCTTCAGTACCTTCTTGCCGCTCTCTCCTGTGTCTGCAGAGGAAATGGCAGCCGCATTTGCCACCAAAAATTGCCTTCTTGGTGTTATCTGTTGCATTGCGGCCCAACCCCCCAGCATGCACCTCTATGTCATATGATGATTGAAAAAACAGTGCAAAGACAACTTCAGGACCACATCGACATGAATGCCCCACTGGACATCCACCAGCATGGCTTTAAACCCCAGCACAATGTGGAAACACTACTCGCCTCCCTCTTTGACAATCTACTAAGAGGCATAGATAACATAAAGAACGGATTCCTGTTAGTGTTCATGGACATCACGGCAGCCTTTGACACTGTGTCCCACACCAGGTTACTGTAACGCCTGCAGCAGATAGGAGTACGTAAGAATACCCTGAACTGGTTTACCTCCTACTTGAAAGACCGAACACAACAAGTCAAATGCGCCCAAAAGAAATCTCTGCAGTTCCCTGTTACACAAGGAATACAAGGATCAGCTCTGTCATCAATACTCTTTAACATATACATCCAACCCTTATGCAACATCAAACGCCACAAACGTCTCTATCACCTCTATGCTGACGACATCATAGTGTATGCGCCAATCAACCTACAAGTACCTGGCACCACAACAATAACCAGATGCCTTGAAGACATGAATGCCTGGCTCGCAGCTAATAACCTGATGATCAACTATGATAAAACAGGCAATGTTCGTCACCAGGAACCCCACTTTCGTTCTGCCACAAACCATCAACATTCTAGACAAACCAATAGCGGTCAAGGATGAAGTTAAGTACCTGGGCATCACAATGGACAGAGCCCTGAACCTGAAATTTCACACAGCCAAAACAGCAAACAAGGCCTATCTATGTTTAAGGACCATCAGAAAGCTCAAACCAATACTCCGCCAAGACCACTTCCGCACAGTGTGCCAAGCACTCATCAGACCTCTGCTTGATTATGGAAACTCATTGTTTCAAGGCCTCCCCCAGCAGACCCTACACCGACTCCAAATGGTACAAAACACTACAGCACGCATCATTACAGACACTGCAAGAACTGAGCACATCACCCCCGTCTTACAGCAGCTGCATTGGCTCCCAATGATGGCCAGGGCAAAATACAAAACAATCATGATCATCTTTAAAATCTTCCACCATCAATCGTCAGATATCATAACAAAGGATATCAGCAATAGACCAAGAAGAACCAATAATGACAACAGGATTGGCACACCTGCAGGATATCACAAGTCTAAACAAGCAACCTCAAGAAGATGAAATTAGACTTACCTGCTAATTGTAGTTCCTGGAGTGTAGCCAGTCTAGTCCTGGACCTCTGGGTTCCCAATCCAATCCAGCAGCTGGAGACTGAGGAAACTCCTCCTTTTTTCTGATGTCACCGGTATATCCACTTGGAATCCGCCTCCAGGCATCAGTAACCTACTGACAAAGCAGACTCACCGGAGACACAATTAAGACCGCACACATAGAAATTATTCCACAACCATGCCCAAATTACCTAAAAACTATCTAAAAACTAAGCAACCCTTGGGAGGTTACAGCACAGCAACGTACTGCAAACAAGCTCCCCGCCGTTTGAAACTGTGACTTGAACTGAAGCAAGATTCTCCTCCCAGAAGGGAAAGGAAAGAAAGAAACCACCCGCTTCAGCCGTCATAGGGAAATAACAGGTATACTACATGACCAACCCCACCCCCCCTTGAGTGTTCTCGTTATCTTTTTTTTTTTTTTTTTTCAGAGCAATAAAGTACCATGCCCACTCACAGCACCTAACCCCGTAGGGTGTAAATAAGACTCTTACCTGTAAGTGGATCCTCGTCCAGGCAATAAGGACGCAGAATGCCTAGGGAGGGATACAGGACTAGACTGGCTACACTCCAGGAACTACAATTAGCAGGTAAGTCTAATTTCATCTTCCTGATCGTGTAACCAGTCTAGTCCTGGACCTCTGGGTAAGTACCAGAGCAGTAAACGCAAATCAGACTTGGGAGGGCCCTGGACGACCCGCCTGTAACACTGCCGAAGCAAAGGACGTCTCCTCCCGTGCAAACACATCAAGGTGGTAATGCTGTGCAAACGAATTTAAGGAGGACCAAGTAGCCGCTTTGCAAATGTCCGCCGGAGGCACTAAGCGGAACTCCGCCCAGGAGGCAGCCTGCGCTCTTGTGGAATGAGCCCGAAGCCCTTCTGGCACCGCCTTCCCTTTCAACAAATAGGCGGATGCGATGGTATCCTTGAGCCAACGAGCAATGGACGCTTTCGACGCCGCTTCCCCCTTCCTAGGACCCGCAAACAGCACAAAAAGTTTGTCGGACTTGCGAAAATCAACGGTCCTGCGAAGGTACCGTTTCAAAGCCCTGCGGACATCCAAGAGATGCAAGCTCTTTGAATCTGACGTGCTCCCCTCTGGAGCGAATACGGGTAAGGAAATCTCCTGGTTGACATGGAAAGGGGACACCACCTTTGGAAGAAAAGCCGGAACCGTCCGCAGAACCACTTTGGAAGGGAAGAACGAGAGAAAAGGCTCCCTGCAGGAAAGCGCTTGTAACTCTGAGATTCTCCGAGCCAAACTTATGGCCACTAAGAACACTACCTTTAAGGTGATATCTTTGAGGGTCGCTCGGGAGAGCGGTTCGAAGGGCGGACGCTCGAGCGCGTCTAAGACAGTCGGCAAATGCCACTTCGGGATGACCTGCCTAAGCGGCGGCCGCAGCAGCAATGCCGCACGCAAGAAACGCTTAATATCCCAATGACAACCGAGAGAGCGCCCCCCAACTTTGCCTCTGTAGCACGACAACGCTGCCACGTGCACCCGCAATGTCGCCGCTGCAAGGCCTTTGTCAAGCCCAGCCTGCAAGAACTCCAGAATATGAGAGACAGAGGCGTGCAAGGCCGCACAACTCCGGGTCTCGCACCAGGCCTCGAAGAGTCTCCAGACGCGGATATACGCAAGGGAAGTAGAACGTTTTCTCGCCTTCAGGAGGGTAGAAATGACGGCCGCCGAATACCCTCGCGCCCTTAACCGAGCCCTTTCAAGAGCCAGGCCGTAAGCGAGAATCGACCTACGTGCGGCATGAGCAGAGGTCCCTGCGTCAGAAGATCCGCCCGAGGTGGAAGCCGCCATGGTTGGGACACCGACAGACGAACGAGATCCCCGTACCAGGGTCGCCGCGGCCAGTCTGGGGCTATCAGAATCACCTGTCCGTCGAACTGCGCTATCCACTGTAGGACCCTTCCGATCAGCACCCACGGAGGAAACACATATAGTAGCTGACCGGCCGGCCACTCCTGAATGAGAGCGTCCAGTCCCTCGGACATCCTTTCCCGCCTTCTGCTGAAGAAGCGTCCGACCTTTGCCGAGGAAAAGGTGGCCATCAGATCCATGACCGGCGTGCCCCACCTGCGCACGATCAACTCGAAAACACCGGGATGAAGGACCCATTCCCCCGGATCCACTCTCACCCGACTGAGGGAATCTGCCTGGACATTGTCTACGCCCGTGACATGCGCCGCTGACAGATCCAGCAGGTGCTCTTCCGCCCAAGTGAACAGGACTTCTGCTTCGGCTTCCAGTCCCACGCTGCTGGTGCCGCCCTGCCTGTTTACGTAGGAGACCGCCGTCGCATTGTCCGAGAGCACCCGTACCGCCTTGCCGCTGAGAAAAGGCTGGAACGCCTGTAGAGCGAGAGTCACCGCCCGAAGCTCCAAACGGTTTATCTGCCAATTCTGCTCCGGCACTGACCACCGACCCTGCGCGAACCGACCTTGGCAATGAGCGCCCCAACTTGAAAGGCTGGCGTCCGTCATCACCGCTATCCAGGCCGGCAGGTCCAGAGGCCTCCCTTTCTCTAATGTTGCGGGAATCAACCACCAACGCAGGGAGCGACGAGTTTCGGCCGGACAAAGCAGTCTCTGAGACAGAGAGTCCCGCTGATGCGACCAACGACGAAGCAACGCCCGTTGTAAAAGGTGCATATGTGCCCGTGCCCACGGGACCGTCTCTATGGCCGCCGCCATCGTTCCTAACAACTGCAGATACTGCCACGCTGAGGGCGCCGGACAGCGGAGAAACCGACGAACCAGTTGCCGAAGACTCTGCGCTCTCTCCACCGTAAGAAACACCCTTCCTACTGCGGTGTCGAAGCGAGCTCCCAGATACTCCAGGTTTTGAGCAGGCACCAGGTGACTATTGGCCCTGTTGACAATCCAACCTAGCTCCTCCAGAAAACGCCACCACTCGTGCAGTAGCTTGCTCGCTCTCGGCTCTCGATTGCGCATGAATCAACCAGTCGTCCAGATAGGGGTGTACTAATAGGCCTTCCTTCCTTAGGGCCGCCGCCACTACCACCATGACTTTGGTAAACGTGCGCGGAGCCGTCGCTAGGCCGAACGGCAGCGCCCGGAACTGATAGTGGCCGAAAGGAACCGCAAAACGGAGAAATCTGTGATGGTCCGGCCGAATGGGAATGTGAAGGTAAGCCTCCGACAGATCTAGAGCGGTCAGAAATTCTCCCGGCTGCACCGCCACAATAACCGATCTGAGCGTCTCCATACGGAAGTGAGACACCCGCAGGCAACGATTCACGCCTTTTAGATCCAGAATCGGCCGAACGCCACCCCCTTTTTTGGGTACGACGAAGTAGATGGAGTAACGACCTTCGCCGCGCTGGCCTGGGGGTACTGGCACGATGGCCCTGAGGTCCAGCAGCCGTTGAACCGTCTCCCGTAGAGCTGCAGATTTGGCGGGGGACCTCCCAGGAGACAGAACAAAGGTGTCCCGCACAGGCCTCAGAAGCTCCAGGGCGTAGCCCTCCCGGATCACTTCGAGGACCCATTGATCGGACGTCACCCGGGCCCAGGCAGGAAGAAACTCCAGCAGCCGACCCCCGACCGGCTGCAAGAGAGCCTGGGCCCCCGGTATTTCATTGCTGCTTTTTGGCCGCGAAGGACGAGGAGGAGGTCGGTCCAAACCCCCGCCCAGCGCCTCGAAACCCCCGGGGACCATGTCCTCTGCCAGAGAAGCGACCCCGCTGTGCCGGGGCAAAGCGTTGGGCCCTAAATCGCCGAAATTCGCGCTGCAGACCTCTACCAGCCGAGCCCGGTCGAACAGACTTAGGCTTGTCCTCCGGCAGCTTACCTCCCTTGGACTCCCACAAATCCTTGACCAATTTCTCCAAGTCCTCACCGAACAACAGACGTCCCTTAAAGGGAAGCTTGCTCAACCTAGCCTTGGAGGAACTGTCCGCCGCCCAGTTGCGCAGCCACAAGTATCGTCGTGCTGCTACTGCTGAGGCCATACTGTTGAACAAACCACGCATAAGATCATATTGACTGTCGGCCAAATAGGCTGCACCCGATTCCAGCCTAGTTGCCTCCCCAGACTCGTCACCCCCTTGAGCGACCTGTACTCTCTGGGCCCAGCGGAGGCACGCCCTGGCGACCCAAGCCCCGCAGATAGCGGCTTGGAGCGACAGCGCATTTACGTCAAAGATCTGGCGCAATAAAACATCCAGCTTCCTATCTTGGGGGTCCTTCAGGGCCGCACTATCCTCCACCGGGATGGTAGTCTTCTTAGTAACCGCCGACACCGCGGCATCCACCTTGGGAGACTTGAAGGCCTCCCTGTCCTGATCCAAAAGAGGGTAAAGACGCCCCACGATCCTGGACCCCTTAAGAGGAGCTTCGGGCAGGTTCCACTCTTCTTGAATCATCTCCCGAAAGACGCGGTGCACCGGGAAAGCCCGCTGATTCTTTCTGAAAACTTGCAGGAGCGGGTCCTCCAGGGTCTCCTCTACTGCTGATCCGGGGACCGGCATATTCAAAACGGTCAGGGTCTCACTAATCAAAGCTGGGAGCTCTTCTTTCCGGAAAACCCGAACCACGCGGGCTTGATCTTCCCTTTCAGAGAGCTCACCTTCTTCGAGCTCGTCCTCCAGCTCAAGAGCCCCCGCATCCACATCCGAGAGATGACCCTCCGAGGCTAAAGACGGCTCCGCCGGCGCTCCCTCGGAACGCGGCCTCTTGGGCTCGCAGGAAGAACCTGCGGTGGTGAGAGGCACCGCCGCCCTCTTGCTCCCACTGCGAGAACCTGGCTCCGAGACTTGCGGAACAGGGGCCCCGAGGGCCCTCTGAAGCAGGGCAACAAAATCCTGCGAGAAGATGGCGGAAAGGTCCGGTGGTAAGGGGGCCTGGGGGGGAAGAGGGACCGGCGCAGAGGACGGACCCGCTACCGGCTCCTCCAGGGCCTTCTCTGGCAGAAGAGGCTCTGAGCACCCCGGTTCAGGCTCGTGCATGCCCTCCGAGTCCATTCTGATAGAATCTGCTGGAGCCGGATCTCTAACACAGGCCTTACAGAGCCCGGATAGAGTGCCTTTCTTTACCCCACAAACTAAGCACACCGGCTTAGAAGGCATAGTAAGGGAATCAACAAAGAAAAACCGCACGGAGTGACAGGAAAAAATCGAACAACCCCATAGACGTCGAGAAACAGAAAAAGACCCGAAGCGCTGTTGAAAACCGCGCGGGAAAAACGCGGCCCCGAGAGGTCCGCCACGCGGCTAGGCCCGCGGCGCGCTTTCGTGCCTAAATCAGCAACTGCCAACTGCCGCGAAAGAAACAATAGTCCCTTTAGAAAGGCGCAGGTATGGGCCCGCGACAAACAGCGTACTCACCAGGCAGTCTCCTCGATGAGAAGAAAGGAGTGCTGACGCTACCGGAGGGAACCGCGCACTGCTGAAATCAGCGGGCGATCTGACACACACACTCTCGGTCTGCCAGTGCACTGACAGGCAGGCTTCTGTGTGGCGCTGGCAAGACCGGACTCCGGAGCGGCCCCCCTCGACCTGTAGACTGCTTGGAAGCAAACAGCTACGGCACTACCCCAATGCTCTCAGACAGCCTGAGACCTAGCACTGAAGCGGGAGGGGGGGGGGAGGGGACAAGGCTAGGGCAAGAGATAGCAAAGAAGGAGACGTGAGCCTCAGTTAAAGGCACAGTCCACCAAAATCCCCTCTGTCCTGTAAGTCTCTAAAAGAAGATAAAGAAAAAATCCATTAATTAAAGGAAAAACTTAATTGATTCTCCAGTGAGCCCGGACCACCGGGCTCCAACCTATCCAGCTGCTTGGAGACTGAGGTTACTGATGCCTGGAGGCGGATTCCAAGTGGATATACCGGTGACATCAGAAAAAAGGAGGAGTTTCCTCAGTCTCCAGCTGCTGGATTTGATTGGGAACCCAGAGGTCCAGGACTAGACTGGTTACACGATCAGGAAGAGCTTCTTTGCTACTGGCGTCCACGCTCTGGAACTCCCTCCCGATGAGTCTGAGGGCCATGAACGATTCCAGAGACTTCTGCAAGGCCCTCAAAACCCTGCTCTTCATAGAAACCTACGAACAGACAACCAACAAAAACTCCACCCGAACAGTAATGCAAAGAACAGTAATGCAACTACCTCAATACAACTACCTCCACCATCTCAATACCCACCCCAACTAAACCTATACCCGTACAGTGTATAATGTATAATGTCGTTAAGTACCCTCATGTTAAATGTAACCCTCCAATTGTGATGTGACCACTTTGATTGTAGAATAAGGTGGTATACAAATCTGTCTAAATAAATAAATAAATAAAATGTCCCTGGGTGCAAAAAAACCACTGCAAACAGAGCCAAACACACTTTTCCAGGTCGCGAAAAAGAATGCCTCTCGGCGCTAGAATGTGTCCGAATGCCGTAACTGAGAGAAAACCTGGCAGGCTGCCACACCAAAAAAACACCGCCGCTCTGCTAAGCCTACTGCGGAGGAAACCCAGAAAAATACGGACACCCCCACAAATACAGACATTCACCAGCGTCTAACAGAGTTGAGCCATCAATGCTGAAAGGCAGGACTTTTAACTCTAAACAAATAATTATTTGAAACTGCCTTTAAGGGACCTTGCGAGCTTGTCTAGACATCCCAGGACCCTACCAAACCCACCAAAGGATTCTGTCAGCCAGACCTTTTTGTCTGATGGCACTCTGCACTGGCCCAGAAAAGGTCCAGTGATAGCCAGCTCCAAGCTTTGTTGCACTGTACTCTAACGCTCTCTCACAGAATTGATCATCTCAGTAACAAAAAAAGTGAATAGGCTAAGGCCTACAGTAGGGTCCAGCCACGCAGAGGTTCCTTCTTTAGCTTCCGAGGACTGAGCTACTGGTCCGTGGGCCCCAAGGAAGGAGCTCTTCTACTATGACATTAAAATTCGGACATGCTCAGTCCTCAGCTGCGGAAGGGGGATGAGAACCTATGAGTTCTGGACTGGAGGGACGATATGGAAAAATAGTTTTGCATGGTGATCCCTGGCAGCTCAGAAATCCCCTTGCATAAATGTACACCTGCTCCATGATCATGTAAAAGTAGGTGCAATCTTGCATTGTGCTTCCTTTTTAAGTATACGAGGTCTTAATTCAATTGTATAACTGCCACTTGCCATATGTAAAGCACACTTTATAGGCTAAAAAATACTTCTATAGATTGTCCTAGGCTTGATCCCCGCAGCATTTTATTTTTAAAATTGTAAAACTGCTTTTAAGCCTTTTCGTAATAATTTTCAGCTGTTAGCTGAAATACTGTTATATAGTTAGTTAAAGTACATCGTGTTGCTATTGGGCATGCTTAAAGTTGCTTTGCTCCTACTAGTAATGCGATTTTTTAACGATCTCTCAGAAGTTGCTATGCTTTCTTTTTCTCAGTCCTTTAAAATAATCTATGTTTATTTAAATGTATGCACAAATAATAACAATGTTATTTGATTGGTAAACCTATATATATAGTAACATAGTAAATGACGGCAGATAAAGACCAGTATGGTCCATCTAGTCTGCCCAGCAATATGGCAGGAGTAGGTGCACCCCTTCCCATGTCTTTTAGGGAATAGGTGCACCCCTACCCATGTCTTTGCTTAGTGGTGCATCCCTCCCCATATCTTTATTTCTTTGTTTGTTTAGTGGTGAACCCACCGCTCCTCCCCCCCCATCGCTCCATGTAGGATACCCCTATTTGTTGAGAAATTAGATGGTTCAGTTTATTTTGATTTAATCTTGTTGCTGTAAAGTGATATACTGTGTCTGTCCCAGGCCACTTTGAATTCCGTCACTGTGTTTGCCCCCACCACCTCCATCGGGAGGACATTCCAAGCATCCACCACCCTTTCAGTAAAAAAGTATTTCCTGACATTGCCTTTCAATTTACTACCTTGCAGCTTCATTCATGCCTTCTAGTTTTACAGCTTCCCCGTCTCTGGAAGAGGTTTGTTTGTTCATTATTTCTCTTTAAGAATTTAAAGGTCTGAATCATATCTCCCCATCCCTCCTCTCCTCCGAAGTGTACAATCTTGGTATCTGTACTAGTAAAGATCTATCAATTAACGCTAAGCCAGGAGCAATGTTTTTATCCAAGCCTGATTTTTGCTTGGGATAAACGGCTGAGACTTTAAAATGCCCCAAAATACTCAAAAACACAAATATAAAGTATTTCTCTACTGCTATATGGATACTCTGCCGTGCAGATCTAAAGGAATTGAACGTCCAAAGCAAGTGTCAAAAGGTTTGTTTTTCTTTAAAAAAATATGGTTGATGGTTCGTTCAGCAAAGGAATGAGCGATAAACGGACTGTTCAGCCCATGTGAGTCCTTTGTAAATAAACTAACAAGTGGGCCTACAGGCTGATGTAAAATACTCACTCCTCAAATGTTTGCAAATAATTACTTTTTGCATCACTTCAGCCTTTTTTTTTACAGAACAAAGGAGCTGATGGTGACGTTTGGAGCAGAGGGTGTTTTAAAACCCCAAGCCTATGGGTTGGTCTCATGGCTCAAGCTGGTGACAAATAGCTAGAGTCAGCTTTCGCAGGAAAGGACGGCTCGAGTTCGTACCTACTGCGAATATGGTATGTTCAGGTCTAGGGAAGAGAGGAGCGTCTCAGTGTTATGGCAAATCCTGCTGGCTAAGGAGTTGTGCTTATGGTCACCTCAGGGACAGCACCTCTCTAGCCCTCTGGTAAAAGGCTTCTTCTTGGTCGGGGATTAAAGCTTAGCGGGAGGGGGAGGAGGGCATGACTCGATCAAACTCACTGTCCCTGAGGAACTGGAGAAGCATTGATTCCAACGAAGCAGTAGCACTTCCAATGTAAATCCAAATCGTTGGAAATCTACATGTTTTGCAGTAGAAGACAACGAAAAAGAGGAATACAGGCACAGGTGTCTACTTCTCTCCTGGTTCACCACAACAAATCCTAGGGTAGCTTGAAGAACCTCTAAAGCTGAGAGCCGAGGAGACTGCGGAGCCCCAACGCAAGCGAATAAGACTCAGCTATAAACTCGCATCCTGCGACTGTCCCAACTCCCGAGTTCGGATTCGCGCTCTGCCCGCATTCGCAGCAGCTTTCACCTCATTCATTCATACGGGTAACTTCCCTGCCGTCCAATCCGGTCTTTCCTTATTTTCCTGGGTTCTGTTTCGTCACTCGAACTTGCTACCCTACGTACTCCTCGATAATTGCTACGCCCCAGACTGACGGAACCAGGCGACAGCCAATGGTGTCCTCCCTTTCTTTTGAACCCTCCACTAGCTCGCGCGGAGAGGCGGGAGCAGGCCGCAGCTAAGTTAGATCGCATTTGTGTTATGTGTGCTATGGACTCAGCCTAGTGATATTGACAATAGACAGAAAGGAAATTGACAGAAAGAAATAAGGGTTAACTCAAAGAGCGGCCGTCCATCGGTCACTGGGCACGTCCCCGGCTCGCGGCGGGCTCCAGCGGAAGGCGCGCGGGGAATGTAACTGGTGCGGACGAGGAACCAGCAGCGCTTGTTATTGGATGGAACTAGGAGGATTAGCCAGAGACTAACAGTAGTGTTCGGGCTCGCTGCGCTGAGGCCTAGGCTAGCTGCCACCACTGCTGCTGCTGCCGCCGCTGCTCCGGGCAGGAGAGACTTGGGGAGACTGGCTGCTGCCGCCGCCGCCGCCTTTCCGGGGACCCACAAATCCCAAGCGGGTGCCGCTGCCCAGCAGATATTCCTCCTCACCTCGGATTCTTACCCGAGAGCCTCAAGGTACTGTCGCCGAACACATTCTGCCCGTCAGTGCTGGATCCCCGGGGTGTGGGACGGGAACTCGGGTCGTGCAGAACTGTCCCCCTCCCCCCTAGGGCTTCAGAGCCTTCATTGTTTCCAGGAAAGCTGATGGGATGCTGCTTACTACAAGCATCCTATTATTTTGGGGATCAGCGCCTGGCTGGAACTAGGAGCTGTTCATGTACATCTTCCACGGACTCGCTTTCCTGTGACATCTATCGGCATTTCATCACCCACCACATTTCCTTCCTTGCTTGCTTTCTGGCAATTCTGAATAAATTTAAGTGCCGCCGCCTTTTCATACAAAATGCTTTTCACAAATTGTACCTTTTATTGCCAAAATTATAGACGGCATATCAAAATCACATTTGTTGGATTCTGGTAATGCATAACCCTTTTTATTTCACTGAAAACATTGCAGTTCAGTGACAGAAAGGACAATTAATTACCCGTATTGGTTTCCAGCAATGTTTTCGAGGCCAGATGTAGTCTTGCAAAGAGAGAATCGGACCTTAATAATTGATCATGCAGGTTAATGAGACTGTTAATAAATTTCCAGCACAGAAGGGAAGTTTAAATAAAGCCCCTGGCTGACATATGCACACACTGATCCTGCAGTTGAAAGTGACGTGCTGGACAGTCAGCCTTGCGTTATTGCTGCCTGCCCCTGTGCTAGGTTCCTAACCTGATATTTCTGCTTAAATGCAAGGAATAACCTCATTGCTATTTGCATACCGTGTTCGAATGGAAGATATACTTTTCATTGAGATCGTAAGTTTCACCTGAATCTCAGGGATCTGAGCATCAGGACTGTTGGAAATTACCAGAATCCTGCATATAGAGCAGGTAACCATTTTTTATTTACCTGAGTGCATTTTGGAAAATATTAAGGTTGGAAACGCATGTTTCATTTCTTGAATGGCATGGCCGATAATTTTGATTCAGCGTTGTAGTATGTCTCCAGTTAACTCCACCATTTTTTTCCTACATAAGATCTGCATACCATGGAAATGGTGACTTTTTTTAAAATTAGTGTATGGTTCCACTGTGTTTAATGTAAACGAGATCATATTATAAGTGTAAATACAAAAAACTCCCTTTAAAAGTGATTGAACATCCAGAAATGTCAGATCCAAAACTAATATATGCAACTATGCAGCTCTGGGAGAGACATTTTACTTTCTAGGAAGTTAGGATGGTATTATTTATAAATGGGATTTGACTGTCCTTAAAACTGACATTTATAGCCCAGTATCACATTTTTGTTTTGTTTACCCTCCAAGTTACTCCTAACCCAGTTATCAAAGGAAAATATTCATTTTTACAAACGACTTAAAGTAATTTCATATCTCAGATTTACTTATATGCTGCCAGGTAGTATAGCATGAAGTAATTGACAGTGGCTTCTAAAATTGTGAGTCATTTTCTTTCCTAAATTTGTTCATCTTATGTAAAGTGTTGATGTTTTTGATATGTTCAATTATATTTTGTATAAAGCTAATACATTTAGTTCATTGTGACGATGTAATGGAATTGTGAGGGGTTTCAGAAAACACCTATTAAAAAGTTCATTAGTTTAGATTTCAGTCTATTTTGACATGCTTAGGGATTTCAGCTACTTTAAATTCTGAGACAATATGGTAATATTCAGTAGAAGAATGCAAGAAAAATGTGAAATCTACAAATAAGCAACAAATACAAGTGGAGAAATTCTGCATAATTCTGAATGTTAGTTTTCCAAGAATGTAGGTTCTTAAAATAGCACATTAAAGAAAAGAAAGTTTATAACATTCACACAAAACATGCAGCTTTTCTAGATTTGTGATTAAGCCTTAAAATCTGTTCTGGGGTATCGCCTAGTAGAAGTTTTACGTTGTGCTATATATATTGTCTTACCTGTTCCTGCTAACACCCAATGGGATCTTGTTTATAATACTTTTCTTCACTTCAGTAGGGATATGTCCTCGGCACCAACCACTCCTCCATCAGTGGATAAAGTAGACGGATTTTCTCGGAAGTCTGTCAGGAAAGCAAGGCAGAAGAGATCGCAAAGCTCCTCCCAGTTTAGGTCTCAGGGCAAGCCAATTGAGTTAACCCCTTTGCCTCTGCTAAAAGGTAAGACTGAGATGCCTTTGCAGAACATTCTTGGGGTGGGATATTTGCGTGGATGTTGAATTTTAAGATCTCTTTAGTGATTTATTCACTATTGGTGTATACAAAGGTATTAGACTTGTGAAGGTATATATGTATGCACATTATAGTGATTGTGTTTTTTTAAACACTCCTTGTTTTTAACATTTATTTTTGCAGTATTTTTCCAAACTATCCTTTTGAAGTAAGCTTTTTCTTGTATTATTTTTCTTTCTCTGCATCTCTACTATCTAATACAAGTGATTTCAATTTAAACAAAAAACACACACCCCTCCCCCACTCTACAGTGTTTACTGATGACTTTTAGAAGATTTGGGGCATCTTTCTTTTTACCAATGGTGGAACCGTCATCATGTTGGGGATTCCTTAAATTGCAGACATAGTGGAAATATGCATCATTTCTTGCTTCCTTTCCTGACACTGACATGCTTTGGAGCTAATGCAGACACTGATGATGCTTTAGAAAGACTTTACTTTTGGGATTGTAGTGCGTTATCACTCTGCCAGCTTGCAGCACTGGAATTTCCAGAGAAGTAGTGTTGTTTTTGTTTATGTGAGATTTTTTTTATTGTAATCTGCTCTGTCCAATTTTTTGATTTGAAAAGATGAAAAAAAAAAGAAATAATAGAAAAGCAGTTGTTTTGGAGAGGATGAGTGAGGAATTGAGGGCTAAGTTTATGGAAAAAAGAATAAAGGTTTGAAATAATGAAAATTGTAATGGCATCTACACATTGTCTGATCATAAAATCCATACTTACCTTTTTATTTTCCCATGAAACGTTTATTTATTGCACATGCAGAATATTAGTTGTTCTGCCCTTTTAGCCTGCCTTTATGGAAAGGGACACATACTCCTGTATGCATGTTTGCTGTGAGTCTCTCTACCTCATATAAATGCTGCTTTTCCAGAGACATTATAATTATGTCCCAAAGCAGCAGTGTCATGCCATATAGTGATCAATGGGAGCTCGTACTGGCCAGTGGGATATACCTTGTATTGGTGCTTCATTAAGGGCCATGTTTACTAAAGTGTGCTACAAATGCAGCCATGCTAAAAACTCCCATGCTAACTGCTTAGTGTGGGTTGGGGTGGATATTGGGTGAGTTAGGGGTGGAGTGTGGGTGTTGACTGCGCATTGTGGCAATGTGGGTATCAGCACATAATCACTATCAATGTCTCAGTATGGGTGAATTTACTGCTACCTCAGTGAGTGGCTGGAAACTGCATCCTTGGTTTTGCAGCTATTAGGTTAGTGCAGGGGTGGTGCTGGAGCTGCATTAACTGCATGGGGGCATGACATGCACACCCCCCATTAGTTAGCAGGGGCCCTGTGCCACTCCCAAGCTAATTCTTAGGGCTGAACTTGTAGAAAACTACTGAGGTTTAGTAAACATACCCTAAGTGAGCTAGCATGGCACAGACTGATAGGTGAAGAAAGAACTTGTTTCCTCCTGCAGCTTGTACTTCGATTTAGCAGTGGAGTCCATGCTTGCATACTATAACATACGTCTTGCATGCCTGCTACCTGCCTTTGCCTGCAGTGACTAAGGACAGGTGGGTAGCATGCAAGGCTCCAGACTCAGCAGCCCTAGCAATGCAGATTGGGGTATTTGGAGCATATATAATGCTGCTGATCACCGTGGCCATCTCCTTTCATCTTTCCTGTTTCAGTGTAGAAGCATAGGAAGGGGGGGGGGCCTTCCTACTTCTTGACACCCCCCCAACTAAATAGGCAAACTATGCCTATGGACACTGCAAGAGAAGAGGGGCAGAAAGAAAATTCTACCTTAGCAGCTACCATTGCAGCTTTAGCCTGACCTGTTCCCCCTCCACCCTCCATTTTGGAGGGTACATTTTGTATTGCCTCAGGCATCAGAATACCTGATCTCGGCCTTCTAGGAGAAAGAAATGGAAGCATTTTCTGGCATATAGTAAGGCTGCAGATATCTCTAGTGAAAGGAAATGGAAGCATGTTCTTGAAGTGGAGCTGTTGTTGTTGTTAAGTGCCGTCGAGTCGGAGTCGACTCATGGCGACCCTCTGGATAGCTATCTTAAATTGTGTTCGGTCTTCAGTCAGGCGGCTCATTGTTGACAGACTGGCACCTGTAGCTGCTGTTATTGTATCGATCCATCTCATTGCTGGCCTTCCTCTTTTGCGTTGACCTTCTATCTTGCCAAGCATAATGTCTTTCTCTAATGATCTCTCTCTTCGCATGATGTGTCCAAAGTATGAAAGTCGAAGTCTTGTCATCTGAGCTTCTAAAGAAAGCTTAGGTTTGATCTCCTCTAGTATCGACTGGTTTGTTCTTCGGGCAGTCCATGTTATACACAGTATTCGCCGCCAGCACCATAATTCAAAGGCATCAATTTTCTTCCTGTCTGTCTTTTTCACTGTCCAGCTTTCACATCCATATGATGTTATTGAAAATACCATGGCTTGAACAAGTCAAATCTTTGTATGGAGTGAGACATCTCTGCTCTTGAGAATCATATCTAGGTCTTTCATAGCCATTCTGCCAAGAGCAATGCGTCATCTGATTTCTTGACTGCTTGTTGCATCTTTATTGATAGTTGATCCAAGTAGGTTAAAGTTGTTCACGATTTCAATTTCTTCTCCTTCAAGTGGGGCTAGGAGTTTGCAAACTAACAGTGAACTTATCAGTACATTAGATGAACAGTTACTGCATTCCTAGTCCTCTCTTTGTAAAATATATACCTTGATCCACATCCTTTCTTTATCTTGATGCTGGCACTGTATATGACAACAGAGGAGTGATTCAGGTTTCCTGTCCTGGAATGACATGGTTGAGGCATTGGCATAGTTTGTGAGTGAGGGGACAGTGAGGATAATAGCAACTCCACCAAATGCTTGGGGTACTGGTGCTGAATTGTCATTCTTGTCCATCTTCTACCTGCTAATATGGCATCCCTATCCCATACTTCCCTCCATTCCCCTAGGCTATGCAGGCAAGCTGTGCTAATAGGTTCAACTGCATTTATGGAGTTACTGCCTTTTGGAAGAGGCTGATGTACCGTAGGTTTTTATATTTACTGCTAGAAGAGACTGAATGCTTCAGCAGGTGTCGGCCAGCAGCAAAGTTTGAGGTTTCTGAGGTGAGCTGGTTTTTGGTAATTTTAGCTTTTCTATTATTATGCAAACTTTCCACCTATTGAAAACCCTTAGTATCTTTTGTGATCAATATGCAATCCATATAACAGTTGACAGCTGTAGCAACTTAATGATGATGATAATAATATACATCTTTACTTTTACCCTCGCCTAACCACCCCTCCACATCTGTTCACTGCAACACCCCCATACCCCATCTCTACTCCATCCACATCCTCAGAGAAATAAATGACCTCAAAACATTTCGCAAACACCTAAAAACATACCTTTTTACCACCCAATATGGATCCACAATCAACTCACCCACACCAACATCCTCCCTCAACAACTGCAGTACTCCCTCATCGCATAAATAGAATAATAGAAACCACGTCTTCGCTGCCCTATTGAACCTCCACCCACCCCTGCTGTATATAGTTTGATGTTATTATGATTTTATTATGACTTTTGTTACACCTGTTAATTGTAAAACTTTGTATATAGTTTCACTAGTTATTTGTAAATGAATATGCAACTTCGCAATTCACACTCTGTTCTCTGTAAACCGCGCTTGATCTTGGGAAAGCATGGTATAAAAATGTTTATTAAATACTTAAATAAATAAATAAATCCTCCAGCCAATTATTATTACTGCAATTAGTAATATCATTTTTATTGTTATTAATCTAGAAGTCTCTCTACCCTCCCCCGGCACCTCTAATCTCCTTGGTACTTCTTTTTACACATAAAGTTACCCTCCAGAACTGACCACAGCCTCTGGTACTTTGCTGCTTGTTGCATCCTCAAAGCAGCCACTCTGCTCCACCTATAATATCATACATATCTCCCACCAGTCAGCGATATTTCAAGGGGCTCAGCTTGCAGCCACCTCTTTGCTGTCTGTCTCCCCTCACAGCCAGCATCCTAAAAGCAACCAATTTCTACTGTTAGGTAGCCCAATTTCAAGTATTCTCCCTCTGTATTGTCAGTTCAAACTGTTTATTAACCAACAAAATGAAACATAACTATCAGACCATTTTTACAAAGACAAAAACCATTTAAGACGCTGGTATAACAGAAGTAGTCACAATTTTTACCCATTTTATGTCCCCTCCCTCCCCCTTTTCCTTCTCTCCCCACCTCCCGTCCCACTCAAGGCCGTGCATCAATGCTTTAATGGGCCCCGGCTCACCCAGTGTGTGGGTGCACTTACACGCTTCCGGGAACGCAGACCCCTCCTATTCGCTCACCTCTTTTCCCCCCCCTCCCTTTCCCCCTTGCCCCTTTCCAACCAGTCCTTGTTCCCCTCCCCTTCCCCTTCCTGCAGCGAAATCCCCAACCCACGCCTTCCCATTGCCACTGTATTCCTAAAGATCATTTAAGACATAACTGTGGCTGTGTGGTGGTAGCGTCTGAATATAGTCATCCCAAACTGCACGAAAGCGAGGGATACGTCTGTGCTCCTCTTTAGCCCAGAGTTTGCCGATGTGTAGGTGTTGGTGCAGAGCACTCCACCATTGCCAGTAATTGGGGGGGGGAGGTTCCCTGACTTCCAACCCAATAAAATGATTCTGATGCTAGGGCCCAAGTCGATTTCAGCCAGCACCGCCTTCCTGTCCAGTGACCAATACTCTTTCCATCACATGAAGCAAAGCTGCTTGTGGAGTAAGTGTCTACTTTGCAGGCCATTTTGCAAATAAATGAATGTCCCTCTAAGAGGCCTGCACCTTTTGGACAGGACCACAGCAAATGGACCAGTGGAGCACTGTCCTCTCCACATCTGGGACACTGGGACCATCCCTCATAGCTCTCAAATGACCCAGAGATAGATAAGCTTGTTGGATCACTCTGTATTGCATATCTCAAAGGAAAACTATTGCTGTAAATCTAGGGATCTTACCAATAAGTTTTCAGAGGGCTGCTTCTGTTAGAGAAATACTAAAATCTGCATTCCATGTCTCTGCCAGGCGATGACAGGTAATTTTGGAGGCCCCTAAATTTAAAAGCTCCCACAACGGACTTCGCTCCAAAGCACAGACTGCTCTGATGCCCTTCAGCCTGGGCAGTATATCAAAAATTGCATAAACATAAACATAATACCTTTTCCCACACCGCCTATACCGTACCTTCTCCCAATCTTTCTGCAGCTTTGGACACTCCTACCATACGTGTAAGAAGGCCCTTACATTCCCATAACCTCTCCAGCAAACCCCCATCCCACACCCCCATTTGGCCAACTGATCTGGAGTGAGGTAAGTTCTATATAACATCTTATCCCAGTTCTCCTGTAATTGGGTTGAAAAGGTCACCTGTGCCACAGCTGCATAAGTTTGTTCCCATTTACTTTTCAAATCCCAACCCCTTAAGTCCTTCTCCCACCCACTCTGAAAACTAAATGTCTCCCTTTGCCATTATAAAATAATCCCATCTAATCCCACAAGCAGACCCAGTTGGCTTTTAAGGTGGTTGTATGGAAAATAAATGGTAGTGGTAGCCAAAAATCCCCTCCTCCCCCTCCAAAAAACCCTTGGGTACTGTATTTATGCATCTAAGATGAACTGTGGTGATAAAATATTCAGACTTAATTGTCATAGATTTGAGAGCATGAATGTTTGTTTTTAATGCACTATAGTTTTGTAAAATTCTATCCGAATTTAGAGCATTTTAGAAGCTGGTCTGAAGACTGAAATCTTCCATTTCTTATCCTGCTAGACCAAGTTATACTCCCTTGCCATCAGGTAGAGGCAGACTTGAGCAACTTTCATCGATGTCATCGCTTGGTATATCCACTGGCCCAGCACTAGGCACAGCCAATATTTGTCTGCTTCCAGCAGGTGGCAAGGTGTTTGGACTGGTGCAGCAGTGCAGACAGATGTGACTCTCCTGGCCTAGACTATTTATTTATTTAACAAATTTTGATATACCGCTTTTCTACAAGTCAAAGCGGTTTACATTGAACTAAGTGGTCTGTTTACTAAACGGCGGTAGCGGACTCCGTGTGATATCAGAGCCGCGGCCCCATTGAAATCAATGAGGCCGCGGCTCCGATATCGCATGGAGTCCGCTACCGCCGTTTAGTAAACAGACCCCTAAGGTGTTTTTTTTTTTTTTTTACGATGAACAAGTTATGAACGACATTAGAACTTTTTACAATGAACTAGGTTTCTTACAATAAACATGTTATGAACAACATAACTTTTGCAATGAACGTTATATGAAACTGGGAGCAAATGAATTTTATATATGAGGGTATGGGGTCGTGAGGTCGTAGGGTTTCATGAGGGTGGGACGGGAAGGATGTGCATGTGGGCATGAGTTTCTGTTGATCTGATTTTCAGTTACTCATTGGTAAAATGCTTCTGGAATAAGTGCGTCTTGAGTTGTTTACGAAAGTCGGTGGAAGACTTGATGGTTCGACTTTCTGGGGCTAGGGCATTCCTGAGGGAGGGGCGTAAAGTGTGCATACTTGTGCTCTTGTGGCTTGCTTGCAGTTTCAAGTGTGTTGTGGGATATTGAGGAGGTTCTGTGTTCCTTTTCTCCTTGGCCTTTTAGAGTTCAAGTTATGAATTAGGCTATGGTGCTTTGGTCATTTGATTAAATCTCTGGTAGGGCCCAACATTGCTCAGAGCTTTGGTACCCCCCCCATCTCCTAGAGCTGACAGCTGCCACAAGTTTCTAGTGCTTGGTAGGCCAAGAGGCTCTTGAGGGGAGGGGGTCAGGTAAGTCAGGCCTAGCCCCCTCCTTTCTCTCTTGCTGTCCTTGACCTGCATGCCTTTTATTTTTTTCCCCCATTTATTTTTGCTTGTTTATTTTTTCTCCCATTGATTTGAATGGGCTGTTTTGGTTTGGTGTTTGGCTCTCTTGATGCATTCAAATAAAGAAGCTCTAAATTTTAAAAAAGAGAGAGATTTTGATCGGCAACTGGGTCTTCCCTGGGTTTCTCTGGCCAGCCTGACAGGATTCCCTTAATGCCATGATCCTGCTTCTTTTTTAGTGTATTTTTTCATGGTTTTTTTAAAACTTTGCCTCAGCGGTGTTCAGTCACGTGGCATATTACAGCTTGTGACCCCATTTTTTCCATGGCTGCTGTTTTTTGCCCTGATTGTGGTTGGGATGCTGGGGGCACCCTTTTTTTTTTTTTTTTTTTTTTTTTTGCATTTTGGGCCCGATGTCATTTCTGTGACCCCCTGCTACTTGGTTGCTTTTTTTGTACCACTGGTGGTTACCATGGCCCGGCAGATGTGGAGCTTGGTGGGGTATCCCTAGCCCCAACCCCAAATCCTTCATGCCCAGGAACCTTTTCGGGGTCTTGGGACCCTCTTTTCAATGGGCTTGTGCTGCAGCTACTGAAACAGCTCATGGACTGTTTTCAGTCTCTTCTAGCTGCCTGGCCACCCCCTGCATGGGGTCCAAGACCCTGGCCTACCTCGTGGAGGATATGGGGTCCTTAAGTACCTCTGTCTTGAACAGCCAGGAGGATCAAGACCCCACTTTATGGGTTGGTTGAGGGTTTCAAGAGAGAGATCCTTCTCGTGAAGGCAAGCCTGAGGAGGACTGGGTTTCCTCTGGTGGAAGGCTCAGATCACCTATTTCACAGATGAGTCCAGTTTATGCCCTTTTAAGATGCTATGGTAGCTCCAGTAATAGAGTCTGTTCTTGGTTGAGGTTAGCAACCTGATCCTATGCAACATAGTTTAGGAGGTTTGGGAGGAAACCCCCTAGCTGGGCCCTAGGGACCCTAAGGTTCTGTCTCAGCTATATTCTCTGCTCCAGGGTGAATGGCCTCATGGTCACTATGACAAAATGCACTCCAAGTCTTGGGTATGGAGGATTATGACCCTCCTTAAGAATGCCTTTACAGCCATCACCTTTGTCTCTTAAGCAGCAAAGACCCTGCCTGCCCATATAGGATCAAAGCCTGGATTGCAGCTGACTACACATGGGGACCTCATCTCCCATGGGCAGAAGGAAGGAGGCTCTCCACGATTGCCACAAACCTGCCTGCCTGTGGGAATCCGATCTCTGGTGGGCAGCACGAAAGGGTGAGGCCATGATCACGTGCAGCAGGCTGGCCATAGACACCCCATTTCCTGTGATAGAAGGAAAGAGGCTGGCTGCTTCTACTGCCCCGCTGGCAGAATGGAAGGCCCCAATTACAAGGCTCGTCGGTGGAGGGGAGGGAATGAGGCAGAAAAATTTAAAGGAGAGGTGTCTTTTTAAACAAGGAAAGGATAGAGGGGAGGGGGTGGGAATATTAGGGGGGAGGTAGAGGGGGAGAGAGAGTCTGGAAGGGGGAGCAGGGTGGGAGTGGGCAGCAGGGGGAAGAGTGCAAAGTTATGGAATGTTGAAGGTAGGCATACATGGGGACAAAAGGGCACAAGGTGCATCCCCCACCCCCCCTGCCGAACATACACACAAACATCCCACCTCTGCACTACACACATGCACCCCAGTTCTGCACTATATATACACACTCACACACTCTCACAGAATGACACAGGCATCCCAGCTCTGCACCATGCACAGACACCATACACTCACTCACATGCACCGCATGCCCGCACCCCACTGCCACATCCCACGCACTGAAACTATAACTGTTATATATATATATATATTTCAGTTTAAAGATGCCTCACACAGTCCCTGCTCCCATAATATGAAGACCGGAGGGAGGCTTGGGGGGCTGATTTGATTGCAGGGGTAGAAATGGAGATGGGCTGACTGATTAGTTTGGAGGGAGGCTGACTGAATTTCAGGAGGTAGGAGGCCTGGTGTGGTTGATTTTTAAGGGGGGAGAGACTGGATGACGAGAGGCTGGAGAGAGGAGGGGGGCACAAGACTAGGTGACGAGGATAGGAAGGGAGAGAGATTGTGAGACTGGTTGATAACAGGGTGAGTTAGGAGGGAGCTGACAGCTGTGTTTTATACCAGTGACCTGCAGGACTGCATTAAGGACATGATTTACTAAGTTTTTGTTCCCTTGGTCATAAAATGGGAAAACAACTTTAGCTAATCTGTCACTAAAGGCTATAGGAGATATATGGTAGACCTCTTCAGAGGAGGGAGATTCTGCTCCCTCTACCCCAGCTCCTGAACTTCAGTGAAGAATGGAGACAACCAGCGTGGAGTGGGGGGGGGGGAGGGGGGGGATATGGAGGTCACAGTGACTGGCTCCTAAGATTTTGGTGTGGCTCCTAAATCCAAACAGAATTTGTCAAGACCTGTTATAAAATACATTTTTGTGCATAAGTCTATGCAGATCATTTGTGCCCGTCTCTGAGCAGGTCTGCATTTGCACTGGTAGGGTTTTCTATCAAGGCATATGGGAGGGCATATTCAGTGTCTGGCTGTTGCTGCTCTACTTTAAACTCCAATGTTTAATGGCAGTGGGTGTGTAGTACCATCCGCCTGGACAGAATGATCAGACAGACGATGAAATGCTAATAGAAATTAGGGAAGCTAGCAAAATTTACAACACAGTAATAATGGGGGATTATAAATATAATTATCTCCCTAGCATCTCCTAATGTGACACTGACCCAGTCAATACTGGGGTAAAGTTTCTAGATAAATTAAATGACTGCTTCATGGAGCAACTGGTCCATGAACTGAAACACGGGGACACAGTTTTAGACCTCATATTACCCCTCTCCTCACATCACTTCATTGGCTTCCTATCTGTTTCTGCATCCAGTTCAAACTTCTCCTTCTGACCTATGTGCATTCACTCTGCAGCCCCTCACTAACTTTCATCTCTTATCTCTCCCTACTCCTCTCCTTGGGAACTCGCTCTTCTGGCAAATCACTTCTGTTTGTGCCCTTCTTTTCTACTGCTAACTCCAGACTTCACTCCTTTCATCTTGCTACTCCTTGTACAGACTCAGGTAGTTTGTTCAAGGCATATCAGGCACCTTCTCTGACCCTTTTCAAATCAAGGCTGAAAACTCACTTCTTAGCTGACTCTTTTGGATCTTGACGCATCTGATCGATCTTGTGTTTCCTTACCATTCCTCCTAGATGACTAGACTGTAAGCTCTAATGAGCAGGGACCATCTTTTACATGTGTCTGTGCAGTGCTGCGTACTTCTTGTAGGCCTCTACAAATGTTCAGTAGTAGAAATAGACCCAGTCCTTGGTGGAATGCAGGATCTAGTGTGAAAAGTAACTGTTTTGGGGCCATTTGGCTATAGCGATCATAACATGATCACATTTGATTTAATAAATGGAGGGAGAAGAGCAATGAAATTGACTGCGCTAGCATTCAACTTTCAAAAACGAGACTATAATAAAATGATGAAAATAGTTAAGAAAAAAATAAAAGGAGCAACTTCAAAAGGTTAAGACTTTACATCAGGCCTGGGTGTTAGTATTTTTAAATATCTTGGAAGCCCAGACCAGATGTATTCCATGCTTTAAAAAGGTGGAAGGAAGGCCAAACGACAGCCAGCATGGCTTAAAGGTGAGGTCAAAGAGGCTGTTATAGCTAAGAGAGAATCTTTAAGAAAATGGGAAAAAGAGCCAGATGACAGAAACGGGTAAAAGCAAGTTGAATGCAAGTATTGATAAGGCAAGCAAAGAAAAAATTTGAAAAGAAGCTTGTCATGGAAGTAGAAGTGCATAATAAAAACCTTTTCAAGTATATTTGTAGAAAAACACCTGTGAGGGAGTCAGTTGGACCTTTTAGATGATAGAGGAGTAAAAGGTGCAGAGAGACTGAATGAATTTTTTGTTTCACTCATTACTGAAGATGATGTAGGAAACTTAGCCATGCTAGACCTGATATTTAAAGATGATATATCGGAGGAATTGAAACAAATCTCAATAAATCAGGAAGATGTAATACAGCTAATTGATCAACTAAAGAGCGCAAATCTCCTGGAACGGATGGCATACATCCCAGGGTTCTGAAAGATCTGAAATATGAGATGGTTCGCAGATTACTAATGGTAGTTCTGTAATCATTAAAATCTTTTATAGTTCTCGAAGATTGGAGAGTGGCCAATCTAACAACATTTTTTAAAAAGGGCTGTAGGGGTTATCTGGAAAACTACAGACTAGTGAGCCTGACATCAGTGCTTGGCAAAATGATAGAAACCATCATAAAAAAATAAAATGACTGAACATGTAGATAGTCATGGTTTAATGGCAGAAAGCCAACATAAATTTAGCCAAGGAAGTCTGGTCTCATCAATCCTCTTTTATATTTTTTTAAGGTGTGAATAAACAGCTAGATAAAGGTCAGTCGGTTGATATAGTGTATCTTGATTTTTAGAAAGCCTTTGACAAAGTCCCTCATGAGAGACTCTTGGGGGAAATTGAAATTAAAAAGCCATGGGGTAGGAGGCAGTGTACTATTGTGGATTAGGAACTGGTTGAAAGAAAAAACAAGAGTAGGGCTAAATAGCCATTTTCTCAATGGAGAAAGATGAATAGTGGAGTACCTCAGGAATCTGTGCTAGCCCTGCTGCTTTTTAACATATATTTATAAATGACCTGGAAATGTAAATGACAAATGCGGTGATCAAATTTGCAGATGATACCAAATTATTCAAAACTGTTAAAACACAAGAGGATTGTAAAAAAAAATTGCAAGAGGACCTTGGTAAATTGGGAGACTGGCCATCTAAATGGCAGATGACATTTAATGTGGATAAGTGCAAAGCTGTGCACTTAGGGAAGAACAACCGAAACTACAGTTAGACGATGCAAGGTGGTTCCTCATTAGGAGCCACCACCCAGGAAAAGGATTTAGGTGTCATTGTGGATAATACATTGAAACCCTCTGTCCAGTGTGCAGTGGCAGCTAGGAACAAATAGAATGCTGGGAATCATAAAGAAATGTAAAACAAAGGATTTATAATGCCTCTGTATCGCTCCATGGTGCGACAATATCTTGAATATTGTATGCAATTCTGGTCACCATATCTTAAAAAGGATAGAGTAGAATTAGAAAAGGTACAGAGAAGAGCAACAAAAATGGTAAAGAGGATGGAAGAGTATCCCTACGAGGAAAGACTTAAAAGGTTAGGACTATTCAATGTGTAAAAGAGGTGGTTGAGGGGAGATAAGATAGAGATCTATAAAATTATGAGTGGAGTAGAACAGGTAAATGTAGATCGGTTGTTTACTCCTTGAAAAAGTAGAAAGACTAGGGGACATGCAACGAAGCTACAATGTAGCACATTTAAGACCAATTGTAGAAAATATTTTTTTCACTCAATGCGTAATCAAACTCTGGAATTTGTTACCAGAGAATGTAGTAAAAGCTGTTAGTGTAGCTGGATTTAAAGAGGACCAGGGAGATCCACTGCTTGCTTAATTAACAGGTTTTTTTTTATACTGCTTTATCATTTCAGTCATTCATAACTAGTATTTTTCTGAGGAAATGGAGGGTTAAGTGACTTGCCCAAGGCTACAAGGAGTGCTAGTGGGAATTGAACCCTGGTCTCTTGGTTCTCAAGCCAGTGCTCTTAACCATTGAACAAGCAGCATAGAATCTACAGTATATACCTTTTGGGAACCTGACAGGTACTTGTGACCTGGATTGTCCACTATTGGAAACAGGATACTGGGCTCGATGGACCCTTAGTCTGACCCAGTATGGCATATCTTATGTTCAGTGCCAGGGCCATATCTAGCTGAATTAGCTGTGGTCAGCGGTGATGTTCGGCTGCTTGCCAGATAACTAAACTGGCTAAAGTTAGGCCAGCTTTGTTTTGGGCTAACTTTAGCTGGTTAAGATTAACTGGCCAGCGGCTGAGTATCTCTGATGCCCGGTTAACTTTTTGGTTGTTGCCACCACTCTCTCCTGGGAACATCCTGACGCTAAGCTGTTAGCATTGGGTCTTGCAGACTGTGTAGGAGTGTATATTCAGTGGCTCTATATGCTTTAATGTGCCACTAAATAACCCACTGCACATTTTAGCCAGTTAGCAGGTTTTCTAACCAGTTAGACCAGTTGAATATGCTCCCCATATGTACACCTATATGCCGCTATGGTTTCGCATTTAGTGAGGGTTCCAGTTCATCCCTTTAGTCTAGTCCAGACGTATGGGTTATGCTCGTCCACCAGAAGGGGGAAATTGAGAACAGCAAGCTCAAAACTTGCAGAACATGGTGGCACCGGGTCCCTCCCCCTGCCTCTCCTCCAGCCGCCCCTTAGTTCCCTCTGGGCAGTAGGAGACAGCTGCTGCCCCCTAACTCTTGGGAGGAGGCCGGGGGATGAGCTCTCTGTTCCTGCTTGAATCCATACATTTAAAAAAAGAAAAAAGAGAGGCTCAGCAGGCAGCATCGGGAGAGGCAGGGGGCAGCACAGTGGCACTTCCAGGAGTCCATGAGTCAGGGCAGGGGAGGTTCCCGTGCGGTGCGCACATGGGTGACCTGGAGAGGGGCTGTTGCGCAGCATGCGGGAGCCACAGGAGGATGCGCTCCACAGTAAGGCTCTGCCGCATGTGTGTTAAGGAGAGCATGGCTGTCATGGACAGCTTAGTTGGCAACCCCTCTGCATCAAAGGCAGCTGTGAGGGCGCTTTCTGGCTGGGATACTTGTGGTTTTGGTGGGAACGGCCGCCATCTTATCTGCTACTTCTTCTGCCTTGGAGTGCAGAGAAGCTCCTTTTTTGTAGCCGGTGACTTCAGAGCCGTCCCAAGGAGGTTGGAGGGGGTCTGAATAGCAGGGGCAAGTCCCCCTTTTCCCCTGGATTTTGTGTTATTGCTGCATCGGCCTTTTTAATGCAGCAAGGCCTTGGGGAGGGGTTCCCTGATTGGGGGGTTCTCCCTCCTTGCAGTTGAGACTGGTGGTCCTGGCGGCGGGGAAATCCCCCTGATTATTTGGAGGATCCCGACCCTGTGGAGCTAGAAGAGGGGGAGCTCACTGCTGGGGAGAATTCCTCAGCCATTCACATATTTCAAAGGGATGAGCTCTCCTCCCTCATTGTCAAGACCTTGGCAGCTTTGCAGATCACGGACAATCCACTGCCAGACCCCATGGAGCAGGTAGAGGATACGCTTCTTGGAGGTATTCTGAAACCCCTCGCTCCTTTCCCATCCATTGGACGGTCAAGGCCATGGTTGATGAGGAGTGGAAGGTCCCGAATGCCGGCCTGCATTTTGGTAGGAGTATGGACAGCCTCTACCCCATCCCTCTGGAGGAGACGGAGTGCTTGCGCCAGTGGAAGGAGGGATGGCCTTGAAAGACCTGCAGGATCTGTATACGGAGGCGCTGCTTAAGCAGGCCTTTGAGGTGTCGGCCGTGGTTCCTATGTGGCACAGGCCTACTTACGTTGGTCGCAGAAGATTCTGGAGATGTTGCTCACAGGAGCCCCGTTTGAGCCTCCTTGAAGGATTTGACCCTCAAGCTAGTGTTTTTTGGTGGCTGTCTGCTTGGCCCGGCACATCTTGGAGTTGCATGCTCTCTTGTGCAGGGAGCCTTATTTGATGATCACAAGGAAATGGTGATCCTTTGATTCCTTCCTTCTTGCTGAAGGTTGTTTCGATGTACCACCTTAATCAGGCGGTGACCTTGCTGGCTTTTGCTGGTCCCCTAGACTCGACTGAGTCTGGGGATTTACACTTCTCTTTGTTGGGCCTCGTAAGGGCAAGACAAGCAGCCAAGGTGTCTATTTCCTGTTGGATTCGGGGTGCTATTGAATCTGTGTACTTGCTGAAGGGGCACGTTGTACCATCGAGGCTCTGGGCCCATTCTACTAGGGCCCAAGCTGCCCCTTGAGCAGAGTTCAGCCTTGTTCTGCCTCAGGATATTTGCAGGGTGGCGACGTGGTCGTTGCTGCATTCCTGTTCATGTCATTACCAGCTGGATGTGCAGGCCTGTCAGGACACAAATTTTCGGGGCTCTGGTGTTACAGGCCGGTTTCATTACCCATCCCGTGATCACACTGCTTTGTTACGTCCCACACCTCTGGACTGGACTGGAGAGATGAACTAGAAGGTGAAAATTAGACTTTGCCTGCTAAATTTCTTTCCTGGCGCCCCCCTAGTCCAGTCCAGGACTCTCCCGGGACTTGGCTTCTGTCTTTATGGTCTGGTACCTGTTCTAAAGTTGCTGTTAGCTGGAATGGTGATCACCGGGCTAGTTGGTTGTGGCAGTTCTCCTTTCATTTCGTTGTGGTTTTAGGGCAGTGGATCCCAACCCAGTCCTCGGGTCCCCCCAGGCCAGTCAGGGTTTCAGGATATCCACAATGAATATGCCTATGAGAGATCTGCATGCACTGCTTCCATTGTATGCAGATCTATTTCATGCATATTCATTGTGGATACCCTAAAAGGCCTGGTATTACTTGAGGACTGGGTTGGGGACCACTGTTCTAGGAGGTTCCGCTGTACTATTGCACTGTTTGCTTTCCCCATTGCGGACTTTGGCCCTTTTCGGTGGGGAGGGGGGTGTCTGGTTTTGACAGAACATTTTTTTTTTAAAGATAAGTTGAGATACTCGATGGCCAAGTGTGCATGCTGTTCTGATGCATGACTTGTTCCAGGACTGTTGGGGTTTTGGGACTCCATTCTGCTGCTTTTGTGAGGTTCATACTGGATCTTTAGGGAAGTCCAGGCTACTTAAGGGAAATGTTTTGAGCTTACTGTTCTCATTCTCCCCCTGCTGGTGGATGAGCATAACATAAGTGTCTGGACTGGACTGGAGGGACTTCAGGAAAGAAAATTAGCAGGTAAAGTCTAATTTCACCTTTCCAAAGCATGTTAAATACAAAGCCTTTGCGTTAGTTTTCGGGGGCGTGACCGATATGTTCCTGGCAGCTAATGCGCAACTGGGTACCATAGTGAGCGATAGCATAATGTGGGTGCACCTAATGGCATCCATAGAGGTGCCTTTAGGTGAATCCATGATAAGTGTCACATTAACTTCACTCACATGCTAATGTGTTCGCCATGCTCTGCCTCTAACACACCTACTGTCCACATTAGCATGTGAATGCCAGTTAACGTGCATTTCCGCAGTTGGTAGCTGGCATGGCTGTGTGTTGGGGTTCACCATGGCCAGTTACCTCTCCCTAAAATGCACGTTAACTGTTAGTGGCCTTTAGTAAAAGGGCTCCTATGGGCCTTAATAACTCAGGCACCCTATTATAACATTGTCCTCATTAAGTTCCTTATAATTAAAGAAACCTTTTTGGTTCTTGGTGCTTGAATGTGCCACACTAGGGGGCATGTATAATGTGCGTGATCCAGGTAGTCCAGGGTTAGCATGTAATGTTGGTACCATGCAAAACGTAGTGCAGGACCCCGCACTAAAAATACCATACTACCCTTGTTGTGCACGTCTGAGTGGTAACTGGGTAGGATGAGTGGTTCCTGCCACAGCGCAGCTAGTACAGTCCTTTAGAGCCCACGCAACTTACAATGGGGCAGGTAATGCAGGTGCAACTAATGCCACTTCAGTGGGTGGCATTAGTTGCATCCACGACCAGTTTACCACGGTGACATGTATGGAACTGCAAGGGGGTGTATGCACCCACCCCTTACAGTTAACTCATGGCCCACCCATGTGTTACCGATGTAGGGCTTAATAAACATGCCCCTAGGATTTTATTTTATTTTCTTGTTTTTGTTTAAAATAAAATGGAACAGCCATGCTGTCATGCTCCAGGAATATTTTAGAAGGAATAACTTTATTATAATCTTGGCTTGTCTTCTATCTTAATTTGTAGTTAAGTTTGTTTGACAGATATGTCCAGTTAGGCAGCTGGCTATATTGAAATCCTGTAGAGGTAAATGTAGCATGTTACAGTTTAACGAATTACCATATGCAAGTTTTCTGCCAATTACAAATAGACTAATCCTACTTGTATAAATCCAATATTATGGACTTTTAATCTGTTTTGTAATATTAAAATAGTTAAATTTGCATAAATGAAGCTGTTAAAACTCTTACACCCTGAGTCAGTTGCTGACTGAATTAGGATAATAACCCTTGATATACATTTTTCTTAAAATTGTGGAGATTTCCATAGTTTGTCATGGACTTTTTTGCAGTTTGACAGTGACAAATATTTGTCTGCATAGTCTGTCTTCTAAATGTATTATCTGATTTCTTAGGACACGGAGGGAATAATTTTTTATAAAGTAATTGTAGTGCATATGTGGCAATATAAGCATGATGGTTCTTGTAAAATTGTGCCAGGCATAAAAGTATGCACAATGGCATGCATGTGCATACGTTTTACTGAAAGCTTTGCTGGGGGTGTGGTTTTGGAGGAACATGGGTGGAGTTGCAAAGTACGCATGTAGGTTGTGAAATTTTTTAATTTTATGCGTGTGCTTCCATAATGTAGGTACAGGCATTAACACCTGCTCTCAAGGAGGTGTAATGTCTTTGCCTGGTAACCACGATATGTGCATGATTTATGCTAGCAAGTTATAAAGACAGGTAGGCTTCTACTTGGCTTTACAAAATAGGCACCTACCAACCCACTTAACCTAGGCACCCTGTTATAAAATGAGCCTCTGAAAATTTAAGAACATGTTCATAAAAGCTGCAAAAATATTCCATTTGTCTTTCTGAAAAACAAATTGTTGATTTTTCGTGTCTGCTGTGGTCTTCTTTAGGCTTGAGATATTTAGGAATTTTCTCCATCCCTCCTTTTCTCATCTGCTCTTCCTCTTTTATAGCTGATGATATTGTAAATCAAGGATAGCATGTATCTACCATGTGCACACCCGTACAAACCTGCTTAACATATAATTACTTACGAATGTTGATACACTACTCAGTTTCAGAAATTATGGTTGTGCCCATCTTGGAAACTGTGCCTTTCTGAGAATGGTGTGCTTTTGAGGCTTTGTAGAAGAATCACCACAGCCAAGTTTGTCATGAGGTTCTGATCTTCCTACCATCTGGGAGGGGACAATACTGGAGATATCTTAGATTTTGTTGACCCCCTTCTAACCTACCAGTGGCACACAGACATTTCCTAAAGACGTTTCAAGTGTGGACTTTTTTTTAGTACTTGGAAAAATATTGCTAACCTCTGCTGTACATTTCTAGCTAATGATTAACTTCAGGCAGACAGTAGTATGTGTGTATAGTCAATTCTCGTTAACCATAGGGGTGACGTTTCTGAAAACCCCCACGAAAACTGAAACCGCAACTGCAGATACTGAAGCATTGATCCTATGGGGAAAAATGGGGTTAGGTTCCGGCAGACCCTATTCACTATACATTTTTAACACCAAAATTTAATAAAAAATGAGTATAAGAAAGTTACTTCGGTGAGTCAGATTATTCAAATCCTCTAAAATGTTTTCATTATCTGGAATTTCTTAAGGTAATGTTGCACTTAAGGTAGTGTTTCAACTGTTCCGCATGTTGATCGGGTTTCCAACGCTTGGTTTTCTCTGAGATTTCTTCCAGTCGCTGCTTTATTCCTGCTGTGTCTTCTCTAAGTTCTCTAAGTGCTGTACAATTATCTTTGAGTATATCCTTAATTTAAAGTATCTCCTGCATTAAAACGTAGAGCTATGGCCGCAGATAGGTGCGAGTAGACTGCGGGTGTCGTGAAATGGATTGCACATTTATACAAGCGGATAAGCGAATCCTTGGGTACGGAAGCCACGGATAGCAAAAATGGAGTGTATATGAATGTATATATAGTCGTGGTCAATATTATTGCACCCTTGCTTTTAGGCATATTGTGCACAATATCTTGAGAAATAATTGGAAATATTCCAACTGTATGTCATATTTTAATAGGATGTTCAAAGGTATACAACAACAAAAAATGTCTGTACAACTTTAAATGTAGTAATTTCTGAGAAAAAGACAAATTCCTTATCCCTCCAGTCCAGTACCGCACTTCTAGGTAGTGCACCTCTACTAGCAGCTTGAGCACATCATCTTTTGATGATAGCAGTGTACTTAAGAAGCTGGCTCCTCCCACCAGCCCCAGTATGCTCAGTCTCCAAGCAGCTGGAGGAGATAGTGAGCCAGGGTGCTGGACTCACTGAAGGGACAACTAAGGAGCATAGTTAGCTTAACTTTCTGTATTTTCTTTATTTTCTTAGTCTTTGGCTGATTTATTTTGTTTTCATAAAGCTAAAAAACCCCCAAAACAACCCCCCCCCCCTCCCGCAAAGAAGGAGATAGGATTTAGGAGAGAGATCGCCCCCTCCCCCCAGATATACGAGGGAGGCTTCACTACTGCCTGGGCTTCTGGCGGCTCCCGAACCAGTTACCGGGTGAGGAGCCGCCGCCAGCATCCCGGTCTCTCCCTCGATGCCGATGTCGGTGTTGGTATTTGGTGGCTGAGTGCAAGGTGAAGGTAACAGAACACCCAAGGCACAAAGCAGGGACAGCAGGTAAACGCCGCAAGCCGCGGCTACGTGTGTGTGTCTGCTTTCGACCACCGCAGTCTGTCAGAGAGAGGGTGTAGAGAGATTCTCTAGAGGCCCGACCTGATTAAGAATGGGGGAAACTGTGCTCAGCTCTGCGGTATCCATGGGCCATTTCCAGTTTCAGGCTTTGCCATTTGGACTAGCAACGGCCCCTCGTACCTTCACCAAGGTTATGGTGGTGGTAGGAGCGGCGCTTTGCAAGGAAGAAGTTCTGGTCCGTCTATACCTAGATGACTGGCTGATTCGTGAAAAGTCAAGGGGAGAGAGTGTGCATGCAATGGCAAGAGTGGTGCAGTTCCTGCAAAGTCTCGGGTGGTCAATGAGGCCAAGAGCCATTTGGTTCCGTCTGAAGAGCTCAAGTACCTGGGAGCATATTTCGACACCCACATAGGAAGAGTTTACTTGCCAAGCCATCAGGTGCAGGGATTGCAACTATTGCTGTGCCAATTTCTGAAGAAGTTGAAACAGACAGCCTGGGAATATTTGCAGGTACTAGGGATCATGGCAGCCACTCTCGAACTTGTTCTGTGGGCACGGGCGTACATGCGACTGTTGCAGAGGGCTTTGCTCTGCTCTGCTCTGCTGTGGTCCCAACAGAGGCAGCTCTTGTCACAGAAACTTCCCTGTCCGAAGGTGACCAGGAGAGTGCTTAGGTGGTGGCTTTGCCCAGGGAATCTGGAGAAGGGTATGCCCCTCTCCACAATGGATCCCTCTGATCACCGATGCCAGTCTGTCGGGCTGGGGAGCTCATTGCGAAGGGCACATGGTGCAGGGGCACTGGAGCCTGCAGAAGACACTCTGGATGATCAACAGGCTGGAGATGCAGGCAGTAGCACGGGCACGCCAGAGTTTCAGACATTATTGCAAGGGCAGGCGGTATGGATGCTCTCGGACAATGCGACCATGGTTGCCTACATCAAACGCCAGGGAGGCACAGGCAGCACATCACTGGAGGAAGGTTGAGCAGAGTGTCATCTCCAGGCACTGTTGGTGGTGCACATAGCAGGAGTTGACAACGTGATGGTGGACTACCTGAGCTGTGTGCGACTAGACCCCAGCGAGTGGATGCTCAACCAGGAGGTGTTTCTGCAGCTGGTGAGATGATGGGGCATGCCAACGATGGACCTGATGGCGACATTGTCATCTGCCAAGGAGAACTAATTTTTCAGCAGGCGCCAAGAAAGTCAGAAGGTCTAGATGCCCTGGTGCAAAGATGGCCCGTGGAGGGGCTTCTTTGTGTGTTTCCTCCATGGGCCCTCATAGGCAGAGTTGTCGTGCAGTGGATTGAGGCTCACTGGGGTTTGGTTATTCTTATCGCCCCAGATTGGCCAAAACACCTGTGGTGTGCTGACATGGTACGGCTCCTAGCAGATCATAACATAAGAACATAAGATATGCCATACTGGTTCAGACCAGGGTCCATCAAGCCCAGTATCCTGTTTCCAACAGTGGCCAATCTAGGTCATACGTACCTAGCAGTTTCCCCAAAAGACACAGGTTCCGCAATGCTTGTACTGGGTCAAGCATTGATATCCTGGGTCCCTTCTTAATAATGGTTTATGGACCTTTCCTCCAGGAACTTGTCCAAACCTTTTTTAAACTCAGCTACACTAACAGCCTTTACTACATCCTCCGGTAACAAATTCCAGAGTTTGATTACACATTGAGTGAAAAAATATTTTCTTTTATTTAGTCTTAAATAGTTTACCCTGTAGCTTCATTGCATGTCCCCTAGTCTTTCTGTATTCTGATAACGTAAACAATCGATCTACGATTACCCGTTCCACTCCGTTCATTAATTTATAGACTTCTATCATATCTCCCCTCAGCTGTCTCTTTTCCAGGTTAAAGAACCCTAACCTTTTTAGCCTTTCTTCATAGAAGTATCCTTCCATCTCCTTTACCATTTTGGTGGCTCTTCTCTGAACCTTTTCTAATAACGCTATATCCTTTTTAAGATACGGCGACCAGAATTGCACACAATATTCAAGGTGCGGTCTCACCATGGAACGATATAGAGGCATTATAATATCTTTTGTTTTATTTTCCATTCCTTTCCTTATGATACCTAGCATTCTATTTGCTTTCTTGGCTGCCGCTGCACACTGGGCCGAGGGTTTTAACATGTTATCCACAATGACACCTAAATCTTTTTCCTGGGTGGTGGTTCCTAATGTGGAACCTTGCATTTTGTAACCATAGTTTGGGTTGTTCTTCCCTAGGTGCATAACCTTGCACGTGTCCACATTAAATTTCATCTGCCATTTGGATGCCCAGTCTTCCAATTTATCAAGATCCTCTTGCAATTTTCCACAATCCTCTTGGGTTTTAACAACTTTAAATAGTTTTGTGTCATCTGCAAATTTGATAGCCTCACTCGTTATTCCACTTTGCAGGTCATTTATGAATATGTCAAAAAGAAGCGGACCCAGCACAGATCCCTGGGGTGCACCACTATACACCTTTCTCCATTGGGAAAATTGGCCATTTAGCCCAACCCTCTGCTTTCTATCTTTTAACCAGTTCCTGATCCACAGTAGTACACTGCCTCCTATCCCATGACGCTTTAGTTTTGCCAAAAGTCTCTGATGAGGGACTTTGTCAGAGGCTTTTTGAAAGTCCAGATACACTATATCAACTGACTCACCTTTGTCCACCTGTTTATTCACACCTTCAAAAAACATAACAGATTAGTAAGACAAGATCTTCCTTGTCTAAAGCTATGTTGGCTGTCTCCCATTAGGCCATGACTATCTACATGCTGAGTAATTTTATTCTTTATGATGGTTTCTACCATTTTTCCTGGACTGACGTCAGGCTCACCGGTCTGTAGTTTCCTGGATCACCTCTGGAACTCTTTTTAAAAATTGATGTTACATTGGCGATCCTCCAATCTTCAGTTATTAGAGATGATTTTAATGATAGTTTGCAGACCTGCTATTAGTAATCTGTGATCTCATATTTCAGTTCTTTCAACACCCTTGGATGTATACCATCTGGCCCAGGTGATTTGCTACTCTTCAGTTTATCTAATAGTTGTAATACATCTTCACAATGTATCGATATTTCCTTCAATTCTTCTGCACCTTTAAATACCACTTCAGTCATGGGTAACATCCCTACATCTTCCTCAGTAAAGACCGAAGCAAAGAATTCATTCAGTCTCTCCGCTATCGCCTTGTCGCCTCTTAGTGCCCCTTTAACTCCTCTATCATCTAATGGACCAACTGACTCTCTCACAGGTTTTTTGCTACGAATGTACTTGGAAAAGGTCTTTATTTTGCATTTTTGCTTCCGCAACAAGCTTCTTCTCAAATTCTCCCTTTGCCTGCTTTATCAATGCCTTGCATTTGACTTGCCAGTGCTTGTGCTGTTTCCAGGTTTCGTCGTTTGGCTCTTTTTTCCATTTCCTGAAAGATGCTTTTTTCGCAACAATAGCCTCTCTGACCTCACCTTTAAACCATGATGGCAGTTTTTTGGACTTCCTTCCACTTTTCTTAAAGCGTGGAATACAGCTGGTCTGGGCTTCCAAGATAGTATTTTTCGACAACACCCAAGCTTGATGTAAGTCTTTAACCTTTGCAACTGCTCCTTTTAGTTTTTTCTTAACTATTTTCCTCATTTTATCATAGTCTCCCTTTCGAAAGTTAAAAGGTAGTACTGTGGATTTCCTTACTATCCCTCCTCCACTAATTAAATCAAAGGCGATCATGCTATGATCACTATTGCCAAGTGGCCCCAACACTTTTATCTGTTGCACTAGATCTGGTGTTCCACTAAGGACTAGGTCTAATATGACTTCCCCTCTGGTCGGTTCATGAACCAGCTGCTCCAAGAAGCAGTCATTTATGTCATCTAGGAACTTTATCTCCCTAGCATGTCCATGGCAGCTTCCGGACTGACAGGATCTTTTCACATAGGGGCCGCTCTGCATGCCTCAGCTGGATCAATTCTCGCTTACGGCATGGTTCTTGAGAGGGCACAGTTGAAGAAGAAAGGTCACTTGGCTCCGATGATCACAACCCTGTTTGAAGGCAAGGAAGAGGTCTGCCTGTTTGGCATATATCCGGGTCTGGCGCATCTTTGAGGCATGGTGTGGAGACAGGCAGTCTCACCCATCCACGGCATCTGTCCCGGACATCCTAGTATTCTTACAGATTGGTTTTGAGAAGGGCTTGGCTGCCAGTTCTTTGCGGGTGCAACTGGCAGCAATTTCCTGTTATCGTGGAAGGGTACAAGGGGTACTGCGATTCCTGAAGGTGGTGGCCCACCTTAACCCTCCACGGAGATCAGTGGTCCTGCAGTGGGATCTCAATTTGGTGTTAGCGGCGATTACCAGAGAGCCCTTTGAGCCATTGAACCAGGCTGCGTTGAAGGATCTGATTCTTAATATGGTGTTTCTTGTGGCGATATGCTCTGCACGCAGTATTTTGGAGCTTCAGGCCTGGTCTTCCCAGGAGCCATTCCTTTCTTTCTCAAAGGAGAAAGTGGTCTTGCAGCCAATGCCTTCCTTTTTTCCTAAGGTGGTCTCAGCCTTTCTTATGAATCAGGTGGTTTCTCTTCCAGCCCTGGCAACCATGGGAGATGAGTCCACAGATCCACAGTTGCACCTCTTAGATGTGTGCAGAATCCTGCAGCGTTATTTGAAGAAGACAGCCTCTTTTCAGAAATTGGAGCATCTGTTTGTGCTTTTTGGAGGACTGCGCAAAGGAGAGGCAGCGGCCAAAGCCTGCATTTCCAGATGGATCAGGGAAGAGATTGCGTCAGCGTACATCTTGAAGGGAAAGCCGGCGGGTTTGCATGCTCATTCCATGAGGGCTCAAGTGGCCTCGTGGGCGGAGTGTAGTTTAGTGCCACTGTAGAAATCTGTAGAGCAGCAGCCTGGTCTTCACTTCATACTTTTGCAACGCATTACCGCCTCGATGTTCTGGTGGCGGGTGCACTTGTTTTGGTTCGGCAGTGCTTCAGGCCAGTCTTGCAGGTTCCTCCCGTTAATTCAACTGCTCTGTTAAATCCCAGACGTGCCAGACTGGACTGAAGGGACAATAAGGAAGGTGAAATTAGACTTACCTCCAAGGAACTTTAGTCCCGGATCCCTCCCCATGGTTATAAGAATCTGGTTTTGTGACGGTGCCCTGAAGTGGGTTCCTATGGTGAGAGAATTCATCAGGGGATGCTCAGTAATTTTTAGCGTGGAGGGGGGAGAGAAGGTGTTTTGAGGCAGACCAGGAGAGCGGTCTGTTTCATGCTCAATGCTGGACATCGGCGCCCTTGTACTCCACAGGTAAGCCGCCTCATTCTGGGGGTGATAGGGGGATCCCTTCTTCAATGGGAGAGGCACCAGATTAGTTAGATTTAGAGTTATTTATTCCTGTTTGACTACTTATTTGTTACTCCTGTGAGTTTGCTTTGTCAATAGGTTACTGGGGTTGGTAGGAGAAGCCAGTTTCTTAAGTACACTGCTGGCAAATCAGCCCCAAAACATTATGGAACCTCCACCATATTTAATTTTAGGAAGGGTGTTTTTTCCCTTGTTCGCCTCTAAATATATCACTAGTCTGCATTGCCAAAGAGCTCAAGTTTGGTTACATCTGTCCACAGAACATTTTCCCAGAAGGATTGTGGTTTCTCAAGGTAGGTTTGGGCAAAGATCCAGATGTGCCTTTTTATATTTGTCTTTGAGCAATGGAGGAGTCCTTGGCCTTCACATGGGTTGAAACCTCCACTCTAGATTGCTCCAAGTCAGCCTTAAGCTCTTTGGATGTTCTATGTGGTGTTTTTCCAACAGTTCGCACTAACCTTTGAAGACTTCTTGGATGGATTTTCCTCTTTCCACCAGTCTTTGACAGTTCTATGAGTAGAAAACTTAATAACATTGCGAACTGTAAACACAGGACTCCCAAGGTCTTTGGAGCTGGCCTTGTACCCCTTTGAAATTTGATGTTTGGTGAAAATGTCTTTTCTGACTGTCTCATGTAGCTCTCTTGTCTTCACCATTGTGAAAATGGAACAGGGAGTGAATGTGGCCATTTTAAACATTAAAGCCATCATTCGTTGGTTGATTCGAGTCATGTGAGTACTGACAGTTGATCACAGGTGCGTTGAATATGGTTCTTCTTTTGAAACTGATTTGAATTGTTTATAAGGGTCCAATAATCATGTCCTGGCAATGTCACAAGTTTTTATACTATTTAGGTTTTTATACTATTTCCTACTTTCCATATCGTCCCTCCAGTCCAGTCCGGGAAAAGAGTGGGTTCTCTCCCTCCAACAGCAGCTGAGAACTGAGCATTACAGGTGGATCGGTTCTTGCTTACAGCCTGGATATTGACAAACTCGATAGAAAGCTCAGAACAGAAATTTAGAGAAGCCGCCCTCCAGAAGGCTGTCTCCCTCAGCTGCTGAGGACTGAGGATACTGGATTCTGGAGCTGAAGGGGAAGCTTTTATACTGTGATGTCAGAATCCTGTCATGCTCAATCCTCAGCTGCTGTTGGAGGGAGAAAAAACACTCTTTTCCTGGACTGGACTGGATGGACTCAAGGAAAGACAATTAGCAGGTAAGGCCTATTTTCACCATTTCCTTTTTAATTGGTCTTGTTTTATTTGATTCTTTTATGTGTCAAATATGTGTGCATATATAGTCCAAAGCCATTTCACTGGCTATTTTTTTAGGAGATATTGGACATTAAGGGGTTGAACTGCAAGGGTGCCAATAATGTTACCACAATTGTATTCCTATGTATGCATGTAAAATGCACTCAAATCCCTGCAGCTGATATCTGTCTTGGGCTGGTGCTGTGTGTGCCTGTGCAGATCCAGCAGACACCACCTGTGGCAGTCTAAGCTTGTGGAGGCACTGTGATGAATTAGTGGTGCAGGGTAGCGCTAGTCAGTGGATGCAGAAAATGGCTTTGTTGGTTGCCTCAGTTCATGTTAGCTGGAAGGAGGACACAGTGGCCAAAATAGTGCTAGGAGGTGGAGAATGGAGCAGAGGAGCAAGAGGTCTGGGAAAACAAATGCTGGGGTCATGTAGGGAAAATGGAGAAAGGGGTTGCTGTATACCTGTTCACCTCCCTGTAGATGTTTCACAAGTGCAAATTGTAGTAAAATAAAATTTAATCAAGTGGGTCACTTGCACAAAGCTATAAAAGAGCTGAAGGATTTTGGGATCTGTATGGGTGCAGTCTTCTGTGTCTGCTAAGGAAGACTTGCAAATGCAATATCCGAATGTAAAGTAAGGTTAATTTTAAGCCACACCTTTCTCCTAATTGCTGAATAGTGCAAATTTGTCTGCTGTTGGGATATGCTAACACTTCTGCTATGCTTCTTCAGCTTTAGGCTAGAACCACTCTTGAAAAAAAATCTGGCTCTCTTTCTGCATGATTCAATTTGCTGTGTTTGTGCTGCTTGGCATAGGCACCTCCTCTGCTTTGAGGAGAATGGGGTTCATTTCAGAATCCCCAACTTCTTCATTTCTAACTCAGTAGTGGTGTGCTTAGTTTGTGTGGTATCGTATTTTGAAAAGTGTTCACTTCTTTTAGAGGGTAATTTTTTCATAAAATTTCATGTCCATTATTCACATAGTTAAGTGGATTCAGCATACCCAGGACATAAGCTTACCCAGGCTGAGCACAGGCATCTAGGGGTAGGTTGGAGAGGGGTTACCATTTACATACATACATACAAAAAATATGTTTAATAAAATTTATGCATACCAAAAAGCAGCTGTAAAATGTGTGTGCAGTTTCCTTTGATACTTTCCAAAACAAAAGTTTGCACATTCACTTTAAAAAGTCACCTAAGTGTGCATGGGGAAAAATATGCACGTACTTTAAGTTGTGGTGGTACACAAAAAATACAAACAAAAACTAGAAAAAGGGTGTCATCACACCCATTACCTGAGTTTCCTCTCATGTTGTGTGATCACACCTTTTTTCTACACTTTATTTTCTTTTTCTGAAAATTCAATAAAAGTTCCTTATCGGTCCTACAGTTCAGTCCTCCACCACTGGGTAGTGCACCTCCTCCTGCAACATGGAGACTGGACAAGTCAAACTTGTGACATCACCGGGTATATCCTGCTGGTCTTCTCCCATGATCCCCCAGTGTGACCAGTCTCCATGCAGCATGAGGACGTAGTGAGCCTAGGTGTTGGGCTCACTTGAGAAGCAGTTTAGGAGCAGTTAGTCAGGATTTGATTTACCTTGCATTTCTTTTGCCCTTCTTTAGGTGTAATCCTGTAAATTGTATTCATTTTCATTTAATTTCATTTACTTTTACTTTATTTATTTTCACCTAGTCTGCCTTAGTGTAAAGGGGGGTTCTGTCCCTTTTCAAAGTTCACGCTGCCAGCTAGCCTCTCTGCTTGGGATTCTTCGGTCTCTGTGCCCGGTGATGATCTCTCCCCCAGGACTGTACGGGGGAGAGCTCTGTGGAACACCTGCATTTTGGCAGTGTCCATGCGGCAGATTCCCATCGCAGCGGGAGCCTCAGGCCGTTCGAGGTTCTTTAGCCGGTGGGCCGGGGCTCGCAGCGTCTGCTACTTCTGGTGGCGCGAGGCAGCAGCGTGTCTGGACAGCTCTTCACCCCGCAGCTACAGCGGGGTAACTGCTGCATCCCGACGCCACAAGGGAGTCTCTCGAGTCCGCATGGAGGGGCTCTGAGCTCTTGCCGCCTCTGTGGTGTCTGGCGCCAAACGGGCCTGCTTCGGATTGGCGCTATTTTCTCGGCAGGGCTGAGGCCTCGTGGTGGAGAGCGGAGCAGCCCCGCGTTTGAGCAGACGACGCTGTTCCACGCGGCTACACCCATATAAGGACTTCCTTTTGCTGTTACTTTTAATTTTAATTCTAATTTTAATTTCCTTTTAATTTCATGATAGTTTATAGTTCTTTGAATGCAATGTGATTGGTTTGGGTTTTACTTCTTGGGGGTGCCTTTACCTTTGTCTGCATTCTGGCAGTTAGCGACGTCTGTCAGCAGCAGGTTTCTGTGCTAGGATTTGGCCATTCAGGGTCATCGGCGGCACAACCACCTGCAAATTGAGCCCTTTCTGAAATTGTCATTTACATAAGGATGCTTTTTCCATGTTTATACGCTTGGAAATTGTGCAGACAGCCTCTAAATGTCGTTATGCCATCTGCAAATTTGATCGCCATGCTTGCTGATCTCTTTTCCAGATCATTTCAGTGCAGTAGATGTTACCAGATGCCAGTTCCAGTGCAGATCCCGAGACATTCCACTATTTACGGGTCTCCTGTGAGAAAACTGGCCATTTAGTCCTATTGTGTTCCTGTTTTTGATCCATTTCCCATTCTATAATAGCACATCATCTCCTTCCTCAGGAGAAGTTCATAAGGGGCTTTGTCAAGTACCTTCTAAAACATCCAGATACATATCATTTGGCTTACTCACATGTTTATTAACCCTTTGAAAAGACAGCTTGGTGCTGCTTTTCAGAACAAGTTCTATCATTTAACTGGCGCTGAACTCTGATTCATTGGTCTGTAGTTTCCAAGATCGCCTTTGAAGCTCTTTTAAAAAAAAAAACAAAAAACAACAATTGGTGTTACATTGGTAACTCTTCAATCTTTAGAGATCATTAATACTAATGTTATGATTTATTTATTTATTTTATTTATTTATTTAACAGCTTTTATATACCGCACTTTTGATATCAGCGCGGTTTACATTTTAACAAATTTTGTACTTAAACATAAAACAAATGTTAAGTTTACAGAGAACAGGAAATAAAAACATGGATAACAGGGATTAACAATTAACAGATATTTTCAATTATTTACAATAGGATCTTAAATGCTCGAGCTCTAAAGGTAGGGTTTGTGAGGCTTGGTCTAGATCAAGTGGTTGAGCCTGGCTGATATTATGAATGATCACTATTAGACAAGAATTAGCTAGGTTAAGACACTTTGATTTGGTTTTCTGCACTATGTTATCAGAGCGCAGCTTGCCCATTTGGCGGGAACACTGCCCATCTGGGCCATCTGGGGAAAGGCCCCTGCTGGGGATCGTGAGAAGTGTTGCTGGATGGCACAGTCCGGGGCTTAGTGTTCCAGGGTCCTGGAAGGGTTGATAGCGGCAGTCAGGCCTCCCTGTCTTTGCTATGACGGTCACCTAGGTTCAAGCGTCCTGTGTTTTGGGTGACAGGAGTGGGACACCTGGACATGTGGTGCTCGATGTTGGATAGGCTCATACTTCTTAGGTGCACTCTCCTTGAGTGCGTCTGCATGTCCGTGTTCCGTCTGTGATCTCATGCTCAGGTGATTGTTGCAGCAATGACAGAGATTGCTTGGGATATCGTGAGCGGGGTTGTCATGGTGTTGCATGGGGTTGCCAATGCAAGATGGGGCCATCCTGAGGAGTTTGGGCCTCAGTCATCAGCTTTCCCTTCGGTGGCCCGGCTGTCCAGGAGGCACCCCTCCAGATCCGCCGGTCCAGTTCTTCTCTGCCTCTTCTCAATGTGGGCAGGGGGGCTGGCAGATCTGAAAATTTAAGTCCACTGCACGTTCTACTGTTTTACCTCTGCCTTGGGGTTCTGAGGTCATATATTCCCAATCATTTGTTTGGTGGGGTGCAGCTGTCTGTTGTGCAAGACAAGGTGGTCCACATTCGGAGGCTGTCGTCTATTCCCCTTACCCCTGAAGGTGCTCACAATTTAAGTTTTTTGTACCTGCGAAGGTGTATGTTAAAGGCTAGCAGGCGCACCTGTGGGACCAGAATCCTCGGTTCTTCCGTCCTTCCGTTGAGGTGCGCGTGTGGGGTTTACTCCCTTGGTCGGCTAGCAACTTGCTTCACCCATTGCGCCTTCCCTTTCCTCAAGGCATCGTTGCGTCCCACTTCTTCGTGGGGGCTCGCCGCAGGGCCTGGAGTTATGCTCAGCTGGTTCCAGCCAGGGCTGAGTCCTTGGGGGGAGGCTCCGATACTAACGATACAGGGAGTGCTGGGATCCGTTCAACCAGGTTCCTTCGGGCCCAGCGTACGTCATCTTTTGCTGGCCGGTTTAGGTCTTCGGGTCGTGGCGGTGCTCAGAGAAGACCAGTAGGCTGCACAGTGCTTGTCTTGGAGCAAGCGCGAGATATCTGTAGGTTCATATTCAAAGCCGTCTGGTTACATGTCCCTCCATTGTGGAATGCTGTACTAGTAGGCATACTTCATATGCTGGGCTTACAAGTTGGCTTCCGCGCTGCTCGACATCAGCCAAGGTGACTGCCGGTTTAGGCTGTGGATGTGGAGTCAGCCTGGAGGAGGGGCCTTGCGTTCTCTGGACAATGCCCTGTTCGGTTGTGTGCCTTGTGGCCCTTATGGAGTTGTAAAAAGGAAAAAAAAAAAAAGAATAATCAAACAGGAAAGCCTTCCTAATTGTCCCCACTTCTTTTTTATAAGGTTCTGTCCCTTTCTTCCGGGAGCTTGGCCGGAGCGTGGTTAGACTCGGCTACATTTTGGGGATCCTTTATGTACAAGGCGTTTTAGTGTACGCAGCACGCCCAGTGTTCCATTGTCTGACTGGAATGGTACGCGGTACGTCAGCCATGGCAGGCGTTCGCGGACACGGTAGCGGATCGAGCGCTGTAGGTGCTGTCTGAGATCTCCGGGATGGTGGCCTATTTCGATCGGCAGGGTGGAGTCGGTCGGGTGGTCAGGGTGGCCCGAGCGAAGGGACAGCGTGCGCGGTTGAAGCCTTGGCGGCCTGCGTTTCGGTGGGGACACTGTGGTGGTGAATGTCCTTAGCGGGGTCCGAGTGTTTGCCGGAGGAGTGAGATTGCATCAGGCGGTGTGCGCGCCGCGTGTGCTCAGATGCGGTCAGCCCATATTGGACCTCATGGCGACCTGTCAGTCTGCGGCGACGGGTCGATGTTTAGCAGAGGACATATGAGGCTACTGGATAGCATCGACGCATTGGTACGGGGCCGTGGCCCAGTCCATTCTATGCCTTTCAGAGGTCATAGTGAAAATGGCCGACTGGGTTTGGTTGCTAAGATATGTGCTCTTCATTAGTCAGTGGGGACCATTACCAGTGTATTCTGCAACATTTGCGTGAGCTTGCATAATCTTTACTTGCAACCATTCGAAATAACTGTCCAAAACCAGTTGATGCAGTCACTACTTAAATTTGCCTCGCTTGACAGTAAAAAAAAAAAAAAAAAAAAAGACATTTATTTTATACCGATAGGTCACTCACAGCATATTTGGCGATTCCTCGTACTGGTGTTAATCATGCAGATAATTTCTGCTCTAGTTGTGGTGATGTGACTTTTACATCACAAAAATGGCATATGACTGTGGCGGTTCAGAAAGCCTACAATTTATATTTTGGCTGCAGAATAAAAGATCAGGATAAAAGCTAGGCACCACACATATGCTGCAATACATGTGTAGCAGATCTCAGGCTGTGGATGGATGGGAAAAGACCATCAAAGTCTTTTGCGGTTCCAATGATCTGGAGAGGGCCCATGGATCACATCGGCGATTGCTACTTCTGCATGGTTCCTCCAATTCCGGAGGGCATATCCAGGTAATGTAAGCGGTTGGCCTACTGGCATTGCGTCGTGGGCGTGGCTACCAGAGTCTCCTTTCTTTTTTGTCTCACCATGTAAGACTCCACATCTTCTGAAACAACGCTGGACTCTGGGGCACTTGACACCCTCTTATATGCCCTTGGTGGATCACGCTTGGTTTATTGCAACTCATTGCTTAGCTGCATTCCACATTCTCAATTAAAAAGACTCCAACTGGTCCAGGACATAGCTGTAGAGCTACTTTGTGTTGCAAAGAATAAAGCCCTTAAGAGGTGTGACAAATAGGGTGTTTGACGCTGGTGGTTTTTCCATTTCCCTCATTTTGCTTCCCACCTCTGTCTGGATGGACCTCGGTTCCGTTCTCCCTCGTGGAATCCGGCTGTGCCTGTCTAGTTGTCGGTTTGGGACTTACGCAAGAACACTTTGCTTGTAACCTGCGTTTCTTGGACCTTAGGTGAAGGTTCCGTCGCTTTCTGGGAGGTCTCTTCGCTGCCTGTCCCTCCGTGGAGGCGGGTTCTGCGGGAGAGCAGCGGTTGCTAACACTTGACACCCTGGTGGGGTCGAGAGCCAAGGGGGAGCTCAAGCGGATTTTTCAGGCGGAGCTCCGGTAGCCGCCTCAGTAGGTCTGTTTCTAGGGCATTCAGTGTGTTTGCGATGGCGAGTTTGTCTTTCTGAAGCACTAGTGCTGCTTGGGGCAGAGTTCTGTGCTGTTTTCACCAGTGAAGAGGATCCAAGTGGGCTCTCGGTCGTGTCTTCCTGGTTGGCTTACCGCCTGTTGACGTGAGGAGCGGGCTGGGGTCGGTGCCTGCTCTGTTCGTTTAGGGGCCGAGCCGACTGGATAGGTCCCTCCCAATGATTACTGCTCTGGTACATCCCAGTGGTGGAGGACTGAACTGTAGGACCGATAAGGAAATGGAAATTACACTTACCTGGTAATTGATGTTCCTTGAGGGAGTACAGTTCAGTCCTCATTCCCGCCCGGGGATGGATGTTTCAGACGCGAGGCGTCAGTTCCGAGTGTGCCTTCGGATCCTAGCGTCGGCAACGGGCTCTGATTGGCAGGTAATCGCGAGAGCAACCTTTTCTGCCTATACTCTTCCTTAGTTTTCCTTCCTTCTAGCTCTCTGTCTTCCGCTGTTTGGTGCGCAGGGGGACAGGGGCACGGAGGAGGGTGTTTTCGGCCTTTCTTTTTGGGGCCCTGTGATTTTAAAGTTGAAGTTTGAGCATAGCTTTGTATTTAGTACTTTAACTGGTTGTTTGTTTGCTCCTTTGAGTTTGCTTTGACAGTAGGTCACTGGGGGATCATGGGAGAAGACCAGCAGGATATACCCGGTGATGTCACAAGTTTGACTTGTCCAGTCTCCATGTTGCAGGAGGAGGTGCACTACCCAGTGGTGGAGGACTGAACTGTACTCCCTCAAGGAACATCAATTACCAGGTAAGTGTAATTTCCATTTAAGTTACAAAAAACTTGTAAACAACAATAGAGTTTGTAAATACAGCCATTATCCATTTTTACACATAGCTAGAATTCCCTCACCTCCCTTCACACTACTTCACTGCTAATGGAACTTAATCTAATGCTCCCTAAAACTCTCCATGATAATATGTTGCAAATGATAATTCCTTATCGGTCTCCAGTTTAGTCCTCTACTTCTGGGTAGTGTACTTCCTCCTGCAGCTCGGAGACTGGGCATGTCCAAAAACTTGACATCACTGACATCACTGACTCCACTGGAGTGGAGGAGTAGCCTAGTGGTTGGGGCAAGGTACTTCAGACCGGAAGGTCGGAGGTTCAAATCCCACTAGAGGACAGCAACCTTGGGCCGGAAGGACTGGGGTTTCTAGTCCCACAGGTGCTCCTTGTGGTCTTGGGCAAGCCACTTAACCCTCCATAGCCCATGTTACCTGTAAAATAGTTATCTCCAAGTTATAATGCCCTGTTCAATGTAATTTCAGTTTGTTCAATGTAAACCGCACTGATGTAGAATAGCGCGGTATATAAGAGAATGTAAATAAATAAAATAAATAAATAAATGTAGTCTGTAAGCTCTCCCATCAACCCCCAGTGTGTCCAGTCTCCCTGCAGCAGGAGGACATAGTGAGCCTAGGTGCTGGGCTCACTTTAAGGGTTAGATAGGGAGCATTAGAGTAGCTGTCATTGGTTTGATCTTTGTTTTGGTATATTCTTGCCATTTTATTAATTTTTGCCTGTGTCTTTAAATTGAAAGAAAAAAAGTAGCACAGGAGAGCTTTGCTTTTGCCGGTCCCTGTTTGATTTCTGCTTGATCTCTTCTGTTTCCTCCTGACTGCGATCTTTCCCCCTTGCAAGTACGGGAGAGAGCTCTCCTGCAACCAGCCAGGTTTTAGGGCCTTTGCCGCCGATCAGCGTCCCAGTCAGCGAAACAGGAACTGCTGTCGGGCGGGAAGCTCGTCCGGCAGCTCCTTGCTCGCTTTTAGCTGAGGGGAGCTGCATGGGCTGGAGCCCCACGATTTCGGAGGAGGAGAGGCTCACTCAGAGTTCAGCGGAGAGCTGCGCTGGTGATTTCAGGTACTCTTTGTGGAGGGCAGCAGGCAGGGAATTGCCTCAGACCGGCAGAGTGAAAGCAGCACGTGAGTGTTTTTGGCGCCTTTTATCCTTGTCCTCTCAGCGGCGGTGGCCATTTTAACCGCGTGGTCTCCGCGTGCAAGGCAACTGCGGGAAGAGTGTTCAGGTCATGACCAAGGTGGTGCGGTTCTTGGAGGAACTTGGCTGGGTTGTCAACGTAGCGAAGAGTCACCTGGTACCCTCCCAGGATCTCGAGTATCTGGGGGTACGTTTTGATACTCGGAGTGGAGTAGTGTTTCTGCCTGTCCGGTGGGTACAGGGCTTGACAGCACTGATCCGCCGGTTCATAGTCACTCCGGCTCCGTCGGCTTGGAGTTACCTTCAGTTGCTGGGGACCATGGTGGCGACGTTGGAGGCGGTTCTGTGGGCCAGGTTTCACATGCGCCCATTGCAGGGGGGTGCTGCTTTGCTGCTGGTCTCATCAGAACGATTCGCTAAACACAAGGCTTCCTTGTCCTCTCAAGATCAAGAAGGCTCTACACTGGTGGCTGATCCCGAGGTCTTTGACTGTGGGGATGTTCTTTGACCAGCCAGAGTGGCTCCCATTGTTGAGAGACGCAAGCCTCGCGGGTTGGGGAGCACATTGCGGTCAGCTCTGGTCGGCTCAGGAGGCCACGTGGTCGATCAACAGGTTGGAGCTGAGAGCAGTGGTGCTGGCGTTGCAAGCATTCGAGTCCACCGTGACGGGAAGAGCAGTTCGAGTACTGTCAGACAACTCCGCAACAGTGGCCTACATCAATCACCAGGGCAGCATGGGAAGTGTGGCCATGGCAACGGAAGCAGAGGCGCTGTTCGAGTGGGTGGAAGCTCGTCTGCTAGCGATTTCGGCAGCGCATATTGCAGGAAAGGACAATGCGACGGTGGTCATTCTCAGCAGAGTGCAAGTGGATGCAGGGGAATGGGAGTTGCATCCGGAAATCTTTGCACAGATAGTTCAGAGATGGGGTCCGCCGATAACGGACCTCATGGCGACCTCTCAGTCAGCGAAAACGAGTCCGTTCTACAGCAGGCGACGGGAAAGGATGTCAGAGGGAATCGATGCGTTGATGCAACCGTGGTCGACGTCAGGGCTCCTTTATGTGTTTCCGCCATGGGCGCTCATAGGGCGAGTAGTGCAATGGATCGAAGCACATCGAGGGCGAGTGTTACTGGTGGCCCAGGACTGGCCGAGGTGGCCGTGGTACGCGGATCTCATTCGGCTTCTCAGTGGGAGTCCATGGATGTTGCTGGTGTCAGAGAGTCTGTTGCTGCAAGGTCTGCTACAAATGCCTCAAATGAATCGATTCTCGCTTACGGTCTGGCCTTTGAAAGGGCGAGGTTGAGAAAGAAAGAAAGGTTATTCGGGGGCAGTAATCACGACTTTACTCAAGGCAAGGAAGAGGTCTACATCTTTGGTGTACGTCCGCATTTGGAGAGTGTTTGAGGACTGGTGTTCCAGGTATCAAGTCCGTGCGGCAACAGTGTCGGTTTTGGTGATCCTCATTTTTTTGCAAGACGGGTTTGAAAAGGGCCTAGCTTCTAGTTCCTTATGGGTTTAGTTAGCAGCGCTGTCCTGCTATAGGGGCAAGGTGCAGGGAGTGGTGCTCGGAGCGCATTCGGATGTGCTACGTTTTCTAAAGGCTGTAGCCAAGCTCAGCCCCTCTCGCAGAGTAATGGTTCCTCCGTGGGATCTCAACTTGGTGTTAGGGGCATTGTCTAAGGAACCCTTTGAACCTTTGCATAAGGCGTCCGTAAAGGATTTAACTCTAAAGACGGTGTTTTTAGTAGCCATCTGCTCAGCGAGGCGAATTTCGGAGCTTCAGGCGTTATCGTGTAGAGAACCGTTCCTGTCCTTTTATAAGAAAAAAGTGGTTCTGCTGCAGCCTGTGCCTTCCTTTTTGCCTAAGGTGGTTTCTCCGTTTCATATGAGTCAGATGGTCTTGCTGCCAGTTCTTGGTTCGCTGGACGGCGGTGAGGCGGACCGAGGGTTACGACGCCTGGACTTGAAGCGCGTTTTGCGGCAATATTTGAAGGTTTCAGAGTCCTTTCGCAAGTCGGATCGTTTGTTTGTGTTGTTCGGAGGTGCCCGGAAGGGTGAGGCGGCTGCTAAAGCATCTATTTCTTGTTGGATTAGAGAAGCGATTTGCTTCCGCTTAACTCTTGAATGGGAGAGCAGTGCCAGCAGGCTTGCGGGCTCATTCTACCAGGGCGCAAACTACTTCATGGGCGGAGTTCAGGTTGGTGCCTCTGGTGGAAATCTGTAAGGTGGCCACCTGGTCATCTCTTCATACTTTCAGTAAGCACTATCGCCTGGATGTGCTATCAGCAAAGGATGCTGTTTTCGGGACGGTGGTGTTGCAAGCTGCTTGGAAAGGTCCCACCCAATAGTTACTGCTCTGTTACATCCCAGAAGTAGAGGACTAAACTGGAGACCGATAAGGAAATGTAAATTACACTTACCTGGTAATTGTAGTACCTTGAGGGATCCAGTTTAGTCCTCATTCCCTCCCAGGATAATAGGGTGTTCGGTTAGTATTCCTTGGGCGAATTTACTGGTAGGTATGCATTCTTCTCTTTGTCCTGTCTAGTCTATGACTTTGCTAAGAGAACAGAAGGGCAGACACAAGGAAAGAGGCCTGTCTGCAAAAAAAAAAAAGAAAGAAACTTTTTGGTTGGTGGTTATAATTACATGTTTATAGATGGTTATGTTCAATTACTTCAGAGAAGTTAGTTGTTCTAATGGCTGTTTATTTCTTGCTCCCTTGAGTGTGCTTTGTTAATAGTTCACTGGGGGTTGATGGGAGAGCCTACAGACTACTTACAGTGATGTCACGTTTTTGGACATGCCCAGTCTCCGTGCTGCAGGAGGAGGTACACTACCCAGAAGTAGAGGACTAAACTGGATCCCTCAAGGAACTACAATTCCAGTCAAGTTTAATTTACATATATCCCATAAACTCCTACAGATAAATGGAAATAAAACAGTGAGAGAACCCCACCACAAAAAGAATGCTATAGAACAGGCATGTCCAACTTCGAACAGGTCGTGATCTACTTTTTCCGGCCAAAAGTGCCGGTGATCTACCATCATGAAAATTAAGTTTCAGATTAGTTTCAAATTAAATTTTAACCCAATAAAGTTGGAGGATTTCCCCCCCCCCCATTTTTAATGAACCTTCTGTCATTTACTTGGATGTGATCAGCTGTTAAGCAAATTAAGCAAAAACAAAACAGAGACGAAGATCCAGTAAGAACTGCGAGGGGAAATGGAAAGTACATTTTTTTCTTAAACGTTTTATTGAGTAGTAACTTTCTTTAACCGTCTTAATAACTTTATTTAAATGTTATTAAGTAATTTGTGTTAAATTTAGGTAGAGTATTAATCCAGGCTGATCTTGCACAATCTTTAATATTTCGCTCTTGCTCATTAGTGAGACGTCTGAGCCTGCATTTCATCCACCAGCTTTTTGAAGTTGGGTGAATATTGCGTGAGGGCCGGTCTCAGGGAATCCTGGAGATGTTCATCTGTCATGTTGGAACATTGTGTACTCTTTGTCATTTTCAGATGCGAAAACGCAGATTCACACAAATAAGTTGAACCGAAACAGGAATGTACAGCTTCACTGCATCTTTTCATTGGGAAATTTGTCTCTAGGCACTAACTTCCAAAACGATTCTTGCTCAGCACGGGTCTTGAGAAAAATGTCATTTTTAAGGGTTAATATTTCATTTTCAAGAGATGGCTTGTTCAATGAGTAATTTTTACTGATGATAGCTGCAGTTTCGTTAATGTCCACATCTACTTTGAATGGGTATGACAAGTACTCTACAACTGTTGCAATTTTTTGGAAGTCACAGAATCTATTTTCGAATTCCTGGATAACAGAATAGATTTCTGTCACATTGTGCTGTCTTAATGTTGTTAAATACCCTCATGTTAAATGTTGTAAAGCACCCACATGTTAAATATAACCCCAGTTGTGATATGATGTAACCACTTTGATTGTAGGATAAGGTGGTATACAAATCTGTCTAAATAAATAAATCTCGTTCTGAAAAACAAAATTTGGATATTGTCCCAGATAGTCCTGCGTATTAGGAAAATGATCAAAATTGTTGTTTGCAAGGTCAGTCATCATTAGCTCAAATTTGCTCTTGTAGGATGAAACTATACTCATCATCTTGCCAATGCATTTGTTTTCACCTTGTAGTTCAAGGTTCATATCGCTTAGTTCGCCTGTAAAGTCAGCGAGAAATGCCAGATCACATAACCACTCCTCATCTTCAACTCTGCTTGGTCATCTTCCCTCTCCTTCAAAAAACTTCTTATTTCATTCAGCAAATCACGAAATCTTTGCAGAAATTTGTGCCTACTTAGCCACCTTACATCTGTGTGCAAAATGATTTCCGCTGCCCCTTCATCAAGAGTAAGATTGAAAAGCCGTCTTTGAAGTGATTTTCCACAAACTGAATTTACAATTTTGAAAGTGATGTCCATGACAGTCTTTGTATTGAGTCTCTCTTGCTTGCCAAAACAAGTGGGAAATACAAAGTGTTACTTCAGGAGCCCTTTGTCGATCAAGAATGGACACATGAATGGTTAAGGAGAGGTGAACTGAAACCGAAGGGTGAGGGATTGATAGTTGCAGCCCAGGATAGCGGATACGGATGAGATGGCTTACAGCGAGCATTGATTAAACTGGCAAAACGGACACATATATCGATTTTGTAAGAAAGACCTGGAAACAGTGACTCTCCTCGTAGCTGGCTGTGAAGTTCTGATGGCAGAAAATTTCTATAACCAAAAAGCACAACTTTGCACGCCTTATTCATTGGATACTCTGTAAACACTACAACATCCCTGTACCTGAAAAAGTACTGGGGTCATGACCCTAAGAGAATTACAGAGAATGTAGAGGTTATCATCAGCTGTGACATTCCCATTCTGACTGATCAGAAACTGAATGCAAGGAAACCCAACATAGTGGTAAAGGAGAAAAACACTAAAATTGGCATTGATGATAGAGGTATCCTTTCCAGGTAATTATTCTGTGAATCGTGTGGCATGGCAGAAGATCCTGAAGTACAAAGAAATGCAGTCAATGACCAAAAAAATGTGGCAAAAAGATATAAAAATATTTCCCATTGTATTGGGAGCTACAGGCTTGATAAAGAAGAATTTCCAAGAACATCTTGACAAACTACCCATACATGTACCGCTTATGAACTCCAGAAGGAAGCTCTTTTTGGCACGATACAAGTACTATGCCGAGCATTAGCAGTAAATTTGAGAGACTGAAATAATATTCCACATACCCTTGTTTAGAAGTGAGGTTCATGACTATCATGGAATGCACAAACTGCGCCGAGACAAACAAACTTCAAATAATCCCTCCACCCAACACCTCCCTTTATATCTTGTCACATTCTTGGATGCAGTTAAAACCAGAACCCAAAGTTTTTTCCTTTACCTGCGTCTCGTACCTTCCCAATCAACAGCTCCATTTCCATCACAAAATACATTTCCACTGCTGCTACTACTACTGATCATTTGTATAGTGCTACAAGGCATACGCATAACACATCACTTACCCACCTGGGCATCTCCATACTCCCCATACCCCCTCCCCCAATCCATGCAACAGGGACCCACCTGGCAGCCAACACAAAATGTATTCTTGGGGGCCCCCCTCCCCCAAGCTAAAGGCATATAAATCAACAGCTATATTTTCAACTCCAGCGGTACTTTCAAACATGTGAGTTTTTCAACCTACCTCTGTATTCCATTCCTCTTAATGAGTGGAGGAATAGCCTAGTGGTTAAAGCAGTGGCCTGATGACCAAGAGACTAGGGTTCGATTTCCACTGATACTTCTTGTGGCCTTGGGCAAGTCACTTTTTACCCTTCATTGCTTTGGAAGAAAGGCCTGGCAAATTGCTTCTGATCACAAGAAAACCCAGGAAATACTAGGGTCACCAAGAATCAGCACTGACTCGACAGCATGCACGCACATGCACACATGCACACCCCCTCCCAAATTAAGTATACCCACACACAGCACCACCTCCAAAACATCTCCTAATTCCCTAAAAGGCAGGGAGCCGCGGCTGCAGAAGAAGGCGGTGAGTTTGCCGGAGTTTGCTGCTGCCGAGAAGCGGACTCGGCAGCGGCAGCAACTTGTGCACATCTTAATTTTTTTTTTTAAACTTGGTGGAGGCTAAGCGACCCCCGCTAAATCCTGTGGCGACCCCCGTTGGGGTCGCGACCCACAGGTTGAGAACCGCTGGTCTAGAGTCTTAGTTTGGTGAGGAAAAGAAGATAAATTTAAGAAAACAATGTTTGACATGATATGAACCATTGGAGCATTGGCTCTGGTTCTGGCCATTTGGCTGTTCAAGATGCGATACAGCAGTGCAAAAGGCTCCTGGCTTTTCTGTCAGCAACAATTGTTGGTTTTTGGCCCTTTGGGAGGCATTGGGGATGGTTCCCTGGTCTTTAGTGATGCTTACTGCTTGGTGAAGTATCAATACTGGCTCAGTCCAGAGGGCACAGGCTATTTATACTGAAGCTGAGAAGCTTTCCTCAGTCTCCACCTACTGGTTGGCGAGCATATACCCATTTGTTTGGACTGGACTGGAGGAACTACAGGAAAGAAAATTAGCAGGTAAGGTCTAATTTTGCCATATATTACTCCTGAGTCTATCCTCTTTCACCTTCATCCTATGCCCCCTCGTTGCAGAGCTTGCTGTGGAAGTAAAAAGCTTGATTAGTACCAGTAACCTCTGCTTCCCAAGGTTGCAGGTTTGATCCCTGGTATGCCTAACATTGCGATGCTGGTTTAGGCCAAAGGCCCATCAAGTCTAGTCTCCTTCCTGGACACTAAGAGGTTTGCAGTGGACTGCCTAGATGGCTGCTGCTTTTTAAGACTGGTACAGAGTTTCTTCCAAGTCCATGGCAACGGTTGTAGTGGCCTGTTGGCAGTGCTGGCACTACACTTAGTCGACAGATGCTGACTACAAACTGTGGCTGAGCGGATTATGTTTAAAGGCTGCTTGCTCTTAGAGAGGGGCAACTCGCCCAAAGAAACTCCTGGAAGATAGGCCTAAAGGTGCCAAAGGACATGCCTAGAGATTCCCTCTGTCTATTGTGAGGCTTTTGGACCTCAGTTGCAGTAGGGGCAGTCTTTTTGGAGTTTTGACATGCCCGAGTCTCCACCATGGCTGCGTTGGGAACTTGTAATCTGTCTAGATGAGTTCCAAGACCCCTCCCAAGGTGCAGCCGATTGGGATGTAACTGGCATGGTTTCTCTTTGATGGGACCCTTACATTAGACTGATAGGTCTTTGGGGTCTCAGTCAAGATTGTAAATGTATTAGCTGTTTCTGCAAGGTGTCTGCCTTCTATCCCTAAAATCACTAGTTCATTCTGGAAATCTCTGATGCAATGTTTGAATTATGACAGTGCTTATAAGGGACTCCCTAGGATAATCTCCATGCAACTCTTTGCTTATCATTTGTTTAGTACTACAAGGCATATGCAGCACTGTACACTTACATGTAAGAGAGAGTCCCTGCTCAAAGAGTTCTTAATCTGTCCAAGACAGACAAATACAATAAATAGGGGATTAGGATAGAACTAAGGGGGAATGGTTATAACACATGGGTGGTAAATAAGAGATTAAGGGGGTCTGGATCCAAAAGCAGTCTCAGAGGTGTTCCTTAGCGTCTCTCTAGTCCAGTCCCGGAACCATAGAGTTGTGAACCTCCACCAGCAGCTTTGGAGACTGAATATCTTCATCTCTTTGATCATCCAGCTATATGCAGCCCCAAGGACCGCCCACACATCAGTATCTCAGTCTCCAAGCAGCTTGGAAGTCAGAGCCCAGAACTGGGCTCCTTAGGAACAAATAAGCAGAGCTTTAGTGTTTTATTATTTTCTAGGTTTAGGTGCTGGGCTGCTGCTGTGGAGGAATTCTTTGGCTGTGTCCCTTCTGCCTTTATCTGATCTGTTTTTTTCTCTCTTTCTTTCTCTCTGTCAGTCTCCCCATAGGTCAGACAAGCAGGGGAGCTGCAAAGGACACAGGTCTCCTTTCTACCGAACCCCCTTGGTGGGTGAGGAGAAGGTTGAAGGCAATTAACTGCAGCAATTAAATACAGCAGTAGGCTCTGAGGGTCCCCTAACTGATTTAGGGGGGTTCCCCGAGCTGCCCTGAGCGGTTATTAACTCTGATGTGGGCTCTGATAACTGCTACTCAGAGCTTGTGACAGGCACGCTGGACAGCACTCACAGAGTTTTGACCCCCCCTCCTCTCCTGTGTGTGGGTGAGTAGACTTTGGGGCTTTTTATTTCTAAAAGCAGTGATAGAGGCCTTGGAGTAGCCTGGAACAGCTCTGAGGAGTTTGTTTAGACCTTTTGGGTACTTTTTATAGTCCTTTTTTTGGCGGGATCGGGTCTGGCGGCCATCTTGGATTTTTAAAGTCATTTTTTCTTCGTGTTTTTTTTTAGGGATAGGAGCTTCGTTTTTGAATTTTTTGGTCAGATATCAGCTAATTGACCCCAGCTCTATCTAATCCTGCGATTTGGAGCGTTTTTGAGCACTTTTAAAATCACAATTTTTTTTTCTGCTCTGTTTGCTTCAGCAAGGTGTCTCTGCTTTGCTGGTAGAGGGCTGTGTGCATAGGCATGCCTCCTAGTCCTCGGTGTCTGGTTTGTGGCATTTGTAGAAGTAGTAATTTGGAAGCCAGAGTCGGTGCCACTTGTTCTGCTGTGGGTGCTGTCATGGAGGATCCTCTGGAGGGCTCCAGTGCGGATCTCCCTCCGGTCTCTACAGAAGGGACTTCAAGGCAGGCAGAGACGGTCCTTGGTCCGGGGATTTCTGAGGTGCCAGAGCGCCTGTTGGCGGGGGGCGTCCAGGAGGGATCCCTGGGAATTCCACCCGCCTTTTTCTCTCTCATGCAGGAGGCTCTGGCTCTCTTGCAGCCGGCGGGTAGAGGTTCGGTCCCGCCCCGCCGTGGGCTGAAGCGCCCACTTTCAGTAGAGGGAGACACCGGTCCGCAAAAGAAGAGCCGGCCCCCGAGTGTTGCGGATTCTGCGCCTCCTGGGGATGAGTCCCACGAGGGGCTGGGGGAGGCTCTCGAGCTAGAGTCTGCGGAAGATTTAGAAGACGGCGAGTTGTTTGACGACGAGCAGAGTAGTAGAATAGTGCGTGTATTTCGTAAAGAGGAACTTCCGGCACTGATTGCCGAAACCCTCAAAGTATTGAACATACCCGTGGAGGATTCCGCTGCGGAGGACCAGTTGGAGGATCCCTTGATGCAGGCGGTGCGCACTTCCCACAGAGTCTTTCCGCTCCATAGGGTTTTTAAGGCTATGATCCAGGAGGAGTGGAACAGTCCAGAATCCGCCTTGCGCAGGGCTAGACTGTTGCCTAAGTTGTATCCTCTATCGGAGGCTGATAGAGGGATTTTTCGTTTGCCGAAAGTGGACGCGGCAGTTTCCGCAGTTACTAAACGGACTACTATCCCAGTGGAAGGTGCTGCGGCGTTGAAGGGCGCGCAGGATAGAAAGGTCGAGAGCTTGTTGAGACAGGCGTTTGATGTTTCTGCCCTGTCAATGCAGGCGGCGGTGGCCGGGGCCTGGGTGGCGTGCGGCTGCCTCCGCTGGTCTCAGCAGTTGCAGGGGCCCCAGTCGGCAGAACAGGAGGCCGTGGTGTCCAGATTGGAGTCTGGTGCCGCTTATTTGGCGGATATCCACTATGACCTCATTAGGGGGTTGGCTAACGGCATGGCGTCGGTGGTAGTGGCGCGTCGTTCTCTTTGGTTACGCAATTGGGCGGCTGATGGTTCTTCTAAAGCTCGCCTTAGTAAGCTGCCGTTTAAGGGCAGGCAGTTATTTGGAGAGGACTTGGATAGGTTGGTAAAAGATCTCGGGGATTCTAAGGGGGGTCGACTTCCGGAGGATAAGCCCAAGCAGGGGAAGCCGACCTTCACCTTCCGGGGGTTTCAGCAGTCCTTTCGGAGATTTTGTGCCTCCCGCTTTGGTCAGTCCCAGCGTTCCAGATACCCGGGGCGCAGACAGAGTTTCCGCGGATTTCGGGGGGCAGGTAGAGGTTTTGGCTCCTTCCAGGCGCAGGTCCCCAAAAAGTCAATGAAGCGAGGCCGGTTCTGGTGGCGGTGATCCCCGTAGGGGGCAGACTACGGGATTTCTACCCTGCCTGGGCCGCTATCACATCCGATCAGTGGGTGTTAGAAGTGATACAAGAGGGATATGCGCTCGAGCTGCATCGACCGGTGCTAGATTCCTTCGTTATGTCCCCGTGCAGCGCTCCCTGGAAATGAAGAGCCGTATCAGATACACTTTCCCGGCTGCTTCGGCTCCGGGCAGTCGCCCCCGTGCCGGAGGGGCAGTTAGGGTCCGGTCGATACTCCATCTACTTCGTGGTGCCGAAAAAGGAGGGCACCTTTCGACCAATCCTGGATTTAAAGAGAGTGAATCGGTGCCTCCGGGTGTCGCATTTTCGGATGGAAATGCTGCGCTCGGTCATAGTGGCGGTCCGCGAGGGGGAATTCTTAACGTCCCTAGACCTTACGGAGGCCTATTTGCACATTCCCATTCGTCGGGAACATCAAGGATTTCTGCGGTTTGCACTGCCGATGGGCCATTTTCAGTTTCAAGCAATGCCCTTCGGCCTCGCGACGGCGCCACGGGTCTTCACGAAGATCATGGTGGTGGTAGCGGCGTTCCTGCAGAAGGAGGGTGTCCTCGTGCATCCCTATCTCGACGACTGGTTGATCCGGGCGAAGTCGAGGGAGGAGAGTCTCCGAGCGACGGCGCGGGTCGTACAGATTTTGCAGTCGTTAGGCTGGGTGGTCAATCGGGCGAAGAGCAGCCGCCTTCCCTCGCAGACCTTGGAGTATTTGGGGGCGCGTTTCGAGACCGGCAACGGGAAGGTTTTTTCTCCCAGTGCATAGAGCGCGGGCCCTGAGGCGGCTGGTGGAGCAGTTTCTAGCAAGACGGTCATCCTCGGCTTGGCAATACCTTCAGCTTCTCGGCACGATAGCGGCGACCATCGAGGTAGTTCCATGGGCTAGGACGCACAATCGGCCCCTGCAGCGAGCGCTGCTGCGTCGATGGTGTCATCAGTCCGACTCGCTAGCTCGTCAGTTAGTTTGCCCCTTGGGGGTTCGGCGCAGCCTTCGCTGGTGGTTGCGTCAGTGCTCTCTGGCGAACGGTATGCCCTTGGAGTCTCCCGTCTGGCGTCTGCTGATGACGGATGCCAGTTTGAGCGGCTGGGGGGCTCATTGCGAGGGTCAGATTGCTCAGGGCCAGTGGTCCTCGCGGGAGAGCCAGTGGTCCATCAACCGTCTGGAAATGAGAGCCGTGTGGTTGGCTCTGACTGCGTTTCAACCTTGGCTGCAGGGAGCGGCGGTCAGGGTGCTGTCCGACAATGCCTCCACGGTAGCCTACATAAATCGCCAGGGAGGCACAGGCAGCGCGGCGTTGGAAGCGGAGGCGGATCTGCTTCTAGAATGGGCAGAACGGCATCTTCAATGTCTGTCGGCCCAGCATGTCGCGGGGGTTCACAATGTGGAGGCGGACTTTCTGAGTCGTCGCAGAGTAGACCCCGGAGAGTGGTCTCTACATCCCGAGGTATTTGCGTTGCTGGTCCGTCGTTGGGGTCTGCCGATAATGGACCTCATGGCGACCTTCGAGTCCACGCAGGTCGAACGGTTCTTCAGCAGGCGTCGGGAACGCATGTCGGAAGGCCTCGATGCATTGGCACAAAGGTGGCCAAGGTACGGGCTGCTCTATGTCTTTCCTCCGTGGGCTCTAGTGGGTCGCCTGGTGCAGCGGATCGAGCGGCATCCGGGTCCCGTGGTTCTGATTGCCCCGGACTGGCCTCGTCGGCCTTGGTATGCAGATCTGGTGCAGTTGAGTGTGGCCGATCCGTGGCTGCTTCCTCCTCGGCCGGATCTCCTTCGGCAGGGGCCGCTGCAGATGCCTCAGGTGGCTCGATTCTCGCTTACGGCATGGCTATTGAGAGGGCGCGAATGAGAGCCAACGGTTATTCTCCGGAGGTCATTGCTACCTTGTTGCGGGCACGGTGTCGGTCCACGTCGCTAGCGTATGTCCGGGTCTGGCGTATTTTTGAGAGCTGGTGTGCGGATCGCGAATTGCGGCCTTTGCGGACCTCCGTTCCTCAGATCCTCTCCTTCTTGCAAGCAGGGGTGGACAAGGGCCTGGCGGCCAGTTCCTTGAGGGTACAACTTGCAGCTCTTGCGTGTTTTCGAGGCAAGGTTCAGGGCCAGCTATTGGGGTCCCATGCTGATGTGAAGCGCTTCTTGCGAGCGGTGTTGCTTATGCGTCCTCCGTGCAGGGCTTTAGTTCCCTCGTGGGACTTGAATTTGGTGTTGAGGTCTCTGGTGGCTTCGCCGTTTGAACCCTTGGCGCAAGCTTCGTTGAAGGACTTGACGTTGAAGACGGTGTTTCTGGTGGCGATCTCGTCAGCTCGCAGGATTTCGGAGTTGCAGGCTCTTTCGTGTAGGGAACCCTATCTGTCTTTCTCGGCCGACAAGGTGGTATTGCGACCGGTTCCCGCGTTTTTGCCTAAGGTAGTTTCGGCGTTTCACATGAATCAAGTGGTGTCTCTCCCGGTGTTTGCCAAGGAACGCGGTAAGCACGCGGATAACTCCTTGCACGCGTTGGATGTCCGTCGAGCGCTTCGCCGGTATTTGCTGGAAACGGCGTCCTTCCGTAAGTCCGATCGTTTATTTGTCGCCTTTGGCGGTCCGCGCAAGGGGAAGCGGCGTCTAAGTCTTCCATTTCCCGCTGGTTGAAAGAGGCGATTTCGTCGGCATACCTTTTACACGGCAAGATGGTTCCTGCCGGGCTTCGGGCTCACTCGACTAGGGCGCAGGCGGCGTCTTGGGCAGAAGTTAGCTTGGTGCCGGCGGTGGATATTTGTCGGGCGGCGACGTGGTCGTCCTTGCACACCTTTGCTAGGCACTATTGTCTGGATGTGCAGGCGGCGTCGGATGCGCGGTTTGGCTCTCGGGTGCTTCAGGCTGGACTAGCGAGGCCCTCCCGTTGAGATATACTGCTCTGTTACATCCTCTATGGTTCCGGGACTGGACTAGAGAGACGCTAAGGAAGAGTAAATTAGACTTACCTGCTAATTGTTGTTCCTTGCGGAACTCTAGTCCAGTCCCGGATCCCTCCCTGTCTCTCGGTTCTCGCTGCCAGCCAAGAAGATACAGTCATTATAGGAGTCTGCCAGGGTTTCTGTTCTCTATGCTTTCGGTCAGAGCTCCTCTGCTTGCAGCACGCCTTAGTTCCCTTTCGGGGCCAATTTGGAGGGTGAGCGGTGGCGCCTCTTGTTGCTTGTGTTTTGCGCAGGGGTCACCACGGCTGTTCTGGTCCGCCTTCCCGTAGGCGGGTGATTTGTTCATAAGAAATACAGAAAAAAAAAAAAAGATTTTCGCTAGTAGTGGGATCTTTAGGGTCAGGATCCTTTGTTCCACTGTAAGGTTATATCTACTTATTTGTTGCTCTGCTTAGTATGCTTTGTCAATAGGTACTGATGTGTGGGCGGTCCTTGGGGCTGCATATAGCTGGATGATCAAAGAGATGAAGATATTCAGTCTCCAAAGCTGCTGGTGGAGGTTCACAACTCTATGGTTCCGGGACTGGACTAGAGTTCCGCAAGGAACAACAATTAGCAGGTAAGTCTAATTTACTCTTTCTTTTAAGCATGGATTTGAATAGAACCAGAGATGGAGCTGGAAGTACCGACTTAGGTAGTCCATTCCAGTTATGTGGTGTGCAGCAGGGTAGAACAAACAAAGTTTGAAGTTAGCAGTGAAAGAGAAGGGCACAGATAAAAGGGATTTGCCTGATGAGCAGTTTCTGAAGAGAGGTGTAGGGAAAGATAAAAAAGAATGGGTAGTGAGGCGCCACAAAATGAATACACTTGTAGGTCAGTAGGAGAAGTTTGAGTTGGATGCAGAAACAGATAGGGAACCATTGAACTGACTTGAGAAGAAGTGTTACGTGAGCATAGCAATGCTGGCAAAAGATTAGCTGTGCAGCTGAATTTTGGATAGATTGAAGGGGAAAAAAGATGCTTCAGAAGAAGACCTGCAAGGAGCAGGCTGCAGTAGTCTAAATGGGAGGTGACTAAGAGTGGATAAGGGTCTTGATAGTGTATAAGAAAGGAAAGGATGGATTTTGTTATAAGAAATGACCAGCTTTTAACTAGCTATTGGATGTATGCAGAGAGAGAGAGAGAGAGAGACACAGAGAGAAGAATCAAAGATGACCCCAAGGTTGCAAGCTGAGGAAACCAGGAGGATGAAAGTGTTATCCACCGAAAGAGAGAGAGAGAAGAAAGGGGGGTAGGTGGGAATAGGGGGAAAGATAAACAGCTTGGTCTTGGTCAATTTCAGACAGCGGCAGAATATCCAGGCAGCAGTGTCAGACAAATAGGCTGAAATCTGGGCCTGGATTTCTGGAGAGATTTGAGGTGCAGAGAAGTAAATTTGAGTCATCAGCATAAAGATGGTATTGAAACCTATGGGAGTCTCAGAATAGGGCACCAATGGAATGAATGTAGAAAAAGATAGGGCTCTGAGATAGACTGATTGATTGAAAGTGGGATAGCAGTGGTGGAAGACCCACCAAAATATAAGCACATAAGATATGCCATACTGGATCAGACCAAGGTCCATCAAGCCCAGTATCCTGTTTCCAACAGTGGCCAATCTAGGTCATACATACCTAGCAGTATCCCCAAGAGACACAGGTCCCACAATGCTTGTATTGGGTCAAGCATTGATATCCTGGGTCCCTTTTTAATAATAGTTTATGGACCTTTCCTCCAGGAACTTGTCCAAACCTTTTTTTAAACCCAGCTGCACTAACAGCCTTTACCACATCCTCCGGCAACAAATTCCAGAGTTTGATTACACGTTGAGTGAAAAAATATTTTCTTTTATTTGTCTTAAATAGATCACCTTGTAGCTTCATTACATGTCCTCTAGTCTTTCTATATTCTGATAACGTAAACAATCGATCTACGTTTACCCGTTCCACTCCATTCATTAATTTAAAGACCTCTATCATATCTTCTCAGCCGTCTCTTTTCCAGGCTGAAGAGCCCCAATCTTTGTAGCCTTTCTTCATAGGAGTAGCCTTCCATCCCTTTTACCATTTTGGTGGCTCTTTTCTGTACCTTTTCTAATAACACTATATCCTTTTTAAGATACGGCGACCAGAATTGCACACAATATTCAAGGTGCGGTCGTACCATGGAACGATACAGAGGCATTATAATATCCTTTGTTTTATTTTCCATTCCTTTCCTTATGATACCTAGCATTTTATTTGCTTTCTTGGCTGCCGCTGCACACTGGGCAGAGGGTTTTAACATGTTATCCACGATGACTCCTAAATCTTTTTCCTGGGTGGTGGTTCCCAATGTGGAACCTTGCATAGTGTAACCATAGTTTGGGTTGTTCTTCCCTAGGTGCATAGCTTTGCACTTGTCCACATTGAATTTCACCTGCCATTTGGATGCCCAGTCTTCCAATTTATCCAGATCCTCCTGCAGTTTTGCACAGTCCTCTTGGGTTTTAACAACTTTAAACAGTTTTGTGTCGTCCGCAAATTTGATAACCTCACTAGTTATTCCCTTTTCCAGGTTATTTATGAATATGTCAAAAGGTAACGGACCCAGTACAGATCCCTGGGGTACTCCACTATTCACCCTTTTCCATTGGGAAAATTGGCCATTTAGCCCTACCCTCTGCTTTCTATCTTTTAACCAGTTCCCGATCCATAACAGTACACTGCCTCCTATCCCATGACCTTTTAGTTTTGCCAAAAGTCTCTGATGAGGGACCTTGTCAAAAGCTTTCTGAAAGTCCAGATACACTATATCGACTGACTCACCTTTGTCTACCTGTTTATTCACACCTTCAAAAAAACCATATCAGATTAGTAAGACAAGATCTTCCTTGTCTAAAGCCATGTTGGCTGTCTCCCATTAGGCCATGACTATCTACATGCTGTGTAATTTTGTTCTTTATGATGGTTTCTTCCATTTTCCCCGGTACTGACGTCCGGCTCACTGGTCTGTAATTTCCCGGATCACCCCTGGAACCCTTTTAAAAATTGGCGTTACATTGGCAATCCTCCAATCTTCAGTTATTACAGATGATTTCAATGAAAGTTCACAGATTACTAATAGCAGGTCTGCAATCTCATATTTCAGTTCTTTCAACACTCTTGGATGTATACCATCCGGTCCAGGTGATTTGCTACTATTCAGTTTATCAAATAGTTGTAATACATCTGCCCGGTGTAGCGATATTTCTCTCAATTCCTCTGCCGTATCACCTTTAAATACCACTTCAGTCTTGGGTAACATCCCTACATCTTCCTCAGTAAAGACCGAAGCAAAGAATTCATTCAGTCTCTCTGCTATAGCCTTATCCCCTCTTACTGCCCCTTTTACCCCTCCATCATCTAATGGTCCAATTGACTCTCTCACAGGCCTTTTGCTATGAATGTACTTGAAAAAGTCTTTATTTCGTGTTTTTGCTTCCTTAGCACGTTCCTTCTCAAATTCTCGCTTTGCCTGCCTTATCAATGCTTTGCATTTAACTTGCCAGTGCTTGTGCTGTTTCCAGTTTTCATCGTTTGGCTCTTTTTTCCATTTCCTGAAAGACGCTTTTTTGGCAGCAACAACCTCTCTGACCTCACCTTTAAATCATGCTGGCAGTTTTTTGGACTTTCTTCCACTTTTCATAATGCGTGGAATACAGCTGGTCTGGGCTTCCAGGATAGTATTTTTAAACAACACCCAAGCTTGATGTAAGTCTTTTAACCTTTCCAACCGCTCCTTTTAGTTTTTTCTTAACTATATTCCTCATTTTATCATAGTCTCCCTTCCGAAAGTTAAAAGGTAGTACTGTGGATTTCTTTACTATCCCTCCTCCACTAACTAAATCAAACACGATCATGCTATAATCACTATTGCCAAGTGGTCCCAGCACCCTTATTTCTTGCACCAGATCTGGTGTTCCGCTAAGGACTAAGTCCAGTATGGCTTCCCCTCTGGTCGGTTCATGAACTAGCTGCTCCAAGAAGCAGTCATTTATTTCATCTAGGAACTTTATCTCCCTAGCATGTCCTGCCGTGACACTGACCCAGTTGATACCGGGGTAATTGAAATCACCCATTATTACTACTGTGCTGTGACTTTTGTTAGCTTCCTTGATTTCTCTGAGCATTTCATCATCCATTTGTTCATTCTGGCCAGGCGGTCGATAGTACACCCCCACTGCCACCGCCTTCCCCTTTTTACATGGAATTTCAATCCATAGAGATTCTACAGCAAATTTTGTTTCCTGCAAAACTTTAATCCTTTCTGACTCAATGCCCTCTCTAACATAGAGCGCAACCCCTCCACCAATTTGATCAGTTCTATCATTACGATATACTTTGTATCCAGGTATCACAGTGTCCCACTGGTTATCCTCCTTCCACCATGTCTCTGCGATTGCAATCATATCTAACCTCTCATTTACAGCTATATATTCTAACTCTCCCATCTTATTGTTTAGACTTCTAGCGTTTGCATACAAGCATTTTAGAGACTGTATTTTATTAATATTAATCTGGCTATTGGTAGAAATGGGTAATTTGGGATCTTTAAGCTCTGTCTGCTCCATACTAGAGGGCATTTGGGCTACTATACTCTTTTTCGGAACCTCACTGCTTTTGGTAGTATCCTTCAAGGATACCTTCTTCCGAACCATATGCTCTTGGGCGACTGTCGGCTTTCCCCTATTATCTAGTTTAAAAGCTGCTCTATCTCCTTTTTAAAGGTTAATGCCAGCAGTCTGGTTCCATCCCGGTTAAGGTGAAGCCCATCCCTTCGGAAGAGCCCCTCCTTTCCCCAGAATGTTCCCCAGTTCCTAACAAATCCAAAACCCTCATCCTTGCACCACTGTCTCATCCACGCATACTCTATACATACATTTAAAGATGTAGTCAGAGAGATAAGAAGAAAACCAAGACAGAACAGGGCTCCAAATTCCAAGCGAGAAAAGGGTATCTAGGAGACAGTGGTTATCAGCAGCAGATAGGTCAAGAAGGATGAGGATAGAAATAAGCCATGTGGTCTTTTTCTGCAGTCATATCTAGTCTGCTCTTCTATATCAACCACTGCAACAGTCCCCTTTTTTCCTTTAGAGATTCTCTGTGTTTGTCCCATGTGTTTTTGAATTCAGAAACTGTCCTCATCTCTACCACATCCACTGTGAGACTATTCCACGCATCTACCACTCTTTCCCTAAAGAAATATTTCAGCATATTACTCCTGAGTCTATCCCCTTTCACCCTCATCTTATGTTCCTCCTATAGCAGAGCTTGCTTTTAGTCGGAAGAGGCTCTCCTCCTGTGCATTAATGCCATGGAGGTATTTAAAGTTTCAATCATATCACCTCTGTCCTGCCTTTCTTCTAAAGTATACATATTAAGGTTCGTAAGTCTGTCCTCATATGCTTTATAACGAAACCCATTAGCTATTTTAGTAGCCACCCTCTGCACTGACTCCAACCTGTTTATATCCTTTTGAAGGTGCGGTCTCCAGAATTGCACACAATACTCCAAACGAGGTCGCACCAAAGACTTATACAGAGGCGCTGTCACCTCCTTTCTTCTGCTGGCCATTCCTCTCCCTATGCACCCAAGCACCCTTCTAGCTTTCGCTGTTGCCTTTTCTACCTGTTTAGCTACTTTAATATCATCAGACACAATCATGCCTAGGTCCTGCTCTTCTTTTGTGGACTGAAGTACTTCACCCCCTATACTATATTGCTCCCTTGGATTGCTGCAGCCCAAATGCATGACCTTGCATTTTTTAACATTAAATCTCAGCTGCCAAATTCTATACCATTCTTCAAGCTTAGCTAGATCCCTCCTCATGTTATCTACACTTCCTTATCGTCCCTCCAGTCCAGTCCCGCACCTCAGGGTAGTGCACCTCTTCCAGCAGCTTGGAGACCCAGCATATCACAACTTTGATCACATCAGGATACTTAGGCAGCTGACACCACCCCCAGCCTCCCAGTATGCTCAGTCTCCAAGCAGTTGGAGCAGATGATTCCTGGGTTAGGACTCACTTAAGGGACAACTGAGAAGAGTTTAGTTTAGTTTAACTTTAGTTTACCTGAGTTTTCCTTAGTTTATCTTTAAATTGCCCTTGTTCTGGTGGAGCTTCTTCCTTCCTCTCTCACGGCACTCAGCACTGCTGCTGGTAAAGTTAAAAAAAAAAAAAGAAAAAAAAGACGAAGAAGCAGATCACCAGTCAGACCTGGCTCTAAGGACCGAGGAAACCTCCGGCCGGTGAGCCAGTGTCTCGCGGCGCTCCCGAACCCCGCCCCCCCCCGGGATGGGTGAGGAGTGGTTGCTTCGGGAGCGAAGGAAGCCATCGGGGTAAAGGCAACGGTAGCACCTTCTTCTCTTTCAGGATAGAAGCGTCGCCTTCGGAGGTAGGCGGGCGCGCTGGACCGGAGCTAGTTTTTTCTTGCCGCGGGGGCCAATTCAGATTCGGAGGGTGTTTTTGACAAGCCGCGTGGAAGGGGAATGGACAGGAGCCATCCGGTGTTTCGGGCACCATTTTGTTTGCGCGGGAAGCAGGGATCACGGCCGGTGTTTTGCTGTTAGAGCCCGTCCTTTAGTTTACAGCTTTTACTTTGGTTTGTAGGTCCTGGTTTTGTTTTCTTTTCGGGGGAAAGTATTTTTGTTGTGTTTCTTTGGTTTTGTTCTTTTCCTGGTTGAATTAAGTAAAAAAAAAACCAGACAGGGTTTTCTTTTCCTTTTTTGGGGGTTATTTTTTTGTCAGGGACATGCCTTCTAGGCCACAATGTGGGGTGTGTGGAGCGCGCAGGAGCACACTGTCTGCTGAAAGGGTCTGCAGAGGTTGAGCTGCAGAGACCCGCTTGGTGGAGCAGAACATGATGGAGGAGGCTATTGCTGTTACTGTGCTTGCATCCCAAGTGTCGGGTCCCTCGCCTCGGAGAGAGGGGGATTTCAGTTTGGCTCCATTGGTGCTGCAGCAAGGTCAGCAGGAGGTTTCCCCTGGTCCTTCGTCCTCACAGATGCCCAGAACAACGATGCTGGGCGATTTTTCCGTCGAGTTTTTCTTGTTGCTTCATAAGGCGTTTTTGCCTAAAGTAACAGGGAGAGGCTAAGGGCCTTGGGCAAGCCACTTAACCTTACATTGCCTCAGGTACACTTAGATTGTGAGCCCTTCTTGGACAAGGGAATAAAAAGTACCTGTTAGTAGTTGTAAACTGCTCTGATGCGCAAGTAAAGGGCGGTATATCAAGTGCCTAAATCATAACCATACGGCAAAGAAGAGGGGGGCTCCGGTAGGCATACTGAATGCAGAGCCAGACCTATCGCAGCCTTGTGCAAGAGGCGTCTGGAGGGTCAGTTAGCTGATGAGGCTGGTTCTGTTTCCTCAGAGGGGGAACTAGAGCCAGGTTTTGAACAGGAAGATCTGGAGGAGGGAGAAATTCCACAGGAGGATGAGTCCAGGATTGTTAGGGTCTTCCGGAAAGAGGAACTGTCCGGGCTCATTACCGAGTTGCTCAAGGCACTTAACATGCCACCGGCAGGAGTGCTCGAATAGGACACGCTCAAAGATGCAGTACTCCAGGCGGTGCGTAGGCCTCAGAAGGTTTTTCCTCTGCATAGAGTCATTAGGCAGATGATCCTGGAAGAGTGGAAACTCCCTGAGATTGGGCTCAGAGTGTCTCGCATCATGTCCCGGCTATATCCCTTGACAGAACTTGAAAAGGAGATGTTTCGTTCCCCAATGATCGAAGCCGTGATGTCGGCAGTGACGAAGAAGACCACAATTCCGGTTGAGGGCAGTGCGGCCCTCAAGGATGTCCAAGATAGGAAGCTAGATGCACTGTTGAAGCAAGCATTTGATGTGAGCGGTCTATCACTTCAGGCCTCGGCTTGCGGGGTGCTAGTGGCGCGTGCATGTTTGCGTTGGGCGCAAGTCCTCCCGGGGTCAACTGGGGAGGCACAGGGTCCGGAGACCGCAGCAAGGCTGGAATTGGGGGCGGCCTACCTTGCGGGCGCCTTCTATGATCTAGTAAGGGTGCTTTTGAGCAGCATGGGCTCTGTGGTAGCAGCTCGCTGTTACCTCTGGCTCCGCAACTGGTCGGCAGACGTGTCCTCAAAGGCCCGTTTGAGTAAGCTACCTTTCAAGGGCAAGCAGTTGTTCAGAGAAGAGCTGGAGAAGTTGGTAAAGGATTTGGGGAGTCCAAAGGTGGACGTCTTCCCGAGGATAAGTCAAAACAAGTTCGGACCGGGGCCAAACCAGGGTGAGGCTCGTGAGTTTAGGCATTTTCGGTCGGTAAGAGAGGTTGGTTTGCAGCCAGGGCGCCGTTCTTTCGGGGTTCTGGCAGAGGCTATTACAGAGCTTCTGTCTCTACCTCGACCCAGAGGAAGCAGCAATGAAGCAAGGGGGGGCCCAGGTGGTGGTACATCCCGTGGGAGGTCGGTTGAGGGATTTTTACCATGCCTGGGTCCGGGTTACATCGGTTTCATGAGTAATTCGGGAGGGCTATGCGCTGGAATTTGCCAAACCTCTAGCGCCAGCCTTCATTCGTTCCCTCTGTCGTGCACGAGCTAAGGCGTGCAGCAGATGCTGCAGCGCCTGTTACACTTGCGGGTGGTGGTCCCGGTTCCCACAGAGCAGTGCGGTACAGTTCGATACTCTATTTCATAGTACCAAAGAAGGAAGGATCGTTTCAACCCATTCTCGATCTCAAGCAGGTAAACCAGTGTCTCCGGGTTCCACATTTTCATATGGAAACTCTTTGGTTGGTGATGATGGCCGTGCGAGAAGGGGAGTTCTTGACCTTTCTAGATCTCATGGAAGCGTACCTGCATATTCCATTTCATCTAGATTATCACCGGTTTCTTCGCTTTGCGGTGCCCATGGGTCATTTTCAGTTTCAGGTGTTACCGTTTGGTCTCGCAACGGCCCCACAGATGTTCACCAAGGTAATGGTCATGGTCGCAGCCACCTTGCATCATGAAGGCATACTGGTACATCCCTATTTGGACGATTGGCTCATTTGAGCAAAGTCTGAGGAGGAAAGTCCTCAGGTAACAGGGTGGGTAGTCCCTTTTCTTGAGCAAGTTAGGCTGAATTATCAATGTCGACAACAGTCACTTGACCCCTTCACAGGATCTCGAGTATCTCGGGGCGCGGTTCGACACTATCAGGGCTTGGGTGTTCCTTCCTCAAAGGAGGATGTTGGCTCTGCGGATGCTGGTGCAGCAGTTTCTCCGCATGGCAGAGCCGACTGCATAGCATTATCTTCAACTCTTGGGTACCCTGGTGGCAGTGATTGATCTGGTTCCCTGGGTTTGTGCTCACATGAGGCCATTGCAGAGAGCTCTGTTACGATGGTGGTCTCATCAGCATCAGCCACTAACTCGCAGGATGGTCTGTCCACGAGAGGTTCGGAAAGTCCTCAGGTGGTGGCTGAGTGAAAAGAATCTGAAGGTGGGAGTTCCATTAGAGTCGCTTTGCTGGCTTCCTCTGATGACGAATGCAAGTCTATCAGGATGGGGAGCCCATTGCGAGGGGCGAGTGGCACAGGGTTGGTGGACCCAGAAGGAATGGACTTGGTCCATCAATCGCCTGGAGATGAGAGCCGTTTGCTTTGCCTTACAGGGGTTTCTCCCATGGATTTGCACTTGTGCGATTCGAGTCTTCTCCGACAATGCTACCATGGTAGCATATATTCTCCAGGACCAAGCAGGAAGTCAGTCCTCACATATGGGTGACATCGACGTCGATGGAGCCCCCGTGCGGAGCATTTCCCCAGCTTTCTAAGAAAGCCTTTGGGAATACTGCACGCATGCGCGGTCCCCTTCCCGCCTAAAGGTGCCATCTTGCTCAGTCTTTCTTTTTTCGTGGAGCCCAACGGACGTCTGTCCGTGTCACCCGGAAAAGTTGACTTTTTTCTTGCGATTTCTTCGTTGTTGTTCTCCGGTTCGACGCCGGTTCCCCTTCCCGCCGGGTTCGGTACACCGGTATCGAGCCCGTCTTCTATTTTTTGGTTTTTGCCCTTCGTGGCTGGCGTTCGCGCCCTTTTTGTTTTTTCCCTGGAAGGCCGGTCCTTTGACCTCGCCCGGGTTCTTTTTTCCCCGATGGCTTCCAGTGGTTTCAAAAAGTGTGATCGGTGTAAGAAACTGATGTCTCTCACCGACACACATGACTGCTGCCTTCGATGCCTCGGACCGGATCATGATTCTAAGGTCTGTGTCCCGTGTGGCAAAATGTCTACCAAGGCACTCTGAAGCCACCAGCATCACAAAAACCGGATTTTTTCTGACTCTGCCTCCGGCCAGGCCCGGACCTCGTCTGAAGCCTCGACGTCTTGGGAGTCTGACCCCGAGCATCGCCGGGGTTCCTCGGACAGGGGGTCCCCCGATCGGGAACATAAGAGGAAGTAGCGGCTCGTGAGGGCGGCGTCGGAGGAGGTCCCTGGTTCCTTGGGGGCCAGGTCTCAGACCCCCGACCGCCGCCCTGGGCCCTTGGAGCAGGAGAAGCCGTCCAAGATACCTCGTGTGGAGCTGGAGTCCGCCGGGCACGTAAGTCCTGTTGTCCTCGAGGACTCTCCTCCTAGGGAGCCGACGTCGGGCGCGGCGCCGCCGGGGCCCGAGTCGGTGGCTGCTGAGTCTCCTGAGCTTGGACTCAGGCTGTGACAGCCTTGGAGTGCAGATTGTCTGCCTTCATGGATCAGCAGCGGGTGCTGATGGCCAGCCTCGCTGGTGCATCTGCCCCGACCACCGGGACATCGACGTCTAAGTCAACCCCCGGAGACCGAGCCGATACTCGAGACCATGAAGACTCGAAGTCGTTCTCGGTCACGGTCACCCTCGACCTCCCGCTTGGGACCGAGGGCGTCGATGCCGGTGCCTTTGACGTCGGGGTGGGTGCCACCGAGGCCCACGCAGTCGGAGCCTCCGACTCCTCTTCGGATGAGTCCGCGTGGGAGACGGAGGACGAGGAGTCCCCCGATACCTTTCGGACACGGTGCGTCCCTTTGAACTCACTGCAGTCCGAGCCCCAGAGTAGGTCCCCCCCGGAGGACACCCGGTTCTCGGAGTTCGTCCGGGATATGGCCAAGGCTTTGGCAATTCCCGTGGACCCCGAGGAGGAGCCTCGAGCCGAAGAGCTTGAGGCCCTCCAGTATGACTCCTCTGAAGGAGGCCTTTACTGTGCCGGTTCCTCTGATGCTGGAATGGCTCCTCTTCCGGATGTGGGAGGCACCGGCCTCGGCGCCGGTTTTGAGCAAGCGGGTCGATCCCATCTATCGACTCCGTAAGAGCCCTGGATTCCAGAAGGTGCAGCTGCCGCACCATTCCATGGTGGTGGAATCGGCCATGCATTGTCTGACGAGCCAGAAGATGCACTCTGCGGTGCCTCCCGGCAGGGAGGCCCGGAACCTGGATGCGCTCGGCAGAAAGTGCTTCCAGGGCTCGATGCTTGCTTGCCATGTCCAGTCTTACCAGCTGTACATGGGCATGTACTTACGAGACCTCGCGAAGGAAATTGCCGGGTTCTCTGCTGGCCTCTCTGGGGAACCTTTGCAGAGGTTTAAGACCTTGTCCTCGGGAATCCGGGAATGCTCAAAGTTCATGTCCCGAGCGGCCTACGATGGCTTCGAGGCTTTGGCCCGTGTAGCGACAGCCGGCATCGGGGCCCGACGCCAGGCATGGCTGCAGTCATCGGACCTCGAGCCCTGGGTGCAGGACAAGTTGGTCGATGTCTCTTGCCGAGGTGAAAACCTTTTTGGCAAGCCCATGGCCAAGAAGGCTGCTGAGCTTGAAACCGAGCACCTGACTCGGACAAGGCTGTCCAGAAAAACCTCTGCCCCTTCTCATAAGAAGAAGGGCTCGGGTAAGAAGTCCTTTTACCCGAGGAAGGCAGCTGCCTACAAATCTTTCCCTCAGTACCAGGCCTACCCAGCTCCTCAGCAGGGTCAGCAGGCCAAGGGGCAGGGACATGGGCCCCGTAGGCAGAAGACCCCCAAGCCTCTGGCTCCTGCTGCCACTCAGCAGGGAGGGGATTTTTGACTCCCACAGCATAGCCTTTCCACCTCTGCTGTCCCATCCCTGCACAGGAGGTCGTCTAGCCCTGTTTGCCCACAGGTGGCCACCCATTACAGGAGATGCTTGGGTATTGAGTATAGTCCACAAGGGCTATATGCTCCATTTCCAGCAGTTGCCTCCTCCCTACTTCCCAGGAGAGCCTCCAAGACCTCCTCTGCACACAGACCTCCTCTGCACACAGACCTCCTCCTTCAAGAACTTCAAGGTCTGCTTCTGGACAAGGCAGTGGAGCCTGTACCTCCCCGCCTGCAAGGTCACGGTTTCTACTCCAGGTACTTCCTCGTACCAAAGAGAACTGGTGTCCTCAGGCCTATTCTTGACCTCAGGACTCTCAACAAGTTCTTGGAGAAAGAAAAGTTCAAGATGCTTACTCTTGGAACACTTCTGCCCTACCTCCAGCAGGGAGATTGGCTATGCTGCTTAGATCTAAAGGATGCGTACACTGACATCCTCATTCATCCAGACCACAGAAAGTACCTCAGGTTCATTGTGGGAGGAAACCATTACCAGTACAGAGTACTGCCCTTTGGCCTAACCTCCGCCCCAAGGGTCTTTACAAAGTGCCTGGCAGTGGTGGCAGCCTACTTGAGGAATCAAAGTGTTTTTTGTCTTCCCCTACCTGGACGACTGGCTCATCGGGAGTCAGACTTACCAGGAGGCCAGGCAAGCCACCTTCCGAACTGTCTCCCTCCTTCAACACCTAGGCTTTGTCATAAACTTCGCAAAGTACACTTTGCTCCCCTCCCAGAACCTGGAGTTCATAGGGGCGCGGCTGGACTCCCTGCAAGCAAAGGCTTACTTGCCAGAAGACAGGGCACAAAGGCTCATAGACTTGGCAAACCAGTTTCTAAGCATGCCACGGGTTTCCGCCAGACTCTGTCTAAAGCTCCTAGGCCACATGGCATCGACAGTGCATGTGACCCCCAATGCCCGCCTCCACATGAGACCTGCACAGGTGGTGCCTCAGAACTCAGTGGAAGCAAGCCACAGGAAGCCTCACAGACAAAGTACGGGTGTCCAAACCATTCCTGAACTCCCTAAAGTGGTGGCTACACCCCCCCAACTTACTAGAGGGGGTGCCTTTTCAGGTGCCTGTTTCCACAGTGGTGTTGACGACCGATGCTTCCTTGCAGGGCTGGGGGGCACATTGTTTGGACAGGTGCACCCAGGGCCTGTGGTCTCCATGGGAGGCCACGTAACAGATCAACCTACTGGAACTCCGGGCTATTGGCTTAGCCCTCAAAACCTTCTCTCACACCTTGGCTCACCAGTCTGTTCTGGTACAGACGGACAGTCAAGTGGCCATGTTCTATGTAAACAAACAGGGAGGCACTGGGTCCAGGCTCCTGTGTCAGGAGGCACAGGCCCTTTTGCTCTTTTGCGCTCAGGCAGAACATGTTTCTCAAGGCTGTTTATCTCCCTGGCCAGGAGAACGTCCTGGCAGACAGGTTGAGCAGGGTTCTGCAGCCCCACGAGTGGCAATTGCACCCATTAGTGGTTCAAAAACTTTTCCTGAAATGGGGACTTCCATCCGTAGATCTCTTTGCCAGTCCCCTGAACTGGCAGCTGCCCAAGTTCTGTTCCAGGCAACTGCATCCCCTGAGGTTAGCAGCGGATGCCTTCCTGATTTCTTGGTCCCAGGGCCTCCTGTATGCGTTTCCTCCCACGCCTCTGGTGGCCCGAACCTTGTTCAAGATTCTAAGGGACAAGGCCTCCGTACTTCTGGTGGCCCTCAGGTGGCCAAGGCAGCCCTGGTTCCCACTTCTGCTTCAACTAGCAGTGGAAACCCCACTACCTCTGGGGTTGCAACCCGATCTTCTCTCTCAGGATCAGGGTTCCCTTCTGCACCCCAATCTCAAATCTCTCAATTTGATGGCCTGGATGCTGCAAGGGTAGTGTTGGCTCCCTGGGGCCTGCCTCAGGAAGTCAAAGAGGTGGTCTTGGCCTTTAGAAAGCAATCCACCAGGAAAACCTGAAGTGGAGAAGATTCTCCTTGTGGTGTCAGCAACGCAAGGAAGATCCTTTCTCCTGCACTATGCCAGTAGTGCTTCAGTACCTGCTGCACTTGTCCAATCAGGGCCTTAAGTCCATTTCTGTTCGGGTCCACCTCTCTGCTCTGGCAGCTCACCACTCACTGGTGGAGGGACACTCTCTCTTTGTCGGTTCACCCCTTGGTGTCCAGGTTTCTCAGAGGCTTGCTCTTGCTCAAGCCTCCTCTTCGTCCACTGGCCCCTGAGTGGGAGTTGAATGTGGTCTTGCAGCAACTGACTCACCCATCTTTTGAGCCGATGGCTACATGTCCTCTCCGCTTCCTTTCTTGGAAGACTCTATTCCTAGTGGCCCTGACCTCGGCCAGGCGAGTGAGTGAGCTTCAAGCCCTGGTCTGTGACAGGCCATACACTCGCTTCTATAGGAACAGGGTAGTCCTTAGGACTCATCCTAAGTTCCTTCCAAAGGTTGTCTCTTTCCATCTCAACCAGGAGGTAGTTCTTCCAACGCTCTTCCCTAGGCCCCATGCCAGCCGGGCTGAGACAGTCCTGCATTCCTTGGACTGTGGAAGGGTCTTATCCTTCTACATTGAGCATACACAGGGGCATAGGAGGGCTACTCAGCTCTTCGTATCATTTGACCCTAATAACTTGGGGTTACCTGTCTCCAAGCGTACCTTGTCCATCTTGGTGGCTGACTGTATCACCTGGGCTTATAGGGCAGCTGACCTTCCCTTGCAGGGTCGGGTCACGGCCCACCGTGTCAGGGCAATGGCCCACCGTGTCAGGGCAATGGCTGCCTCAGTAGCTCATCTCCACTCTGTACCGTTGGCAGACATCTGTAGGGCTGCAACTTGGTCCTCAAGCCAGACTTTTGCGGCCCATTACTGCTTGGAGAGGGAGTCCCGTAGGGACAGTGCTTTCGGTCAGGCAGTGCTCCATAATCTCTTTGAGGTTTAGGCATCTCCTACCTTCCAGCCCTCTGTTTGGGCTACCGGTGGGGGTATGTTTCAGTGAAATCCTTTCTCTGATGCTGTGGCTAGAGGGAGCTCATTTTTCAGCTCTGGGTCTCCGGTAGCCTGAAGCTGGGGTGTCCCATATGTGAGGACTGACTTCCTGCTTGGTCCTGGAGAAAGAGTAGTTACTCACCTGTAACAGGTGTTCTCCAGGAGCAGCAGGAATCAGTCCTCACAACCCTCCCTCCTCCCCTGGGAGTTGCAGTTGTACATAGTTCATTTTTACATTTTTTTGTGCTGTCTTTTAGCTATGTCATCTGACTGAGCAAGATGGCACCTTTAGGCAGGAAGGGGACCGCGCATGCGTGCAGTATTCCCAAAGGCTTTCTTAGAAAGCTGGGGAAATGCTCCGCACGGGGGCTCCATCAACGTCGATGTCACCCATATGTGAGGACTGACTTCCTGCTGCTCCTGGAGAACACCTGTTACAGGTGAGTAACTACTCTTTAATCGACAGGGCGGCACGGACAGTTCAAGGCTGAAGAATGAGATGGAACTCCTGATGGTTTGGGCAGAGGTCCACCTGCAAGCGATCTCAGCAGCGCACGTGGCCGGCACAGAGAACATCACGGCCGATTACCTCAGTCGGGTGCGCTTGGATCCAGGGCAATGTCAACTGAACCAGGAGGATTTTGAGCAGATCGTACACCGGTGGGGAGAGCCGGTCATGGATCTGATGGCAAAGTTTGCGTCAGCCAAGGCCAGTCGGTTTTACAGTTGTCGAAGAGAAAGAATGTCCGAGGGACTAGATGCGCTGGTACAGAGATGGCTGAGCCAGGAGCTCCTCTGTCTTCCCTCTATGGGCGCTAATAGGCTGCATGGTGCAGCAGGTGGAAGCGTACCAGGGGATGGTCATGTTCATTGCCCTGGGTTGGCTACGGTGGCCCTGTTACACCGATCTAGTGCAGTTGAGGGCAGCCGAGCCGTGGAGACTCCCTGACAGATTGTATCTGTTGGTACAGGGCCCAATCATGATGCTACGGTTCTCGCTTATGGCATGACTCTTGAGAGGGCAAGGTTAAGGAAGTGAAGTTATTCCACTCGGGTAATTTACACCCTCCTTAGGGCCTGGAAGAGATCTACCTCCCTGGCGTACATTCGAGTGTAGAGAATTTTTGAAGGCAGGTGTGCGCTCAGAGCGGTTGCAGACCATTGTCTGCTTCAGTTCCGGAAATGCTGGACTTTTTGCAGGCGGGCCTCAATAAAGGTTTGGCTTGGGGCTCGCTAAGAGTGCAGGTAAAGGCATTGGCGTGTTATCGAGGGAAGATCCAAGGAGCTTCCTTGGGATCGCAGCCAGAGGTCGTTCGTTTCCTGAGGGCCATTAAGCAGATCTATCCGCCAAGGAGGGTCTTGGTTCCAACTTGGGATCTTAACCTAGTGCTTTCGGCGCTGTTGCGGGAGCCTTTTGAGCCATTAGCATCTTGTACCCTTAAGGATTTGACTTTGAAGACAGTATTTTTGGTGGCAATTTGTTCGGCCAGGAGAATTTCTGAACTTCAGGCGTTGTCTTGTAGAGAGCTTTTTCTTACTTTTTCTAAGGAAAAGGTGGTTTTGCGAATGGTACCCTCTTTCTTGCCGAAGGTGGTGTCTCAGTTTCATTTGAATCAGCCAGTGGCTTTGCCTGTGCTAACTGGGTTGAAGGAAGATCTACAGGATCCACAGCTGCATCTACTCAACCTCAGGCGGACTCTGAGACAATATTTGAGGAGAACGGCTTCGTTTAGAAGATAGGATCAGTTGTTCATTCTGTTCGGAGGTCCGCGTAACGGGGAAGCTGCGGCTAAGTCTTCCATCTCCAGATGGGTTAAGGAAGCTATTGCATTGGCATATGTGTTGCGGGGCAAGCAGTCCCGCAGGGTTTGCGAGTTCATTCCACCAGAGCGCAGGCTGCCTCTTTGGCGGAGTGGAGTTTGGTTTCGCCAGAAGACATTTGTCGGGTGGCCACTTGGTTGTCATTGTATAATTTTGTGAAGCACTATCGGTTGGACGTGCAAGGGAGGGATGATGCGAAGTTTGATTCAGCGGTTATTCAGGCTTGTTGGTCCCTCCCGTGTTTAGGGGGCTCTGTTACATCCCTGAGATGCGGGACTGGACTGGAGGGACAATAAGGAAGGTGAAATTAGATCTTACCTGTTAATTAGCTTTCCTTGAGGAACTCCAGTCCAGTCCCGGAACCCTCCCTTCTGTAGTTCTGCGTGCTTAGGTGATCCCGGGCCGGAAAAGTTCATCCACATTGAGTTGGCCGGAACCTTTTTCACCGCCAGGGAGAGGTGGGGAAGATGTTATATTACTGTGTAGTCTCTCTTGGGTGTTCGGATCCCATCTTCGAGGTGGGTCAGAAAGGGACTGCCTTGAGGAGTTGGCGTTCCTGGGAGATTCCTTCTAATTGTTAGGATTGTTTTTTTCTTAAGATATTAACTTCTTATTTGTTGCTCCTGTGAGTCTGCCTTATCAATAGGTTACTGGGAGGTTGGGGGTGGTGCCAGTTGCCTAAGTATCCTGATGTCATCAAAGTTGTGACATGCTCAGTCTCCAAGCTGCTGGAAGAGGTGCACTACCCTGATGTGTGGGACTGGACTGGAGTTCCTCAAGGAAAGCTAATTAGCAGGTAAGATCTAATTTCACCCTTCCTGGGTGTCTACTCTATTGCAGATTTTGGTATCATCCGCAAAGAGGCAAATCTTACCCAACAGCCCTTCTGCAATTTTGCTAACAAAGATGTTAAAAAGAATCGGACCAAGAGCAGATCTCTGGGGCACACCACTAGTAACCACCTCCTCCTCAGAGTGAACTCCATTTATCTGTGCCCTTTGTCACCTCTTACTCAACCAATTTCTAACCCAAGCAGTAACTTTAGGGTCCATCCCAAGGGTGTTCGATTTGTTTATAAGTCACCTGTGCGGAACAGTGTCAAATGGTGTCAGATTACAGGAAAGCTATAAAGACCTACCTCTTTATGGAATACTATGGACCCTCCCTATGAGCCAATTGATCAAGCACATTTATTACTGTCTACAGTCTCATTCTCAATGAAACTCCCCCATGGACTATACATTAAATCCATAAATAACTATGCCATGTATAAACTACTGCTGCTTTAATGTAAATACTGTACTTGTAGTTTAACACACCCCTTGAACCCCATATAATCACCCAAGTTCAACACCCTGTTCTATGTAAAAGTTTGATTTGTGTAACAACACTCTGTATTATAACTAGAAAGCGTAATATGTATCTTCAATTGACTTTCCACAATGTTACATATGTTCTACTATCACCTTTAAGTGTGGGTTGCCTCAAGGTCTCAGAAACATAAGGCTTCCATTGACTATTTGCGATCATTCATTCTCCAAAGCTGTTTACATCCCTTGGGAATACAAGTCTTTAAGATAAACCATTGCTTAGCTTTTGACAAACATCCCAACGCTGTCAGGCGCACAGTTGTAGCGTTTCACCCTCGCGGTTTCTTCAGGGGAATTTTTTATAGCACTGTAATTTAAACAAGTTTATTATGTACGCGCTTTTCTTTATTAGTTCCTTTTTCAACGGATACTATAAAATTCAGGAAATCACATACCTCCAATGCGACCGGTAGCAATTCACAAAAACTTTCCCTATTCGGGCTCATCAGCTTCTGTTGGACGCCGCGCATGCGGGTTGCAAATATATAGACTTAATTAACTATCACCTGAATTAGTGCTCACATGATCTAAAAGCACACTTCCCATTCTATCCTGGCATTCAATCCTTCAGGAGACACCGATCGTAACTTGTGTATCCAACGTTGTTCACGATATAACAAAGTTTGTTCTAATGATTTTCCACGTTGTGCTGTGTTTATCTGATCAATGCAAAAGCATCGCAGCTCTTCATAGGAATGATGTAATTGCAAACAATGGTCCATAATGGGCGCTTCCCGTCTTTGACATTTCAGTTTACTTTTATGTTCATTCATCAGCACCTATTTGAAACGCAGTATAAAGCGACATGCTAATGTACTTCATAGTATCCCAGGCCTTGAAAATCACACTGTGCGGTGTGTTTGGCAAAGACAAAAATATTTGAAAGAGTTATTGAGCCCGGCGGTTTTAAAACCATTAATCTCCATGAACAAGCAGGAATGAGTCTTCACATATGGGTATCGTCGGTACCGACGGAGCCTGCGCGGGAACGCTCCCCAGCGTCCTTAAAGAAAGCTTTTGGGAGCATCCCACAGCGCCTGCGCGCTGCCTTCCCGCCTTTCCTAACTGCCTCTCTCCAGCTCTTCTTTTCCGCGGAGCCAGCAGGTCGTGTTTCCTGTCACTGCTGAAGAATTTCTTATTTTCTTTTATTTCTCTTTAGTCGCGTGTCTGCCTTCTCGATTCCGCACCGGTACTACCGGTTCTTTTTCTTTCTTTTCAAAAAAACAAACAAAAACTTGTACTTTTTTTTCTGTGCATTTCTTCTGGGGCCTCAGGCCCACAGAAATTTTTTCCCTCATGGAAAAGCCCGCCTCTGGGTTTAAAAAATGCACAAAGTGCAGTAGCACTATTTCTGTCACCGACACCCATGACTGGTGTCTAAAATGTTTAGGTCCTGACCACTCCATTGCGGATTGTGAGTCCTGTTCCATGATGTCCAAAAGAGGGTTACAGAATCGGGCGGCTAAGCTCAGTACCCTGTTTCCCTCCGATGCAGCTTCCGTGGCATCGACGTCTTCCAAGGCTTCTTCTTCATCCCATGGATCTCAGGTAACTAAACTTAAATCTGGCCGGTCCTCAAAGAGTTCATCTCCCTCTAAGTATCGAGATGCCCCCGGGCTTACTCTTGAGGATACCACACCGGCCAAAGTACCCCGGCGGGAGGCTCCGGCTTCCAAAGCACTACCTATGGGGTCACAGGTTGACATCGATGGCTCGGCCTCGACCGATCACCTGTTACAATGTTCTGGGGTACCGGCAGCTTCGACCGGTACCGATATCCAGACATTGGTGGCATCAATGGATCAGAATATTCTGACCATGCAGCGTGCCATCACGGCATTGATTCAAGCTGCAACGCCTACGGTACCGCAACAAACCCTGTTGTCGGTACCTGTACCGATTCCGGTACAGGATCCGATTCCGGTTCCGATACCAGTACTGCTTGCATCGACATCAGCATCGACGGCAGCGGTACACTGTCCAGTGATGCCTATCAGTACCGGCTCGGTACCGATTACTCCCGATGTCGATACCTCCCGGTACTCGTATCGGGCTCTACGAGAGCATCCAGATAGTCGATACTTCGATTCCTCTGAAGACTCCGATTCTTCAGAGGCATCAATTGAAGCATCGGGCATCCTTCCTCAGTAACCCTCTTCTCCAAAAAGGAGAATGTCTCCTCCTGAAGACTTGTCTTTTTAGGACTTCATCAGGGAGGTGGCCAAAGGCCTGTCTATCTCAGTGACCTCTGAGACTGAACCTAGAGCCAAAAAATTGGATATCCTACAATATCCTAAGGCTCCTAAAGAGGCAGCCACCTTACCAATACATGAGATTCTTTATGAACACATGTTGGGCATATGGGAGACTCCTCTTTCCACCTCCCCTCATTCCAGAAGGTTGGACACCATGTATCGTGTTCCTCCTTTACCTGGTTTTCATAAAACTCAGCTTCCTCACCACTCCATTGTGGTAGAGTCTGCTATGAAAAAGATCAAAAGTACAAAAAGGCATTCTTCTGCTCCTCCAGGAAGAGAATGCAGAACTCTAGATGCCTTTTTGGCAGGAAAATCTTCCAGGCCAGTATGCTTGTAGCCAGAATCAACTCCTATAGTCTCTATATGGGGATGTTTCTCAAAGAAGTTACAGATCATCTGCAAACCTTATCTCCTTTTATATCAGAAGATAAGAGAGAAGAATATATCACCTGGCTCAAACATGCACAGGATGTATCCAAGTTTTCCAACCGAGCAGCCTTTGACTCTTTTGAGGGGGCCAGTAGAGCCTCAGCTATTGCCATAGGTGCACGCAGAGTTGCTTGGTTGCAAGCCTCTGATTTGGAATCCTGGGTGCAGGATGGTCTAGGTAACCTTCCTTGTACAGGTGAAAACCTGTTTGGCAAAGATTGGCAAGCAAAGGCCAACCAGATGGATGCTGAAAATTCTGCTTTAGATAGACTTTCAAAGTCTACTACTGCTCCTTTTAGAAAGAGGTTGTTCAAAAAAGTATCTTTCCCAAAGAAAGGGAAATTTTCTTCTTATGGTCAGGCCTCTTCTCAAGGTCGTTTTTTCTACAAAGAAACAGCAACAACCAAAACAGACCAAAAGCTCAGGCTGCGAGGACTGCTATGGCCCAACAGCCTCAGCCTCCTCAGGGCCTTTGACTCTCCACTAGAGAACTTAGCCTTTCTGGCTCTAGAACATCCAGAGCCCCTCACCATCCCAGGAAGGTTAGCTCACTTTGCTCCCAGATGGGAACAAATCACAGCAGAGCAGTGGACCCTATCCATCATAAGGGAAGGGTACAAACTTCATTTCTTAAACCTTCCTCCTCACACCATGGTGAAACAGTTCAATTCTCCAACATCTCTCCTCACCCTTCTGGGTCAGGAGATTGCTACCCTTCTTGCCCAAGGGGCAATAGAAGAAGTACCCCTTCTTCAACAGGGCTCAGAGTTCTACTCCCCCTATTTTCTCATCCCAAAGAAAACAGGGGGCTACAGACCCATATTAGATCTCGGAGAATTGAACAAGTTTCTATGCAAGGAGAAATTCAAGATGACTTCTCTTGGAACTCTCCTTCCATATCTCCAGAATCAAGACTGGCTTTGTTCTCTAGATCTCAAGGATGCGTACACCCATGTTCTCATCCATCCAACACACAGAAGATTCCTTCGCTTCCTATACCAAGGAAAGCACTTCCAATACAAAGTGCTTCCTTTCGGTCTGGCCTCTGCTCCAAGAGTGTTCACAAAATGCATGGCAGTAGTAGCTGCATTCCTACGCACTCTAGGAATATTCGTATTCCCATATCTGGACGACTGGCTCTTCCGAGCTCCATCCCAGTCAGAGGCCCAGATTTCCCTAACCTGCACAATGCGTATTCTTCAGTATCTGGGACTGGTAATCAACATTCCAAAATCCCATCTAACCCCTACTCAATCTCTGGAGTTCATAGGGGCTTTACTGGATACCACAACTGCAAGGGCCTATCTTCCTCAGGCCCGTTGCCTACGCTTGGTGCAGTTAGCCTCCCAGATTCAGTTAAAATCCCATTTAACTGCTCGAGAGATGTTGCAACCTTTCCACGGTGCATGTGGTTCCCTATGCTCGCCTTCACATGAGAGCAGCTCAGTGGACCCTATCCACCCAATGGACCCAGGCATCAGGTTGCCTGTCAGACAAAATAGCAACCTCCAGTCGCCTATTTTCATCCCTCCACTGGTGGAAGTCCACTCAGAATCTGTTGCTGGGGTTCCCGTTTCAACAGGTGTTACCCCAAGCAACCCTTACAACAGATGCCTCTCCAAAGGGTTGGGGAGCTCATCTACAAGATCTCTCAACCCAGGGCATCTGGTCTCCACAGGAGACACATCTTCATATCAACCTCTTAGAGCTCAGGGCAATTTTTCTGTCTCTCAGAGTCTTCCACACCCTGCTCAGCTACAAGACAGTCCTCATCCACACGGACAACCAAGTAGCTATGTTCTACGTGAACAAGCAGGGGGGAACTGGCTCTCTGTCGCTTTGCAACGAAGCTCTGAGATTGTGGGCCTTTGCCAGAGAGCATCAAATCCATCTCATGGCAGTATATCTTCCAGGAGTTCAAAACTCTTGGCCAGACAGACTCAGTCGAGTTCTGCTTCCGCACGAATGGTCCCTCCATGGGGACCAGATAAACAGAATTTTTTGGATTTGGGGTACCCCAGACATAGACCTGTTTGCAAGTCCGTGGAATGCCAAACTTCCCCGGTTCTGTTCCAGGGTTCCATGTCAGGGAGTTCAGGCCAGGGATGCCTTCCTCCTTCATTGGGGGCAAGACTTCCTCTATTCCTTTCCACCTATTCCCCTAATCCCCAAGACTCTGTTCAAGCTTCAGAGAGACAAAGGGACTATGATCCTCATAGCACCACTTTGGCCACGCCAAGTGTGGTACCCTCTACTCCTGCATCTCTCTCAAGCTCCCTCCCTAGACCTGGGGTCTGCTTCAGATCTCCTCTCCCAGGAGGAGGGAACTTTGTGGTACCCAAATCCTCAGTCTCTTCATCTCAGGGCCTGGTTGCTGAAGGCCTAGACCTTCAAGATTTACAACTTTCTCAGCAAGTGAAGGATATCCTTCATGCTTCCAGAAAGCCTTCCACCAGATGTTCATATGCTTTTAAATGGAAAAGGTTTTCCATTTGGTGTGCAGAGAAGGGTCTCAACCCTCTTGCAATACCTTTGAATTCTTTACTAGACTATTTACTGCATTTATCCCATGCAGACCTTAAAACAAATTCAATCAGAGTCCATTTGAGTGCTATTGCAGCATCCCTTAAGCCTCTCAATGGACAACCTATTTCTTCTCATCCTCTTATAGCAAGATTCATGAGAGGCCTTCTTTTGACTAAACCTCCCATTAGACCACCTCCAGTAGCATGGGACTTGAATCTGGTTCTTGGCCAGCTCATGAAGCCACCCTTTGAACCCTTAGCCACTACCTCCTTGAAATTCCTTTCCTGGAAGGTTATTTTTCTCATTGCAGTCACCTCAGCTCGCCGTATCAGTGAGTTGCAAGCTTTAGTGGCTAATCCTCCTTATACAAGGTTCCATCATGACAAGGTAGTCCTCAGAACTAATCCACATTTTATGCCTAAAGTGGTCTCACCTTTTCATCTGAACCAGGAGGTATATTTACCTGTCTTTTTTCCAGGACCTCATGCATCAAGTGCAGAGAGGAATCTTCATACCCTGGTTTGTAAAAGAGCACTTGCTTTCTACTTACAGAGGACACAGCAACATAGAAAGTCCTCTCAACTTTTTGTTGCTTTTGACCCCTCTCATTTAGGACTTCCAGTCTCTAAGAGAACTCTGTCCAATTGGATTGCTCAGTGTATTTCCTTCGCCTACCAGAGTAAGAACCTTTCTCTGGAGGGCCATGTCACAGCTCACAATGTGAGGGCCATGGCAGCCTCTATGGCTCATCTTAACTCTGTGTCCATCGACCAAATCTGTCGAGCGGCCACCTGGGCATCAGTTCATACCTTCACAGCCCATTACTGCTTGGACAAGGACTCCCGCCCGGATGCCTTGTTTGGTCAGGCTGTTCTCAAACACCTGTTCCATACCTAATCAACTCCTACCCTCCATCCCTGTCTGGATGCCTGAGATTCATGGGTAGAGGTGGAGCCCTTCCCAGGGACTCACAATCTGGGTGATCTCCCAGGCATCTCTAGCTGGGGAGTCCCCATATGTGAAGACTCATTCCTGCTTGTTCCTGGAGATAGCACAGTTACTTACCTGTAACAGGTGATCTCTGGGAACAGCAGGAATAAGTCTTCACAACCCACCCACCTCCCCTAGGAGTTGTATCTCTCTATCTATCTTTCCTTTCCTCTCTCTCTCTCTCTTTGTCTCAGCTTTAAAACTCGAACTGGAGAGAGGCAGTTAGGAAAGGCGGGAAGGCAGCGCGCAGGTGCTGTGGGATGCTCCCAAAAGCTTTCTTTAAGGACGCTGGGGAGCGTTCCTGCGCAGGCTCCGTCGGTACCGACGATACCCATATGTGAAGACTTATTCCTGCTGTTCCCAGAGATCACCTGTTACAGGTAAGTAACTGTGCTTTACCTGCAGTTGTATTAACACAAGCGGGGCCACACAAAATGCGGAGCATGTAACATTTGCTCAATCACCCAGGAATTAATGGAATTTAGTTAGCACGAAAATAAATATAGGCTGAAATGCCAAACGTCTTGCATGTCCACACATGTGATTTATTGTATACGGTGTCCCTGCGATTTAATATGCGTAGGGAAAACGATTAGGACACTTAAAATTCGGATGAATTACAGTGCTATAAAAAATTCCCCTGAAGAAACCGCGAGGGTGAAACGCTACAACTGTGCGCCTGACAGCGTCGGGATGTTCGTCAAAAGCTAAGCACTGGTTTATCTTAAAGACTTGTATCCCCAAGGGATGTAAACAGCTTTGGAGAATGAATGATAAATATATACAGTATAAGCGGTTTTTGAAAAATTGGAGAGTGGCTGCCTTTTGAATAAGGCCGTTGATGTGATATAGGCATTGTCCATTCGACAGTTCGCAAATAGTCAATGGAAGCCTTATGTTTCTGAGACCTTGAGGCAACCCACACTTAAAGGTGATAGTAGGACATATGTTACATTGTGGCAAGTCAATTGAAGATACATATTACCCTTTCTAGTTCTAATACAGAGTGTTGTTACATTAGTCAAGGTATAGCTCTGATAAAAGTGACCACAGTATATAATTTGTAAAGTTTGATTTGTGACATGTTTTCTTTAAACCGCATTGAATTAATGATTGGGCGATATAAAGAAAAACCTGTTAAATAAGTAAATAAAGGCTTTACTGAAATCTAAATACACCACATCTAGGGCTCTCCCTCGGTCCAACTCCCTGGTCACCCAATCAAAGAAATCAATCAGATTTGTCTGACAAGACCTGCCTCTGGTGAATCCATGCTGCCTTGGATCTGGTAATCCGTTGGACTCCAGATACCTCACTTTCAACAATGTGCTTTTGTGTAAAGAGACCACATGTGTCTCTCTCTAGTCCTCTGGCACCACTCCCAACTCCAACGAGGCATTGAAAAGGTCAGTCAGTAGAGCTGCTAGAACGTCCCCAAGTTCCCTCAGTATTCTCAGGTTTATCCCATCTGGTCCCATTGCTTTGTCTTTATGTTTAGCTAGTTTCTCACGAACAGAGTCTTCTGAAAATTGTTCAAGATGCCCCTTGCTTCTGTTCCTGTTTGTGGGTGTTTTCTGAGATCCTGCTCCTGGTTCTTCATCTGTGAACACAGAACAGAAATATTTTTTAAGCAATTCTGCTTTATCCTTATCTTCTACATATTTTTCCTCTTCGCCCTCGAGTCTAATACCACTTATGCCCTTCCTCTTTTCACTAACTTATCTGAAAAATGTCTTATCCCCCCATTTTATTGCATTGGCTGTTTCCTCCTCTTTTTGAATCTTTGCTTTCCTGACTACTTTGCTAGCTTCTCTAAATTTTTCCAAATATAGATGCCTGTCTTCCTCTCTCTGTGATCTCATGTATTTCATGAAGGTCTCCCTCTTTTTCTTCACCTTTTTTCAGCTACTTCTTTTGAGAGCCATAGCTGTCTCCTTTTTCCTTTTTATTTATCATTTTAACAAAATGATTTGAGTAAGTACCCTTGGAGTTGGCCAAGAACAGGCTGAGAATATGACTGGTGACTTTGGTAAGTGCTATTCTGTAGAATGCAAAGGACGAAAACCAGATTGCAGGGGAGCCAGAATGGCTTGAGAGAAAAGAAAGTCGAGTCAGCAGTGGGGAATCGCACATTTGAGTAGTTTCATTTACATGCGAAAGGTAGGAGGAAGAATGGTTTATAATTGGAAGGCCAGGTAGGATCTAGTGAAGGCTTTTGAAAGCATGTTTGAAGGCAACAGTAACAGTTGCAGTGGAAAGTGATAGGCTCAGAATATGACAGAGGGAAGGGACGACAGCTGGAAAAATAGAGCTTAGTACTGTAGATGGGTGCGAATAGGATCAGAGGAGCAGGTAGGTAGTTTGGAGGAGGAAAGAAGCTGTGCAGTTTCTTCCTCGGTGATTTTAGAAAAGGAAGAAAGGACGACAGAGGATGAAGGAAGATTTTGGGTGAGAGGGACAAGGGCAGATGGAGGTGGTCCTATGGAGAGCATAAGACTAATTTTGATAACCTTATTGTGGAAGTAGTTGACCAAAGTTTGGGCAGAAAGCAAAAGAGTGATCGGGAGCGGAGGCACTTTGAGGAGAGAGTTGAGCATTGCAAAGCAATAACAGGCGTCAGAGACAAGAGAGTTTGTCAACACGGAAGAGTACTGTGGTAAGTTAGCATTAATTTGAAATGTAGGAAGTCAGCATGGGTACTGGGATTTGAGCATAGCTTGCTCAGCAGAGTGGTCTCAGGAATGTAGGTAGTGGATTTTGGAGGTCTGTCTAAGCTGAGGAACAGTACGCCTCACAGTGTGTGAAATGGAAGGAGTAAGAACATCAAATGCAGAGGAGCGTATAGAGTTTATGAAGGATTCTGCTTCATCAACAGACACAGATGACAGAGTGGAGGGAGAAAGGAAAGGAGAGGAGACAGCAGTGGAGAAAGTAGATGGGTCAATAGCTTGAGGATTCCTAAATGTGTTGATGGAGACAGGATGAGATTATGCAGCGGGGGGGAGGGTATGAGTGAAAGTTAGCAGATCATGGTCAGAGAGAGGAAGAACTGAGGTGGAGAAGTTGGAGGATAAGCAAGTGGAGAAAAAGATGAGGTTGAGGCAGTGGCCATGCTGGTGAGTAGGGTCAGGTCTGGCCCAAGGATTTCTGCTATTTTGGGTAAGCCTACCCACCCTCCTGTGTCACGTCATGCTGTGCCGTGCTGCCCCCCCCCTCGAATCTATTATCTTACCGGGGGAGGTGGGCAGCATGATGACTTTCCATGATTGTTTAGAACAGCGACTTTCTGCCACGACTTCAGTGCTGCAGCAGGCCTTAAAAAGCACCTATGCTCGTGCACACTTATGACCTGCCAATCCTGCCCCTTTTGATGTGACCTCCTGTCGAAAGGGGACAGGAGCAGCAGGCCACATGTGCATACATAGATGTTTTAAAGTATGTTGCAGCACTGACGTGGTGGCAGAAAGCCACTGCTTTGAAAAATCATGGAGTAGTTTCTATGCAGTGCCAACCTGGGCAGCCGTCTATTTCGCCTAGTGGATGGGTCATCCCTGGTAGTGGTAGTAGCTGAAGTTTGAATGAGGAGATTAAGACAAGGAGCTTATGAGTATAAGAGTCAAAGCAGTCATGAACTTGAATGTTAATATCCCCAAAAATGAGGGAAGGGAAATATGGATTCAGATAGAAGGAAAGCCAGGAGTAAAAGTCAGTGAGAAAGGAAGAGGTGGACTTGTCAGCAGATCAATAAATGACAGCTACCCAGAGAGGTAGTGGAGTAAATAGGCAGGTGGAGTGGACCAGGGTACATATGGACTCACTGCAGAGGCAGCTGCTAACCTTCTCGTTTCCATGTTTCCCTCCCCCGGAAGATCAAGAAGCAATTGAGGTGGTGTTTGTGGTTTCACTGTCTGTTTGCCAGGGTGCTATGGGAAACACTGGATGGAGTATGTATCATCTTGGATGTTGGGCTGAAGGGCTTGAGAGCACAATATCTGGCCCAGTTAGTCCAGGGACTCTGACACTCTCAGGAGACCTTCTGGGCAATCATTCACCTGGAGTCAAAAATGATAACTTTGACCCTCCTACTGCTGTTACTACTTATAATTTGTATAGCACTACAAGGCATATGCAGCACTGTACATATAGATATAAGAGACAGTCCCTGCTCATCAGAGCTTACAATCTAATCAGGATGAACATCACCACAAAACTGGGGACTAGAGTATGGTAAGATACACAAGTGGTGAACGAGAGTGAGGGGCATCAGCATCCAAAGACGATTCAAGCATTTCGACAGGGACGAATTCATACAGGACACAATACAACACCTGAACATTACTACAGACGACCTGGAGGAACAAGTTTCCAGCTGGAACAGCATTTTAGCGAACGCCGCCAAAACATCTGATGGCAGGACCGAGAAACAGCATCACAACAAGAGACAAAACAAACCATGGTACTCAGCAAAAATACGACAGGAAAAGAGGGAGCTCAGGAAGATCGAACGGAGATGGAGAAAAAACAAAGCAACCGCCGACCAGCATCTTTACCTAACAAAGCAAAAACAATACAATGACCACATCAACCAATCAAAGAGGGAATACCACACAAACATGATAAATACTTCCATCAACAAACCCAGAGAGCTGTTCGAAATAGTAAAGATCCTCACAAAAGAGCAAACAACAGAAGGGGAAGTACAAGTTGATCCACAGGAATTCGCCAACCACATCAAAGAAAAATTTCACTACACAGAGCGAACAACACCTAGTGGGACCACCCGGACGGACGTACACTCCAAAACCTGGGGCACATTCTACTCACCCTCAACAGAACAGATATCTCACATCATCTCTACAATCAACACAAGCACTGCTCCTACAGACCCGTGCCCAGTGTCATGGGTCAAAGCCACCAAATCAAGCTTCATCCCCACCATACATAAAATAGTACACAACTCACTCACTCAAGGACTCATGCCAAAGCAGCTAAAACTTGCCTCAGTAAGACCAATCGCAAAGAAAACAACACTCGACAAAAAAGATCCAGCAGCATACCGACCAATCTCCAGCATACCCTTCCTCGCAAAAATCATCGAAAAGACGGTTCAACTTCAACTTCAGGAACACATCGACAAACACGAAACACTTGACGACAACCAACATGGATTTCGTCCCAACCATGGAGTCGAAACACTACTGATATACCTCTTCGACAGCATCCTGAGAATAATTGACAACACCAGGAATGGAATCATAATGATCTTCATCGACATCTCCTCTGCTTTCGACACAGTGGACCACAACACGCTCCTGGAAAGACTAAAGAACACCGGTATACACAGTATCACACTGAAATGGTTCCACTCGTACCTAACGGAAAAACAACTGCAGGTCAAGGTGGGACACAACACCTCCCGACCCATAAATGTCCGACAAGGAGTACCTCAAGGATCCGCACTCTCAGCACTCCTATTTAACATCTACATCCAACCAATATGCAACATCATGAAAGAGAACAACATCCAATACACAATATATGCAGACGACATCATGATATACACCCCGATATCAATCGACAACCCGGACTTCTCTAAGATAACAGACTGCCTCACCCAGATGACGAGTTGGTGTCAAAACAACAACCTCGCAATAAACTACAACAAGACCGAAGCTTTAATCATCACCCGGAACCAAAGCTTCATACACCCACCAAATATAAAGATACAAAGCACCACAATACCAATAAGGTCAGAAGTGAGATACCTCGGAGTTACTCTGGACAATCAACTCAATCTCAAGCCACACATAGACAAAACAATCCAGAAGGCCTACTACAAGATGCGAATCATCAGGAGACTGAAACCACTCCTCGCCCCAGATCACTTCCGAACCGTTTGTCAAGCCCTGATAACCCCACTACTGGACTTCTGCAATCCAATATACCTCGGACTACTGAAACAAGCCCTCAAACCACTCCAACTGGCATAAAACACAGCAGCACGAATCATATCCGGAACCGCAAGACAGGAGCACATCACACCCACCTTAAAGGACTTACACTGGCTCCCAATCGGTGCACGCATCAGATACAAAACTATCATAAACCTATTTAAGATAAAACAGCACACATCAGCCAACAGCCTGCACACCCTCATACAACCAGACACCAGCACTCGTCCTAGAAGAAAACAAACACACAACCGAGTCAGCACCCCAAGTGAATACAAAAACACACGCAGAGACACAACGGACAGAGCACTCTCCATGGCTGCTCCAACAATATGGAACAAACTACCAGACGATTTGAGGGCAACCACAGACCTCAAGGACTTTAGAAAACAGTTGAAAACCATGCTGTTCATAGAACACTATGGACACATCACATAACCCCAGAGAATGTATAACAGCACATGACCCCGCCTAAACAATGTATGTATGGAAAATGTATTTAGAACCACTGTATATAGCCCACTTTGTACATAGCTCATACCAATCTAGCACACAATACAACACTCACCCAACTAAATTTCACCCTCACTGCATGTATAACACACTCACCTTACCCGATTGTTTGCTGTGATACCACCTTGATTATTAAGATAAGGCGGTTTAGAAATACTGTTAAATAAATAAAAATAAATAAATAAAAGCATGCGTCTTCTAGTGGACAGTGTTCTCCGACACTATCCTGGCAGTGGTATGTGTCCACAAATAAGGCAGAACATGTCTGAGTGGATCTTGAGGTTACAGAGTTGGATTGTTGGGATAGGGCAAAAACAGATGCTCCTCTATCTATAAAGCACATCACAAACTTCGACAATGTGCAGGCTGACTTCTCTGTCGGACTAATCATAGAAAATATTTTTTCACTCAACGTGTAATCAAACTGGAATTCATTACCAGAGGCTGTAGTAAAAGCTGTTAGTGTAGCTGGGTTTAAAAGCTGTTAGTGTAGCTGGAGGAAAAGTCCATAAACCATTATTAAAGAGGACTGTGGAAATCCCACTTACCCACTGGACAAGCAGCATGGAATCTTATACGTTTTGGTAACATGACAGGTACTTGTGATCTGGATTGGCCACTGTTGGAAACAGGTTTTTGGGCTTGGTCTGACCCAGTATGGCATATTTTATGTTCTTATAACTCTGGGGGTCTGGGTGATCCCACTTGACTGCTACTCGGTAGAATCACAATGTGAGAAGCTATGGCGGGTTTGGATGCCCAACTTAGAAGGGCCTTGGGAAGGTACGTTGTATGTCTCCTCCTTTCCTCCTGGTGATCCATCTCTTGCACAGGTTTTGGGCTCATTTAGACCTGGTGAGCCTAGTGTCCATAGACTGAGCCCGTAGATCGTGATACATGGATTTCTTGATCCAGGAGGTGTGACCTTCTCTTGCTACCTCGAGAGATGGATCTACTATGGCTGGGGCTCCTTGTAATGGTCGTTCGGACCCTTCTCACTTAGGCCTGTTTTTTGTGAGGCATAGACTCTCATAAGATCATAAGATATGCCATACCGAGTCACACCAAGGTCCATCAAGCCTAGTATCCTGTTTCCAACAGTGGTCAATCTAGATCACAAGTACCTAGCAATTTCCCCAAAAGACACAGGTTCCACAATGCTTGTATTGGGGCAAGCAGTGGATTTCCCAGGTCCCCTTTAATAATGGTTTATGGACCTTTCCTCCAAGAACTTGTCCAAACCTTTTTTAAATCCGGCTACTCTAACAGCTTTTACTACATCCTCTGGTAAGGAATTCCAGAGTTTGATTGCACCTTGAGTGAAAAAATATTTTCTCTTATTAGTCTTAAATGGGTTACACTGTAGCTTAATTGCATGTCCCCTAGTCTTTCTATATTTTGAAATATAGACCATGTGGTCTTTTTCTGCCATCATGTTTCTATCTAGTCTGCCCTTCCACATCAACCACTACAATAGTCCCCTTTTTTCCTTAAGAGATCCTCTGTGGTTGCCCATGCTTTTTTTGAATTTAGATACTGTCCTCATCTCTACTACCTCCACTGGGAGACTATTCCACACATCTACCGCTCTTTCCATAAAGAAATAGTTCTGCATATTGCTCCTGAGTCTTTCCCCTTTCACCCTCATCCTATGTCCCCTTGTAGCAGAGCTTGCTTTCAATTGAAAGAGGCTCTCCTGTGCATTTATGCTATGGAGGTATTTAAATGTCTGTCATATCACCTCTATCCTGCCTTTCCTCTAAAGTATACATATTAAGCTCCTTAAGTCTGTTCTCATATGCTTTATAACGAAGACCACTAACTATTTTAGTAGCAACCCTCTGCACTGACTCCAACCTGTTTATATCCCTTTGAAAGTGCGGTCTCCTGAATTGCACACAATACTCCAAATGAGGTCATAAGAACATAAGATATGCCATACTGGGTCAGACCAAGGTCCATCAAGCCCAGTATTCTGTTTCCAACAGTGGCCAATCTAGGTCATACGTACCTAGCAGTTTCCCCAAGGGACACAGGTTCCACAATGCTTGTATTGGTTCAAGCATTGATATCCTGGGTCCCTTCTTAATAATAGTTTATGGACCTTTCCTCCAGGAACTTGTCCAAACCTTTTTTAAACCCAGCTACACTAACAGCCTTTACTACATCCTCCGGTAACAAATTCCAGAGTTTGATTACACGTTGAGTGAAAAAATATTTTCTTTTATTAGTCTTAAATAGTTTACCCTGTAGCTTCATTGCATGTCCCCATGTCTTTCTATATTCTAATAAGGTAAACAATCGATCTACGTTTACCCGTTCCACTCCATTCATTAATTTATAGACTTCTATCATATCTCCCCTCAGCCGCCTCTTTTCCAGGTTAAAGAGCCCCAACCTTTTTAGCCTTTCTTCATAGGAGTAGCCTTCCATCCCCTTTACCATTTTGGTGGCTCTTCTCTGAACCTTTTCTAAAATCGCTATATCCTTTTTAAGATACGGCGACCAGAATTGCACACAATATTCAAGGTGCGGTCTCACCATGGAACGATATAGAGGCATTATAATATCTTTTGTTTTATTTTCCGTTCCTTTCCTTATCATACCTAGCATTCTATTTGCTCTCTTGGCCGCTGCTGCACACTGGGCCGAGGGTTTTAACATGGTATCCACAATGACGCCTAAATCTTTTTCCTGGGTGGTGGTTCCTAATGTGGAACCTTGCATCGTGTAGCCATAGTTTGGGTTGTTCTTCCCTAGGTGCATAACCTTGCACTTCTCCACATTAAATTTCATCTGCCATTTTGATGCCCAGTCTTCCAATTTATCAAGATCCTCTTGCAATTTTCCACAATCCTCCTGGGTTTTAACAACTTTAAATAGTTTTGTGTCATCTGCAAATTTGATAACCTCACTCGTTATTCCACTTTCCAGGTCATTTATGAATATGCCAAAAAGCAGCGGACCCAGCACAGATCCCTGGGGTACACCACTATTCACCTTTCTCCATTGGGAAAACTGGCCATTTAGCCCTACCCTCTGCTTTCTATCTTTTAACCAGTTCCTGATCCACAATAGTACACTGCCTCCTATCCCATGACTCTTTAGTTTTGCCAAAGGTCTCTCATGAGGGACCTTGTCAAAGGCTTTCTGAAAGTCCAGATACACAATATCAACCGACTCACCTTTGTCCACCTGTTTATTCACTCCTTCAAAAAAACATAACAGATTAGTAAGACAAGATCTTCCTTGTCTAAAGCCATGTTGGCTGTCTCCCATTAGGTCGTGACTATCTACATGCTGAGTAATTTTATTCTTTATGATGGTTTCTACCATTTTTCCCGGTACTGATGTCAGGCTCACCGGTCTGTAGTTTCCCGGATCACCCCTGGAACCCTTTTTAAAAATTGGTGTTACATTGGCGATCCTCCAATCCTCAGGTATTAGAGATGATTTTACTGATAGTTCACAGATTACTGATAGCAGGTCTGCAATCTCAAATTTCAGTTCTTTCAACACCCTTGGATGTATACCATTCGGCCCAGGTGATTTGCTACTCTTCAGTTTATCTAATAGTTGTAAGACATCTTCCCGATGTATCGATATTTCCTTCAATTCTTCCACACCTTTAAATACCACTTCAGTCATGGGTAACATCCCTACATCTTCCTCAGTAAAGACCGAAGCAAAGAATTTATTCGGGTCGCACCAAAGACTTATATAGAGGCACTATCACCTTCTTTCTTCTGCTGGACATTCCTCTCCCTGTGCACCCAAGCATCCTTCTAGCTTTTGCCATCGCCTTTTCTATCTGTTTAGCTACTTTAAGATCATCAGACACAATCACACCTAGGTCCCGTTCTTCTTTTGTGAACATAAGTACTTCACTCCCTATACTATATTGCTCTCTTGGATTGCTGCAGCCCAAATGCATGACCTTGCACTTTTTAACATTAAATCTCAGCTGCCAAATTCTAGACCATTCTTCATGCTTAGCTAGATCCCTCCTCATGTTATTTACACCTTTCTGAGTGTCTACTCTATTGCAGATTTTGGTATCATCAGTAAAGAGGCAAACCTTATCCAACAGCCCTTCTGCAATATCACTAACAAAGATGTTAAAAAGAATCGGACCAAGGAGAGATTCCTGGGGCACACCACAGGCACTGCTCCCTCTAAGCTGTGCGCGTGTGCGCGCGCACACACCTTGCCGAGCGAGCGCACATACTTTACAACAGAGCGCACAAAAATTACGGCTCTGATTCTGATAGAAAACAACACAGACGTCTTAAAAGTTAAAAGTTATGATTGTAATTACTAGAAATTTCCCGCTTCATTTAGTATTCGTCTATTTTCATTTAATTTGATTAAAATCAATGTGGTGTACATACTGTATTCTGACGTGTAGTCAAATTTTAAAGTATATAACTCCGAGTGTCATTATGTGGCGCACAAAAATTTAACCTTCCTTCAAAAGCTGCACACAGATGATATTTTATGCGCACACAGCCTACAGAAAATTAGAGGGAACATTGACCACAGGTAACCTCCTTGTCCTCAGAATGAGCTCCATTTACCTGTACCCTTTGCCGCCTCCTACTCAACCAATTTCTAACCCAAGCAGTAACTTTAGGGTCCATCCCTAGGGTGCTCAGTTTGTTTATAAGTCACCCATGCGTAATGGTGTCAAAGGCTTTACTGAAATCTAAATACGCCACATCTAGGGTTCTCCCTCTGTCCATAAGAACATAAGATATGCCATACTGGGTCAGACCAAGGTCCATCAAGCCCAGTATCCTGTTTCCAACAGTGGCCAATCTAGGTCATATGTACCTAGCAGTTTCCCCAAAAGACACAGGTTCCACAATGCTTGTATTGGGTTAAGCATTGATATCCTAGGTCCCTTTTTAATAATGGTTTTTGGACCTTTCCTCCAGGAACTTGTCCAAACCTTTTTTAAACCCAGCTACACTAACTGCCCTTACTACATCCTCCGGTAACAAATTCCAGAGTTTGATTACACGTTGAGTGAAAAAATATTTTCTCTTATTTGTCTTAAATAGTTTACCCTGTAGCTTCATTGCATGTCCCCTAGTCTTTCTATATTCTGACTCCCTGGTCACCCAGTCAAAGAAATCAATCAGATTTGTCTGACAAGACTTACCTCTAGTGAATCCATGCTGTCTTGGGTCCGGTAATCCATTGGACTCCAGAAGCCTCACTATTTTCTCTTTCAGCAGCGTTTCCAATAATTTACTCACCACAGAAGTTAGACTAACCGGCCTGTAGTTTTCAACCACGTCCTTACTTCTGCTTTTGTGTAAAGGGACCATATGTGCCTCTGTCCAGTCCTCTGGCACTACTCCCGACTCCAAAGAGGCATTGAAAAGGTTGGTCAGTGGAGCTGCTAGAACGTCCCCAAGTTCCCTCAGTATTCTCGGGTATATCCCATATGGTCCCATTGCTTTGTCTACTTTAAGTTTAGCTAGTTTCTCACAAGCACAGTCTTCTGAAAATCGTTCAAGATGCCCCTCACTTCTCTTCCTGTTTCTGGGTGTTTTCTGATGTCCTGCTCCTGGTTCTTCAACTGTGAACACAGAACACAAATATTTGTTAAGCAATTCCACTTTATCCTCATCAGCTTCTTCATATTCCTCCCCTTCACCCTTGAGACTGAGAATACCACTTTTGCCCTTCCTCTTCACGCTAACATATCTGAAAAGTGTCTTATCCCCCCGTTTTTGGATCTTTGCTTTCCTGACTGCTTTGCTAGCTTCTCAAACCTTTTCCAAATATAGATGCCTGTCTTCCTCTCTCTGTGATTTCTTTTATTTCATAAAGGCCGCCTTCTTATTCTGTACCTTTTCAGCTACTTCTTTTGAAAACCATAGCGGTCTCCTTTTCCTTTTCCTTTTATTTATCATTTTAACCATAAGATTGGTTGCCCTTAAAATATCCCCTTTCAGTTTTGCCCACTGTTTTTCTACATCCCCCAGCTGTTCCTATCCTCCTAATGACTCCTTGAGGTATTGGCCCATCTTGGCAAGGTTAGTTTTCCTAAAGTCTGATCTTCGTTTTTGAGTGGATTTTTTTCAGCCGTAGTCCTAATACTGAACGACACCATCTGGTGACCACAGGATGTGAGATGATCTCCCACTATAACATAAAAAACATTTTCACCATTGGTAAGCACCAAGTCCAGTATGACCCCTTCACCTGTGGGTTCTGTTACCAGTTGCCTGAATAGTTCTGTAGAGAATCCAGGATCTCCATCCGGCATATTGAAATCCCCTATCAGTAGCACTTCCCCTTTCCTGAAAGTGCTGCATATGTCTTCTATTAAATCTACATCCACCTCTTCTCCCAGTGAAGGAGGTCTATATATCACGCCAATGCAAATAGATTTCTCTTTTGCTCTTCCTAATTTAACCCACAGTGCCTCCTCTCTCCCTTTTAAGCCCTGTATTTCCATAGCTTTAATATTATTTTTTACAGTGCCACTCCTCCTCCCCTTCTTCCTTCCCTGTCCTTTCTGAATAAAGTATAGCCTGGTATAGTTACATCCCAGTCATGGTTGTCCATGAACCATGTTTCTGTTACCACCACTAAATCCAATTCAGCCACTCCCATTAAAGCCTCACCATCTGGGATCTGTTTTCCCATGTTATGGGCATTTATACACACTGCTTTCCATATGTTGCCCCTTTTACCCATTTTCATTAAGGTATTTAATGTTTCACTTACCTGGGGGCTTTCTTCACCCATCTCCAACAAATCTAGTTTAAAGCTCTCTTCATTAGGTTAGCCAGTTTGCTACTGAAGACATGTTGACCCTTCTTGGACAGATGGATGCCATCTATGCTCTGCAACCCTTGGAACAGCATCCCATGGTCCCGGAAACCAAAACGCTCTCAATGACACTATCCACGCAACCATGAATTTATCTCCAGGATGCGAGCTTCTCTGCGTTGGCCTTTGCCCTCAACAGGGAGTATTGGAATGAACACTTCCTGTGCACCAATCTGCTTCACCCTCTGTCCCAGAGCCATGAAGTCATGTTTGAGCAACATCAGGTAATAGTCAGTGGGCTTGATGAGTCTCTGCAAACTCTCTGTAACATCTCGGATTTTGGCACCTGGCAGACAGCATACCTCTCTGGACATCAAGTCTGGTCGGCAGATGGACGCCTTGGTACCCCTCAGAAGAGTCACCAACCACCACTACCCTTCGCTTCCTTGTGATCACTGATTCTACAACTTTGGGGTGCTCAAGCTCTCGTTCTTCCCTTTCCTGGGATACTTTTACCTCCTCCACTTCCAGGGCTGCATAATGGTTCTTCAGTTCAAGGGCTGAAGGAGCGGGATTGGTGATTCTGCAGGCTCTGGTGACTCGTGACCAACCTCTGTCATTCTGTAAACTCCCATCTTCTCCTCTGCTGGATAGCTTTGATGTTTCAAGAAGCATCACATCAATGTACTTCTCACTGTTTTGAATGTTCCTCAGCCTCACCACCTTTTCTCTGAGTTCCTCCACTTGTTTCCTGAGAGCTTCAGCTTGCAGGCATCCTCCACATGGAACTGGTGTTTCAACTGGCATTGGGATCTCTGTCTGGACAGAGGTAGAGGCTGTAATGGGGGAAACAGCTTTGGCAATATAATCTTTTCCAGCCATTGTTCTGTTGGTGGAGCTTAAGTACCTGTTGAAGCAAAAGAGAGAGACCTACCAAAGTACCAGCCAGTTTCCCAGCTGTCCTTTCAGAGAAAAAATAATTAATCTCTTTTAAGTGTGTTCTAAATGTGCTATTCCAAATCCCTGTGTGTAGCTAACTGGGGGAGATGCCCTATAAAGCAAGACTGCTCACATGGGGTGGGTGGGAGTTGGGGGGGGGGTAGGGAGGAAACTAACACCTGATGAGGTGTTAGTAACTTCAAAGAGCTGAGAAATATACTGAAAGCAGAGTTTCTAAACCTACACCACTAAAGAAAATATTTTCCATTTTGAACTAAGGCACCAAAAAGAATGTGACTTTGTTTTAAAAATGTACCAAAAACCCTTTTAAGAGCTCTTGGGCAGAGAACTAGTAATTAATAGCCACACACCCTTACCTTTGCTTGAAATGCGGAACCTCTGTTAGGAATGCTTCAACATGCAAGTCTTTGAAGCCCTTTATGCAACCCTCAGCTGTTCTCAGTTCTTTCACAGGCTAATCAGGCCCACTAACTCCTGATGAGGTGTCAGCAGCTTCAAAGAGCTGAGGAAGATACTGAAAGCAGAGTTTCTAAACCTACACTACTAAAGAAAATATTTTCCATTTTGAACTAAGGCACCAAAAAGAATGTGACTTTGTTTTAAAAATGTACCAAAAACTCTTAAGAGCTTTCAGGCAGAGAACTAGTAATTAATAGCCACACACCCTTATCTTTGCTTGAAATGCAGGGCCTCTGTTAGGAGGTGTAAACAATCAAGCTATGTTTACCCGTCCCACTCCATTCATTAATTTATAGACCTCTATCATATCTCTCCTCAGCCATCTTATTTCCAGGTTGAAGAGCCCTAACCTTTTTAGCCTCTCTTCATAGATGTATCCTTCCATCCCCTTTATCATTTTGGTGGCTCTTCTCTGTACCTTTTCTAATAACGTTATATCCTTTTTAAGATATGGCGACCAGAATTGCACACAATATTCAAGGTGCAGTCGCACCATGGAACGATAGAGACATTATAATATCCTTTGTTTTATTCGCCATAACTTTCCTTTTGATTCCTGGCATTTTATTGCTTTCTTAGCCACCGCTGCACACTGGGCGGAGGGTTTCTCTAAGAAGGGCTGCTTTGGATTGGTGGTAGCCTCCCTGCTTATGGCCCGGTGACCTACTACATCTTGAACCATGGCTTGCCCCCGAACTCTCAGGTTTGGGTAGTGGAATTTTATTGGTGGTGCACCTTGATGTTGTCTGCTTTCTCAGAAGAGTGAAGTAGTTATGTGTGTTCTGTTGTGCGTCAGAGGGACTATCTGAGGTTGAGGGCTCTGAAAGGGCCTCATTTGAGCCCATTTGTTTAGGCATCCCTTGAATGTTGGCCCCTTATGACGGCTTCCTGGGGTTGTAGCATCTGCCAGGTGGGCATCCGAGCTGCATCCTTTTCTTTTTTTTTTTTTTAAATCTTTTATTTAAGGCTTTTCTGCTTGAATACAACAATAAACATAGGAAAACATCATGAGAATTCAAAATACAATTCAAAAAGAAGCAAGAGAATTAAATTCAAACACATTACGGAGAAACAATCACTAACATAAGTAACATAGAGACAACATATCAGAAGTCTATAGCAATAAGGAGTTTAAATAAATAAACTCCACATTAGGGAGCACATACAAAACAACTATCCCACCCCCTTATTCTCAACCAGTTCCCTATCACAAAGAAATTTCTGTAACTGCTCAACATCAATAAAGGCAAAATTTTGTCCCTGGTATACAACCAGGCAACGACAAGGAAACTTTAAAAAAAAGGTTGCACCCAAAGCAACTACTCTGGTTCTAAATCCCAAAAACTGCTTGCGCCTCAGCTGTGTCACTCTACCTACATCAGGGAACACTTGAAGCTTAGCACCACAAAATAAAGCTGCTCTGTGCTTAAAGTAAGCTCTCAGCACAGATAATTTAACAGATTCAGACTCAAACGTCGCAACTAAGGTGCAGCGCTTGGGAATTGAATCTGTAGAATCTTCTAAGAATGCTGTCAAGTCTTGGCCTACGGATTGAACAGAAGGAGCAGAAGCACCTCCTGTACCAGATGCCGTTAGGCCATTAGAAGAAGAAAAAGAATACACCTGAACTACTTCCACAGAGCTTTTCAGTTGTAAAATTTCAGAGAAATACTTCTGAAGCAACATCTTAGGAGCCAGTAGATGCGTAGAGGGAAAATTAAGAAAGCGAAGATTCCTAGCCCGCTGCTGATTCTCCAACATTTCTACACGATAGGAAACAGCAGAAATATCTTTAAGCAACGGAAGAGGAGAATCAACGCGGGCAGGAATCTGACTTAAAGCATTCAACTGTTGATCAACAATATTAAATCTATCAACAACTTTGCCTGTAAAACAGCATAATGATGCAACAGTAGATGACAGGCGTGTATCGATCTGCTGAATGGCAGACCAAATATCAATTAATGTAACCTCCCCAGGAATAAGAGGAGGGTTCTGGTCAGGACCAGCTGGACACACCGGTCTTAAAGGGGAACACAGAGGCGCAATAGGAGCTTCTAATAAAGTAGAGGAGGAAAGGGGCTGGGGGAGGGGGGGCGGCAGCCGGAACTCCGGGCTTAAAGAAGCTCGGTCCGACGAAATGTTAGCAGGCTGCAACGACGAAACATGTCTGTCCATAGGGCCAGTCACTTTACCTCCAACAGCCTGCTCTCCAGCACCAGATTTCACCATCGATTTACCTTTACGTTTCCCCATGGACACAACAGGCGACGTCGAGTTCTCTCAGAAACTTCTCTGGAGCGCCGAAGGAGCGCAAAAGGGGCGTGTCCTGCCCCTTAGGACACGGCCCCGCAAGCCGCGACTCGCAAGCCGCGAGTAGCACTCACAGAGGTTTATGTGGATCGCAGGGGGGGTCCTCCACGGCAGGAACGTCCGCCCAGGTGCCTGCAGCTGTACCGCCGGGTCTCCTTCCTTCCTGCAGCCCTGTTCCGCGAAGATAGAAACCGCGGGTGCTCCCAGGTTAAGCTGACATCTCCCAACCAAGTTCTGCTCGCACAGAGCTTTATGGGGATCGCAGGGGGGGTCCTCCACGGCAGGAACGTCTGCCCAGGTGCCTGCAGCTGTACCGCCGGGTCTCCTTCCTTCCTGCAGCCCTGCTCCGCGAAGATAGAAACCGCGGGTGCTCCCAGGTTAAGCTGACATCTCCCCGAGCTGCATCCTTTTCTTGCTGGGAACATTTTCTAGTCGTCTTAATGGCGTTTTTTGCTTGTCAATGTATGCCGTCCCTCTCTTTGCCAGACTGTTCTGCCTTTTCTCTCAGAAAAGTATCTTTGAAAGGGCTCTTTGCTGCATCTGCAGGATGTGCAGAGGGGGTTGCTCAGATACATGGCAATTATTAATTTCTTCTGCTGGTTGGATCTTCTTGTGTTGACCTGTGTTCTGAGGAAAGGAATGGCAGAAACAAACTTCTTTATTGTCTGCTGACCTTTAGAAGCCATTGGGTCCCTGGCTGGTAAGTATATGCCGGAGTGATTCAGAGATCACACCACTGGGCACAGGCCTCCTAAGTGGATTCCTGTTCTTCTGTAAATGTCTTTGTGAAATCCTACAGGTTGCTTATGGGGGTTGGTTCAGATGGTGCTTTTAGCAGAATCTATTATTTGTTATGGGCATTGTCTTCCTCCCTCCTTGGGTCCTTACTGTTTGGGTACATCTCACTTGTCTGGACTGGTCTTGAGCATAATAATAATGAAGGCGAAATGTTATATATCTTATAATTTACTTTCCTTGAATCCTGCAAGACCAGTCCAGGACCTGCCTTGGAAGTCTCTTCTGCAGGTTTGGGAGTCTGGCTCTCTTCCTATAATGAAACTGGTGTCAGATCATAGGACTTACTAGGCCTTTTACAGCAGCTGAATATTTGTGTATGGTTTTGTGTGTGGTTAATAATGTTTTCTGAGTTTTTAAATTGTGTTTACTTCTTGGGAAGTTTAATTTGGACCTTTCTCAGTGTTGTACCAGAAGATATACCAAGTGATGAATCACTGAAGGTTGTTCGTCTGCCTTCACCTCCTAGCAAGGGAGTATAACCCATTCCTTTGGACTGGCATAGTGGGATTCAAAGAAAGTAAATTATCAGGTACGTGAACTTTCTCCTTTTACTGCTTCTGTCTATAGCTTTCTGTATTTATTTATTTTTATTTATTTATTTACATTCTCTTATATACCGCTATTCTGCATCAGTGCGGTTTACATTGAACAAACTGAAATTACATTAAACAGGGCATTATAACTTGGAGATAACTATTTTACAGGGAACATGGGCTATGGAGGGTTAAGTGGCTTGCCCAAGACCACAAGGAGCACCTGTGAGACTAGAAACCCCAGTCCTTCCGGCCCAAGGTTGCTGTCCTCTAGTGGGATTTGAACCCCCGACCTTCCGGCCTGAAGTACCTTGCCCCAACCACTAGGCCACTCCTCCACTCCTTCCCCTCTGTCTCTCCCTCTCCTTTCCCCTGCTGCTGCTGTCGTCCTTGTCATGCCTCATTCTCCAGCGTCCGCAGCATTAGTAAAGGAAAAAAGTAGTATGGGACCTTGGAGCTCATGCACACACTCTGCATTCACCAGTACTGCCCCCTCCAAAGTAGATTTCCTGTGTTGGAGGAGCTGCGACTGGCAGAAACTGTTACTTATTTCTGCTGCTTTTCAGTTGCATTTGTGGCAACTTACTCATTGGCATTGGAGGAGAAAAAGAAAAGTAGCCTCCTCCCTCTGGAAAGCAAAGTGAGATGACAGTAGCAGAGGTGTTTTAGGGTTACTTTTTGGCACCTCCAAACGTTTGCTGCCTGAGGTGGCTGCCTCACTCTGTCTAATAATAGAGCTGCCCCTGACTGTCATGATTCAAGAAGAATATGTAATATTTTTTTCTTGATTTTCCAGAAATTCATAGCATTTGTTCTTTAAGAAAATAGAAAGTTCTTTTTCTGGTCTGCATTTTATGTAATAAATATTTTGTTAATGTATACAACTGTATATGAGAGGGCTGGGCGACTTGTTCTATGGCACTGAATTCCTTTCTACACTGAAATTCTAGTGTTACCATGAATTAAGCAGCTGCTGGTCTTCAGACTTTGTATAGTGCTCAATAGGATCACAATGACCAGTACTGAAAACAGCAGCATTGGCTGATTATGTGGAATGTGGCTGAGCAAGAAGTAAGGATTTGACATGTTCCTGATTCTCTTATCAACTGTGTATAAGCATATGGCTTGTTCAGTAGTATATTCTGCTCATTAGAAATTATTCATACATTATCATGTCTGTAGATTAGCTTTCCTAAGGATTCTGTTGACTTAGCACAAATTTAAAGTTTGTAAACAGGCTTCAAATTTAGTTGCCCACTTGCTGCTCACACACATTTAATCCTTAACATCTTTGTCTGAGAACTGAATGTAAGTCAAGTCAAGTAAGTCAAGTTCAAGATAAAACAGCACACATCAGCCAACAGCCTGCACACCCTCATACAACCAGACACCAGCACACGTCCTAGAAGAAAACAAACACACAACCGAGTCAGCACCCCAAGTGAATACAAACACACACGCAAGGACACAACAGACAGAGCACTATCCATGGCTGCTCCAACAATATGGAACAAACTAAAGGACGACTTGAGGGCAACCACAGACCTCAAAGACTTCAGAAAACAGCTGAAAACCATGCTGTTCATAGAACACTATGGTCACATCACATAACCTAATTGTCTGTATAACAGCACATGTTACCGCCTAACACTGTATGTATATAAATGTCTTTAGCACCACTGTATATAGCCCACATTGTACATAGCTCAAACCAATCTAGCACACAATACAACACACACTCAACAAAATCCTCACCCTCACTGCATGTATAACACACTCACACTACCAGATTGTTTGCTGTGATACCACCTTGATTATTATGATAAGGCGGTTTAGAAATACTGTTAAATAAATAAATAAATAAGTCAATGAAATTTTGATTAGAGATGGTGGTTGTTTTTTTTTTATTTTTATTTTTTTAAAGGTGAGGCTTTGTTCTATTGTAGAGACTTTTCAAATTGAGATTCCTCTATCTCCATCAAAATGGAGAGTGGGAAGCCTTAGAGCAGAATTGCTGCACTGTAGAAAGATAATTTTTATAGGATTTTTTCCTCGTATGTAAAGGCTTTTCTACATGCATTAGAGGCCTTTTTTACATCAACAAGCAGGATTGAGTTAGTCACCCAAGTGAGTGACATATTGCACATCGCCAGAACAGAACAGCTCTTCCTGAGCTCAATGTAAAGTTCTGAGCATGTATGGCCCTTCCCACTTGAGCATTTTCTGCAGTTTCTCAGTTTTAATTTTTTCCACTCAGCCCAGTAGATGCTACATAAAGCTCTCCCAACAACTTTTTGTCTTCAAACAATAACTTCTGACATTGTATTTTGTGAAATTGTTTCTTTGTTTTTCTTTTTTTCTTCTTTGTCACTGAAATCCAGATTCAGACCCTGCTTGAAATATGAAAGAAAAATACAGAACTTAGATATTCACTCCAAGTGTTTAATCTGTTTGGGTGCTGATTATAATGACAGCTAGTGCAAACATTGTACTTTCATGCTTCTTGGACCATGAAAGGAATGCCTCAATCACTTACGCAGCCACTACAAATCTGAAAAACAGTTGCTTCAGTTGCAGAAGGATCAAAAGAGGGTCTCCTCTGTGCAAATGTCTGTGAGTTCTGCACATACAAGTCAGGAATCTTCCACAGAGTGGCCCTCAACCTTCCGGTGTGGTAGCTTAAAAAGTTTTCACTCAAGAAAACTGCATTAAAACTGACATGTGCTTCCTTGGAGGTTTTTAGATGTACAGCACAGTGTGCAGTGCAGCATAGGCCTGAAGGGAAGATGGCTTTCTCAGCCTCTTCTAAAGTGCTTAAATAGTAGCATGCCCATTTTGAATCTCCTCATGCCAAGCGCTAACAACTGTTCCAAAACAAGTTCAGAGCAGAATGTGTAGATACCACAGACATAAGATCTATTTCCTTAACCTCCTGTGAGACCAGTCCAGATGAGTGGATTATGCTCCCCAACCAGCAGGTAGAGGCAGACTAAAGCAACTTTGGTATTCTTATTTCTAACTGTTAGTGCAGCACTGAAACTTGCCAGTATCGTCTGCCTCCAGTAGATAGCAAAGTGTTGACTGGTGCAGCAAAGCAGTTTGGCTTGTCTCCCTTGGCCCAGACAAAGGTCCAGTGGCCCATGTGATTGAGAACTGTAGGCCCAAAGTTGGTGGTTGGGTATGCCCCTGTCTCCTTGAGATGGCAATTGTCTTGTGTCCAGTGCTGTTACCCATCGGTTCCAGCACTGATGGGTCATTGAGAGGACAGGAGGAACCCCACAGGGCCCCTGAGGGGTGTGGTAAGTTGGACCCGAGCCCCCCAAAAAAATACAAAATAAAATATATAAAAATTAATATTAAAGTTACAGAATTACAGGGCTTACAAGAGAAGGAGGAGGCACTGTGGGTTAAACTGGAACAAGGGAATGGAGCATTCATTTGTATTGGTGTGATATAGAGACCTCCTTCACAGGCAGAAGAACTTGACAGAGATTTAATTGAAAACATTCACAGTATTGCTATGAAAGGGGAAGTGCTGCTGATAAGTGATTTCAATATCCTGGGTGTTGTTTTGCACATTCCTGCTACAGTGTCATCTAGAAGTAAGGAGACCCTGGATTCTCTGGGAACAAGCAGAAAGTTGGTCCTTGCATATGGGTGACGTCTGCGTCGATGGAGCCTTCACGGAAGCATTTCCCCAACTTTCAAAGAGAGCCTTTGGGAGATGCCACCATGCATGCGTGGTGCCCTTCCTGCCTAAGGGTGCCATCTTGCTCGGTCTCCTTTTTCCATGGAGCCCTTCAGACATATGTCTGGTTTCCTCTGGAAAAAGTTGATTTTTTTTTTCTTGACCTGAGTTTATACCCTCTCCATTTGTGCACCAGTACTCTTCCCTCCACCCGAGCCCACTGCCCCGACATAGAGTCTCGGGTTCATATACTATTTTTTTTTCTCCTTAGCACCTGTTTTCCAACTGGCAGCACCGCGGGTTTTCGACCTTGCTGGGGTCCTTTATTCCCCTATGGCTACCAGTGGCGTTAAGGCGTGTGATTGGTGTACAAAAATTATGTCCCTCACAGACGCACACAACTGCTGCCTATGCTGTCTAGGGCCGGACCACGACCCTGCAATCTCTGTAAAAAGATGTCTTCCAAGGCCATTAAGAGCCGCCAGCAGCAGCACGACAAGTTTTTCCCGGAGTTCCCGGTGCCTCCGAAGGCCAAGGCCCCATCGGAAGCCTTGGACTCCTGCGGCGCCCCCACGGTTCCCAATCGATGCTGTGGGTCATCAGAGAGGGGTCGGCATCCCTGGATGGTTCTGGCAGGTGGGTAAGCCCTGAGTCAGGTCCCACAGTCCACGATGCTCGTCTGAGGGCTTAGAGCGGGAGCGGCACACCAAGGTCACTTGGAAGGAATTGCACGAAGATTGGCCTCAGCTGCCCAAGCCCATCCACGTTGAGGATTCCCCATCAGGGGCACCAGGGCTGGTGCCCACGCTGACAGCTGCAGAGCCTTCTGGACTGGAAATCAGAATGGCGGCCCTGGAGCGCAGCCTGTCTGCCTTCATGGACTAGCAGCAGGTGTTGCTGTCCAGTACAACCGGTTCCTCTGCCCAGACCACTGGGCCCTTGACGTTGAGGACGTCCCCGGAGGCCAAGCCAATCCTCGAGACCATACGGCCTCAAGTCTATCCTCGGCCTAGATCCAAGTCCCATTCCACGGGACCGAGGTCTTCCCTGGCTAGCGCTCATGGCACCAGCTGCGGGGCCTCCGAGGGGGCGCAGGCAGGACTCGGGCCCAGAGCCCATGAGCAGCTTCTCCATCAAGTCTTCAACAGACTACTCGGAATGGGAAAGCGAGGATGTGGAATTCCCGGACACCCGTTGACACCGTGATGTCCCCTCAGACTCGTCAACCTCCGAGCCCGGTGTTTGTCCCCGCCGAGGACATGGCATTCCTTGATTTCTTGCAGACATGTCAAAGGCTCTAGCATTCCCAACGGAATCAGAGGAGTACCTTCAGATGAAGGAACTATAAATCCTCCAATACGAAGTCTCACCGAAGGGATCACTCACGGTGTCCATTCCACCCATCCTGGAATGTGGGGAAACACCAGCATTTGTGCCTGTTGTGAGCAAGTGGCTCAATTCGAAGTAGTGGGTCCACCGAAGCCCTGGCTTCCAGAAGGCACAGATAATGCATAACTCCGTGGTGGTGGAGTCAGCCATGCATCGGTTGAAGAGCCAAAAGACGCACTCCTTTGTGCCCCCGGGTAGGGAGGCACGCACCTTGGATGCCCTCGGCAGAAAATGCTACCAGGGCTCGATGCTCCTTGGCCAGATCCAGGCCTACCAGCTGTACATGGGCATGTACCTGAGAGATCTGGCGAAAGAGCTCGCTGAGTTCTCGGCTAATCTCTCCGAGGAACCCCTGCAGTGATTCAAGAACCTGGCCAAAGCTATCCGTGAGTGCTCCAAATTCATGACTCGAGCAGCCTATGACGGCTTTGAATCGGTTGCTAGAGTAGCTGCGGCATGCATCGGTGTCTGACGCCAGGCTTGGCTACAGTCTTCCAACCTCGAGCAATGGGTTCAGGACAAACTGGTAGATATCCCATACCAAGGAGAGAACCTCTTTGGCAAACCCATGATGGAAAAGGCTGCTGAGTTGGATACGGAGTTTGTGACAAGGACCAGGCTCTCCAAAAAGACCGCTGGCCCTCCCCGATGGAAGGGCTCAGGAAAAAGGTCCTTTTACCCGAGGAAGGGGGCTGCTTACAAAAACTACCCACAATTTCATGCCTTCCCAATTTCTGCCTGGCTGATATCACTCTCTAGTGTTTTGGGGTCCGATTCACCCTTGTAAACTAGACAAGCATCAGTGCATCATTGTTCTCAATCCCCCCCGGGTCCAGAGAGAGATCCGAACAGAAACTCAGAAATACTTAGACTTCCTGAGTTGGATTCAGAAGGTTGGGTTACAGATGGGAAATCTGAGGATTTGTCAGAGGACAGGTTACCAGAGCTTCTGTTGGACCCTTCTCTACCTCATGAGTGGCACAAGTCCCCTCCTGAGGATATGACCTTCCAGGATTTTGTCAGGGATATGGCTTAAGGCCATATCATATTCTTTGGAAATTGAGGATGAGCCCAGGGCAGAAGAGTTGGAGATCCTGCAGTACACCTCAGCCCCTAAGGAAGTGGTGACAATGCCTGTGCACCACATCCTGCAGAGAGTATAGATGAGAATGTGGGAGGATCCCCTCACTCTACCTTCAGTCAGTACAAGGCTTGACTCCATGTACAGAGTTCAGAAGGTTCCCGGATTCGAGAAGCCTCGGGAATCCGCCCTTAAGAGGTTCCTGAGTTCCAAGACTCATTCCTTGGCACTCCCTTGGAGGGAGGCTCAAACATTGGGCTCTTTATGGAAAAGGTATTTTCAGAGTTCCATATTCGTAGCCCGCATGGCCTCTTACCAGTCTGCATGGGTATGTTTCTGAAGAACATCATGTGTGACTTTGCTGATTTGTCTGAGTTTCTCCCTCCAGAGAAATTGGAATAGTATCGTTCCCTAGTGGCTCATGGCAAGGACTACTTGAAGTTCATGTTCTGATTGACCTATGAAATCTTTGAAACCATATCCAGAGCTTCTGGCTTAGGTATTGGTGCCTGGAAACTTACCTGGCTCTGGTCCTCAGACCTGGAACAATCCGTGCTTGCTGACGTGCCGTGCCATAGAGAATCTTTTCGGAGAGCAGGTTGATGAGAAGGCTGCTTCATAGAAAAGCAGTATATCACCCTTCGTAATCTCTCGAGACGCAAGTCCAAGCCAGCCTCCTATCTCAGAAGGTACCAAGGAGGGAGCCAGAAAAAACACCAATTACTTTCGTAGGTGTAGGTATTTTCTTGGGTCCCAAATGTCCCAACCCAAACAGGCAACACAAGGAGAGCAAACGAGGCCCTCGCAACGAAGTACAAGCAAACACAAGAGAAGAGACAAGAGTGTGAGAGGTCACCAGTGCTAATTTATTCAAATTTGAATAAATTAGCGCCAGTGACCTCTCATACCCTCGCCTCTTGTGTTTGACAACACAAACAGGCTCCTCACCCACAACCGCGACAAGAGAAGCCTCAGAAAGCCCAGCCTACTCATCAGCCAAAGCCTGGGGCAGGATTTTGACTGGTTCCTTCAGAGCATAGCCATCTACCAATATCCATAGTGGATAACCCCTCAGTCAGGGGAAGGCTCACTCCTTTCGCCCAAAAGTGGCCGCTCATAACATTGGACACATGGGTTCTTCAGATTGTCTAAAGTGGTTATAAATTACATCTATTTGACCTACCTCCAAATTGGCCCCTCCACAAGGGTGCATTGCATTGACCCTCTGCATCAGGAACTGCTTTAGAGAGAAATTGCCTCCCTTTTGAGGGATCTCGCAATCAAGATTGTGCCACCAGAGCAGAGAGGGCAAGGATTTTGTTCCAAGTTCTTCCTGATCTTCAAGAAAATGGGAATATTGTCCTATCCTAGACCCTAAGATATCTGAACACCTGCTTGGTAAGAGAAGTTCAGAATGATTTCTCTGGGCACCTTGCTTCCTTACTTCCAAAAAAGAGACTATGCTCCCTGAATCTGAAGGATGCATATACTTACATACAGATACATCCCACTCACAGGGAAGTATCTACGATTTATACCTGGGGGGGGGGATGATGGAGACAGTACTTCCAGTATCAAGTAATTGCCTTTTGGCCTAGCCTCGGCACCCCATGTTTTATCAAAATGCCTTGTGATAGTTGCAGCTTACCTCCAAATGCTGGAAGTGTTTGTCTTCCCTTACTTGGACGATTGGCTGATCAAGAGTACCAGTCAGGAAAGGGGGTTCAGGAATCAACATGGTTGACTATTCGGTGCTGGAACCACTAGGATTCGTTATAAATTAACCCAAGTCTTATCTGCAACACACCCAGCAGTTGGAATTCATAGGAATCCTGTTCGATATGACTCAGGTGAGAGCCGCCTTCCCACACGACCAACTTCATAGACTGACAGTATTAGTGTGGAAGACTCAATTGAGTCAGCAGGTAACAGCTCTCAGGATGTTGGCTGTACTAGGCAACATAGCTTCCACTGTGCATGTCACTCCCTTGGCACGCCTCCATATAAGGCAGGCTCAGTGAACTCTGAGAACTCAGTGGACCTAGGCCATGGGTCAACTCACGGATTGTCTGTATATCACCAGTCCTCTTGTTCAGTCACTGCAATGGTGGACAGTCCACCACAATTTGCTCAGAGGTCTCCCGTTCCAAATTGCACAACCTCAGAAAGTTTTAACAGATGCATCCAAGCTGGGGTAGAGAGCTCATCTCCATGGGTTTCACACTCAAGGTGATTGGGTCATCCAGGAAAGTCTCCACCAGATCAACTTCTTGGAATTAAGAGCCGTGGCAAATGTTCTAAAGATTTTACGAGATCGGCTGGCCAGTCAACTTCTTCTGATTCAGACCGACAATCAAGATGTAATGTTTTGTCGTGTACCTCTTGTGTTGATAAATGGTCTGGTTGTGGAAGTTTGCTATTGCACATGGGATAGATATGAGAGCCACATAACCTGCCAGGCGATCATCACACTTTGGCAGACACACTAATCGAGTCCTTCAACCACACGAATGGACACTGGACAAGGAAGTGGCGGCCCATATCTTTGGGAAGTGGGGCACCCCCTTGATAGATCTGTTCACCACTCCGAAGAATGCCCAGCTGGACCAGTTCTGTTCTAGGATAAGATCACACAGCATGCAGGCCTTAGATGCTTTTCTCCTTCATTGGAGGGAGGGTCTTCTGTATGCGTATCCTCCAATACCTCTCATTGCAAAAATCCTCCTGAAGCTCAAAACAGATGGAGGCACAATGATCCTCATTGCTCCTTACTGGCCCAGGTAGCCCCAAAAAATAAGGGAAGAGAGAACCATCTCTGTTGTACATAGTTCTGTATCTGAAGTTGTTAAGGCCTCATGTGATTAAGCAGACAAACTGTTGCCTTGATTGGGTTTGTCTGTATTCTGATCGGCTTTCGGTAGCCGGGAGCTAGGGAGTCCCATACAGTTGTGTTCAATATTATTGGCACCCTTACAGTTCAACCCCTTAATGTACAGTATCTCCTAAAAATAAATAAATAAATAAATAAATATAACAAGTGGCTTTGGACTATAGTATGCACGCATATTTGACACATAAAAGAATCAAATAAAGCAAGATCAATTAAAAAAGGAAATAGTATAAAAACTGGGGCATTGCCAGGGCATGATTATTCACCACAATTATACTCCCTATATACCAGCTTTTACTGGCAAAGTAATAAATTCACACAGCTTAATTAAAGTATGTATCATAAAAAATGGAGAGACCTTCAGATTCCATTAATGGAACTTGCAAAGAGGAAAACCTCTAATACCCTTAAGCTTGTAACAGGTCTCAACTTTATCATTCGGTTCAGTTCGGATCAGTGTCATCCATTACAAGCACACATCACATTATAAATATAAAGTAGCAAAATGTATCAAATCATTACCAGGGTTATAAAGACCACATACACTTCAAATGTATTTAACTTAGATGAAGAACACCAGTGTAAATCCGACATGACATAAGGTTTTAGGCTTAACTAAGCCTTGCTTCAGAGGAAACACTCTAAACAAGCTAAAACATAAGCCAACTGGTACTCCATCTGACACTAAACAGTTGTTGTGAAGAACCAGAGGTTATGTCAGAATATAAAGAAGAACCAATTTAAACCAATCCAATCAAATCAACATAATGATAACCACTCAATTTCATTGTTAAGTCATCCAGGTTGTAATGAAGCTAAACGAAAGATCCACTTTTGCTCGATGAAATTCAGTCTGCGCAGGCACAGTCCAAGTCCAGCAGATGAATGGATTGCAGGAGGATATTTTCCTTAAAGTTCCAGAAGCAGCTAGAGATGGGCAAGTTTTACAACCTGGGCAATCTATGCTACAGTTGTGATCAGTATTATTAGCACCCTTGCAGTTCAACCCCTTAATGCCTAGTATCTCCAAAAAACAATGTGGCCAGTGAAAATGGCTTTAGACTATCTATATATGCACACATTTTTGACACATAAAAGAAACAAATAAAACAAGACCAATTAAAAAACAAGTAATTACTAGAAAATAGTATAAACACTTGGACATTGCCAGGATATGATTATTCCCAAAAAAACTGAAAAGTAGACCAAAAATATGTAACAGCTAGCACTTCACTTTTAATGTTGGAATCTTGTAACAAATTTTCCTGTTTAATCATTTAAGGTTTACCTAAAAAACATTGAACCATTCCTACAAATGTGCGTCAGCACAACCGTGTGTGACCCACCAAACCCTTTAGCCTCAATGAACTTTCACAAAAACTTCAACCACATATATTATGTGATGATAAAAAAAGATCCTATCTGATTCCCTACTTGGTGAGTTACTTTCAGTGTTCAATCGGCTTGCAGCTCAAAAGTTCTGCATGTAGTTCCAGCATGAGATTCAAGCAGCCTCCAACGATACAATCCGCTATCTGCATAGTTGTCAGTTCTCTTCTGGTCTTGCGAACACAGCACTGCATTTAGAGCTGACTATCATTTGTGCTCTATATCAACACTCCAGTGGGAAGAATATATCACCATTTCACTGAGAAGTCCATCCTGATAAAAGGTTTCACAAACAATTATTGGCACCCTTATAAGCAAGTCAAATCTGTTTGAACAGAAGAACCACATTCCCATTGCAGTAAAATTAGACACACCTGTGATCAATTGTCAGTACTCGCATGACTTGAATCAACCAATGAAAGATGGCTGTAATGTTTAAATTAGCCACATTCACTCCCTGTTTCATTTTCTCAATGGTGAAGACAAGAGAGCTGCCTGAGACCGTGAGAAATGCCATTGTCATCAAACATCAAATTTCAAAGGGGTACAAGGCCATCTTCAAAGACCTTGGGATTCCTGTGTCTACCGTTCTCTATGTTGTTAAGAAGTTTTCTGCTCATGGAATTGTCAAGAACCTCCTAGGATGTGGTGGGAAGAGGAAAATTAATCCAAGAAGCCGTCAAAGGTCAGAGCAAACTTTTGGCAAAATACATACAACATCCAAAGAGCTTAAGGCTGACCTTGAGCAATCTGGAGTGGTGGTTTCAATCCGCACCATATGCAGCACACTAAACAAAGAAGGACTTCATGGGCGAGGGCCAAGGAGGACCCCACTGCTCAAAGACAGACATATGGCACGCCTGATCTTTGCCCAAACCCACTTTGGGAAACCACAATCCTTCTGGGAAAATGTTCTTTGGGCAGATGAAACCGAACTTGAGCTCTTTGGCAATGCAGAGCAGCAATACATTTATAGGCAAAGAAATGAAGCTTATAAGAAAACCAATACCCTTCCTAGAGTAAATATGGTGGAGGTTCCATAATGTAGGGCTGTTTTTCTGCCTAAGGAACTGAAGACCTGGAATGTATTAAAGGAATCATGAAGTCAGAGGACTACCAAGGTATTTTGGAGTGAAACGTGCTACCTAATGTCAGAAAGCTAGGTCTGGGTCGAACGTCATGGGTCCTCCAGCAGGACAATGACCCAAAACGTATATCCAAAAGTACCAAAGAATGGTTAAAAAGGAACAAATGAACTGTTTTAAACTGCTAGCAATGAGTCCTGATCTCAGTCCAGTCGAGAACCTTTGAAAAGAGCTCAAAATCCTGGAAACATTCATGAGCTGGAACAAATTGTAGTTGAAGAGTGGGAGAAACTACCAGCAGACAGATGTACAAAACTTATAGATGGCTTTAAGAAGTGTTTGGAGGCTGTCATCACTGCCAAGGGTTATGGAACCAAATATTAGCATAGGGTGCATTAATCCTGTCCAGGACTTATTTTGTGTTTTTCTCAGAAATTACTACATCTAAGTTGCACAGACATCTTTTTTTTGTTGTATACCTTTGAATGTACTATTAAAATGTTATGATGACATACAGTTGGAATATTTCCAATTATTTCTCAAGATATTGTACACAAGGGTGCCAATAATGTTAACCACAACTGTATGTGAGGACTTCATTCCTACTTGTCCGTGGAGAAAAGATAGTTACTCACCTGCAGCAGATGTTCTCCGTGGACAGCAGGAATAAGTCCTCACAACCCTCCCACCTGCCTTGGGAGTTGTATTCTACTATAGCTATAGAAATGGACTAGTTTAAGATGGCGCCTTGGCAGCAGGTGGGAAGTGGGTGCGCAGGCACAGTGGAACCCCCCAAAAGCTTCCAGTAGTAGCTGGGGAGCGTTTCCGTGCTGACTCAGTTGGATAATGCCACCCATACGTGAGGACTTATTCCTGCTGTCCATGGAGAACACTTGCTAAAGTGAGTAAATACTTTTTCTTGAATCTTGCTAGAGCAGTCCAGGGCTCACAAGTTCCATGATAATAGGGAGGAGTAGCCTAGTGGTTGGGGCAAGGTACTTCAGGCTGGAAGGTCGGGGGTTCAAATCCCACTAGAGGACAGCAACCTTGGGCCGGAAGGACTGGGGTTTCTAGTCCCACAGATGCTCCTTGTGGTCTTGGGCAAGCCACTTAACCCTCCATTGCCCATGTTCCCTGTAAGTATTAGTGTATGTGTCTCATATCCCCACATGTTAAATGTATCCCCCAATTGTGTTGTGACCGCTTTGATTGAAGGATAAGGTGGTATACAAAACTGTCTACATAAATAAATATAAAACATAAACATATTGTTCAATGTAAACCGCCTTGATATCATGAAAGGTGGTATATAAGAAATGTTAACTAAAAAAAAATAAAATAAATAAAAAATAATAAGAGCTAAGTACTTGCTTATGCTGTTTATAGCAAAATTGTTAGTGGCTAATAATGGTTTCTGAGTTTTACCATCTTGCTTACTGCTTGGGAGTGTCATAGTGACTTTTGTCAGTGCTGCACCAAAGGATAAGACTGAGTGATGACATTGAAAGTTGTTCAAGCTGCCTCCACCTGCTGGCCAGGGAGCATAACCCATTCATCTGGACCAGACTCGCAGGGCTCAAGGAAAGTAAATGATCAGGAATGTAACATTTTAACTTTGCTGCATATTAACTGCATACTCGGGCCTGTGGTAATGGTTACTGTGGGAGCATAACAGTAATGCACAGACTTTTCGCCTTCACTGCCTGGCATGTGTTAAGGTGCTGAATGGGTGGGTTGGGGCGGAGAGTGGGCAGATTTCAATTAGCCTAAGTGTATATATCATATGTTAATTCTTTTTTTTTTTTTGTAATTTAACTTTTAGATCCCTTCCTCTACCTTCTCCCCCCCCCCCCCTCCCAGGACACCTTATCTTCCATCACTCGGAACTTGCTGCCATTTCTCATGCCTTCCCCACAGTTCCTTAAAGCAGGCTTGGCGCTCTTTCCACCTTGCAGCATCTTTAGTCATTGTAATATATATGTTCCAGACGATTCCTAACTTCTATCAAGTCAGGTGCCTGTTGGTTCCTCCAGTGTCTAGCTAGCACCATTCTGGCTGCTTTCACACACATCCGAGCGGGCACCTTCTCCCTCTTCCACACCTGGCATTATAGTATTTAGAAGGTACACCTTAGGGTCCGGATCCCCCCCCTCCCATCACCCACCACTCATTTCCCTTATGACGTCTACTATCCCCCTCCAATATACTCTCACCACAGAACAATACCACCACATGTGGAAAAAAACTCCCCACCTGCCCACATCCCCTCCAGCACTTCCCCTTTCCCTTTTCTACTGACCCAATCTTTTAGGATCCCAGTGCATACACGATAACACTTTATATCCATGTTCTACTATCGAGGTGGCTAGAGATAATCTCCTAGTCTGATCATAAGTGTCTCCCCACTCTTGATCTGTCAGGATGCTCCCTAAATCCTGTTCACACTTGAACTGCCAGTGCATTATGCTCCCATTGGTTCCCCGTATAATTTTAAATAGGACTGAAACGAGCCCTCATGAACCCTCCCATACATTACATACTCTTTCAAACTCATGCTGGAGGCCTAGGCCAGACCCCCTCCCTGTTTCCTTAGGGAAGTCCCCATATAATGTCGGACCTGGCAATAATAAAGCTCTTGTCCTTTTCCTAGTCCATATCTTAACTTTACGTCTGCATAACTCAAGATCTTCCCCTCTTTTTCCAATAGTTGGCCCAGCCGACTCAACCTCTTCCTCTGCCATTCCCTAAGGATCATATTGGTCAGGTCCAGTGTAAACTCCCGATTGAATCAAATTGGGATGTTTCAGAATATCCTGCTCTCCCCACATAGGCTCCTTCTGTACCTCTCCCACACCCGCATCTTGCTGCACACACATAGGGAATACTTTCCCTCCATTCTGGGAAACTCAGAGAGCCAAATAACCTGGCTTAGTGGAACTGGTTCCTCCCCCCCAACTCTTGCTTAATATATACCCACTGCTTACCTTCTGTACCTTTGGACCACTCCCTCAGTCCACTTAACATAGTGCTTATGTAGTACTCTTTCAGATCTGGGACTCCCATCCCCCCTTGCACTCTGCAACATTACCTCCCTGGACACCCTCGGTGGCCTTTTCTGCCAGATGAAGTCAAACACCCTCCTCTGCCAACTCTGTAAGATCCCATCCATTATTGTGATCAGTAGGACTGTGTACAGAAACAAAAGTCTGGGGAGAACATTCATCTTAATAGAGATGATCCGCCCCATCCATGACAGTGTCAGCCTATCCCACCTTTCCAAATCCCCCTTAATCGCTATCTATAATCTTTCATGATTGACAGTGAATGGCTCCTCCCACTGAGCTCACACCTGTACGCCCAAGTAGCGGATGGCTCCCTTGGCCTATTTAAATGGGAAGACTTCCTGTAAGTTCCTGTAAGCTGGCCTCTAACCCTTCCGATAGGCATATCTTTAGGATCTCCGTTTTCTTTAGATTCATCTTATATCCTAACAGCCGACTATACAGTTCTATCTCTTGCAGTAGGTTGGGTAATGAAATCCGTGGGCACATCAACGAGTAGATCACATCATCGGCAAATAGCCCCATCTTAAAGTCTTGCTCCTCCACCCTTATCTCCATGACATCACCATTTGCACAAATCCATTCTGCCAGCAGTTCAGTCACTAAGGCAAATAGCAGTGGCGACAGTGGGCATCCCTGTTGCATTCCTCTGCCAAGTTTGAACTCCACAGGGTACCTGCCGTTCACTCGTACCTGTGCCCAGGGATTTGCATATAATGCCCTCACCCAGTTAATGAACCTTGGCCCTATACCCACTCTTTCCAGAACTTGAAACATGAAGCTCCACTCCACTCTATCAAATGCCTTTTCAGCATCTACTGTTACCAAAATTGCATCCTCCCCCTATATGTCGCACTTTCCATATAAGATTGAGCTATTTCCTCACATTATCTTGGGCTTGGTGTCCTGCTATGAATCCCGCTTGATCCTTCCAGACTACTCTGCCTATTACCCTCTGCAGTTGAGTAGCTATATCTTCACCAAAATATTGGTATCAATGTTAATCAGGGATATAGGGCGGTATGATTCATAGACCGTTTTGTCTTTCCTGGGTTTGGGTATTACCATAATACTGGCTATGTATGTTGAGTTAGGTACTCTCCCCACTTGTATCCCATTATTAAAAACCTCTAACAACTGCTCAACAAGCGGGCCCTGCAGATTTTTAAAGAACTTTGCGATATACCTGTCCAATTCTGGTGCTTTACCACTTTTCATACTCGTAATCGCTTTGTGGACTTCCTCCAAAGGCAATCAAGTTGTCAAGTGACTTAGCTTTCTCTTGTGGGAGCACCTCCATTGCACAGGATTGTAAGTATTTTCTCATCACCTCTTCCTCTTTGCTTTGTTCACTACTATAGAGTTCTTGATAGTATTCCCTGAAGATGTCTTTAAACTCCTCCTCCTCCTTGTATCATAATATGCATCCCGCAAATGCAGCAGCTGTGACTGTCAGATCCGAGTTTTCAATTTAGAAGCAAAAAGCTTGCCCGCTTTATTTCCTCACTCAGAATGCACCACGTCCTGGTTGAGCATATTCTGTAACTTTAATCGAATGGACCTTATTTGGATTTCCCTCTCTCCTCTAACTTTACATGACTTTCCTCCTGTATGCGTCGTTCTGCGCATAGGGCTTCTTCCTCCCGGCTTTGTCTTTTCTTTTGGTTTACAGCTTCTGATACCAAGAGCCCCCTTAACACTGCCTTCAGTCCATCCCAGAGTACCCCTCCCCCGTCCGTCAATCCAATTTTACCACTATATCCTCCTTTTCCAGGAGAGAGTTATTTAATCACCAGAAACATAACACCACATTTCTCTTCCCCCATTGCAACTGTAAATTGATAGGAGCATGATTGGACCAGGTAATCTCTGTCACTTCAACTCTTTCAATTTGTGCCACCCATGTACAATCCAACCAAAACATATTCAGCTGATTGTAGCAATTATGCGGATGTGAAAAAAACTATATAGACTCACCATCTGTCCTCTCTTGCTCGCCAGCTATCCACTTAGTAAAAATTCTCCACCAGTTGTTCCAGCTTTTTCTGCTGTTTGCATGTCCCCTTCCCTTTCCCTTGGAATTATCTAATTAGGAGTCCTTAGTAAATCTCCATCTCATATCATTGATATGCTGCTAAACGGTTGTAGTTGTTTGGCCAGTTTCTCAAAAAATTCCCCTTTGTGGATATTCGGGGCATAAATAGTTACAAGGATTGCCTTGATTCCATCTTATACCACTTCCAGAGCCAGAAATCTCCCCTCTTCCCCTCTGAGTTCCCTCTGTATTGAAACCTGATGCAAAAACCTACCATATTTTAGTTAAAGGCCCCGTAAAGTTCTGGCTAAAGGAACGCTACCTAAAAAAACAAACAAAGCCCCATATTTTTATTGTCCAAACCAGCTTGTATAGATGTGATACCCTTTCCCCCTAGAGATCTGAGGGTGTCTTGGGGGGTGCCGGCCATCCCAGGGTTACTGGCGGCTCCCGAACCTATCATTGGGTGAGGGGCTGCCGATTGAGCATAGCACAGAGCGCAGACCAACTTACTGCTGACTGGGAGTCCCTTGACGCTGATGCTGACTGTAAGTCTGAGTGGGGGGAGAAACAGCAGGGCTGGAACATCTTGAGGTGCCAGGAGGTAAGGTGATTATTTCTTCTTCTGAATTGCGAGTGTACGAGGCTGTGGTGTGCAGACAGGCACAAGGCACAGCGGGAGGGAGTATTTTCGGCGGCGGCCCAGCCTTCTTCAGAAGGCCTCGGCTGTGTGGTAGGCTTTGGGGCACCTGTGCAGGAAGCAGAGTTTCTCTCTCACTTTCTCTTTCTCCTGCTCTTGGTCCCTGACGCTATTGCAGGGAGTTTCCCGCCAATTTGACCCTCAGTAGGGCAGGGAGAAATGGGACCTAACCTCATCTCTTTGAATTTTATTACTTTGAAGCCACATAAAATCCCCCCCCTAAAAACAATAAGAAAAACTCCAAAAGAGCCTGCGTTTAAGGCAGGAAATTTTTCCTTAGTTCCTTGGCAAAGGGCTCTCTCTGTGCCTGCAAAAGGGTAAGGGACCAGGGGCAGAACGGTCCACGCAACTGGGCACCCATGCCGGCTAGACCTGCGGGACCCGGCAGTGGGACAGTGTCCGACATGGGGATTTTCCGCGGTTGTGCACTAGAAGCGACTTCTATGGAGCATTCCCTGCAGGAGAATGCTAGGCAGGAGAGTGCACCCTCTCCGCCTCTGGAGGCTCAGGACTGCTCCGTTGTGCTCTTGAGGCGCTGCCCTGCTCCTCGGCCTTTCCCGGGCTCTCCACATCTCAGAGCATGGATGAGGGGCCGTTCTGGGGGTTTTTCTCACCAGAATTTGTCGTACCGCTCCATAAAGCATTCTGCTTGCGCCAGCAGGGATCCGTGGGGGGTTCCCCAGGGCCAAGAGGGCAGCGGATGCTAGAGAGAGTGAGCTAGGAGCGGTACCTTTAAAGAGGCCTAAGCCCGCGGAAGACTGGCAAGGGCAGTCTCCAAGGTCTGAGGGGCCGGAAGAAGAGGACCTGGACACAGAGCTGGACTTGGAGGGTGAATAACTCGAAGAGGGAGAGATCCCGGAACAGGAGGACTAGGCACGGATTGTAAGAGTGTTTTGCTGGGAGGAATTGTCAGTGCTCATCAGGGAATCCCTTAAAGCCCTTAATATGCCCTCCAGTCTACCAGCCAAAGACGAGTCACTAGAGGACCCTCTACTCCGAGCTGTTCGGAAGACACAGAAAGTTTTCCTGCTACATAGGGTGGTCAGGCAGATGATCCAGGAGGAATGGGATCTGTCGGAGGCGGGTCTCAAAGGGGTACGGACTGTGACGCGCCTCTATCCCCTGCCAGATGAGGATCGTGAACTGTTTCAGTCCCCTAGAGTGTACGTGACTGTTGCGGCGGTTACTAAAAAGGCGATGATTCCGGTAGATGATAGTGCGGCGCTCAAGGATGTCCAGGATAGGAAGTTGGATACCTTGTTAAAGCAGGCCTTTGATATCAACACCCTCTTGCTACAGGCTGTTCGTTGCTAGGGCCTGTCTCCGCTGGTCACAACAAGTTAAACAGCTAGGGGAGCTGACGGCGGACCAGTCGGGGGAGGCAGCCAGGTTAGAATTCGGAGCAGCCTATTTTACAGATGTCCACTGTGATCTCATTAGAGGGGTTCTTTAAGAGCATGGTGTCGGTGGTGGCGGCTCGCCGCTACATTTGATTACGCAACTGGGCAGCAGACAGTTCTTCCAAGTCCCGCCTTAGCAAGCTCCCCTTCCGGGGAAAATGTTTCGGCGAGGAACTAGACAGGTTGATCAAGGACTTGGGTGAGTCAAAAGTGGGGATACCTGCCTGAGGATAAGCAGAAGCAGAGTCATAAACTGCCAGCGTCTCGAGGCCAGCCTCGGGACTTCAGGCAGTTTTGCTCGACATACCCTCCATTTTACCAAAAGGAAAAATTCCCCTCCAGAGGGCAAGGGTTCTTGGGGTTTCGAGGGGCAGGCAGAGGATTTGCTGCCATCCTGTCCTCGGGACCCAAGAAATCCCAATGAAGCGAGGAGGACCCAGCTAGCGGTACAGCCCGTGGGAGGTCAGCTGCGGGAGTTTTACCATGCCTGGGTCCAGATCATTTCCGACCAGTGGGTACTGGAGGTCATCCAGGAGGGGTATGTCCTCGAGTTGGCACGTCCGATGACAGACTCCTTCATTCAGTCTCCCTGCAAAACGAGAGGCAAAGTGGCAACAGTAGGAGACACCTTGAAGCGGCTGCTGGTCCCCACGACCAGTACGGCTGCGGTCGGTACTCCATTTACTTTGTCGTGCCCAAAAAGGAAGGCTCCTTTCGCCCGTTCCTAGATCTCAAACAAGTGACAGTTGTCTGAGGGTACCGCATTTTCGCATAGAGACATAGCGATCCGTCAGAGTCGCAGTGCAAAGCAGAGAGTTTTTGACATCTCTCGATCTCACGGCATATTTGCACATCCCCATATGGTCAGAACACTAGCGATTCCTCCATTTTGCAGTCCTGATGGGACATTTCCAGTTTTGGGCTTTGCCATTTGGGCTAGCAACTTCTTCTCATTCCTTCACCAAGGTCATGGTGGTGGTAGTGGCGGCATTCTACAAGAAAGGCTTTCTGGTGCATCCGTACCTAGATGACTGGCTGATTCGGGCAAAGTCCGGAGAGGAAAGCGAACGAGCAACGTCACGAGTGCTATAGTTTCTGCAAAGTCTTGGCTGGGTGGTCAATGTGGCCAAGAGCCACTTGATCCTGTCTCAGGAGCTGGAGTACTTAGGAGCACGCTTCGACAAATATTCCTGCCGGAGCAGTGAGCAAAGGGACTACGAAGTTTAGTGCGTCAATTTCTGAGGATGCCGAAACCGATGGCAACAATCTGGCCTATAAGCCTACTTCTATGCTGATATTATCTTACTCCAGCACACCAACCCCACAAACCCTGAGCTTACCACCATGAATTCCTGCTTGCATCAGGTATCCTCTTGGTTATTGTCAAATTTCCATCATCTTAACATCGATAAATCCGCTGCCATCTGGATCACCTTCAGTTCCCCCTGTCCCTCCGTGGCCCCTATGTTTGCCATCCATCCCGTTCCCTTCACTACTTCCATCTGTTACCTCGGTGTAGCCCTGGATTCCTCCCTCTCCATGAATATTGTCTGAGAGCAGGCCTGTTGCTCGAGATCATTGGGACAACAGTGTCCACTGGGCTTGTCTCATGTAGAGATGGGCATATGCAACAACATGTACCGTGAAAGCCATGTATGCCAGAAGCGAGGCCTACAGAACAGGGCCAGGCAGTATGACTTACTGTTCACCCAGGATTTGATTTCAGTAGCCTTGGCATCGTCCAAAAGCCACTTGGGGGCCCCAGGACGCTGCTGAGGTATCAACATTGGGAGAGCTACATGTTGCTTTGGAATGGTGGCTCACAGCCCCGTATTTCAGTCAACCCAAGCATTGGTGGCATCCATCGATCCGTGCTTTTTTGGTTATTGAGAGGTCCTTGGAGAAGCTTCTGGCCACTAGGGTACTGCAGGTATCGACAGTCCCAGTGACTCAGGCACTGCCATCCGCTTCAGTGCTGGTTCCTTCAGAGCCGATGCCAGCTCTGGAACTGCTCACATCGGGACCACTCCCGCCGATTCCATCGCTTGAGACAGTATTGATGGGACCCCTCCCTCAGATTTCTCCATTGGAGTCAGTATTGGTGAGACCCCTTCCTCCGATTCCTCCCCTGGAACCGGTAGGCATCGTCAGTACCCTCCCGGTTCCAGTATGACATGCTTTGGGCACCAACATCGAGCACTGACATCGGCTTGAGACTGTCAATACTTTAATTTCTTTTCGTAGTCCAAATCTTCTTCTGATTATGAGGACACATCGGAGGACTCCAGGGTCACCAGGCTTATTCCCTCTGATGCTTCTTTGTCTCATACACTGTGTCGATCCCCGCCAGAAGACATGTCCTTTCATTACTTCATCTGAGATATGGCAGTGGGCCTTCCAATTAGTGCTTCATCTGAAACAGAACTGAGGGCTGAGGAATTGGAAATTCTCCAGTACCCCTCGACGCCCAAGGAAGCAGCAACATTACTAGTGCATCGAATCATTACAGGATCTAATGCTACGTATGTGGGAGGCCCTGCTAACTGTTGCGCCTACAATTAAACGTTTAGATACCATGTATTGAGTTCCTCTAAGCTCAGGGTTTGAAAAACCTCAACTTCTGCACCATTCCATGGTGGTGGAATCAGCAGTGAGATGCATTAAGAGTTCTAAGACTCATTTGTCAGTACATCTTGGCAAGGATGCCAGGGCTCTTGATGCCTTTGGCCACTGCTTCTAAGTTTGTATGCTTGCTTCTAGGATTATATCCTATACTCTTTACATGGGCACTGACCTTGAAGATGTCTCCAGGAATCTAGGAAACTTTGCTCCTATCCTCCCAGATGACAAACGTGACTCATACTTGACAATAGTCAAGCAAGCCCAAAATACCTCAAAATTCCTTACCAGTAATGCCTTTGATACCTTTGAGTCCATCAGCAGAGCGGCTGAAGTCTGCGTAGGTGCTCGTAGGATGGCCTGGCTTCATGCATCAGATCTAGAACAGTGGGTTCAAGATAAGTTAGCCAATATTCCATGCTCTGGTGAAACCTTAAGGGTTGGAGAGAGAAAGCAGGGGAATTTGAGGCAGATGATCTTACACTCAAGTGCCTCTCTAGGAAGATTTCAGATCCCTCTAGGAAGAAAACCACTTCTAAGAAGTTTTTCTTTGCTAAAAAGAAGAGATATTATCCTTCTTACCAACCATCTGCTAGTTATCAGCCTCGGCAACAACAGCAGAAGCCTCAGGGTCCTCATCAGCCTAAGAAGGCCAAGACTCCTAAACCCCAACCAGCTGCTACACATCAGCAAGCACTTGTTTTTGACTCCTTCCTAGAGAGCATAGCTAGTTGACCTCTGCAGGGTCCCCAGCCCCTGCACATATCAGGCCGCCTTTGTGCTTATGCCCACAGGTGGCATCTCATCACATCAGAGGACTGGACTCTCAACATAGTCAGAAGGGATTATTTGCTTCACTTCCAGAGCTTACCCCCAACCACTTCTCCAAGGGCTTACCCTGCAAGTCCTTTGCAGGCAAGCTTCCTATCCTCAGAGGTGGCCACCCTGTTAACTGAAGAGGCTATCAAAATAGCCCCTCCCACCCAAGAAGGCAAGGTCTTCTACTCTCCTTACTGTCTTATCCTGAAGAAAATGGAAGGGCACAGGCCTATCCTAGATCTGAGAGATCTCAACAAGTTTCTCATTTGCGAAACGTTCAAGAAGATTTTCCTTTGGAACCTTTCTGCTGTAGCATCAGAAGCACAACTCGCTATGTTCTGTATATCTCAAGGATGCTTACATGCATTTGCTGATCCACCCTCACCACAGAAAATATCTGGGCTTGAGGATTCAGCAAGTCCACTACCATTATCGGGTGCTACCCTTTGGGCTAGACTCCGCTCTCAGAGTTTTCACAAAGTGCATGTCAGTCATTGCTGCATACCTGTGCACGCTGGGGATCTCAATCTTCCCCTACTTAGATGACTGGTTGATAAGAGTGGAATACCCAGAAGAGGTAAAACTATCACTGTGCTTCAAAGTCTAGGATTCATTCTAAACTTTCCAAAGTTACATCTAGTTCCAGCACAACAGCTGGAATTTATTGAAACACTTACAGACATGTCAGGGCCGAGCTTTCCTTTGCAAGGATCATTCTACATGCTACTTCATGCTGACCCTCATGATACAAGGCCAAAGTGTTGTGACAGCTCGAGACTTGCGACGCCTTCTGGAATACATGGTTTTCACGGTACATGTTGTTGCATATGCCCATCTCTACATGAGACAAGCCCAGTGGACACTGTTGTCCCAATGATCTCGAGCAACGGGCCTGCTCTCAGACAATATTCATGTAACACCTTCTCTAGTCAACTCCCTTCAGTGGTGGTGGTCACCTAAAATCTTCTAGGAGGGTCACCTTTTCAGATGCTTCCAACCCAGTGCACATGACCTCAGATGCTTACAAACTGGTTGGGGAGCGCATCTGATTACCTCACCACGCAAGGGTATCTTTATCTTTATTCATCATTTAATATACTGCTCACATGTGACTATCAAAGCAGTTTACAATGCAAAATCAAAAGGCTGCGAGAAAAAGAAGCAGAGCGCCAATGGTCAGACAGGAAAGAGACAGAACAGGGAGAGCAGGAAAGAACAGGACTGTCCTTAAATAGGGAGGAGGTGTAACACAGGGACATCACTGGGTAATAGAGAGACTACGAATTCCAGATGCAGATCAGTCTCATGAATGCCCTTCGGGTTTTTCATTCCCAACAATTGGACAAGTATGTCTTAGTCCAGATAGACAACCAGGTAGCCATGTTCTCTGTGAACAAGCAGGGAGGAATCGGCTCCTATCCCCTGTGTCAGGAAGCCCTTTGCCTCTGGTCCTTTGCAATTGTACACCACATCCACCTTCGAGCGGTGTACCTCCTGGGTTATCTCCATGTCATGGCGGACAGACTACCGCTTTTTTGCTCGAGTCCCCTCCCCCCTCAATCAGGCAACCAGTGCCTTTCTCCATTGGGGACAGGGCTTGCTTTACGCATTCCCACCAATCCCTCTGATTCCCAAGACTCTGTTCAAACTGCAGGCCAACAAGGACTCTTTGATCTTGATGGTCCCTTACTGGCCCCGTTGGCCATAGTTTCCTCTGCTACTTTGTCTAGCACAGGCTCCACCCCTCAATTTGGGTTATGCCCGTAACCTTTTTGCCAGGATCAGGGACTTCTCCTTCATCCTAATCCACAAGCCCTCTATCTTACAGCATGGCTCCTGAAAGCATGACCTTTGATGATCTCTATCTTCGCAACTGGACAGGATATCCTGTTAGCCTCCTGCAAGCCTTCTACCAGGAGATCTTATGTCTTCAACAAATGGATGATGAAATGCTCAAAGAAATCAGGGAAGCTAACAAAAATTACAGAACAGTAATAATGGTAATTTCAATTACCCCAGTATTGACTGGGTCAGTGTCACGGCAGGACATGCTAGGGAGATAAAGTTTCTAGATGAAATAAATGACTGCTTCTTGGAGCAGCTGGTTCATGAACCGACCAGAGGGGGAGCCATTTTGGACTTAGTCCTTAGTAGAACACCAGATCTAGTGCAAGAGATAAGGGTATTGGGCCACTTGGCAATAGTGATCATAACATGATTGCGTTTGATTTAATTAATAGAGGAAGGATGGTAAGGAAATTCACAGTACAACATTTTAACTTTCAAATGGGAGACTATGATAAAATGAGGAAAATAATTAAGAAAAAACTAAAAGGGGCAGTTGCAAAGGTTAAAGACTTACATCAAACTTGGGTGTTTAAAAATACTATCTTGGAAGCCCAGACCAGCTGTATTCCACACTTTAAGAAAAGTGGAAGGAAGTCCAAAAAACTACCAGCATGGTTTAAAGGTGAGGTCAGAAAGGCTGCTGTTGCCAAAAAAGCGTCTTTCAGGAAATGGAAAAAAGAGCCAAATGACGAAAGCGGGACACAGCACAAGCACTAGCAAGTTAAATGCAAGACATTGATAAGGCAGGCAAATAGAGAATTTAAGAAGAAACTTGCTGTGGAGCAAAAACGCTTAATAAAGACTTTTTCAAGTACATTCGTAGCAAAAAACCTGTGAGAGAGTCAGTTGGATCATTAGATGATAGAGGGGTAAAAGGGGCAGTAAGAAGGGACAAGGCTATAGCGGAGAGACTGAATGAATTCTTTGCTTCGGTCTTAACTGAGGAAGATGTAGGGATGTTACCCATGACTGAAGTGGTATTTAAAGGTGATACTGCGGAAGAATTGAAAGAAATATCGATACACCGGGAAGATAAACCGGAGTAGCAAATCACCTGGACCGGATGGTATACATCCAAGGGTGTTGAAAGAACTGAAATATGAGATTGCAGACCTGCTATTAGTAATCTGTGAACTATCATTAAAATCATCTGTAATACCTGAAGATTGGAGGATCACCAATGTAACGCCAATTTCTAAAAAGGGTTTCAGGGGTGATCCGGAAAACTACAGACCGGTGAGCCTGACGTCAGTACCGGGAAAAATGGTAGAAACCATCATAAACGACAAAATTACTCAACATGTAGATAGTCATGGCTTAATGGGATTATTAAAATATCAAACTCTGCAATATTACATGAAAGTTCCAGCAACTTTTAATAACATCAATACTAAATTGTACAGACTTAATTGGCTAGCAGGTCTCAGATTAATTCGGGCAATAATGTGACCATGTAACTGCGGTCAACTAGCCCACCACACATCAATGACCTTCTTATAGCCAACAGTCTAATTAGACTGTTGGCTATAAGAAGGTCATTGATGTGTGGTGGGCTAGTTGACCGCAGTTACATGGTCACATTATTGCCCGAATTAATCTGAGACCTGCTAGCCAATTAAGTCTGTACAATTTAGTATTGATGTTATTAAAAGTTGCTGGAACTTTCATGTAATATTGCAGAGTTTGATATTTTAATAACTTTAGCTCTGTATTGAAGACCACAGGGATTGTTGTATTCTACAAAATGGCTTAATGGGAGACAGCCAACATGGCTTTAGACAAGGAAGATCTTGTCTTACTAATCTGTTATGTTTTTTGAAGGTGTGAATAAACAGGTAGACCAAGGTGAGTCAGTTGATATAGTGTATCTGGACTTTCAGAAAGCCCTCTGACAAAGTCCCTCATCAGAGACTTTTGGCAAAACTAAAAAGTCATGTACTATTGTGGATCAGGAACTGGTTAAAAGATAGAAAGCAGAGGGTAGGGCTACATTGCCAATTTTCCCAATGGAAAAAGGTGAATAGTGGAGTACCCAGGGATCTGTGCTTGGTCCACTGCTTTTTGACATATTCATAAATGATCTGGAAAAAGGAATAACGAGTGAGGTTATCAAATTTGCAGATGACTCAAAACTATTTAAAGTTGTTAAAACCCAAGAGGATTGTGGAAAATTGCAAGAGGATCTTGATGAATTGGAAGACTGGGCATCTAATTGGCAGATGAAATTTAATGTGGACAAGTGCAAAGTTATGCACCTAGGAAAGAACAACTCAAACTATGGTTACACGATGCAAGGTTCCACATTGGGAACCACCACCCAGGAAAAAGATTTGTGTGTCCTCGTGAATAACATGTTAAAACCCTCAGCCTAGTGTGCAGCGGCGGCCAAGAGAGCAAATAGAATGCTAGGTATCATAAGGAAAGGAATGGAAAATAAAACAAAGGATATGATAATGCCTCTGTATCATTCCTTGGTGCGACCGCACCTTAAATATTGTGTGCAATTCTGTTGGCTGTATCTTTAAAAAAAAAATAGCGTTATTAGAAAAGGTACAGAGAAGAGCCACCAAAATGGTAAAGGGGATGGAAGGATGATACTCTGAAGAGAGGCTAAAAAGGTTAGGGTTCTTCAACCTGGAAAAGAGACGGTTGAGGGGAGATATGATAGAGGTCTATAAATTAATGAATGGAATGGAATGGGTAAACTTAGATCAATTGTTTATGTCGTTAGAATATAAAAAGACTAGGGGACATGCAATGAAGCTACAGGGAAGCTATTTAAGACTAATAAGAGAAAATATTTTTTCACTCAACGTCTAATCAAACTCTGGAATTTGTTACCGGAGGATGTAGTAAAAGCTGTTAATGTAGCTGGTTTTAAAAAAGGTTTGGACAAGTTCCTGGAAGAAAGGTCCATAAACCATTATTAAAAGGGACCCGGGATATCACTGCTTGACCCGATACAAGCATTGAGGAACCTTTGTCTTTTGGGAAAACTGCTAGGTCCTTGTGACCTAGATTGGCCACTGTTGGAAACAGGATACTGGGCTTGATGGACCTTGGTCTGACCCAGTATGGCATATCTTATGTTCTTAAGTGGCGATGGTTCACCCTTTGGTGTATCCTGAAGCAGGTAAATTCATCTGATTGCCCAATGGAACAACTTCTACATTATCTTCTCCACTTGTCCTCCGCAGGTCTTAAGACTTACTCTGTCAGAGTTTATCTAAGCACTATTGCAGCCTCCAAATAAACTTTCCATTTCCTCATACCCCTTGATGCAGAGATTTATGCGGGGTCTTCTGCTTTCCAAGCCACCAATCAAACCACTGCCAGTGGCTTGGGACCTCAATGTGGTCCTAGCACAATTTTCAAAGCCCCGTTTGAGCTTTTGTTTACCACGCCTCTAAAATTCCTAGCATGGAAGGTCATCTTCGTCATTGCCTTCATCTCAGCTCGTTGTATCAGCGAGCTACATGGTTTAGTGGCGGATCCTCCTTACACTTGATTTCACCATGGCAAGGTGGTTCTTCATAGCCATCCACATTTCTTTCCAAAAGTCGTCTCCACTTTCCATCTTAACCAGTTTGTGATGCTACCGGTCTTTTTCCCCCCCACCACATGTCTTCAAAGCTGAGGCAGTATTTCATACCTTGGACTGCAAGCATGCTCTTGCATTCTACTTACATAGGACTAAGGATTTTAGAAAATTCTCTCAATTATCTGTTTCTTTTGACCCTAGCCACTTAGATCTTCCGGTATCAAAGTGCACCCTTTTGAACTGGATTGCAAGCTGTGTTTTGCTGGCCTGTGATCAAGCTGGTCTCTCTCTCGAAGGTCATGTTACTGCTCCAATTTGAGGGCCATGGTGACATTGGTCTCCAACCTTTGTTCTGTCTCTAGAGAGGAGATCTGCCGGGTAGCCACCTGTCCTCTGTTCACACTTTTGCTGCTCATTACTGCCTGGACAGGAACTCCTGTTGGGATGCTTTGTTTGGCAGGCTGTGTTTCAGCATCTGCTTGAGACTTAACCTCAACTCCTCCAATTCTACTACTGGCACCTGACTCTCTCTTCAATGCTCTTGGCTGCTGTACTCGAATCCTCTGAGGCCTTCTTGTGTCCATACATACTTTGCTCCATTCTTCCGCCTCATGGACCTACTCGGTTTGGTGCTTGGGAGCTAGTTAGTCTCATCTGTGAAGACTGCATTCCTGCTTGTTCCTGAAGATAGAGTAGTTACTCACCTGTAACAGGTGATCTCCGGGAACAGCAGGAATCAGTCTTTACATCCCACCCTCTTCCCTAGGAATTGTGCACAATTTTTCCTCCATCTCTCAGCTACAAAAACAACTGATGAGAACTGTGAGGAAGGTGGGAAGGCATCTGCACACAAGCTCTGTGCTATGCTCCCAAAAGCTCTCCTATTGGATGCTGGGGAGCTTTCCTGCGTATGCTCAGTCGGTAACGACGATACCCATCTATGAAGACTAATTCCTGCTGTTCCCGGAGATCACCTGTTACAGGTGAGTAACTACGCTTTCACAGACTACTCTATTTTACTTTCTATGCTAAGCTAGACTCTGATTTGATTTAAATGAAAAGCTCTCTGTGTGGTGAGTTTAATGCAAAAGAAGGTGTCTCAGGAATAAAGAGTCTCACAAAATTGTCTGCAGAGATAATGGTTCAAGAACAGAATCAAATGCAGAAACAATTATTCTGCCAGGTGGAGCTGACAGTGTTTTTGTGGACCTTTGGCAAAATGTAATGGATAAGGATGACAGGGTTTTCAAACTCAAAAAAAGTCTGCTCTTTCACTGTTAGAAAACGTGCATTACTGTCGGTCTCTAAAAGAGTTTTGATCTCTTTCTGAATGTCTTTGGTAGGATTGTTAACAAAGGTTCATAATACTTCCTGTCATTCAATTGTCTGAATTTCATGTATATAGTCAGTTGAATTCAAAATAACTATGTCTCCACATAAACATTTTTAATACAAATGTTTTTTAGTTATTTAGAAAGCACTATCCTATTATATTATGCATATTTTTTGATTGTTACTTAGTAAGATTTATATTTAGAAACAATTTATTTTAATTGGGAGGAGCGCTTTATAGACTACTCTTGATAGGATTGGCTATCTCTTGATTTTGCAATTGCTTGTTTGAATCACATATATGTATAAGCTGGTTTGGACGCTAGAGATATGGGTTTTATTTGTTTTTTTTAGGTATTGTTGCTTCGCAGGAAACAAGTATTAATACGTTTCTGTGGGTGCATTACAATTTATTTTGCACATGAATCTGGTCCTAGTTTATGCATAGTACTTTGGAATAATTTAATCTAAACAAGATTTTGTTTTTTAAAATTTCTGCACATTGTTCTGGCACAAGTTTATTCAAACACTATCCATTTGCACACATCTTTGGCGCAATATCTATTAGTTTATATAATCAAAGTATTAGCCTTTTTTTCATAAACATTTTTTATCTATTTTTATTTTACATAGTTTTTATTTTATCTTTTGTGCTTCCTATACCATGGGGTTCTAGTTGTGGCTGTATTTTATGAACTGATTAATATCTGCTTTTTTTTTTCCTTTCAAATTTGTTTTATTAACACACAACACCATTCCCAGCCTGTGGAAATTCTTACACAATGCCTGGAGTGTGCAAACAGTGCCAGTGCCAACACAATAAGTTTTATCATTTGTCCCCTCAGTCCCTCTGCTCCTCCCATCCCCCTTCCAACCCCACCCCCAACATCCAGCCAATATATTACAATAACAGTGAAAATGACAAAAACAGGCCCTCAGCGCAGTGAGTAAATATACAGAGCATCTAGAGCCCGAGCAGCAATCAAACACTACAACATATCCTCATCATATACGTACAGTATTAGATCAATCACCTCCCCTCTCCCCCTGGAAGTGCCCCCCACCCAAACCACTGACCATCAAACCCCAACTGTTTTTTATTTATTTAACAGGTTTTATATACCGCTTTATCGTTTCAATCAAAGCGGTTTACATGGAAACTTAAACTTGGTAATGTACATTGAATAGGGACATTGATAACTTGGATTTTTCTGAGGCAATGGAGGGTTAAGTGTCTTGCCCAAGGCCACAAGGAGTGCTAGTGGGAATTGAACCCTGGTCTCTGGGTTCCCAAGCCAGTGTTCTTAACCATTAGGCTACTCCTCCACTCCAACTACTCTCCTCAACCCTTAACTATTCGCATGTAGAACATCTGGACACTCTATCCCTCTTCCCCTTTATCCCTACAACAAGGCTTTCACACACCATGTATCCAGCATTCCCCAACCTTACCCTCCCCAGGGGATGGGCTTGCCCATCAGTTGCAACAAACCCTACAGCATGAGCAACTCATTCCGAGTCCCTGGGGTCTAGGTAGAAATACACTCTCCCCAGAGCACCAGAAATGCAGCTGCCTTTGTTTGACCAGTGCGAAGCCAACCATTCCATCAGCATCAGTCCATGGAAGCAACTATGCCACTTGAAATAGGAGGGGCCAGTATTATCCCTCCAGTGCCTGAGGATCGGCTGCTTCTCAATGAGACAGGCTTTCTGCACTAATAGCCTTGCCTCTCCCAGCCTTGGGGTAGTTGGGCATCCAGATAATCGAAAAGGACCAACTTGATGGTCACAGTAACTGTCCATCCCAACAAATCCATCAAATAAGCTTATAACCGCTTCCAGTAGCGCAGGGCTTTTGCACAGTGCCACCACATATGGGCCAGATCTGCAAGAGGCTGGGCACAGCAAGGGCAACTGCTCGCATCTGTCATCCTGATTCACAGAGCTCTTATCTGAAAATGCATGCTTGGCACATCACATTATACTGTAATTCCCTTGGTCACGCCCATTTAATCAGACCCAGGATACCGGCTATCGCTTGCAACGTAGCACCCGACACCACAGTAGTCTGGTGTTCCACTGCCCATCGAGTCTCCAGAACAGAGTAATCACAGGTGGGGACCCACTCCCCCAATTTCTGATAATACTGTGAGATTGACATGGTACTCCTATCCTCCAGCTCAAAGAACTACTGTACCCAGTCTGCTCTCAGCCAGAGAGTCACGTGGCAGTGAACAAATGTAATGCCGGAGCTGCAAATAAGCAAAGAAGTGGCCTTGCTCCACCTCAAATTCCTACTGTAACCACTGGAATGAATGTATAGATCATGCCTCATCCACTACCTGCCAGAACAGGCACAGGTCCCACCCCTTCCACTGCTGAAACGGATGGGTATCTATTTCGGGAGAAAATTGATCATTACCTCGGATGGGCAAAAACTCTGATATACCTTAGGAGAAACCTGCAATTTAATGTATAGGTGATGCCATACTCCCCTGACCATTTATTGAACAAACTGCACCTAAGGTGCAAAGGTAGCATCCATGGGTCTGCATGCAATGCCGCAAGTAAGCTGTAGGGGAAGACCAAATCCTCCTCAAGCCCTCGGGGAGTAAACACAGAGGTAAACCCTAGCCAGTTCCACAAGTGGCACAACTGACAGGCCACATTATACAGATGAAGATCTGGAAGACCAATCCCCCCCTTCTTCCAATCCACCTCGTAAGTGAGCCATAACGACCCGTGCTGGCCTACCCTGCCAAACAAACCGGCACACCTCCCTCTCAGTCATATCAAGAAGCCGAATTGGGAGTCTGGAGCATATATAAAAGTTTTGGAAAAAGGGTCCTACAGAACGCAACCACTCTCCCCAACATTGACAAAGGCAGTGGCCTTCAGTCTCGCATCTTAGCGTTCAAATGCCCTAACAGGGCATTGTAATTCAGTTTGCACAGTCTAAGTGCGTCCCGCAGCAGTTGAATGCTCAGATAAGTAAATGAAAGCCTCTCCCGCCTGCTCACTGTAAGGGGAAGCCAGACCTCCAATCATTCCTGAGCCGACCCAAGACATCCAGAGCTTCTGACTTGTCCATGTTCAATTTTAGACCTACTATCCTGCCATACACCCAGAATTCCTCTAAAAGACGGGACAAAGATTGCTGCAGATTCCGTATAAGAACCAGGAGGTCATTTGCGAACACCACCACTTTAAACTCACTCTTCCCCATTGTAATGCCCATCACGTCTTGCATATTAATTAGTCTCCACAGTAAGGGATCTAAAGATAAAACAAGCAGGAGAAGGGAGAGTGGGCAACCCTGTCTCGTACTGCACAAAAGATCAAAGGCCTCAGACACGATACCATTAACCAGCACCCTGCAGTCTGCTGAGTGTACAAGAGGTGCACTATGTGAAGAAAAGGCTCCCCCAGTCCGTATTCTGGCAAGACCGCGAACAGGTAATCCCATTCAACCCAATCAAAGGACTTCTCTGCATTAAAGCTAATGAGCAGAGAAGACTGTTGCATCTCATGGACCCATTCCAGGGAGGCCAAAATCCTTTGCAAATTACTCGCTTTATATTGACCCCAGACAACGCTCACCTGACACTCGTGTACCAGCCAAGGAAGCAGCAGGGCCAGACAATTCCGCCATAACCTTAGTCAACAACTTAAGATCAACTTTAATTAGCGAGATAGGTCTAGAAGATGCTGTGGTCAGTAGTTCCTTTCCCGGTTTTGGGATAAGAGTGATATACGCCTGGTTAATGCTCTGAGTAAACTGCTCCCCCATCAGTTCTTTGCTGACACATCTCCACCATAGGCGGCACCAACTGGTCCTGCAGTAACTTGTAGAACTCTGTGCTGTACCCATCCGGACCTGCACCTTGCAACATTGTGCCCGCTGAATAGCCCTTGGCACTTCCTCTGCCGAGATCGGAGCCCCTAACATTGTTGCCTTCTGTTCTGTAATGTGAGGAAACTGCGCCCCCCCTGGAGATATGTTGCGATTCACGAGAGGGAGACCCGGTCCCCTGTGTGCAGCGTCAGATGGAATTCTTGAAAGATTCTGCCTATTTCTACATTTTGACAGTATAGGGTTCCATGCTGATCCCTTAGAGCTGCCACATGATGTGGGCCATGTGCCCCCCTTAAGCAGGGGGCCAACAATTTACCATTTCGGTCACCGTATTGGTACAACTGAAATTTATAATATAGAAGGGACTTCTTTGCCCGTTGGTGTAATACTTCATTTAAGGCTGCCTGAGTTTCAAGGAGTCGGGCTCTATTTCCTGAGATCAGGGAACAACCATACCTTCTTCTGTCAGCCACCACCTTGCACTCCAAGCGGAGAACCTGGGCACTCAACATCATACAACACCTGACCGTATAGGCAATGATATTCCCATGCAGAACTACTTTAGCCACCTTATTCATGTATGTCAGCATGTTGGGAGTTCGTCAGTGCAAAGTCCTTCCATTTCTCCCACAGGTATGTGGCAAACCTCTCATCACGATACAGCTCCAGTGGAAAGCGCCATATCCAGGTCCCAGAACTCAAATCCTGCCAAGAAAGGTCTAGCCAGATCATCATGTGATCAGAGATTTCACTAGGGCCAATGGCCACCTCCTCAACTAGCTCAAACATAGGTACTGAGATGAGTAAATAATCAATCTGTGAGCTCTTCCCATGTGCCCGAGAGACATGAGTGTAATCCTGATCTGTGGGACGTAACACCCGCCATGCATCAATCAGATGCAACCGACCCTTAAATCGCTAAAGAATGCGGGTAATCCCACCTGGGGATCTAACACCCCATTCAAATCCCCTATCACCACCAAGCAGCTGTTGCAGAACTGTTGCAGAGTGAATGCCACAGTCGTGAAAAACTGTGTGTCTCGGACATTAGGGCCATATGTATTGCAGAGCATAACCACATTACCCACAGAATCCTACCCAGATCAACATAACGGGCCAACAAATCTGAGATCACTTTAATGCACTCAAACCAGATCTGCTTGTTAACCAAAAGCACCTCTTCTTCCTCACCTCTGGGACTACAAAAACGTGTCCCACCAAATCCCTCCTCAAGTTCGATTATTCCAATGTGTCCTGGTGAGTTTCTTGCAAGAAGGCCACCTCGCAGAGTTGGCGGGCTAAGGACCTTATGACGCTTAATTGGCGAGCCCAGCCCACACACATTCCAAAAAATAACTCAGCCCGCATCCCAAATATCAGGGCCCTTAAGTGTACCTATCCAATGCCAATCATTCGGGGATCTCTCCCTATCATCTGATGCAAAGGCCTTCCCAGCAAACCCATCTCCAACCCAGACCTACCAACATACCAGTTAGCTTCTCGTGTATCACTCCCTCCCTTATCCCTCCCCTTTCCAACACCCCCACCCGACCCACCCCACCCCACATGGACCACCCTGATCTGCCTCACTAGAATCACACGCAGATGTGTCGAGCATTCCCCCTCCCTCCCACATACACATACCTGCATCCTTGTATCCCCCTTTCTACCATGCATACGGTCCTACATTCACATGTACTCTAGCTTGCCCATACTCCCAGATTCCCAAACCAGGCCCCAAGGAATCGTGGCCAATTCCTGAGCATGTCAAGGCAATAACAAGCTGTAACTCCTCAAGAGAATGTCTGCAGTCCCTCCCTCCCTCCCAATCCCCTCTCTATCCCCTCCAGCACCCCCAGACAGCTACTCACCAAGGTACAATAAGAAAAAGCAAAACAAACAAAAAGAAACACAGTAAGGCAACCAGGGGGAGGAGGGGGATATAACATCCCTGGATATTATACAAGAGGGAGGAGGAGACCTCATAAGTCCAAAGAAGGTCTCCCTGCAGCTGCAAGACCAACCATAGTTCCCAGGGCTACAAGCTCTTCTCGCTGCCGTGCCCAGTATATACGAGAGGTCCCAGCTTGTCAACTGGAAAATGTGGAGGTCCTAATCCGGGCAGGCATCAGACCAAGAATCGCCTTCACAAAGTCCTCACTGCTCCCAGATCCCCAAACAGCCTGCCGCCTGCACACCAGCACCCCTCACAGGCAGTCGAAAGGGCAGTCAAGGGGTCCAATTTGCAAAGCACATTCACTATAGCAAGGAGGGTCAAAACTGTCACCGATCCTCCTCTCCTGCTCCGATCAACCCGAGACCCTGTACAAACGTCTGCGCCGAGGCAGCATCCTCGAACACCTGTGCAGTACCATTATGAAAGATAACTGAGGCGGGCCGAGTATTGCACTGCAAATTTGATTTTTGCCACCAGATCCCAACATAAGCTCTCTGTCGCTAGCTGAGTTGTTGAGAGTAATCCTGAAAGATATTGATTCGGTGGCCCTCCTGCTGGATAGGTTCCTGGCCCCGAACAGCTTGCAGCACTTTGTCCTTTTTCATGTAATTTAGGAATGGGGCCAAGACCACATGAGGGCGGTGATCAGCAGCAACGGGCTGGGCCCATCTGTTGGGCACGTTCCATCATCAACTTTCCACAGTCTTCTCCCAGTGCCAGCGAAGTTGGTAACTGGTTTTCTAAAAAGCCTTTCAACGGAATGTCTTTAATAGATTCAGATATACCAATGAATCTCAGATTGTTGTGAGAACTTCTATTTTCTAAGTCTTTGATCTTTTCGGTGTGTTTCGCTTCCACTGCTTTTAGCAGCTGGATCTCTTTGACATTGTCCACAGTACTTTCGTCCTGGGAGATACACTGCTCCGCCTCCTGCAGCCTCCCGCGAAACACCTCAAATACTCGTGCAATAGAATCCAATTTTTCAGTGACCCCATCAAAGCATCCCAGATGCATGCTAACCACTGCCATGGTCACTTCGTCCACCTGCGCTGCCTAAGAAGGGGAGTCTGGGGATGCTGTGACCTCCGCCATCCTTTGGGTTGCAGATACCTGCTTCTCCTTGTTTCAGCATGCAACCTTCATGTCTCCAGAGCCCACACTCACCGTCGGGCGGCAAGAGGAAGGTATCGGTTCCTTTCTCACCGACTCAGGGAGGCTAAGGAGATAGGACACTGCCAATAAGAACAGGCTCAATAGGGAAGAAGGCATGGGAGAGAGAGCAACACACATCTGCTCCCTTTCAGCACATCATGTGATCTCTCCCTAATATCTGCTTCCTATACCATGGGGTTCTGGTTGTGGCTGTATTTTATGAACTGATTAATATTTTTAGTTTTAGTTTTTTTACACCATATGTTTTTGGATGTAGTGGATTTTATGATATATGCTAACTTAATATTTTTTTTTTTTGCTCTTGTGTTTCTATTCCTTTGGAGATTTTTAATGTGTGTTTTTATTTTTTATTTCATATGTTTTATGTAATATTGTTTTTCATGAATTTGTGTGTGTTTATATTATTTTTATTGATTGTTTGACATTGTGTTGACCTGGTGGATGTATGTTCAGTTATGAATTAAAAACCCTGATGCAGGCTTATGATGCCTAAACACATCCATGTTGTGTGGTTTATTTAATAACTATTTATTTATAAACCCTTCAGAATCCTTGTGTCCCTTTGCTATGCTATTTTTTCAAATGTACATGTGCTCAGTATTTAAGATATTAAAAGGTAGGCATCCAGAAGAGGCACTGCAGATGAGCAGGTCTGTGCCCCCTATTGACCGGAATGTGAGGCATGGATAACATTGAAGAAAAGGAAGATGAAGAGGGAAGATGATAAAGAACAGTGAATGAAGTGAAAAGATACCAAGCTTGATGGGGAAGGAGACACAAGAAGAGTGGAACTGAAAAAAAAAGAGGAAGAGCGTCCAAAAGAACATGATCTGCTCCTTAGGGGAGCACCTTCGGCACATATCACCATGGTGCAGTGCTGATTAGTTCGTGAGTCATAAAGAGAAGGTCCCCTGATGTCACATCTGTGTATTGCTTGGGGCTTGGCCAGGCATTTGGGGAGCCAAAGAAGGAGCATTGAAAGCTGTAGAGAAAAACGCAGGAAACACAAAAACAAAGGTTAAGGTCACTAGAAACTGTAGCGTCAGTCTTAATTTAACAGTGGTGCAGTGTCAATAGTTTGTCAATGATAAGTATAAGATTCCCTGATTGTCATCTCTGGGTATCGGGGGCATGGCCAGGTACTTAGGGAGTCAAATAAGGGAACAGCTATGAAACGATGGAAGTTCCATACTCTTTAATTAAAAAACAAATAGCACCTCCCCAAAATAAATCTAGAAAACCTATAGAAATAAGAATGTAACTAGAGAATCTCTGCTCATACAGATGATGCCGTACCAGGACCTATGAAGACATCAGCTTTGCAGTTCCTTTGTAAGATGGCACAGAAGTGAACCCAGGTGTAAGGCTGAACATACAAGGTGAAAACTTTCTCCCCACTTGAGAATGAGTGGCTGCAGGTTTAAAGTAGAAGTTTGTAAATACAGCCCTTGGTAATGTAAATCCCTAGGACTGATCTGTATCCTTCTGAAGTACTAGGATTTCTCTCGTCCTCTTTGAATGAGCATATTAATAAGACTGACAGTGCAGAGAAAGATATTTGGTGATATAATGTTAATTGCGTCACTTGTATTGCATGGTAGACCCGACAACTATGCAGCATTTTTATTTTTTTTTATTTGGGTTGTTTGATTGTTTTTTAAAATTATGTTAAGAGAAGCAACCTGCTTTTATTGGCTTGTAAGCAGTATTTAATTTGTGTTATTTACTGTCTAGTTTCAGATCTGTTTGGTTACTAAGGAGTAGTGCTTATTACTCCTACTCACCTTTACCCTAAAATACAGAGAGAAGTGTACACAGTGACTGTATGATATATTATTTACTATGACACTGAAACAAACTCAATGCTGTGAGGCAATCGTTCTTATAGTCCAGGGAGTATGACTTCCTTAAGATGGGTGAGGCATAAGCAGTTTTAAAAGGGGCTTGTGATAAAAACTTTTGCTGCTGTCTTTTTTTTTTTTTTAATTTACCTTTGCTCTTGCCAGCTTTCGAAACGGGCTACTTCATAGCCGCATTTCATTCACGTGTTTGTCCATCCATCTGTCCATATAAATGCATGTTTGTTCATGCAAGGAGAGGCAGGGCAGGGTTGGGAGAGAGACATACAGGGCAGGAACTAGAGTTAAGGAAGGGTGACAGGGAGAACAGGTCCTGCCCCCTCTCCGATTCCCCCCAGGACGCATCCCAGTAGCAGCTGAAGTTACCTGCAGGATGGCAGAGTCCAGGCACACTCTCCCCCTCCCCGCTTCTTTCCCCTGAAAGTTGTCCTGACCCAGAAAAGAGTTGAGGACACATAGGTGATAGGGAAGCAGTCAGAGATTTCTAGTTCAGTTGGTTAGATGGAGGGCAAAGAGGAGGAGGGAAGAGAAGTGGGTAGAGGAGAGAAGAGTGGAGGAAAAGTGAGAAAGCGCTGAGTATACAAGGGGGAAATAATGTGTCCTCCAAAACTCCTTCACACGCACAAATACTTCACCACATGTACATATACTTCTCCAACACAGATTTCTCCATGGACAAGCAGGAATGAAGTCCTCACATATTGGTGACATCACTGACTGAGTCCCATGCGGGAACGCTCCCCAGCTTCTATTGGAAGCTTTTGGGAGGCTCCACAGTGCCTGCGCGCCTGTCTTCCCGTCTGCTGCGACGCCATCTTCACCAGTTTTCATTTATTATGGAGCTCCACAGATGTGAATCAGTCATCTGCCAGTAAACATTAATTTTTCTCCCCTTGGGGGGGAGGGGGGTGTGTGTCTTTTTTTCTGCTTGTTTAACTTTTATGCCTGCCGTCGGTAGCATCGGGTTCATCGATTGTGGTTCTGCCTTTGGTTCCAATGCGTTTTTGGTAACTTTCATTTTCACATTATTTTTCTCACAGCCCAAATGGGCCTCTGGTCACTGTCAAATCATTTTTTGCCACGGCTATCCTCCCAGACCTGTCCCAGAAACTGACAGTGGGATCAAGAAATGCACCAAAGGTGCTAGGACCTCTTGGTCACCGACAAGAACAATTGGTGCCTCCAGTGTCTGGATCCCAACATGACAAGGAGAGGCCTGAAGGGTCAAGAGAAACAGAGAGAATCCCTCTTTGGCCAGAGGTTGGATTCAGCGTCTTTGGCACTGGCATCGGTCTCGATGGCTCCCCTAGGATCCACCAAAATAGACATAGACATACACACCAAGAGGTTCCCGGGCTCATTTGGAGCCATGCGCCCATGGGGCCCCAGAGAATTGGCCATCGGTCGATCTCCGCCTGGAATCAAAGAAGGACTCAACCTAGACTCCATCGACGTCAAAGGGAGCCCATCCAAGCACCAAACTAAATCCCGTGTGCATCGGTATTGGAGCCCTTCCCAATGCGATGTCTAGTGCGGTGACTGTGAACGGCCTGCCAAGGTGCCCCAGGGAAAGGAATTGACCTCCACAGATTTGGAGGGGCACCGACCGTCTTGCGACCACTGAGTCCCAATACCTGTGCAGGGATGCCAAAGGCATTGGTTGAAGCTGCTCAGGCCTAAGGCCTTCAGAATTGGCAGCCATGGAGGAACACTTTCAGGTGCTCAAGGCCCGCATTGCATTGATGCTGGAGCAACAGGTCCTTCAATGCTCAGGGCATCATCCTCGACTGTTGTGCAGCTGATCTTGAAAATTCATGCTCTGTCTGTAAAGGCATTGACATCAAAGCATCGAGGAGACTGGACACTGGTTCCCGGCAAGGCTCTCTCTCTCTCATGTATTGGGTTCTGATGTGCCCACGAAGCCCTGAAAGCACTCGATGCATCATTAATCCTCTCTATACTCCCATACCCTAAGGTACTTCGACTTCCTCTTGCAGTCTGACTCTGATGACTGGGTGACTGATGTGGAATTGGATCTTGAGCTTCCATCAAACCCGTTCCCTCCACATGAACAGCGGACGTCTCCTCTGGGAGGCATGTCCTTCCAGGACTTCATGAGGGATATGGCCAAGGCCATCCCATTTTCACTTGGGACAGAGGATGAACCCAGGGCGGAGGAGTTGGAGATCCTACAGTACCCTTCGGCTGCTAAGGAAGCAGTGACTGTGCCGGTGCACCGAATCCTACAAGGACTGCAAATGAGGATGTGGGAGAACCCCTTCACTGTGCCCTTGGTCAGTAGGAGGCTGGACTTGATGGTACTGGGTTCAGGGCCTCGGGATTTGAGAAGCCTTCTTCCGCATCACTCTTTAATGATAGAGTCCGCCCTAAAAGAATTATGAGCACCAAGACTCATTCCTTGATACCCCTGGATAAGGAGGCTCGTTCATTGGAATCCTTCAGAAGGAGGTACTTCCAGAACTCCATGCTTGTGGCTAGAGTAATCAGCTCTATATGAGCATATTCCTGAAGGACATCATGCATGCTCTCGCCAACATGTGCCCATTCTTCCTTCTGGAGCAACTGGAGCATTATCGTACCCTGGTGGGCCATGGCAAAGACTGCTCAAAGTTCCTGGTCAGGGTGACATACAATGTCTTTGAAATGGTTTATAGAGTGGTGGCAGTGGGTATTGGAGCCCACTGGTTCGCCTGGCTTCGGTCTTCTGACCTGGAGTAGTTTGTACAAAATCAGCTTGCGGATGTGCCATGCTAGAGAGAGAACCTCTTCGGAGAGCAGGTGGGGGAGAAAGCTGTCATCAGAAAAGTAGCATATTACCCTCACCAGTCTCTTGGTATGCACATCTGATCCCTTTTGCAGGAAGTATGGGGGGGGGGGGCAGAAGAAGGCCTACTACCCACATAAGTGCAGGTACTTTCCTGGTCTTCAAGCTTCCCAGCAAAGTCGCAGGCTCCCCGACCGCAGCATCGGGAGAAGCATCAAAGGCTCAGCCTACCCCACAACTCAAGCCGGAGGCAGTGTTTTGACTGGTTGAAGAGCTGATTACTCTAGCCACAAGCATAGCCAATCTGCCAGTGCCCACAGAAGGATACCCTCCGGTGGGGAGGGGGATGGCTCACTGTCTTTGCCCACAGGTGGCCCCTCATACCTTTGGACACCTGGGTGCTACATACAGTCCAAAGCGTCTACATGTTGCATTTTGCGGAACTGTCACCTTATTGTACCCTGATGATTTATCTCCTCAACTCTGCATCTAAACCATCTTCAGGGGAAATCTATGTCCATCTAGCCGATCTCGCCATGGAGCCCGGGCCTCAGCAGCAGATTGGATGGGAATTTTACTCCAGGTGCTTTTGGTCCCCAAAAAAACAGGGAGGAGGGGAGGCTTTGACCCATTCAGGACCTCGGAAACCTCTACACCTTTCTAGTACAAGAAAAGTTTGAGATGGTCTCTGGGGCCCCTGCTCCCTTTTCTTTAGAAAGAAGATTAGCTGTGCTTCCTGGATCTAAAGGAAGCCCTCATACTGATCTGACCCACCCACAGAACATATCTCAGATTTATCCTGAGAGGACAGTACTTTCAGTACAGAGTGTCACCCTTCGGACTGGCCCGCTGCACCCCGAGCCTTCACAAAGTGCCTCACAGTGGCAGCAACCTATCTTGGAACACTGGGGGTTTTGCTTTCTCTTATCTTGATGACTAGCTCATAAAAGGCACCACTCTGGTCGGATTCCTGCAATTAACAGGGTTGACCATCCAGGTGCTCTTCTCTTCTACTGCCAACTCCAGACTTCGATCCTTTGACCTTGCTGCTTCTTATGCCTTGGAACAAACTACCTGAGTCTGTATGTCAGGTTTCATCTCTGACCCTTTTTAAATCCAGGCTGAAAACTCACCTCTTCAAGGCCGCTTTTGGTTCTTTATCCGCTTAGTCTCCTATTTGTTTCCTTACCATTCCCCTAGATCAGTGATTCCTAAGCCAGTCCTCAGGTACCCCCAGGCCAGTCAGGTTTTCAGGATGATATAGCTGGGCATGTGGCTTGGCGTGCAGGCCTATCAGAATTGGAGCTCGGCCTGCACGTCGAGGCTATAGACCCGATTCTGAACCCGTGGACACGTCATACGATTCTGATCGGCCGCACAGGGGCTGCATGGCTTGAATGGAATAGGCCTCCACATCTGCAAGCTGGGTATGCCAATCTCAGAAAAATAGTTAGTGTAGAAAATTTATCCTTCTACCTTGATTGTCTTTCTCCTCATCATGTCCTTGTCAGCTACTCCACTTTAACAATAGTATTATTCAATTTCCGTTTAAAAATGTATAAACAACAAGCCAAAACACATTTTAAACAAATCATAGCACAGTTTGAATATTTGCTCGTGGTGCTTAAAGTGCTGCATACAGTCATCTACCCATCAGACCTATCCTTGTGCTTGGGAGGTGGGGTGAAAAAAGGTAGCAGGGGTCCAAGTGGAGCGCTATCAACCCATTTTCTGGTGAGGAATGGATCATGGATTTTTCGGAATAACTATTCCCTCCCCTGTAACTCATTGGTGAGGAGGTAAAATTTGATAAATTAACCTATCTTTTAACATCCAATCTTCTAGTCTTGGACCTCTCTCGGATCTCCATTTCCAAGCAATAGTCACACCGGCTGCCAGAAGTAACTTACTCCGCAGTAATTCTTCCCTCCTCCTCATAGTATACTGAGGGTAGAGTCCCCAGAAGCATTTCCCCTAGAGTTCTCAAAGAGACCCACCTCCCTACTGTGGGTAAAGCTCCATTAATCCCTCTCCAGAATCACTGTATAACTGGGCAGTCCTACAATATGTGACAGAAGGATCCTTCCTGACCACATCTCCTCCATCATCACCCTGTTTCCCGGGTTCGGGCCAAGTGCATTTGTAATGGGGTGTTGAACATCCTATGTATTATCTGAAATTGTGTTTGTCTCCAGGAAGTCACCCACGTGTATCTATAGATCCCTGGGTGATCCTCTCCCACATCTGGTCGACAATATCTTCCTTTAGCTATTGCTGCCACCCCGCCCGATGAAACTATGGCAATTTGTTTTCATCCTCCATCTGTACCCTATATATTTTGTTAGTATTGCTTTCATCCCCTTCCCCTTGTATATGACTGTCTCCATAGGGGTGCTAGGTCTTGTCAAGTGGGGCCGGTACCCACTTTGAAGGACAAAGAAACATAACTGAAAGTATTGATAAAAGGGCGCTCTGTGTTCTAGCTTGCATTCGAGCTCATGCATTGATATCATCCCTCCCATTATTAATAGATTTTAAAATCAGGTTATGCCATGCTCCCTTCCAGAGGCAAGCAGCTCCCCGAACTCGTGGCCCGAGAAGGGGCGATAGTCCGCCACTTTGGACCACCATGATTTGTACGTGGGGAATCACCCTCTTCTCTTTCCCACCTAACATACCCTTCGATAAGAAGAGGTGCCTTCGTAATAGCTCCTCGTTATCCTCATCCTCCCTGCCGCTCTCTGGCCATTTGAATATGGATTTTGGGTACAACAGCACTCTTTCAATGTCTACCCTTAGGGCTTTTGGTAACTGTTAACAGTGCCCTCTAAGTGCACAGAGTAGGGCTGCTCTATAATAATATTTGAGCACTGGGAATCGGATTCCCCCCCCTGTTCCTTGGAGCGGTAAAGTCTGCTCATTCTAATTTTAGCTATTTTACTCCTCCAAACGAAACAAGCTAGCCTCTGTTCCATTTCTTCAGAGCTGACGGGGATAAGGTGATGGGAAGTTGTGAGAAAAGGAAGAGAAGCTTGGGGATTATGTTCATTTTTAGTGCTGCGGTCTGTCCAAACCAGCTATCTAGGTCGCTATTCAGTTTAGACAACGGTGGACCATAATTTAGTGCATACAATTCCGCAGGATCCTCAGAGATCCAAACTCCTAAGTACTTAAGTGCTTTGTTTGCCCAATGAAAGGGAAATTGTGGCAAGTTGCCTTGTTTAAGGCCCCCCAATGCCATAGCCTCTGTTTTAGTGAGGTTTACTTTGAAGCCTGAAATTTTGGCAAAACTGTCAATTTCTGCTAAGAGGGCTGGGAGGGACTCATTTGGGCAAGTCATAAAAATCAACGTGTCATCTGCGAACAGCAGAATCTTCTGTAGAGTATGCCCGATCCTCACTGAGAAGATCCCTGGATGTGTGTGTATGCGGGCCGCGAATGCCTCTATGACTGTCGCAAATAGCACTAGGGACAAAGAGCACTTTTGTCGAGTCCCTATCTGTAGCCCAAATTCTGCTGACTGCTGGTTGTTCACTAAGATGCGAGCTGATGGGGCCGCATAAAGAGCTTTAATCCCCTCTGCTACTACTACTATTACTTAACATTTGTATAGCACTGCAAGGCGTACGCAGCACTTCACAGACACATGTAAGACAGTCCCTGCTTATTGGAGCTTACAGTCTAGCCGAGACAGACAACACAGTAGCTGTAGACATGGAAAATAGCTAGGGGGAATGGTAGAGAAATACAAAGGATAGCAGGTAAGTCAAGATCCAAAAGTGGCAGCAAAGAAGTGAGTTTTCAGCCTGGATTTGAAAAGGCTCAGAGAAGGCGCCTGATGTACACACTCGGGTAGTTTGTTCAAAGATAAGGAGCAGCAAGGTGAAAGGAGCGAAGTCTGGAGTTGGCAATAGAAGAGAAGGGCACGGATAGAAGCGATTTGCCAGAAGAGCAGAGTTCCCGAGGAGGGGTGTAGGGAGAGAGAAAAGAGGAAAGGTAGTGAGGAGCTGCAGAGTGAATGCACTTAAGTCAGCAGGAGAAGTCTGAATTGGATGTGGAAATGGATAGGAAGCCAGTGAAGGGACTTAAGAGGGGTAATATGAGGATGATGAGGCTGGCGGAAGATTAACCAAGCAGCAGAATGTTGGAACAGATTGAAGGGGAGAGGAATGCCCATTCCACCCTATCAAAGGTTTTTTCTGCATCTAATGCAGCACATAGCATGGGCTCCCTTTTGGCCTTGACAAGGTAGACCAGGTTGATAGCCCTCCTAACATTATCCGAGATGAGACGTCCACTAATAAAGCCTGTTTGGTCTGGGTGGATCAGTCTTAGAAATATCCACTCCAGTCTCAGCGCTAGGATCTTTGTAAATAGTTTAGCATCACTATTAATTAGGGAAATAGGATGGTAGCTCCTGCATTGGTCAAGCGGTCTCCACTCCTTTGGTAGGACTATGATGTTTGCCTGTGTCATTGAGGTTGGTATGGGTTTACCTGTCAAAAATCCTGAAAAAAGGTGACTTCCACCAGCCCATGGTAATATTTGGCTGGGAAACCATCCTCACCTGCTGCCTTTCCCTTGATCAGTGTCTTAACCGCCCAAATTACTTCTTCTATGCTTAAAGGTCCCCCTAGGGTCATCTCCTCTTCCTCTCCTGCTCTGGGTAGGTCAGTGTCTGTTAAGTAAATGACTATCCTTTTGTGGGGACCTCCCCTTTGGTTTGGTATAGATGCTTGTAAAAAGATTGGAATGCCGCACAGATCTCAGCATTGGAGACCACTCATTGCCCCTCTTGGGTCTTAATTTCTGCTACTAACTGTGTGCCCCTTTTCTTCCGTAATTGCCAGGCCAAGAGCTTTCCGGCCCTATTGCCACTTTCCATATATGTTTGTTTGGTGGCTCGTATTAAATGTGCCATATAATCCGTATCTGTGGAGTTCGGTTTAGCCTGGGTTTGAATTAGTCGTTGATATACCCGCTGTGCTCCCGTTTGACTGTGCTGCTTCTGCAGCCTACCTAGATCTTCCTGCAGTTGCTTCCTTTCTTTCTCGCTTTCTCTGTGCTCCCAACTGGATTAGCACCCCTCTCATATAGGCTTTCCCTGCATCCCACAAGACCCCTTCCTCCACTTCCCCTCTTTCATTCTGTCATAGGTATTCTCTCCACGATTGTCACAGTTTAGGAAGTACTTTCTCAGTCTCTAGCAGCAAGACATTTGCTCTCCATGTCCTTTCACCCCTCCTCGGGCTTTCTCTCTGGGGGAACCAAATACCTATGATCATATCATGATCAGATATTAAAACATGGTGAATTTGCATTTTTTCTAGTATTCCTAGCTGGTCCTATCTCCCCAGGAAGTAGTCTAGTCTGGAATAGGCACCGGTGAGGGACGAGCAACAGGTAAATTCACTGTAGCCCCTATTTTCCACTCGCCATATGTCCACTAGGTCCCATCACTTCATACTTTGCCTCAGCTTCCGTCCATCCCGTCTATGCTTCTGTGCCTGATAGTTGGACCTGCCCTCTTCCCCTAGTGTGCACTTTAGATCCCCACCGGTGATCCAGTCCCCTTTTTCCTCCTTTGGAATTCTCTTAGCCATGTCTTCAAGAAAGAGCCCTTTTCTCTGTTCGGGTTGTAAATATCTAGGAGGGCCACCTCGTCTTGAATCCACCCTTCCCACCACTCAGACTACCCTTCTCTTATGATCTTCCCCAGTGGTATAGGGTACAAAGGGCACTCTTTTGTGGATAAGAATGGCTACTCCTGTTTTTTTTGAGTTGTTGTTGGGGAGCAACACATGAGCTCATAGCCCTAACCCTGTAATTTTTCATGCTCAGATCGGGTAGGATGTGTCTCCTGTAATAGTGCCACGTTCACTGAGCCTGAGCCAAATATTCCAGTTTTCTTTTCCGTTTAATAGGCTGTCAATTCCCCGTACATTGAGAGAGGCTACCTTAAAGCTAATCATTGCGTAGTTTGTCTTATCCCCCCCCCCCCGACTACCCCTCCCAGGTCCCTACCATGATGTAGTGCCATCGAGCATTCAAACTTAACAATTGTTAAAGTAACAACTATCAAACATAAACATATATCAAAACCATTTACCCCATACTCTCTTCTACTTAGTTTGTTGCTTTGCGCCACCATTGATCCACCTAAACATTCCACCCTCCTTATCCCGGTCCACACATTTCCTTGTCCCCCCATCCCCGTACTCAATCCCTCTCCCTGACGCTATCTACTCCTCTCTTCACATTTCTCTTACACGGGTGTCCAGGGACATAATAGTCATCCAGAAGCTCTGCTCTTCCCTGGCTGCCCCCATGTCTTACATCAGCTGAAATGTTCATGTAATCGCTTTTTATCACAGCAATCCCAAGCAGAATTTTCTTTCAAGTGGTGATCACTGCCTGAGATGCTTGATTGTCATCTCGTGTCTCTTCTGAAGATACGTGGTGCTGGACATCAGTCAGGATCTCCTGTGGTCCATCTACTAGTCCACCGTCATTCTTCTTGTAATTCTGCCCGCTCTGCGGGGCCTGTTCCTGCTTGTCATGTGGAGCACTTGTGGCGGTCTGCCATGATTTATGGCGTCCCTCCTGCTATCCTGGCACTGCTTTGGTTCCAGCTGTTTTCAGGAATTTTTCTAAGCCCTCTGGAGTTGGTAAAAATTTTCTGTTCCATTCACCATCATCGTGAGTCTGGCGGGATACCAGATTGCTATTTGTATCCCTTTCTGAGCCAAAGAGTTTTACATTTTTAGCAGTTCTTTTCTTCGTCGGATAGTCTCAGCTGCCACATCCAGGAAAATGAATACTTTCCAGTTTTGATAAGTCATGAAGCCAGTCCTCCTTGCTGCCCGTATAATGTATTCCCGATCTTGAAACCCAAGGAGTTTTACCACAAAGGCACGAGATTGCGCTGTAGGGTCTGGGTGCACCCGTAGTTCTCTTTGGCCTCTTTCAATCTCATAAGGAACCAGAGATAGGCATCCGGGAAACAGGTCTCCACTGTCAGTTCCCTCTGGACCCCAAAGATTCTCACATTTGAGCAGCGCTCTCTATTTTTTTTCTAGGGCCCTCTGCCTTCGATTGCAGCCATCCCATGTGGTGTTGTAGTTGTAGGGAAGCCACTGAGCATTCTGTGCATCTTCCATTTTGCTAATGCGGGCCTCCGCTTCCTCCAAATGGATTCCCACTGTGAACTTTCTTCGATCTTGGACACAACTTTGTCCATTATCTCTTTTTTCGAGTCTGATCTCTGTCAGAAAGGTCATTAAAATCGGTGGTGGGTTGCTCTCCACTCTCTACTCCTCCACTGCTGGTCGAGGACACGAGATGTCGTGGCCTGCTTATCGCTCTTGGAAACGCCACTCCCTCGAATTTTGGCGGTGTAATGGTCCTGAATCTTTGGGGTTGTCTTCTGCTTGATTGTTTTCGGCATTCTGGTTGGTACGAGGGCGGTTTTGCCCTGGGAAGGCGGCAAAGTTTTGCAAACTATGTGTTGACTTTGGGAGCACGTTCAAGCCCTTCTGCTCTCCATGATGGCCAAACCGGAAGTCCCTGGTTCCCTTTTAATTGTTCCATCAACGGACTTCTGGAGTACCTCCTGCACCTCTCTGAGTCTGGTCTCAAATCCAACTCTGTCAGGGTCCACCTCAGTGCGATTGGGGCCTACCATTGATGCTTGGAGAGAAAGTCCATATCGATTCTGCCTTAGTGATTCACTTCATGTGAGGCTTGCTCCTCTAGAAACCTCCCTTCAATCCTCCAGTGGTGGCTTGGGACCTCAATGTGGTTCTGACACAGCTCATGTTGGATCCTTTTGAGCCGCTCGACTCTTGCTCTTTGAGGTTCATGACCTGGAAGGTCTTGTTCCTGGAGGCAGTTTCCTCATCATGCTGTGTTAGTGAGCTCTAGGCTCTAGAGGCTCACCCACCATACACCAGGTTCCATCATAATAGAGTGATCTTACGCATTCATCCTCGATGCCTCCCAAAGGTTGTATTGACTTTCCTTCTTAATCAGTCAGTCGTTCTGCTGACTTTTATTCTGAGGTCTTATGCTCATAGAGGGGATGTGGCACTGCACATGCTGGACTGCAAGTGAGCCTTGGCCTTCTACCTAGGGTGAACAAAGGCTCACCGGAAGTCTATCCAGCTGTTTTTTTTCTTTGACCCCAGCAAGTTTAGGGCTTCCATTTCCAAAAGCTCTCTTTCAATTTGGCTGGCAAACTGCATCTTTTTCGCTTAAGCACAGGCTGGCTTGTCACAGCCCATGACGTCCGAGTCATGGCTGCGTCAGTGGCCAACTCGCGCTTGGTCTCCATAGAAGAGATCTGCAGGACTGCAACGTAGTCTTCTGTCCACAAATTCACATCTCATTACTGTCTGGATGGGGATTCCCAACGTGACAGCAACTTCAGCCAATCTGTACTGTGGCATTTGTTTGGGGATTAGAATCCAACTCCATCCCCCCCAAGACCCTTCTGTCTGTTCAGGCTACCCCAAAAAAAAAAAAGAATGATCATGATTGAGACTGTATGGTGAAGAAGCTGAATCAGATGAGTTCCCCTTTGGGAACTGCCAATGCTGCTGATTCTCCAGTTCTTTGCTCAATTGCCCTTTTTGGGCTTTTGGTCTCCTCTGTTTTTGGTAGCTTGGGAGCCCCATACATGAGGACTTCATTCTTGCTTGTCCACGGAGAAAAGGTGGTTACTCACTATAACAGGTATTCTCCGTGGACAGCAGGAATTAGTCCTCACAACCCTTCCATCTCCCCGAGGAGTTGTATTCTGTTATAGTTTTTTTATACTGGAGAAGATGGCGCTGCAGCAGGTGGAAAGAACATAAGATATGCCGTACTGGGTCAGACCAAGGTCCATCAAGCCCAGTATCCTGTTTTCAACAGTGGCCAGTCTAGGTCACAAGTACCTAGCAGTTTTTCCAAAATACACAGGTTCTACAATGCTTGTATTAGGTCAAGCAGTGGATATTCTGGGTCCACTTTAATAATGGTTTATGGACCTTTCCTCCAGGAACTTGTCCAAACCTTTTTTAAACTCAGCTACACTAACAGCTTATACTACATCCTCCGAAAGCAAATTCCAGAGTTTGATTACATGTTGAGTGAAAAAATATTTTCTCTTATTAGTCTTAAATAGGTTACCCTGTAGCTTCATTGCATGTCCCTTAGATTTTCTGTATTTTGATGGCGTAAACAATCGATCTACGTTTACCTGTTCCACTACATTCATTAATTTACAGACCTCTATTATATCTCCCCTCAGCCGTCTCTTTTCCAGGTTGAAGAGCCTAACCTTTTTAGCCTCTCTTCATAGGGGAATCCTTCCATTTACCATTTTGGTGGCTCTTCTCTGTACCTTTTCTAATAACGCTATATCCTTTTTAAGATATGGCGACCAGAATTGCACACAATATTCAAGGTGCGGTCGTACCATGGAACGATACAGAGGCATTATTATATCCTTTGTTTTATTCGCCATTCCTTTCCTTATGATACCTAGCATTCTATTTGCTCTCTTAGCCGCCACTGCACACTAGGCAGAGGGTTTTAACATGTCATTCACGATGACGCCTAAATCCTTTTCCTGGGTGGTGATTCCTAATGTGGAACCTTGCATCGTGGTTCCTAATGTGGAACTTTGCATCGTGTAACCATAGTTTGGGTTTTTCTTTCCTAGGTGCATAACTTTGCACTTGTCCACATTAAATTTCATCTGCCATTTTGATGCCCTATTTCCAATTTATCAAGATCCTCTTGCAATTTTCCACAATCCTCATGGGTTTTAGCAACTTTGAATAGTTTATTGTCATATGCAAATTTGATAACTTCACTCGTTATTCCCATTTCCAGATCATTTATGAATATGTCAAAAAGCAGTGGACCCAGTACAGATCCCTGGGGTACTCCACTATTCACCTTTTTCCATTGGGAAAATTGGCCATTTAGCCCTATCCTCTGCTTTCTATCTTTTAACCAGTTCCTGATCCACAATTGTACACTGCCTCCTATCCCATGACTTTTTAATTTTGCCTGAAGTCTCTCTCATGAGTAACGTTGTCAAAGGCTTTCTGAAAGTCCAGATACACTATATCAACCGACTCACCTTTGTCTACCTGTTTATTCACACCTTCAAAAAAACATAACAGATTAATAAGATAAGACCATCTTTGGCTAAAACCATGTTGATTGTCTCCCATTAAACCATGACTTATCTAAATGTTCAGTAATTTTATTCTTTATGATAGTTTGTACCGTTTTCCCCGTACTGACGTCAGGCTCACCAGTCTGTAGTTTCCGGATCACCCCTGGAACCTTTTTTAAAATTGATGTTACATTGGCGATCCTCCAATCTTCAGGTATTACAGATGATTTTAATGATAGTTCATGGTCCAACTGACTCTCTCACAGGATTTTGCTACGAATGTACTTGAAAAAGTCTTTACTAGGCGTTTTTGCTTCCACAGTAAGCTTCTTCTCAAATTCTCTCTTTGCCTGCCTTATCAATGCCTTGTAGCTAACTTGCCAGTATTTGTTTCTAGTTTTTGTCATTTGGCTCTTTTTTTCCATTTCCTGAAAGATGCTTTTTTGGCAACAGCCTCTTTGACCTCACCTTTAAACCATGCTGGCTGTTTTTTGGACTTCTTTCCACTTTTCTTAAAGCGTGGCATACAACTGGTCTGTGCTTCCAAGATAGTATTTTTAAAACAACACTCAAGCTTGATGTAAATCTTTAACCTTTGCAACTGCTCCTTTTAGTTTTTTCTTAACTATTTTCCTCATTCTATCAGTCTCCCTTTTGAAAGTTAAAAGTTAGTACTGTGTGTTTCCTTACCCTCCCTTCTCCATTTATTAAATCAAACGAGATTATGCTATGATCTCAGAATTGCCAAGTGGCCCCAACACCCTCATCAGAGATATTAGAAAAGGAAGAGAGGGTAGCAGAGGTTGAGGGGAAGAGTTGGGAGTGAAGAGGGGGGAAGAGAGGATGGAGCTGATCTTGTGGGGAATTGGAGTGTAGTTTTTTTTGAACTTTGCCATGGAAATGCTTTGGCCTAAGCAGTTTATCAAAAACACAAATAAAGGTAAAGACCAGGGTTTGGCGAGAAAGAGAAGGAAGGGGTCTCAGGTGGAGGCTCCTTGAGGAGAGTTGTAAGACGGCGAGGTTCAGAGGCAAGAGAGTTACTTAGATGGATATAGTAGTTTTGCTTGATGAGTGCTAAGGCTGACTGGAAAAAGGCAAGCATGAATTTGAAGTGAAGAAAGTCAGCAAGGGTGCGGGATTTGAACCAAATGCGCTCAGCTGAGTGGGCACAGGAATGTAGATAATGGGTAGTTGAAGACAGCCAGGGCTGAGGTACAGTGCACCTCAGAGGACGTGTCATGGGCGGAGCAAGGTAATCCAGAGCAGAAGAGAGTGCAGATTTACAGGAAACTGCAGCCTCATCAACAGATTTAGATGACATAGTGGAGGAAAGAGGAGATGAGACAATAGTGGAAAGAGCCAATGGGTCGATAGCATGAAGATTTCTAAAGAGGTTGGAGGAAACTTGGTGAAATTGAGGCGGGGAGTGATGAAGGAAGCTTAGCAGATGATGGTCAGATAAGGGAAGAACTAAGGTACAGAAATTAGAAGTAAACAGAGAAGATTCCAGAATGGTGCTCCACTGTGTACACAAGGGTCACAGTCTGGTGATCCTGCAACACCTGTAGCTATTTACCCACATTAGTGGCTTTAAAATTAACCTCTCCAGTGGCATTCTTAGTTTTTGCCGACATCTAACATTTCATTAAGGTTCATTGGCTATTACATAAGAACATAAGATATACCATACTGGGCCAAACCAAAGGCCCATCGAGCCCAGTATCCTGTTTCCAACAGAGACCAATCCATATCAGAAATACCTGTCAGGGTCCTGAAAGGTAGACAGATTCCATGCTGCTTATCCCAGGGGTAAGCAGTGGATTTGCCCAGTCCACTTTAATAAAGGTTTATGGACTTTTCCTCCAGGAACTTGCCCAAACTGCTGGTAAATCCAGCTATATTAACAGCAGTGAATTCCAGGTTTGAGTGGAAAAATATTTTTTCTGATTAGTTTTAAATGTGCAACATTGTAGCTTCCATATCGTTCCTCCAGTCCATCCCGGTGCTTGTGGGGGTATTCACGCCCCACCAGCAGCTTGGAGACTGAGCATGCTATGATCTTCATGACATCAGTCTAGATAGATTGCTGGCACCTCCCATCAGCCTTTGGTATCTTAGTCTCCAAGCAGCCAGAGAGGTGTGAATTCTCTCATTAGGACTTGCTGAAGGAACGATTAGTGCTTTTAAAGTGGTGGAAGACACTACCATTGGGGCGAAGGGAGCTTTAAAATAGCTTCTTCCTCACTTTATGTAGGTTGGAGCTCTGCCGATTAACGTTTTTGGAAAAAAGTGTTAATCTTGAGAGGAGTAAAGGCAGAGCCCCCTGTCAGTGGGCGGTGGTCCTGGGTGGAAAGAGGGACTTGCCTGCGGCAAAGAGACAGGTGCAGGACAACTCTGGAGCCGGGGAAGCCATTCAGGAGGTGAGGAGTCGTCGCTCCACCGGAGGCTGGTCACTGCACCGCCCGATGCCGAAGCCCAGGAGGTGGCTGAGTGTCAGAGTGGAGACTCCGTTGTTTTGGGGGGGGCACACTTGAGTGAAGCAGCGACAGATAGAGCAGGTTGATGTTAACAGTAGTGCAGGTTGCATCTCATGGGGTGAGCATCCATTTTGAGAGGAACGCTGGAAGTCTACATTGCAGGAGCTGAATGGAGGCCCGATTACAGGGGGGAGATCTCTGCAGAGGTCCGGGGGACACTGCCTTCACATTTCATTGTTTTCTCAAGTGTTTTGGTGGTCTTTAGGAGACTAAAGTTAAAAAAAAAAAAAAAAAAAGAGCCTGTAAAGGTAGCATCAGTGCTGATGGTAAGGGGCTCCAACATGTCTGTCAAGCCAACCTGCATGACATGTGGATCGCGTAGGGGTTCTGTCTCCACGGCTGGGTTCTGCCGCGGTTGTGAGGCGAAATCCCGATCGGTGGAGGACGACTTCATGGAAGAAGGACCAGTTAGGTCTAGGAATGATGGAGGGCCCCTCTTAATCCTCTGGAGGTGGTGAGGTATCAGTGGTAGGCGCAGGGGCCATGATGGGCATGGAAAGGGTTGAGATAGGGACTCTACCTGCTAAGAGCCAAAAATGTAAAGGAAAGAAAGCTGGAAGGGCCTCTTCCTCCAACGGGGATCCGGAGGATAATCTCCCGGGAGGTTTTTCCCTGAAATTTGTACTGCTGATTCACAATGTTTCTGTATGAATCAGCGAACTGGACAGGAGCCACACACGTCACTAAAGAGAGCTCCAAAATGTCCCCCCATCCCAGAAATGCTGGTGGAGAGGACAGATGGGGAGCCAGGTCCGAGCAGCGGCATCTGGAGGAGGACCTCCTGGGAGGATATGGGGTCTGTGCACTCCAAGGAGGCAGAGGACCCAGAGGCTGAATCGGAGCATGAGTCTGATCTGGAAGAAAGAGAGATTCCTCATGGGTTTTCCATAGAGAGGAATTGGTGGCCTTGATTCTGCATTCCTCTAAGGCACTGACTGTGCACACAGAGACACCACCGGAAGCAGAGTTACTGGAGGATCATTTTTTCAGGCGGTTAGATTGTTGCAAAGAGTGTTCCTGCTACATCGGGTTGTCCGATGTATGTATGATTCATGATGCATGGGATGTCCCGGAGGGGGCGCTCGGAGGCACGCATATGATGACATGACTCTATCCTCTTCCAGATCGTGAATGAGAGATTTTGTGCGCTCCAAAAATGGTTGCGGCGGTTTCCGTGGTAACAAAGAAAACCACAATTCCAATGGAGGGCAGTTCGGCCCTCAAGGATGTGTAGGAGAGGAAATTGGAGTCTTTGACATTAATGCTTTGGCCTTACAGGTTTCCGTATGTGGCACTTTTGTAGCCCGGCCGTGTCTACGGTGGGCACAAGGTGTCTTGGAGAGTTCAGGAAATGTCCAGCCACATCTGCCAGAGGCAGCGAAGCTGGAATCAGGGTAGTATATTTGGCTGATGCCTTTTATGAACTTATTAGGTGCTTGTCCAATGGTATGGCCTCGGTGGTAGCGGCGAGGTGATATTAGTGGCTGAGTAATTGGTCAGCAGTTGTTTCCCCCAAATCTCGGCTCAGCAAGCTTTCATTTAGGAGCAAGCTTCTTTTTGGTGAGGACCTGGAAAAGTAAGTAAAAGACCTGGGTGAATCTAAAGGGGGGAGACTGCCCGAGGACAAGCAGAAGATGCTCAGATCCTTGGGGAAGCCTAGAGATTTTAGATGTTTTTGTGCGGTACGGTTCGCGTCTTATCAGAGGGGCCATTTTCCCTCTAGAGGGCAAATCTTTTGGGCTTCCGAGGATCAGGCAGGGGTTTTTACTCCCCCTGCCTCGATGGCCCCCAAGAAATCACAAACATGGACGGGCCAGGCGGGTGTAGTTCTCGTAGGGGGTCGGCCTCAGGATTTTTACAACGTTTGGACGCATATTATGACCGACCAGTGGGTGCTAGAGGTCTTCAGAGAGGGCTATGCCTTGGAGTTTGCTCATCCTTCTCAGGGACACATGTGTCAACTCTCCCTGCAAGGCGCCTCAAAAGTGCCAGACAGTGAGACAAACCTTTTGGTGGCTGCAAGTCTTGCAAGTGATGATAGAGGTGCCAGAAGACCAGTATGGTTATGGTCGATACTCCATCTTTTTCATGGTTACCAAGAAGGGGGGTTTCTTTCATCCCATTTTGAACCTCAAGCTTGTAAACCAAAGTCTGAGTGCCATGGTTCCATATGGAAATGCTACGGTCCGTGATAGTAGCGGTCCGAGAGGGAGAGTTCCTAACCTCACTTGATCTCATCGAAGCTTATCTACATATTCCTGTTTGGCCTGAATACCAGCAGTTTCTCTGGTTCTTGGTACTGACGTGACACTCAATTTTGGGCTGGCTACTGTGTCCCGTACCCTCACCAAGATGGTGGTTGCAGCAATGCTATGTCAGGAGGGCATTTTGTTGCATCCATACCTCGACGATTGGCTCATTCAGGAAAACTCCATGGAGGAAAATGAGCAGGTGACAGTGAGGGTCAAAATGTTCCTCCAAGAGCTTGGGTGGGTGGTCAGCTTTACCAAGTCAACTAAAACTGTCCCACGATTTAGAGTACTTGGATGCTCGCTTTTGGACCAATGTGGGGTTAGTCTCTTTGTTAATAGAGCGAGTGTGAAAGTTGCAGCTGCAGATACGGCAGTTTCTACAGATGAAGAGGCCAATGGCATGGCACAGCACTATCTGTAGGTCTTGTGCTCCATGGCAGCAACGATCAACCTAGTGCCCTGGGTGCGGGCACACATGAGACCATTTTAATGGTCGTTGTTGCAAAAGTGGTCGGCGTAACACTATCCACTCTCACGTCAGTTGCCTTACATGGTAGAGGCTTGGAGCGCTCCCTGGTGGTGGCTCCAGCCTGACAGACTTCTAAGGGGCATGCCCCTGGAAATACCTCGGTGGGTCCCTCTGATAACGGATGCCAGCCTAGTGGGATAGGGGGTGCATTGCAAAGCACGGTTTGCAGGAGAGTGCATGGTCCATCAGTCGCCTAGAGTTGCAGGCGGTGTTCTTATCTCTACAAAGTTTTCAGGACTTCTGAGGGGGAAGGCCATGAGAGTGTTTTCAGACAATGCCACTACGGTGGCTTACATCAACCAGCAGAGAGGCACGAGCAGTGCACAGTTGGAGAAAAAGGTAGGGCCGTTGCTGGAATGGGCAGAGGGCAACCTGATGGCCCTATCGGCGGTGCATGTCACCAGCCGAGAGAATGTAGCAGCGGACTTTCTCAGCAGAGTGCGCATTGATCCTGTGGAGTGGACACTCAACAGGGGCATTTTTGGGCAGTTGGTAAGGCGTTGAGGTCCGCCGATCATGGACTTGATGGCAACCTTCGAGTCAGCAAAGGCAGCGGGTTTTACAGCAGAAGGAGAGAACGCATGTTGAAGTGGCTTGATGCACTGGTGCAATCGTGGCCCATGGAAGGACTTTTCTATGTTTTTCCCCCTGGGTGCATATAGGCCACATAGTGCAGCAGATTGAATCACATCGGGGCCTAGTACTGTTGATTGCTCTGGATTGGTCATGACTGCTGTGGTATGCAAATCTGGTATGGATAATAGCCAATTGACCGTGGCGCTTGCTGACACGGTCCAATCTACTGGCCCAAGGTCCCAATCTGATGCCTCAAGTGGATCAATTCTCGCTTACAGCATGGCTTTTGAGAGGGCGCAATTGAGGCAGAGAGGCTGTGCGCCTGCTGTTACAGTGATGTTACTAAAAGGCCGGAGACATTCCACATCGCTAGCATATATTTGAGTTTGTAGAGTGCTTGAGGATTGGTGCATAAGATGCTCCACCATGACAGCTTCTGCCCGAGATTCTGGCCTTTCTGCAAGCTGGTATAGATAAGGGATTGGCTTGCAGCTCCCTACATGTGCAGGTAGCAGCTCTTTCCTGTTATCGGGGCAGAATTTGAAGAGTTCCTCTGGCCACTCACCTGGATGTCATCCGTTTCTGCCGGTGCGGTCAGTTATTCTGCCGTGGGATCTGAACATGGTATTTTCTGTCTTGATGGAGAAACCTTTTGAGTCTTTGGGGGACTGTACCCATAAGGATTTGACATTGAAAACGGTGTTTTTAGTGACTATTTGTTCAGCTGGGAGGATTTTGGAGCTCTAGGCCTTGTCATGCAGAGAGCTGTACCTGATGATGTCAAGGGAAAAGGTGGTCTTAAGACCGGTGCCTTCCTGTCTTCCTAAGGTCCTCTCTGTGTTTCACCTGAATCAGTCTGTGTCTCTTCCAGTCTTTTCAGAGACAGGGTAAGCAGCGCAGGATCCCCTTCTGTGATGGTTGGATGTTCGCTGCGTGCTGCGGAAGGACTTAAGGAGCATGGAGTCTTTTCGGAAGATGGAGTGGCTGTTTGTTTTTGTTTGGCAGGCTGCGTAAGGGGGAGGTGTCATCCAAAGCCTCTATATTGAGATGGGTAAGGGAGGCCATCTCTTCAGCGTACCTTTTGCGGCATGGACCAGTACCTCAAAGATTGCGGGTGCAATTGACTTGGGCCCAGGCCACGTCCTGGGCAGAGTTCAGTTTGTAAGGCGGCAACTTGGTCCTCTTTGCATTCCTTTGTGGAGCGTTACCGGTTGAACGTTCAGGCATCGGAGGATGTGTGTTTTGGCTTAGTGGGTCCCTCCCGAGATTAGTACTGCTATGGTACATCCTACAAATACCAGGACTGGACTGGAGAAACAATATGGAAGAGAAAATTAGACTTTACTTGCTAATTGATGTTCCGTGAGTTCCTCCAGTCCAGTCCCGCATCCCTCCCTGATTGGTGGTTGCCTACTGCTTGTGCACAGTTCCTCGCCTTGAAGTACAACTAGTTGAAAATAGACTGGGGGATAAAGTGGCATATGTGCAGAAGGAAGCAAGAGGAGACAGCTTCCTAGAAGTGAAGTTAGACTAGAAGTGTGTGGGCGGAGTGTTGGGGGGCTAGAGTGACTAGCCTCCAGAGGACCTCTTACCGTCCGTAACAGGTGCGCTTCATTTTCCTTCCCTGGCAGGGAGGAGTATTAAGTTTTATCTAAAGTAATTTCTTATTGTTTTCGTGAGTCTGCTTTGTCAATAGGATACTGAACGCTGGTGGGATGTGCCAGCTACCTATCTTGGCTCATGTCATGAATATTTTATTTATTTATTTATTTATTTACATTCTCTTATATACTGCGCTTTTCTGCATCTGTGCAGTTTACATTGAACAGGGCATTATAACTTGGAGATAACTATTTTACAGGGAACATGGGCTATCATGGTATGCTCAGTCTCCAAGCTGCTGGTGTGGTGTGATTACCTACAAGTACCAGGACTCAACTGGAGGAACTCAAGGAACATCAGCTAACCGGTAAGATCTAATTTCCTTTTCGTTGAATGTCTCCTAGGGTTTTTTTAAAAACTTTTTGAAGGAATAAAGAACCGATCTGTGTTTACTTGTTCCACTCCATTCATTATTTTATAGACCTCTATCATATCTCCCTTCAGCCATCTTTTTTCCAACCTGAAGAGGCCTATCCTTTTAAGCCTTTCCTTGTAGAGGTAGCCTTCCAATCCCTTTATCATTTTGGTGGATCTTCTGTATATGTTTTCTAATTTTGCTGTATTCTTATTCCAGAAATACACACAATATTCAAGGTGTGATCACACCATGGAGCAGTACAGAGGCCTCCTAATATTCTTGGTTTTAACATTCCTTTCCTTATTATTTGTAGCATTCTATTTGCTTTCTTGGCTGTCACTGCATACTGAGCAGGGAATTTCAAGGTTTATTCATGATGATGCCCAGATCCTTTTCCTTGGTGGGATTCCTATTGTGGAACCTTGCATTGTGTAACTTTTTAATTTGTGGTGTTCTTCCCTACGTGCATAACTTTGCACTTGTTCACATTAAATTTCATCTGCCATTTGGATACGCAGTCTCCCAATTTCTCAAGGTCCTCTTGCAATTTTTCACAATCTTCTTGTATTTTAAGAACTTTGAATACTTTTTTGTCATCTGAAAATTTGATCATCTCATTTATTATTCCTATTTCCAGTTAATTTATGAATATGTTAAAAAGCAGTTGGCTCAGCACAGATCCCCTGGGGTATTCCACTATTAACATTTCTTCATTGAGAAAACTGGCCATTTAGCCCTACTCTGTCTTCTATCTTTTAACAAGTTCCCAATCCACAATAGCACACTGATTCCTATCCCATTACTTTTTTTGTGTAAATTCTTTTTATTGATCGTGGCATTCCATCAATCCCATGACTTTTTAATTTCCTCGAATCTCTCAAAAGGGACCTTGTCAAGGACTTTCTGAAAAACCAGATACACTATATAAATTGGCTCACCTTTATCTTCCTGTTTCTTCACATCTTTAAAAAAAATAGCAGATTAATGAGACAGGACTTTCCTTGGCTAAATCCATGTTGGCTTTGTCCCATTAAAGCATGGGTATCTGTGTATTCGGTAATTTTGTTCTTTATAATGGTTTCTACCATTTTTCCCAGAACTGATGTCAGGCTCACCGGTCTGTAGTTTCCCATATCACCCCTGGATTACCCTTGTTTTCTAAGGAGAATCTTCAGGCGGACCTCCTCACTTGGTCTGGTGAACGTGTGGAGTGTGTTGATGATTTATCTGGAGATTACAAATTTTTTCCATTAGTCAGACCATGTCTTTATGCTCTTCAGCAGTTTGAGGAAAGGTTTGGTGGTGACCAAGTCCTTGATTGCCCGCTGCATTAAGGAAGCCTTTGGCTCCACCTGAGTGGTACGGGAGAGAGTTAAGGCTCACTTCTCTAGGGTACAGCCTCCTCTTGGGCATAATCTGCCTTGGTGTCCATGGAGGATATCTGTAAGGTGGGCTGAGCACCTTTGTGAAGCATTACAGAATGCATGTGCATACTAGAGCTGATAGTGCATTTAGTGGGGGTGGGGGGGGGGGGGCAATTCTATCCAGATTATCATTTTCCTCCCACCCTGGATTGTGACTGCTTGGATACGTCTCATTTGTTCAGACTGATCTAGCAAGATGATAAGGAAGGAGTAATGCAATACCTGATGATGATAATTTTCTTTCCTTGAATACTGTTTGACCAGTCCAAGACCTGCCCTGGGAGACTATTTCTACAATTTTGAGAGCCTGGCTGTCTCTTAGCGGAATGGTCAATTTCTGTTAATGATGCAGAATTGAATTTGCTATTTATTAACTTGCATAGTTTCTCTGAGATTTTCAGTTTTAGGAAGTTTCATGCTGGCTTTTTTTCAGTGCTGCACCAGTAGATGTACAAAATGATGGCATCATTGAATGTTGCTCTTGTATGCCTCCTCCTGCTGGCTGGAGAGTATAATCCATTTATCTGGGACTTGTCTAGCAGAATTCAAAGAAAGAAAGAAAATGATTAGGTATATAAATTTCTCATTATAGCATTTCATTTGGCATTGTGAAAGGCTTTGTAGAAACGGGTTCCTCTTGAAATATCCTAGTTGAGTATTTCTTTTGTATACTGCCTGTAGATATTTGACTTTTAGACTATATTTAGATAAACACCATGCTGTCTCTTATCATACTTAAATTTATATTGAATTTCTTGCAGTTGAGCATTGGCAGTGTTATATGTGAAACTCTCTGGATATTCAGTGGCAGCAGCTGGCCATCGCCACTGAAACTTAAACCCAGATATTCAATGCTTGGGGCCATATCCAGACCTCAGCATTGAATATTCGGATTGCCAGGAAGCTAACCAGGCAACAGCAGTATTCAGCTGCTGCCCAGTTAGCTTACATAGCAAAAGGAAGGCCAGTCTTTGCTGTGCCTTACTTTCGCCGCTTTGCCATAAATGGGCAGTGACTCAGTATTGCTTCAGCCCAATTAAGGCAGGATGCTGCCCCCAGAGTGTCCCGTTGTTAACCGGTTAGCATTGGGGCTTGCGGTGGCGACACCCAGGGATATACAGTGGCGGTATAAAAAACTTGTTAAATAAATAAATAAATAAGGGGATTAACAAGGTTAGCAGGTCTGCTAACCATGCTAATCCCTTTTGAATATCAGGCCCTTTAAGTGCATAGTCATGAACAAATATTATGATAAAAAATTAAGCAGTGAAAAAGATAAATTATTTTCTAGAAAGAAAAAGAATACACCTGATTATTTTACTGTTTCTTCTAAGCTTATTTCAGAATATAGAAATAAAGCTTGCTGTTTGTATTTATTTTTTTAGCTATTTTTATAAACTGCTTTTCTGAGAGTCAAAGTGGTGTACATGCAAAGGAATCTTTGAAACATTTACGTAGAACAAGGATGGTTTTAACTTGGAGAGATGAGATCAAGGCATATTGATTGGAATCCAACTTGAAATTGCAACCAGGATGGCTTAGCAGGGTAGGGTAAAGTAAACAATTTTTTATTTATTTTTGTGCCGTCAAGTCAGTGCTGACTCCTGGCGACCCAGCTGCCTATGGGTTTTCTTGGCAATGTATCACCAGAAGTAGATTGCCAGACCTTTTCTTCCGCGGCAATGGAGGGTAAAGTGACTTGCCCAAGGTCACAAGGAATGCCAGTGGGAATCAAATCCTTGTTCTTCTAGGTACTAGGCAGTTGCTCTAACCACTAGTTTACTCCATAGTACTGGGTAACTGGGAAGATAAATGTAAACGTTAACTTAAAGTAAAACTAGAAATAGTACTAAGGGCGATAAGCTCATGCCATAAGGGACGGGCCTAGTTGAGAGGTGTTCTGGACGAGTTGAAGGTGAAGAGATTAGGCAAGGGAAAGATGTAGGAGCCTGGGAGGGAGAGGGGAAGAGAGAAGGTTTCAAGTGTTAATGTTGACATACTCATTGAAGAGGTGTGTCTTAAGTGCCCTCCTGAAATCTTTAAAGTCGGGTATAGATCGTAAGCTCTCAGGCAGGGAGTTCCAAATGGTTGGTGCATATAAGGAAAAGGCTTGGTTAGCGGTGTACTGGTTGCTCTTTATTTTTATCTTGGGGATACTGAAGGTATTTTGAGCAATTTCTCATCTGGATCTGATGTTCAGTGTTTCTGTAGTAATAATGAGTGATTTAAATTACCCCAGTATCGACTGGGTCAATGTCACGGCAGGACATGCTAGGAAGATAAAGTTCCTAGATGAAATAAAGGACTGCTTCTTGGAGCAGTTGGTTCATGAACAGACAAGAGGAGAAGCTATTTTGGACCTAGTCCTTAGTGAAACAGAGGATCTGGTGCAAAAGATGAGGGATTAGGACCATTTGGCAATAGTGATCATAGCATGATTGCATTTGATTTAATACATTGACTGGAAGGATGGCAAAGAAATTCACATTACTACCTTTTAACTTTCAAAAGGGAGGCTGTTATAAAATGAGGAAAATAGTTTAGAAAAAACTAAAAGGAGCAGCTGCAAAGGTTAAAGATTTACATCAAGCATGGGCTTTATTTAAAAGTACTATCTTGGAAGCTCGAAGCAAATGTATTCCATGCTTTAAGAAAATGGAATAGAAGGCCAAAAAACTGCCAGCATGGTTTAAAGGCGAGGCTAGAGAGGCTGTTGCCAAAGAAGCATCTGCCAGGAAATGGGAAAAGGAGCCAAATAACAAAAATGAGAAACAGCATAAGCATTGGTAAGTTAGATGCAAAGCATTGATAAGGCATGCAAAGAGAAAATTTGAAAAAAAAGCTTGCTTTGGAAGCAAATATGCATAATAAAAACCTTTTTAAGTACATTCATAGCAAAAAACCTTTGAGAGAGTCATTGTTGGACCACTGGTTAATAGAGGGATAAAAGGGGTGCTGAGGGGGGACAAGACCATAGCAGAGAGACTGGATGAATTCTTTGCTTCAGTCTTTACTGAAGAAGATGTAGGGAAGTTACCCATGTCTGAAATGGGATATAAAGCTGATATATTGGAAGAACTGAAAGAAATATCAATAAATCGAAGAGTAGCAAATCACCTAGACCAGATGGTATACATACAAGGATATTGAAAGAACTGAAATATGTGATAGTTTACAGATTTCAAATAGTATGTTTACAATCATTAAAATCATCTGTAGTACTGGATGATCGAAGAATGGCCAATTTAATGCCAGTTTTTAAAAAGGGTTCCAAGGTTGATCCAGGAAACTACAGACCAGTGAGTCTGATGTCAGTACCAGGCAAAATGGTAGAAACCATTATAAAGAATAAAATTACTGAACATGTAGATAGTTATAGTTTAATGGGAGAAAGCCAACACGGATTTAAACAAGGAAAGTCTTGTCTTGCTAATCTGTATTTTTTTGAAGGTATGAATAAACAGGTTGATATAGTGTATCTGGATTTTCAAAAATCCTTTGACAAGGTTCCTCATAAGAGACACTTGGTGAAATTAAAAAACAATGGTGTAGGAGGCGGTGTACTACTATGGATCAGGAACTGGTTAAAAGATAGAAAGCAGAGAGTAGGGCTAAATGGCCAATTTTCCCAATGGAGAAAGGTGAATAGTGGAATACCTCAGGGATCTGTGCTAGGCCTACTGCTTTTTAACATATTCATAAATGACTTGGAAATGGGAATTACAAGTGAGGTGATCAAATTTGCAGATGACACAAAATTATTCAAAGTTGTTAAAAACCCAAGAGGATTGGAGAGTAACAAGATGGTGACAGGACGCTCTGACCTGTGAAGCTGCACTCTTCTGTTCGTGTGTTTCCAAGGCTTGCTTCATTAATCTTGATGGGGTGGAAGAAGCGGAAGCAGGCTGCTGTTCCTCCCGGGGCAGACCTGTCTGGACCTTCGGCGCAGCAAACTTTGAAGGACTGCGGCTTCGTGGCTGGAGCTGGAGCCATGTCTTCGGCAGTGCCAGCGGGAGAAGCATCGGCGCTGAGTGTATTGGGGATTTGGCTCTTGCCGGAGCTATGTTACCCCTCCACCGTGACCCGGAAGTGTTGTCTTGCCTGACGCTGGTTCCCTTGTCTTGCCTGCGAGTATGCCGATGAAAGGATCATCGGGAGGAGCGTTGGCTGGTGGTTTTTCCTCTGAGGAGACGGTGGACCAGCGGAGAATAGTTGTGAGTGGTGTATCATCGGAGGGAGAAGCTGTCGCTGCTTTCGAGGGGAGGACCTTTTGGGCAGGCTGTTGCTGGAAAGACCGGCAATGATAACATTGGAAACACTGTGGGATGGTCTGGCTTCGCTCAACTCTTCCCTTAAAAATGTATTTATTTATTTATTTTATTTAATGTCTCTTCTATACCGCACTCTTTAAAAATCAGTGTGGTTTACAGGTAACAGATTTGTGCATTGCAAGCAGGCCTACACTGGACTTACAATAAACGGGATTATATACAGGGTTAACAGGGTAACTACGTACAAGATGTTTTGGGTATTGTGAGCAATGAGCTAGTTGGGGTTAAGTCTTTATGTGGAACTCTTTCTGGCGCCCAGGCTGATCAGACGGAGAGACTTACCAAGTTGGGACAAGAAGTTTGGGTACCAAGACGATAGGGCTGCACCAGGGACTTCGCGATTCTTCTATAATGCCCATTTTTAGCATTTCCTGTACTTGGGTTATCACTTCCTGCCTTTTTGCCTCTGGCAAACGATAGGGCCTCTGTCTGATAATTTTCCTCGGCGGTGTAATTATCTCATGGGCAACCAAGCTTGTTTCTCCGGGGACTGGTGTCAGTACATCCTTGAAGTTTTCCAACACTCTGGCTAACTCTTGCCTCTGTGTTATAGAAAGTTTGTCACTAACCTGTGGTTTAGGGCTGGTTTTACAGTCGTCCACAAGTGGGCCCAGATCTTCATCCGTTTGTTCCTTACCCACCGCCATAAAACCTTTCATCTCGCCTTGACCCGTGGAGCCGAACCCTCCGGTCCCTCGGCTCTTAGGGGTCACCATAGAGACTTCCTCCAGGGTCGGGAAACCAACTCGTTCACATATCAGCTGTGCAATGCGATCCCCTGTTTTGACGTTAAAGTCTTCTCCTGCAAAATTAAATAGCAGGACTTTAAGGGCACCCCGGTAATCAGGGTCTACTACGCCGGTGCCTACGTCTATGAAATGGTTTACGGCTAGGCCAGACCGAGGCGCGATGCGACCGTAGCATCCTTGGGGTAATTCTATTTGGACACCCGTATTGATTAAGGCTTTTCCGTGCTTGGGAACAACTCTGTTTTCAGCACTATACAGGTCATACCCGGTGGCCTGAGCCGATGCCCGACGAGGACTTTGAGCTTGTTTAGCAATTTTACAAAACTTCAATACAAATTTTTTTATAGGCTCCTCCTGATCCGGCTGTTTTGGCTTTTGAGCTTTTCCCAAGAGGGGGCCGGGAACTACCGGTATTCTGGAGGGAGTATGCATAGAAACGAAAACTTCCCTGGGTGATAGGCCCTTGCTCAGACCCCTCCTAAATTGGGGCCAGTCTCTGCCTAGCACCAAATCTTGGGGTAATTTGGGTACCACTGCAATCAACATCTCTCTCTCTATCCCTAAACCTTTTACAACTAGGTTGTACACAGGATAGTATGCTGAGGCACCGTGATACATTTTATTTTTACCGTCCCTTCTGCTCGATCTGGTGCAGATTCAGCCCGCTCCTCAATCATAGACCATAGCTTCATGGACTGATCTGCGCCAGAGTCAAGAAGAGCTTGGGCGGCAACACCTTGTACTGTTACCTCCAGCACAAACCCTTCACGTAATACTTTTGTATTTTTACTTATTAAAGCAGTACGTGATTGACATTCACTCTGTATGTGACCCATTTTTCCACACAGAAAACATCTCCTCCTAGAGTGATTTCCTGATACAGGGCTAACATTCGTCAAATCTCGTGCTTTAGAGCGTGAGAGACTTCCTGATGACTGCCTTATTGCGGCTGCTGCCGTTTTTGGGTCTTCATTATTTTGTTGGGTGGCCAATTCTGCCTCCAAATACCTTTCTGTTAACATAATAGCTTCTTCAGTATTACGGCAATTCTGCAGTATAAGGAAGCTCTGCACATTTCTAGGTACCGCAGACATAAATTGTTCTAACACTATTACATCCACTATAGTGTCAATGGTTTTCTCTTCAGGTCTTAGCCATTTTAATGCTAAGCTTCTCAGCCTATGACCTAAAGCTTTTGGCGTCTCGCCTTTTTTAAGGTGAGCGGCGCGTAGCATACGATTATACACTAGGGGAGTCAGGCCAAGGCGGTCCCGGATGGTCTTTGTCACCTCGGTGTAATTGTTTGCTAGGGCCGTGGGCATCGCTCTATAGGCTGACAGTGTTTCCCCTGTAAGCGTAGCTGCCCAAGCGTAAGGCCCATTGTTCTTTCGGCCAGCCTACCGAATGTGCTATTCTATCAAACGAGTCATCTATATCATCAGCGGCGGTTAATTTCCCTAAAGTTATGGTCTCATAGGACCAGTGTCCTACCGCACTGCCACCCAGTCCAGGATTCTGTCCTTGATGGTTAGAAGCTTTCGACGTCGTTTTCTGTTGGGCTAACCAAGCCTCCATCATCTGAAGTACGGGTTTCTGTTGCTCCTGCATTGCCTGTACCGCTTGTTGCTGCGTTTGACAAGCCAGTTCCCTCTGCTTATCAAACTGCATAGCCATCCACGGAAGTAGCTCTTTTGGATCCATGGCAATGGGGTTCCTAGAAAAAATTAGAGAGAGAGAACCCCAAGTGTGGTCTGATAACAAGCCAGTTCCCCCTTTTCCTTCTTTCCTTTTTTTTGAAACTCACACCCACATTCAGCACAGGTTAGGTTTATCTACATTTTACCTTGTGCGGGTGTTGAGTCAAGCTTCTAAGTAAAGACGTGGTTGCTCCGTCCTGTAGCAGTCGGCCACTGCTGCCTTTTCTTTCACTCTGTGTTTTCTTGCAAACTTTGGGAGTAGAGTTTCTTCCTTTTCTTCTGTATTCCTTAACTGGAATCCTTAAAACTACGCCATTTATGTCATCAACCCCCCCTGGTGGCCAGTGGCAGTAAGGGCAGGTTGAGCATATTTATTAATTGTGGAGGTAAGAGACTTTTGGAGGCCAGGTGCACCCTGGTCTTTGTAGTCCTCCTCCTTATAGGAATAAGTTGTGTAGACCAGAATGGAGGGTAAATAAGGCTTTTATTTCCCCTTTCAAGCACTGAGGTTCGCTAGGTAACAGAAAATAAAGGGTTCTCCTTCTTTGTCAGGGTTTTTACCAAAGCATAGTTAAACAAGTGAACTGTTACATACTTCACAGCTTTTTGTAAAAACAACACAGGGTTTTCCAAACTTCGGAGCAAAGTAAAATTAGTGAGCTTTTTCTCTTTCGCTCAACATGAACAAAAACAATATCAGAGCTTGTCTAAATAAGTTACAGCTCGGGGAGTGACTCAAAACTCCCTGCTACACAAACCGAGCAGTCCATTACTTCTTCCTGGGACAATGTAACTGAGTCTACATGTTCCAGCTGCATGGGCTCTGTTTCATTTGTGCCTCCCTCTGTACTTGAGCTTTCCCTGGCTGCTGTGGTTTGAAAGTCAGTACTTCTTCTCCCTAGCTTCCAGCTAGGCTGTTCTAGGGCTTTCAGGTAAATAGCAGGGTTTGTCCCTATGCCCCTACATGATGGCTTAAAGGACTCCTGCCGGCTTCCTTTTCTCTTAGGCTGATTATCTGGTTTTAAAAACGTTCTAGATGCTGGGCCTTTCTTTGAGAAAAAATAGTCACCGTACCTTGGCTTCGTGAAGTCAGGGCGTCTGTTACTTGCCCACTCAGGCATCTCTCTCTGGCCACGGTCTTCTTTGCAGACTCCCTCTGGAAGCCTCCTGGGTACTGTCTGTCCTCTCTGTAGCTTGGGAAGACCCTGTAAAGATTCCCGGCTTCCTGGCTTCTTAGTATAAGTAAATCTCCTGTCAGGACTTTTTCTTCCAGTACCTTTTAATCCTGTTTCAGACCCTCCTGGTGAGCAGAGGCCTCTCTCCCGGCTGGGCTCTCTCCTTCTGAGCTCTCTGACTTTGGGATTTCTTCCAAGCAGATCTCTTTCCAGTCTGTCTCTCCCAGGTCTTTCTCTCACTCCGGCTCTTTTGGGTCTGCTCCTTTCTCTCTCTCTTTCTGAGCTCTCCTCTGGGCTGTCTTCTGAGCTCCCTCCTGAGCTCCCTTCCGAGGTTCCTTCCTCTTTCCTTCCTTCTGAGCTGGCCCTCTGCTTATAAAGGCCTTTTACTTTTGAGTTTCCTGGGCTACCCCTAAGGTGGAGCTGATTAGCTCCTGCACAATCAGTACCCAGGTGTGTTAGCTCAGCCTCTGTAGGTTCATGCCTGCTCCCTCTAGCTGCTCTGCAAGGGAACTGCATCTTCTGCACGTTAGCTGCTTTGTAAGGAACAGCGTTTTTTTCTAAGTTTTTGCTTTCAGTGGCTTCAGCCCTATCACAGTACTTGTGACCTGGATTGGCCACTGTTGGAAACAGGATACCAGGCTTGATTGACCTTGGTCTGACCCATAGTAACATAGTAGATGACGGCAGATAAAGACCAGCATGGTCCATCTAGTCTGCCCAACAAGATGGCAAGAGTAGGTGCAGGCCACCCCTCTCCATGTCTTTGTTTAGGGGTGAACCCACCACTCCATGTAGGACACCCCTATTTGTCATTTCTTATGTTCTTGTGAATATAGTAACATGGTATATGATGGCAGTATGTTCCATATAGTCTGACCCCACCACCTCCATTCGGAGTGCATTCCAAGCATCCACCGCCCTTTCAATGAAAACGTGATTCCTGGCTTTTAAGTTTACCTCCTTGCAACTTCATTTTATGCCCTCTAGTTTTGCAGCTTCCCCTTCTTTGTAAAAGGTTTGCTCATTAATACCCTTTAAGTATTTATTTGTTATTTTACAATATAATTCCAAGCATTAACAATTTTAACAGAATTAGAAAGGACACAGAAAATACCAAAGGTAATATATCCAACAGAAAAATAAAGAAGTTATACATTAAGAGGCCAATTCAGATTGGGAGACGTCCTGCCTATCTGGACATCCAAAATCTGGATGGGCCGGTTGTGCACCTGATTCTGCACCCACAGAAACAGAATCGGGGCACCTGGACAGGCTGGACATGCCCTGATTCTGAAGCACTGCACGTCCGGCAACCTCCCCGTTGAGTCCTCCCTATGCTCTGCATGGAGCCTCAGTGCTGCGGCATCCCGTCGCCATGGCACCAGGACGCCATGCAGGAGCCCCAATGTCCTGCAAACCTTACAAATGGCATTTCCCCACCACCTGAACCCCGAAGGGGCCTGCCAAGGCCAGGAATGTGTGGCAGGGATCCACATGCATGCCTCCGCCTGTGCCGATCCTCAATGTTGCGGGGAGTTATTCCACCTCTGAAATGAATAAGTCTCCTGTCCATCCTTGCTGCTGCAGATGTACAGGGCGGTAGAGGCCCTGTACTTAGGGATTGCAGGCCCACCTTCGCTCAACCCATGCTTCTCCTCTGGTCCTCCCCCCTCCTGCACCAGAGCTTCCCACACATTGGCACTGTGCTTTGGGGGTAGAATAGGCCCCAAGCGATTAGTGGGGGAATGTATGTCCAAACCAGACGTACATCCTTGCTAATTGCTGTTTGGAATGACCCCCTAAGTGTCCATTTCTCTCTAGCCCTTCACTAGTAGGAGATCATCAAGAAAGGAAAAGGTCCAAATAACATACATATAGGCAATAAGTCAGCTTATATCAGCTAGCATAAAATTAATACACTGCGAATATCTAAACTAGAACCTGAGAAACAGCAGATGTACTAGCACCAAGAAATGCAACCAGTTGAGGTGCGTCAAAGAAAACATAATTTGCTGACTGAAGCTTAACTAAGCATTTACAAGGGAATTTAAAAAAGAATAACCTCCCCCCCCCCAAAAAAAAAAAACAGAGCTACCCCAGGCTTCAAGATAATTTCCATCTGTCTCTTCTGGGTTTCCCTAGATAGAGCAGGGCAAATACAGACAAACCCTTAAAAGGTACAGAATGCTTTTTGAAGTACAGTTTCAATAACCAATCTCAGTCAGAAGGCAATGCAAGAATAATCAAAGTAGAAGGAGTCACTGACTCCAAATCTGAGACCTCTAATATTTCAGACATATTCAAAATATCCATATGTTGTGTCTCTGCAGATGATTGCTGCTGAGTCCCAACTCAGACTTCCTTACGACCAGGCACGTAATAAATTTTAGACAAGGGAGGCTGAGACTCTGGAGGAACACTAAGCACATCCTCCAAATACGTTTTAAACATGTTCCTGGTCAATATTGGAGATGAATGGGGAAAACTAACTAGCCTCAATCTTGGATTTGTTTTGAATATGTCTTTAATAAAGGCAGAGTTACAACCTTCCAGCCTTTGAGATTTAAGCTTAAGATCTTCTATAGTCTCTTTCAATACAGCAATATCGTCAGAATTATTTTTAATCAGAAATGAATTACCTTCGAATTGCAGAGACAACCTCTGGAATTGGGGAACCAGATCTCACCAAGTTTAGATATAGCGCTCCAAATAGACTCCAGGGTGAAGCTTTCTGATTGCTCCAAGACAAAGGAGAGAACCAAAAAGCTGATCAGTAGCCGAGCCCGTTGAGGTGAGGGAATCTCCATCCAAAGCCTGTGGCTATGCCACAGACACTGGTTCAAGTCCCACTGATCCAGGCTGCTGCACACCTCTTGCTGCCAGCAATGATGACTCTCGCAGCATCTGCCTCAAAACTGCCGCCAACCTGGACGCTTTTCCTCCTATTAGAGCAGCGGCTGCATCCATCGTGAGACCTGCTGATCACGGGAGCCTTCGAGCCGACTATCCCTGTAGGCACTACAGGGGGTCTTTGCAGTTCCGGTAATGAGAGCTCACACCCCAGAGAAGGCACCGAGCCATCTAGCTCTGGCTTTGACAATGCCGGGAAGTCGCCAGATTGACTGACGTTCTGGCCGCACAAGGAACGAATCCAAAGGACCCACTGCAGAGGTAAGTAAAGAAGAAGGGGTCTCTATACAGGAGGAGATTTTTTGCCAGTTTTACCCATCCTCTTCAGCATGATAAGGAAAAAGCAGCCTGGCGCTAAAGTGGACTACAATGCCCTCTTGGATCTCCCCCAATACCCTTTAAGTATTTAAACGTCTGTATCATATCTCCCCTCTCCCTCCTCTCCTCTAGGGTATACATATTTAGGTCTTCAAGTCTCTTCTCATACGTCTTCTGGCGCAGGTTCCAAATCATTTTGATCGCCTTCCTCTGAACCCTTTCTTTTTATATCCTTTGTGAGATATAAGGGTATGTTTACGAAACCGGGCTAACGGTTAACCCGGGCTATCTGCCACTAGGCCCCATATTATTCAATATGACCTAGTTGCAGATAGCCCGGGTTAACCGTTAGCCCGGTTTAGTAAACATACCCCATGGTCTCCAAAACTGAACACAATACTCCAAATGAGGCCTCACCAACGACTTGTACAGGGGCATTAATACCTCTCTTTTCTGCTGGTTATTTCTCTCTGTATGCAACCCAGCATCCATCTGGCTTTGGCCACCGCCTTGTCACATTGTTTCGCCACCTTGAGATCCTCAGAAATAATCACTCCTAGGTCCTTCTGGTCCGTGCACACCAACTTCTTGCTCCCTATCGCATACATTTCTCTTGGATTTCTGCATCCCAAGTGCATGACACTGCACTTCTTCACATTAAATCTTAACTGCCAAGTATTAGACCATTCTTCCAGCTTTTGTAGATCTTTCTTCATGTTGTCCACTCCTTCGGAGGAGTCCACTCTGCAAACTTTTCTGTCGTCTGCAAACAGGTAGACTTTTTTCCTTCAGTCCTTCAGCAATATCACTCACAGATACATTGTATCAGTCCCGGGATCTCTGGGGCACACCACTACTCAGTCTTCCTTTCATCTGAGTGAGCTCAGTTTATCAGCACCTTCTGTCCTCTGTCAGTCAATTTCTGATTCAGTTCACCATCTTGGGACCCATCCCCCAGACTGCTCAGTTTATTGATAAACCACCTAGGAGGAACAATATCAAAGACTTTGCTGAAATCTAGGTAGCTCATATCCATCGCATGCCCTTGATCTAGCTCTCTGGTCACCAGTCAATTTGTTTGGCATGATCGTCCTTTGGTAAAACCATGTTACCTCAGATCATACACCCCATTGGTTAGAGATTGTCCACTATTCTCTCTTTCAGGAGCACCTCCATTACTTTTCCTGTCACTGAGTTAAGGCTTACCGGCCTATAGTTTGTCACCTCTTCCCTATTACCACTTTTGTGAAGAGGTACCATATCAGCCCTTCTTCAGTCCTGTGGAACCTCTCCTGTCTTGAAGAGTCTATTAAAAACATCCTTTAAAGGCCCTGCCAGAACCTCTATGAGCTCTTTCAGTATTCTGGGATGTATCCCATTCAGTCCCATAGCCTTGTCCACATTCAGTTTTTCAAGCTGTTTAAATACATCATCTTCTGTGGTATCTACTCCATTCCATTTGTATATTTGTCAATCATGCGTGGTCCTTCTCCAGGATTTTCTTTAGTGAATGCATAACTGAAGTATTTGTTTAGCATTTTTGCTTTTTCAATGTCACTTTCCATGAATCCATCCTCTGTACTTTTGAGTCTTGCAATTACATCTCTAATCTTCCTCTTCTCCTGAATATACCTGAAAAAGGATTTGTCTCTGTGCTTCACATCTTTTCTTTTGCCTTAGCTTTTGCTGTCCTGAAGGTATGTGGTAGATAAATTATGAGATGCTTTGAAGGCAGTCACTGGAACTTTGTTTCTCCGGGAACACCTGTTACAGGTGAGTAACTACACTTTCCTAATTGTTCGTCCAGTCCAGATGTGTGGGTTATGCTCATTCACCAGAAGATGGAATTTGATTACGCATTGAGTGAGAAAATATTTTCTCTTATTAGTCTTAAACGGGTTACACTGTAGCTTCATTGCATGTTCCCTTATTTTTCTACTTTTTGATGGTGTAAACAACTGATCTACTTTTACCCGTTCCACTCCATTTATTAATTTATAGACCTCTATCATATCTCCCTCAGCTGTCTCTTTTCCAGGTTGAAGAGCCCTAACCTTTTAAGCCTCTCCTCATAGGGGTATCCTTCCACCCCCTTTACCATTTTGGTGGCTCTTCTCGAGGGAAAGGCGGTCCGTTTGTTCTCGGACAATCTTGTCACAGTAGCATATATCAATCGGCAAGGGGGGACGAAAAGTTCTTCTCTTCTAAGCGAATGTCAGGAGTTAATGGCTTGGGCGGAGAGCCATCTTCTAGCTCTGTCAGCGACTCATGTAGCTGGCAAAGAGAATGTTCAGGCAGATTATCTCAGTCGCAACATTTTAGACCCAGGGGAATGGGAATTAAATGTGGCGATTTTTCGCGAGTTGACCTTAAAATGGGGTCAACCAGTTATGGATCTGATGGCGACTTTCAGCAATGCCAAAGCAAGTCGATTTTTCAGCAGACGAAGGGAACGCATGTCAGAGGGTCTCGATGCTCTAGTTCAACCTTGGCCGGAGAACGTACTTTTGTATGTTTTTCCTCCGTGGCCAATGGTGAATCGTGTTCTTCAACGCATAGCGGGACACCGAGGCTCCGTGATTCTGATTGCACCAGATTGGCCTCGCCGTCCTTGGTATGCGGATCTGAAGCGGCTTTTAATAGCGCCTCCTTGGCGTCTGCCGGTCAGGATCAATCTATTATTTCAAGGTCCCGTTCTCATGCCACAAGTAGATCGCTTCTTGCTTACGGCTTGGCTCTTGAGAGGGCTCGTTTAGCACGCAAAGGTTATGCAAGTTCTGTAATAGCTACGTTGCTTAATTCTAGGAGGCAGAGAACATCTCTTGCTTATGTCAGAGTATGGAGGTTATTCGAACATTGGTGTAAACAAAAGAATGTTCTTCCACGGGTAGCATCTTTGCCACAGTTGCTCTTGTTTCTTCAAGAAGGTTTAGATAAAGGTTTAGCGGTTAATACCCTTAAGGTTCAAGTGGCCGCATTATCATGTTTTAGAGGTTTGGTTCAAAATCGTAGATTGTCGTTTCATCCAGATGTTCAAAGATTTTTTAAGGCGGCAAAAATTCTTCGGCCTCCATTGCGTAAGATTGTGCCTCCGTGGGATCTGAATATTGTTCTAGAGGCTTTATCAACTTCGCCATTGGCGGCTATTTCTTCACAATCTCCAAGAGAATGTTCATGGAAAACAGCGTTTTTAGTAGCTTTGTGTTCAGCTAGGAGAATTTCGGATTTGCAGGCTTTGTCTTGTCAAGAGCCTTATTTGCAATTTCTGCCTGAACGAGTGGTGCTTCGCACAGTCCCAAGTTTTTTACCAAAAGTAATTTCTGTTTTTCATGTTAATCAGTCAGTGGTGTTACCTACTTTTTCAAATTTATCTAGTTCTCCGATCGATAGAGCTCTCAAGAAATTAGATCTAGGTCGGGTGTTAAAGAATTACCTTAAAATTTCCAAACCTTTTCGTAAAACGGATAGATTATTTGTTCAGTATGCTGGGTCCAGGAAAGGGCTTCCAGCTTCAAAGTCAACAATTGCTCGTTGGGTACGATGTGCTATTTCAGCGGCTTACCAAGCTGGGGGACGGTCTCCACCGGTTGGTTTAAAAGCGCATTCTACTAGGGCTCAAGCAACCTCCTGGGCGGAATTTGCTTTTGTGCCTCCGGTAGATATTTGTAGAGCAGCGACGTGGTCTTCGCTGCATACGTTTTCAAAACATTACCGCTTGGATGTTCATGCCAGGGAAGATGCCAGAGTGGGCGCGTCAGCTCTTATTGCAGGGTTGGCTGGTCCCTCCCGAGTTTAGGAACTGCTCTGGTATTGCCCTAACCTTCCCTGGACTGGCCCGGAGAAATGGAAAGGAAAATGAAATTAGTTCTTACCTGCTAATTATCTTTCCTTGAATATTCTCCGGGCCAGTCCAGGGTCCCTCCCTATTATGCTTTTACTATTATGCTTTTATTTATTGAAAAAAAAAAAAAAAAAAAAGAACATTAAAAAGAGGAAAAATATTTAATTATAAAGTTTATGAAACGGAAAATTATACATTCCTCTGTTTCTATAGGACTATGGAACATATTCAGTTTATAGGAGTTGATGTTATGTTTTATTTCAGTTTAATATTAGTATGCTGCTTTGTCATAAAGAAGACTGACAGTTGACACCAGGGGGAGGGGCTTCACGGCTCAAGAAAACTTGATGTCTTCATATCCTCAGCTGCTGAAGGGGATTGACAACCTAACCTTCCCTGGACTGGCCCGGAGAATATTCAAGGAAAGATAATTAGCAGGTAAGAACTAATTTCATTATATTCAACGTGCTGTTGCACCATGGAATGATAGAGAGGCATTATAATATCCTTGTTTTTATTCTCCATTCTTTTTCTTATGATTCCTAGCATTCTATTTGCCGCCTTGGCAGCCGCTGCACACTTGGTGGAGGGTTTCAACCTCTTCTCCAGGAACAAGCAGGAAGTCAGCCCTCACATATGGGTGACGTTGGCGCCGACGGAGCCCTCGTGCGGAGCAAATCCCCCAGCTTTCTAAGAAAGCCTTTGGAAATTGCATCATGTATGCGCGGTCCCCTTCCTGCCCAAGGGTGACATCTTGCTCAGTCTCCTTTTTTTCTGCGGATCCAACGGACGTTGTCCCAGTATCCCCGAGAAAAAAGTGTTTAAAAGTGAGAAATTACTTTTCTTTTTTTACCGGTTCGACATCGGTTCCCCTTCCCGCCTTCGGCTCTGTACACCAGTATCGAGTCTGGTCCAATTTTTCGTTTTTTTTGTCCTTAGTGACTAGCATTCGCACTCTTTTCATTTTTCACTGGCAGCCCGGTCCTTCGACCTCACAGGGGCCCTTTTTCCCCCGATGGCTGCCAGCAGGTTTAAAAAGTGCGATCAGTGTACAAAATTAATGTCCCTCACCGAGACACACGATTGCTGTCTCCAGTGCCTCGGGCCCAACCATGACCCAAAGGTCTGTGGCCCGTGTAGGAAAATGTCCTCTAAGGCCTTGAGGAGCCATCAGCAGCAGCATGATAGGATTTTTCCTGAATCCGCACCCGCCCGGGCCCAGACCTCATCAGAAGTCTCGACATCTCAGGAGCTGTCTGAACCCGAGCAGCATCGGGTGTCCTCCAAAAGGGGGTCTCCCTCGCGGGAACACTGGAGGAAGAAGTAGTCCATGAGGGCGGCGTTGTTGGATGGTTCTGAATGGCCTGGTTCCTCGCGGGACCTGTTGTGGAGCCCCGACCGATGTCCCGGAGCCTCGGAGTCGGAGCAGCCTGCAAAACTCCCTCGACGGGAACCGGAGCAGCTGAGGCAGGTAACCACTGTCCTCGTTGAGGACTCTCCTCCGGGAGAACTGACGTTGGGCCTGATGGTGTCGGGACCCTACCCAGGGGCTGCGGAGCCTTCTGAGCTTGGTCTCAGAATGGTGGCCTTTGGAGCCCAGCATGTCTGCCTTCATGGACCAGCAGCGGGTGCTGATAGCCGGTCTTACCGGTCCTTCCGCCCTGACCACCGGGACATCGACGTCCAAGTCAACCCCGGAGGTCGAGCCGATTCTTGAGACCATAAGGACATATGTTGATATGGAAGGACAGACTAGATAGGCCATGTGGTCTTTTTCTGTCATCATATTTCTATGTTTCTAGTCGATCCTCGGCAGAGGTTTCCCTCGACCTCCCGTTTGGGACCGAGGTCGTCGATGCCGATTCCCTCGAGGCCGGAGCCACTCGATTCCTCTTCGGAGGAGTCAGGGTGGGAAACCGAGGACGAGGAGTCACCGGACACCCGTGGGACCAGAGAAATTCCCTCAGATTCTCTGGCGTCCGAACCTCGGAGAAGGTTGTCCCCCCGAGGACACTCGGTTCTTAGACTTCGTTCGGGACATGTCAAAGGCATTGGCATTCCTGGCGGAGGATGAGGAGGAGCCTTGAGCTGAAGAGCTCAAGATCCTCCAATATGACTTTCCCCCTCGGGAAGCCCTTACTGTACCGGTGCCTCAGATTCTGGAATGGTTGATGCTCCACATGTGGGAGACACCGGCATCGATACCGGTACTCAGCAGGTGAATAGATTCCATTTATTGAGTTTGCAAGAGCCCTGGATTCCAAAAGGCACAACTACCACACAACTCCATGGTTGTGGAATCGGCCATGCGCTGGCTCAAGAGCCAGAAGATGCACTCCTCGGTGCCTCCTGGTAGGGAGGCCCGCAACATGGACGCCCTCGGCAAGATTTGCTACCAGGGTTCAATGCTATCATGCAGAATCCAGACATACCAGCTATACATGGGCATGCACCTACGAGACCTGGCAAAGGAGATTGCTGGGTTCTCAGCTGGTCTCTCTGAGGGACTTTTGCAGTGCTTCAAGACCTTGTCCATTGGGATCTGTGAGTACTCGAAGTTTATGTCTCGAGCAGCCTATGACTGCTTCGAGGTGTCGGCCTGGGTAGCTGCGACGGGCATCGGTGCACACCGCCAGGCAGGGCTACAGTCGTCAGACCTGGAGCAATGGGTACAGGACAAGTTGGTCGATGTCCCTTGCTGAGGTGAAAACCTCTTTGGCAAACCCATGACAGAGAAGACTGCTGAGATCGAGTCTGAGTACCTGACCCAAACACGGCTCTCGAAGAAGACTTCTGCCCCTTCTAAGAAGAAGGGCTCAGGTAAAAAGCCCTTTTTCCCGAGGAAAGGTACTGCTTACCGCAACTGCCCCACATATCAGGCCACCCCATCTCCCCAACAGGGGCAGCAGGCCAAGGGACAGGGGCATGGCCCGCCTAAGCAAAAAGCCTCCAAGCCCTATGCACTGGCTCCGGCCCAGCCTGGAGGGGTTTTTTGACTCCCAAAGCATAGCCCCTCTCTCCAAAGAAGTAAGGCCATGCACAGGAGGAAGGCTGGCCCTGTATGCCCACAGGTGGCCAGCCATCACAACAGATACCTAGGTTCTCCAGATAGTCCAAAAGGGTTATCTGCTACTTTTCATCCAGGTACCTCCCTCTTACTTTCCAGGGGAGCCTCTCAGATTCCCTCTTCACAGGGACCTCCTCTTGAAGGAGTTAGCAGGTCTTCTCGAGGATCAGGCTGTAGAACCAGTGCCCCACCACCTGCAGGGAAAGGGCTTCTACTTCAGGTATTTCCTGATACCAAAAAGAACAGGAGGCCTAAGACCCATCCTCGACCTGCACAACTTAAACAAGTTCCTGGTGAGGCAAAAGTTCAAGATGCTTTCCCTTGGAATATTGCTGCCTTACCTCCGCCAGGGAGACTGGCTATGCTCCTTAGACCTAAAGGATGCATATACACACATCCTAATTCATCCAGACCACAGACAATATCTCCGTTTTGTGGTGGGAGGAAACCATTTTCAATACAAGGTACTTTCCTTTGGCCTAGCCTCTGCACCCAGAGTATTCTGATCTACTCATTCATACCCAAAACAACAGATCAAGAAGTTCTACAACTGAAAATACTCTAGTGATTCCAAATGAATTAGTAAAATGTACTCAAACTACCATTAGCAGATCATTTTCATCCTTTGCTCCAAGGTGCTGGAATAAGCTTCCATTAAACATCAGATCGATAAAAGATATATCACAATTTAGAAAAGCTTTAAAAACCCACCTTTTTTTACAACACTTCTCTTACATCAATATTTCCCCCCCTCTCACCCCATTATCTCAACTCAGCAATAATAGTTAAATGATGATGTTAGACCATTCCACCTTATGATATTTCACTGTATATACCTACTCTGTTAAATGTTATTTATGACATGTCTATATACCCATTCAAGATCTCTAGTCTTATGTAATTGCTTTTATTTAATTATTTATATGCTATTCCCCAGTTAATCCTTGTTTTATTCCCCTGTTACCTGTAACTTGGACAAGTTCTCTAAATCTGAGTGTATTTTGTTTAATGTAAACCGCACTGATGTCAAATAGCGCGGTATATAAGAGCTGTTAAATAAATAAATAAATAATAAATATTCACAAAGTGCCTGGCTGTAGTGGCCGCCTTCCTCAGAAACCAGGGGGTATTTGTCTTCCCCTACCTAGACGACTGGCTCTTCAGAGCCACGTCAGCTCTGGAAGTCCAACAGGCCACATCTCGCACCATTCAGGTGCTGAAAAATCTCAGATTTGTGTTCATTCACACCAAATCTACTCTAGTTCCCACTCAGGGTCTGGAGTTTATAGGAGCAAGGCTAGACACCCTTCAAGCAAGGGCTTATCTACCAGAAGACAGGGCACAAAGGCTCCTGGCCCTTACACAACGGTCCCAGATATCAGCAAGGCACTTCCTGCGACTCCTTGGGCACATGGCTTCTACAGTGCATGTGACACCCAATGACCACCTCCACTTGCGAACAGCTCAGTGGTGCCTCAGGGATCAGTGGACACAGACCACAGGCCGACTCCGAGACAGGATCAAAGTGTCCAAAAGACTGGTGCAGTCATTAACATTATGGCTTCAACCGCACCACTTGATGGCGGGGGTGGAGTTTCAGGCTCCTCTGCACACAAGGGTTCTGACTACGGATGCATCCTTGCTGGGCTGGGGAGCCCATTGCCAGGGACTGTGTACCCAGGGTGTGCGGTCTCCACAGGAGGGCACACAACAGATCAATTTCCTAGAGCTTCGAGCTATCCACCTGGCTCTCCGGGCTTTCTGTCAGACCCTGGCGCATCAACCTGTCTTAATACAGACAGACAACCAGGTGGTAATGTTCTATGTGAACTAACAGGGGGGCACGGGGTCCCGCATCCTGTGTCAGGAAACCCTGGACCTGTGCTCCTTTGCAGTCCGGCATGGAATGCATCTCAAAGCAGTTTACCTGGCAGGCCAGGAAAATTGCTTAGCCGACAAGCTAAGCAGAATTCTCCAGCCACACGAATGGCAGCTGGATCCCAACATAGCTCAAGGGCTTTTTCAGACCTGGGGACAACGGCCATAGATCTGTTTGCAAGCCCACAGAATTATCAGTTGTCCCAATTTTGCTCCAGACAGCCACATCCAAACAGGGTGGCTGTGGATGCTTTTCTAATCTCATGATCTGTGGGCCTCTATGCGTTTCCTCCCACGCCTCTAGTGGCCAAGACTCTGTTCAGGATCCTCCAGGACATTCTGGTAGCCCCCAGGTGGCCGAGGCAACCCTGGTTTCCACTTCTGCTTCAACTGGCAGTGGAGGCCCCAATTCCTCTGGGATCACATCCCAACCTCCTGTCACAGGAGTGGGGCACTATATCCCAACCTCAGATCCCTCAACCTGATGGCCTGGCTGCTGAAAGGGTAGTACTTGCACCACTCCTTCTTCCCAAAAATATGGAAGAAGTGTTACTAGCCTCAAGGAGGCACTCAACGAGACGAACTTATGCTTTCAAGTGGCATAGGTTTGAGGTGTGGTGCGCAACACAAAAGGAAAACCCTTTTTCCTGCCAGGTTTCTGTGGTACTCCAATACCACCTTCATCTTTCCGATTTGGGCAACTCAGTCCAACTCAGTTAGAGTCCACCTTAGTGCCTTGGCTGCACACCACTCTCCAGTGGAAGGCAAACCTCTTTTGGCACACCCTTTGGTGTCCAGGTTCCTAAGAGGTTTGCTTCTGCTGAAGCCTCCGGTTCACCCTCCAGCAACTGAGTGGGATTTAAAAGTGGTCTTAGGGCAGCTCACTTGCCCACCATTCGAGCTGATGGCAATCTGCCATCTATGCTACCTTTCTTGGAAGGTAGTTTTTTTGGTGGCACTCACGTCGGCCAGGCGACTGAGTGAGCTGCAGGCTCTGGTATCCAACAGACCTTACACAAGGTTCTATAGGAACAGGGTGGTGCTCCGCACTCACCCCAAGTTTCTACCGAAGTGATCTCTTCGTTCCACCTCAACCAGGAGGTAGTTCTCCCTACCTTCTTTCCCAGACCGCATGCCAGTCGGGCAGAAGCAGTGCTGCATTCCCTAGACTGTAAGAGGGTGTTGGCCTTCTACATTGAGCATACGCAGGGGCATCGAAGGGCTTCTCAGCTCTTCGTATTCTATGATCCCAGTAAGTTGGGTTGGCTGTCTCCAAGCAGACGTTGTCCACTTGGGTGGCAGACTGTATTGCCTGGTCATACTGGGCGGCCGATCTTCCGTTGCAGGGTCGAGCTACGGCCCACCGGGTCAGGGATATGGCGGCATCAGTGGCTCACTTCTGCTCTTTTCCACTGGCAGACATCTGCCGGGCCGCCACCTGGTCTTCGGGTCAGACTTTTGCAACCCATTACTGCCTGGATAGGGAGTCCCGACGGCCAGGCAATACTCCGTAACCTTTTCGAGGTCTAGGCAACTCCTACCCTCCGACCCTTTGGTGTCAGGCTACCGGAGTGTTACTCTCTCAGTTAAAATCCTATTATGGCTGCTGTGACTCTCATAGAGGGAGCCTGTTTTTCAGCTATGGGTTCTCAGTAGCCTATATAGCTAGGTAGTCCCATATGTGAGGACTGACTTCCTGCTTGTTTCTGGAGAAAGCGTGTTACTCACCTGTAACAGGTGTTCTCCAGAGACAGCAGGAATCAGTCCTCACAACCCTCCCTCCTCCCCTAGGAGTTGCAGTCATATTATTATTATTTTGCTATTTTGCCATCTTTTAGCTATGTCATTTGACTGTCATTCAATTCAATCAGCTCAATAAAAATCATAGTGGTTAGGATTGATCTCCTGAAGAAACTGCGGCAGTGAAATGCCTCAGTGGTGCCCAGGGAGAGCGTTGAGATCTGACAGAAGTCCTCAGCGGGAAGGCGGCTAAGTGTTATGTCATTGATTTGATAGAGTCACTGTTTAGCTGAAGAAATGACTATTGGAATACTTAATCATTTTTTCTGAGAAGAAATGCACATTAGAATACTTGGCCATTTTTTCTGAAAGGACTACATTTCAAAAATACAGTGGTAATCATTCTCTTAACTAAGGTCGCTGATGCGAACAGACGCATTAAACTGAGACGTACAGTCTATGTTTAGCGTAGCTGTCAGTCTGAGACCTTTGATCCACTGTTATGTTGTGTGCTTATAATAAGAATCGAGGTACTTCATGATTCTATGATTTTTATTGAGCTGATTGAATTGAACGATAATCTAATTAGGGATATCAGTAAATGTTCAGAGAGAGACCCAGTGAAGGAGTAATTTCATAACATGGATGGTCATTTGGGATGGAAAAACACTTTGAGTTTTTCACAAGAACATGTGCTCGGCTTGACTAAAGAGAAGACTCCGTTTGCATTAACGGATGAAGTATTAGATCCTCAGCTAGAAACATCTTGGGAAATGCTTGCCACTGTACAAAAAAGGAAAGTTAAAACAGAATTGCATCGGCTCTCATTATTGGAATATATTAATCGGCAGCAGATCCCGAGAGGCCTGAGGGTTTACAAAGAACCCCGGATGCCAGCGATGGAAGTTGAGTTTGTTGCTAAATGGAATATGATACTAAACAAGTGTTCTCTAGACCTTATGGTCTTGATAGTGGATTCTTTAAAACCTGTAGTAAACAAATTCATGGAGGAGATACAAACCATCCAGGACGATTTGAAATCTAAGGAGATTGATCAGGTGTATAAGACCAAAATGGATGAAATTCAGAGACAAGTGAAAATTGTACAACAGGACGTTATGGCGAAAAAGTTGAAAAAATTGAAGCGAGACGGCGCGGACTATACAACTGGGTACGTGTACCCATGGATGGACACTAAACGTAGTCTAAAACGAACAAAGAAAAAAGTGCGCTTTGAAGACTCTTCAGATGATTCCATCCGGATGAATTCCAGCGCCTCATCAAAAGATGATTTTTTGGGACGAGGGCACAGGCGACACAAAGAAAAATAAAAAAGAATCGGAACGAGTCAAACCTCGCGAGCGGTATGGGCAGAAGAAAAAACGATAAAGGGATCCTCCGAGACTACGCTTGTGTAAAATATATCTGGAATGACACTTTCACAGGAGTCTCTTGATATTTTGAATAAAGGGTTATCATATGTTCCATCAATCTGTTTTGACTCTTTCCAGTTTAGGATGGATTTTGAAAGTTTGATGAGAAAGTTACAATTAAAAAATTATTTTTCACGAGTCATTGATACAGGTGCTCATGCCACGAAAGGGGCCTCTGCTGAGGGTTCTGTCCCACGCGTTCCGTTACCATTACATTCTACCTGGATACCGCCGGGCCCCCTGCATCCTGCATTAACTATATTTAGAGATCTGGTGTTACAGGATGTAAAGCTTCTTGAACAAAGCACCAGAGTATACAGCACATTCCTGACCAGTTCAGAGAAGCGCACTTTGCAAGAACTGAAAAATCGTACAGACATAGTTGTAAGAAGGGCGGATAAAGGGGGAGCGGTGGTGGTGATGAAACGTGAGACTTATGTGATGGAAGCCTTACAACAACTACAGGATCAGACTACATATGTGGAGTTATTAGATGACCCCATCAGTTCCTTACAGGTAGAAATCAAACATATCACACAGACAGCATTACATAATAAGTTGATCTCTAAAAAGGAATTTCTCTACCTGAATATAGAGTCTCCAGAAACAGCTAAATTCTACACTCTGCCAAAAATTCACAAAAATTTGCGTGAACCACCAGGCCGCCCTATTGTTTCCACCAGAGGTAGTATATTGGAACCTCTATCTGTTTATTTAGACTCTTTTTTACGCCCTTTATTGTCGAGTATACCTTCTTACATACAGGACACTACGCACTTTTTGAATGTGATAGCAGATATGTCTAATCTGTCCGAGTGTTCAGACACATTGTTAGTCACAGTGGATGTCGTCTCCCTATACACTAACATCCCGCAATTGGCAGCGTTGGAAACAGTACAACACACATTGTCTCTGAGGGGTGATTTATCTACCTTGCAAATTAGTTTTTTGATGTATTTAGCACATTTAGCAATTACGAGGAATTATTTTCAGTTCGAGGGGAAGTTGTACCAACAAGTGTCGGGAGTCACCATGGGGGCCACTTGCACCCCGTCTATAGCGAACTTTTATATGAGCGCATTTGAGGCCCGCTGGCTATCGACCTCTCCCTTTGCGAACAATGTGTTACTTTGGAAAAGGTACATTGACGACGTGTTCCTCCTATGGAAGGGCACAGAGGAATTATTGTTACAATTTTTTCAATGGATTAACCATTGTGACGCTAACATCAAGTTTACTTACACTTACCATAAGGACAGTATAACATATCTAGATGTGCAAGTCAGCAGAGGTAGTAAGGCCTGGGTGACAGTAGTATTTAAAAAAGTAACGGATAGGAACACCTTTTTGCATTTTACCAGCAAGCACCCTAGGCAGCTCAAAGAAAGCCTTCCTTTTTCGCAGTTCCTAAGATTCCGTAGGAACTGTTCTGATGTTGGGGATTTTAAGCGTTTAGCGAAAAACCTTATTAGAGATTTTTTAGCCAGAGGTTACCCGAGGGGGATAGTATATTCCTCTTATCGCAGGGCGCTGTATAATCATAGAACCGCACTGTTAAAAACAAAAGCGGTAACCCCACGGGTTAATATAGATTCTGAGAAGATCAATCTGGTTACGGGTTTTTCCCTCCTGAGCACGTCCATACAACGTATTTTATGTAAACACGAGAATGTGTTACAGATGGTTCCCGGTTTAACAGGGAAGAGGATACGTTATGTATGGAAAAGAGGACGTAATCTGAAGGAATGGCTCAGCCCCACGGTACTTACCCATTCATGTAGTGGAACAGAAGGTTGGCCATAGGAAATGTGGTCATTGTGAAATATGCGATGTAACAGTAGAATTATCTCTATTTGTTTATCATGGAATCAAATACCACCTTAGGTCGTTCACTACCTGTGAGTCGAAGGTATTGGTTTATGGTATTCAATGTCTGTGCAGACTACTTTATGTGGGTAAGACCTTACACACCTTAAGAGTGAGAATAAGGGAGCACAGGAGTAGATTGAAGTGTCGCAAATTGGAGGCTCCAATAGTTTCCCATTGTATAGCAGCTGGACACACTTTTGAACAACTTCGATGCTTTGGTATTGAACGGGTAGAAAAGGGTATGGCAGGCAGGACTTTGGATAAAACCCTTCTTCTGAGAGAACAAAGGTGGCTCTATAGATTAGGGTCAGTCACCCCGGGGGGTTTAAACACTGCTATAGACTGGACGGTCGGTACATGAGGGATATGTATTTTCATTAGTACAAGGCATTTTGGTATAGTTAAGGAACCTGAGTTAGGAATATATTTGTTAGTATTGGGATTCTTAATTCCATGGTTGGTTTTTGGGTTATGCAGTAACATCGCAGGTTCAGAGTTATTGGTCTATGACGTTAGAAGGGGGGCCGAGCCATGAACAGTTGTAGTTAATTAGGCGCTGATGAATGGGAGTTTTAAAGATGGTCGGATGCCCATAGCCCGCATGCGCGGCGTCTATGAGGATTTTGGAAAGACCTTGTTTGTAAGAACGGTTTTTCGGCTTTGAATATTTTGGAAATTTAAGAAGACGTGGGCAGCACAAGTTTTGTAAGTAAAGGTCGATTTTATCGATATTGTATTTTAAAATAGTGTAGAAGTAGGAAGTAGTAATCACATTTTTAATTTATATTCAGCACACACATTTGGTGGTTAGGATTGATCTCCTGAAGAAACTGCGGCAGTGAAACGCCTCAGTGGTGCCCAGGGAGAGCGTTGAGATCTGACAGAAGTCCTCAGCGGGAAGGCGGCTAAGTGTTATGTCATTGATTTGATAGACTCACTGTTTAGCTGAAGAAATGACTATTGGAATACTTAATCATTTTTTCTGAGAAGAAATGCACATTAGAATACTTGGCCATTTTTTCTGAAAGGGCTACATTTCAAAAATACAGTGGTAATCATTCTCTTAACTAAGGTCGTTGATGCGAACAGACGCATTAAACTGAGACGTACAGTCTATGTTTAGCGTAGCTGTCAGTTTGAGACCTTTGATCCACTGTTATGTTGTGTGCTTATAATAAGAATCGAGGTACTTCATGATTCTATGATTTTTATTGAGCTGATTGAATTGAACGATAATCTAATTAGGGATATCAGTAAACGTTCAGAGAGAGACCCAGTGAAGGAGTAATGTCATTTGACTGAGCAAGATGGCACCCTTGGGCGGGAAGGGGACCGCGCATGCGTGATGCAATTCCCAAAAGCTTTCTTAGAAAGCTGGGGATTTGCTCCGCATGAGGGCTCCGTCAACGCCGAGTCACCCATAGGTGAGGACTGATTCCTGCTGTCCCTGGAGAACACCTGTTACAGGTGAGTAACTAAACTACACTTTATCCACGATGACACCTAAATCTTTTTCCTGGATGGTGGTTTCTAATGTGGAACCTTGTGAAACCGTATTTTGGGTTGTTCTTTCCTAGATGCATAACTTTGCACTTGCCAACATTAAATTTCACTTATCTGGGTGTTTTCACTTGCCTGGGAGCTTTCTTCACTCATCCCCAATGAATCTAGTTTAAAGCCCTCTTCAGTAGGTTAGCCAGTCTGCTTCTGAAGAAACGTTGACTCTTCTTGTACAGATGGACACTGTCTCTGCTCTGCAGCCCTTGGAACATCATCCCATGGTTCAGGAAATCAAAACACTGCATGGACACCATCCATGCAGCCATGCATTTATCTCCAGGATGCAAGCTTCTCTGCTTCAGCCTTTAGCCTCAACAGGGAGGATTGAAGAGAACACAACATGTACACCTATCTGCGCAATCCTCTGCTCATAGCCATGAAGTCACTTTTGATACACTCAGTGGGATACCTGGCAATATCATTTGTGTCGACATGGATGAGCAACATCGGGTAATAATCAGTAGGCTTGATGAGTCTCGGCAAACTCTCCGAAACATCAGTCCAGCTATCTTTTTGTTCTCTTCAGTGGACCAATGAAGGAAGAGGCAATGACTAAGTCCTCTATTTCCTGCTGAATTAAGGAGGCCATTGGTTCAGCATTCTCATTGGCTGAAAAGCTGGTGGGAGTCAGAACTCACTCAAATAGTGCATAGACTTCCTCCTGAATGTAGTACTACTACTACTAGTTATCTTTGTATAGCACTATAAAGCCTATTCAGTACTGTACATTATAGATGTAAGAAACAGTTCCTGTTCCTCAGAGCTTACAATCTAATTAAGTTGAACAACATCCCAAAACTGGGGACTAGAGTGTGGTAAGAAGCACATAAGTGGTGAACAAGAGAGCGAGGGCATCAGGGTCCAAAAGCAGCCCCGAAGAGATGGCCTTTTAGCCTGGATTTGAATAGGGCTAAAGAAGAAGCCTGATGTAAAGACTAAGGTAATTTGCTTCGTATGGAGCAGCAAGGTGGTATGAATGAAGTCTGCAGTTAGCAGTGGCAGAGAAGGGCACAGATAAAAGGGATTTGCCAGAGGAGCGGAATTCCGAGGAGGGGTGTAGGGTAAGATAAGAGCGGAAAGATAGTGAGGAGCCACAGAATGAATGCACTTATAGGACAGTAGGAGAAGTTTGAACTGGATTTGGAAATGGATGGGGAGCCAGTGAAGTGACTTGAGGGGTTACGTGAGCATTGCGACACTGGCGGAAGATAAGCCATGCAGCCTAGTTTTGAACAGATTGAAGGGAAAAGCCTTAGTGTCTCTAAAAGACATCTGTAAGGCAACTACATGGTTGTGTCTGAATACCTTTGTGAAGCTCCACAGATTACATGTGTGAGCTTAAACTGATGATGCCTTTGGCAAGACTGTTCTTACCAGAGCGTTGTTTTCCTCGCACCCTAGGTGCTGACTGCTTAGGGTACATCCCACTCATCTGGACTGGTCTAGCAGAATGATAAGGAAGGAGAAATTTGAATCATACCTTATAATTTCCTTTCACTGAATCCTGCTAGATGAATTCAGGACCCACCTTGGAAGACTTCCTATGAGCAAGGAAACCCTTCTGCTGCCTTTGATTGGCATTCTTGATTGAGTGCCTGATGCAGAATCAGCTATGGTAAGAGAGCCAAATATGTGTTCCAAAAGTTTGTTCTGCTTTATTATTGGTTATCAATGTTCATGGTTTGCGTTCTTCAGTCTTGCTTACTGCTTGGGAAGTGTCGTACTGGCTTCTTTCAGTGCTGTGCCACCAGCTATTCCTTTTGATGATGACATTGAAAATGCTCAAATCTGCCTCCACCTGTTGACAAGGCAGCATGATCCACTTGTCTAGACTAGTCTAGCAGGATTCAAGGATAGGAAATTATCTGGTATGTAAACGTTTTCCACTTGCCTATCCATTTGGCCCAAGAGAGCTATTTCAATTGCATGAATTTTAGTACCACATAATATCATCCATAAATTGGGTATCCTTCTACATCCTTCAGCATCTTAGGTGTTCATAAAATTTAGAGTATTTACTAATATTGGCTGGTTACTAAATTCCCACGGCTTACTTTTTGGGTTTAGTTGTCATGTCATATATGACATATTTTAACAAGTAAGGAACATTTTTTGTCATTCATGCGAACATTATGTTGGTATTCCTCCTTTCTCTTAAACTAAAAAAAAAAACACCTAGTTTGACTCTTAAGAAGGTTTTCCTATTTGTAAAATTTGATACCTAGTATAGGAAGTTGTTTTGCTAAAACATAGTTGATGTTAGATAGGAACTGGAGTTCAGTGAAATTTCATGGTTCATGGTTTAGTTTTTGATAAAAAAAAATGGTTTGGGTTATATGATTATAGTAATAACTTAAATTTTCTTTCACACCTAATACACCACACCTTAACAGCTATTTGTATCACTGATAATGATACAGTTTTGCAAAATACATAGTGGTATATGTATATATATATATATATATATAAATTATATTTTAACAATTACAGTTATGGAAATACACATAGATATAATCTGATATAACGCATAATTAAAAATACCTAGCATTATGCAAATGCATTGAATGTTACAGATAAAACTGAAAATCATGTGTGTGCTTGCATAATTTATATGATACCCCTTTCACTACTACTCATTATGCCTTTATTGACTATTTTACTTTTTTGTGTTGATCTTATTCATGACAGGATTTTAATGAAATTTTAAGTGTGTATTGAGTTTGAGGATATTTTGGGTATTTTACAGTCTAGTTTATAACTCTATGATAAAACTTAACTAGCATTTCTTGCAAAATGTAAATGTCTTGAGTTTTATTTTCTAGCAACTAGTGAGATAATTTGTCAAAGTGTATTTATTATTCCAGTGGGGATTTATTTTGGAATACTTATTTTTCCCTTTGAATGTTAACTTAACTAAAAAAGGATTTTCATAGGACTGTTAATGCTTCAAAAGTTCTACAGTTTGAAAGGCAATTCTGGGTCCTTTTTGCCTGTTAAATTTTTCTCTGACATACAGTTGTGGTCCACTTTATTGGCACCCTTGCAGTTCAACTCCTTAATGTCCAAAACCTCCTTAAAAAAACAAAAATGTTGCCAGGGAAATGGCTTTGTACTACATATGCACACATATTTGAAAATAAAAGAATCAAATAAAACAAGACCAATTGAAAAAGGAAATAGTATAAAAATTGGGACATTGCCAGGACATGATTATTCCTAAATTAAGGTGATAACCCCATAAGTGTTCCTTAATAATCTGCCTACCTGAAAAACTAATCTATTGATCACTAAATTTTTTTGTCGGATTGCCTACCATGAGAGGTTCCCCTCTCTCGTAGTAGGTCCTCCTTTTTAATCAAATTTGTGAAAGGCCAAATGGCCTAAAAACATTGCAAGGAAAGCCGCATAAGTGCGTCCTCCGCAATTCTCAACATCCTTCCTACAGTTAAATGTAGAGGTCCCATAATGTTTGGGAATGTTTTGCTGCCTCAGGAATTGGTGTCCAGAAACCTATTAAAGGAATCATGAAATCAGAGGGCTACCAAGATATATTAGAGTGAAATTTGCAACCTAATGTCAGAAAGCTAGGTATGGGTTTTGAAGGTCATGGGTCCTCCGGCAGGACAATGGCCCAAAACATACATTCAAAAGTAGAAAAGAAAAAAAAATTGAGTGTTTTAAACTGGCCAGTGATGAGTCCTGATCTCAGTCCAATCTAGAACCTTTAGAAAAAGCTGAAATCTGCCTTTGGCAAAAGGAATCCTGGAAACATTCATGAGCTGGAACAAATCGTAGCTGAGGAGTGTGTGAAATGTCCAGCAGACAGATGTGCAAAACGTATAGATGGCTACGTTTGGAGGCTGTCATCACTGCCCAAGGGTTGTGCAACCATATTAGTGAAGGGTTCCATTAATCCTGTCCAGGTCATATTTTGATTTTTTTTTCTCAGAAATTACTGTCTGAATTGCACAGACATCTATCTTTTTTGTTGTTGTTGTTGTCGTCTAGCTTTTGAACGTGTTATTAAAATATTATGATGACATACAGTTGGAATATTTCTAATTATTTCTCAAGATATTGTACAAGGGTGCCATTAATGTTGACTACAACTGTTAATGGCTGCAGTACGTGTCATTCAATAGAGCCCTACAAACTTTCTCCTGGCAATGCAGCAATTTTTAAATTTAGGTTCATTTAGTTAGTTTTTCAGGGTTTTGTATGTATTCCTAACTGCCATCAACATATCATTGGTTGCTAATTTGTGTTTCCTTGTATTCATTAGGTAACTAGAGTAACTGATGATTAAAAAAGAACAAAATCTTGACATACAAATTAGTTGCTCTCTTCATCTGAAACCTGTAAGTTCTGTAAAGCATTGTTTTGTAAGAATACTAGGCTTACTAACCTTGCATGATTCTTACAATATATGTTTGTATGACAAAGCTTCCCTCCTGACATGATGATTGTGTGTTGACACATTCATTAGCACGTCTCAGTTATTTTTAAAAACCTTAAAATACATCTGGACAGAGCACTATGTATATAGAGAAATACAATGATTAATCTCCAGGAACAAGCAGGAATGTAGTCTTCACATATGGGTATCGTCGGCACCGACGGAGCCCGCGCGGGAACGCTCCCCAGCGTCCAATAGGAAAGCTTTTTGGAGCATCCCACAGCGCCTGCGTGCTGCCTTCCTGCCTTTCCAACTCTCATTCGTCAGTTCTTCGTTTTTCCTCGGAGCCGACAGGACGGAAAAAGAGAAATTACACTTATCTGGTAATTATTCCTTGAGGAACTACAGTTTAGTCCTCCACCTCTGGGTAGTGCACCGCCTCCTGCAGCTTGGAGACTGACATGTCAAAATCGTGACATCACTGGATATAGCCTGCTGGTCTCTCCCATCAGCCCCCAGTGTGTCCAGTCTCCATTCAGCAGGAGGAAGTAGTGAGCCTAGGTGCTGGGCTCACTTGAGGAACAGATAAGGAGCAGTTAGTTAGGATTTCTAAATTTATCCAGGTTTAATTTTAATTGGAAAGCTTAATTGCTTTAATTACTTATTCTAATTAATTTGTTTCATTCAATTTCATTTAATTTTATTCAGTTTAATTTGATTTAATATAATTTCATATAATTTAACTTGAGTTATTTTAGTTTGAGCTGCCCCTTTAAAATAAAATAAACCATCTCTCGCCTAGCCTTTTCTGCCTCTGGCCTCGATCTGTCACTCTCCGCTTCGGATCTCTCCCCCTGGACTGTACGGGGAAGAGCTCTGCAGACCGTACCTACACATGATGTCTTCTACTACTACTACTATTTAGCACTTAGAAAGCGCCATGCACGCATCGCTGCACAGCTACTACATGAGACAGCTAACATACAGAGACAGTCCCTGCTCGTCAGAGTCCTGCTCATCGGAGCTTACAATCTAGTTAGAAAAGTACAAAGCATTACAGAGCATTAGTCAATTAGAAGTCTGTGCGGCAGGAGGAGGTGAACGACGGCAGCTTGCTCTCACTGTGGAATCCTCTGCTTGCAGTCCCTGAGCTGGAAGAGCAGTTTTCACTGCGGCTACCGCTCACGGCAGCGCTGAGTGACGGCGCGGTTTGAGAGGCGGTGGTATCCGCGGTTCAGTAGTGGGCTCCTTTAATTTTGGCAGCAGGTAAGCGGAGTGATTGCAGTTCTCTCGGCAGCAGCAGTTTTGGCAGGCTGACGTGCATCGGTGCCATTTTCCCTGCTCAGTTTGAGCCGCGTGGTGGGAGATCTAGCGGCCCGCGTGTGAGAGAAAACGCCAGGCCCTAAAGTTCAAACTTTGGTTTAAGTTCTTTTGCTAGTTTTAAAGTTCTGGTCCTTAGTTTTATTTTTGGGGGGTCCCTTCAGTTTTTAGTGGGGGATTATTTGAGGAATTTAGTTTTATACTTCTCATTATTGTTAAAAAAAAAAATAATAATAAAAGGAGGAACAGGTGTTTGTCAGTATGTTTTTTCTTTCGTGGTAAGTTGATGGGGGCATACCTCATGTCGTTGCGCCTACAGTGAGTGGTCTGCAGGTCATGTAGAGGCACTGTCGCTGACATCGGCATCTGTCGGGGCTGCACTGCTGTTTCTACCAGTGTGGAGCAGCAGATGGAGAATACTGCGACTCTAGATGGCCTAGGGCCACCGGCTGCGACCGGAGACGAGCCAGTGGTAGTCATTATGCCAGGGGTTTCTCATGAGGACCTGCCAGGTCCCTCAAGCACATTACCTATAGCAGGCTCAGGACTGCAGCTGGGGGATTTCTGTCCGGATTTTGTGTTGATTATGCATCAGGCATTCTGTTTGAGACGTCAAGGGAAGTTGCCGGAGCCTTTACCTATGCAACAACTACGGTCAGGAGAGCCTGGTTGCAGTTTGCCGAAACTCCCAAAGCGTGCAAGGATGCGTGAACTTTCTCCCTCAGATTTGGAGTGGAACGAGGCAGATGCGGCCGAAATGGACATCGAAGCCGGTGTGGACGAATTGGAGGAAGGAGAAATCCCGGAACCGGAGGATCAGGCGAAAATAATTTGTATATTCCGAAAGGATGAATTGACGGCACTTATTACGGAGTCCCTTCAGACGCTAAATCTCGCCACGGCACAGCCAATGGAAGAAGAAGAGGTGGAAAATCCTATCATTCAAGCTGTGAGACAGGCTCAGGTAGTGTTTCTCGTTCACCGGATGGTAGATCGGATGATCCAGGACTAGTGGGATCATCCAGAAGCAGGACTAAGAGGGGATCAGGACCATGAACAGACTCTATCCCTTGGCGGATAAAGACAAGGAAAAGTTTAGTTCCCTGCGAATAGATACGGCAGTTGCAGCAGTCACCAAAAAGACCACTATCCCGGTTGAAGGTAGCACGGCCTTAAAAGATGCACAGGATAGGAAAGTAGATGGTTTATTGAAACAATCATTTGAGTCTAACACGTTGTCTTTGCAGGCTTCCATTTGTGGGGCTTGGGTGGCGAGAGCATGTCTCCGATGGTCTCAGCACTTGTGTCAGTCTCCTCAACTAGAGCAGGAAAGTATCAGGGAGCGGGATTGTCTAGAGTCTGGTTCAGCGTATTTGGCAGATGTGCACTATGATTTGATCAGAGCGCTAGCAAATAGTATGGCTTTGTTGTTTGTTGCTCTGAGATCATTGTAGTTGAAGAATTGGGCGGCTGACAGCTCGTCTAAGTCACGTCTCGGTAAGCTTCCTTTTAAAGGAAAGTTGTTGTTGTTTGGAGAAGATCTTGACAAGTTGGTCAAGGATTTAGGAGAGTCCAAAAGCGGAAGGCTACCGGAGGACAAACCCAAACAAGCGAAATCATTGCCGGCCTTTCGAGGACAGTTTTGGGATTTCAGGAGATTTCTTACCTCTCGCTTAGGGGGTTTTCAAAGAGGAAGGTTTGCTTCTCGGGCCCAGGGATTTCGTGGGTTCCGTGGAGCAAATAGAGGGTTCGCAGCGGCTTCCACAGCGACAATTCGTAAACCACAATGAAAAGAAACGGGTCCCGGCAGGAAGTCAACCGATAGGGGGGCGGCTTCAGGGATTTCTTCCTGCCTGGACCCAAATAACGTCCGACCAGTGGATGTTGGAGATCCTTCGCGAAGGCTATGCGCTGGAATTGGCAAGACCAGTGCTGGACTCGTTTGTGATGTCTCCCTGCAAAGGTCCACGGAAAACATTGGCGATTCATCGCACGTTAGATCGTCTGTTGCAGTTAAGAGCTGTCGCGCCGGTCCCACTAGCGGATTACGGCATGGATCGCTACTCCATTTATTTTGTGGTGCCAAAAAAGGATGGCTCTGTCTGTCCTATTTTGGATCTAAAAGGGGTGAATCGCTGACTTTGAGTACCGCATTTCAGGATGGAAACGTTGAGCTCACTCAGTCATTGTAGCGGTGCGCCGAGGAGAGTTCTTGACTTTCCTCGATCTCACAGAAGCGTATTTACACATCCCAATCAGAGAAATGCATCAAAAGTTTCTGTGGTTCGCTCTGCCTTGGGGACATTATCAGTTTCAAACATTACCATTCGGCCTGACCGCCCCACAAACCTTTACCAAGATCATGGTGGTGGTAGCGGCGGCATTACAAAGGGAAGGGGTTTTGGTTCACCCTTATCTCGACGATTGGCTGATTCGGGCAAAGTCCCAGGCCGAGAGCATTTGAGTTACAGACAAGGTGGTGAAGTTTCTACAGAGTCTCGGCTGGGTGGTCAATGCGACCAAGAGCCGTTTGGTTCCGTCCCAGGACCTCGAATATCTAGGGGTATGGTTTGACATTCAGAAAGGGGCGGTGTTTCTGCCAAAGTGTTGAGTACAAGTGCTTCAACAATTGGTTCGCAATTTCAGGTCCGCTCCGGTGCCCTCGGCATGGAGTTACCTTCGCATGCTGGGAACAATGGTGGCGACGTTGGAAGTGGTTCCATGGGCCAGATTTCATATGCGGCCATTACAGAGAGCGCTACTTCACCGTTGGTCGCATCAGTCCGACTCGCTGAACAAATGGCTTCCTTGTCCGCTCCTGGTCCGTCAGTCTCTTCGGTGGTGGTTGCTTCCGGAATCTCTGAAGGCGGGAATGCCCCTCGAACAGCCGGAGTGGCTTCCCTTGTTGACGGATGCGAGTCTGGCGGACGGGGGAGCTCATTGTGGAGACCTCGTCGCGCAGGGCACGTGGACGGTACAAGAGAGCAAATGGTCCATCAATCGGCTAGAGCTCAGAGCGGTCTGCCTAGCGTTACAAATGTTCGAAACTGCGATGTCAGGTTGAGAGGTTTGAGTGCTGTCCGACAACTCCGCGATGGTGGCCTACATCAATCGACAGGGCGGTACAGGAAGTGTGGCCCTGGAAGGGGAAGCAGAGGCGCTGTTTGCGTGGGTAGAACATCGTCTACCAGCGATCTCAGCGGCACACATTGCAGGGAAGGATAATGTGACTGCAGATTTTCTCAACAGAGTCCGGGTGGATGCCGAAGAATGGGAGTTGCATCCGAAAGTGTTCGCACAGATAGTTCGGAGATGGGGACTGCCGATATGGATCTCATGGCGACTTTTCAGTCAGCAAAGACCGGTCACTTCTTCAGCAGATGGCGAGAAAGGATGTCTGAAGGGATCGACGCCCCTGATACAACGTTGGCCGTCGTAAGGTTTCCTCTGTCTTTCCTCCGTGGGCGCTCGTAGGTCGAGTGGTGCAGCGCATCGAAGCTCATCAGGGGAAGGTGGTGTTGGTGGCTCCGGACTGGCCGAGATGCCCGTGGTACGCCGATCTCATTCGGTTGCTCGACGGCGTTCCCTGGAGGTTACTGACATCAGAGAATATGTTGATACAGGGTCCGCTTCGAATGCCTCAGGTGGATCGATTCTCGCTTACGGTATGGCCATTGAAAGGGCAACGTTGAGAAAGAAGGGTTACTCGGCAGCAGTCATCGCTACTTTACTTCGAGCAAGGAAGAAGTCCACATCTCTGACATATGTGCGCATATGGCGTATTTTTGAGGACTGGTGCTTGCGGGGGCAAGTACGCGCGGCCACAGTGTCCGTTCCCCTAGTGTTAAGTTTCCTACAAGGCGGGTTTGATAAGGGTCTGGCAGCCAGTTCCTTGAGAGTTCAGTTGGCAGCCCTCTCATGCTATAGAGGCAAAGTCCAGGGGGTGGCTCTTGGGTCGCATGCAGATGTATTGCGTTTCCTTAAAGCAGCATCCAGGCTGTGGCCTTCACATAGGATCATGGTGCCGCCATGCGATCTTAACTTGGTTTTAGGAGCGTTGGCTAAGGAGCCCATTGAGCCTTTACACCAGACGTCTGTTAAAGATCTGACGTTAAAGACAGTGTTTTTGGTAGCCATCTGTTCAGCGAGGCGAATTTCGGAGTTGCAGGTGTTGTCATGTAGAGAGCCGTTTTTGTCCTTTTCCAGGGAAAAGGTGGTGTTGCGACCAGTTCCGTCATTTTTACCAAAGGTAGTTTCTCCGTTTAACCTAAACCAGGCGATTTCTCTTCCAACTTCACGTTCAATGGAGGGGAGCGTTATGGATCGTAGTTTGCGCCGTTTAGACATAAAGAGGGTGCTGCGATAGTATTTAACAGTATCTGAAACTTTTCACAAATCGGACCGCCTATTCGTGGTGTTCAGAGGACCCCGCAAAGGGGAAGCGGCGGCTAAAGCGTCCATTTCCAGATGGATTAAGGAGGCAATTGTGTCAGCATATCTGTTGCAAGGACGTCCAGTGCCAGCGGGCTTGAGGGCTCACTCTACTAGAGCGCAGGCTACATCCTGGGCGGAACACAGTTTGGTTCCACCAGTGGAAATTTGCAGGGTGGTTACATGGTCCTCTCTTCATACTTTCAGTAAGCGCTACCGCCTGGATGTTTTGGCGGCAAACGATGTCTATTTTGGGTCGGCGGTGTTGCGTTCTGGCTGGAAAGGTCCCTCCTAATGATTACTGCTCTGATACATCCCAGAGGTGGAGGACTAAACTGTAGGAACGATAAGGAAATAGAAATTACACTTATTTGGTAATTGTTGTTCCTTGAGGAACTACAGTTTAGTCCTCATTCCCACCCGGGGATGGATTGGTTTACAGTGAGTGTTCAGTTGGGAGAAGTACAAGACTACAGGTGAGTAGAGCCTTTCATTGGTTCTTAATCGTCTCCTTTCTTCATATCTCTTTTCTGTCTAGTCTTCTCTCTCTTGTCTTTGGATAGGCAAAGAGTGGAATAGAGAAGATAAAAGTTGAAAAAAAAAAAAGAGGTCCCTTCTTGCGAGAGAAGGGGTTTAGTTGCCAATTACGTTAGGTTTTGCGTTCAGTTGAGTTTAAGGTTAAATTCGATGTGATAGCTACTTATTTGTTGCTCCTTTGAGTCTGCTTTGTCAGTAGTTCACTGGGGGCTGATGGGAGAGACCAGCAGGCTATATCCAGTGATGTCACGATTTTGACATGCCAGTCTCCAAGCTGCAGGAGGAGGTGCACCACCCAGAGGTGGAGGACTAAACTGTAGTTCCTCAAGGAACAACAATTACCAGGTAAGTGAAATTTCTATTTTTCCGTGGAGCCATATACTCTGTCACCGCAGAAAAATTCTTCTTTTGTTTTTGTGTGGTCGCGTCTGCCTTCACTCGACACCTACTGGTACCGCCGGTTCTCTTTTCTTTCAAAAAAAAAAAACCCAACAAAAAACAACTAGCTTCTAAAAATCTTTTCTTTAGGAGCCTTTCTCCTCTCGGGGTTAGGTGCCATTTTGGGCACTAGGCCCATTATTTCTTCACCAAAAAACAAGAAAACCCTCGACCAGAATCGTATAAACAAATCCCTAAAAGAATTCCGATCTATTAAAGGAACAATGCCCCATGTATATAATTTATTTTTGTTGGAGCTACCAGCCCAGTGAAAAGAACCAATCAATTCACCACTGTGGCTTCTCCGTTTTAATTAGATAAATTCTTTAAAAAACAGCTTATCATTGTATTTAGCTGAATAATGAAATGCTTCAGGCTGTTCAGGATACCATGTAAACCAACGACGTGTCACGCCTTAAGTATTCCGGTTCGGCGTCTGATCTCACAACTGACATAAGCAACCTCCAACCTATCAGAGGAGTTAAAAAAAGCGCCAATCAAATAAGGGGGAGGTCCCCATCATTCATAAACCCCTCCCTAAATGAGAGGCTATAGTAGACAAAGCACCCTAAATGACAGTATACCAATCAATCTGTGTATTTAAGCCTTTGGGGTAGACTGTAGCCAAGGAATAGATCCACCGCTGTTCCAAATTTTGCAGATGTTGAACACGATCACCACCACATAGATCCATCGGTACATAATCCAACACTCGCCAATGAAGGGACTCAAATGTATGTGCATGTTCAATACAATGATCCACCATTGGTGCTGCAAGATTTCTTGTCCGAAGACATGATGCATGCTCACTCAATCTTATCCGTAAGGGTCTAGAAGTGCGCCCAATATAGTAGAGCTGACATGGGCAGACAATCAAGTAAACAACAAATGTTGAAGAACAACTGGTATGCCATCTGGAGTGGTAGATCCTAGAACTATGGAGATACGTCCAATCTGATCCAGATATTGTGTTCAAACAAAAGTTACAAGTCTCACAAGGGTAATGTCCCTTCATTACATGCGAAGTAAGGGGTCGATCCTGCTGCGTTGTGGTCCTCATTACTAAATTGCGTAAATTAGCTTTTCAGGAATAGGCTATTTGCAAACGCTTATCCTGAAAACAGGTATCTAATCCCAAAATGGGTCAAAACCGATGAAGTAGTTTGGCTACTGCTGTCGCTCCTTTGGTATAGGGGAAGACCCCCGTAATCTTTTCTTCCGGTAACACTGATCCCGGTTCTGCAAGTAACCATTCCCTATATGTAAAACGAGCTCTTTTATATGCTGTCCTAACCAAATTCGAAGGATAACCTCTAGAGAGTAAATGTGAACTTAAATCCGCAGCATGTAATTTAAACTCTTGTAATGTTGAGCAATTACGTAAGAACTGTCCATAAGGTGACCCCTTCTTTAAAGCTCTTGGATGAAAACTATCATACCGCAGAAGGGTATTACGTTGTACTGCTTTACGATATAAAGAAGTGACAAAACCCATAGGAGTAAGCAAAATGGAAATATCCAAAAACTGAATACGCGAGGACTCCACTTGTGCTGTAAATTGTATATTAGATTTATAGGTATTTAATGACAGCAAGAAAAAAATCGAGCTCCATCCTAGAACCTGTCCACAAGAAAAAGATGTCATCCAAAAACCTCTGCCAAAAAGGGACAAAATGGAACAAAGGATGAGAATACACATAAAGTTCCTCAAAATGAGCCATATAAATTATTGCAATCGAAGGAGCAACAGTGGCACCCATGGCTATGCCAAATATTTGCAAATAATATTGCTGCTGATAAAGAAAAAAATTGTTATTTAACACCAGATCCAATAAATCCAATATAAACTTCCTAGGAATCCGTTCAGGGAGATCCAGTGGATATTCAGCCAAACAAGCAAGTACCTCACATTGATCAATGTTTGTATATAGAGATTGAACATCCAAAGTAACAATATAAGTGTAAGAGGCAAAATCATTACAGGCAGACAAGTGCTTTAAGAAATCCCCTGTGTCCTTAATGTAAGAAGGTACCTTAGCCGCCACAGGTTGTAAAAAAAGTCACAAAATTTAGAAAGTGGCTCAAGCAAAGAGTCCCTACATGACACTATAGGATGTCCCGGTGGATTTATCAGCGTCTTGTGAACTTTTGGCACAAGATAGAAAACCGGGGTTTTCGGGCACTTATTTACCAAAAAGTCAGATTCCCGTTTAGTTATCCAATTATACAAAAATGCATGAGACACCAAGGACTGAATCCGCTCCATAAGGTCAGCTGTAGGGTCGGTAATCAGGGTATAATTTTTACAATTTTTTAAATGAACATCAATTTCACGTTGATATTGATCAGTGGAAAGAACCACTGTTGCTCCTCCCTTGTCCGCTCTTTGTACAACCAAGTCCATAGTAGACAATTGTTTTAAAGCCACATGATCACCAGATTGCTATAAAAATGTGAAGTCTGTCTCTCTGTAGTTGATAATTCCCGCAAGACCAAATCTTGAAAGGTAGAAATTGCAGCATCAATCTGGCCCGGAGGTTGCCACCGTGAAGGGTTTTTAACCACTGAGCTGTCAATGGGACCATGAAAGCGTGAGAAATAATGGATAACATGTAACTTCCTAAAAAACCTATATAGTGCTACCCTCATGTCAAAACCATCATATTTAGGAGTTGGGACAAAAGAAAGCCCCAACTGTAAAACTTGCAGTTGACATGCAGTCAACGATTGACCCGACAGATTTATAACTGTCGACTCCTGGTCTTGGATCTGGTGTCGGGCCCTCCCAAAAATCCTGTTGATAAGCTCTGCGGGATCATCGGCCACGAAACAAATTACCACGATACCCATCATATGTACCAGAACATGATTTTTTAACACCCTGCTGACCAAGCTCACTTGAATCCGTATCAGTTGAATCCTCAGAGCTAGTCACAAAGGAGACCTTCTTATGGAAACCCTGTTCATTTTTTGAGGCCCATTTATAGACACAGTTATTATCGTAATCAGACTTATCGCGTTTGAATTTTTAAATTTTCAAACCTTGTACATGATCACGAAAAGCCTCAAGTTGTTTATCAACCTCAGCCCATTGTGTCTGGAAACTATGAGATTCCTGTGTCTCCAAAATTCTTTTTTTAAGATCTACCGTTTGTGTCATCAACATTTCTTGTTCCTGCATAGAACGCCCCAAGAGAAGGGCAATCAAATCAAAACTGCATTTGTTAAGAATAGCATTTCATTTTGCCAGAAAATTCTCATCATCAGTGAATTGCTTGGGAGGCTTTATTACTCTCCTTGGAATAATCAAAGATTTTAAATATTGTGCCATCGCCGAACCATGTAAACATGCCCGAATCAATCTCTTATGTAGATCCTTAAGTTCCAAAACTGTAGGCAGCAGGTTGTCTACTCTAACCGAAGTATCATCATCAAAAAGTGATTTTTGTTTTTTAATTGTGCATGTTGCTCATCAGTGTATGCAAACATCTCCAAAGCCATGAATATAAGGGTTTGAAAAATACAATACCAAAAAACAAGAAAACCCTCGATCAGAATCGAATAAACAAATCCCTAAAAGAATTCCGATCTATTAAAGGAACAATCCCCCGTGTATATCATTTATTTTTGTTGGAGCTACCAGCCCAGTGAAAAGAACCAATCAATTCACCACCGTGGCTTCTCTGTTTTAATTAGATAAATTCTTTAAAAAAACAGCTTATCATTGTACTTAGCTGAATAATGAAATATTTCAGGCTTTTCAGGATATCACATAAACCAACGACGTGTCAGGTTTCGGGTTCAAAACTTAGCAACCCTGCTTCAGGTCAAGCTCAATGCGGTCAGTCTTCAGCCAAAATGAATTTTTGTAGTTTTGCTAGGAACGCCTTAGTCTTTCTGCCCCTGAAAGGTCCAGAACCCCTCACCATTCCAGGAAGGTTATGCCATTATGCCAGCAGATGGCAGCAAATAACATCAGAAAACTGTCCATTGTACGAGAGGGGTACAGACTTCATTTCCACAGCATGCCCCCTCCTACAATCATAAAGCAGTTCAATTCTCAGGTCCCTGTCACCAATCTCTTGGGTCAGGAGGTCGCATCACTACTTGCTCAAGGAGCAATAGAAGAAGTACCCATACCACAACAGGGGATGGGATTCTACTCCCCCTATTTTCTCATTCCCAAGAAAACGGGGGCACAGGCCTATTCTGGACCTCAGAGAATTAAACAAATATCTGTTCCTGGAAAAATTCAAAATGATCTTCCTCGGAACACTCCTGCCATGCCTTCAGAGTCTGGACTGGCTATGTTCTCTAGATCTAAAGGATGCATATACTCACAGATCACAGAAGATTCATTTGATTCCTTTTCCAGGGAAGAAACTTCCAATACAAGGTTCTTCCTTTCGGTCTGGCTTCTGCCCCAAGAGTCTTCACAAAATGCATGGCAGTAGTAGCAGCATTTCTGAGAACTCTAGGAATATTCGTCTTCCCCTACTTAGACGACTGGCTCATTCGAGCATCCACTGCTCCACAAGCCAGCTTCGCTCTTTCTCGCACGATGCAAATTCTTCCCTACTTGGGACTGGTCATAAACCTCCCAAAATCTCAGCTCACCCCTTCTCAGTCCCTGGAGTTCATAGGGGCTCGACTGGATAGCAGGCGGTCAAGGGCTGTCCTACCACAGCCCTGCTGTCTTCGTATAATGCAGCTGGCATCCCAAGCAGCTATGAAAGTCTTCCTAACTGCTCGGGAAATGCTTCAGCTTCTGGGGCCTATGGCATCCACTGTCCATGTGGTTCCCTAGTCTCGCCTTCACATGCGAGCATCCCAGTGGACCCTCTCCTCTCAGTGGACACAGGACTCGGGTCGCCTATTGGACAAAATCAGAAACTCCACATGTCTCATTTCGTCCCTTCAATGGTGGAAATTGCTGGAAAACCATCTATTAGGCTCTCCTTTCCAGCAGCCTCTATTCCAGGCCACCCTAACAATGGATGCGTCCAAGTTGGGTTGGGGAGTTCACTTGCACGATCTCTCAACTCAGGGTCTTTGGACCCTGCAGGAGGCTTCTCTTCACATAAACCTCCTAGAACTCTGAGCCATTTTCCATGCTCTTCAAGTATTCCAGGCCCAGCTCAGCTACAAAACAGTTTGGGTCCAGGCCGACAATCAGGTAGTCATGTTCTATGTGAACAAGCAGGGGGGAACCGGCTCTCTGTCGTTATGCAATGAAGCTTTTCAACTGTGGGCCCTCGCCAGAGAGCATAAAATCCACCTCCTAGTGGTATATCTTCCGGGCATTCAAAATCTTTGGGCAGGCAAACTGAGTCGAATACTGCTGCCACATGAATGGTCTCTTCACTCAGACAAGATTGCTCGAGTGTTTCGAATCTGGGGGACCCCAGATATAGACCTCTTTGTAAGGCCACAGAATGCCAGACTTCCCCGATTCTGTTTCAGAATTCCGGCTCAAAACTGTCGGGCAAGAGATGCTTTCCTCCTCCACTGGGGGCAAGACTTCCTCTATGCCTTCCCACCCATTCCCCTCATTCCCAAAACACTTTTCAAATTTCAGAGAGACGTAGGACGTATGATACTCTTAGCTCCACGTTGGCCACGGCAAACATGGTATCCTCTGCTTCTACGTCTCTCTCAAGTCACGCCACTGGAGTTGGGACATGCTCCAGATCTTCTGTCCCAGGAGGACAGGACGCTATTGCACCCGAATCCCCAGTTCCTGCATTTCAGGGCTTGGTTGATGAGGGCGTAGAGCTTCCAGATATCAACCTTTCTCAACAGGTAAGGGATATCCTGCTGGCCTCCAGAAAACCTTCCACAAGATGATCCTACGCCTTTAAGTGGAAACGTTTCTCTGTATGGTGTTCTCAAAGGGGACTTACCCCCTTTTCAGTGCCTGTGGAATTGCTACTGGAGTATCTCCTCCACATCAAATTCTGGTCTTAAAACCAATTCAATAAGGGCTCATCTTGGTGCCATTGCTGCAACCCGCAGACCACTAGATGGACAACCTATCTCCTCGCATCCACTCGTAGCAAGATTTATGAGATTTAACAAAACCTCCCATTAAGCCACCGCCGGTGGCATGGGATCTTAATCTTGTTCTCGGGCAGCTTATGAAACCGCCCTTTGAGCCCTTAGCCACTACAGACCAGAAGTTTCTTTCTTGGAAAGTCATCTTCCTAGTTGCTCTCACTTCTTCTGCAAGACGCATCAGTGAGTTGCAGGCCTTAGTGGCTGATCCTCCTTATACAAGATTTCACCATGATAAGGTAGTTCTTAGGACTCATCCTCATTTCATGCCAAAGGTGGTTTTGCCTTTTCATTTAAACCAAGCGGTTTACCTTCCTGTATTCTTTCCTAGGCCTCATGCCTCTAATGCAGAAAGGAACCTTCATACCTTGGATTGTAAAAGAGCCTTGGCTTTTTACCTTCAAAGAACTAAGCAACATAGAAAATCTTCTCAGCTTTTTGTTGCTTTTGATTCTAGTCATTTGGGACTTCCAGTTTCCAAAACAACTCTCTCTAGATGGATTGCAAATTGCATATCCTTTGCATACGAGAGTAAGTGACTTTCTGTTGAAGGCCACATCACAGCTCAGAATGTGAGAGCAATGGCAACCTCTATGGCTAATCTTCGTTCTGTGTCCATTGACGACATCTGTAGAACAGCCACCTGGGCTTCAGTACACACCTTTTCAGCCCATTATTGTTTAGACAAGGACTCCCGTCAGGATGCCTCGTTTGGACAGGCTGTTCTACAGCATCTCTTTCAGACAGTACAACTCCTACCCACCGTCCCGGGTTTTCGATGCCAGAGATCCATGGGAGGAAGAATAACCCATCTCACCAGAGGTTCGCAGCTTGCTAGGGTCATCCACCTGGCATCTCTCAGCTGGGGGGTCCCCATTTGTGAAGACTACATTCCTCCTTGTTCCTGGATGTAACGTAGTTACTCACCTGTAACAGGTGATCTCCGAGAACAGCAGGAATTAAGTCTTCACAACCTGCTCACCTCCCCTAGGAATTGTCGCTCTCTGTCTCTCTCTCTCTCCTTCTCTCCTTTTGTCTCAGCTGTAAATTCAACTGACGAAGGAGAGTTGGAAAGGCGCTGTGGGATTCTCCCAAAAGCTTTCCTATTGGACGCTGGGGAGCTTTCCCGCGCGGGCTCCGTCGGTGCTGATGATACCCATATGTGAAGACTTAATTCCTGCTGTTCCCGGAGATCACCTGTTACAGGTGAGTAACTATGCTTTCTCTCCATGACCCATGAGCATTTGAGTCTGTAATTGTGGTTTGACTGTATTTGTTGTATTCTGTGGTTTTCTTTGGCCCTAAAGAGTGTTGAACCCCACTATTCCTTTGTTTTCCTACCCATGCAGTCTTTTTGAAGATCTTTTCTTAAGATATGTAACAAAATAATCATAGATAATCTACAGTTCCCTGATTGTCCCTCCAGTCTAGTACCGGAATCTCTGGGGTTGTGATCCTCCTCCAGCAGCTTGGAGACTGAGAAACGTCACTCTTGTGATGTCACTGGTATATAAGCCCCGGATCTGCCTCCTCACACCAGTTATCTCAGTCTCCAAGCAACTGGAGGTTTGGTGTGTCCAGGAGTTCGGGGCTCACTAGAGAGACAATTAAAAAGAGTTTAGGCTTAGTGTAGCTAAGGGGATTTATTAAAAAAAAGAAAAAAAGAAAAACAATTTTTCCTTGATCTGGTGCTAGGGTGCTCAGGTGCTCTTTCCTTCCCATTGATTTGGGATCCTCTGTTACCTCCCCCCCCCTTCCCCTCCCGGGGGGGTAGCCTTGTGTCTTTGGTAGGGCTGAGGCAGGTTGAAGGACGACAGGCACCGTTTACCGATCCCACCTGCTGGGGAGAGGAACCGGCAGACTGCAGGGCTCAGCGTGTGCAGAAGGTTTGCCTGCTAACGCGCTTGGAGCCGGTGGATCGATCTGCAGCTGTTTGACAAAGCTTTACTCCGGCCCTTTCAGCTGGTGACTGCAGCTCCCGGAACACGTTAGAGCGCAGTAGAGGAGGCACCAGACGCAGCTCCGGTAACTGGCAAGGTAGGGAGCAGCATCAGGAGAGGCCGGAGAAGCGTGGTATTCGTCGGTGCAGGCCGGACCGCATGTCAGTTGCGCAGGAATCGCGCTCTACATTTGACTGTTTTTGCAGCCGTGTAATTTGGCCGAGGAGCCTTGTTTTAGTAAACTTTCCTCACAGTTTGCCTTGGGGAGCATTTCTGGAGTTAATACAGTTTAAAAAAAACAAATCAGTCCAGCAGTAAGAGGGTACTGCGATCTGCTTAGGGGGCTGGTTAACCCGCTGAGGGGCTCCGGGAAGACAGGATGCCTTCTAGACCGCACTGTTTTCTTTGCGGTGCTAGAAGGGGCTTCGTGTCACCGGAGGGTGTCTGTAGAGGTTGCGGTCAGGAGTCTGCGGCTATGGATCAGGACTCGGAGGCTGGATCAGGGGTTCAGGAGGGGACGCCTTTGGGCCCTATAGAACCACTATTAGACACATTGACCGTGAGGGAACCGGTGCCCAGTACATCTTCGGCTCCAGACCTTCCGACTGCACATCCTCCTTTACCGGGAGGCCTGGCGGCGTTTTTTGCGCCAGATTTCGTGGCCCTGCTCCAGCAGGCCTTGAGCAGCTCGTTAAATAGGACTACAGCCAGTTCCTCAGAAGCGTTGCTGGGAGATAAGAGACCGAGGACGCCTTTGACGGCAGCATTGACAGGCATAAGTGCGAAGAGGCCCAGAGGAGATGGGGTCCGAGTAGACTAGTCAGTCATATCGGAGGATCTACGGTCGGAGGAACCGGATCTGGACATGGGCCTGGACGAAGATCTGGAAGATGGCGAGATTACGGAACAGGAGGATCAGGCAAGGGTGGTCCGTGTGTTTCGTAGAGAAGAGTTGCCAGCTCTCATTGCGGAGTCTCTTAAAACTCTTAATATTTATTTATTTACATTTCTTATATACTGCGCTATTAAAATCAGTGCGGTGCACAATGAACAGAAACAAAGCTACAATGCATCAATACACATTGTGTTTACAATGAACACAGGGTAATAATTTGGGGAGAACTGGGGAAACTATTTACAGAGCATTTTTTACAGAGTTACAGAATATTCACAGTTGAGCGGGATTGATGGTACCAGGGGAGTTTGAACCAAGGGGGGTGAGCTGATTATCCATTCTCTCGTTGGGTTAGAGTATTGGAGCAGTTAGGTAGGAGGGTCGGAGGGACTATCATGTGTTTTCCTGGATTGTTTTTTGGGTAGTGTTTTTGGAATAGATGGAATTTTAGCGCTTTTCTGAATGGGGTAAGGCTCGTGATAGTTCGAATTTCAAGGGGAAGTCATTCCAGGCTACTGGTGCATAAATCGAAAAGGCCCTCTTGGCTGTTGCCTTTAGGCATTTTGTCATTATTTTAGGGACTTCTAATGCATTCCGTATTGCAGATCTTCTGTTTCTGTTGTCAGGCATATTGTTGATTAACTTACTGATGGGTGTATAGGGCTGGTTCTTCAGTGCTTTGAATGTCATGACAAGTGCCTTAAAATGGATTCGAGCTTGTAGGAGTAGCCAGTGGAGCTCCTTCATCACAGGTGTTATGTGTTCTGACCGTGACACACCTACAAGTACTCTGGCGGCCGAGTTCATGGCAAGTCGGAGTGGATTTAGAGTTGACTGTGGAAGGACCATAGAGAATGATATTGGCGAAGTCCAGGTGTGGGATCACTAGGGCTTGGAATATCGTCCGGTAGTCAGTGAAGTCCAGTAATGGTCGAAGATGGCGTAGTGTTCCTATCTTATGATATATTGCTTTTGCAATGTTTTTCACATGTGTTATGTCAAGCCGCTGATCTAGTGTGATGCCTAGATAGCAAATTGTGGTTTTAGTTTTGAGTTCGGCATTGTTGACTTGTAGTGTGGGAGGTGGGATGAACTTCTGATTTCTCGTGATGAAGAGAACATCCGTTTTGCTGTGATTAATCCGTAGGTTTTGGGTGAGAAGCCAGTCTGCAGTTGCTTCAAAGCATCTTATGATAGGTGAGAAATCTGGCTGGTCAATCACGAAGGGGATGTATAGCAGGATGTCATCTGCATAAGCAATAAAAGCAACTTAACTCTGTATTGATTAGAAAGATTGGTAGATTCACATGTAGACTAGAAACCTTAATGGATCGAGTATTCAAAAGGCAACATTCTTCATTGGAAGCTAACGTGGTCTCAGTATTTGGAGACAGGAAAGAAATACTTCTAATTCACCTTCACGGACTTAACATCAACGACCACACTTTCATAGCAACCAATTTTTCAACTATATTTCTTAAAACCTCTCTCCATCAACATAAGGTAATCCAAAAGATTTGCTTAGCTTGTATTGATCGAGCTTCAACTTCGATCTGCTGCCAATGGTGTTATCATTTCTTCCCAATGACTCTCGCCATTTGTTGTTCCCGATGCTAACCAGCGCTAGGCGTTTCGCCACTCAGGGTTCCTCAGGGGAAATGCTAAGCTGCTAAAATACAAAATGTAGTTCAATTAGATACCACTTTCTCAAAATTATAAAACGTCTCCGTACAAAACACAGGAAACTTCATCTACTCACTTTTTTAATGTCCTGCTAGCGTTCCCATCACTCATAACTGCTGAACTGCTGAACAAGAGTGAGGGACGCCGCGCATGCGTTATCTTTAAATAGTCAGGGATTAAGTTTGAATAAGCTCAGCTGACCATTACGTCATAAGCATGCTTCCCATTCTATCCGGGCGTTCAAGCCTAGAGGCATCACAGTGTTTAATGAATGAATCCATTTCTGTTCTATAAATAACAAAGAACAGAACAGAAATGGATTCATTCATTAAACACGGCCGAGCGACTGTAACTTAAGTCCCAACGCCCAAGTTACAGTCGCTTGACACTCGTGTTATAGCTGCCTAAGGAGAGAGTTCAAAGTGCCTATACTGCTTATCCAGTGCGCGAGTAGTCTTCAAAGAAGATAAGTGTTTCATTGATTGAGCGCATTACAGTCTGTTGCACTCAGTTACAACATTTTCGAGTGTTATGTGAGCGACTTTTTGCACATGTTTTGTATTTTGTATTTTGAAGACTATATTTTTATAAGAAAAGAAGAAAAGTACAGAAAAAATAATTCATTTGAGCATTAACTGATCATGAAACAATGAATACGGCACTGTTTAAGAGTCATTGATGTGAACAGCAGCTAAAAGTCTGATTATGAGTTTTCAAAATCTAACAAATTGCTGCGAAGTTTTATACTGAGACCTTGGTGCCGGACACTCTGTTTCATTTTTTCCAGAGGTTATAGTTTGAGCATATACTTGGTGTATCGTTTTCAGTGGAAATAGGCTCAACAGAGATTGCTCATGTTTAGTAGTCAATTTTTTATGGCAGGGCAAGCCCCCTAGAATAGCAACCAGTAAACTAAAGCTCAAAAAATGCATGGGTGGTGTGCAATTCCCAGATTTTAAAAACTACCATCATGCTTTTTGTCTCAAACAAGGGGTGATGTGGTTTGCTGCGGAGTTCAGAGAGGAGAAACCAATTTGGTTAGAAGTGGAGGAACGGCTAACTGCTCCCTATCCCAGTGTCTCTACTAATAGGCATGAAGCTTCCGGACACCTTTTCAATAGGTAGAATAATACTTGCAACGCAGGAGGCGTATCATGTGTTAGCGCAAGTGTTGAGTAAAGAAACCCCTCCCCTCGCACCTGCTTCCCTTGTGGTATAATACTCGTTTCAAAATTGGTCAAAAAAATAGTCTCCTGGAAAGCGTGGCAAAATAGAGGTATATGGACGATAGGTCAGCTTGTTCTTTCTCAGATATGGAAACCCTTTGAAGAGTTGCAGCGCGAGTTTAATCTGCCCGATTCGCTGCAGTACCAGTGGATCCAGTTAAAACATTGTATAACTAAGGCTAATGTGGAAGTCAGGAACTTAGCATCGGAATGGGGGTTGCAAAAGGTAGCAGAGACATGCGTAAGCGAGAAAGCCGCAGTCTCAAGCTTTTATGCTATCTTAAGGGATGGGAGTCCCTCTCAATTATCGGGACTAGAGAGAGTTTGGGAAAATGATTTGGAGATGTATACCTCGCAGTAAAATTGGGGGGTGATATGGGGACAGGTGAACAGAGTATCAAGAGGGGCTTTGATAACTCAAACATTGTTCTTTTTAACACACAGGGCATATGTCACACTGGTAAAACTTACTAAGTGGGACCCAAACCTTGGTAATGCATGTTGGACCTGTGGCAAGAACCCCGGTACATTAAAACATATGTTGTTTGATTGTCTGCACGTTCCGTTTTTTTGGTTGAAGGTATGGGACAAGATATAAAATATCTTACGATTTCAGGGCCAGTTGTCTTGGAAAACAGTTATTCTACGCTCTAAAGATAATACACTATCATTATTAAAAGGGAAAGTACATTTGTTTAACTTTATGATGGCTATAGCCATTAAGATGATAGTGAATGGTTGGAAGGATTCATCCAAGTTAGATGAGCACTATTGGTAGAATTTATTATGTTTGTATGTAAGCTATGAGAAAGCGCAGGATAAAAAGATTCCTCAGATGGGACCTAAAAGAGTCCGAGAGTCACTTATGGAACATAGGCATAGCACGAATAAACAGATGGCGATACCTGGATGAGTTTGCTGAATTGGCAAAAGTTTCTGAAAGTTGCTAGTATGTTAACGATGACAGTTATGTTTCCTTTTTGTATCTGTGGGGAAATCTTGAAGAAGGAACCTACAAGGAGGCGGGAGAGGTGTGTGGGAAGGGAGGTGGGGAGGGGTTAGGGAGGAGGGGTAGGGGTGGGGTTAGATTAGTAAGATTGTTGTTACTGTTGGTTAATGTAATGTTGTGGTTGAAAACGAAAGTATCAATAAATTAAAAGAAAAAAAAAAAGTTGGCTATTCTGGTGGAAGGCAGAGTGATGCTAAAGGATGCGCAGGACTGCAAGTTGGAGACCATGTTGAAACAGTCCTTCAAGGTTTTTGTGTTGGCCTTATAGACATTGACTTGGATTGCCTGTGTAGCTTGGGCATGCTTGAGGTGAGCTCAGAAATTGCCTGAGTCTGCTTAAGGACCTCCCGAGTCTTTATCAGAGGCAGGTAGGCTGGAGTCTGGTTCAGTCTTTTTGGCAGATACAGTGTATGATTTGGTTAGAGCTTCAGCCAAGAATATAGCTATAGTGGTGATGGTGCAGTGCATGCTATGGCTGCGTAATTGGTCTGCGGATGTATCACCCAAAACCCAACTGAATAAACTTCCCTTTAAGTGTGAGCTTCTCTTTGGTAAGCACTGGAAAAGTTGGTAAAGGATTTGGGGGACTCGAAAGAAGAGAAGCCAGAGTGGGGCCAAATCCATGCTTGAGGGTTTCATCTAGTACGCTTTCGGTCTTTACAGCCGTTGTGGTATCTTCAGCCAGCCCTTTCATGAAGGTAGAGAAGGATCGCCAGGAGCCTCAGGAGGCTCTAAGAAATCCCAATGAAGGTTTGTGGGCCCAGGCAGGGCAGGTTGTGATGGGCGGTCATCTTCAAGCCTTTTACTCCGCTTGGGCCCAGATAACATCAGGCTAGTGGGTAATGGAAGTCATTTAGAAGAGCTTCGCCCTCAAGCTAGCATGGCCCCTCTTCAATGCCTTTGTGCTGTCATCCTGCAGGGCCCTGGGCAAGGAAAGGGTGGTGACGGAGACTCTCAACAGCTGCTTCAGGTTGACACCGCTGTCGAAGTTTCCCTGCAGGAACAGGGACAAGGCTGGTACTCAATTTATGTTATGGTTCCCAAGAAGAACGGTACATTTTGATCCATTCTGGATCTGAAGCACGTGAATCAAGCTTTGCGGGTTCCGCATTTCACGTGAAACTTTTGCAGTCAGTCATTGTGGTGCTTCAGCAAGGGGAATTCTTGAGCTCCTTGAACTTTTCCAAAGCTTATTTATGCATTCTGATTTGGCCAGAACACCAGTGATATCATCACTTTGCAGTTTCCATGCGCCATTCTCCGTTAAGAGCCTTTTTGTTCAGCCTCATCACAGCTCCATGGACTTCACTGTCAGGAGAGCCAGTTAGAGACAATGTTATTGATATTCTTCCTCCAGGAGTTTGGTTGGGACATCAACTTTGCCAAGAGGAGATTGGAGCTGATCTTAGTCTGTGGATCTGTTCGGTAAGGTTTGCCTCTTTGCGGATGATACCAAAATCTGCAATAGAGTAGACACCCAGGAAGTTGTAGATAACATGAGGAGGGATCTAGCTAAGCTTGAAGAATGGTCTAGAATTTGGCAGCTGGGATTTAATGTTAAAAAATGTAAGGTCATGCATTTGGGCTGCAGCAATCCAAGGGAGCAATATAGTATAGTATAGGAGGTGAAGTACTTTTGTCCACTAAAGAAGAGCGGGACCTAGGCGTGGTTGTGTCTGATGATCTTAAAGTAGTTAAACAGGTAGAAAAGGCGATGGCAAAAGCTAGAAGGATGCTTGGTTGCATAGAGGAATGGCTAGCAGAAAAAAGGAGGTGATAATGCCTCTGTTTAAATCTTTGGTGCGACCTCATTTGGAGTATAGTGTGCAATTCTGGAGACCGCACCTTCAAAAGGATGTGAACAGGATGGAGTCGGTGCAGAGGGTGGCTACTAAAATGATTAGTGGTCTTCATTATAAAGCATATGAGGACAGACTTAAGGATCTTAATATGTACACCTTAGAGGAAAGGCGGGATAGAGGTGATATGATTGAGATGTCTAAATACCTCCGTGGCATAAATGTTCAGGGAGAGAGCCTCTTTCAATTGAAAGCAAGTTCTGCTACGAGGGCACATGGGTTGAGGGTGAAGGGAGATAGATTCAGGAGTGATATGCGGAAATATTTCTTTACGGAAAGAGTAGTGGATCCATGGAATAGTCTCCCAGTGGAGGTGGTAGAGATATGAGGACAGTAACTGAATTCAAAAAAGCATGGGACAAACACAGAGGATCTCTAAAGGTAAAAAGGGGACTGTTGTAGCTGTTGATATGGAAGGACAGACTAGATAGGCCATGTGGTCTTTTTCTGTCGTCATATTTCTATGTTTCTATTACCTGGGGGCTCACTTCAACAACAAGGCTGGCCTGGTATCCCTGTTGCTGAAACACATTTGGAAGGTGCAAAGCCTAATTCAGGAGTTGCTGGTGAGGTGGTTCCTTCGTGCTTGGGATTATCTATGGCTTTCTAGGGTCCATGTTGCAATTATTGCCATGGGTCAGATCACGAATGTGCCTCTTCAGAGGACTTTGTTGGCTTGGTGTCCTCCTCAGAGACATTAATTGTAGGGGAGGTTATCATTATGGAGGGAGACCATGGTGAATCTGAGATGGTGGCTAGATTCCACCAAGTTGTTGGCAGGGATGCCATTGGAACCACCTAAATTTGTGGTATTAACCATGGATGCCATCTGATGGGCTGGGGAGCACACTGTCAGTCCCAGGTGGCACAGGGTCAGTGGTTTCTGGAGGAGAGAACCTGGCCCATCAATTGATTGGAGATGTGGGCAGTCTTTCTAGCTCTGCAGGCCTTTCATTCTCTGGTTCTGCACAAGATGGTGAGAGTCTTCTCCAAAGTGCAACCATGGTGGCCTATATGAATCATCCAGGGGGCACCAGAACTGGCAACGGAGGTGGCCCCTTTGCTTCTCTGGGTAGTCCCATCTTCTGGCTTTGTCAGTAGCTCATGAGACTGATAGGAAAATCTTCAAGCCGACTATCTCAGTCATCATCTATTGGATCCGGGGGAATGGTCCCTATTGGAGTCTGTTTCATTAGCTTGTGCTCCATTGGGGGTTGACGATCATGGATCTTATGGCATCCGCAGACAATGCCAAGATCTCCAGGTTCTTCAGCTGCAGGTGAGAGAGAATGTCAGAAGGCCTAGATACTCATTCAGAAGTAGTCGAAAGACTCTGTTCTGTATGTGTTTTCCCCCCTGACTGCTGGTAGGCTGAGTGCTTCAAAAATAGAGGCCCATCAGGGACTGGTGATTTTGGCAGTGACAAACTGGCCCTGGAGGCCATGGTATGCAGATCTGGTGGGGCTGGCAGTGGAGGATCCTGGGTGACTCTCAATGAGAGATGATCTCCTGTCACAAGGGCCAATTCTCTGCTGGACGTGGGTCAATTCTCACAGCTTGGTTTTTGAGGGCTCGGTTGAGAAAGAAAGAAAGGATACTCTTCTTGGATGATAGCGACTTTGCTCTGGACAAAGAAGCGTTCTATCTCTTAGGCCTATGTTTGGGTATGGTGTATATTTGAGAGTTGGTTTGATGAAATGGGGCTTTGTTCTCTCGCTTCATCCCTACCCAATGTGTTGGCCTTCTTGCAAGTGGAGGTAAACAAAGGGCTTGCCCTGAATTCCGTGCTCATTCAAGTGGCATCATTGGTTTGTTTCTGAGCAGAATTCAGGGAATGTCTTTAGCTTCTCATCTGGACATGTTGTGATTTTGGAAAGGAGACAGACATATCCCCCCCCCTGCTCCCCTAGTCCGGGAGCAAATTCTGCTGTGGAACCTGAATTTGATCTTGTTAGTACTCACGGATGCAATGCCAGCAACGAGCAGGGAGATCATGTGGTGAAAAATTTATTTAAATAAAATTACATTAGCGCTTTTATTCACAAAGTATAAAAAATACATAAATCGTATTGAACAAACATTAAAATAACATAAACGCACAAAAAATCTTAGAAAAACATTATCTTTGAGCCATATTAAAACACACATAGCTATGTTTCAGCGTAGTGTCTGTATCAGGGGCATATATGAAACATATTTAGAAAAGTGAAGCAGCAGTATAATAGGTACACTGGTGAGGATTCCCCAAGGCACTGTATAGAAGGAGGTAAAAAGAGAAATTTTTTAAAATATCCTGATAAAAGCAAATAAGATAATAACTACTAAAACACAGCCATTTTTTTTTTTTTAAATATGAGACCTCTTAAAACTGCCTAAAAACCACAGAGGTCTCAAAGCTATGTGATGGCCACTACCAGATCTAGGAAGCCCTTGCAATGAGATCTGCCGGGTCTCTTCCAAGGTAGGTGGATGATTCCAGCAGTTTCTCTCGGAATGGATCCAGATCCCATCAGACCAGTGGGTTCTGGAGGTCTTAGGTCAGGAGTATGCGCTGGAGTTTGCAGACACTCTAGGAGACATCTTTGTAGAGTCTACCTGCAATTCTCTGCTCAAGTAGGCAGTGGTTGCAGAAACTCTGCAGCACCTCCTGCAGTTGCAGACTATTTTACCTGTGCTTTCAACAGAGCAAGGTCAGGGCTGATATTCCATCTACTTTGTGGTGCCCAAGAAGGGTTGTTCCTTTCAGTCTATTCTGGACCTGAATGTGGCAATGTCAGGCTCGGGGTCCCCCATTTTTGCATGGAGACAGTCCGATTGATCGTCATGTCCATTTGGCCAGGGGAGTTCTGGCCTCACTAGATATAGCCGAGGCCTACTTTCATATTCCGATTTGAGAAGCAGCATCAGGGGTTCCTATATTTCTATATCCAGGGCAGTCAGTTCCAGTTCTGGATTCTGCCGTTTGTGTGAGGAGCCAGGATTCTGCCGTTTGTGTGAGGAGCCATGACTAGACCATTCTCGAAAGTCCATGGTGGGTAGTGGTGGCATTCGTGCCAAGCAGGGGATCCAAGTTCACTCTTACTTGGATAACTGACTGATTGGTGAGACTTCCTGCTGAAATCGAGCGAGGAGACAGCCCTCGTGATTCATTGGCTGGAACTGCTGGTGTTGGTTTATAGTTACTCCAAGAGCACCATCAACCCCTCTCAGGAATTTGGAGTATTTGGGGGGCTTTTTTGAACACACTCTAAGATCAAGTTTACCTCATGATGGAGAGAATGCTCAAGCTGGAGAAACAGCTTTCTGAGATTTGTACGCAGCCTGTCTCTTGGGTTTGGGACTGTCTTCAGCTCCAGGGATCTATGACATTGACATTGGAATTGGTCCTGTGGGTCAGGGCTCACATGTGCTTGCTACAGCGACACTATTGCCCTTCTGTGCCCTCATCTCAGGAGCTGAGGGAACAGTTAGCATAGTGGCTTCAAACCCGCCATCTGATGAGTAGCATGCTGCTGAAAATCCCAGATTGGGTAGTTTTCACTACCAATGCCAGCCTGAAGGGCTGGGGGTCTCACTGTCTAGGCCAGAGTCAGCCCCAGAGTTGGTTCAAGGTGTTGGTGCCTTAGGTAAACCGGACGTTTTACACTTCCCCTGACTGTTGCACTTTGTTTAGCTTTGAATGCCCTTTTCTTTGTCACTCTCAGAAGTTGCCACCCTAAGTGACCACCTAGTTTGCTTAATGATTGGGCTGGCCCTGCAGATGGCTTAGGGTCTTTGATCCTATCAGGAGGCCTCCTAGCCAATCAGTCGGCTGGAGACCAGACCAATTTGGCTGGTGCTGGGATTTTTCAAATCTTAATAGCAGGCAATGTGGTTCATTTCTTCTCAGACAGTACTACAATTGTGGTATATGTCAGCAAACAAGGAGGGACTCGAAGCGCCAGAGTGGCGCTTGAAGTGGTCGTCCGGTGCAGTTGTGTAGAAGAGTATCTAATGACTATCCGCAGCCCACATAGTGGGTATTGACAACTTTCAGGCTGACTTTCATGGTACATCCTGGAAAATGGGACTTGAGCCCCTGTGCCTTCAGCCTCCTAGCGTGAAGGTGGGGCCTCCCAATATTCGATCTGATGGAAATTACAAGTAGCAGACTTGGATGCTGTACTCCAAGTATGGCCACAGAAGAGGCTTCATGGCACTTGGTGAGCTGCCTCCTATGCAGGATTCGGACTCGTCCAGGCTTAGTGATTCTGGTAGCCTCAGTCTAGCTGCGCAGACCATGGTACATGGATTTGATGGGACTGTTAGTGGGGTCCCCACTCTGGCTCTCGCAAGATAAGGGTCTTCTTCATCAAGGGTTCCTGATGATGGAGGACCTCGCTCCCTTCTTGTTTACCTCTTTGGCCTTTGAGAGGCATGAGCTGTCCAAGAGAGGCTACCCTGAAGCTGTAGAGCCTTGGCCTACTTAGGAGATTTGAGTGGTGGTGTTTCTCTTGGGCCCTGATAGCTAGCAAAGCAGATATAGGTGGCATATTGTCCCTCTGTCAGACAGGCTTGGAGTAAGGGCTGGCCTTGAACTCTATTAAAGTTTAGTTAACAACCTTGACATGCTACCTGGGATGTATTCAGGGCCTGTCCTTTATTTATTTTATATTTATTTATTAACATTTTTTATATACCGCACTATTCATTATCAGCGCGGTTTACATGGAACAAGAAAACTTACATTTATCTGGGTTATTACATATAACAGGAACATTAACTTGGATAACCGGGTCAATTATTTACAACAAAACAACAACAAGAGCAACTATTTACATACAAGTGTCATATTGTCTGAAAAGTGTATTGTTAATCAGGTAAACTAGTGAAATGTATTGTTGAGTTAGGGAAGATTATGTAGTCAGAAGGTAATTATTGCTATTTGGGTGTTTGGCGGGCCACTTTGCTGATTTTCACTTCCTCAGGAAGTTAAGCAGATTCGTCCTCCCATGTTTTCAGTGGTTCCTTAGTGGAACCTTTTTGTTGGTACTGAAAGCACTGAAGGCCATTCTTTTGAACCCATTCATAAGGCTTCTCTCAAAGATTTTATTTAAGGCAGTGTGTTCTTGTGGCTGTTGCTTCTGCCAGATCGGTCTGATTGCTGCAGGCCTTGTCCTGCTTCAAACCCTTTCTGGCCTTCTTGACCCTTTGAAAGGCCTGCTTCAAACCCTTTTTGCAGGCCTTTCTGCTTCAAACCCTTTCCTCTCAACAGCTTTGATTACTTTGTAAATGGTGCCTTCTTTCCTTTCAAAGGTGATCTTTCTCTTTCACCTCAATCAGATGGTCACCCTGCCCTCCTTTTTGGAGGAGAATCTTCGCTCGGATCCCTCTCTGGGTTTACTCAATGTGTGGAGGTTATTTTTCAGATACCTAAAAAAAGTCCAACCATTTTCATTAGTCAGACCATCTTTTCTCTTCAGCGATTCGAGGAAAGGACAGGCAGCAGCCAAGTTCTTTCTAAATCAGAGGGGCCATTGGCTCAGCGTATGTTTTGGCTGGGAATTCCTGAGGGAGTCTGGGCTCACTCCACTAGGTCTCAGGCTTCCTCCTGGGCCATGTCTGCCCTGACGTCTCCAGAAGACACTTGTAAAGGTGGCTTTGTGAAGTACTATAGATTGCATGTGGGAGCAAGTTGTGATTGGTGCCTTTGACAAGGCTGTTCTGTCAGAATATCGTCATCTCCCACCTTGGGTCCTGACTGCTTGGATACATCCTACTTGTCTGGAATGGTCTCGCAAGATAAGGAAGGAGCATTTAATCTTGCCTTAATTTCCTATCCTTGAATCCTGCTAGACCAATCCAGGACCTGCCCTTGAAGACTTTCATACAGGTTAGTAAGCCCTGCTGCCTTTACCATTGCATTGTTGTTGCAGTGCCTGATGAATTATCAACTGTGGTAAGAGAGCCAAATATTCATTCCAATTGTTTATTCTGATGGTTGAATGTTATTTTTGCTAATAATTGTTGAGGTTTTTTCCCTGAGTTTTTCAACCATGCTTACTCCTGGGGAAGTGTCTTACTGGCTTCTTTCAGTGCTGCACTAGTGGTAATATCCTGTGATGATGACATTGAAGATGATAAAGTCTGCCTCTACCTGCTGGAAAGGGAGCATGCCACCTTGTCTGGACTGGCCTAGTAGGAGTCAAGGAAAAGAAATGATTAGTTATGATTAAAATTTCTCCTTATAAAAGACCAGATTGATAACTGATGAGCTAGTAACAAAATTACAATAATATAAAAACAACAAGTTAAGAAAGCTGAAATTGAAGAGTTTTAATAGTGCTTACTAAAACGATTCAGCATTTATACACTTCCACTGTTTGCCATCGCTGGACGTCAGACCAGAGTATCTCATTTTCAAGTACAGCAAATTAGCAGCTGAGCTATTGGCTAACGTAGTGTGATACTTAAAGCCCTTGCTGTGTGTTAGGATGCTTTTCTTTCTTAACAAGACCCTGCAGTTTTCTTCTGCTGAGGCCATTATTTCAATTTTGCTTTCACACAGAGGTTGAATTAACACAAATTTGAAACTTGTAAGCAATAGCAGTTTCGCTTTGGAAATGTTGATGAAATTTGTTTAAGGCTGGCATGTTTATAACATTCACTTTTAAAGAAACTTTCTAGGTGTTTGTGCTTTAGCAAAAAATTATAACAGTTATTGTAAATTATTTACAGTGTAATTTGATTTGCTGTAATAATTATTTCTTGAAAGTTAATGTAATAATCTATCTGGGGATCATTAGTTCTCAATATATCTTTCGGTTATATTTTTATTTTTACATTGAATTGTAGTTCTAAGCAAATGAATTAATCATGGGTGAATAACTGTCATTCATTTATGATTAACTGCTCTGGATTCTGCTGAGATCAAGGAAATAAAATAGAAATTTACTTAAACATTTGCACACTCTGTTTCATAGTTGGCAATGAAAACATTGCTCAGAAACGGCTGTTTTATTGTACTGAAGAGTATAATTGAAACAGGAAGCTGCATTTTAGCAATTCTTTCTGACCACTCTTCTGTTGATGTTGGACAGAGTTAGAATCTTACTAGTTGCAGCTTTTCCAAGTTCTGGAAAATCATAATAATGCTGCCTGGGGTTATTTTGGTGGCTGAGCAGCAATACTTTGCAGAAGAACCAGGTTCAGTTCTAAGGTCCAGCTTTTCTTCATTAAACCAACTGGGGTAGGAATGCTGTAAAGACAAATTTATATTTTCTTCCCATTGCCTTTTTTCACAAGTTACCCTTCTTTAGGAAACCTTTCAGTCTTGTGTCTTGATATAGCAGAGGTTCTCACACAGATATTTTTTGGTTGCCTCAGCATGTCATCTTTGCTGATAACAACTGACAGTTTTTCCCCGAAAGCACTTGCCCAACTGACTGACTAACCCACATACCCAGCTCTACTTTAATACTGGTGTACTCATCCAACTTACTTGCAACCCCTTCTGAATTCCTCCTGGGAGAATGCTGTCCAAAAACAAGAATATTCTGCACAGATATTAAAAAAAATTAAGCAAACTTACGCAAATGTTTTTGTCAAAATAACACAGACTAATCACTGTTTTTAAATGATGCTTAAAGTTTTTTGTATTTTAAATAACCGAAAAATACAAAGGGTATCTATATTTTTGATTTTGTGCAGGATTTCCCCAGCAATATTGTAATAATATATCATAAGACCAGCCCCCAAGCTTAACCCCCCCCCCTTCTTTTTCTCCTTCCCTCCATCCCTTCTACATACTCAACAATACAAGTTCTCCCTGCTCACCCTACAGCATCACTCCCCCACCAAACACTCCCACCGCTCCCTGACTTCCTTCCTACCCCTTTCCCCAATGTTCTCTAACCCCCATTAGAAACATGTAAATATAGAAACATGACGGCAGAAAAAGACCACATAGCCTATCAGTCTGCCCTTCCATATCATCCACTACAAGAGTCCACTTTTTTTCCTTTAGAGAGCCTCTGTGTTTGTCCCATGCTTTTTTGGATTTAGATACTGTCCTTATCTCTACCACCTCCACTGGGAGACTATTCCACGCATCTACCATTCTTTCCACAAAGAAATATTTCTGCATATTACTCTTGAATCTTTCCCCTTTCACCCTCATCCTATGTCCCCTCATAGCAGAGCTTGCTTTCATTTGAAAGAGGCTCTCCTCATGTGCATTTATGCCACAGAGGTATTTAAACGTCTCATTCATATCACCTCTGTTCTGCCTTTCCTCTAAAGTATACATATTAAGGTTCTTAACTCTGTCCTCATATGGTTTATAACGAAGCCCATTAACCATTTTAGTAGCCACCCTCTGCACCGATTCCAACCTGTTTATATCCTTTTGAAAGTGTGGTCTCCAGAATTGCACACAATACTCCAAATGAGGTTGCACCAAAGGCACTATCACCTCCTTTCTTCTGCTGGCCATTCCTCTCCCTATGCACCCAAGCATCCTAGCTTTCATCGTTGCCTTTTCTACCTATTTAACTACTTTGAGATTGTTGGACACAATCACACCTAAGTCCCGTTCTTTTTTCATGGATGGAAGTACATCACCCCCATATTGTACTGCTCCCTTAGATTGTTGCAGCTCAAATGCATGACCCTACATTTTTTAGCATTAAATCTCAGCTGCCAAATTCTAGACCATTCTTCAAGCTTAGCTAGATCCCTTCTCATGTTATCTATACATAGAAACATAGAAACATAGAAATATGACGACAGAAAAAGACCACATGGCCTATCTAGTCTGTCCTTCCATAACAACTACAACAGTCCACTTTTTGCCTTTAGAGATCCTCTGTGTTGGTCCCATGCTTTCTTGAATTCAGTTACTGTCCTCATCTCTACCACCTCCACTGGGAGACTATTCCACGGATCCACTACTCTTTCCGTAAAGAAATATTTCCGCATATCACTCCTGAATCTATCTCCCTTCACCCTCATCCCATGTCCCCTCGTAGCAGAACTTGCTTTCAATTGAAAGAGGCTCTCTCCCTGAACATTTATGCCACGGAGGTATTTAAACATCTCAATCATATCACCTCTATCCCGCCTTTCCTCTAAGGTGTACATATTAAGATCCTTAAGTCTGTCCTCATATGCTTTATAATGAAGCCCATTAATCATTTTGGTAGCAACCCTCTGCACCGACTCCATCCTGTTCACATCCTTTTGAAGGTGCGGTCTCCAGAATTGCACACCATACTCCAAATGAGGTCGCACCAAAGACTTATACAGAGGCATTATCACCTCCTTTTTTCTGCTAGCCATTCCTCTCCGTATGCACCCAAGCATCCTTCTAGCTTTTGCTGTCGCCTTTTCCACCTGTTTAGCTACTTTAAGATCATCAGACACAACCACGCCTAGGTCCCGCTCTTCTTTAGTGGACAAAAGTACTTCACCTCCTATACTGTATTGCTCCCCTGGATTGCTGCAGCCCAAATGCATGACCTTACATTTTTCCTGGCTGTCTACTCTTTTGAAGATTTTGGTATCATCCGCAGAGGTAAACCTTAGCCAGCAGCTTCCACAACATCACTAACAAAGATGTTAAAAAGAATTGGTCCAAGGACAGATCCCTGCGGCACTCCACTGGTAACCACCTCCTCCTCAGAGTGAACTCCATTTACTGTATTCTTTGTCGCCTCTCACTCAACCAATTTCTGACCCAGGTGCTTAGTTTGTTTATAAGTCTCCTGTGCAGAACCGTGTCAATTGCTTTACTGAAATCTAAATACACCACAATCTAAATACACTCCCAGTATGAGTAGTAGTAGTAGTAGTACATAAGAACATAAGATATGCCATACTGGGTCAGACCAGGGTCCATCAAGCCCAGTATTCTGTTTCCAACAGAGGCCAATCTAGGTCATATGTACCTAGCAGTTTCCCCAAAAGACAAAGGTTCCACAATGCTTGTACTGGGTCAAGCATTGATATCCTGGGTCCCTTCTTAATAATGGTTTATGGACCTTTCCTCCAGGAACTTGTCCAAACCTTTTTTTAAACCCAGGTACACTAGCAGCCTTTACTACATCCTCCGGTAATAAATTCCAGAGTTTGATTACACGTTGAGTGAAAAAATATTTTCTTTTATTAGTCTTAAGTAGTTTACCCTGTAGCTTCATTGCATGTCCCCTAGTCTTTCTATATTCTGATAACGTAAGCAATCGATCTATGTTTACCTGTTCCACTCCGTTCATTAATTTATAGACTTCTATCATATCTCCCCTCAGCCGTCTCTTTTCCAGGTTAAAGAGCCCTAACCTTTTTAGCCTTTCTTCCTAGGAGTATCCTTCCATCCCCTTTACCATTTTGGTGGCTCTTCCCTGAACCTTTTCTAAAATCGCTATATCCTTTTTAAGATACGGTGACCAGAATTGCACACAATATTCAAGGTGCGGTCGCACCATGGAACGATATAGAGGCATTATAATATCTTTTGTTTTATTTTCCATTCCTTTCCTTATTCTATTCTATTTGCTCTCTTAGCTGCCGCTGCACACTGGGCAGAGGGCTTTAACATGGTATCCACAATGACGCCTAAATCTTTTTCCTGGGTGGTGGTTCCTAATGTGGAATCTTGCATCGTGTAACCATAGTTTGGGTTGTTCTTCCCTAGGTGCATAACTTTGCACTTGTCCACATTAAATTTCATCTGCCATTTTGATGCCCAGTCTTCCAATTTATCAAGATCCTCTTGCAATTTTCCACAATCCTCTTGGGTTTTAACAACTTTAAATAGTTTTGTGTCATCTGCAAATTTGATAACCTCACTCGTTCGTTGTTCCACTTTCCAGGTCATTTATGAATATGTCAAAAAGCAGTGGACCCAGCACAGATCCCTGGGGTACACCACTATTCACCTTTTTCCTTTGGGAAAATTGGCCATTTAGCCCTACCCTCTGCTTTCTATCTTTTAACCAGTTCCTGATCCACAATAGTACACTGCCTCCTATCCCATGACTCTTTAGTTTTGCCAAAAGTCTCTGATGAGGGACCTTGTCAAAGGCTTTCTGAAAGTCCAGATACACTATATCAACCGACTCACCTTTGTCCACCTGTTTATTCACTCCTTTAAAAAAACATAACAGATTACTAAGACAAGATCTTCCTTGTCTAAAGCCATGTTGGCTGTCTCCCATTAGGCCATGACTATCTACATGCTGAAAAATTGTATTCTTTATGATGGTTTCTACCATTTTCCTGGTACTGACGTGAGGCTCACCGGTCTGTAGTTTCCCGGATCACTCCTGGAACCCTTTTTAAAAATTGGTGTTACACTGGCGATCCTCCAATCTTCAGGTATTAGAGATGATTTTAATGATAGTTCACAGATTACTAATAGCAGGTCTGCAATCTCATATTTCAGTTCTTTCAACACCCTTGGATGTATACCATCCGGCCCAGGTGATTTGCTACTCTTCTGTTTATCTAATAGTTGTAATACATCTTCTCGATGTATCGATATTTCCTTCAATTCTTCCGCACCTTTAAATACCACTTCAGTCATGGGTAACATACCTACATCTTCCTCAGTAAAGACCGAAGCAAAGAATTCATTCAGTCTCTACACTATCGCCTTGTTGCTTCTTAGTGCCCCTTTAACCCCTCTATCATCTAATGGACCAACTGACTCTCTCACAGGTTTTTTGCTACGAATGTAAAAAGTCTTTATTTCACGTTTTTGTTTCCGCAGCAAGCTTCTTCTCAAATTCTCCCTTTGCCTGCCTTATCAATGCCTTGCATTTGACTTGCCAGTGGTTGTGCTGTTTCCAGGTTTCGTCGTTTGGCTCTTTTATTCCATTTCCTGAAAGATGCTTTTTTGGCAACAACAGCCTCTCTGACCTCACCTTTAAACCATGCTGGCAGTTTTTTGGACTTGCTTCCACAGCTGGTCTCAGCTTCCAAGATAGTATTTTTCAACAACACCCAAGCTTGATGTAAGTCTTTAACCTTTGCAACTGCTCCTTTTAGATTTTTTTTTTAACTATTTTGCTTATTTTATCATAGTCTCCCTTTCGAAAGTTAAAAGGTAGTACTGTGGATTTCCTTACTATCCCTCCTCCACTATTTAAATCAAAGGCGATCATGCTATGATCACTATTGCCAAGTGGCCCCAACACCCTTATCTCTTGCACTAGATCTGGTGTTCCACTAAGGACTAGGTCTAATATGGCTTCCCCTCTGGTCGGTTCATGAACCAGCTGCTCCAAGAAGCAGTCATTTATTTCATCTAGGAACTTTATCTCTCTAGCACAGTGGTTCTCAACCTTTTTTATACCATGACCCCTTTTACCGTTGGTCAACTTGTGGTGACCCCCAATGATAAAATCAAATGCGTCTCTCTTCCTTTACCGTTAACGCATTGTCGCTGTAATCATTTGTTGAATTATTAATATATTACAGGCCTTTGCAATATGTTTTTATTTATAAAATACTTATTTAAACCACAATAATTAATCACAAGTAACAATATTTGATTTCAAAATTATGATGATTTTGTAGTCAAATCACTAATATGAAATAAAATTATTTTTTCTACCTTTGTTGTCTGACCAATTTATTCTCTGATCATGCTGGTCCCGATCTGAGGCTTCTGCTTTCCTGTCTTCTCTTAGCTCTCTTTCTGTGGTCTATGGTCCATCTGCCATTTCTTATCTCTTTCGTTTTCTTCACTTCTTTCCATCAGCCTATTTCCAGTCCCAGTAACCCTCCCCAGTATCAGCCCCTTTCCAGTCCTCACTCCCAGTACCTTCCAATGTCAACTTGCATTCCCATGACTGCCACTGATGTCCATTCCCTTCCAGTCCCCCTCCTTCCCCACTGACCAGTCCCCTCTAGTACAAATACCATGGCAGCCCCTCTCAGATCCACTCCCTTCCAGTTCCATTCTCCCATCCCCTTGTATCAGCCCACTTGTAGCCTTAGCCCCCAGTTTTCTTCCAGGGCCAGCAGCTCTATCCTCCCCTCCCCACAATCAGTCCATTCCCAGTCAAAGCCCCCCAATCAGTTCACTTCTAGTGCTAATCCCCCCTCAACCCCATTACCAGTGCTAGGCTCCCCTAATCAGCCCATTTCCAGCACTAACCTCACCGATCAACTCATTTCCAATGCTAGACCCCCATCAGTCCATTACCAGTCCTACCCCCCTTGATAAGTCCATTCCCAGTCCTAGCCTTCCCTAATCAACCCATTACCAGTCCTAGCCCCCCCATCTGCCCATTACCAGTGCTAGCTCCCCCATCAGCCCATTATAATCCTAACCCGCACTGTCTCTCGCTTCTGTCCAGCATTTATCCCGTCTGTCCAGTATATCCCCCTGTCTCTCCCCTGTCCATGCCAGCCCCCTCCCTCCCTCCAGTTCTGCCCCATCCTTCCATCTGTCCATGTCAGCCCCCCTCCCTCCACCCATCCATCATCAGCCCCCTTTCTCCCTCCCTCCCTCCATATCAGCCCCCATCCTTCCATCTGTCCATGTCAGCCCCCCTCCCTCCATCCATCCATATCAGCCCCCTTCCTCCCTCCATGTCAGCCCCCATCCATCCATCTGTCCATGTCAGCCCCCTCCCGCCAGCCATCCATCCATATCAGCCCCCTTTCTCCCTCCCTCCCTCCATGTCAGACCCCATTCTTCCATCTGTCCATGTCAGCCCCCCTCCCTCCATCCATCCATATCAGCCCCCTCCCTCCCTCCATATCAGCCCCCATCCTTCCATCTATCCATGTCAGCCCCTCCCTCCATGTCAGCCCCCCTCCCTCCATGTCAGCCGTGTTGCAGGTTCCCTGCCCCCTCATCCCCTCTCCCCATGTCTGCCTCCCTTCTAAAGCAGCCGCGGCTCCCTGCCTCTTAGGGAACCGTGACTGTACCTGTAAAATCGTTGCGGAGCCCTTCCTGTCTCGACGGGCTCCGTGCAGCATTGTCCCGCCTCCAAAGGAAGTGGTAAACAACTTCCTTTGGAGGTGGGACAATGCTGCACGGAGCCTGTTAAGACAGGAAGGGCTCCGCAACGATTTTACAGGTACAGCCACGGTTCCCTAAGAGGCAGGGAGCCGCGGCTGCAGAAGAAGGTGGTGAGTTTGCCGGAGTTTGCTGCTGCCGAGAAGCATACTCGGCAGCGGCAGCAATTTGTGCGCGTCTTAATTTTTTTTTTTTAACTTAGTGGAGGCTAAGCGACCCCCGTTAAATCCTGTGGCGACCCCCATGGGGGTCGCGACCCACAGGTTGAGAACCACTGCTCTAGCATGTCCTGCCGTGACACACTGACCCAGTCGATAACGGAGTAATTGAAATCACCCATTATTATTACTGGGCTGTAACTTTGTTAGCTTTCTTGATTTCTTCGAGCATTTCATCATCCATTTGTTCATTCTGGCCAGGCGGTCGATAGTACACCCCCACTGCCATTGCCTTCCCCTTTTTACATGAAATTTCAATCCATAGAGATTCTACAGCAAATTTTGTTTCCTGCAAAACTTAAATCCTTTCTGACTCAATGCCCTCTCTAACATAGAGCGCAACCCCTCCACCAATTTGATCAGCTCTATCATTATAGTTTGTACCCAGGTATCACAGTGTCCCACTGGTTGTCCTCCTTCCACCATGTCTCTGATATTCCAATCATATCTAATCTTTCATTTAGTGCTATATATTCTAACTCTCCCATCTTATTTTTTAGACTTCTAGCATTTGCATACAAGCATTTTAGAGACTGTATTTTATTCATATTAATTTGGCTATTGGTAGGCATGGGTAATTTGGCATCTTTAAGCTCTGTCTGCTCCATACTCGAGGGCATTTGGGCTACTTTACTCTTTTTTGGAACCTCTCTGCTTTTGGTAGTATCCTTCAAGGATACATTCTTCCGAACCATCTGCTCTTGGGCGACTGTCGGCTTTCCCCTATTATCTAGTTTAAAAGCTGCTCTATCTCCTTTTTAGTAGTAGTAGTAATTTTTAGGTGCCCTGATAAAACCTGTTACTCAAGAATGAGTTAACAATGTTTTGTATTAGCAACTAGTAACAATCCTTCTGTAAACACTAATAAATCGTTAAGGGTAATTAACAAAGTCACATGACTCATTTTGCACTTAGAAGAGCACAAAATAGAGCTCTCTAACTAGACCTCCACCACCGAGAGAAACAGACTAATACATCACGGTTCTGCTTGAAGAGATAGGCACTGCAGGATCCGAGTCAGGGTCCAAAGCAGGCAAATCCAAGTAGGCAGATGAGCAATAACACACTCTCTAGCTTGTGAAGGGAGCCATACAGGGTGCTAGGAGAAAGAGTACAGAGAGCACCTTAGGTGCCTGCAAGAGCCTTGGCTCTTTCTACAATGGTGATGGACCTGCCTTGGGTGGCATGCAGTATCTCTTTAGTAGTGCAAGTAGTGCTGAACACATTAGGTGGCAAAAGGCAAAAATGCCCCAAAGCTTTGTCCATACAAAAGATTGTTATTGTTTCTGCAGAATTGTTATCTTAGCCTTGCCCAGTTTTTGGGTTGGTTACTTCCAGAACTCCGCCAGGTCTCTGGGTGAATCAGAAGGCAGCTTTCAGAAGGTGGTCACCCTCACAATAGGGTCCATGATGAGAGGTGGAATATAGAAACAGATGACTAGAGTTTCAATACATTGTTGCAACTTCAAAGTCTGTTGAAGCAGCTCTGCGGATGAGAAAGGCCTAGAAATTTGGTTCTCTGCATGTAGACAAAGCAGAGAACAATGGTCTTCAGTATCTACTCACACACAGTACCTGATAGGCAGTGATTATGTAGCATCAGGAGGTCTGAGCCCTCTGTAGCAGGATTCCATGTTTGGTTTAGGCTATCACAAGCAGGCTTTAGGCATTAGCCTTGCATCCTCTTGCTGACACTCCAGTTCTCTTTCTCAATAGCAGGGTAACCCCCTCCCCTCAACTGGATCCTAGAGTTCTCATCCTTTCCAGGCTTGACCCACTCTTTCTTCTTCACTAAGGTTCCTGCCTATCACACTTGTGCTGTTTATGCTGGCAAGCAGAGGCTCAACATTACTTGGTCCTAAAACCCATCTTGCATGCTTTCCATTCCTTATCTTCCTGCTAAACTTGTCCAGATGAGTGGATTATGCTGCCTTGCAGCCGGTGGAGGCAGACTTAGCAACTTTTAATAATGTCATCAATCAGTATATCCTCTGGTGCAACACAGAGAGAAGCCAGTATTTCCTGGCTCCTGGAGATGATAAGTTGTGTGGACTGGTGCAGCAGCACAGATAGGCCTGATTCTCCCATCCCACACTGTGGTGTGGTGTGGTGTGGTGGTGGTTGAGATTGAGCTTGGAAAGGCCCAGTGTTCCTCGGAGCGCAGGTGCACCCATGTCTGTGGAATGGACAGCCGCTCTATGTCAACACTTTTCTATGGGTTACTAGCACTTATTTATTTAACTTCTCTTCTATACCGCTTTCAATATTATCAAAGCGGTTTGCATTAAAACTCAACTTCCTAATCGTCCCTCCAGGCCAGTCCAGGAATCCAGATACACATGGGTAGTCGCCGTTCTCCGGCAACTGAGAACTGAACATGTCAGGATTCTGAGAACCCAGTAGAAGAGCTTCCCCTCGGCCCCATCATCCAGTCTCTCAGTTCTCAGCAGCTAAAGAAGGAGCTCCCCTGGCATCTGGTGTTAGTTACTGGGTTTCTAGAGTCTTAAGTGTTCAGGTATTTAAGGTTTTGGATAGTTGCAGAGGAGCCTTTAGTCCGTTTGAAGTGCCTTGCCAAAAAAAAAAATATATATATATACAGTATATAAAGCCTTAATGGGGCAGCTGGGGGAAGCAGAGCCTGCCTTCCCGTTTTGCTCGGGGTTAAACTACCTGGGTGTCCCAGGTCCCTTTTCCCCTCCTCTGCATAGGGACCCCGGCTTCCCTTTTGGCTATGGAGGGGGGGAGTCCCGGAACTCTCGGTGTGCTGTGCGTAAGCTTTTGAGACTAGGAGGCTTTTTGGTTTACCTTGCGAAGTGCGGTCCATAGCGGTCCTGAGCAGGGGGAGAGCGTCTAGTGGTAACTTGAATGGGCTCGGCCTTCTGCTCGGGGGTAGTACTCCTTGTTTCCCTCCCTCTTCTGGTTGGAGCAGCTTCATAGAAATGAAAGGACTATGCATGCTGTCCCTGTCTGCACAGTGTGCTGTATGTGGGAGCAGCTGCAGCGTCGCTTCAACAGGTTTGTGCCGGCGCTGTTTTTCGTTGGGCCAGCAGTTACAGCAGGTGCTTTCATTCTCTGTCTCTGCAGTGGTTTTGGGGACACAAAAGGAGCGAGAATTAACTGAAGATGCTGTGCCAGATTTGGTGGGAACCACAGCCATTTCTGCCGGGCGGCCATTTCCATGGAGACAGCAGCTAAGCATGGGAAAAAGAAAAAAGCAAAGTTGGCTTTATGAAAAGTAGCTGCTCTGATGTTGTGATCTGCCTCAGAGTTGTCAGAGGGGTTTTTCTCTCCCGATTTCATTATTTCTTTCCACAGGGCATACTACTTAAAGAGAAAACAAGTCCTGGAGGGGAGTTCTCCTAGCAAGCATGACTGTTTTGGGTTAGAGAGGCCTCAGACTGGGGCAGAACCTTTGTTAGAAAATGCAGGTGTTAAGGACAAATTGGGGGATACTGAAGCTTGGCTAGCTCAGGATTCCCCATGGTCACAGACCTCAGAGGATCGGGGAGAGGGTCCCTCAGACCTCTGGGGGGAGTAGGCAACTACAGAAGTGGAAGAAGTGGGTACTCTCTCCGGGGAAAATCACAATGTCTTCCGAGTGTTTCATAAGGAGGAGTTAGCAGCACTTATTGCCCATTCCTTGACGGCGCTCAATATTGTACCTGTCTCCTCAGCGGAAGAGCCCTTGGAGGATCCGCTCTTACAGGGGTTCAAATGAGCACAAATGTGTTTTTTGGTGCACAGGTTTATTAAGAAGATGATTGACGTGGAGTGGGAATTTCCTGAAGCCACTCTGCGAGGTAGCCGAGCCTTAGGGAAGCTTTATTCCATCCTGCTGGAGTACAAAGAGCTCTTCAGAATGCCCAAGGTGGATGCCTTGGAGTCGGAGGTCACTAAGAAGACCACCATTCTCGTGGAGGTTGGAGCAGTCCTGAAGGACTTGCAGGGCCGGAGGTTGGAGTCGCCGCTTAAGCAGGCATATGACTCCAGTGTGTTGACTCTCCAGATAGCTATTTGCAGGGCCTACATTTCCCAAACCTCCATTCGGTGGATTCAGGAGATGGCACCGGGGGGGAAGGGGGGCGGTGGAGGGGTCAGGAGAGCTGGTAGCAGAGGAAGGTTGCAGGCTGGAATCGGCAGCCGCCTACATGGCAGATACCTTTTACGATCTCATTCGGGTAGCCTCTAAGACCATGGCTTTGGTGGTGGTGGCTCGGTGGTTTTTTTGGCTCAGGAATTGGGCGGCAGATGCCTCCTCCAAGTCAAGATTGAATAAGCTCCCATTTAAGGGCAGCTGCTCTTTGGGGAGGTATTGGAGAATATAGTAAAGGACTTGGGGGAAGGTAAAGGGGTCCAATTGCCAGAGGATAGCCTAAAGTGACAAAGACAGGGGCTCCTCAGCAGAGTCAAGCTAAGGACTTTTGGTGCTTTTGGGGGGGGGGGGGCACGCTTCTCTCCCTTTCAGAGAGGCCGTTTTGCTTCACGCGGTTCCTCCTTTCAGGGTCCCGGGGATTTGGATGGGGTTTCTACTCCACCTCCTTGGATCAGAACAAGAAAACACAATGAAGACAAGTAAGCTCAGGCGGTGCTATGAGTAGGAAGTCGGCTACAGCAGTTTTATGCTGCCTGGGTTTCTCTCACCAAGAAAAATTAGTGAATACCCTCAACTTATATAAAGGATAAAGTCCACTTCTCAAATACTGTTTGCTTTTCTTAAAATTATTGTGAAACCCTTTTTTTTGACTTTTTTTCATGTACTTAAAATTAATAATCAGCATGCAAAGGAACCCCTGGTCTCAGACTGTAGCGGCAACGTGTTTGTACAGAAATAATTCTGAGAGACGTCTGCCGATATGTTGCATCAATGACCCGTTTTTTTTAAAGGGTTCTTGTTAGGACTTTCCTTGATATTATTTACAAAAATTGAAGAGATTGTGCTTATCTTAAAATAATATCAAGGAAAGTCCTAACAAGAACCCTTTAAAAAAAACGGGTCATTGATGCAACATATCGGCAGACGTCTCTCAGAATTATTTCTGTACAAACACGTTGCGCTACAGTCTGAGACCAGGGTTTCCTTTGCATGCTGATTATTAATTTTAAGTACATGAAAAAAATGTCAAAAAAAAGGTTTTCACAATAATTTTAAGAAAAGCAAACAGTATTTGAGAAGTGGACTTTATCCTTTATATAAGTTGAGGGTATTCACTAATTTTTCTTGGGGAACCAAAACCCTTACAAGATACGACCTACTGCATAGTGGGTTTCTCTCACGACCGACCAGTGGGTCTTGGAGCTAATTCGGGAGGGGTATGCTCTCGAAGCCTTTGTTTGCTCGCCTTGCAAGGCACCCATGAAGGCCGAGGCGGTTCAGATAACACTCGGCCACCTGCTACAGTTGGGAGTGGTAGTTCGGGTACCCCCAAACCAGTGCAGATTAGGTTGATACTCCATCTATTTTGTAGTTCCCAAGAAGGAGGGAGATTTTCGCCCTATCCTGGACTTCAAGTACATGAATCAGACATTACGCATTCCGCATTTTTGGATGGAGACCTTAAGATCCGTCATATTAGCAGTGCGGCAGGGGGAATTCCTCATGGCCTTGGACTTCATGGAGGCTGGCTTACATATTCCCATGAGGCCCGAACATCAGCAATACCTGAGGTTTGCAGAACCGATGGGGGTACTTCCAGTTTTGAGCCTTGCCCTTTTCTCAATTATTCAATAATCTCATGGATAATTCACAATATACATTTAATATACTCAATCTAGAGAATCTCACAATATAGATATAATTTATACAATCTAGAAGTTCCCACAATTTCAATTTTTTTTCAAAATAATACAAAAATCTTTTTTACATCTATCAATATTCCTTAGTTCATCACATGTATGATTTTCAAATTTAATTAATCCATATTATTTAAAATTACCCCAGCATCAATTTGTAATCAGTTTTCCTCAATCAAAATCTCTTTCCCTTAATCTAGAAATGTATTCATATTGATTAGAAAATCACACATGCGATCTTTTAGTATTCAATTTAACAATTAACCTTTAAAAATACCTCAACATATGTCATTAATAAATACTCTAATCAAATATAATGAATATTCCCTTTTATTTATATAAAAATTCCTAATTAAATGTTACTCTCTGTTTATGTAGGATTCCAAAATCTCATAACCCACAATCAGTAGAACCAATGCCACTCGATCTGGGAATTTAACTCATTCAGTTCCACACTCTTCCAACGGAAAATGAATTGTTGTTCCCTATGGCACAATAACCGTTGATTTTTATATTATTTTGAAAATATTTTTGAAATTGTGGGGACTTCTAGATTGTATAAATTATATCTATACTGTGAGATTCTCTAGATTGAGTATATTAAATGTATATTGTGACTTATCCATGAGATTATTGAATAATTGAGTATAAAAATATTAAATATGATAGTTTTTAATAAATTTAATAAATTGGTAAATCAATAAAAAATATTTTTGAAACACACTTGGCTAATTTATACATCCTTGTGGTTTCAAGTTAATAATGTATAAGTAAATTGAATGAGTCATTATAAGATGGTTTTTTGCATTGTGGGTATATACATGTATTGATTATTTGCAAATTAGTCGTGATTTATTATGTGTTATAATTGGAATATATATGCAATTGAATCTTAATTGGTATTGCTGACAGCTGAAACTTGGCCAAGTCAGGTCTGTACCTTTGAAGGTTTTACGAAATAAAAGGTTTGTTTTTAAGAGGTGTGGCCGTGTCCTCCCTGCGCTATTCTGTTGACTCCTTTTATTCCAGAGTCACTGGCTCAAGACCAGCCTTTTGTCAAAATAAAAAGGCCATTTGGACTAAGCTGTGGTCTGGTGTTGAATGCAGAAGCGTATGATTGCCCTGTTGGCTCTACACATCACAAGCTTTGGCAGCAGGCAGGCTGACTTCTGTATTGGAGTCCGTGGATCCTGGTAAAGTGAGAACCTAGCTCTCATGTATGTGAGACCTCATAGTGCAAAAATGAGGCCTTCAAGTGCTTCACTTGATGACCACTCAGGAGGGGAGAGTAAGGGGCTTTTTCAGCCAAGGGAAGGTCCTGCGGATGACACAGACTTGGATGCCCTACTCCAAGTGGCCTCAGTTATGGTTGCTGTATGTCTCCCTCCCTGGCCCTTGATGAGCCCATCCTTTGCACAGCTTTCGGGACCTGGTGATTCTAGACTCAGTGAATTTTCCCTCACAGAACATGGTTCAGAGATTCTTTATCCAGGCACTCTGGTCTCTCTCACACAATCGCATGAAAAAGGCCTACAAGAAAAAAAAAAGCAGCAAGAAACACTGTGAACTCCTGCTAATGATGGCTGCTAGCCCCTTCTAGCTTATGGCCTGAGCTCCCATTTAGAGCTACTTGGGAATGGTAGTAACCTTCCTGCTTTTGACTTGGTGGGCCTTTATGTCCTTAGCTTATGTTAGAGCCCCTTGGACAGTCTGACTAGACAGGGGTTTGGCCCTGAACTCTCAAGGATTGAGTAGCAATCTTGTTGTGCCATAGGAATTGCCTTTAAGATTGTTTTTTGGTGGTGCATCTCTTGTGTTGCTGCCTTCTTAGATGTGAAGCAGTTCTATCTGCCTGTGTGTCCTGGTTGGGTCTCGAAGGCTCTCTCTGAGGTTGAAGACACTGAAAGGGGCCCTTCCTTGGGCCTATGCGTACGGTCACCATATAGGGTTAGCTCCTTAGTGTGACTTCCTTGAGACTTTACTGAACTTCAACAGATTCTTCGCTTGGATATCTATTCCGTCCTTCTAAGGATGCTGCTCCTCTTTTTCATCCTGACCAGATTTTGTTCTCATGAAAAAATCCTAACAGGAATAAGTAGTTTAAAAATATACAAAAACAACCACCTCTACTGCTAGGTACGTATGACCTAGATTGGCCACTATTGGAAACAGAATACTGGGCTTGATGGACCTTGGTCTGACCCAGTATGGCATATCTTATGTTCTTATGTACTGATTGATAGCAGTAACTCACTTTATTCATGTTACAGTCCAAAACATCAAGAAGTTTTTATATTTGAAAGGAGAAAAGACTTCAGACACTATGGGTCTGATGCAGAGACAGAATTACCGGGGTTGGACGTCCTGATAGGACATCCAATCCCCGTTCTGGCCCGGCACTCAATCCTGAGTCCAGCCCTCCCTGCACGTTCCGAGGGGTAGTGCAGAGAGCATTGGATGGGGGCGGGCTGAAGCACCCAGACGTACAGGGCCCTGTACTCCAGTGGTGGAGAGATAGACGTGGGACTTATTGCACCTCAGAGGTGGAATAAGTTCTACTGACAGCGGGATTTGGGCCAGGCATCCCCACCAAACTGGCTGGGCAGATGCAGGGGTGTCCCGGTCCCGACTGCCCACGCCGAGGGTCGGGTGGCGGGAAAATGAGGGTTTCTTCTATTGCAACATTCCCACTCTCCTACTGGACATCCCAGTTCCATGGGAATGGGACACCATGGCACCAGCAGGAGCATAGAGTGGGCTGGACGGGCAGTAGGGTGGATGTCCTGTACTGCTGAATCGTGGCTATACTGGGCCTTCTAAGTGCCTGATCCTGCAACCACGGGACCGTCTAGCTCCTGTGGTTGCAGAATCAGGTACAATTTGGGGCCGTCCATTTTTTTGGACGTCTGCATTGCCCGGATGTGCCCCTGTTGGAATCGGGCTCTGTATCCTTTGTTAGTTTCTAGGGTTATTTTTAGTATCAGTCATTGATCTAAAAACCTCCTCTTTTTTAAATTCTATATTTAATATTATAATAGTCTTTTTCAATTTTTTATTTTTATTTAAAAAGTTACAATCACTACCCTCTTTTCTTATCCCCAGTAACACAGCTTTACTTTCTCTAAATTCTTCAGATATCCACTTATCTGAGAGTTATTGAAGTCCAGTAGCATCTGATGTAATAAATGCAGAGAGGAACAGCAGTCTCTTGTCACGCACAGGCTCTTCTCATCCAACTATCAGCTCTCTTTTCTCACAATCATCCCATCATGAAAAATCCTTTCTGCCATGAGCTGTCATCATCGGCGTGGACACCGCTGACCTTCAGTCTAGCTGCACTTTCTCATTTGCCACACTATATTGAATCCACTCCTTCGATCTCAAGGTTTACAAATGTAATATTTATTTAGAGAAAGTCAAGCAGTATTAATGGGGATAGGAAAGTGGGGTAGTGATCCTGACTAGGAATGCAACAAATAGGTTTAAACAATTGCAACCCTCCTGCCTTAATCGCTGAGCTAGTTGATAAAATGGTCATCCATAGAGTGAATAGAACCCACTATGGAACCTCTTAAATAGAAATTCAAAAAAGATTATTATAATTTAAATATATCATTAAAAATAGGAGTTTTTAGACCAATGATTGATACTAAAATTATCACAAGAAACTAACAAAAAGGGATATAGTGTCTGAGGTCTTTTCTCCTTTCACTTATAAAGTTTCTTGATGTTTTGGACTGTAACATGAATGAAGAGTTACTGCAATCAGTCAGTACAGACTTGTTCTGCCTTCCTTTGGTGAAGGATCTTTTGAAATGATCCCTCGCTGCATTCTCTAGACATAGAAACATAGAAAAATGACGACAGAAAAAGACCACATGGCCTATCTAGTCTGCCCTTCCATATCACCCACTACAGCAGTTCCCTTTTTTCCTTAGAGATCCTCTGTGTTTGTCCCATGCTTTTTTGAATTCAGATACTGTCCTCATCTCTACGACCTCCACTGGGAGACTATTCCATGGATCCACCACTCTTTCCGTAAAGAAATATTTCTGCATTTCACTCCTGAATCTATCCCCTTTCACCCTCATCCCATGTTCCCCCTTATAGCAGAACTTGCTTTCAATCGAAATAGGCTCTTCCCCTGTGCATTTATGCTACGGAGGTATTTAAAAGTCTCAATCATATCACCTCTATCCCACCTTTCCTCTAAGGTGTACATATTAAGATCCTTAAATCTGTCCTCATATGCTTTATAATGAAGACCACTAACCATTTTAGTAGCCACCCTCTGTACTGACTCCATCTTGTTTATATTCTTTTGAAGGTGCAGTCTTCAGAATTGCACACAATACTCCAAATGAGGTCGCACAAAGACTTATACAGAGGCACTATCACCTCCTTCTTTCTGCTAGCCATTCCTCTCTGTATGCACCCAAGCATCCTTCTAGCTTTTGCTGTCGCCTTTTCTACCTGTTTAGCTACTTTAAGATCATCAGACACAACCACGCCTAGGTCCCGCACAGCCACGCCTAGGTTAATGTGGAGGGTGTTGCTCAGATGCATGACAATTGCTGCTCCTCCTCGCTGGTTGGATCTTCCTCTCATCCTCGGTGGTCCGAGGAAAGAACTGGCAGAGGTCCAGTCCTCTATTGTCTGCCAGAGGCCATTGGGTCTGTGTACATTCTGGCTGGTAAGTGTGTTCTGGAGTGGATCAGAGTTTGCTCCTTCGGGTGCTGGCCTACTAGGCAGAGTCCGCTCTGGTGTCGTCCAGAAAAATTCTTTAAGGTGGCTTCCTGGTCTTTGTTGAATGCTTTTATGAAGCCCTATAGGATGTTTGTGGGACTTGTACAAATGGCATCTTCTGACAGGCTAGTCTATCCTGAGTGTCATCTTCCTCCCATCCTGGGTCCTTATTGCTTATCTGGACTGGTCTAGCAGGATGTTAAGGGAGGATAAGTTTTATATTTCTGGAAGACTTTCTGCAGGTTTGGAGGTCTAGCTTCTGTTAAAGACTTAATTAGTCCTATGGTTTGACTCTAGTTTCATTATAATATGAGAGTCAAATACTTGCTTACACTGTTTGTGGCAAAGTTGTGGTTAATAATGTTTTTAGAGTTTTTTCTGTCTTGCTTTCTGCTTGAAAAATTTCATACTAGCTCAGTGCTCAGTGCTACACCAGAGGATGTCCTGAGTGATGACATCACAGAAAGTTGCTCAAGTCTGCCTCTACCTGTTGGCAAGGGAGCATAATCCACTTGTCTGAACTGGTCTAGTTGGATTCAAGGAAAGTAAATGATCAGGTATGTAAAATTGTATCCTTTATAGTAGTTTCAGCCTCACAGGAAGAACTGTCACACGCCCTCTTGGACCCCACTGCACTAGCTCTTCTACAGACTGACTGATATGGGCCTAGCTCTTATCTCTGATGAAGTTTCAGTCTCTTCTGGATCTGTGCAGGTCAAATGTAGCAGCCTTTTCTTCTGGTCAGCATGGATAACAGCCTCTGTTCCCCTTATAGGCCACGCAAACAAATTCTGCACATACTCTGTTAATTCTAAAAGCAGTTATTGTCTCAAATGTTTTGTGTAACTTTCCTGTGAGTTTTGTACTTGATTCTTTGGATGATAGAATATATTTTTAATTAATTTATATGCTAATTTTCTGCTGCACAGCTATACAGAATTCTCCCAGGAGTTCATCTGATGCACTCACCTTCTCCACCATGTACTCACCCAACCTAGAAATATGTTGTTGCACTACTCAGTTTTTGCCTCTGTGGGAAAAGGAGAGGAAAATGTGTTGAGGCAATATTAATATTTCTCATCCCATCACTGGGTCTTAATGACTGCTCCTTACCACCTCTGTGCATAGCCACTGCTGCTGCTTTGACTTTGCATGGCTTTGTGAATTTGAACCTTGTGGGGGTGCCAATACTCTGATACTGTTCTCAATAAATAGAACATGTGTGTATTCTTCACAGAACCCTTCAGGGCTGTAGAGGCTACAGTGGCTGGGCATGCAGCTAGCAGGCAGCGAGAGGTGGTGTGGACCCATTTGAGAAATATTGCACCATAGTCCATAGTATTTATATGGAATTGTCAAGTCTTTGCACTTAAGCTAGCTAAAATTAGATTGTATCTAAAAAGGGATTTTACTTTTCACACTTTAACAGAGCAGTTCATATAACTTGTCCAGAATGAGCTCGCTTAAAAAAAAAATCTTGTGACTCTGTTAAGATTCCTCATGAGTCCTTTGTTTCAGTTTTCAAAATGTTACGTGAAAATGGCTTTTTCCATCTGAAGTATTTATTGAGGTACGCATTATTGTAAAGTATGCAAATCATTTCACTCTATATTAGTAGTAATACTAAATCAGAACTGATATTTGTTTTTCACATTAGTGTTTATCTTTGTAGTGATTTTTTTCATGTCTTATTTGTTTTTTCCTTATCCTGCTAGACTAGTTGATATGAGTTGGTTATGCTCCCTGGTCAGCAGATAGAGGCAGACTTGAACAGCTTTCAGTGATGTCATCACTTGGCATGTACGCTGGTGCAGCATTGAGTGAAGCCAATATTTGTCTGCCTCCAGCAGGTGGCAAAGTGTGTGGACGGGTGCAGCAATACAGATAAGCCTGACTTTCCAGGCCAACACTATTAAAATGTGGTCATTGTGATTGAGTCTGGTAGGACACAATATTACTCAGAGCAGGGTACACCTTTTATAGCCTGGAGCAGACAGATGCCCTGTTCCTAGAATTTTTCACGGCTTCTAGCACTGGTGGGGCAAAAAGGAGCAGAAAGACCCCAGGGAGTCCCTAGGAGTCTCTGAGTGGGGTTGGTATATTGAGCTCAGGTCCATCTGCTTGATAGGTTGTTTTGGAATTTTGGGGGTAGTTTTTCCTTTAATTATGATTCCTCTTTCTGCCTATTATTTTCTATGGGACAATATTTGGCCCTCTTTGCTGTTTAATAAAGCAGTTTCAAATAAAAAAATAATAATTTGGGCCACCTTCGTCAGCAGGGCCTATGTGGGTAGCTGGAGAAGCCCTGCTCTATTCTGGTTTCCCAGGCCGGCCTGTTGGGTGCTGAGATTTCCTTCTCAGATTTCCCTTTTTGCTGCAATGATGCCTTTTATCACAGCCTGTGCCTTTTTTTATTCAGCAGGACTTTTCATGGTCTGGGCTATTTTTCAGCGGTGCCTTTTTTGCAGCCTATGCCGTTTGTGTCAGTGGGTCTGTTTCCACTCGATGCCCCTTTTATTCCCGGCGGTTCCTTTTTTTCATGGCCTGTGCATCTTTTTCTCAATGGACCTCTTTCTTTTTGCTGCATGGAGCATGTTCCATATGGCCACTACCCAGCATTGTGCCTCTTGGTTCTTTCATCAGGCCCGGTCTACGTTGAGCTCCTTTCTGTCCTCAGTGATAGGGATGCCAGGGCCCAGATTTTTTTTTCAAAGGCCCAATACCATCGCTGATATCTCTTCTGAGCATAGTGTGCTGTTCCCACCTAATAGGCTGGCGGCCCTCTGGGGGACCTGCCAGATGTTCAGAATCAGGGGTGCAAAGTTTTCATGTTCTGGTCAGCAGCCCCCCTCGAGCACCTTGGAGCCCCTGGGGAGGTCCCTTCCTGCTGGTTTGGAGCAGCAGCGGCTGGAAAAGCTTATGGGCTGTATTCTGTTCTTTTTCCTGTTTAATACCCCACTTTTCAGGGGTCCGAATTTCAGCCTTCCCTTATGTTGGACCTTGTGAGCAGTAGAGCCTTAAGGCCCCCATGTCTTTATTGTTCCTTATCATCACTCCAGTCTAGTCCTGAAACCTTTGGGGTTGTGCTCCTCTTCCAGCAGCTTGGAGACTGAGAAACATCATTTTTTCCCTGATGTCACTGGTATAAATATAGAGGAACCACCTCCTCACTCCAGTTCTCTCAGTCTCCAAGCAGCTGGAGGGTGGTGAGCTTCGGGGCTCACTGAAGGAGCAATTAAGGAAATTAGAGAGAGTTAGGATTAGGATTACTTTAATATCTATTGTAAAATATAGCATTCGGGTAATGTTAAGGTTGGATAAATTCAGTTTGTTATTTTAATAGCCTCTGGTTCTTTAAATTTTTTTGAGCAATAAGGCCCCCTCCTCCCAGGTTGCTATACAGAGGTCAGTGAGTCAGGACCGCAGAGGCAGCGGAGTGAGGGGGAAGGAGGCTCCGGTTCCTGATCCCATGTAGATGGGTGAGGAGCTGGTGCTTTAGGCCCTGTAGCGCGCCAGAAGTGCATTCCTGTGAGCGCTCAGGGCTGTCGGCGGCAACGGCAGTAGAAGAGAGCTGTGGGGGGCAATTGGACATCGGAGGAATCCTGCGGAGGTCTGGTGCAGCGGGGAGAAGTGCTTCCATCCCTGCGGGTAAGCGAATAAAGCCGCCGTAGAGCTGAGCACACTGCCGCGGACCGGGTGTGACAGAGAAATTCCAGCCGCGTGGTTTCAGCGCGGGAAAAGCAGTTTCTGAAGACAAACTTCTACGGCTCCATTTTCAGTGCTCGAGCTTCATTTTTGATATATTTCTTCAGAAGCTAGGTAGTACAGGGGCAAAGAGTTGATCTGCATATTTGTGGTGGTTTTTTTTTTTTGAAAAAAAAAAGCCTTTTGCAGAGTGGGTGTCGGCTGCTTCAGGAGAAGCTGACAGAGTTCAGAATCCATATTGCTGCAGGAGTTTTCACCCTAGAAAGGCAGGGGGCAGCAGGGTTCACTGATTAGATTTGACGGCAGTGATGCCCTCAAAGACGCTGTGCGTTCTGTGCGGTACAAAAATGGGGGCAGTTTCAGACACAGGAGTGTGCAAAAGGTGTATGATGGAGGCTGCCACGGTGGAGCACGCCTTAGCGGAGGTGGCCAAGGGCACTCAGAGTGTAGTAGAACCTGTTGTGGAGCCGGGGTCCCCAGCAGAGATTTCGCTGGAGCCCAGGCCGGGGCCTTCCTCTGTTCTGCATTTTCCTTCTCGTATGGCGCCGTTGCCAGGAGGTTTGGAGGCAATTTTCTCCCCGGAATTTGTTACGCTCATTCAACAGGCATTTGGGGGAGTGAAGAGGAGCTTCCCAGGGCCTTCTGCGAATGCAGAGCCAGCGGAGAAGGGGCCGGGGGGCCCTTTGGTGGTAGGTTCAGCTAGGATAGCTGCTAAAAAGGCCAAGATGGATAAGGACATGGATCAGTCAGTGGCGTCCGAAGTGTATTGTTCTGAAGAGGGAGATCAAGACATGGAGCTCGAAGAGGAGTTTAGAAGAAGGAGAAATCACGGAACAGGAGGATCAGGCACGCGTAGTCTGCATTTTCCGTAGAGAGGAGTTGCCAGCCCTCATTTCGGAGATGCTTAAGGCGCTTAATATGCCGGCAATGGCGTCGGCGGAAGAAGCGACCTTGGAAGATCCCTTATTGCAGATGTTTCGGAAAACTCAGCGTTTCCGATTCACAAGGTAGTGAAGGAGATGATTCTAGGAGAATGGGATTTACTGAGGTGGGACTCAAGGGGTCCAGGGTGATGGGCCGTCTGTACCCGTTGGTGGAGCAGGATAAGGAATTGTTTCAGTCCCCAAGATGCAGCGGTTACCAAAAAGACGACCATTCCGTAGAGGGTAGCGCGGCCCTTAAGGATATTCAGGATAGGAAGTTGGATTCCTTGTTGAAGCAGGTGTTTGACGTTAGTGCACTTTCGATTCAAGCGTCTATTTGCGGAGCATGGGTCGCTAGAGCCTGTTTGCGTTGGGCTCAAGGGATTCAAGATGATCCTGTAGCAGTAGCGTCCATGGAGGCGGCCATAATAGAGTCGAGCTCTGCTTATTTGGCAGACATCCACTATGACCTTATCCGGGGATTATCGAATAGTATGGCTTCGGTTGTAGCAGTGCGCAGGTATTTGTGGCTGCGCAGCTGGGCGGCGGATAGCTCGTCTAAGGCTAGGTTGAGTAAATTACCGTTCAGGGGGAAAGCTTCTGTTTGGTGAAGATTTGGATAAGCTGGTGAAGGATCTGGGGGAGTCCAAAGGGGGTCGTCTCCCGGAGGATAGGCAGAAGCAAGGACGGGCAAATATCCCTCCTAAGGCTCCGTCGAGGGATTTTCGGCGTTTTCGTTCCTCTAGATTCAACCAAGGTCAGAGGGGGGCGTTTTCCCTATAGAAACCAGAGCTTTCGGGGATTCCGGGGAGCAGGCAGAGGTTTTGGGGCCTGCTCCTCAAGTCTTCGAAAGTTACAATGAAGTGAGGGGGACCCAGGTAGGAGTGGTACCGGTAGGGGGGTGGCTACGAGAGTTTTTCCCTGCCTGAGTCCAAATTACCTCAGACCGGTGGGTTCTGGAGGTGATTCGAGAAGGATATGCTTTGGAGTTCCTCCATCCAGTCTCAGACTCGTTCGTTCAGTCGCCCTGCAGAGCTTATCTCAAGATCGAAACCATCAAGCAGACGGTAGAGCGACTGGTAGCGCTCAGGGCAGTGGTGCTGGTTCCCTCAGACAAATGCGGTTCCGGTCGGTACTCCATTTATTTCGTAGTGCCGGAAAAAGAGGGAACTTATCGGCCAATTCTGGATCTCAAGAAAGTAAATCGCTGCCTCCGAGTGCCTCATTTTCACATGGAAACATTGAGGTCGATCATAGTAGTGGTAAGAAAAGGGGAGTTCCTTACATCCTTGGACTTGTCGGAGGCGTAACTGCACATCCCAATTCGGCAGGAGCATCAGAGGTTTCTCAGGTTTGCGGTTCCGATGGGGCATTTTCAGTTCCGAGCATTGCCTTTCGGTCTAGCAACGGCACCACGGACATTCACCAAGGTGATGGTGGTGGTGGCTGCAGTGCTAAGAAAAGAGGGGGTCCTGGTACATCCTTATCAGGACGATTGGCTAATTCAAGCAAAGTCAAGAGCCAAAAGCGAAGTAGCCTTGGCCAGAGTAGTTGCGGTCCTTCAAGACCTAGGTTGGGTAGTAAATATGGCAAAGAGCACGTTGACTCTGTCGCAGATGCTGGAGTACCTAGGAGCAAGGTTCGATACAGAGGTGGGCATAGTATTCCTGCATCAGCATCAGGCAAAAGCTGTGTGGAAGTTGATACGCAAGTTTTTGAGCTGAGCGGCTCCCATGGCCTGGCATGATCTGCAGGTACTCGGGACTATGGCAGCAATGATAGAGATGGTGCCGTGGGCGAGAGCTCATATGAGAGCTTTGCAGAGAGCGTTGTTAAAACGCTGGTCTCACCAAAGCGACACTCTGTCCCGGAGACTGCCCTGTCTGATGGAAACGCATCAGGCGCTGAGCTGGTTGTTGCGTCCGGGGAATCTGGAGAAGGGGATGCCCTTGGAGACGCCCGATTGGATAGCCCTTACAACGGATGCCAGTCTGCTAGGCTGGGGAGCTCATTGTCAAGGAAGATTCGCACAAGGGCAGTGGTCCTCTCGGGAAAAGCTCTGATCGATTAACAGGTTAGAGCTCAGGGAGGTAGCATTGAGTTTGTGTGCGTTTCAGCGGTTTGTGTGCGGAAAAGCAATTCAAGTATTTTCAGACAACGCGACCGCAGTAGCCTACATCAGTTGGCAGGGAGGTACCAGCAGTGTGGCAGCCGAGGCTGAGCAGTCGTTCGAGTGGGTCGAACTGAACCTCGGAGCTCTGTTGGCAGCGCATGTGGCAGGGGTAGACAATGTTGAAGCCGATTTCTTGAGTTGGGGGAATGGATGCTTCACCAGGAAGTTTACGAGATGCTGGTACGGCGATGGGGGTCACCAGTGATGGATCTGATGGCAACTTTCCGGTCCGCAAAGGTCAGTCACTTCTTCAGCAGAAGGGAGAGAATGTCAGAGGGTCTGGATGTTCTTATTCAGAGCTGGCCAATGGATCAGCTCTTGTACGTGTTTCCGCCTTGAGTTCTGATAGGCCAGGTGGTGCAACGCATCGAGCTACACAGAGGATTGGTGGTTTTGATCGCTCCGGATTGGCCAAGGAGGCCTTAGCATGCGGATCTCAGGAGACTGGTGGTGGACATGCCTTGGTGTCTACCAGTCAGGAAGGATCTATTAGCCCAAGGCCCGCTGTACATGCCTCAGGTGGATTGATTCTCACTTACGGCCTGGCTATTGAAAGGGCAAGGCTGAGGGCGAAAGGATATTCTGCGGTGGTAATTTCTACATTATTGAAGGCATAAAGAAAAGCAACTTCATTAGCGTATATTAGAGTATGGCGTATTTTCGAGGCTTGGTGTGTGGACAAAGAGTGTGAGGCGTTGAGGGCTTCAATTCCTCAGATTCTGGCATTTTGACAGGAAGGCTTTCAGAAAGGTTTAGCAGCCTCGTCGTTGAGAGTTCAGTTGGCAGCGCTTTCCTGTTATAGATTTAAGATAAAAGGAGCAGCCATGGGGTCGCACCCGGACGTCAAGCGTTTTTTACGGGCGGTATTGCTGTTGAGGCCTCCATGTCGTCAGGTAGTTCTGACCTGGGATCTGTCCTTAGTTCTGGAAGCGTTGCGGCGAGAGCCGTTTGAGCCTTTGGCTAGGGCGTCTTTGAAGGCCCTTACTCTTAAGGTGGTCTTCCTGTTGGCAATATGTTCGGCCAGGAGGATTTCAGAGTTGCAGGCCTTGTCATGTCGAAAGCCCTTTCTCTCTCTCATTTTACGATTCGAGGGTAGTGTTGCGGCCAGTTCCGTCCTTTTTGCCAAAGGTGGTTTCGCCATTTCATATGAATCAGGTGGTGTCTTTGCCAGTCTTCGGAAGCAATTCAGAGTTTTCTTCGGCGGAGCGGCTTCATTTATTGGATGTTTGTCGGGCATTGAAGAAATATATTCGGCGGACGGCAGATTTCCGGAAGTCTGATGGGCTATTTGTTCTTTTTGGTGGTGCAAAGAAGGGTGATGCGGCCTCAAAGGTGTCCATTGCCAGATGGATCAAGGAGGCAATAGCGTATCTGTTGAAGGGAAAACGGGTTCCAGAGGGCCTGAAGGCTCATTCAACTAGGGCTCAAGCGGCTTCCTGGGCTGAATACATGTTTGTGCCAGCAGTGGACATTTGTAAGGCAGCAACCTGGTTGTCCTTAAGTTCTTTTGTAAAGCACTACCGTCTTGATATCCAGGCAAAAAGGGATACCTGTTTTGGTACAGCAGTGCTTCAGGCTGGGGTGGAAGGTCCCGCCCGTTGATGGGGGTCACTGCTCTGTAACATCCCCAAAGGTTTCGGGACTAGACTGGAGTGACGATAAGGAAGGTGAAATTAGACTTATCTGCTAATTGTTGTTCCTTTAGGAACTCCAGTCTAGTCCCGTATCCCGCCCGGGAGTTCATGTATGGATTACAGCCTGAAGCAAGCCATTTATCACGGGTAAGCAGAATATAATCCTTTTGGGGTTCAGAGCCCTGCAGAGAGTATCGGTTCTAGTGAGTGGGAAAAGGAAGGCGCCTGGCTCCATAAGGGGGGGAGCGGGCCTAAAATGCAACCCTTTCCAGGCCGAGCCCAAAACTCTCGGGATCCAAAATTCTGACTAAATATTCCTATCAAATGGTATATAATACATGACAATAGCAGAAGGAAAATCACTATTAGAACATATTGAATAAGATGGGTACAATTTTCCTGAAATATGCAAAATTTAACCCGGCTGCAGAATGTGGATTAAAAATTTAAAGTAGGCCTTCAAAGGGTTAACCAAAGTTAGGATAGTGTACGGGCATTAGTGCGGGAAGGATATATATATATATTGTCATGAGGCTGGAGCTAGAGAAGAAACAATGTTGAAAAAAACTCCTGATTTTCATGGAACTCAGAAAAGGCAGAGAGCGCAGTTCCAGCGCAGCTCAGCCAGAGGGCGCATGAACAATTACACAATACCTGAAGTAACGTGCTCTAGCATTGATCACATTAGTAACAAGCAGTTTCACCTGTCCTCAAACTCAGAACGTGCAAACCAGAAATCCCTTTATAAAGGAAACCAGATGATCAGAGGAACAGGCAGAGGCAGGAGCAAGATCCAGAGAGGCAAGAGCAAGTGCTGGGGAAGTGGCAAGAGCGAGGTCAGAAGGACCGGCAGCAGGAGCAGTGAGAGAAGCCTGGAACAGGAAAGCTTCCAGGTGCAGCCAACTCAAGGAGACAGAATCCAAAAGAGGTATACTCAAAGGGATAAAGTCCAGAGAGGCCAAAGGTATGGGAACGGAGTCCAAAGCCAAGCAAACCAAAGAAGCAGCTTGCCTGATGAAAGCAGCTCTCCTAGCCCAAGTAAGTCTCCTATGCTAAACCAGAAAGGCACAAGGAAAGGAGATTCCTTCTACAGTGATACTTTTGTCAAGAAACACAGAGAGTGGAAATCCACGTCAGGTTTTCCTGGTAACTCTGATTGTAGAGCAGTACACAGAACAGCTTGTCAGCCTGAGAAGCTACGTCACAAGCTGAGTCCTGGGTGTGGCAGCCTACAGAAGCCAAGGTATGAAAAGCCTTTCAATATAAGGGAAAGTTTAAGTGATGAAAACCTTATGCAAATAGATAACCCTCAGAAAGTTAGAAGAAGTAAATCTAACCTTTTAAAAGCACTTCCCAACAGTGTGCTAAGGAAGTTGTATGAGAAACAGAAGGACCCCTGTGAGGAGTTAACAGATACTGAAGACAGTCATAGCATTGAAGAAGGTAGTGACCCAGAGTCAATGGACTTTGATTGTGAAACCAGTGTTCCCATTCCTCAGAGTGAACCAATGGAATGTAACTTTTGTTCAAGAACTAGCTTGATTGCCTTGCTAGATGTATAGAGAAAAGAGAACTCTGCATATGGTGAAGTTGATAACCATTTGTTTCCTGATGTTAATTTCTATTGATTTGAAAGAAGCCTTAACCCAGATAAACAGTTAATTGTGAAGCCTACAACCCTTAACTGTTTATATCACGGTGGAACCTTTTTGTTAGAGGAAAGAATTACCTTCATTTTCTTTTGTGTCTTATTGAACCTAAGCATTGACCGGGGAAATAAAGCCTTATTACCCTACACTTTGGCGTAGATTGTTCTTTACAAGGAGTTCTGCACTACAAGGACCAGAATCCTCTTGGTCCGTCAGCTCAACCACTCCTTAAAATAAATTAAATGTCACCGGACGCCCTTATTTCCTATGCCAGTAGGGGCGCCTGGGGACTATATATATATATATCGGCATCTTGCTTAGTTCCGTTTAGTTAAAATTGTTTGGTTAATACTTAGTTGTTGCTTCGGTGAGTGTGCTTTGTCAATAGGTTACTGGAGTGAGGAGGCGGTTCCTCTGTATTTATACCAGTGACATCAGGTTTAAAAAAATGATGATTCTCAGTCTCCAAGCTGCTGGAAGAGGAGCACAACCCCAAAGGTTTCGGGACTAGACTGGAGTGACGATAAGGAACAACAATTAGCAGGTAAGTCTAATTTCACCTTCTCTCCCATTCCTCCAAGAGTCCCACCGTATCCCCTTCTGGGTTGACCGAGAAGCTCAGGGAAGTCCTTTCTTCAGAAAGTAAGTCTAAGGACAGGGTGACTCCCTGATGGCAGGCTAGGATCTTCATGATCTGCCTTTTTGCAGAGTGATCCTTTTTCTGCCCTCTTGGGACTATATAATTGGATTTGATAGAGCCTACCCTCAGATGAGCTTAGACCCTCTTCCTTTCCTGGACATTGTCGGGTGTCCAGCTGCAGTCATTTCGCCACTTGATCCAATGCAGATAGGGTATCAGGGAAAAAAAAACCTGATCTGGGCCCTAAGGTCCTGTCTCGACTGTATCCTTAGCCTAAGGATGAGCTGGATAAGTCTTTGGGCTCCTTGTGGGTGGAGCCTTCATCATGACTGTGGCAAGTTGCACATCCATTCCTGGGGGGAGGCACTGCACTCGAGTCTCTGGTTTGGCAAGTCAAGACCCTTCTAAAGAATGCTTTAGTGGCTACTAGTTTAGACTTAAGCAAGCACTGTATGCAGAGTTGGTGCCAAGCCCTCTTATGTTGGATCCAGCCGCTGGCAGATAGCCTAGATGTTACGAGGTTTAAAGCGGACCACCTAGCTAGTTGGTTCCTCTAAACCTTGATCAGAATCTAATAGCCAGTTGGTAGCTCTGGCTCTGTGCTTAGTCGACAGATGCTACCTCCAAGCTGTGGCTGAGCAAACGATGCCTTAAGAGATGATTACTTTTCAGGTTGGGCCTGGTGACATAGTGAAAGTCTTTGGGAGGCTCACTGATGGATATTCCTGGAAGATAGACCTAAAGGTGCCAGGAATACCTCTTATGCGGCCATATGTAGAGCCTCATGTTGCTTTTGAGCACCTGAGAGTCTGAATAAGGCCTGCTCATTCTTTCTCCCCCATGGCTTCTTTGGGAACCAGTATTCCTCCTCACTGAGTTCCGGTGGTCCCTTCCGAGGTGCAGTCAGTTGGGGTATGACGCTTACTTTCTCTGAGACCACTGTGTCCTTGAGGTACTCTATTATGGTTGGTGATATATTTGCTTCTCTTGCAATGTTCGAAGTAACTTTTCAGTGCCTCTTGCATTTGAAGATTATTTTACCCATGCCCTCCGTTGAGCAGGGCCAAGAGTGTTATTCCATTGAAGTAGTGATGCCCAGGAAGGGAGGTTCCTTCAGGCATATCTTGGACAAGAGGCAGTTATTGTCAACTTCCGAGTCCCTCATTTCTGTATGAGGACCTTTGGGTCTTTTGATTCATTCAGGCACAGGAAGTCCCTCACCTCCCTGGACTTCACCAGGGCATATTTCACATCCATATGTGGAAGCAACTTCGGTGGTTTCTCTGCTGCTGCTGCATTCTGGGCCGGCTATTTCCTGTTTTAGGCCCTTCTCTTTGGCTTAGCCAATTTCCTCCTTACCTTTTCCAGGAATAATGGTGGTGGTTGCAGCATTTCTATTCAAGAAGGAATCTGGTTTTTCCCATACCTGAATGTCTAACTGATCCAGTCAGACTCTTTGGGGAGATCCAGAGATGGCATAGATCTGTTGGTTCACTAGCTGGAAAGGCTGGAGTTGAGGTTCAACTATCCCCAATAGTGATCTGCTTTTTTCACAGGTTATGGACTGCCTGGGGGCTCTGTTCCACACACTCCTGGGTCACAATGGAGAGATTTCTTATGTTTCAGAGCCCATTCAGGGAATTTTATAATCAACCAGTTCCACAGACTTGGGATTACCTTGGGTCAATGGCATCGACCATGGAGCCAATTCTATGAGCCAAGGGCACTCTTGTGCCTACTGAAAATGCATCTGCTAAACCTCTGGTCTCCCTGTCCCAATTGTTTGACCAGGCCTTTCCTCTCCCCAGGAGATCAAGGAGCAGTTGAGGTGGTGGTTGCAGTTCTTCCATCTGATAGCTGTGATGCCGTTGGAAGCACTAAATTGGGTGCACACTGCCTGGGTCAGTTGGCCTAGGGTTCTCTAGTCTCTTCGGGAGGATTCCTGGGTATTCATCCACCTGGAGGGGTTCAGGACTCGCCATGGGCAAAGTGATCCGGATGTTCTCAGATGGTGCCACATCAATGGCATATGTCAACCAATATAATGGAACTTGCAGGGTTGGAGTGGCTCTTGAGGTTGTGGAACTGTGTTGTTGGGTGGAGAAACGCCTGATTACCCTGTCTGCAGTGCATGTTGCAAGCAGAGACAACATGCATGCCTTCCTATGGAAAGCAATGTGTATAAATGCCCGTAGCATGGGAAATAAGATCCCTGATGTTGAAGCTTTGGTGGGAGTGGCTGACTTGGATTTAGTGGCAGTTACAGAAACATGGTTCACAGAAAACCATGACTGGGATGTAACTATACCTGGCTATACTTTATTCAGAAAGGACAGGGTAGGAAGAAGGGGAGGAGGAGTGGCACTATATGTAAAAACTACTATTAAAGCTTTGGAATTACAGAGCTTAAAAGGGAGAGAGGAGGCATTGTGGGTTAAACTAGAAAGAGGGAAAGAGAAATCTATTTGCATTGGTGTGATATACAGACCTCCCTCACAAGAGGAAGAGGTGGACAGAGAGTTAATTGAAGACATACGCAGCATTGCTAGGAAAGGGGAAGTGCTACTGATAGGAGATTTCAATATGCCAGATGTTGATTGGCACATTCCTGCTGCAGTATCATCTAGAAGTAAGGAGATCCTGGATTCTCTACAGGGAGAACTATTCAGGCAATTGGTAACAGTCCCCACACGTGAAGGGACCATACTGGACTTGGTGCTTACCAATGGTGAAAGTGTTTCTGATGTTGTAGTGGGAGATCATTTTACATCCAGTGATCACCAGATGGTGTGGTTCAGTATTAGGACTAGGGCTGTTAGAATCCATTCCAAGGTGAGGATCTTAGACTTTAGGAAGACTAACTTTGCGAAGATGGGCCAATACCTCAGGGAGTCGTTAGTGGGATGGGAACAGCTGGGGGATGTAGAAAAACAGTGGGCAAAACTGAAAGGGGATATTTTAAGGGCAACCAACCTTTTTGTTAAAATGGTAAATAAAGGCAAAAGGAAAAGGAGACCGCTATGGTTTTCTAAGGAAGTAGCTGAAAAAGTGAAGAAAAAGAGGGAGGCCTTCATGAAATGCAAGAGATCACAGAGAGAGGAAGACAGGCATCTGTATTTGGAAAAACTTAGAGAAGCTAGCAAAATAGTCAAGAAGGCAAAGATTCAAAAGGAGGAGGAAATAGCCAATGCAATAAAATGGGGGGGGGGGGGGGGGGAAGAAATTTTTCAGATATATTAGTGAGAAGAGGAAGGACAAAAGTGGTATTGTCAGACTCAAGGGTGTAGGGGGGGAATATGTAGAAGCTGATAAGGATAAAGCGGAATTGCTTAACAAATATTTTCGTTCTGTGTTCACAGATGAAGAACCAGGAGCAGGACCTCAGAAAACACCCACAAATAGGAAGAGAAGCGAGGGACATCTTGAACAATTTTCAGAAGACTGTGTTCGTGAGAAGCTAGCTCAACTTAAAGTAGACAAAGCGATGGGACCGGATGGGATACACCCTAGAATACTGAGGGAACTTGGGGACGTTCTAGCTACTCCACTGACTGACCTTTTCAATGCCTCGTTGGAGTCGGGAGTGGTGCCAAAGGACTGGAGAGAGGCTCATGTGGTGCCTTTACACAAAAGCGGAAGTAAGGATGTGGTTGAAAACTACAGGCCAGTTAGTTTAACTTTGGTGGTGAGTAAATTATTGGAAACGCAGCATGGATTCACCAGAGGCATGTCTTGTCAGAAAAATCGGATTGATTTCTTTGACTGGGTGACCAGGGAGTTGGACCGAGGGAGAGCTCTAGATGTGGTGTATTTAGATTTCAGTAAAGCCTTTGACACTGTTCCTCACAGGCGACTTATAAACAAACTGAGCACCCTAGGGATGGACCCTAAAGTTACTGCTTGGGTTAGAAATTGGTTGGGTGGGAGGCGACAAAGAGTACAAGTAAATGGAGCTTACTCTGAGGAGAAGGATGTTACCAGTGGTGTGCCCCAGGGATTTGTCCTTGGTCCGATTCTTTTTAACATCTTTGTTAGTGATATAGCGGAAGGGCTGTCGGGTAAGGTTTGCCTCTTTGCAGATGATACCAAAATCTGCAATAGAGTAGACACCCAGGAAGGTGTAGATAACATGAGGAGGGATCTAACTTGTAACATAGTTTTATATTTCCTTTTATGTTAAAACTTGTAACATAGTTTTATATTTCCTTTTATGTTAATAACCCTCACATTGTTTTCCATTTAACCTAGTTATTATGTAACCTAGTTTATGTTCACCTAATATTTAATGTAATTCAATATTGCACTGTTCTGCTATATTGTTGTTTAAGTTCCTTGTAAACCGCCCCTGATCTCTGGAAGGGGCGGTATAGAAAAGCACTCAAATAAATAAATAAATCTAGCTAAGCTTGAAGAATGGTCTAGAATTTGGCAGCTGGGATTTAATGTTAAAAAATGTAAGGTCATGCATTTGGGCTGCAGCAATCCAAGGGAGCAATACAGTATAGGAGGTGAAGTACTTTTGTCCACTAAAGAAGAGCGGGACCTAGGCGTGGTTGTGTCTGATGATCTTAAAGTAGCTAAACAGGTAGAAAAGGCGACGGCAAAAGCTAGAAGGATGCTTGGGTGCATACGGAGAGGAATGGCTAGCAGAAAAAAGGAGGTGATAGTGCCTCTGTATAAGTCTTTGGTGCGACCTCATTTGGAGTATAGTGTGCAATTCTGGAGACCGCACCTTCAAAAGGATGTGAACAGGATGGAGTCAGTGCAGAGGGTGGCTACTGAAATGATTAGTGGGCTTCATTATAAAGCATATGAGGACAGACTTAAGGATCTTAATATGTACACCTTAGAGGAAAGACGGGATAGAGGTGATATGATTGAGATGTTTAAATACCTCCGTGGCATAAATGTTCAGGGAGAGAGCCTCTTTCAATTGAAAGCAAGTTCTGCTACGAGGGCACATGGGATGAGGGTGAAGGGAGATAGATTCAGGAGTGATATGCGGAAATATTTCTTTACAGAAAGAGTAGTGGATCCATGGAATAGTCTCCCAGTGGAGGTGGTAGAGATGAGGACAGTAACTGAATTCAAAAAAGCATGGGGCCAACACAGAGGATCTCTAAAGGTTAAAAGTGGACTGTTGTAGTTGTTGATATGGAAGGACAGACTAGATAGGCCATGTGGTCTTTTTCTGTCATGATGTTTCTATGTTTCTAAATTGGAACTCCATGGATTCAGGCAAGGGGGAGCTCGGCTGTCACATGTGCAACCTCATAGTACAGAGTGGGGGTCTTCCAGAGTTCAGCTTGATAACCTCTCAGAATAATACCAACGTGGGAGACTGTTTCAGCTGTGGAGAAGGATCAATGAATGGCAGCCTTCGATGACCTACTTCAAGACTGGCCTTGGAGGGCAATTCTGTAGTTCTCCCTCCCTAACCCTTGGTGAGCTGTCTTCCATAGAGGGTTTTGTCCATCCGGGTCTGGTGAGCCTATTAGCAGCCCGGACTGGCCTCATAGGTTGTGGTACACAATTCTTTTGAGCTTATTGGCAGGCTCCCCCTTCTTTGCTTTCTCAAGAGAAGGGCCTGTGGCAGCAGAGGCTCTTGGTAATAGAGGATTCTGGCCCCTTCTTGCTTATGTCTTGGCCTTGCAAGATGTAGGCTTTCAAAAAAAAAAAAAAAAAAAAAAAAGGCTACGATGGAGTGGAAGTAGACAGAGAGCCTTTATGTCTTGTAAAGGTCTAGAGAGTTTTTGAGAGTTGGTTGTATTCTACATCCATGGAAGCCAGAAAGGAAGATATTGTCAGTTTGGTCCTGTTTACTATTCAGCCTGGACCAGATCTTCTTTCTGAGAGTCAGGCGTTTGGGTGCGGTCACTGGTTGTTTCACATGTTAATGGGTTTTCAAGGTCCTTGAAAAGGGGAGTATGTGCCAAATTTTGCAGAGCCTGTTTGACATACCTTTGTGGTATTGCCTTCTGGCTCCTTGGCCGCCTGGCCAAGAGTGGTGGTAAAGGAAACTCTTAAACGCCTCCTGCAGTTGCAAGCTATTATACCCCTACCCTCCACAGACCAAGGTCAAGGGCAGTATTCCTTTTATATTATGTTATCCAAAAAGGGAGGGTGTTTCTGATCTGTTCTGTAGAAAGTGCTCATCACCATGTTCTGCATGGAGACCCTTCAGTTAGTCATTGTATTGGTTTATCAAGGAGAGTTCTATCCTCCTAGAACCTTTCTATAGTATACTTCCATATCTGGAGCAACATCCAGCAGTTTCTCTGCTTCTGTTTCCTGGACCACCATTTTCAGTTTTGTGCCCTACCTTTTGGGATGACCACAGCACCTCATACTTTCTTATTGTAGTGGTGGTATTCCTGCACAAGCTGGGTATCCCGGTTTATCCATACCTGGCTGGCTGATTCATTCTTTCTTCATGGAGAAATCCAGAGCGGACATAGCTGAGGTGATCCAGCGGTTAGAGAGGCTGGCCTGAGTGTTTAGCCACTCCAAGAGCAGCCTGGTCCTCTCACAGGATTGAATATCTGGGTCCTGCATCAATATCCCCTTAGTCAGGGTATTCCCTCCCTGGAAATAGTTGGAGAGGATGTATCTACTGCACAGGGCAGGCAGATCCCAGGGCTTGGGACTTCCTGTAACTCCTGGGCTCCATGGTGTCAACCCTAGAACTGGTTCTTCTTTCAAAGGTCGCACCATCTTTTTCATCCTCTTCAGCAGTCCAGCGAATGGACAGGTGGCAGTCATGTCTTCCTTATCATCCCTCCAGTCCAGCAGTCCCTCATCTCTGAGTAGTGTACCTCTTCCAGCAGCTTGGAGACTGAGCATGTCATCTTTTGATGACCCTAGTACTAATTCCGTGGGGTCCGCCCACCATCTCCAGTACACTCAGCCTCCAAGCAGCTGAAGGAGGTAGTGAGCCAGGGTGCTGGGCTCATTGAGGAACAACTAAGGAGCTTTGTAGGATAGTGTTGTTCTTCTTTTATACATCTTTTATTTGGGCTAAGGAGCCTTTGTTTTTTTTCTAGCTTTAATTAAAAAAACAAAAACAAAAACATAAACGAGAATAAGGGGGCAAGAGTGCAGAGAGAGCTGTTCTTAAACGGAAAAGAGACCCTTACCCTCCCCTTGGCTGATCAGGGTGTTGGGGAGGCCGGTAAGAAATACGGGGAATTGGCAGCTCCCGAACCCACTAATCGGGTGAGGAGCCGCCCGATCACCATAGCACGGCAGTGTGACACAGACTGTCCCCAGAGGCCCTCTTAGAGCCGAAGCCACAATTTTTCAGCTAAGCTCTACAGGGCCAGCAGGAAGACAGATTGTAAGCGGGAGCTGGCGGTAGGTACCTGGCGGGCCTTGGTGGAGGGGCAGGCGGTGCCGGGGCTCTATTGTTCGCTGATAATCGAAGAATAGGAGCGGGAAGCACGCTAGAGGCCTGGTTAATGTCGGAAGCCTACACTCCAGGGCTACGCGGGAAAGGAAGAGCTTGTGGCAGTTTTTTTCTTTCGCATGCTCTCCTGCTCACACAGGGTGACTCTGTTGGCGTAGAAGTAATTACCACCAGTCCCTCCGTTGTGAAGGGAACTTAGGGGCATGTTTACTAAAGAACGCTATTTGCGCCGTGTCCCGTTATCGCGCGGTAAGGTACATTACCGCGCGATAAAGGGACGCGGCGCAAATAGCGTTCTTTAGTAAACATGCCCCTTAATTTACTTTAATTTAATTTGATTTACTTTCTTTTATTTTTGCAGGCTCTCCTTGAATAGTAGTAAAACAAAACAAAACAGAAAAACCTGGAAGCAGGGGCTGCTGCCTATTGCGCTCTAGTGTCAGCAGGAATTTTACCTCACGGACTTCTGGACAGGGTGGAGTCAGGCCAGCCTATAATCTGTGGTTTAACTCACGGTATGCCTGCCAGTGTTTGGTCTTTGGGACCCAAAGGGGGGCGGTTTCAGAAACAGGCATTTGTCAGGGGTGTGCGCAGGAGACCGCCATGATGGAGCAGACCCTGTAAGACTGGATGGCGCAGGACAGTACTCCCCTGCTGTCTTGGGAGGGATTGCAGATGGTGAGTACTGCGCAGGCCTCGCAGCTGAATTCTTCTGCCCCCCCCCCCCCCCAGCCATTCCGGGTCCTTCCACGTCTCAAGCCTTGAGTGAGGTGGGAGTCCCCGGCTTTTTCTCCCCGCAGTTTGTTCTCCTTCTCCACGAGGTGTTCTGTTTGCACCAGCAGGGGGCAGTGGGAAGTCCCTTGGTTCCGGGGCGCAGTGCCAAGAGATTGCTGGATCAAAGTGAGGGAAAGCTGGGGGCAGGCCTGGCGAAGAGACTCAGGCCCGCGGTGGAGGAACTGGGACAGTCCCCATTGTCCGTGCTCCTCAGAGGAGTGGACGACGAGCTAGAGATGGAGATGGATGTGACGAGGAGTTGGAAAAAGGGGAGATTCCAGAGCAAGAGGATCAGGCGCAGATTGTGCGTGTTTTTTGCCGGGAGGAGTTGCCGATGCTCATTGTGGAATCCTTGAAGGCACTGAATATGCCCGCCAATCTTTCGGCAGAAGAGGAGTCTCTAGAAGATCCGCTGCTGCAAGCTGTGTGGAAGATGCAGAAAGTTTTTCCAGTGCATAGAGTAGTCAGACAGATGATTCAGGATGAGTGGGATCTGACGGAAGCTGGCTTTAAAGGGGTGAGAGCCATGATGCGCCTCTATCTGCTCTCGGATCAGGATCTCTTTCGGTCCCCGAGGATGGATGTGGCAGTATCCGCGGTTACCAAGAAGATAACGATCTTGGTGGAAGGTAGTGCAGCGCTTAAAGATGTCCAGGGTAGAAAATTGGACACCTTGTTAAAGCAGGCCTTTGATGTTAATGCCCTTTCGTCTCAGGCCTCCATCTGCGGAGCCTGGGTGGCGAGGGCCTGCCTTTGCTGGGCTCAGCGGGCGCAGCAACAGGAAGACCCAGACCAGTCGGGGGAGGTAGCTAGATTGGAGTCGGGGGGGGGGGCGGCTTATCTGGCAAATATCCACTATGACCTCAACAGGGGCCTATCTAAGAGTATGGCCTCGGTAGTGGTGGCCCGCCGCTATCTGTGGCTGTGGAATTGGGTGGCAGATAGTTCCTCCAAGACCTGGCTCAGCAAGCTGCCCTTTAGAGGCAGGCTGCTTTTCGGCGAGGATCTGGTCAAGCTAGTCAAGGACTTGGAAGAATCCAAGGGAGGACGGCTGCCAGAGGATAAGCAAAAACAGGACATTCCTTCTCCCGCGTCCAGAGGTCCGCTGAGAGATTTCGAGAGGTTTCGTACCTCATACTTTACCCCATTTCAGCGGGGACGATTCCCTTCTAGAGGGCAGGGGTTTTGGGAGGCAGGACAGGGTTTTCCTCCGTGGTGGCCTCGGGACACAAGAAATCCCAATGAAGCGAGGGAGGCCCAGGTGGCCCGTAGGAGGTTTGCTGCGGGAGTTCTATCATGCCTGGGACCAGATTACTTCCGACCAATGGATGTTGGAGGTCATTCGCGAGGGCTATGCCCTTGAGTTTGCATGGCATTTGAATGACGCCTTCATACAGTCTCCCTGCAAAGCACGCTCCAAGGCAATGGCGGTAAGGGAAACCTTGATGCGGCTGTTACAGCTGAAGGCCGTGGTCCTGCCAGACCAGTATGGCTGCGGTAGATATTCCATCTATTTTGTGGTGCCCTGAAAGGAAGGGACCTTTCGTCTGATCCTTGACCTCAAGCACGTAAATCGCTGCTTGAGGATACCGCATTTCGAATGAAAATGTTGCGGTCCGTCATAGTGGCAATAAGAAGCGGAGAGTTTTTAACGTGTCTCGATTTGATGGAAGCGTACCTGCATATTCCCATATGAATGGAACATCAGCGGTTCCTCCATTTTGCAGTGCCAATGGGACATTTACAGTTTCGAGCGCTGCCGTTCGGTCTGACGACGGTGCCATGCACATACACAAAGGTGATGGTGGTGGTTGTGGCAGCGCTACGCAAGGAGGGTGTGCTGTTGCATCCGTACCTGGATGACTGACTGATTCAAACAAAGTACTGGGAAGAGAGCCATCAGGTGAGGGCTCAAGTGGTACAGGTCTTGCAAAGTCTCAGATGGGTAGTCAACATGGCCAAGAGTCACTTGGACCTGTCTCAAGAGCTCGAGTACTTAAAGACGTGCTTCGAATTCCGGGTGGGGAGAGTTTTTCTACCAGAGCAGTGCATTTGAGGTCTTTGGAGTTTAGTGAGGCAGTTCCTGCGAATGGCAGAACCGACGGCATGGCATTATCTACAGGACCTGGGGACCATGGTGGCCACACTCGAACTCGTCCCGTGGGCAAGAGCACACATGTGCCCCCTTCAGAGGGCCTTGTTCTGGCGCTGGTCGCATCAGACCAGCCTTTTGTTCCACAAACTCCCCTGCCCCCTCAGTAGGCCAAGCAAGCGCTTCGGTGATGGCTTTGTCTGGAGAATCTGGAAAGAGGAATGCCCCTTGAGGCGCCATCGTGGATACCACTCGGGACGGATACCAGTCTGTCCGGTTTGGGAACCCATTGCAAAGGAAGCATTGCAAAGGGGCATTGGAGCACTCTGAAGTCTTGTTGGTTGATCAACAGACTGGAGATGCAGGCGGTGGCCCTAGCCCTCCGGAGCTTTGAGACCTTCCTGCAGGGAAAAACGGTGCGGCTCCTGTCGGACAACGTGACCACGGTAGCTTACATCAATCGGCAGGAAGGCAGGGCCACGCAGCCTTGGAGGGGGAGGCAGTGGCGCTACTGAGATGTTCGGAAAACCACCTCCAGGCATTGTTAGCAGCACACGTGGCAGGTGTCGACAACATGACAGTGGACTATCTCAGTTATGTATACGTGGACCCCGGGATGTGGCTATTCAACCAGGCGGTGTTCAAGCAAGTGGTGCGCCATTGGGGACACCAATCATGGATCTGATGGCAACATTAGAGTCTTCCAAAGAGAACCGCTTTTTCAGCAGACGTTTGTAACGGATATCGGAGGGCCTGGATGCTCTGATGTTGCAGAAGCCTATGGAGGGACTACTCTGTGTTTCCGTCTTGGGCCCTGATAGGCCGGGTTATGCAGAGGATCGAGGCCAATTGGGGGATGGTCGTCCTTATCGCCCCAGACGTCTGTGGTATGCAGACCTGGTGCAGATTCTAGCGGATCATTCCTGGTTTCTCCCGATGCGAGGAGATCTCTTGACACAAGGGCCGGAACTCATGCCCTAGGTGGATCGATTCTCACTTACGGCTTGGCTCTTGAGAGGGTGCAATTGAAGAAGAAAGGCTTCTCGGCCTCCATTATCTCCACTTTGCTGAAGACGAGGAGGAGCTCTATCTCGCTGGCCTATGTTCGAGTCTGGCGTATCTTTGAAGCCTGGTGTGTGGACCAGAAGATTCGGCTGGACATTGCTTCCTTGCCAGACATCTTAGCTTTCTTGCAGGCTGGTTTCGACAAGGGACTGGCTGCGAGTTCTTTGACAGCTGGTGGCGATTTCATGCTATCATGGGAAAGTCCAGGGGGTTGCATTAGGGAGACACCCGGACGTTGTTAGGTTCCTCAGGGTGGCGATCCACCTGCGCCCCCCCCATGACGGATGGTGATCCCGCCATGGATCTCAATATGGTATTGGGGGTATTATGTGGAGAATCCTTTAAGCCATTGAACTGGGCCTCTTTAAAAGATTTGACCCTTAAGATGGTGTTTCTGGTGGCTATCTGCTCGGCACGCAAGATTTTGGAGATGCAAGCTTTGCCTTGAAGGGAGCCGTTTCTCTCCTTTTCGAGAGAGAAGATGGTCTTGCGGCCTGTGCCTTCCTTTTTACCCAAAGTGGTCTTGACTTTTTATTTGAACCAGTTAGTGTCCTTACTGGTCCTAGGGAGCTCGAGTAGCTCCAACATCAGTCCGCAATTGCAACACTTGGATGTTCATCACATTCTGCGGTGCTGTTTGAAGAGGACTGTGTCTTTTCTGCAAATTGGATCGCCTGTTTGTATTGTTTGGAGGGCCACACAGAGGGGAGGCAGTGGCCAACCGTCTATTTCCAGATGGATCAGAGACGCAATCGCATCGATGTACCTCTTGCGAGGTAGGCAAGTGCTGACAGGGTAGCGGGCTCATTCCACGAGAGCTCAGGCGGCCTCGTGTGCAGAGTACAGTTTGGTGCTGCTGGTAGAGATCTTCAAGGTAGCACCCTCGTCTTCGCTTCATACCTTTGCTAAGCATTATCGCCTGGATGTCCAGGCAGGGGGGGATGCCTGTTTTGGATCAGTGGTGTTTCAGGCCAGTCTGACTGGTCCCTCCCATTAGTTTTTACTGCTCTGATACATCCCAGAAGTGCGGGACTGGACTGGAGGGACAATAAGGAAGATGAAATTAGACTTACCTGGCTAATTGTTGTTCCTTGAGGAACTCCAGTCCAGTCCCAGATCCCACCCCAAAGATTGGTTCTCGTTGACAGAAGCCTGAAGCGGAAGTAAGGCCTAGGGAGGCCACAAGTTCGGGGTGGGGGGGAGGGGATATTGGGGCTGGACCGAAGGTGGGTCTGTCTTGCTAGGGCATCAGGTAAGCCGGCTTAGTCGTGGTGGTGGGGGGGGGGCAGAGTGGAAGTGTTCCTTCTCTGAGACGGGGGGAGTGCTTTTTGGTATTTGTCAGTGTGGTATTCCTTAGATATGGTATTCTTTGTTGAAACTTCACTTCTTATTTGTTGCTCCTGTGAGTCTCCTTTCTCAATAGGTTACTGGAGATGGTGGGTGGATCCCTTGGTATTAGTACTAGTGTCACCAAAGGATGACATGCTCACTCTCCAAGTTGCTGGAAAACGTACACTATCCAGAGGTGCGGGACTGGACTGGAGTTCCTCAAGGAACAACAATTAGCAGGTAAGTCTAATTTCTTCTTCTGTTACCCACTGAATTATGGAGCTTACCTCTTCAGCATACCTTTTGGCAGGAAAGAAAGTACCAGAGGGGAAGTCCAAGCTCATTTAACATAGGCACAGGTCACAGAGTCTGTCTTAGACTTTCCAGAGGGCACTGGTTGTCCCCGAACACCTTTGTGAAACAATACAGGTGGGAGCACATGGTGCATTTGGTAGGGCAGTTCTCTCTGGAGTTTGCTTCATGTACTCTACACTGACTGTGAAAGAGCAATTACAGAAGTATTTTGTTTAATATGGTGCTGCTGTTACATGTTGTCTGATACAATATGTTTTATTATGTGTGTTTTTATTAAGTTTTTATTTTTAATTGTGTTTTGTTATTGTGTATGTGTTTGTGTAACATGTTAAGTAATTTAGTGATAAGTGTGAGATAAATGGAAATAACAAACATGAGTTCATTTCATTCATTTATGGCTGCAAATGGGCTTCTACCAAGTATTGAGTCCAGGAGTGTGAAGACATACGTAATCAAGACTATTTTTGGTTTCTTATTTTTATTTACTTTTTAAAAATACTTCTGTAATTGCTCTTTCATAGCCAGTGTAGAGTACATGAAGCAAACTTCTACTTTAATGTATTTTAAATTATATTGCTCAGACAGCAGAATGTGAAAAATGTACAAGGGTGTGCAGACCTTTGCAAGGCACTGCATTAGTTCTGTCAATGTGCACACTGTGAATATTAGTTTTTAGATGAATTTAGCTGTTACCTTTTTAATTTACGTTTGTCAATTTAAAAAAAACCTCTTCCAACCTTTATATACTTCTGGCTGTTGGTTTCATCATGCTCTCTTTATTAATTCTTTAATTTTTCCATTGCTTTCCCAAATCTTTCTTTCTTTCTTTTTCCTTCTTTATTACATATCCAAGTTTCCTGCCTTTTGCTGAGGATGCAGGAAATAAGACACTTGCACTTCCTCCCAAGGTTGCTCTTTTATATATTCTTCCCCTCTGTTTTGTTTTTCCTTCACCTCTACTCTTTTCTCTTTTCTTCCCCACCTGCTGTCATGGCCCGAAGTGTTAACCTAATGCCTCAAATTTCTAAGTGGTAATTTCTGATCATGCATAGGTCAGGGTGGGCATACAGCATAAAAGGAAAATGGGGTAGCAGTAATAGTGACACAGGTATAAGCAATAGGATGGCTATAGAAATTGAGAAATGGATAGCAGTGTTTGTATTCTTTAGTAATTATCTTGTGCAATGTAAAACTTGAATCTCTTGAATTTAACTTCCAGTATTTTGAGATTTATAATAAAATGTATTTTTAAATTGTTTCCTTGCTGTTAAATCTTTGCACTTAAGTAACAATGTCTAATAGCATAAAGTCATAAAGTAGTACACAGCTTCATGAATATTGCTTTATCTGATTACAAATAAAGTAAAGCTGGCTACCCTGAAATGTCAGTAAAAGCATGGGTAATGTTTTTTATATTGGAGAAACTTGATTCAGAAAACATAGCTCTTGAAAGCTGGTCACAGATGTATTAGTTAAGTAAAAAATAATATCTGTTTGACTTTTATTTCTTTGATCACAAATAAATGTTCTTGTCCTGTAGAGAGGAATATTGGACTCACAATTTTTTTTTCTTTTCTTTTTTTTGTTTCATAGACGTTCCAACCTCAGAACAACCTGAATTGTTCCTAAAGAAACTTCAGCAGTGCTGTGTAATTTTTGACTTCATGGATACTCTATCTGATCTTAAAATGAAAGAATACAAGCGTTCGACTCTTAATGAACTGGTGGACTACATTACAATAAGCAGAGGCTGTTTGACAGAGCAGACTTATCCTGAAGTAGTTAGAATGGTGAGTGTGTGCTTTTTTTTTTCTTGGGTGTATTTGTATCTTTCTTGTGTCAGTTATCACATTGTCTTTGCATGTTTTAGCAGATGGTGAAATTTAGACTTACCTGCTAATTTTCTTTCCTTGAGTCTCTCCAGTCCAGTCTAGATACCTGGGTTTTGTCCCTGCTCCAGCAGATGGAGACTGAGAACCACAGACTTCTGTGATGTCACCCCATAAGAGAGGTGATCTCATCCAGAAGCCAGTATGAGACTTACAAAGCAGAAAACCTTATTTAACAATTTGACTCCAGAATACCAGCAACTAACAAACTATATACAACCTGACTAGTTCCCCCCCAAGGAAATGGCCCAAGGGGAGCAATCCCTTTTGGAAGCAAAATGAGATGTAATTCTGACCCAACCTGAAGAACAGTGCCAAAACTGAACCTTCCAACCATAAGCAGCCAGGCTTCACTGCGCTGAATAGACGGGCAGGTTCTGGACTGGACTGGAAGGACTCAAGGAAAGAAATTAGCAGATAAGTCTAATTTCACCTTCCATAGTGTCCCTCCAGTCCAGTCCAGACTCCTGGAATGTATCAAAGCAGTAATTAAGAATGTGAGGGACCAGTGAGACTGGTCTGCAGCACCTGTGCACCGAAGCGTGCCTCATTGTGTGCCTGCACATCCAGATAGTAGTGCCGCACAAAAGTATGAAGTGACGACCAAGTAACTGCCTTGCAGATTTCCACTGGAGGCACAAGACTGAACTCGGCCCATGACGCAGTCTGCACCGTGGTGGAATGCGCCTGGAGCCCCACCGGGAGGGACCTACAGCACAAAATATAGGCTGATGCAATTGCTTTTTTCAACCACTGAGTAATGGAAGCCTCCGATGCGGCCTCTTCCTACTGCGACCCCTCCAAAGAGGAGAAACAAATGATCTGACTTTTGGAAGGTGCCGTTCATTTGACATAGATCTTAAGCGCCTGACTCACGTCAAGCTGATGCAGCCGGCCATCTGACAAGTCTGAAAAGGACAGAAGGACCACTCCCTGGTTCACATGAAAGGCAGACACCACCTTGGGCAAAAAGGATGGAACCGGCTGCAGGACTATCCTCTCCTTGGCAAAGAGCAGACATGAAAGAGCCTGCAGCTCCGAAATATGCCGTTCGGATGTGACAGCGACCAAAAACACCACCTTGATGGTAAGGTCCTTCAGAGACCTGGAAGCCAAGGGCTTGAACGGAACCTCTGTCAACACCAACAAGACCAGGTTAAGGTCCCAAGCCAATAACACTGAGCGCGATAGAGGATGGAATTGCTTCACCATCTGAAGAAAACTGGATACATCAGGGTGCACTGCTAGGGACACTCCCTGCACCTGCCCCTGATAACATGTCATTGTGGCCACCTGAACCCACAATGAGTTCAAGGCCAGCCCTTTCTCAACCTTGGCCTGCAGAAAGTAGAGAATATCCAGCACATGGCGTCTAAGGACTGTTTCCTCTATCTGCACCGTCAGATACTCTCCCTTGCGAACCACTACCATGACAGAGTGCAGAGTCTCCATGTGAAAGTGAGAAACCTGCAGCTCACGATTGACATACTTCAGGTCAAGGATAGGCTGAAAGGAAACCATCTTTTTGGGGGGACAACAAAATAGATGGAGTATCTACCTAGTCTGCGCTGGTCTGCAGGCACTGACACAACTGCCTGCAGCTGCAGAAGGTGTTGTACCATGTACTGAACTGCCTATCACTTGGCCGAAGGCTTGTAGGGTGATAGCAGAAAAGTGTCTGCTAGGGGACGCGCATATTCCAGTGCGTAGCCCTTGAATAAACTCCGATACCTGCTGGTTGGAGGCAAAATGGATCCAGACAGAGTAAAACTGACAGAACCTGCCGCCCACAGGAAGTACCCCTTCCTGAGCCCCCCCTCATCTTATTAGGGTTTCTTGGCGCCCCAACAGTCCCGTCTGAATAGCCACGACTGGCTCTGAGACCACCCTGAAAGGAATTTCCTCAGGGAGCATACCGTCCTTGCTGATAGAGAGCAAAGCGAATCACTCAGAAATGTCTGAAATCCTTTGACTGGCCACGTCCTGCCTGCCTGGTCTTCAGACCTTTGGACATCTTCCAGGAGCCTGGCCGGCTTAGGCCTCTCCCAAGTCCTTGGTTATACCTTAGACGACACATCCGCCACCCAATTACGCCAGAGAAAACTGCTCGCTGCCATAACTGGCGTCATACCCTTGGCCAAAGTCCTAAGGAGATCATAGAAGGCACTCCCCAAGTAGACCCATCCAGATTCCAACTTTGAGACCTCAGCTGAAGTCAACAAACCTGGATCAGTCGCTTCTGGTAATGCCTGTGTCCAACGCAAACAAGAAGGGCAACATAGGCCCTGCATACCGACATATAGAGAGCCAAAGCATTCACCTTGAACGCCTGCTTCAACAGGGTTTGCAACCTCTTCTCCTGCACATCCTTAAGAGCTGTACTGCCCTCTATCGGAATCATGGTCTTCTTGACTGCCAAGATCAGAGCGTCTACCTTAGGAACTTTGAGGAACCCCCCTTTCCGAGGCAGGAGCATGATACAAACGAGTCATAGTCTGCCTGCCCTTCAGTCCTGCCTCTGGCACTTCCCACTCCAACTCCAGCTGTTTGAGAGCCCAATGGATCAGAAAACTTGATTCCTGTGTCCTGTTGCCCTGAAGAAGCGGGTCCTCCAAGGGAATATCCTGCTTCAGAATGGACTGTAGGATGTTGAGTGCCACAAGGGAATACACAATGAATGCAAGGAGTTCCTCCCTTCTAAACACGCGGACAATACTGGGGTCCTCCCCAGATGGAATCTCACCCTCTTCAAGCTTCTCCGCTATAGGACAAGACCCCGTGGCATGAAGGCCACTCCATGGCATCTTCCAATTCCTCCAAGGCTTCAGAAGCCCCTTCAGGCTCCATGTTCTCAGGTTCGCTCTCCTGCCCCCCTGGGAGAGCCCCGAACAGGTTCAGAATCAAGCTGGGTCTCTATTACCAACTTTGGAGGTGCCCCCCCCCCCCAATGCCCTGCTTTAGGCAATAGGCCTTGTGGAGAAGCAGAACAAAGTATGGGGTAAAGAGTTCAGCCTCAGGGCCTCCCTGAGTGCTCTTCTTGCCCCTGGAGTGCTCCCCGGACTGATGGGAAGAAGCAGAGACTGAACCCTGCCCCCCTGTGATAGCCTGTAATGGCAATTCTGGAGAGCTTAAAAAGGCTGCGATTCCCTCCAAAATCACAGGAACTACAGGTTGCGAGAAAGAATCATCTGTGCTGTGCACTAGAGAGCCCTGCTGCCTGGAGGTATCCCCCAGCAATCCTGCAATGATTCCCCTGTAGGGCACGGTCCTGGGACTCGCAGCCGCGGCAGATATGCAGGGATGAGAGCCATACCTTCTTGTACCTGCAGGCCGCACACGTGGTCTTTGGAGTGACAGGAATGCACCTGACGATGGGTCAAACCTGACCGAAAAGGACACACGCAAAGGAGCCTCAGTCCCCTACCAAACTCTGGACTAAACCTCTTTGCTGCTGCAAGCTGATGACTCTCCCCCAGCGGCCGTGACTAAATGTGTCACTGAAGTTACCCAGCACTCCAAGTGAGACAGAACAGAGTTGGAGTGAATGGCGCTCTGCTGTGCTTCCTCTCCTCTGTGGGGAAATCTTGCCAACTAAACTGCTCATGTTCCAAGAGGGCAGCCTGGACCAGTTTGAGGCAATAAGGGGGAGGGAGGCAAAGATTCTTAGCCTTTTATTTCTTTTTTTATATAAGCTTGTCTGTTAAGCTTCCTATAGCCCAGTGCAGCCCAGACTGCACGGATCTTGTCCCATCTGCTGAAAACTGAGAAATACTGGCTTCTGGATGAGATCTGCCTCTTACGGGGTGACATCACAGAAGTCTGTGGTTCTCAGTCTCCATCTGCTAGAGGGGGGGGGCAGAACCCAGGAGTCTTTACTGGACTGGAGGGATGCTATGGAAGAAGCTCCTTTTGAAGATGCTAGAACAAGCTCTCTTTGAAGATGCTAGAACAAGCTCTCCATCTGCACTCTATAAGCAGCTCCAATATAGGAATGAGCAACGGCAATCGGCAGTGCAATACCCAAAGGTTGATCCAAAAATAGGAAGGAAAATTATTTTCAGATTCATTAAATTGTAGTTGATTTGGGGATTTGTTTGGTGTCTAGAATCAGCTGTGTTGAAAATTCTGCTTTAAAATACATATTATACTTTTCTGTTTACAGTATGCTTTCTGATGTCCTCTGATTTAACAGTAGATAAATGTAATTTTATGCCTCCATTAACAAAATATGTTGCTATTTACCTTGGCTCCAATTAGACAAATTGAAAATGTCACTGTCCTTAATTAAGTATTCCTTTTGTAAGGTTTTCTGTGTATGGGTTGGGTGTGCCAAAATGCTGTAAGAACTTATTTAGGTTAAAATGTTTAGCTTTAGGAATAAAGCACTGTCATGTATTACCAGCAGCAGCCATTGTTGCCATAAAGTAGCCAAATAAAATGGCCAAAACTAGAAGGATGCTAGGCTGCATAGAGAGGAATAACCAGCCAAAAGAAGGTGGTGATAATGCCTCTATACAGGCTATTGGTGAGGCCTCACTTGGCCATTTCTCACCAAGTATGTAAAAAGATTTAAAGCAGTTCAGAGACAAAGAGACCAAAATTGTATGAGGTTTGTGCCAGAAGCTATACAGGAGTTTTTTTGAAGACCTGAAAATGGAGGAAAGGAGGGACATGGGAGATAAGATGTGGACATTTAAATACTTGAAAGGTATTAATGAACAAATAAACCTTTTCCAAAGACAGGGAACCTATAAAACTAGAGAACATGAAATGAAGCTAAAAGGAGGAAAGATTTAAAAGCAACATCAGAAAATACTTTTTCATGGAAAGGGCGGTGGATGCCTGGAATGCCCTGCCACTGGAGATAGTAGTGACATATACCGTGACAGAATTAAAAAAGGCATGGGATAAATATAGAGGATCTGTATATAGCATTAGCAGTAATTTTGAGAGACCAAGATCATACTCCAGATACTCTGACTTAAGAATGAGGTTCATGACTGTCATGGTATGCGCAAAATTAACCCGTCTGGAGAAATTGTTCCTGAAGAGGAACATTCCTGTTCAAAACCAAACTTAACTGACATTTACACTTTAAAAAAAACTAACATAGAAGAGGGAACCTGCATAGTGCAGCAGTTAGCAGGGCTACCCTGCACAGAGTGGCAGTTACACAAAGTAAAAGCATAGGGTGAATGCACCTGCACAGAATGGCAGTTATAACCCTAAATTTGTTCCATGTAGCCTACCTGCTACCTGTTCGATGCAAACTGTTCTATGTAAACCAGTTATTGTTCTTGTTATATGTAAACCGCACTGATCTGAAAAATTTAACTTTCCATTGCCCATGTTCCCTGTAAGTATTAGTGTATGTGTCTCATATCCCCTTGTGTTAAATGTATCCCCCAATTGTGTTGTGACCACTTTGATTGAATGATAAGGTGGTATACAAAACTGTCTAAATAAATAAATAAAAAGCACGGTATATAAAACAAATAAAATAATAAATAAACACTTTACTGGGCCATCTAGATGTGCCATGCTGGCCTTTATCTGCTGTCATTTACTATGTTACTATGAATATTTATTTATTTATACATCTTTTCTATACCGCCACTTCCAGAGATCAGTGGCGGTTTACAGGAAACAAAAATGTTAATAATAGGGAGGCTATTATTTTACAGAGAACAATTTTAGAACAGAATTAACATTAAAACTCAAAAACATTGAGAAACTAATGAGAAAAAAACAATGAAACTGAATGCAACATTTGGTAATGCTTCAAATAACAAATTAAATTAAACCTTAAAAAAGGTGATTATTTACATAAATGAAAATACTGTTGTATTCAAGAGTAAGGTGATCTGTGAGATGGAATGATTACGTGAGGCGTGGTTGTGATCATTGTCTAGGTAGGGTCAGAGTATGATTGTTGTTCATTGCTTTTCTGTGAATTCTGAACATTATCAAGTTGCTCATTGCTTTTCTGTGAATTCTGAACATTATCAAGCTGAAGATTATGGTAATGCATAGTAAAAAGATGGGTTTTTAGTTCTTTTCTAAATGATAGAAGGTCTTTGATTTGTCTAATTTCAATTGGGAGGTTGTTCCATAAAGTAGGAGCGAAGAATGAAAAAGCTGTGTTACTTGTCTTCTGATTAGTCTTTCTAGTGGAATCCAGGACTTGGATCATGTGTAGGTTCATTCTTCTTCTTGACCTGTTTTCATGAGGGATGTTGATGAGCGATGATAGGAAAGACGGTGCTAGATTGTTAAGGATCTTGAATGTAGTAACCAAGGATTTGTAGATGATTCTGCATGAGACAGGTAGCCAGTGGAGAGCGTAAAGAATAGGAGATATATGGTCTGTTAGCAAGGCTGAGGGGTCCTATCCAGTGTGACTCCCAAGTATTTGACCTCATCTTTAACAGTAAGAGTGGTTTTTCCAATGTTGATGTCTGACGGTGGAGTGAAATACGTGTTTCTTGTTACAAATAGAACTTCTGTTTTTTTAAAATTAATATTCATGTTCATGGAATTTAGCCACATTTCTGCTTCAGCTAGGCAGCAACATATGTTGTTATAATCAGGGTTGGACACATCAAATGGTGAGTATAACATAATGTCATCCGCATAGATGTGGTAATTTATTTTGAAGCGTTTAAATATGGAACAGATGGGTTGGAGGTATAGATTAAACAATAGTGCAGAAAGGGCAGATCCTTGTGGGATGCCTTGCTCTTGTGGAAATGGCGATGATGCATCTTGATCTATTTGCACATATTGGGTCCAGTTAGTGAAATAGGATTTAAACCAATCATGGATTTTATCCTTAATGCCTATTTGAGAGAGCCTGGAGATGAGTGTGGCATGGTTTACATTGTCAAATGCTGAGGAAATATCGAGGAAAATGAGAATGAAAGCTCGCTTGGAATTATCGATACCTCTGATGATTGTGTCGAAGAGAGCTAAAAGGAGAGTTTTAACACCATGGTGTGGGCGAAATCCGTATTGGTGTTCGTCTAATGGTGCTGAAGAGTCTATATAGTCTTGCAATTGGATTTGTACAACCTTCTCTATAATCTTAGCAAGGAATGGAATACTTGCAATGGGGCGATATGACGTTGGGTCATTGCCATCTAGTGCTTTGTTTTTTAGCAGTGGTCGAATTGCAGATCTTTTGAGGACGTCTGTTATGCATCCTTGTTGAAGTGATAGATTCACTATGTTAAGTAAGTCCAAGGCAAGTTCTGCTTTTGTTGCCTTTATCCATGTCACTGGGCAGGGATCCAGTAGAAAAGTTGTCGTATTTAGGTTGGAGATTGTCTGGAGTAGGATTTTGTTGGTAATAGGATGGAAGGATTTCCATTCATGGTGGTTCTTATCTATAAGAGGTAGAATGGGTGGTGTGAAATGGTTGTTTTGTTTGAGTTTATTTGCAAAATGCTCAGCAAGGGTTTGGGGGTTAATACTTTTGGGTATTATTAGTTGGGGATTTGGTCAGAGATTTGACAATCTCAAATAGTTCCCTAGGACGATTGAAGGCTTTTGACAATGCTTTAGAATGATGTTGTGTTTTAGCATTATTAATTGCATCTTTGTATAATCGTTGAGTAGTGAAAAATATTGTATTCTGAATTCTTGAGTTTTTTTCCTTCTCCAGGTGGTTTCTATCTTTCTAAGATTTTTTCTTAGGGTTGAGAGTTCAGTAGTGTACCATTTTTCGTTTGTTCTGCGTTTGTGGCGTTTCCCTGATGGAAATGGTTCTGAAGCGGACCCAATAATAGAGTTCCAGCTAGATATTGCTTCATCCAGATTAGTGGTGTAAGGGTCTAACCTAGTGAGTACTGATTCAAGAAACTCCTCCTTGTTGAAAGCACAGTTACTTACCTGTAACAGGTGATCTCTGGGAACAGCAGGAATTAGTCCTCACATATGGGTACGTCGGTACCGACGGAGCCCGTGCGGGAAAGCTCCCCAGCTTCTTAGAATAGAAGCTTTTGGGACCTCCCACTGCACATGCGCACTGCCTTCCCGCCTTCCTGAACAGCTCTCCTCAGTTTCGAGTTTATAGCTGAGTCAACAGAGAGAGGACAGGAAGATAGATAGATAAAAGATACAACTCCTAGGGGAGGTGGGTGGGTTGTGAGGACTAATTCCTGCTGTTCCCAGAGATCACCTGTTACAGGTAAGTAACTGTGCTATCTCCAGGAACAAGCAGGAATAAGTCCTCACATATGGGGACTCCCTAGCTTAGATGCATGGGATCCCCTGTAAAGGTTCGCCATCTTCGTATGGATCTCAGGCATCCATTCTGGGAAGGTGGGCAGGAGTTGTTTAGGAATGGAACAGGTGCTTGAGGACAGCCTGGCCAAACAAGGCATCCCGGCGGGAGTCCTTGTCCAAACAGTAATGGGCTGTGAAGGTATGAACCGAGGCCCAGGTAGCGGCTCGACAGATCTGATCTATGGAAACAGAGTGCAGATGAGCCATAGAAGTTGCCATGGCCCTCACATTGTGAGCAGTGACATGGCCTTCCAGAGAAATGTTTTTGCTCTGGTAAGCAAAAGAAATACACTGAGCAATCCAATTGGAAAGTGTACGCTTGGAGACTGGAAGTCCCAAATGGGAAGGATCAAAGGCCACAAAAAGTTGAGAAGACTTTCGATGTGTCTGAGTCCTATTAAGTTAAAAAGCGAGAGCTCTTTTACAATCCAGAGTATGAAGGTTCCTCTCTGCATTGGATGCATGAGGAGCTGGAAAAAAGACAGGTAGATATACCTCTTGATTAAGATGAAAAGGCGAGACCACTTTAGGCATAAAGTGGGGATTCGTCCTAAGGACCACCTTATCATGATGAAATCTTGTGTAAGGTGGATTAGCCACTAAAGCCTGCAGCTCACTGATGCGGCGAGCCGAAGTGACTGCAATGAGGAAGATGACCTTCCAGGAAAGAAATTTCAAGGAGGTGGAAAACATTGGCTCAAAAGGTGGCTTCATAAGTTGACCGAGCACTAGATTCAAATCCCATGCGACCGGGGGTGGTCTGATGGGAGGTTTAGTAAGAGTCAGGCCTCTCATGAATCTTGCAACAAGAGGATGAGAGGAGATAGGTTGTCCATTTATATGTTTCAAGGATGCTGCAATAGCACTTAAATGGACTCTTACCGAATTCGTCTTGAGGCCTGCATTGGATAGATGCAGGAGATAATCAAGAAGAGAATTCAAAGGAAGTGCCAGAGGGTCAAGACCCTGCTGAGCACACCAAATGGAAAAACGTTTCCATTTGAAAGCATAGGAACGCCTGGTAGAGGGTTTCCTAGAGGCAGAAAGGATATCTTTCACTGGTTGGGAAAGATGAAAGTCTTGAAGGCTTAAGCCTTCAGTAACCAAGCACTGAGGTGAAGGGATTTGGGGTTTGGGTGCCACAAAGTCCCCTCCTCCTGAGACAGGAGGTCTGGCGCAGCTCCCAGATCCAGGTAGGATCCCTGGGAGAGCTGTAGAAGTAGAGGGAACCACACTTGGCGTGGCCAGCGTGGAGCTATGAGGATCATAGTTCCATGATCCCTCTGGAGTTTGAACAGAGTCTTGGGAATCAAAGGAATGGGTGGAAAGGCATATAGGAATGCCTGATTCCAATTCAGGAGAAAGGCGTCCGTAGCCTGAGCTCCCTGACACGGAGTTCTGGAACAGAACCGGGGAAGTTTGGCATTCCACGGACTTGCAAAGAGGTCTATGTCCGGGGTCCCCCATTCCTGAAAGATTCGGTTTATTTGGTCCAAATGTAGGGACCATTCGTGTGGCAGCAGAACTCGACTGAGCCTGTCTGCCCGAGAGTTTTGAACTCCTGGGAGATACACTGCTAGCAGGTGAATCTGATGCTCTCTGGCGAAGGCCCATAGTCTTAGAGCTTCGTTGCAAAGCGACAGAGAGCCCGTCCCTCCTTGTTTGTTTATGTAAAACATGGCCACCTGATTGTCCGTCTGAACTAGGACAGTGAGGTTGGCTAGGAGGGAGTGGAAGACCTTGAGGGCAAGGTAAATTGCTCGCAGTTCCAGAAGATTGATATGAAGGGTGGTCTCCTGTAGAGACCAAGTGCCCTGAGTGGAGAGAGTTTGCAGATGGGCTCCCCACCCTGTTTGGGAGGCATCTGTTGTGAGGGTTGCTTGGGGTAGCAATGGTTGAAATGGAGCCCCCAACAACAGATTCTTGGTGGAAGTCCACCAGTGGAGAGACCAAAACAGACGATCGGAGGTTTGTATTTGGTCTGAGAGCGCTCCTGACGCCTGAGTCCACTGAGTGGCCAGGGTCCATTGAGCTGCTCTCATATGAAGACGAGCATAGGGCACCACATGCACTGTGGAGGCCATATGACCCAGTAGGCGTAGCATTTCCCTGGCTGTCAAGTGAGTGCTGGACTGAGCTTGGGAGGCCAAACTCAGGAGGCGCTGGCCTCGAACATGTGGAAGGTAGGCCCTTGCAGTGATGGTGTCCAACTGGGCCCCTATGAATTCTAGAGATTGAGTAGGGATGAGTTGGGACTTGGGAAGGTTTACTACCAGTCCCAGATACTGCAAAAGGCTCCTTGTGTGGTCCAGGGAAATCTGGGCCTGTGACTGAGTTGGAGCTCGGATGAGCCAGTCGTCCAGATATGGGAAGACAAAGATTCCCATGCCTCTTAGAAATGCGGCTACGACTGCCATGCATTTTGTGAATACTCTTGGAGCAGAGGCTAGACCGAAGGGGAGTACTCTGTATTGGAAATGTTTTCCCTGAAACAGAAAGCGAAGATACTTTCTGTGGGATGGATGGATGAGTATATGTGTATACGCATCCTGTAGGTCTAGAGAACAAAGCCAGTCCTGACCCTGGAGGTAAGGAAGGAGAATGCCGAGAGACAGCATTTTGAATTTCTCCTTGAAGAGAAATTTGTTCAATTCTCTCAGATCTAGGATTGGTCTGAATCCCCCTGTCTTCTTTGGAATGAGAAAATAAGGGGAGTAGAAACCGGACCCTTGTTGAGGAAGAGGAACCTCTTCTATGGCCCCTTGGGCAAGAAGAGAGGAAACCTCTTGACCCAACAGGGTTAGGAGAGATGGGGGAGAATTGAATGGTCTCACCATATGATGGGGAGGAAGGCTGGAGAAATGAAGTTTGTAACCCTCTCGAATGATAGAGAGGGTCCATTGTTCTGTTGTGATTTGTTCCCATCTGGGAGCAAAGTGAACCAACCTTCCGGGTATGGTGAGAGGTTCTGGTTGTGTTAGAACCAGAAGTGGCAAGTTCCCTAGGAGCAAGTCAAAACCCCTGAGGGGTTGGAGCCTGCTGAGCTACAGTAGCTGCTGCAGGCTTAGCTCGTGCTTGTTTGGATTGCTGACGCTTAGCAGTATAGCGAGGTTGAGAAGACTGCTGGCCAGTATTTGAAGCAACTCTGGCCTTCTTATAGTAAGGCCTTTTAAAAGACTTTTTCTTAGTAGGAATTGAAGTGGACTTTGAAAGTCTTTCCAAGGTGGCATTTTCAGCATCCATCTGGGTGGCTTTGATTTGCCACTCTTCCCCAAATAAGTTCTCACCTGTACAGGGCAGATTCCGTAAGCCATCTAGAACCCAAGGTTCCAGATCAGAGGCCTGGAGCCAAGCAAGACGTCGGGCTGCAATAGCAATGCCCGAAGCCCTACTGGCTCCCTCAAAGGAATCATATGCTGCCCTGTTAGAGAACTTAGAAACCTCTAAGAGTTGTTTCACTAGGGAAAGGAATCCCTGCTTTTTATCCTCAGGGATAAAGGGGGCAAAATGCCGCACCTTTTTGGCAAGTTCCTCCAGGAACATGCCCATATAGAGACTGTAGGAATTAATCCTGGCTATAAGCATACTAGCCTGGAAAATTTTCCTACCAAAAGAGTCCAAAGTCTTACATTCCCGTCCTGGAGGGGTGGAAGAGTGCCTTTTGGTACTCCTAATCTTCTTCATTGCAGACTTCACCACAATAGAGTGGTGGGGCAATTGAGTCTTTTGGAAACCAGGAGAAGGAGGGACCCTATACATGGTGTCCAACCTACGGGAATAAGGAGACAAAGTCAAAGGATTTTCCCAGAAATCCATCAGTTGTTCTTGAAGGATTTCATGGATAGGCAGGGTAACTGCCTCCTTAGGGGCCTTTGAGTATCCCAAAATATCCAGTTTTTTGGATCTGGGTTCCTTTTCAGAGGATGTGGTAATAGAAAGGGCTGTAGCCATATCTAAAACAAAGTCCTGGAAGGACAAATCCTCTGGAGGGGACATTCTCCTTTTAGGAGAAGAGGGCTCCTCAGGTAAGTTGAGTGAAAACTCAGCAGAATCATCAGAGGAGTGAAAATCCTCAGAGGAATCGGTGCTTTCCTCTAACGCACGATACGCGTACCGATCGGTATCGATATCGGGCGTATCGGGTATGGAACCGGTATGGAGCGAAAGCCCATACGGTACCGACTTGCGTTTAGAGGTGGACGGCCTCGATACCGGCATGGCGGACGATACCGGTATCGGGCCCGGAACCGCTGAAAGCGGAACCGATGGCGTTGCAGCTTTAATGAAAGCCATGACGGCCTGCTGCATGGACTGTACAGTATCGCCCATGGACGCCATAGCTGCCTGGATGTCGGTACCGGAGTGACCCGGTACCCCAGAGCAGGCTAACAGGTGATCTGTCGAGGCCGTAGCATCGATATCAACCTGAGACCCCTGAATTGGCGTTTTTGGAAGTTGGACTTCCCGCCGGGGTTGTTTGGCTGGGGCAGGGTCCTCAAGTTCTAAGCTAAGAGCCTCTCGATGCTTTGAAGGAGATTTGCTCTTTGAGGACTTGCCCACAGAAGGTTTGGTTACCTGAGATCCATCCGGAGAAGAAGACCTGGATGACTGTGATGCTGTATTCTCTGAAGCAAACAGCACATGGAATTTGTTGGCCCGGTTCTGCAGCCCACGTTTAGACATGTGGGAGCAAGATGGGCAGTCCGGTATGGAATGGTCAGGCCCCAAACATTTCAGACACCATTCATGGGTGTCTGTGACTGAAATAACAGCATTACATTTGGTACACTTCTTAAATCCAGGGGCTGGCTTCTCCATGAGGAGAAATTGAGTAGGCCGAGAGGCCTCTCTGAAGTGACCAAAAAGCTAAAAAAATAAGAAAAAAGAATTATAATTTTTTAAAGAAAGAAAGAAAAGACCGGCGATACCGGTATCGGTATGGGGAAGGCAGGTACGCGGTCTAAAGAAACAAATAAAATAACAATTTCTTCAGCGGTGACAGGAACACGACCTGCTGGCTCCGCGGAAAAAGAGAAACTGAGGAGAGCTGTTCAGGAAGGCGGGAAGGCAGTGCGCATGTGCAGTGGGAGGTCCCAAAAGCTTCTATTCTAAGAAGCTGGGGAGCTTTCCCGCACGGGCTCCGTCGGTACCGACGTACCCATATGTGAGGACTTATTCCTGCTTGTTCCTGGAGATTGTACGGAACCTCTGACCTTGGTGTGGATTGTCAGTAGGTAATTTAGTGGAATGTGGGAGACAGAGTGCGAACCGTATTAAGAAGTGGTCAGACCAGGGGACTTGAGTTGTAGCCGGTGGAACATATTGGGGCGTAGTTGTGTAATGGGTTGGAATGAATATTAAGTCGAGAATATTACCTTTGGTGTGTGTTGGTTGATTAATTGTTTGCTTAAAACCCATTTCTTCCATCGCATCTAAAAAGGATATTTCTTGGTTATTGGACAGAGAAGGTAGATTGAAATCACCTAGCATAATGAGGGGTTTCCTTATTGTTGAGCTGCAGGCAGACTCGAGGATGGTGGCTAGATTTTGATTATTTGTAGTCGGAGGTCTGTATACCAAGCAGATTGCTATGTCCTTGTTTTCAATCTTGAGAATATTCGTGTCATCATAGCTTTCACAAATGATGGGGGATAAGTTGAGATTGGATTTAGCTAATATGAGAACTCCCCCTCCTCTTATATGATTCCTGTTGCAGGTAAAGATGGAGTATCCTTGCACTCTTAGTTGGTTTAACAGTACTGGGTCAGACTCTGTTAGCCATGTCTCGGTAATACATAGAAGGTCTGGGTTTTCTACGTTAACTAGGTCAGTTATAAGAGGTGTTTTATTTCTAACTGACCTAGCATTAATAAGGATGAAATTAATATGTGTGGAAGCATTGACTGTTTTTATGTGGTTGAATTTAAAAGTTGGGTTTATATGGATCAGTCTGTGTTGATTTATGTTTGCACTTCTTGGATATAGTTGGTAAGTGTTATGTTTGTGGTTGATTTGTCTCTGACAGTATGGGATAACGTGGATGTGGGAGAATTCAGGGAGGTTCAATGGTGGAGTGAGTGCGTGAGTAGGTATGGGATAGCGAGCCCCTCCTCCCTCCTAGTGCCTGCAAATGGGATGCCAGCAAGAACGGCTTAAACCGCCGCTTTGGGGGCGCTCAGGAGAGCAGTTTTTACCACCGGAGCTGTGAGCAGGAGCCCCTCCTCCCTCCTAGTGCCTGCAGATGGGATGCCAGCAAGAACGGCTTAACCCTTAGGCGTTGGACCATGGCGTTTGCCCTGAAGTTAACATGGAAGATGTGATCTGGACTGTCATACGCATATATCATGGTAACCTGCTGTTCCCTTTCTTCTCTTTGTCTTATCTTTTTGACTGTTTCTGTCCTCTACTCTGTCCTATCTTACAAATGGCGTTCCTTTCATATTTCCTCAAATGATATATTATTGTAAACCGCTCTGATGCTTCGGCCTGAGCGGTATATCAAATTTAATAAACATAAACATAATAGGCTGACAATATATAAAGTGAGATTCATAGTAAGCAATAGTATTTTTGTAAGGTTCATTTTGAAATACGAAATAAATATGATGCAAAAACAAGTTGGTATTCTGGTATGGAGTATAGTTTAAAACTCAATAATAAAGCTGAAATTCTGGAAATATGCAGTATACAATGTAGCAATTTGAACAATATGAGGTGCTAGGACTGAAAACTCAACAAATATAGATGTATACAAAGTGGCAATTTGTGAACAGGTCTATCTTCCAATGTTATTCTTAGGAAATACAACAATGCAGGACTGTTTCAATACTTGGAATTCACACAGACATCTATAAATTCCTGACTCAGGTGCATCTGTTAGTAGACCAAATACAAAATTCTACATCTAAATAAGATTGACTCTAAGACACAACAGGAAGGCTATCAACAAGGGGACACAGGATTTAGACTCAGAAGTCCTTGTAAAGAATAATACATACGAATTTGTGGAAATGTTGCCTTTTATGAAGTGGTGAGATCGTGTGTTTACCGTTCAGGGAACCTCAGTTAGTTGCTTGTCAGCTGGCTGGTCTTATAGGTTAACAGAATCAGAAATTGATTGGTTGTTGTGCTGGTTCTGGGTTTGCTCAGGCCGAATGGGCTCCCACCAAAGGGCCACGCCTAAGGGCCCTCTGGCGAGGCCCTCCGGCGCGGGCCCTCCGGTGTGGGCCTGCCTGAAGGCAGGCTGCTTTTGAACTGCTGCTGCTCCTCCTCCCACAGCCCCAATTGGGCTGGAGCACCTGAGCAGGGCAGTTGGCTTCAGCGATGACGGTGCTCTACCCCGATCGGAGGAGTTTGAAGATGTTAAGAATATATTAGCTGTTTAAGTTGACAACATTATCTGTCATTGCTGATGCAGAGTTTTTCCTCCAGCACAGTAGAAAAGTTGAGAAGGCTTATTTTATGTGCACAATACTTCCTGCATTGTCATGCTGTGTGGATGTTCTTAGTCTTTTCTGCTTGCTAACTCTGCGCTGTGTGTGTGTTCTCATTCTGATGCTTTTCTTGTCTTCTCAGTTGCTTTTTCCATGTCTTCTTAAACTCTTTAAATAGTATTTTGAATATTTCAAGTACGTTTTTCTTCTTATTTCTAAGAATATTGACTAGGTGGAGGACTCTGGTCAACTTGATCACATACAGTAAAACATAGTCTGCGTACAATGAGATTGTATGCATATTTCTCATTGTCCCTCCAGTCTAGTCCCGGAATTCTGTGTTGTGCACCTCTTCTAGCAGCTTGCAGACATCACGTCATCCTTTTGATGACCTTCCCATAAATATACTGCTGGCACCTCCCACCAGCTCCAGTATGCTCAGTCTCCAAGCAGCTAGAGGTAGCAGTGAGCCTGAATTCTGGACTCACTGGAGAGACAACTAAGGAGAGTTAGGTAGCATTGTCAGCGGCTCATATGGCAGGAGTTGACTGTGTGATAGCGGACTACGTAAGTCGATTTCAAGTGGATCACTGCAAGTGGGAGCTCTATCCGGAGGTCTTCACGCAGATAGCGAACAGATGGGGGACCCCAATCATGGATCTCATGGCAAGATGGAGCTCGGCCAAGGCGAGCCGTTTCTTCAGCAGGAAGAAGGAAAGGATGTCGGAGGCCCTGGACGCCCTGGTCCAGAGTTGGCCCTCGGGGGGACTTCTTTACGTTTTTCCCCCATGGGCACTGATATGCAGGGTCATCCAGAGAATAGAAGCCCACCAGGAACTGGTCATTCTTATCACCCTGGATTGGCTGCGGCGCCTTGATGCTCTTGCTCTCGGACTGGTTGTTGGCGTCTTCTGGAGCGAGAAAATGTGCTGATGCAGGGTCCGATCCGAAAGCCTCAGGTGGGTCGGTTCTCGCTTACGGCATGGCTCCTTGAAAAGGCGAGGTTGCTGAAGAGGGGCTACTCAGGTGCCGTGATTGCAACCATGTTGAAGGCCCGGAAGATATCCACTTGTCTCTCTTACATCAGGGTGTGGCATATATTTGAGAATTGGTGCTCAGCGAGGCAGTGCTGGCCGGCCTCCGTGGCCCTTCTGGACATTTTAGCAGTTTTGCAGGCTGGCTTTGAAAAAGGTTTGGCTGCCAGTTCTCTGAAGGTCCACCTGGTGGCAATCTCCTGCTATCGCAGGAGAGTCCAAGGAGTCTCATTAGGAGCGCATCCGGACGTTGTCCGGTTCCTGAAAGCAGTGCATCAGCTTCGTCCCCCACATAGAGTGGTGGTTCCGCCCTGGGATCTTAATTTGGTCCTGGAGATATTTACAGGGGAGCCCTTTGAGCCGCTGGCACAGGCCTCTTAGAAGGATTTGACCCTAAAGGTGGTCTTTCTGGTGGTGATTTGTTGGGCAAGAAGGATTTTGGAGCTGCAGGCCCTTTCCTGCCAGCCTCTTTTCTAAGGACAAAGTGGTTCTGCGTCTGGTTCCCTCCTTTTTACCCAAAGTGGTGTCGGAATGTCATGTGAACCAACCGGTTTCCCTACCGGCGTTACTTAATGTGGGGGAGGAGGCTGCGGATTCATGGTTGCATCTTTTGGATGTCTGTAGAGTCCTGAAGCGGTATCTGAAGAGGACAGAACCGTTCTGTAAGTCCGACCGCTTCACCCTTAACGCGGTCCCCCAAACAACACAAACAACCCCCTTCCCCCTCTCCTCCCCTCCCCCTCCCTTCCCTTTCTTTTTCCCCTCCCCCCTCCCGTTTTTGTTTAGAAGTTACAAGTAGCCTTTCCATCACTCATGCAAATTTTCTTTTTTTGATATATACTTTCATAGTTACACTAATGGTTATATTATGGTTTCAAGTATCGGTTTAAAAGTAGATTGTCCTTTCTTTCTTTCTTTTTTTCCTTTTTTCTCTGCCCGTTGTGATTACGTATTTATAACCTTTCACCCCGCTAAGGCGGGAAAACACCAATAGTAGTTGCCAGTAGAACGTCTCTCTCTGAAGCAGTGAACATTGAATGCTGCGATAGACGGTAAGGTCTTTCTCTTTTTGATTATCAAATGCTTATGTTTGCACAGTTGAATTTAGCACTCTGCAATTCCTTTTGACGATATAAAAGAATTCAGTTTTGGTGCAATTTCCTTTGATGATATATATATTTATATATATATTCGGTGATCATATGGTATAATATAATGCGTCAGCTTTGTTTTTACCCTTTTGGATAGATTTATGCTGGATGGATTTTCATTAACTGCTTCAGTTTATATTTCACTGTTGGCAAATTCTTTTTGTAGTATATGGCGATTGGACGGTCATGAACAATAGTATTCATTATGTCAATCTTGATAGTGTTTCTTGGGCAAACATGTTTTGTTTTTAGTGCTATAGAGTCCTCATATTTGTGTTTTTGATAATACATCGCACGGCTTCTCATCATTTGGAAAAGTCAGCATCTCTTTTAGAAAAACGTTTCAGACTCCAATATCCTTTTCCGGTCTGGTGATTTGAAAGGTATAACATGATCGTTGAAATACCCCAACGCTTCTAGTTTATTTGTCTAGAATAATTTGGTATTATATTTCTAATACTATATAAGGAATATAATGTTTGATTATATCCTACTTGGCAAAATATAACTGCTATGGTTCTAGTAAGTCATCTTGACGAGAATTCCCATTTTAAGTTTTTAACATTGAAACAATATCATTTTCTATAACGGTTGTTCATAAGACCCATATTTATTTATTTATTATAATGTTTAGATGTTTTACTCAATTACTTTGGTGTCAAAAATTTATATAATAAAATAGCATGTGTTCATGAGTTTCATAAGTTTTATAACATCATATAAACAAACAATGTTGATCTTTTAGGTATGCGGTTTCCTTCCTTTTAAAAAAAAAAAAAAACTTTTATGGCAATGTCTGGTGTCTATTTTTAATAATCCTGGAAAATGGGTCTCTACAGATCTTTATAAGCTCTGGTGTAACAACCCATGGTAGTTAAAATTAGAATAAGAGATATTTCTATTTTATGCCTTTTATGAGTTTTATTGTGTGTATATAACACTATGTTCAATTATTTATTATCATCTTATCTATTTTTTAATCTCCAGGAACAAGCAGGAATGTGGTCTTCACATATGGGTATCGTCGGTACCGACGGAGCCTACGCGGGAACTCTCCCCAGCGTCCAATAGGAACGCTTTTGGGAGCATCCCTCAGCACATGCGCGCTGCCTTTCCGCCTTTCCAACTGTCCCTCTTCAGTTTTTCGTTTTCCGGAGAGCCGACAGGACACGTACCCTGTCACCGCAGAAAATTTCTTCTTTAAACTTGTTTTCTTGTGGTCATGCCTGCCTCTGCACGACACCTACCAGTACCGCCGGTTCTTTCTTCTTTTTAAAAAAAAAAAAAAATCTATTTTTGAACTGTTTCTCTTCAGAAACTTTTTCTTTTGGTGCTAGGCACCATTTTGGGCATTAGGCCCCATTTTTCCCAAAAGATGGAAAAACCAGCTAGTGGTTTTAAAAAATGTACTAAATGTGGCGGTACCATCTCCGTCACCGACACCCATGACTGGTGTCTAAAATGTTTAGGCCCTGACCATTCTCCATCTGAGTGTTCCTCCTGTATGGGGATGATTAAAAGAGGGAGATAGAACCGAGCTGCAAAGTTCGGTGCCCTCTTTTCTTCGGATACCAGGTCCACTGCATCGATGTCTTTAAGAGCCTCGCCGTCCTCCCATGGATTTTAGGTAACTAAACCTAAGAGCCGGTCCTCAAAGGGTAGCTCTCCTTCAAAGCATCGAGAGGCCATTGGCACTGCCCTTGAGGAAACTACACCAGCAAAACAGCCCCGGCGGGAGGCTTCAGCCTCCAAAGCATCAGCGGGGTTCCAGGATGTTCTCGAGGCTTCGACCTCGGTAGAACTACTGGTGCCATGCTCAGGGGTTCCGGCCACTTTTACCGGTACCGATACCCACGCATCAGCAGTGTCGATAGACCAGAGATTCCTCGCTATCAAACGCAGTCTTGCAGCTCTCCTTACAGCTGCGGTACCGTTGATACCAGTGGTTCAATGGGCACCGGTACCGACTCCGGTACCGACACCGGTACCGACTCCGGTACCGACACCGGTACCGACTCCGGTACCGACACCGGTACCGATGCCAGTACCAGCACTGGTACAGATACCGGTACCAGCACCGACGGTACCGGCCCCGGTGGGAATCCTTCCCATGCAGACTTTTTCTGGCATCGACAGATCGGTACCGGACCAATTCAGTACTGACTTCGATCGATACCGAGACCGTGCTTTGCATGAACATCGGGATCAGAGATACTTCGAATCCTCCGATTCCGATGACTCTGATAATTCTGCCGGTACCAGGGTGTTTCTCCCGGAAGACTCCTCTTCTCCCCAACGCAGAATGTCTCCTCTGGAAGACATGTCTTTCATGATTTTATTCGTGATGTGGCCCGGGGCCTTTCAATCACGGTAGCTCCTGAAAAAGAACCTAGAGTAAAGGAATTGGAAATTCTCCAATACCCTAAGGCTCCCAAGGAAGCAGCCACTCTGCCCATTCATGAAATTCTTCATGAATTGATGCTCAGAATGTGGGAGACACCTTTGACCACATCTCCTCATTCTAGGAGACTCGATACCATGTATCGAGTTCCACCATGTCCTGGTTTTCAAAAGACTCAGCTGCCACACCATTAAATGTCTCTTTGCACTATAAGATGAAAAGTGCAAAGAGACATGCATCCAATCCTCCAGGTCGTGCATGCAGGACTCTTGACGCTTTTGGGCGTCAAACGTTTCAGGCTTCCATGCTTTCAGCTAGGATCAGCTCATATATTTTATATATGGGAATGTTCCTCAAAGAGGTCACAGGAAATTTGGAGCTTATGAGCCCCCTTCTCCCTGAGGACAAACGACAGGACTTTCTCACTCTAGTCAAGCATGCTCAAGATGTCTCCAAGTTTGTAAACCGTGCAGCCTTTGACTGCTTTGAATGCATCAGCAGAACCTCTGCTGTTGCCATTGGTGCACGTCTGATTGCCTGGCTTCAGGCATCAGACTTGGAGATTTGGGTACAGTATAAATTGGGAAACATCCCTTGCACAAGAGAAAACCTCTTTGGCAAGAATTGGCAGGAGAAGGCTAATGAGATAGATACTGACAATCTCATTTTAGACAGATTGTCAAAATCTACAGCCACCCCAGCCAAAAAGAAACCCTATAAAAAACCCTTTTTAGCAAAAAGAGGAAGTTTTATCCATCCTATACCCAGCAAGGGCAAGCTCAGGGTCAAGTTGCCCAGAAGGGTCAACAACAACAATCCAGACCAAAGAAGCCAAAAGGCCTTAGAGTTCAACCAGCTCCACAGGCTCAGCCCCCTCAAGGGCTTTGACTCCTTCATAGAGAACTTAGCCTTCCTTCCTCTGAAGGGGCCAGAACCCCTAAACATTCCAGGCAGGTTGTGTCATTTTGCCAACAGATGGCACCAAATAACAGAAAACTGGACTCTGTCCATTGTTGGAGAGGGGTACAAGCTTCATTTTCACAGTATGCCCCTTCCTACAATCGTAAGACAGTTCAATTCCCAAATCTCTACAGGCAGTCTACTGGATCAAGAGGTCTCAACACTCCTTGCTCAAGGAGCAATAGAGGACGTGCCCATTCTTCAGCAGGATGCAGGGTTCTACTCCCCCTATTTTCTTATTCCAAAGAAAACAGGAGGACACAGACACATTCTAGACCTCAGAGAATTGAACAAATATCTGTTCCAAGAAAAGTTCAAAATGATTTCTCTGGGAACTCTTCTGCCATACCTTCAAAGTCAGGATTGGCTTTGTTCTCTAGATCTAAAGGATACATAGAGTGGAGGAGTAGCCTAGTGAGTGGAGGAGTAGCCTAGTGGTTGGGGCAAGGTACTTCAGGCCGGAAGGTTGGGGGTTCAAATCCCACTAGAGGACAGCAACCTTGGGCCGGAAGGACTGGGGTTTCTAGTCCCACAGGTGCTCCTTGTGGTCTTGGGCAAGCCACTTAACCCTCCATAGCCCATGTTCCCTGTAAAATAGTTATCTCCAGGAACAAGCAGGAATAAGTCCTCACATATGGGGTACGTCGGTACCGACGGAGCCCGTGCGGGAAAGCTCCCCAGCTTCTTAGAATAGAAGCTTTTGGGACCTCCCACTGCACATGCGCACTGCCTTCCCGCCTTCCTGAACAGCTCTCCTCAGTTTCTCTTTTTCCGCGGAGCCAGCAGGTCGTGTTCCTGTCACCGCTGAAGAAATTGTTATTTTATTTGTTTCTTTAGACCGCGTACCTGCCTTCCCCATACCGATACCGGTATCGCCGGTCTTTTCTTTCTTTCTTTAAAAAATTATAATTCTTTTTTCTTATTTTTTAGCTTTTTGGTCACTTCAGAGAGGCCTCTCGGCCTACTCAATTTCTCCTCATGGAGAAGCCAGCCCCTGGATTTAAGAAGTGTACCAAATGTAATGCTGTTATTTCAGTCACAGACACCCATGACTGGTGTCTGAAATGTTTGGGGCCTGACCATTCCATACCGGACTGCCCATCTTGCTCCCACATGTCTAAACGTGGGCTGCAGAACCGGGCCAACAAATTCCATGTGCTGTTTGCTTCAGAGAATACAGCATCACAGTCATCCAGGTCTTCTTCTCCGGATGGATCTCAGGTAACCAAACCTTCTGTGGGCAAGTCCTCAAAGAGCAAATCTCCTTCAAAGCATCGAGAGGCTCTTAGCTTAGAACTTGAGGACCCTGCCCCAGCCAAACAACCCCGGCGGGAAGTCCAACTTCCAAAAACGCCAATTCAGGGGTCTCAGGTTGATATCGATGCTACGGCCTCGACAGATCACCTGTTAGCCTGCTCTGGGGTACCGGGTCACTCCGGTACCGACATCCAGGCAGCTATGGCGTCCATGGGCGATACTGTACAGTCCATGCAGCAGGCCGTCATGGCTTTCATTAAAGCTGCAACGCCATCGGTTCCGCTTTCAGCGGTTCCGGGCCCGATACCGGTATCGTCCTCCATGCCGGTATCGAGGCCGTCCACCTCTAAACGCAAGTCGGTACCGTATGGGCTTTCGCTCCATACCGGTTCCATACCCGATACGCCCGATATCGATACCGATCGGTACGCGTATCGTGCGTTAGAGGACAGCACCGATTCCTCTGAGGATTTTCACTCCTCTGATGATTCTGCTGAGTTTTCACTCAACTTACCTGAGGAGCCCTCTTCTCCTAAAAGGAGAATGTCCCCTCCAGAGGATTTGTCCTTCCAGGACTTTGTTTTAGATATGGCTACAGCCCTTTCTATTACCACATCCTCTGAAAAGGAACCCAGATCCAAAAAACTGGATATTTTGGGATACTCAAAGGCCCCTAAGGAGGCAGTTACCCTGCCTATCCATGAAATCCTTCAAGAACAACTGAAGGATTTCTGGGAAAATCCTTTGACTTTGTCTCCTTATTCCCGTAGGTTGGACACCATGTATAGGGTCCCTCCTTCTCCTGGTTTCCAAAAGACTCAATTGCCCCACCACTCTATTGTGGTGAAGTCTGCAATGAAGAAGATTAGGAGTACCAAAAGGCACTCTTCCACCCCTCCAGGACGGGAATGTAAGACTTTGGACTCTTTTGGTAGGAAAATTTTCCAGGCTAGTATGCTTATAGCCAGGATTAATTCCTACAGTCTCTATATGGGCATGTTCCTGGAGGAACTTGCCAAAAAGGTGCGGCATTTTGCCCCCTTTATCCCTGAGGATAAAAAGCAGGGTTTCCTTTCCCTAGTGAAACAACTCTTAGAGGTTTCTAAGTTCTCTAATAGGGCAGCATATGATTCCTTTGAGGGAGCCAGTAGGGCTTCGGGCATTGCTATTGCAGCCCGACGTCTTGCTTGGCTCCAGGCCTCTGATCTGGAACCTTGGGTTCTAGATGGCTTACGTAATCTGCCCTGTACAGGTGAGAACTTATTTGGGGAAGAGTGGCAAATCAAAGCCACCCAGATGGATGCTGAAAATGCCACCTTGGAAAGACTTTCAAAGTCCACTTCAATTCCTACTAAGAAAAAGTCTTTTAAAAGGCCTTACTATAAGAAGGCCAGAGTTGCTTCAAATACTGGCCAGCAGTCTTCTCAACCTCGCTATACTGCTAAGCGTCAGCAATCCAAACAAGCACGAGCTAAGCCTGCAGCAGCTACTGTAACTCAGCAGGCTCCAACCCCTCAGGGGTTTTGACTTGCTCCTAGGGAACTTGCCACTTCTGGTTCTAACACAACCAGAACCTCTCACCATACCCGGAAGGTTGGTTCACTTTGCTCCCAGATGGGAACAAATCACAACAGAACAATGGACCCTCTCTATCATTCGAGAGGGTTACAAACTTCATTTCTCCAGCCTTCCTCCCCATCATATGGTGAGACCATTCAATTCTCCCCCATCTCTCCTAACCCTGTTGGGTCAAGAGGTTTCCTCTCTTCTTGCCCAAGGGGCCATAGAAGAGGTTCCTCTTCCTCAACAAGGCTCCGGTTTCTACTCCCCTTATTTTCTCATTCCAAAGAAGACAGGGGGATTCAGACCAATCCTAGATCTGAGAGAATTGAACAAATTTCTCTTCAAGGAGAAATTCAAAATGCTGTCTCTCGGCATTCTCCTTCCTTACCTCCAGGGTCAGGACTGGCTTTGTTCTCTAGACCTACAGGATGCGTATACACATATACTCATCCATCCATCCCACAGAAAGTATCTTCGCTTTCTGTTTCAGGGAAAACATTTCCAATACAGAGTACTCCCCTTCGGTCTAGCCTCTGCTCCAAGAGTATTCACAAAATGCATGGCAGTCGTAGCCGCATTTCTAAGAGGCATGGGAATCTTTGTCTTCCCATATCTGGACGACTGGCTCATCCGAGCTCCAACTCAGTCACAGGCCCAGATTTCCCTGGACCACACAAGGAGCCTTTTGCAGTATCTGGGACTGGTAGTAAACCTTCCCAAGTCCCAACTCATCCCTACTCAATCTCTAGAATTCATAGGGGCCCAGTTGGACACCATCACTGCAAGGGCCTACCTTCCACAGGTTCGAGGCCAGCGCCTCCTGAGTTTGGCCTCCCAAGCTCAGTCCAGCACTCACTTGACAGCCAGGGAAATGTTACGCCTACTGGGTCATATGGCCTCCACAGTGCATGTGGTGCCCTATGCTCGTCTTCATATGAGAGCAGCTCAATGGACCCTGGCCACTCAGTGGACTCAGGCGTCAGGAGCGCTCTCAGACCAAATACAAACCTCCGATCGTCTGTTTTGGTCCCTCCACTGGTGGACTTCCACCAAGAATCTGTTGTTGGGGGCTCCATTTCAACCATTGCTACCCCAAGCAACCCTCACAACAGATGCCTCCCAAACAGGGTGGGGAGCCCATCTGCAAACTCTCTCCACTCAGGGCACTTGGTCTCTACAGGAGACCACCCTTCATATCAATCTTCTGGAACTGCGAGCAATTTACCTTGCCCTCAAGGTCTTCCACTCCCTCCTAGCCAACCTCACTGTCCTAGTTCAGACGGACAATCAGGTGGCCATGTTTTACATAAACAAACAAGGAGGGACGGGCTCTCTGTCGCTTTGCAACGAAGCTCTAAGACTATGGGCCTTCGCCAGAGAGCATCAGATTCACCTGCTAGCAGTGTATCTCCCAGGAGTTCAAAACTCTCGGGCAGACAGGCTCAGTCGAGTTCTGCTGCCACACGAATGGTCCCTACATTTGGACCAAATAAACCGAATCTTTCAGGAATGGGGGACCCCGGACATAGACCTCTTTGCAAGTCCGTGGAATGCCAAACTTCCCCGGTTCTGTTCCAGAACTCCGTGTCAGGGAGCTCAGGCTACGGACGCCTTTCTCCTGAATTGGAATCAGGCATTCCTATATGCCTTTCCACCCATTCCTTTGATTCCCAAGACTCTGTTCAAACTCCAGAGGGATCATGGAACTATGATCCTCATAGCTCCACGCTGGCCACGCCAAGTGTGGTTCCCTCTACTTCTACAGCTCTCCCAGGGATCCTACTTGGATCTGGGAGCTGCGCCAGACCTCCTGTCTCAGGAGGAGGGGACTTTGTGGCACCCAAACCCCAAATCCCTTCACCTCAGTGCTTGGTTACTGAAGGCTTAAGCCTTCAAGACTTTCATCTTTCCCAACCAGTGAAAGATATCCTTTCTGCCTCTAGGAAACCCTCTACCAGGCGTTCCTATGCTTTCAAATGGAAACGTTTTTCCATTTGGTGTGCTCAGCAGGGTCTTGACCCTCTGGCACTTCCTTTGAATTCTCTTCTTGATTATCTCCTGCATCTATCCAATGCAGGCCTCAAGACGAATTCGGTAAGAGTCCATTTAAGCGCTATTGCAGCATCCTTGAAACATATAAATGGACAACCTATCTCCTCTCATCCTCTTGTTGCAAGATTCATGAGAGGCCTGACTCTCACTAAACCTCCCATCAGACCACCCCCGGTCGCATGGGATTTGAATCTAGTGCTCGGTCAACTTATGAAGCCACCTTTTGAGCCAATGTTTTCCACCTCCTTGAAATTTCTTTCCTGGAAGGTCATCTTCCTCATTGCAGTCACTTCGGCTCGCCGCATCAGTGAGCTGCAGGCTTTAGTGGCTAATCCACCTTACACAAGATTTCATCATGATAAGGTGGTCCTTAGGACGAATCCCCACTTTATGCCTAAAGTGGTCTCGCCTTTTCATCTTAATCAAGAGGTATATCTACCTGTCTTTTTTCCAGCTCCTCATGCATCCAATGCAGAGAGGAACCTTCATACTCTGGATTGTAAAAGAGCTCTCGCTTTTTACCTTAATAGGACTCAGCCACATCGAAAGTCTTCTCAACTTTTTGTGGCCTTTGATCCTTCCCATTTGGGACTTCCAGTCTCCAAGCGTACACTTTCCAATTGGATTGCTCAGTGTATTTCTTTTGCTTACCAGAGCAAAAACATTTCTCTGGAAGGCCATGTCACTGCTCACAATGTGAGGGCCATGGCAACTTCTATGGCTCATCTGCACTCTGTTTCCATAGATCAGATCTGTCGAGCCGCTACCTGGGCCTCGGTTCATACCTTCACAGCCCATTACTGTTTGGACAAGGACTCCCGCCGGGATGCCTTGTTTGGCCAGGCTGTCCTCAAGCACCTGTTCCATTCCTAAACAACTCCTGCCCACCTTCCCAGAATGGATGCCTGAGATCCATACGAAGATGGCGAACCTTTACAGGGGATCCCATGCATCTAAGCTAGGGAGTCCCCATATGTGAGGACTTATTCCTGCTTGTTCCTGGAGATAGCACAGTTACTTACCTGTAACAGGTGATCTCTGGGAACAGCAGGAATTAGTCCTCACAACCCACCCACCTCCCCTAGGAGTTGTATCTTTTATCTATCTATCTTCCTGTCCTCTCTCTGTTGACTCAGCTATAAACTCGAAACTGAGGAGAGCTGTTCAGGAAGGCGGGAAGGCAGTGCGCATGTGCAGTGGGAGGTCCCAAAAGCTTCTATTCTAAGAAGCTGGGGAGCTTTCCCGCACGGGCTCCGTCGGTACCGACGTACCCCATATGTGAGGACTAATTCCTGCTGTTCCCAGAGATCACCTGTTACAGGTAAGTAACTGTGCTATCTCCAAGTTATAATACCCTGTTCAATGTAATTTCAGTTTGTTCAATGTAAACTGCACTGATGCAGAATAGTGCGGTATATAAGAGAATGTAAATAAATAAATATACTCACATTCTGATCCATCCAGATCACAGGAAATTCTTTTGATTCCTTTTCAAGGGAAAACATTTCCAATACAGGGTTCTTCCCTTTGGTCTGGCTTCGGCACCAAGAGTATTCACGAAATGCATGGCAGTAGTAGCTGCATTTCTGAGAACCCTGGGGATATTCGTCTTCCCTTACTTGGACGACTGGCTCATTCGAGCCCCCACGGTTCCAGAAGCCAGATCTGCACTGTCTCGCACAATGCGAATCCTTCAATACTTGGGATTGGTCATAAACCTCCCAAAATCCCAACTTGCTCCATCTCAGTCCCTACAGTTCATAGGAGCCCGTCTAGATACCAGACAGTCAAGGGCTTTTCTCCCACAATCCCGCTGTCTTCGTATAATGCAGCTAGCTTCTCAAGCAGCGGTGAAGTCCTCCCTAACTGCTCGAGAACTCCTGCAACTATTTGGACATATGGCATCCACGGTTCATGTGTTTCCCTACACTCGCCTTCATATGCGAGCAGCCCAGTGGACCCTATCCACACAGTGGACACAGGCCACAGGACGTCTGTCGGACAAGATATCAAACTCACAACGACTGATCTTGTCCCTTCAATGGTGGCAATCACTGGAAAATCTTCTAGTGGGGTCTCCTTTCCAGCAACCCCTATTCCAGGCCACCCTAACAACAGATGCATCACAGGTGGGATGGGGAGCACACCTGCATCATCTCTCTACCTAGGGTACCTGGACTCCACAGGAGGCTTGTCTTCACATAAACCTCCTGGAACTCAGAGCAATCTATCTAGCTCTTCGAGTATTCCATGCCCAGCTCAGCTACAAGACGGTCCTAGTCCAAACGGACAATCAAGTAACTATGTTCTACGTGAACAAGCAGGGCGGAACAGGCTCTCTGTTGTTATGCAATGAAGCTTTATGACTATGGGCCCTCGCTAGAAAGCATCAAATTCACCTTCTCGTGGTATATCTTCCAATCACTCAAAACCTTTCGGCAGACAAACTCAGCCGAGTACTGCTGCCTCACGAATGGTCTCTCCACCTAGACCAGGTGGCCAAGATATTTCAAATCTGGAGAACCCCAGACATAGACCTATTTGCAAGTCCATTGAATGCCAAACTTCCCCGGTTCTGTTCCAGGATTCCGGCTCAAAATTGCCAGGCAAGGGATGCCTTCCTTCTTCACTGGGGTCATGACTTCCTCTTTGCCTTCCCACTGATTCCCCTCATCCCAAAACACTCTTCAAGCTTCAGAGAGACAGGGGTCATTTGATCCTCATAGCTCCATGGTGGCCACGCCAAACATGGTATCTCCTGCTTCTACATCTTTCTCAGGCTGCACCTCTGGAGTTAGGCTATGCTCCAGATCTCCTCTCCCAAGAGAACGGGATGCTATGGCACCCGAATCTCCAGTCCCTGCATCTCAGGGCCTGGTTGCTGAAAGCTTAGACCTTCAGGATCTTAACCTTTCCAAACAGGTAAAGGATATCCTTCAGGCTTCTAGAAAACCTTCCACAAGACGCTCTTACGCCTTCAAGTGGAAACGTTTTACTATATGGTGTTCACAGATGGGTTAAACCCCCTTATGATACCTTTGGAATCGATACTAGAGCATCTACTTCATCTACCAAATTCTGGTCTAAAGACCAATTCAGTAAGAGTCCATCTTAGTGCAATTGCAGCTTCCTATAAGCCTCTAAATGGACAACTAATTTCCTCTCATCCACTCAAAACAAGACTTATGAGAGGTCTTCTATTAACAAAGCCTCCCATCAGGCCACCACTGGTGGCATAGGTTTTAAACCTAGTTCTCGGGCAGCTCATGAAACCGCCTTTTGAACCTTTAGCCACTACAACCCTAAAGCTTTTGTCCTGGAAGGTCATCTTCCTAATTGCAATCACCTCTGCACATCACATTACTGAATTGCAAGCTTTAGTGGCTGATCCTCCTTACACTAGGTTTCACCATGATAAGGTTGTTCTTAGAACTCATCAACACTTTATGCCAAAGGTGGTTTTGCCTTTTCATTTAAATCAATCAATTTATCTTCCAGTATTCTTTCCGAGGCCTCATGCCTCTAATGCAGAAAGAAACCTTCATACTTTGGATTGTAAAAGAGTCTTGGCTTTTTACCTACAAAGAATACAGCAACATAGAAAGTCTTCTCAACTTTTTATTGCTTTTGATTCTAGTCATTTGGGACTTCTAGTCTCCAAGAGAACTCTGTCCAAATGGATTACACAATGCCTATCCTTTGCTTATGAGAGTAAGAGTCTTCCTCTTCAAGGCCATGTCACAGCTCATAATGTGAGAGCCATTGCAGCCTCTATGGCTAACCTTCACTCTGTGTCTGTTGATGACCTTTGTTGAGCAGCCACCTGGGCTTTGGTGCACACCTTTACAGCCCATTACTGCCTAGATAAAGCCTCCCGTCGTGATGCCTTCTTTGGCCAAGCTGTTCTTCAAAATCTCTTCCAGACCTAATTCAACTCCTACCCACCAACCCTGGTGGGAATCCAGAGATCCATGGGAGGAAGCATGACCCACCTTACTTGGGTGGCAGCTTCCTGGTTCTGTCTACCTGGCATCTTCAGCTAGGGAGTCCCCATATGTGAAGACTACATTCCTGCTTATTCCTGGAGATAGCGTAGTTCCTGATCATCCCTCCAGTCTAGTCCCGAACCATTGGAGTTGTGTACATCCTCCCGCAGCTTGGAGACTCTTTTGGTCACCCTAGTATAAGTAGTCCAGGGTCCGCCTCCTTGAATCAGTTTTGCTCAGTCTCCACGCAGCGGAAGGAGGTGTGAGTCCAAAGGTCCGGGACTCACTGGAGCAACGATTAAGACAGCAGCTAGGGTTCTCTAGTTGATAGATAAGAATTAAAAAGGAATTAAGAAGAAATTTTGTAAAAAAAAAAAAAAAAAAAAGTAAAATAAATAAATTATATAAGGGATCGGTACACCTTTAAATTGGCGTTGAGGAATTAGACTTGCCTGTTGGTAAGGTGTGCAGGTGAGCTGTCCTCCTCCTCCCCCCTCTCTGTAGCGAAGCGCGCTGGCAGAGTAGAGTGAGGGAGTCGTGCAGGGTCCCTCCGGCGTCTGATCCCCCGCGGTGGGGTGAGAGGCCGTTGAGGAGCTGCATGGCAGCCGCGCGCCTCGAGAAGCCACGAGGTGCGGCAGCAGGAACAGAAGTTGAAGGCCCGGCGGATGCGGCAGGCACGATACGGGGCTGGAGTCTTCCCACTCAGAAATAGCGTGTCCCGATTCGGGCTAGTACCGGCGGCGTTGAGGTAAGAGCCGGGGACAGTGGGGGACGGCACTTTTGGGCCTGCCGTGTGGTTACAAGCAGGCAGGTGATTTCAGTTAAAGAAGGTGCGGGCCGCGAGCAGTAGCGCTGGAATCGAGGACTTCGGGCTTGCTGAGTTGGGGGGCTTCCCGGGGGGGGGGGGCCTAGATTAGATCGAGCCTGATGCACTCGTTGGTTTTATTGAATTAAAAAGAAGTGGAACGTTAAGAAAAAAAAAAAAGGACCGTGGGGCATTGCACAGGAGTCTGGACTCTGGCAGGGCACTGCGCTGAAGAGCGGTCCTATGCCTCATCGGCCTAGGTGCCTCTTGTGTGGGGTACGAAGGGGGACAGTCTCAGAAGCGGGAGTGTGCAGGGGCTGTTCCCTCGAGGCTTCTTTGGCGGACATGGCACAGAAGGGAGAGTCTGAGGCTATGGAGGAGATTCCATTGGTAAAGGGCTCTCCTGTGGCCCCCGAGGTCGGTCAGGAGCCCCTGCCTGGGCCATCGTCGGCTCCAGAGAGTCCCTTGCCTCAAGCTCCTCTGCAAGGGGGGCTAGGGGCAATCTTTTCACAGCAGTTCTTGGCAATGCTGCAGCAGGCTCTTGGGGGGCCTGGTATCGGAATGGCAGGGCCCGCGGAGGCGGAGAGACGAGGGGCCAAGAGGCCGGGGGCTACATTGGAGGAGACCGCAGGTACTAGCACAGGCAAGAGAGCTAAGCTGCGAGTGGACAGTGCGGAGCAGGATTTGGAGGAGCAGTCCAACCTTTCAGAAGAGTCAGATTTAGAACAGGACCTGGAGGAAGGCGAGATAGCGGAGCTGGAGGACCAGGCGAGAATAGTGCGGGTGTTCCAGAGAGAGGGGCTCTCGGCCCTCATTGCGGAAACCCTAAAAGCTTTGAATGTGCCAGCCTTGGGTCTGGCTGAGGATAGTGCTCTGGAGGATCCATTGTTGCAGGCAATTAGAAAGTCTCAGAGGGCGTTCCCAATTCATAGGGTGTTCAAAGAGATGATTCAAGAGGAGTGGGATACGCCGGAAGCTAGCCTCAGGGGAGCTAGGGTTATGGCACGGCTGTATCCTCTAGCTGAACCGGACAAGGATATTTTTAAACCTCCCAAGGTGGATGCGGTGGTTTCGGCAGTAACTAAGACGACGACTATCCCGGTGGAAGGCAGTGCAGCGCTCAAAGATACGCAGGATAGGAGATTGGATACTTTGCTTAGACAGGTGTTTGAAGTGAATGCCCTGTCAATACAGGCCTCGATGGTCCCAGAGATTGAAGGGGATGCATGTGGACGGAGATGCTGAGGAAGCTGCCCGCATTGAATCTGGGACGGCGTATTTGGCGGATAGCCAGTATGATATGATTCGTGGCCTCTCAAAGAGTATGGCATCGATAGTGGCGGCGCGGAGGTACCTCTGGCTGGGTAATTGGGCGGCAGATGCAGCCTCTAAAGCGAGGTTAGGTAAGCTCCCTTTTAAAGGTAAGCTTCTCTTTGGGGAGGAGTTAGAGAAGTTAGTTAAGGATCTAGGTGAATCTTAAGGGGGCAGGTTGCCGGAGGATAAGCAGAAGCAGAATCGTACGGATGCGCTGTCTATTTTTATTTATTTATTTATTTATTTTATTTAGAAGTTTTTCTATACCGCGCTCTATTATCAGTGCGGTTTACAGAAAACAATTTGACTCTAGGGCGAGAGCAGAGTTGCCCTGAGTTTACATAAAACAGGGAAGATAACATGGAGTTGAATTGGGGGAACTATGTACATTTAAGCAATGAAAGTTGGGGATAGGTGGCTATTTGCAATAATGCACATCTGTAAGCTGGATTTAGTTCAATTGATTGTTTATAATACCTTCAGGTATATATTCCCATATTTCTGTAAATGCATATTCTAGAGCAACTAGAGTTCATAGTATTACTGACGTGGCTTAATATCTAAAGCTCTACTAGATTAATATTGTGAACAGAGTAGATTGTGTAGATTAATATTGTGTACAGACATTGGTTTGCGGTTGGGACCAGCCTAGTTTGTCTGTGATGAGTGTGATATTAAAGGGTTGGGTTGTGGGGTGGGAGGAAGGGAGGTGCTGTTGGGTTGTGAGAAGTGTAGAAGGAACAGATGATGCTTGAGGGCTTTCCTGAATTGCTTGAGGTCACTGATCGATCTGATGCTGGGAGGAAGGTTGTTGCAGCATGTGGGGGCGTAGAAAGCGAAGTCTCTATTACTGGTTGATTGTGCACATTTTGTGGTTTCCCTCGGGATGATAAGTGTATTGGAGGCAAATATTCTCCTTGGTCTACTGTTGGGGGTGTGAGTGAGGAGGGCTGAGATTGAGGAGGGGGATATTTTATTAATGGATATGAAGGTAATGAGGAGGACTTTGTATGAGATCCTGCAGTTTATCGGAAGCCAGTGAAGGACCCTTAGTATGGGGGTTATGTAGTCTCTCCTGGATGCTCCGTAGAGGACGCCGGCAGCAGCATTTATTGCCAATTGTAGCGGGTTTAGGGTGCTCTTGGGGAGGCCGTGGAGTATGATGTTTGCGTAGTCGAAATGGGATGTTACTAGCGCTTGGAATATTGTGCGGAAGTTCACTGGGTCCAACATGGGTCTCAGATGACATAATGTCTTGATCTTGTAGTATATGGTCTTGACAGTGCTACTTATGTGCGCTGTGAAGTCTAGCTGTTGATCCAGAGTGACACCCAGGTAGTGTATGGTGGGCTTGCTTGGAAGCACTGCATCTCTTACTTTTAGGGCCGCGGGGGGTGAAAAGCTTTTGTTCTTCGTGGTGAATAGGACCTCGGTTTTTTTGAAGTTTATTTGAAGGTTCTGATTGAGAAGCCAGTCTGTGATTGCGTTGAAACAGTCCACTAATGCTGTATAGTCAGGAAGCATAACATTGAAAGGTGTAAACAACAGCACGTCGTCTGCAAAGATCAGGCATGAAATTCTGAAGGAGCGGGAGCGTGCTTTCTTTACTGCTGCATTTACCTGAGCCGTGAGTGGAGCCTTCTGTGCCGTGCCGGTGTGCACCTGGGACCACGTGACCAGAGCGGGCTATAAGATCCAGCCCCCACCGCGGTTTCCTTTGAGCGTGCTTTCTTTATTGCTGCATTTACCTGAGCCATGAGTGGAGCCTTCTGTGCCGTGCCGGTGTGCACCTGGGACCACGTGACCAGAGCGGGGCTATAAGATCCAGCCACCACCGTGGGATGCGCACCGCGGGCGCGTACCCATGGGTGCGTGCTCCGAAGGGGCGTGTCCAAAGGGGAAGGTCCTGCCCCTTTGGAGCCCCTTCGGGGCACAGGGGAGCTGAGAGGTCCGGGCTGTTTGTCATCATAGATGGGGAAGAGGAAGAAGAAGGTTCCTGTATCTTCTATGTCTACAGGTAAAGCGGTTAAGGTGGTAGGTCCCTTGGACAGTCATTTTAAGTCCGTGGTTCCTCCCCCTGCCGTTGAGATGTCTGACTCTTCCGTTTCTTTGAGTCCCGGCCCTCCTGTTGTTTCTCCTCTTCCGTGTAGGGTTTGTACCCCACCCAGCGATGAGTCTCAGATAAAGGGTAAGATTTCCCCTCATGTTATTGACGGGGGTAATCTCCCTATTTCGGTTGAACTTCCTGACTCTTTTTTGACTTTGGTTACTCCTAAAGTTCCCATACCCCATCCTTTTGAATATTTGTATACGCCTGAAGAACTTAACCCTCCTAAAGAAGTATCGCTTTTGGATATTTGGCAGATTGTTTCGAGAACTGAATTAACGTTGAAATCTTCTCTATTGAAGTTATCCAAATTTACCTCTGAGACTGTTGCCATGCTTACTGAACATCAGGATAGAATAGTTACTCTTGAGTCTCAGGAAATGAAATTAGTGGGTCAGATTTCATCGATACAAGGGGTCCTGACGTCATCTGTTTAGGATTCATTGTTGTTGCACCGTCGGAATGAAATGTTAGAGAATGCTTTACGTATGAAAAATCTCCGCTTATTAAATTTCCCTCGTACTCATTTCCTCTCTCCAAATATTTTGTTTGTCAAATATTTGAAAGATGTTTTAAAAATTTCGGAGCCAGATTCTATTCCTTTGTCTAAATTATATTATTTACCCTCTGGGATTAATGGAAGTCCGGTTTTGGAATCTGAGGCAGGTAATGTTGATGCGGGGGAAATGGACTGTTTGTCTGTTCAGAGTTTGGATTTATCTGCATATCTTGAGACTTTAGCAGAGGAGATTCCTATTCGAGCTACATTGTTAGTTTCTTTTTCTTTAGAGAAGGATAAGGATAGGATTTTCCAGGCTTATTTTAAACATCGTCATGACAAGTTTTTTGGGCAGGTGATACAAATGTTTCCAAATGTTTGTCATAGTACTCAATTGAAGAGGAAGGCTTTCCTTGCGTTGCGCTCTCGTGTTATCGCAGTGGGAGCCTCCTTCTTACTTAAATATCCCTGTAAATGTCTTATTTCTTTCCAGGGTAATTCGTTTACTTTCTTTGATTCCTCTCAATTGGAGACCTTTTTACATAAGTCAGGATGATTGTATTTGCTATTTTTGTGTACATTTTCTTGGCTCTAGCTAAGTAACAGGGGTTTTTTGATTAGTTTCTCCGCTCTGTGTTCAGGATATGTTTTTCTTGTATATTGTCACACTTCACTTTGTGGACTAGACTTAAATATTTTGTTGGTAATTTTGCTTTTGTTGAATACTGTTTGTATTACTTGTGGTTTCCCTCAATAAAATAATTTAAAGTTTAAAAAAAAAAAAAAAAAAAGAAATTCCGAAGGAATTTATCACATATCGGCTGCATGTATATATTAAAGAGCAGCGCGGATAAGGAGGAGCCTTAGGGTACCCCTTGTTTTTGCTGAAATGGTTCAGATGTGTTGGAGCCAATCCGAACTTGTTGACATCGGTCTTCTAAGTAGGATTTACACCAATCCCATGCAAGGCCATTGATTCCCTTCTTGTGGAGTCGTGTTAGGAGTTGGTCGTGGTCGACTGAATCAAATGCTGCGGCGATGTCAAGGAAGATTAGCGCAAAGCCCCTTTTGATGTTGTCTATCCCACTGATTAGGGTGTTGGATAGGGAGGTCAGTAGTGTCTCAACTCCATGAGCTTCCCTAAATCCATGCTGGCAGGAATCTAGGAGGGATGAGGTGTCAATATGTTGCTGAATCTGTCTCTGAGCCACCTTTTCAAGTATTTTAGCTAGTAGTAAGATGCTTGAGATCGGCCGGTAGGACTCCTCCTTCTGCGGGTCCAGCTGGTTGTTCTTTAGCAGTGGTCGTATGGATGTCTGTTTAAGAGCAGATGGGAATATTCCTGTTGAGAAGGAAAGTTTTGTGATCTCGGCTATGATTGGGCTGAGTTCCGATCGCATTGATCTGATCCAGTATGCTGGGCATGGGTCATTTGGTGCAATGGTGGTGTTGATGGTGGCAATAATGTCTTCAATGCTTCTCGCAGATGGCGGTGAGAGCTTAATGAGGGGAATCTGATGCTGTGGGATCCGGGAAGGTTTTGGGCTCGAGGCTGTGATTGTTTTGACAGCTTTGGATTGAATATAGTTGGCATATAGCTGTGGTTGTATAGGTTCATATTGTGGTGATGATGGTTCCTTGATTAAGGATTTTACTAAGTCGAATAGGTCGCGGGGCTTGTTTAGTGAACGGCTGAGGAGCTTGGAGTGGAATTCTTTCCTTTTGTCCCAAATTAATTCACGATGAGTTCTCAGGTGAGATAAGTATGTGGCTTGGTCCGCTGTGTTATGGGTGCGTCGCCATTTTCTCTCAAGTTTTCTAAGGAGAAGTAGGGAAGACCGCAGCTCAGAAGAGAACCAAGGAGCTGTCTTCCTTTTACCAGCGCGCTTTTTGGACGTTGGATGTTTGTTAGAGGAAGGCTGTTGAGAGCACCAGTTAAGGGTGTCATTCCAATTAGCGATCATGCCGTTGAGGTTGGATGATGACTGTGCAAGTTTTGGGAGTGCATATTTAGTAAACTCTTTCTTGTCAAATGGTTTGAAGCGGTCTAAGAGTCAGCAGAGAGATTTTCGGCATTTTCGCCCTTCTACGTTTGGCCCGGTGCAGAGGGGCCGGTTCCCGTATAGGTCTCAGGGGTTTCGAGGCTTCAGAGGGGCAAGTAGAGGTTTTTCAGCCTCCTCCTTCCCCAGGCGTCAAGAAGCCGCAGTGAAGTGAGAGGGGTCCAGACAGGGATTGTTCCAGTGAGAGGTCGGTTAAGAGACTTTGTTCCTGCCTGGGCCCGCATTACTTCGGATCAGTGGGTGTTGGAGATCGTGCAGAAGGGTTATGCGCTCGAGTTCCAACACCCCATGAGAGACGCGTTTGTGCGATCTCTCTGCAGAACAAGATCCAAGCAAGAGGCAGTAAAGCAAACGTTGGAGAGGTTGTTGGCTCTCGAGGCGGTGGTACCTGTGCCGGCAGATCAACGAGGAAGCGGTCGATACTCAATATATTTTGTGGTGCCAAAAAAGGAAGGCACCTTACGGCCCATTCTGGATTTAAAAAGCGTGAACAGGTGTCTCCGGGTGTCTCACTTCCACATGGAAACGTTGAGGTCAGTCATTGTAGCAGTGAGGCAGGGAGAGTATCTGACGTCATTGGATCTGTCGGAGGCCTATCTGCACATTCCGATCATGTTGGAGCACCAACGTTTTCTTCGGTTTGCGGTGCCCATGGGGCATTTCCAGTTCCAGGCGCTGCCATTTGGATTGGCGACGGTGCCAAGGACGTTCACCAAGATAATGGTGGTCGTGGCGGCGGCGTTACGGAACGAAGGAGTGTTAGTTCACCTGTATCTGGACGATTGGTTGATTCGAGTGAAGTCGCGGGTGGAGAGTCAGCAGGCTACCAGTCGGGTGGTGCATCTCCTGCAGGACTTAGGATGGGTGGTCAACGTGTCAAAGAGCAAGTTGGCTTCGTCACAGGAATTAGAGTACTTGGGAGCTCACTTCGACACGCGCAAGGGCAGGGTCTTCCTACCTCTAGCACGGGTTCAGAAATTGAGGCAGTTAATCTGGGGATTCCTGGCAAACAGGGCTCCTTCAGTGTGGCAGTATTTACAACTCTTAGGGACAATGGCAGCCATGCTGGAGATGGTGCCGTGGGCCAGAGCTCACATGAGACCCCTACAGAGAGCGCTGCTCAGAAGGTGGTCTCATCAGTCCGACCTGTTGTCCAGGGGCTTGGTGTGTCCGCTGGAGGCCCGCAGATCGCTACAGTGGTGGCTTCACCCGGGGAGGCTGGAGAAAGGCATGCCTCTGGAGTCGCCGGATTGGAAGCCGTTGACAACCGACGCGAGTCTGTTCGGCTGGGGGCGCACTTCGAGGGACAGTACGCCTAGGGCCAGGGTCAGACCAAGAGAGGATGTGGTCCATCAACAGGTTGGAGTTACGGGCAGTATCTTTAGCTCTACAGGCCTTGCAGGGTCTGCTACAAGGGGCAGGCAATCAGAGTGCTTTCGGACAACGCCACAGCAGTGGCGTATATCAATCGGCAAGGTGGAACCAGCAGCCGACAGCTGGAAGAGGAAGCAGACAGCTTGTTAGCCTGGGCCGAGTTACACCTGGAAGTGTTGTCGGCGGCGCATGTGGCAGGGGTGGACAATGTGACGGCTGACTTTTTGAGTCGGGTCAGAGTGGACCTGGGAGAATGGGTACTTCATCAGGAAGTCTTCAATGCCCTGGTACAGTGCTGGGGACAGCCAGTGATGGATCTGATGGCAACGTTCCAATCGGCAAAGGTGGAAAGATTCTACAGCAGAAGAAGAGAGAGAATGTCAGAGGAGTTGAATGCCCTGATGCAAAGGTGGCCGGAGGAAAGTCTTCTGTACGTTTTCCTGCCATGGGTGCTCATCGACAGATTTCTCCAATGCATAGAAAGACACAAGGGTCTAGTGATCCTGGTGGCACCGGATTGGCCAAGGTGGCCTTGGTATGCCGACTTAATGAGGCTTCTGGTGGAACCTCCTTGGAGGCTAGCGGACCGGAGAGACCTGCTGATGCAGTGTCCTCTAAGCATGCCTCAGGTGGGTCGGTTTTCGCTTACGGCTTGGCTCTTGAGAGGGCAAGGCTGACTGTCAAGGGATAACTCGGCAGCGGTGATTTCTACGTTACTAAGGTCTGGGCGTCGTTCCACCTCCTTGGCATACGTGAGGGTTTGGCGACTGTTTGAGGCCTGGTGCAAGGATAGGCAGCTGCAGGCGTTGAGGGCCATGGTAGCACAGGTTTTGGCTTTATTGCAGGATGGTTTTGAGAAAGGCTTGGCAGTGTCGTCTCTCAGGGTGCAGTTGGCAGCACTGGCCTGTTATCAAGGGAAGGTGCAGGGGAGGACGCTGGGAGCCCATCCGGATGTGAAAAGATTTTTGAGAGCAGCCTCTTTCTTGAGACCCCCCTGCAGGATTGCGGTTCCAGGGTGGGACCTCAATGTGGTGCTGGAGGCGCTGGTTAGGGAGCTGTTTGAGCCTTTGGCAAAGGCAACATTGAAGGATCTCACGCTAAAGGTGGTGTTTTTGGTGGCTATCGCGTCGGCAAGAAAAATCTCGGAGTTACAGGCCTTGTCGTGTAGGGAACCGTTTTTGTTCTTTTCAAGCAAGAAAGTAGTGCTGAGGACTGTTCCGTCCTTTTTGCCAAAAGTGGTATCGACCTTTCATGTCAATCAGGCGGTATCCTTGCCGGTCTTTGAAAGTCCGTTGCAGAGATGGTGAAAGGGCGACTTCATAGGTTGGATATAGGCAGGGCGCTGAAGAAGTATTTGCAGAGAACGGAGGCGTTTCGCAAGTCGGACAGGTTGTTTGTCCTATTTGGTGGATCGCGACAAGGAGAACCGGCTTCTAAGGCGTCTATAGCTCGGTGGATTAAAGAAGCAATTGCGGCAGCATATCTCTTAAAGGGCAGAGTAGTGCTGAAGGGGTTAAAGGCCCATTCGACCAGGGTGCAGGCGGCGTCCTGGGCAGAGTGTAGCTTGGTTCCGGTGTCAGAAATCTGTAGGGCGGCAACTTGGTCGTCGCTGCATACCTTTGCCAAGCATTACAGGATTGATGTGCAGGCGGAAGGGGATGCTAGGTTTGGATCAGCGGTGCTTCAGGCTGGTCTGGCAGGCCCCTCTCGGTAAAATCTTCACTGCTCTGTTACATCTCCAATGGTTCGGGACTAGACTGGAGGGACGATCAGGAAGGTGAAATTAGGCTTACCTGCTAATTGTAGTTCCTGGAGTAACTCCAGTCTAGTCTCGCATCCCTCCCTATTTTGGGCTGCCAGGATGTAGCCTGAAGACCGGGGAGGGGGATGTGGCGGAGGAGATATGGACAGAGTCATGAGAAGAGTCAGGCTTGCATATCTATAGGATCATAGTTCCTTCTTGCTAAGAGTGCAGGGCCTCTTCAAGGGGTTCGGGAGAAGGTGCAGCTCCTGCATCCATCATTATAATTGTAATATTCAGATAGTATAGACCTTGGTTGGTCTTTGGTTATGAGTAGATAGGGGTTAAAGTTTATTGTTGAAATAGGCTTACTTTTTGCTCTGGTGAGTCTTCTTTGTCAATAGGAAAACTGATTCAAGGAGGCGGTCCCTGGACTACTTATACTAGGGTTACCAAAAGAGTGACATGCTCAGTCTCCAAGCTGCGAGAGGACGTACACAACTCCATTGGTTCGGGACTAGACTGGAGTTACTCCAGGAACTACAATTAGCAGGTAAGCCTAATTTCACCTTACTCACTTGTAACAGGTGATCTCCGGGAACAGCAGGAATTTAGTCTTCACAACCCACCCACCTCCCCTAGGAGATGTCTCTCTATCTCTTTGTTTCTTTCCTCTCTCCCTCTATCCTTTCACTCAGCTACAAACTTAACTGAAGAGGGACAGTTGGAAAGGCGGGAAGGCAGCGCGCATGTGCTGAGGGATGCTCCCAAAAGCGTTCCTATTGGACGCTGGGGAGTGTTCCTTCTCATGCTCCGTCAGTACTGACGATACCCATATGTGAAGACTAAATTTCTGCTGTTCCCGGAGATCACCTGTTACAGGTGAGTAACTATGCTTTATTTTTAGTGGTCCTTTTGTGTACTACAAGACAATAAAGGTATTGTTATAAACCTTTCGATATTATTTTCTGCTGTGTCCTCCTCATCCCCTTTCTCTATTTTATTTTATTTTATCTGTGCTTTCAAGTATAGCCTTTGTTGACCTTTTAAATTATTTAATTAACACTTTATGCTTTAGAATTTATACAATTATGCATTTTATTTGTGCTTTCAACATCTTATCATTATCATTTTTTGATTCATTGCAGTTACAATATTTGTTCTACGCTATGAATTTGTCGCCTTAATCTATTTTTTACTATATATGGTTATTTTATGCTTCATTACATTTTATACGTATAGGAGCACTTTTATTATTTATTTTTTAAGTCATATGATTATTACATTTATTGTAATTTGTATGTTTTTATGATTTTATAACCAATTGGCTTTTAAATGTTTTTTCACTGGTTATTCTTATGTTTAATATTTATTGTTTTGTTCCCTCTAAAGACCCCCTGAAGAAGGCTTTCGAGCCGAAACGCGTAGGGGCTAATAAAAGGGGTTTAACCTGAATTGGACATTCGCCAGTCTCTTTTTTTTTGTACCTGCTTGTTTGGCCCCTCTTGACAGTGTGCAGGTACCTACTGCTCTCCTTGGTTGTCTAAGGCGGTGGCAAAAGCCAGAAGGATGCTGGGTTGCATGCAGAGAGGAATTACCAGCAGAAAGGAAGAGGTACTATAATACCACTGTACAAGTTGCTGGTGAGACCTCACTTGGAATATTGTGTTCAGTTTTGAAGACCATATCTTGCAAAGGATATAAAAAGACTGGAAACGGTTCAGAGCAAGGCGACCAAAATGATTTAGAGCCTGTGTCAGAAGACTTATGAGAAGAGACTTGAAGACCTACATATTGTGGTAAGGAGAGCTGTATAGAAGGGATGGAATGGGAAGAAAGTGAGACCTGTGCCTTTAAAAGCAGAGATCAACAGAGTTCCCATAGTAACCACAAGCCTCTGAGGCAGACTACAGCTAGTACTAAGCCCCGCCCACTTAATGACGTTAGAGCTAGGTTGAGCCCTAACAGCTCTCACGTGTGCAGGGAGAAAGGCGTGGTGCCTAAGAAGCACCAGTTTAAAACTGCTTCAGTGTTTGATAGAAGGGGAGAAGGTGAGAAGCAAACCAGGCAGCAGCAGACACGGCAGAACTTGCAGGAAAGCACGCAGCAAGAGAGTCTGAAGCAGCTGGGAGCTGAGCAGCAGAGAGCCCTGGAATCAAGGCAGAAATGTGTCTCAAGGTACCTCAGAGAAAGGAAGCTGGAGGAGTCAATTCCCAGGTGGAGAAACAGCTCGGGAAGCCAGTTGAGCCCTGGGGGTAGAGAGAATAAGTTGCCTGAAGTTCCTAGCAAAGCTCTTTCTGAAGAAGTGGTTAGAGAGCTAAGAAAAAGTGCCAGACGCTGTGTTAGCCAGAAAGCTGTAAAGCAAGCTTCAGACAGAAATAAGAAGTGTGCCAGTGACTGCCGTGATTCAGCAGTGAGAGATATTGAAAGGCTGATAAGGGAGAGAGAAACTCCGTCTTTAAAGCCCGTTGCTACAGACCAGAGAGAATGCTTACTGCTAAAGCTGGATGAGCTGCTGCAGGGTGTAAATCATAAATCCTATGATACCCGTCCACAGGAAGATAGCTCTAGTGAGTCTACGCATGAAATGGAAATAGAATTGTGTGAAAGCCCCTGTGAAAGTGATACTGAAGAAGTGCAATGCTCTTATTGTAAGGCAAACGAACTGAACATGTGCTAAGCTCAAGCCCATGTGAAGGAGTGGTTTGTTTAAAGCAATTATATTTATTTATTTAACAAGTTTTTTATACCGCCTTTTCCTTCAATCAAAGCGGTCACAAGAAATACAAGGTATAAACAAGGGAAACAAACAGTATAGACATGACAACATATGGTAATGTAGGAAAAATAACAAGGGTTAACAAAATTGTGGATTATTTATAAAATATATACAATAGATGATATCTTAGTCATTTGTTGATCCATAGTGCTCAAGACAAAGTAAAGTTTTTAATTGCTTACGAAAGTCACTTAAAACATCAATTGCACGTAAATCAGGGGGGAGAGAGTTCCAAATCAAAGGGGCAGCCAAAGAAATTGCTCGTTGTGATGTACATTTGCGTGATTTAGCGAAGTTTCTTGGGGTATTGAGGGTGTTTGAGGTGGATAATCTTCTAGGTCTGTTGCTGGTATCACGGGATAAGAGGGCATGGAGGCTGGTTGCAGAACTGTTGTGCTTCATTTTGAAGATGTTTATGATTAACTTATACTTTATGCGAAGGGTTATAGGGAGCCAGTGGAGATCTTTAAGGATGGGGGTAATGTGGTCATGATTAGTGGAACCGTTAATTATTCTGGCTGCTGTATTCTGTGCCATTTGAAGAGGTTTGAGAGCATGTTTTGACAGCCCATTGTAGATAGGGTTGCAAAAATCCAGAATGGGGGTAATAAGTGCCTGGCAGACTGTACGAAAGTGTTCATTAGAGATAAGAGGCTTGAGGCGTCTAATTATTTTCATTCGGTAATAAGCGCTTTTAACAGTTTTCTTTAGGTGAGATCGCAGGTCTAGCTTCTTATAAGCTTGTTTCTATATGGTGTGAAGGAAAAGAAACTTGCTGGAAGTTTAAAAACAGGTATAACCTCTTTTCTATGGAAGCTGTGAAAGAAAAGAAACTTGTTGAACGTTTGTTACTTTGATGTGGTCAACAGCCTTAGCTTTAGAAGGTAGTTACCAGAAAGAAGCTAAGAGTTGACAATGTGAAGAAGAAATTCCTGTCTGAGTTAAGCCTGTTGGAGTTTATTTATCCTTTGCCTTTGGGAGAAATTATCCTTACCTGTGTTTAGTGCAACGAATTTGATGCGAGGGGGAAACCCAGAAAAATAAATTTCTCTGTTTTTGCCAAACAAACCGTGTGGTCACACTGCTTGCTCAAAAAGAATAGCTGAAACTACATTTCCCAGCAGTCCATGCTGGCAGCCATATTGGGGACAGTATTCAGAAGGGCAATTAAGGCGAGCCCTCTTGCTCATCGGCCACTGGCCCGGGCGGGAGGACACGACAATATGTATACTCTGGAGGAGAGGAGGGACAGAGGAGATATGAATCAGACCTTTAAATACTTGGAGTATTAATGAACAAACAAACCTCTTCCAAAGACAGGGAAGCTATAAAACTAGAGGGCATAATATGAAGCTGCAAGGGGTAAACTGAAAGGTAATGTCAGGAAATACTTTTTCACTGAAAGGGTGATGGATGCTTGGAATGCCCTCCCGATGTAAGTGATGGGGGCAAATACAGTAACAAAATTCAAAATGGTTTGGGACAGACAGTGGATCCCTTTATAGCAATAGGATAAAATCAAAATAAGCGTAACTATCTCTAATATCTCAACAAATAGGGGTGACCTACACGGATTGGTGGGTACACCCCTAAACAAAGGCATGGAGAGGGGTGACCTGCACGGAGCAGCAGGTGCACCTACTCTTGCCGTCTTGTTCGGCAGACTAGATGGACTATGCTGGTCTTTATCTGCCGTCATTTACTATGCTACTATATTCCTTGGTGCCCCTGGGCAGGGAAGCTAGGATCCTCAATTCCTTCAGGAAGAGATGCTTCCAGGGCTCCATGCTGATGGCTAGAATCTTCTCAAACCAGCTCTACATGAGTATGTTCCTTAAGAACATCATGGCGGATGTGGCGAAGTTTGGCCCCCTCTTCTCCATGGAGCATCTTGACTCCTTCTGCACGCTGGTAGGCCATGGCAAGGATTGCTCAAAATGCATGATTCGTGCAACCTACAATGCCTTTGATTCAGCCGGCAGGGCTGCAGCTATGGGCTTTGGAGCCCACGTCTAGCTTGGCTCCAGTCCATGTATGCTCTCCAAAATATTGCATTGTAAATGGTGTGCAAAAAGTCAGTATCCACCGCCCCTTCTTCTCTACCCACCACAGGAGGTGTATGCACCAATAAAGCCACCCCTCTGTATTAGGAGGAGTAGGATAAATATTAGAGTTGTCTTATTCAATCCTGCCCAAGTTTCTTATGCTCATCTATCAAGTGAGTTTCCCACAGCAAGGCCACTTGAGCTTTTTGTCTCCTCCAGAAACTGAAGCACTCTTCTGTTTAATTGGCAATGAAAAATCCCTGATGTTAAGACAGAAAATCTTCAAATTGGGATTACTCATCTCTACAGTAGATTAGCACATTATAGAAAGCCTGGCTTTCATGATGCAAGACCTCATGCTTCAAATACATAAAGTTTGTGGCTTGCGGAATTGTTAACAATAACTCTGCATACCACAGTATCTGGGATTCTCCAGGAACAAGCAGGAAGTCAGTCCTCACATATGGGTGACGTCAGCACCGACGGAGCCCTCGTGCGGAGCAATTCCCCAGCTTTCAAAGAAAGCCTTTGGGATTGCATCGCGCATGCGCTGTCCCCTTCCCGCCCAAGGGTGCCGTCTTGCTCAGTCTTCTTTTTTCCACGGAGCCCAACGGACGTGGTCCTGTTTTCACAGTGGAAAAAGTAGAAAAGTTGATTTATTTTTTTCAGCTTCCCAGTAAGACACTGGTTCCCCTTCCTGCCCATGGCTCGGTACACCGGTATTGAGTCCGGTCATATTTTTCGTTTTTGTCCTTCGTGACTAGCGTTTGTGCTCTTTTTAGTTTTCACTGGTAGCCCGGTTGTTTGACCTCGCAGGGGCCCTTTTTCCCCCGATGGCTGCCAGCGGGTTTAAAAAATGTGATCGGTGTAAGAAGTTGATGTCTCTCACTGACACACACGACTGCTGCCTCTGGTGCCTCGGCCCCGACCATGACCCAGTGGTCTGTGGGCCGTGTGGTAAGATGTCTTCAAAGTCTTTGAAGAGCAGGCAGCAGCAACATGACAGGATTTTTTCTGAGTCCACATCCAGCCGGGCCCGGACCTCGTCAGAAGCCTCAACATCTCGGGAATCGGAGCCCGAGCACTGTCGTGGGTCTTGTGAGCAGGGGTCTTCCTCCAGGGAACACCGGAGGAAGAAGAAACTCATGAGGGGGTCGTCGCTGGATGCCTCTGATCGGCTGGGGCCCTCGGGTTTCAGGCCGCGGAGCCTGGACTACCGCCCCGGTTCCTCGGAGTCGGAGTGGCCGGCTAAACAACCTCGCAGGGAGCTTGAGACGTCGGACAAGGTAACTTCTGTTGTCCTCGTGGACTCTCCTCCAGGAGAGCCGGCGTCGGGCCCCGAGCCGGGAGCTGCGGAGCCTTCTGAGCTTGGTCCCAGGTTGGCGGCCCTGGAGAGCAGCATGGCTGCCTTCATGGAGCAGCAGCGGGCACTGATAGCCGGTCTCGCCGGTCCATCCGCCCTGACTACCGGGACGTCGAAGTCGATGCCGGAGGCCGAGCCGATCCTTGAGTCGATCAGGTCTCGAGTTGATCCTTGGCCAAGGTCCCCCTCAACCTCCCATTCGGGACCGAGGTCATCGATGCCGGTGCCCTCAAGGTTGGTGCGGTCGGGCTCGAAGCTGGAGCCCATCGAGTCCTCCTCGGAGGACACGGCTTGGGAGACAGAGGAGGAGGACTCCCCAGACACCTTCCGCACCCGGTATATCCCATCAGACTCTCCAGGTTCGGAGCCTCGGAATAGGTCCCCGCTGGAGGACACTCTGTTCTCGGACTTCGTCAGGGACATGGCCAAGGCTTTGGCATTTCCTGCGGATGCCGAGGAGGAGCCTCAAGCCGAGGAGCTCGATGCCCTCCAGTATAACTCTCCCCTGAAGGAGGTCCTTACTGTGCCAGTGCCTCCGATGTTGGAATGGCTGATGCTCCGCATGTGGGAGTCCCCGGCCTCGATGCCGGGCTCAGCAAGTGGGTCGATTCCATCTATCGAGTCTGCAAGAGTCCTGGGTTCCAGAAAGTGCAGCTGCTGCACAACTACATGGTTGTTGAATCGTCCATGCAACGGCTGAAAAGCCAAAAAACGCACTCCTCGGTGCCTCCTGGCCGGGAGACCCGGAACCTGGATGCCCTCGGCAGAAAGTGCTACCAGGGCTTGATGCTGTCATGCCGTGTCATGGGCATGTACTTGCAGGACCTGGCAAAAGGGATTGCCGGATTCTTGGCTGGCCTACCCGAGGAACCCTTGCAGCGCTTCCAAAGCCTTGTCCACATGGATCAGAGAGTGCTCGAAGTTCATGTCTCGAGCAACTTACGACGGCTTTGAGGCTTCGGCCCGAGTAGCCGCGGCCAGCTTCGGTGCACGCCGTCAGGCCTGGCTCATGTCGTTGGACCTAGAGCCATGGGTTCAGGACAAGTTGGTCGATGTCCCGTGCCGAGGAGACAACCTCTTCGGTAAACCCATGACTGAGAAAGCTGCAGAAACTAAGTCAGAGTACTTGACCCGGGCAAGGTCGTCGAAGTAGACATCTGCACCTTCTCACAAGAAGAAGGCCTCGTGGGGGGGGGGAAAGCCCATTTTCCCGAGGAAGGGTACAGCTTACAGAAACTACCCCACTTACCAGGCCACCCAGCTCCCCAACAGGGACAGCGGGTCAGGGGACAGGGGCATGGCCCACGTAAGCCAAAGACCCCCAAGCCTCCAGCTCCGGCTCCTACCCAGCCGGGAGGGGGGTTTTGACTCCCAGTGCATAGCTCCTCTCCCACCAATGGTTGGCCCTGCACAGGAGGGAGGCTGGCCCTGTATGGTCACAGGTGGCCAGCCATTACTACCGACACCTGGGTTTTGCAAGTAGTCCAGCAGGGCTATCTCCTTCACTTCAACCAGGTGCCCTCTTCCTTTTTCCCAGGAGAGCCTCTCAGGCCCCCTCTTCACAGGAACCTCCTTCTGCAGGAGTTGACAGGTCTGCTGAAGGATCAGGCGGTGGAACCAGTTCCCCACCACCTGCAGGGCCAAGGCTTCTACTCCAGGTATTTCCTCAAACCAAAAAGAAAAGGAGGCCTATGCCCCATCCTGGACTTGCGAAATCTAAACAAGTGCCTGGTGAGGGAAAAGTTCAAGATGCTTTCCCTTGGGATCCTACTGCCTTATCTCCACCAGGGAGACTGGCTATGCTCCTTAGATTTAAAGGATGCTTATGCTCACATCCTCATACACCCAGACCACAGACAATACCCCAGGTTTGTGGTCAGAGGAAACCACTTCCAGTACAGGGTGCTTCCCTTTGGCCTAGCTACCACTCCCAGAGTATTTACCAAATGCATAGCAGTGGTGGCGGCCTTCCTCAGAAGCCAGGGTGTCTTCGTCTTTCCATTCCTGGATGACTGGCTCATCAGGGGTCAATCGGCACAGGAGGCACAGCAAGCCACTGCTCACACAGTCACCCTGCTCCAGCACCTAGGGTTTGTTATAAATCACGAAAAGTCCACTTTACTCCCCACTCAGAACTTGAGGTTCATAGGGGCAAGACTGGACACACTTCAGGCAAAGGCTTACCTACCGCTGGACAGGGCAAGGCGGTTGCTGGTCTTGGTACAGGAGGTCCAGCACAGGCCTCAAGTCTCTGCAAGGGTCTTCCTACGCCTCCTGGGCCACATGACCTCTATGGTGCATGTGACTCCATATGCTCGATTCCACATGCGCACAGCTCAGTGGAGCCTCAGAGACCAGTGGACGCAAGCCATTGGCCGCCTCAGAGACAGAGTGGCAATTTCCAAGCTACTGGTGACAGCCTTGCAATGGTTGCTTCACCCCCTCCCCCCCCAACTTGCTTCAGGGAGTACCATTCCAACCTTCCTTTCACACCAGAGTGCTGACGACAGATGCCTCATTGCTGGGCTGGGTAGCCCATTGCCCGTGTTCATGCACTCAGGGTCTGTGGTCCTTTCGAGAGGCCGCGCTTCAGATCAATCTTCTCGAGCTTTTGAGCCATCCGCCTAGCTCTTCAAGCCTTCTGTCATCTTCTTACACATCAGTCAGTGCTGATACAGACAGACAATCAGGTGGCGATGTTCTACATCAACAAACAGGGGGGCACAGGATCTCGTATCCTATGCCAGGAAACTCTGGACCTCTGCTATTTTGCAGTGGCACATAACATGTCCCTAAAGGCAGTTTATCTGCCAGGTGAGGAGAACCTCCTGGCCGACAAGTTGAGCTGGATTCTTCAGCTTCACGAATGGCAACTGATCCGGGATGTAGCCCAGCAGATATTCAACCGTTGGGTCTCCCATCTATGGATCTCTTTGCCAGCCCGCAAAACCATCAGTTGCCCCGGTTCTGCTCGAGGCATCCGCATCTGCTGAGCGTGGCGGCGGATGCTTTCCTGATCTCATGGGCACAGGGCCTTCTGTATGTGTTTCCACCGACGCCCCTGGTGGCACACACTCTGTTCATGATTCTTCGGGACAAGGCCTCGGTCATCCTGGTAGCACCCAGGTGGCCCAGGCAACCTTGGTTCCCTCTTCTCCTTCAACTGGTGGTCGAAACTCCACTCCCACTGGGGGTGCAGCCCGACCTCTTGACCCAGGAACAGGGTTCCTTGCTACACCCCAATCTCAAATCCCTCAACTTAATGGCCTGGCTGCTGAGAAGGTAGTACTTGCTCCTCTACTCCTTCCCAAAGAGGTTGAGGAGGTGTTTCTGGCCTCTAGGAGGCAATCCACTAGAAACTCCAATGCGTTCAAGTGGTGTAGGTTTGAAGGGTGGTGTGTCCAGAATAAGGAGGACCCGTTCACTTGTCAAGTACCTCGGGTATTGCGGTTCTTGCTCCACCTCTCGGAGTTAGGCCTCAAGTCTAACTCTGTCAGGGTCCACCTGAGTGCGCTATCAGCTCACCACTCTCCAGTGGATGGGCAACCTCTTTCAGCTCACCCTTTGGTATCCCAATTCCTCAGAGGCCTCCTACTCTTGAAGCCTCTAATTCGCCCACCGACTACAGAGTGGGAGTTAAATGTGGTCTTGCAGTGGCTTACTTGCCCACCTTTTGAACCAGTGGCCACCTATCATCTTCGCTTCCTTTCCTGGAAAGCACTCTTTCTGGTGGCACTCACGAGCGAGCTGCAAGCTTTAGTATCGGATAGGCCATATACTCGGTTTTATAAAAACAGAGTGGTCCTACGTACTCACCCTAAGTTCCTCCCAAAAGTGGTTTCCTCGCTTAACCTTAACCAAGAGGTGGTTCTTCCAACCTTCTTCCCCAGGCCACACTCCAGCAGGGCAGAAGCGGTTCTTCATATCCTGGACTGTAAGAGGGTGCTTGCCTTTTATCTGGAGCGTACGTGGGGACATCGGAGGGCTTCCCAGCTCTTTGTCTCTTATGACCCTAGTAAACTTGGTCTACCTGTCTCCAAGTGCACGTTATCCATCTGGGTGGCAGACTGCATCGCCTGGGTGTACAGGGCAGCAGACCTCCAGCTGCAGGGCTGAATCACGGCCCACTCTGTCAGGGCTAAGGCCGCATCAGTGGCTAACCACCGCTCTGTTCCGTTGGTCGCAACTTGGTCTTCAAGCCAGACTTTTGCAGCCCACTACTGCCTGGAGAGAGAGTCCCGGCGGGACAATGTTTTCAGTCAGACGGTACTCCGTAACCTACTCGAGGTTTAGGCAACTCCAACCCTCCGACCCTTTGGTGTCAGGCTACCGTGGGGGTTGCGTTCTTGGAGAAAAATCCTATCACTGCTGCTGCAGCTCTTTTAGAGGGAGCCGTTCTCAGCTATGGGTTCTCGGTAGCCTATAGCTAGGGAGTCCTATATGTGAGGACTGACTTCCTGCTTGTTCCTGGAGAAAGCGTAGTTACTCACCTGTAACAGGTGTTCTCCAGGGACAACAGGAATCAGTCCTCACGACCTTCCCTCCTCCCCTGGAGTTGCAGTCAATTGATTAATTTTTTCTTATTTTTGCTGTCTTTTTAGCTATGTCATCTGACTGAGCAAGATGGCACCCTTGGGTGGGAAGGGGACCGCGCATGCGCGATGCAATCCCAAAGGCTTTCTTTAAAAGCTGGGGAATTGCTCCACACGAGGGCTCCGTCGGCGCCGATGTCACCCATATGTGAGGACTGATTCCTGCTGTCCCTGGAGAACACCTATTACAGGTGTGTAACTACGCTTTCCGTTTTCAGCTTTTTAAAAACTTTATGCCAATCCAACTGAATCCAGCATATAACACAAACTCGCACAACTGCCCCTTTAGTTCTGCAAGACTAATGCAAGCTAAGCATCTTCTCACATTCATGAGGGCCCCTTCATATCACTCCTTGCACCCCCACTCCACAGGCACCCATGCTGTCCTCATTTTGGAGTTCCTAGTTGACTAACTCAGAGACACACCCCCTCCCTGTCTACTTTCTCACTGCCAAGGCTAAGACCAACGCAACTGAGATGGGGTAAGAGATCACTCAGGATCCCACCATGACATCCAGCACACTTTGTCCATCACCCCCACCCACATTCACACAGCCACAGTCACAGAAACCAACACCCCACTCCACCATTCAGAAAGAGCAAGGGAAACAAAAATCACAGGATCTAAAAAAAATATCCCACAGTTATAGACTTTCGCACAGAACTGTAACACATGCATGCCATGTTCACATACATATTCATCAGCTTGCTTATAGGTTGTACCTTCTTCCCCACACATGCACCTGTAGAATCTCCCTACAATCATGCCACCCTATTCAGCCATACAGAAGATAAAAACCAGTTGGAACTTGAAGTTCATATAGTAGAGCACAACCATTCCAGAAGGCTAGCGTGCTTGGCCAGTATCGCAATATAAAGTGGAGTTTCCCAGGACATCATAGTCTCACAGCAATGTAGCAGGTCAAGCAAAATATGTCCAGTACTGTCTCCTCAAGGCATCACTTGCTCTTCAAAGTAGTACATGCTGGCCCACCACTCCAACCCTTTCTTCTCAGTGTTACAGATGCCATACTGCTGATTTGGCTCTTCCTCAGCATGATAAAAGGGGGACATCTAATGTAACTTACTGAGGGCCAGCTTAGGGTCACTGCAAGGTATTGGGCACCCTAGGCAATCCTTCAACCCCCCCCCCCCAATGCATATACCACCAAGTTAGAAATAATTATGCTAAAAAGTCAGGATTACCTGAATATAACTCTTTTAATAACAGTCTTGCAAAAAGTATAATTGGGCATCATTTTTAAATGTTAAACTTTATTTTATATGTATATGTGTGTTTGCTCCTTCTGCAGGTAAAAGAATGTGCTGATGGCTCTTTGAGTTTGTCTGCCTGTTAGAATCTATTATTTTGCTTTGACTGCTGCTGTTCTTTGCAACCCCTGAAAGTTGCCTCCTTAGCATGATAAAGGGGATGATATTGAATAAGATGCACAAAGTCCAAATTAAGAAACTGAAGTTTAAGTGCAAAACAAGGATTTCAAATCAAGCCACTGCAACACTTCCATTGTTGGCAATTACACAGATTTTCTCCCCCCATCATTTTGTCCATATAAATGAACACAGTGGAGCTGATGCAGAAAGCATACATAAAGCCTCAAAAACAATTCATAGCATTGTTCAATTTGGTGTATTTTTCTATCAAAAAATGCCCTCACTTGGTTTGCATCTTGTCATGCTATGAGGGCAAGGTCTACCAAGATAGACAGGTCTCAGATGAGGTGCCAGATTAAGACAAACCACCGTCTGGGCAGTAGCAGAATGGGACGGTGTTGGTGGCGGAAGATCACATTTCTGTGACAACTGCAAAAATACTAGAATTACCCGCTTGGAAGAAAGTCCTGACAAACCTATTTCTGTATCTTGCCACGAAAACTCAATGGATAGTCACAAAACAAATTGCACTATATGTTTATTATGTTTATTTATGTTTATTTGAATTTGATATACCGTTCAGACCAAAAAGGCATTAGAGCGGTTTACAATACTATATCATTTAGTGAAAAAGAAAAGAACGCCAATTACAAGATAGGACAGAGTAGAGTAAAGAAACAGTCAAACAGATAAGAGGAGAGAGACACGGAACAGCACATTACCCAGATAAATAAGCAGGAAGTGCTGGAAGATGAGACCCCCAAGTCAGAAGGCACTCAACTGGCTACTGAGGATGAGCTGAAGACTTCTCAGAGTAAAGCCAGCATTTATGATGTAGTTGGATCTGATGATGTAGCTGTGCATGAAATGAGTCAGAAGTTGCAAAGATGTTTTACATATGGGATATGGAATGTACGACGCATGAACCAAGGAAAGTTGGAGGTGCTCAAGAATGAAATGGAACGTGTACAACTCGATCTGTTGGGTGTCGGCAAACTGAAATTGACTGCCATTGGAACTTTGCATCTGATGATCACATGGTCTACTATGCTGGAAATGGAAGACAAAGAAGAAATGGTGTTGCATTTGTAATTAAGAAGAAACTTGCAAGAACTGTAATGAAATACAGTGCAAAGAACCACAGAGAGCAAAAAACCCACACAGAGAACAGGAAACACAAAAAGCAGGTCTGTAGGACAAGTGATAAGGCTTTATTTTGAAAAATCCCTGACGTGTTTCAGCCCAAAGGCCTTCCTCAGGGGGTGCAAAATCTCAGACAACCAAAAATATAAAAGTATAAACATCAATAGAAAACAAAAATAATAAATAAAGGGTATGAACCCCACTAAAAACATAGGTCAAAACCAACTAAACATGTTAAACTTATTAATAAAAAGGCTAACAAATAATTCTGATAAAACCTTCTAAACCAAGTCTCTATCTGCAAAAAAAGATGCAAATGAAAGCTTGACAACAGCAATACATAGAGAATGGACATTCTAAAATTAAATGGTAAAGAAAAGGAGGACCAAAATGTTAAATTGTTATGGAAGCTAAATGCTGACTAATGTAAACTAAGCATACCTGACTTTGTGTAAACAGAACCACTGGGGCACAAATCACAGTATTAACCTTGTTATTAATACGAGGGGAAAAAAGAGCCACTGAGCACAGTCGCAGTGTAAAACCTATAAATAGACATTCGATGAAACGGTGCAGTGCTATAAGTAATATACAGTCCTGTACATGTTGAATAAATGTGCTAAGTAAAAACAAATGCCAGAATGTATATCTAAAGCGACACATAATTATAGTGGACTAAAAAAACATTCATGGTAAAGCTGAAAAACCTCACAATTGTGAACTGCATGTGTTGTCTGCACTACCAAGCCGATCATACATTTATGTGATAAAGTATAATAAAACGGCTGTAGGGATCGTTCAAAAAAAATAAATACTTACAGATCGAATACAAGGTAATCATCAAATCAAAAATCGAATAGACATACTGGGCCGGCTTTAAATGGAGGATTTAAATGGAGGGAGGTCATAGGACATGTAACATGTGGTCGCCAATATAAAAACAAAGAAATGAAATTAAAATAACATGTAGTATTAATAAATAGAGACCCTTTAGATTTAAAAACTAAAATGAAGATCTAAAGTGCGTTAAACGTGACTAACGCGCGTTATACGATGTTAACGACCGTAAGTGCCGTATAACGCGCGTACCGACGCGCTAACGACCGTTAACGTCATACTACGCGCGTTAACCGTAGTTAACGATCGTAAAGCTCCGCGGCGCGTTAAAACAGCGCAGAAGGTGGAGAGTGGGCGGAGAGAAGGGGTCAATGGGCGGAGAGTGGGCGGGGAGAGGCTCCCCTCATACTAACGCGCTGAATTTCAGAGCTCAATTCCAACGCGAATGAAAACCTGTCATTAAAGGCATTTAAAAGGAAGAGAAACCATTTCCGTCAGCAATGTACAGCAAAACCGGGGAAACCCACAAAACGTGAGCAGTGTGATACATGTGCACAGAACAAAATTTCACATAAAACGTTAAAAATGACCACAAGAAACATTTTAAAAAGCATAATTCAGCTGGGCAACAGTGATAGCAATGGGCAACAAGGAACAACACTCCCTGGAAAGCACCAAATGAAAATGAAATGATGTGTGGAAGGGTCTACGCTCCGCAGACCCTTTCAAAGATCATTTCATTGTAATGGAGCTGTCCTGGGAGTGTTGTGTAATGGTGCCCAATGATATCATTGTTGCCCAGCTTGGTTATGGGTGTGTGCCCCTTTTTTGAGGTCTGTTCTGAGGTTTATGTGCACCTTTGCCGCCATACAAGGTAAATGAGGCCACTGTAAACCTGTTGCAGAGCAGGGTTTCTGACTCATCAGGCTGGTTTAACTAACTCCAGGGACTGCACTGTCTCTGTGGCCACAGTGTGGTGCAACAGACACAGCCAGTGTCTGTAAGACCAGAGGGTCACAGGTTCAAATCCCAGCTGGGGCTCCTGCCAACCCAGTCCCCATAGCTTTACCCACCACTAAACAGTGATAGTAAAGACACTTCTTTATTGCAGAGAACATACGCATGGCCTATATTTTACCACACCAAACACAGACACCAGAAACAGGCACATTACCTAAAGCAGAGTCCCGCAAATGCAGTCCTGGAGGGCCCCACACCATTCCGGCTTCATGCTGCCTCTAATAAAGATGCCTGTGCTGCATAGCTATGCACCACCCCCGTGGTATGCAGATGTAGCTCATGCATATTTATGAGGGACAGCATGAAAACCCGAACAGTGTTTGGAACACCAGGACTGGAGTTGGGGAACTCTGCCGTAAAGCAGCAGCCAACAGGGCCACACACCCACCCACAGGCCCCATTGGCCAATGCCTCCTGGAGAGGCAAGACATTGGGCCCTGCCTGTATCTCCCAATACTAGCAGTTGCATACCTTAGCAATGCCACCCTACACCTGGGTATATGGTACACAGCTATCAAACGTTCCCTTCTGAGAACTGGCAGATATCAATTCCTACGTTAAGCACAGTTTGCTCATTGAGCTCCACCATAACAATCATTCTGATGTCTGCGGTGTTTGCTGCAGGTCTGGTCTCTGACAGTGTTCACCACCCTGGGGAGTGACCCCCCAACAGCCTTGTGTACCATATCCATGCCTGTACTATGCCCATGACTGGTGTGGTGGGTATGGCTGCTGACCACCTCTATAGTAGCACAATGCTGGCATAGGTGTGGGGGTGGCTGTCTGTCTATCCAGTGTGTGGTGGCTGCAAACACCTTCCACAGCCCACACTGCCAGCAATGTTGCCAGTATTGGGCTGCCAATGTGCATAATGAGGAGCAAGGTACTATGGGTATAGGCCGGACAGGGTGGCCTGGCCAGGGTGCATCTGCTCAGGGCATAGGGCAGTGACAGGCACATTGTAGTGCCTGGCCACCACCTACACAGACAGGGTGACCTCAGTATATCCTGCTGAGAGATCACACTCACCCTGACTGTGCAGTGACCACAGCATGGCTAGGCACTCCCATAGTGCTATCTAGTATTTCTCTCATGTGATAAATATGGGTTTCCTTTTGGGGCCCAGTCACTGATGTATCTGCTTGCTGTGTATGCTGACATCCCAGTTCTGGGTGCAGGCATCTCCACTGGGCACTAGCAGACTGTTTGCAGCTGGTAGGTGTTGTGATGGAGTGGCTTGCAGGGTGCAGTGGCTGATGGCTTGCACCAGGGGAATATCAGATAGTGGTGGGGTGCAGCATACCATATCCAGGCCTAATGTCTGTCTGCTATTGTGTTATGGCTGTGTACAGAGCTGCATTGACTGCCCTGTGGGGTGTCTGTTCCTCAGCAGGACTAGGGTTAATGTTCCCCTCTACTGCCACCTTTGCAGGGAGGTAGACTGTGGATCTTTTGATGGGAGACCCTGCTTGCCACCCTCAGCCCTGGGGGAGGGGGGTGGTGGTGCATGGGGGCTACACCTGACTGAAACAGACAGAGATGTCCAAGGTGGTCCTGCAGAACCTACCTATCTCACACAGTAACACTGCTTTGGACCTGCGCCATGGCCTCTTTCAGCCATGGACGGTGCTGTGGACCTGGTGCTGGGCGCCTCACTGCACCCTCAGGGTGAGCACAGTACCCGCACAATGTGACGGTGTGTAGCTACTCTGTGCCAGTACAACACACGGTCAGTACCCCCTACCAGGCCGAGGTGCTGTGGGGGTGCACATGGTCAGTTCCCCCTACCAGGCCTTGGTGCTGTGGGGGTGCATTCCCCATGGTGTGTATCTGTGGACAGCTGATTTGCATGTGCAGTGCATCATGGGTGTGACTGGCACAATCCAACCCTGTGAAACCCCAGCACCTGCTCACAGGCTCTGATAAACCATAGGCCATCACACGTACATCTGCTAGCATAATGCATAGGTGCAAGATACCCTACAGAGTCTGTAAAATAAGATGCCCACACTGGTAAAAACACACGTACCCACGCACGTAAAATCACACGTACCCACGCACGATTGTACGCGCGCAGCTACGCACGGGGCTACGCATGTACCAATGCACGCAACCTCGCACGCACCAACGTACGTGGCTAGGCACACTCCGAGGGTGTTTTTCTGACACCAATACTCAGCGTAACGAAAAACATGCCTCCTCTTTCCCTCTGTAATGTACAGGGTGATGCCTGGGACAGCCTTCTGCATTAGGCACACTGGGGACTCGAACCCATGCTGCCTGTAACAGCGGTCAGTACCGTAACCATTGTGCTACAGCTCTGTTTCAGTGCTTTGTGTCTGTACGTCTTCTTACGTTTAACGCGCAGTGATGCGCCACGGCGCCCGGTAACGCTCGTTAATTTTTTTAACGCGCGTTAGTGGTGACGCTGTACCGCCCATGTCCTTATTTGGGGTTTCTGTTACTACCGCGGCTCCTAACGCGAATTGCACTAACGCAGTTTAGTAAACATACCCCTTAGTTATCGTTACATTTAGTACACTAACGAGAATGATTGTAATGTGATAAACAGAGACTTGAATACGAACACTATAAAATCCTGATATGAAAATGCCCCAAAGAAAGCAATGATCAAAATCAATGAAAAACTATAAAAAAAAACCCAAAAACCAACAATAAACATAATGAAATCAAACTTGGGATGCGAGTGCAAATTATACATCCGGTGAAAGATTGAGAATGCAGGTGATGAGAAACTGAGCTTGCGGCCTCATATACAATCGTATTACAAGCCAATATTCTTACACTTTGGCAAAAACGTGTGGAGCCAGACCTGATCATGAATGACATGTAGCACTATAACAACCCTGATAAACAGTGCAACAGTAACATCATGAAGACAAACACTTCGTGTTGAGCTACATGTAGTATCTAAACCATTGAAAAAAAGGGGTGAGACAGATGGACAATTAAAAAATTTGAAATATTAAATATCATTAAGACTATAGTAAAAGCCATGCATATCTCCTATGTAGCAAATGTGCCATATAAATAAAACTATTAAAACAGACCATGTGTATGCATAAAAAACTATGATTAAAAATAATTAAATAAAGTTCCAAAAGCACACTAAAACAATAAAAATAGGAAAACCAATTAAATTATATAAAGATGATAAAAAACTTAGAGTATATTAGAAAACCTTCTTGTAAAACATAGGGGTAGCCATAGATCTAATCTGTAACTTCTGTGAGATGGTTCAATGTAAATGAAGATAATATGATGTGGGGGTAGCCACATAATCTAAATCATGACTCCTGTGTGATGTTGGTTCAATACAATAATGTTAAAAAAATAAAAATCTAAAAAAATATATAAGAGAAGGGGGGAGGGAGTAGTGAGGAAAGGGGGAAGAGGGAAGGGTGAGGGGAGAGAGGGAAGGGTGGGGGAGGGGGAAGAAGGGGGAAGGAGGAAAAAAGGAGAAAAGGGGAAAGGGGGGAGGGGAAGGGAAGGGAGGGGAGGGGACAGGGAGGGGAAGGGGAGAGGGGGAGGGGAAAAGGAGGGGGAAGGTGAGAGGGGGAGGGGAGGGGAGGGGAGGGAGAAAAGAAGAGAGCACAAAGGTGCGAGGTGGACCACAAAAGGAGAGAGGGTGGGGTGGGGGAAAAGAGAAGAGAGGAAAGGGGAGGGGTGGGGTGGGGGAACGGGGAGGGGGGAAGGGAGGGGGAGGGCGGAAGGGAGGGGACAGGGAGGGGAAGGGGGGAAGGGAGGGGACAGGGAGGGGAAGGGGAGAGGGGGAGGGGAAAAGGAGGAGGAAGGAAGAGTAAGGGGGAAGGTGAGAGGGAGGAGAGAGGAAAGGGGAGGGGAGGGGTGGGGGAAAAGAGGAGAGGAGAAAGGGGAGGGGTGGGGGAAAAGAGGAGAGAGGAAGGGGGTGGGGTGGGGAAAAAGAGGAGAGAGGAAGGGGAGGGGTGGGGTTGGGGAAAAAAGAGGAGAGAGGAAGGGGAGGGGTGGGGTGGGGGAAAAGAGAGGAGAGAGGAAAGGGGTGGGGTGGGAAAAGAGAGGGGAAAGGGGAGGGGTGGGGTGGGGGAAAAGAGGCGGGGGAAAAGAGAGGCGAGGGGAAAGGGGAGGGGGGTGGGGTGGGGGAATAGGCAAGGGGAAAGGGGAGGGGTGGGGTGGGATGGGGGAATAGAGAGGCAAGAGGAAAGGGGAGGCGGGGTGGGGTGGGGGAAAAGAGAGGGGAAAGGGGAGGGGAGAGGGAATGGGGGAGTGGGACGGGGAGAGGGAATGGAGGAGGGGGGTTGAAAGAGGAAAGGGGAGGGAGGAAATATAAAATATATAAATAATAAAAATATAAAAACGTAAAAACGCTTCAATATAGACCAGATCAGGTCTAATAAACCAAAAAATGAAATAAAATAATTAAAACCTACAAAAACACGGAGAAATCAATCTCTTGGTTAAGTCCATCAGGCTTAAGAGTCTTAAATTTAAAAATATACCTTTGCTTTAGACGCAATAAAATCTTGTCCACATCTCCTCCCCTCCAGTGAGGTCTGATGACTTTTAATACAAAAAAATTGAAATCTACGATGGAATGATTAAAATTAAGCCAATGATCAACCAAAGGTTTTTCAATTATTCCACGTTTGAGACAACTTTTATTTTCTGTGATCCATGTTCTCACTTTTCGCTTCATCTTTCTAATACAGCACAATTTTCCAGGGCACATAATTAGATAAATGACATACTGTGATTCACAGTTTGAAAAACCATCCAATTTATGTATAGCGTCCCCCTTTTATGCCTCAGGTCATATGAAACCACGCATAAAACACTTCAATCATGCAATATTGTATTAGGAACAAATGTAGAATTCATGCATTAATGGATTAATAATCCAAGATTTTGAGGGATGTTGAAAATGGTCCTTCACGACCAAACAATGTCCACAGATGGAACATCGGCCACAATGAAAACAACCTTTCACTCTAGGACAAATCCGGGACTTAGATAACGCTGAGGGGACCAAGATATTTCTCAAACTGCAGTTCCTTTTGTAAGCTATAATTGGACGTGAGGTATTCAAAGATGGTCCTGAAGACAAGAGTTGCCATTCTTTTAAAATCCGTGCAATGTGTGTTAAACAGGAAAAAGTCAAGACACAAACCAATTTGTCCTCACATGAACATTGCTTTTTTTGGAGAAGTTCTGGTAGACATCCAGGCTCTGTGATGAGCTCTTTATAACAGTCGTCTGGATAACCTCTGGTTTGGAACTGACGCGTTAAATCCTGGGTCTGAGTCTTTGAAGAATGATTATGATAAAAATGTTAATGATTACAAGTATATTGTAAAGGATATAAAACTTAAAAAGTTTAAATGACGACGTATCTTAAGGAATTGACTCATAGGGAGGTTCTCTTTCAATAATCTATTATGAAAACCCGAGAAATGTAATAATGAGTTCCTGTCTGTAGGCTTGCAAAATAGACTCGTGGTAAAGCTGTTAGGACCTTTTGAGATGAGAATATCTAAGAAATTTGTCGTGTATCATATTGGAATTGAAATTGTAAATTCTTATCCAGGTCATTAAGCCAAGTCAAAAAAGAGTGAAGATAGTTCTCTGAGCCATCCCAGATTAAAAAAAACATCATCGATGTACTTTCTCCACATCCTAACTTGTTTTTCAAAAGGATGTTTTGTCAAAATTTTTTTTTTAAAGTGAGCAACGTATAAATTTGCCATATCAGGAGCCATGAAAGACCCCATAGCTACTTCTTTAATCTGTTTGTAAAATACTTCACAAAAACAAAATAAATTTTTGGTCATGGCCAATGTAGCCATTTGTATTAAAAAAAAAACAAGTAGGAGTTCTAACTGGCTTAGGCTGACCCAGCACAGTGTCTTCTAATACCTCTAATGCGGCATGTTGCAGAATGTTTGTGTACAATGAATTTATATCTAGTGTAACTAAAATTATATCCTGATTGCATTCTTGAAAATCATACAGCAATTGTTATCATGTGTGATGATTCGTGTACATATGAGGATGACTTTGATACAAAGGGCCTTAAAAAGATGTCTAAAATTTTTTAAACTGGTTCGAATAAAGAAACAATAGCTGATATGGGTCTACCAGGAGGACAATGAAGAGACTTATGCACCTTAGGTAATACATAAATTGTGGGTGTAACTGGATGACTAACAGTTAAAAAATCAAATTCTTTTTTTGTTAAATACTCAGCTTGTAGCTCCACTTATAAAAATGTATCCAATTTACTTTTAAGTCTCAATGTAGGATCTTCATACAGTCTGATATAAAAAGAAGTATCTTGAATTTGACGATATATTTCATCTACATAATCTGTCCTATCTTGTAATACTAGGGCACCCCCTTTATCTGCCGGTTTTATAAATATTTCACTAGTAACACTTAGATAATCTAGAGTCTGTTTTTCTTATTTTGTGAGATTAAAGTATGTATACTGTTTTTAATGATACAGAGATTCAACTCTGTGAAGTACTACCTTTTCATATGCCTCAATCATGATGTTACTAGTGTTGGGTGGTAACCAGCTAGAGGGCTTCTTGATAACTGAAGTATCTGCAATAACTGCTTCATGGGTATCAAAATAATCCTTAATTCTTAAGTTTTGAAAGAATTTAAAAAGGTCAACTCTGGTGTAGAAAATGTTGTCTGCCTATAGGGACAAATGATAAACCTTTTTGTAACCCTGACTACTTCTTCCTTGAGAGAATAGCTAGATAAATTAATGATGCCATCAGGTTCATCTTTTAAATAATTATTTATATTCTCTTGCCTCTCTCCGTCCCTCTCTGTCTCCCTCTCCGTCTTCCTCTGCCTCTGTGGGGGAAGAGAAGTTCTCAGGATTCTACAACCAGTGGACAATTGGTATTCTGACCCCTTCCTTTCCAAAGGTTGTCCATTGAAAAAAACGATCTTGAGTTATGATTTGGTTAGGTGGCATAGCAGAGGAAAATAATGGTGCAGAAGAATTAAATTGGTCCTCTCTATCACTGTGATTAGTCTTCCTAGTAGGCTCCTGGGCACCACCTGAAATGTGACGGCTTTTTGTTTTATATTTATGTTCTATCTCGGAATATTCTGTCTTGCGTTTCCTAGATTCGCTTCTATAGGGAACCTGTTTATTGATCCAAAAATAAATGGTTCCATTCTTGTAGTCCTTCTCATCCCTTTTAAACTTTTTAAATTTTCTATCCTTTACAATAGATTTGTAATCATTAACATTTTTATCATAATCATTCTTCAAAGATTAAATCTGATGTCACATTTTTTCAAAGCATCTAATTTGGAATCAGTATCAGATCTCAGAGTCAGCCTTACATCTGGATGTATTAATTATAAAATCATCAAATCCAGAGAACACTTATTTAAAATTTTGATCCAGTCAGCCATAAAATCCTCATCTGTATACATCCCAGGGACCTTTTGAGTTCTGAGACCCTGGGAATAACTGTGTATCGGCAGTACTCTAGAAGTGATGAGGCATGCATGTCCTCTCAAATCAATTTCTGTGAAAGCCGCACTGTCGTCCCCCATTCTTCATCTGTACCACCTATAATCTCTTCCTGGTCAAAGAAGGGGTCCTCAGGGAGTAAACATTGTAAATCTTCATCTTTAAAACTAAGGACGTCCTTCCAGAGAGCAAACATGTTGCTCAATTAAACCAAAGAACCACGGAGAGCAAAAATCTCACACAGGGAACAGGAAACACAAAAAGCAGGTCTGTAGGACAAGTGGTAAGGCTCTTTTATTTTGAAAAATCCCCAACGCATTTCGGCCCAAAGGCCGCCTTCAGGGGGTGCAAAACCTTGAAGACAACCAAAAGCATAACAGCATAAACATCAATAAAAAAGAAAAACAATAAAGGGTATGAACCCCACTAAAAGCATAGGTCAAAATCAACTAAAATCAAGCTTGGGATGCGAGTGCAAATTATACATATGGTGAAAGACTGAAAATGCAGGTGATATGGAAAAATGTGAAACTAAGGTAACAGCCTCATATTGCAAGTCAACAGTAATGTCATGAAGACAAACACTATGGGGGTTATTCTGAGCCACGAATAACTTCTCCGCCGGTTATGCAGGGAAGTTAGATGGGGTGGAGAATGGGCGGCCCGGGGGCGGAGTCTGGGTGGGTAGTGGGCGAGCAGTGGGCGGTCGCCAGCCCTGGACATACAGGGCTGATTCTAATTTCGGCCCTGTATGTCCAGGGTCGGCAAAATATCCGAGGAAGTTATTTCACCTCCGGGGTGGAATAACTTCCCTGGACATTTTATTTTTGATGGCATGGGGCAGGGGGGGCCAGGGTTTATTCCCCGCAGTCCGATCCTGGCAGGAGGCCAGATTGGTAGTCAGGCTGCAGGGAACTTTTATTTATTTATTTTTAATCGCAGTTGTTTTTATGCATACATATGGTTTGGGTTTTAATAGTTTTATTTATATGGCATATTTGCTACATAGGAGACATAAATGGTTTTTAGTAGAGTCTTAATGATATTTAATATTTCCAATTTTTTAATTGTCCTTTTTAGGCATGGGTTCCACCCCCTTTTTTTCAATGGGGCCGCGGCTCCGATATCACACGGAGTATGCTACCGCCGTTTAGTCAATATCCCTCATAGTGTTTGTTTTCATGCCATTACTGTTTCACCGTTTATCGGGGTTGTTATAGTGCTACATGCTGTCAGGGGCGGCCCAAGGGGGGTGCGGGGCCATGTGTGAAGACTCATTGTGGGGCCTCATTTGCATAAATATTTGCATAATGTTAATGTGCACTAACATTTAGTAAATATGCCTCTTAATGAGTATCTGGATAAAGAAAGACTACCATATTTCTACATTACTATACTCCAGTGCCAACCGCCAGGCACATTAGGAAGTACTACAGACACTGCCTATTTAGAACCCAGAGCAAACCCGCAGTCTCATAACAGCACTACCAGGACTCACAAAGCACCAAACACTACCTATCAAAAAGGCAACACTGCAAATTTTAAACCAATACATCTCAGAGAATACTAATACATCTTCTACTGGGGAAAGAGAACAAGTGGCACTGTCAAATAGAAACTACATAAACAAAATACCTTAGTTTGGTTACACATTCACAAAATAGACCATCACCAAACAAAGAACAAGGGATCATAATTTAGAAATAGAAATAAACAATAATTACCCCAAAGACCAAAGTTAGAACATACAACAACACTGGAGAAATAAAACTATAAATTAATTTCCTCTTGTACTAAACAAAAACGCAAAGATGTTAGCAATGCACATTTCCCAGAGCTCACATATTCCAGTTAATAAATTCAAAATAAAAAAGTGTTTTTCTACCTTTTGTTTGTGCATTTTATTTTTCAGTTGCAATTGCTCCAGTCACTTTCTTCTGATTTCTTTGTGTCTTCAGCTAACTCTTAATTGTCTGCTATTTGTCCTTTCTTCTCCCTTCTAGTTTTTTCCCATTCTCTCTCTACATTCTGATCTTTCACCTCTTGCTCTTTCCTCCATTTCTTTCTTTATTTCTTTTTTATCCACTCAAATTTCACCCTTCCATCCTCAGTCCCCACTTACTCTCCCAATACCTGGCCAATCATAGATTTTTCTTCCCTCCCACACAAAATATCTTTTCCCCTTTCCATCCTCACTCCCCAGCCCCTTCTAGTCCTCACCCAACATCAGCTCTCTTCTAGTTCCAGCCCCACCCAGCATCCGTTCCCTTCCAGTCACATTCTCCCACCCCCCTACATCAGCCCATTTCCAATCCTAGCCCCCCATCAGCCCATTTCCAGTCCAAGCTGCCCCCATCCACCCATTTCCAATCCTAGCCCCCCCATCAGCCATTTCCAGTCCTGTTCCAGCCCCCATCAGTCCATTTCCAGTTCAAGCTCCCCCGTCAGTCCACTTCCAGTTCAAGCTCCCCCGTCAGCCCATTTCCAGTCCTACCCCCCCCCCGTCAGCCCATTTCCAGTCCTAGCCCCCCCCCATCAGCCCATTTCCAGTCCTAGCCCCCCCCATCAGCCCATTTCCAGTCCTAGCCCCCATCAGCCATTTCCAGTCCCATCCTTTCTCCAGGACCAAGCAGGAAGTCAGTCCTCACATATGGGTGACGTCGGCGCCGATGGAGCCCTCGCGGAGCAATTTTCCCCAGCCTTCAAAGAAAGCCTTTGGGAATTGCAGCGCGCATGCGCGGTCCTCTTCCCGCCCAAGGTGCCATCTTGCTCAGTCTTCTTTTTTCCGCGGAGCCCTACAGACGTTGTTTGTGAATCCCCGCAGAAAAGTTGATTTATTTCTCTTTTTCTCTCTCGGTTTCGACGCCGGTTCTTTTCCCGCCCGGACTCGCAACGCCGGTTGCGAGTCCGTTCTTTATTTTTCGTTTTTTTGTCCTTCGTGACAGATTTCGCGCCTTTTTACTTTTTCACTGACAGCCCGGTCTTTCGACCTCGCAGGGGCCCTTTTTCCCCCGATGGCTGCCAGCGGGTTTAAAAAGTGTGACCTCTGTAAGAAACTCATGTCTCTTACAGACACACACGACTTCTGCCTCCGCTGCCTCGGACCCGATCATGACCCGATGATCTGTGGTCCGTGTGGCAAAATGTCCTCAAAAGCGTTGAGGAGTCGGCAGCATCAGCGGGAACGGATCTTCTCTGACTCCGGCCGGGCTCGGACCTCGTCAGAGGCTTCGACGTCTCGGGACTCTGGTCCTGAGCATCGTCGAAGTTTCTCTGAAAGGGGGTCTCCTACCCAGGAACATCATCGGAAGAAGAAACCCGCGAGGGCGGGATCGGTGGACGCTCCTGGTTCCTCGAGGGCCAGGTCGCATAGCCCCGATTCCCTTCCCGGGTCCTCGGAGGTGGAGAGACCTTCAAAACATCCTCGTCTCGAGATGGACTTGCCCGCTCACGTGAGTACTGTTGTCCTCATAGACTCGCCTCCGAAGGAGCTGACGTCGGGCCCGACGCCGTCGGGGCCCGAGTCGGGGGCTGCTGGGTCTCCTGAGCTCGGACTCAGGTTGACGGCCTTGGAGAGCAGTCTGACTGCCTTCATGGACCAGCAGCGGGCATTGATCGCTGGCTTTGCCGGTGCTTCTGCCCTGACCGCCAGGACGTCGACCTCCAAGTCGACCCCGGAGACCGAGCCGATCCTCGAGTCCATGAGGGCTCGAGTCGATCTTCGGTCGCGGTCTCCTTCGGCCTCCTGTTCGGGACCGAGGTCGTCGACGCCGACTCCCTCGGCGTCGGGGCGGATGGCATCGATGCCCGCCCGACCGGAGCCTCCTCCGAGGAGTCGGCCTGGGAATCCGAGGACGAAGAGTCACCTGGTTCCTTTCGGACTCGGTGTGTCCCATCGGACTCCCCGAGTCCGAACCTCGGAGACGATCCCCCCCGGAGGATACCCGGTTCTCGGACTTCGTGCGGGATATGGCCAAGGCCTTGGCCTTCCCCGCGGATCCCGAGGAGGAGCCTCGAGTTGAAGAACTCGATACCCTCCAATATGACTCTCCCCCGAAGGAGGCCTTTATTGTACCAGTTCCTCCGATGCTGGAACGACTTCTCTTCCGCATGTGGGAGAGCCCGGCGTCGTCGCCGGTATTAAGCAAACGGGTCGATTCCATTTATCGAGTCCGCAAGAGCCCCGGCTTCCAAAAGGCACAACTACCGCACCATTCCATGGTGGTGGAATCGGCCATGCATAGACTTAAGAGTCAAAAAATGCACTCCTCGGTGCCCCCCGGTAGGGAGGCTCGAAGCCTGGATGCCCTCGGTAGGAAGTGTTTCCAGGACTCTATGCTTGCTTGTCGAGTCCAGACCTACCAGCTCTACATGGGCATGTATCTCCGGGACCTGGCTAAAGAAATAGCCGGGTTCTCTACTGGTCTCTCCGACGAACCTTTGCAGAGGTTCCAAACCTTGTCAACTGGTATTTGAGAGTGCTCAAGGTTTATCTCTCGAGCAGCCTACGATGGTTTTGAGGCATCGGCTCGAGTAGCCGCAGCCGGCATTGGTGGACGCCACCAGGCTTGGCTTCAGACGTCCGACCTCGAGCCATGGGTGCAGGACAAGTTAGTCGATGTCCCCTGCCGAGGTGAAAACCTCTTTGGCAAGCCCATGGATGAGAAGGCTGCACAGATCGAGACCGAGACTCTCACCAGGACTCGTCTCTCAAGAAAGACCTCTGCCCCTTCTCAAAAGAAGAAGGGCTCGGGGAAAAAGCCCTTTTACCCGAGGAAGGCGGCTGCCTATAAATACTACCCTCAGTATCAGGCCTCAGCAACTCCCCCACAGGGCAAGCAGGCCAAGGGACGGGGTAATGGGTCCCGTAGGCAGCAAGCCCCCAAGCCTGCACCACCGGCCCCTGCTCAGCAGGGTGGGGGTTTTTGACTTCATCAGCATAGCCTCTCCCCCTCAGCTGGTTTCTCTCAGCACAGGAGGCCGGCTGGTCCACTTTGCCCAAAGGTGGTCCAACATCACCACAGATACCTGGGTACTTCACATAGTTCAGAAGGGCTATCTTCTTCACTTTCACCAGGTACCTCCCTCCTACTTTCCAGGGGAGCCTCCGAGACTCCCTCTGCACAAGGACTTACTCCTTCAGGAGTTAGCAAGTCTCCTTCAGGAACAGGCGGTGGAACCGGTGCCCCATCACCTGAAGGGTCAAGGGTTTTACTCCAGGTACTTTCTGATACCAAAAAGAACAGGAGGCCTCAGACCCATCCTGGACTTGCGAAACCTCAACAAGTTCCTGGCAAAGGAAAAGTTCAAGATGCTTACCCTTGGAATCCTGCTGCCCTACCTCCAGCAGGGCGACTGGCTATGCTCCTTGGATCTAAAGGATGCGTATACTCATATCCTTATTCATCCAGACCACAGACAATATCTCAGGTTTGTTGTCGGAGGAAATCATTACCAGTACAGAGTACTGCCCTTTGGCCTGTCCTCCGCCCCCAGAGTGTTCACCAAATGCCTGGCAGTGGTGGCGGCCTATCTAAGACTTCAAGGCCTTTTTGTGTTTCCCTACCTGGACGACTGGCTCATCAGAGCCCAGTCTTCCCAAGAGGCCACTCAGGCCACTCATCGCACTGTGACTCTACTCCAGCACTTGGGATTTGTCATAAACTTCGCAAAGTCCACTTTGCTCCCCTCTCAAAATCTCGAATTCATCGGCGCCAGGTTGGACACTCTTCAGGCGCGGGCCTTCCTCCCTCTGGACAGGCCCTGGTGTCTGATCCTCCGTACACTAGGTTCTACAAGAACCGGGTAGTCCTACGGACTCACCCTAAGTTTCTTCCCAAAGTGGTTTCCCCTTTTCACATCAACCAGGAGGTGGTGCTTCCGACCTACTTTCCCAGGTCAAACTCCAGCCGAGCTGAAATGGTCCTGCATACCCTGGACTGTAGAAGGGCGTTAACCTTCTATCTTGACCGTACGCGGGAGCACAGAAGGGCTGTTCAGCTCTTCGTCTCTTATGACCCCAATAAGTTGGGGCTCCCTGTCTCCAAGCGTACTCTGTCCATCTGGATTGCTGACTGTATCGCTTGGGCTTACGAGGCAGCCGGCCTCTCGTTGGAAAGTCGAGTCACGGCCCATCGTGTTCGGGCGAAGGCTACGTCAGTGGCTTACCTCCGCTCTGTTCCATTGGCAGACATCTGCCGGGCCCTACTTGGTCTTCAAGCCAGACTTTTGCGGCCCATTACTGCCTGGAGAGGGAGTCCCGCAGGGACAGTGCTTTCGGACAGGCAGTCCTCCGTAACCTCTTCGAGGTATAGGCAACTCCTACCCTCCATCCCGGATGTTGGGCTACCGGTTGGAGACGTATTCAGAGAAGATTCCTTCCTTCTGGGCTGCTGAGCTTGAGGGAGCTCCTTTTTGTGCTTAGGGTCTCCGGTAGCCTTAAGCTTGGGAGTCCCATATGTGAGGACTGACTTCCTGCTTGGTCCTGGAGAAAGCGTAGTTACTCACCTGTAACAGGTGTTCTCCAGGAGCAGCAGGAATCAGTCCTCACAACCCTCCCTCCTCCCCTTGGAGTTGCAGTTCTATGCTTTCATTTTTTTGCTAATTTTTTGCTGTCTTTTAGCTATGTCATCTGACTGAGCAAGATGGCACCCTTGGGCGGGAAGAGGACCGCGCATGCGCGCTGTAGTTCCCAAAGGCTTTCTTTGAAGGCTGGGGAAAATTGCTCCGCGAGGGCTCCGTCGGCGCTGACGTCACCCATATGTGAGGACTGATTCCTGCTGCTCCTGGAGAACACCTGTTACAGGTGAGTAACTACGCTATCCCCCAACAGCCCATTTCCAGTCCTAGCCCCCCATCAGCCATTTCCAGTCCCATCCTATCCCCCCAACAGCCCATTTCCAGTCCAAGCACCCCCTGTCAGCTTATTTCCAATCCTAGCCCCCCATCAGGCATTTCCAGTCCTATTCCAGACTCTCCTCACCCCATTTCTAGTCCAAGCTCTCCCATCAGCCATTTCCAGTCCTATTCCAGCCCCCATCAGCCCATTTCCAGTCCAAGCTCCCCACCCCATCAGCCCATTTCCAGTCCCAGGCCCATCAGCCATTTCCAGTCCCATCCTAGCCCCCCCTCAGCCCATTTCTAATCCTAGCCCCCCCCATCAGCCATTTCCAGTCCTATTCCAGCCCCCATTAGCCCATTTCCAGTCCAAGCCCCCCATCAGCCCATTTACAGTCCCAGCCTCCCATCAGCCCACTTCAAATCCTAGCCCCCATTGGCCATTTCCTGCCTATCCTAGACCCCCCTCCCCCCCCCCCCCGTCGGATCCCCTATCTAAGCTGCTTCAGAGGTGAGCTGGGAAAGCCTGTGCGAGGCCCCGGCTCAGCTCTGCACAGCTGCCAGCGCTGTTTTCCCTCACGCTGGTGGCTGTGTTACTGTGAAGCACGCTGAATGCCTTGGCGGGGATAGGGTTTTTAAATTTCAGTGGTTGTAACAATGCTGGATTTACCGGTTGAACACTATATACCCTTATGGACTGAACAGGGAGGTTGATTGGCTGAGTCTATTTTTAGTTTGACTAGTGGGATGAGAGCTTCCCCAATGACCTGGGGCATTTTCCTTTTTCCCATTTGTGGTTCTAACGAATGACTTTGAATGGCTTGAAAGGGAGAGAAATGATTCAGGGAGACCAGCGAGAAGCAGTCTGCGGTAGTCTAAATGGGAGGTAACTAAAGTGTGGCTAAGAGTCTTGGCAGTGTGTTCAGAAAGGAATGGACGAATTTTGCTGATGTTATAGAGACAAAATTACAGGTTTTAGTTATCTTTTGGATGAGTGCAGAGAAACAGAGTCAAAGATGATCCCAAGAATGTGAGCTGAGGACACTGGGAGAAAGGAGTGGAGGAGTGGCCTAGTGGTTGGGGCAAGGTACTTCAGGCCGGAAGGTCGGGGGTTCAAATCCCACTAGAGGACAGCAACCTTGGGCCGGAAGGACTGGGGTTTCTAGTCCCACAGGTGCTCCTTGTGGTCTTGGGCAAGCCACTTAACCCTCCATAGCCCGTGTTCCCTGTAAAATAGTTATCTCCAAGTTATAATGCCCTGTTCAATGTAATTTCAGTTTGTTCAATGTAAACTGCACTGATGCAGAATAGCGCGGTATATAAGAGAATGTAAATAAATAAAAATAAATAAAAAAAATAAAGGTAGTGTTATTCACAAAAATAGAGAAAGGAGGTAGAGGGGAGGTGGAATTATGAGAAACCCAATTTTGGCCATGTTTAATTTCAGACAATGGTGGGGACATCCTGGCAGCAGTGTCAGACAGGCAGGCTGAGATATGGGCCTGGTTTACTGGTGAGATTTCAGGTGCAGAGAGGTAAATGTTAGAGTCATCAGCATAGAGATGATAATGAAACCCATGGAAAGGAAGAGAGAAAGGAAGTCCCATGACAGAGCTGTGAGGTACAGCTACTGAAATTGTATAGCAGTGGAGGAAGATCCACCAAACATACACTAAAAGTGCGGTGGGAGAGATAAAAAGAAAACTAAGATAGACTAGGGCCCCTAAATCCAAGCAAGAACAGGGTGTCAAGAAGAAGGTGATGGTCAATGCTGTCAAAAGCAGTAGAAAGTTGAGAATGAGGCACAAATAAAGGATTTGGCCAGAAACAAGTCACCGGAGACTTTGGTAAGTGTTGTTCCTGTGGAATGAAAAGGGCGAAAGCCAGATAACAGGGGGTCCAGAATGTCTTGGTGGGAAAAAGTCAAGACAGCAGCGATGAACTACGTATTCAAGTAGTTTAGATGCAAAAGAGAAGAGGGAGATGGGCCAATATTGGAAGTACAATTAGGATCTAGTGAAGTTTTTTTTGAGGAGAAGTGTAACTGTTGCCTGTGTTTGAAGGTTACAGGAACAGTTGCAGGGGAAAATGATAGGTTGAGGATATGATGGACTAAAGGGATGACTGTGCTTAGTAGATGGCTGGGAATGTGATCAGAGAAGCAGATAGTGAGTTTGGTGGAAAGAAGATGCACAGTTTTTCTTAGTAATTAAAAAAAAAAGGAGAATGTATGGCAGAGGTTATAGGAAGATTTTGAGGGGGGGGGGGGAGATTGAAATGGTTTTGTAGAGAGCTCCAGATTGGTCTTGTGAAGCTTATCATGCAAGGTAGTCAGCCAGAGGTTGGGGAAGGATGCACTTTGTGAAGAGAGTTGAGTGTTGGAAAGAGACGACAAGGATCAGAAGCAAGAGAGTTTGTCAGATGGATGTAATGCTTAGCAAGTGCTATGGCACACTGGAAGAAGTTAATATGAATCTGAAATGTCGGAAATCAGCATGGGCATTGGATTTGAGATAAGGTGCTGAGCAAAGCAAGCACATTAACATATGTAGCTGATTTTAGATGTCATACAAGCTAAAGGTATTGAATGCCTGATAGGGTGTGAAATGGGAGCAGTAAGAGCATCCAAAGTGGAGGAGAGCACAGTGTTACAGAAAGAGACTGCCTTATCAATGAATGCATGTGACAAAATTGGAAGAGAAAGGGGAGGAGACAGTGTGTAGAGGGGTCCACAGCCTGAAGATTCATAAATGAGTTGACAGAGGTTGAGGGTCAGATAAGGTAAGGTATACTTGAGGGTGGGGTAGAGCCACTGAACCAACTTTTGTTTTAGCACCCCCCTCCCATTGGAGGTTAATCTTGTAGTATAAGCTGTGCATTTTTGCTTGCTTTTCATGCTGGCAGGTTGAGTACAGCACAGCTGTGCAAGCAAAAGCAAAGGTTTCTGCAATTGTATTGAACATTAATACAGCTGCAGAGGCAGACTGGGGAGCATGCCAGTGAGGCGGGCTTCCTGCGTCCCTATTCTGGTGTGCCCTGAGCCAGAGCCTCACTGGCTCTCCTCTTAAGCTGGCCTTGGGGTGAGGATAGCTTGTAGGGTGGTAGGGGGATACAGGGAAGTAGTCTTGGAGGGGAGGTAGTTTTGCAGGGTGGTGTGGCAGTTGCAGTGAGGTAATTTTTAGGGGTGGAGGTAGTTTTCAGGGTATGTTTTTGGGGTGGGAGTAGTTTTCGTGGTGGTGGTGGTGCAGTTGACGGTCATGTTGTTTTGGGATGGGGTAGATTGCGGGATGGTGGGACAGTTGTGGTGGGAGGTAGATCTTGGGGTGGAGGTGGCTTGCAGGGTGGTAGCCAGTTGTGGGGAGTGGAGGTAGTTTTTGGAGTGGAGGTAGTTTGATGGGGAGTGGGGCAGTTTGGGTGGGGTATTTTTTGGGGGGGGGAGGGGGCAGGATAGTTTGTAAGGTGGTGCAGCATTTTGGGACCCGTGTTTGAGGGTGGCACATTTTGTAGAGTAATGGGACAGTTGCAGGGGTTAGTTTTTGGGAGTGGAGGCAGTTGCAGGAGGGTTTAGTTTTTCCCAATTGAGCAGTTTGTGGAATTAGGGGGGTGCTTTTTTGGGAGGGGGCTGCAGTTTGCAGGGTGTTGATGGAGTGCAGAAAGCTGTTTTCTAAGGATGGGGAAGTTTGCAAGGCAGCGGAGCAGTTATGATGGGGGGTAGTTGACGACAGTGTGTTGGAACAGTAGCAGGAGATGTTAGGTTTTCTTGGTGGGGAAATTTTAGGGATGGAGAACAGTTGTAAATGAAATATGTATGTGAATAATTTAAAATGTGGTACATCACAGTTATGGAATTATTTGTAATACATGTGTTTCTATGTGTGTTGTGTTTGTGTTTCTGTGTTGTGTTTGTAACTCTGCTGCATATTCTGCGTGTGTTGTGCTCATGTTGCGTCTTTGGTGGGACATTTATGGAGGGGCGTACTTTTGAGGGTTAGAAACTGTTATGGGGCAGTAGTTTTGCAGGTGGGGTAGTTTACAGAATGGCGGGGCAGTTAGAGTGGAGAGTTTTTGGGCAATTTTTTGAGAGTAGTGCGGCCACAAGCAGGAGAGGAATGATTTTGGTAGATGTGGCAGTTTATAGGGTGGTGGGGCATGGGGAAGTTGTGGGGTGCTAGTTTTGGAGAGTGGAGGCAGTTTGGTGGTGGGGCATATGCAGGAGCATTTAATGTAGTGGGACATGTGACAGTTTTTGGGATGGAACATTTTGTGAAGTGGTGGGGCAGTTGTGAGAGGATATTTTTTTGAGGGTGGGGCGATTTGCAAAATGGTGGGACAGTTATGGGATGTTTATTGGTGTAGGATAGTTTGCAGTGTGGTGGTGTAGTTTTGGGGGTTGGGCATTATGCACAGTGGTGAGACAGTTGGGGGGGGTATTTTTTGTGGTGGCAGTATTTGGCAGGTTGGAAGGGAGTATTTTTTGGGAATAGCATTGGTATATGGGAAGGGGGACTTTTTTTTTAGTAGTGGGGCAATTTGAAGGGTTGGGGAGTAGAGAACAGGGAGAAGAAATTTGAAAGGAGCAATTCCCTAACTGCTGTTTCAGTGTATGTAAGTATCTCCATGAACAAGCAGGAATGCAGTCTTCACAGCTGGGTAATTGTCGGCACCGATGGAACCCACACAGGAACGCTCCCCAGCATCCAATAGGAGAGCTTTTGGGAGCACTCCACTGCACCTGCGCAGCTGCCTTCCTGCCTTCCTCACAGCTCTCTTCAGTTCTTTGTTTTCCGCGGAGCCAGCAAGAAGCCTTTCCTGTCACCGCCGAAAAACTTTTTTTGTTGTTTTATTGCTGTGCTCTGCCTTCCCGTCGTCACTGGTACCCCTCCCTGGATAATGGCTCTATTCTTTCTTTATTTTTTCGTTTATTTTATTATCTTTTTTTCTTCAGGCGGTTCCACTGTTGTTTTAGGCCTCAGGCCTATATTATTTTGTTAGTTATGGACAAACATATCAGTGACTTTAAAAAAATGTTCCAAATGCTCCGGCACGGTCAGCACCGATTCCCACGTTTGGTGCCTCAAATGTTTGGGCCTGGACCAATGTTCTCTCTAATTTTCTGTAGACCGTGTGCACATAAAATATCAGCTGTGCAGCTTTTGAAGGAAGGTTAAATTTTTGTGCGCCACATAACGACACTCAGAGTTATATACTTTAAAATTTGACTACACGTCAGAATACAGTATGTACACCACATTGATTTTAATCAAATTAAATGAAAATGGACAATTACTAAATGAAGCGGAAAATTTCTAGTAATTACAATCACAACTTTTAAATTTTAAGACATCTGTGGTGTTTTCTATCAGAATCAGAACCGTAATTTTTGTGCGCTCTGTTGTAAAGTATGTGCGCTCGCTCGGCGAGGTGTGTGCACGCGCACAGCTTAGAGGGAACAGTGGCCTGGACCCTAAGCCAGATGACTGTCCTTTGTACAAACAAATGACCAAACAAGGCCTACAGAACAGGGCCAAACATTATGACTCACTGTTCGCCCCGGATTCTATTTCAGCAGCCTCAGCATCATGAAGGGGCTCGGTCTCCTTTGCTGGGTCTAAGATCTCCAAAAAGTCAAAACATAAGTCCAAATCATCCTCTGCATCGAAGTCCGATACTGAGTATCGAAGTAAGTCTTGCTGTCAGAGAGATGTATCAAAAGGTGCATTAGATGCTGAAAGACCTGCCAAGCAGCCCTGGCAGGAGGACCAACCCCCCCAAAGCCACTCAGGGGCCGAGGACGCTCACGAGGCATCGACCTCCGGAGAGCTACTGGTACCATGCTCTGGGATGGTGGATCACAGCCCCATATTGCAGTCAACCCAAACATCAGTGGTGTCCATCGATCAGAGCTTTCTGGCTATCGAAAGGACCTTGGAAAAGCTCCTTGCTGCTGCAGTACAGCAGGTATCAACAGTCCCAGTGATTTAGGTACTACCATCTGCTTCGGTGCCGGTACCTGTCGGTTTGATGCCAGCCCTGGAACCGGTCATATTGGGACCACTCCCGCTGATTCCACCACTTGAGATGGTATCAACAGGACCCCTGCCTCAGATTCCTCCACTGGAATTTGTATTGGTGGGAACCCTTCCTTTGATTTCTCCCCTGGAACTGATAGGCATCATCTGAGCACCGACATTAACATCAGCTTGTGACTGTCGATACTTTGATTTCCTTTCAGAGTCAGAATCTTCTTCTGATTCCAAGGATACATCGGAGAACTCCAGGGTCACCAGGGATATTCCCTTTGAAACCTCTCCGCCTCATACACAGTGTTGACCCCTCCAGAAGATATGTCCTTTCAGGACTTCATCCAAGATATGGCAACGGGCCTTCAAATTACTGCTTCATCTGAAACGGAATCCAATACCCCTTGACGCCCAAGGAGCAGAGACATAACTGGTGCTTCGAATCCTACAGGATCTAATGCTACGTATGTGGGAGGCCTCTCTAATTATTCCGCATATAAGTAAACATCTAGATACCATGTATTGAGTTCCTCCATGCCCAGTGTTTGAAAAACCTCAACTTCCACACCATTCCATGGTGGTGAAATTTGGCATTGAGACACATTAAGAGTTCTGTGACTCATTTGTCGGTATCTCCTGGCAAGGATGCCAGGGCTCTCGGTGCCCTTGGACGCCGCTGCTTCCAAGCTTTGTATGCTTGTTTCTAGGATTACATCCTATACCCTTAACATGGGCATGTACCCTAAGGATGCTCCAGAGATCTAGGAAACTTTGCTCTTATTCTCCCAGATGACAAACATGACTCATACTTGACAATAGTCAAGCAAGCATAAATACATCAAAATTCCTTACCGGGGCTGCCTTTGATACCATTGAGTTTACCAGCAGAGCGGCTGCAGTCTGTATAGGTGCTCATAGGATGGCCTGGCTTCACATCTGGAACAGTGGGTTCAAGAAAGGTTTTCACCAGGGCAACGGATGTTGGCTAATGTTTTTGGTAAAGGTTGGAGAGAGAAAGCAAGGGAACTTGATGTAGATGATCTTATCCTCAAGCGCCTCTCCAGGAAGACTTCAGGACCCTCTATGAAGAAAACCACTTCTAAGAAGTCTTTATATGCTAGAAAGATTAGATATTATCTTTCTTACCAACCATCTACTGGTTATCAGCCTCAGCAACGACAGCAGAGGCCTCAGGATCCTCATCAGCCTAAGAAGGCCAAGACTCCTAAACCCCAACCAGCTGCTACACAGCAGCAAGTACCTGGTTTTTGACTTCATCCTAGAGAGCTCAGCTAGTCAACCTCTGCATAGTCCCCAGCCCCTGCACATATCAGGCCACCTTTGTGCTTAACGCCCACAGCTGGCATCTCATCACATCAGAGGACTGGATTTTCAACATAGTCAGAAGGGGTTATCTGTTTCACTTCCAGAGCTTACCCTCAACCGCCTCTCCAAGGGCTTACCCTGCAAGTCCTTTGCAGGCAAGTCTCCTATCCTCAGAGGTGGCCACTCTGTTAACTCAGGAGGCTATTAAAATAGTTCCTCCCACCCAAAAAGGCAAGGTCTTCTATTCTCCTTACTTTCTCTTCCCAAAGAAAACAGGAGGGTACAGGCCCATTCTAGATCTGAGAAATCTCAACAAGTTTCTCATTTGAGAAAAGTTCAAGAAGATTTCTCTCGGTACCCTTCTGCTCTATCATCAGAAGTGCGACTGGCTATGTTCTCTAGATCTCAAGGATTCTTACACGCATTTGCTGATCTACCCTCACCACAGAAATTATCTGTGCTTCAGGATTCAGCAAGTCCACTACCAGTATCGGGTGTTACTCTTCGGCCTAACCTTGGCTCCCACAGTCTTCACGAAGTGCTTGTCATTTGTTGCTGCACAGGCTGGGGATCTCGATCTTCCCATACTTAGACAATTGGTTGATAAGCAAAGAATCCCCAGAAGAGATAAAACTATATCGCACTATTGCAGTGCTCCAAAGTCTAGGATTCGTTTTGAACTTTTCAAAGTCGTAGCTGATTCCAGCACAACAGCTGGCATTCATCAGAGCACTTTTAGACATGCGCTTTCCTTCCCAAGGATCTACATGCCTCATCGAGCTGACCCTCACGATACAAGGTCAAAACATCGTGATAGCTCTAAACATGCTACGACTTCTCGGACACATGGTTTCCATGGTGCACGTCATCGCATATGCCCATCTTCACATGAGACAAGCCCAGTACACACTTTCGTCCCAATGGTCTCAAGCGACAGACCAGCTCTCAGACAAGATTCATGTAACACCTTCTCTAATCAGCTCCCTTCAGTGGTGGTGTTTCCTCCCCCAAAATCTTCTAGTAGGGTCACCTAGGTGGCCTGCACGGAGCGGCAGGTGCACCTACTCTTGCCATCTTACTGAGCAGACTAGATGGACCATACTGGTCTTTATCTGCCGTCATTTACTATGTTACTATGTTACCATTTCAGATGCCTCCAACCCAGTGCACCCTAACCACAGATGCTTCCAAACTCAGTTGGGGAGCGCAACTGAACAGCCTCACCACGCAAGGGCAGTAGACAGACCATGAATCCCAGATGCAGACCAGTCTCCTAGAGTTTCGTGCTCTCATGAATGCCCTTCGGGTTTTTCAACCCCAACTATCGAGCAAATACATCTTAGTCCAGACGGACAACTAGGTAGCCATGTTCTACATGAAAAAAACAGGGAGGAACAGGTTCCTATTGCCTGTGTCAGGAAGCCCTTTGCCTCTGTTCCTGTACAAATGTACACCGCATCCAGCTTCAAGCGGTGTACCTCTCGGGTCATCTCAATGTCCTGGTGAACAGACTCAGCCACATTCTCCATCCACACGAGTGGATTCTGAATTAGCAAACTGTCTCTTGAATCTTTAAGATGTGGGACACCCCTAAAATAGATCTGTGTACCACTCAGAAGAAGACACGTCTATCACTTTTTTGCTCCAGAGTCCCCTTCCGCCTCAGTCAGGCAACCAATGACTTTCTCCTCCATTGGGGACAGGGCTTGCTTTACACATTCCCACCGACCCCTCTGCTTCCCAAGACTCTGTGCAAAAAGCAGGCCGACAGGGGCTCTCTGATCTTGGTGGCCCTTTACTGGCCTCATCAGCCGTGGTTTCTTCTGCTACTTTATCTAGCACAGGCTCATACCCCTGACCTCTTTTCCCAGGATCCAGGAACTTCTCCTCTATCTCAGTTCATGACCCTCCGTCTCACGGATTGACTCCTGAAAGCATGACTTTTGATGACCTTGATCTTCCCCAGCTGGTCAGGGACATCCTGCTAGCCTCCCACAAGCCTTCTTCCAGGCAATCTTATGCCTTCAAGTTACGACGGTTCACCCTTTGGTGCATCCCGAAGTAGGTGAATCCATCTGATTGCCCAGTGGAGCTTCTTCTGCAATATCGTCTCCTCTTGTTCTCCACAGGGCTTAATTCTATCAGAGTTCATCTAAGTGCTCTTACAGCCTATCACAGGCCTGAAAATAAACTTTCTATTTCTTCACACCCCCTGGTGCAGCGATTCATGCGAGGTCTTCTGCTTTCCAAGCCACCAATCAAACCACTGCCAGTGACTTGAGATCTCAATGTTGTCCTAGCGCAACTTAGCAAAGCCCCATTTGAGCCTCTGGCTACCACATCTCTGAAATTCCTGTCATGGAAGGTCATCCTCGTCATTGCTCTCACTTCAGCTCGTCGCATCAGCGAGCTACAGGCTTTAGTGGCAGATCCTCTTTACACTTGATTCCACCATGACAAGGTGGTTCTTCGGACCCATCCACATTTACTTCCAAAAGTAGTCTCCACTTTTCATCTCATCTGGTTGGTGATGCTACCGGTCTTTTTTCCCCGACCGCATGCCTCCAGATCTGAGGCAGCATTGCAGATCCTGGATTGCATTTTACTTACAGAGGACTAAGGTTTTTAGAAAATCCTTTCAATTATTTGATTTTTTTTGACCCCAGCCACTTAGATAGTTCAGTGTCAAAGTGCACCCTATCCAATGAGATTGTGAGCTGCATTTCACTGGCCTGTGATCAAGCTGGTCCTATTTGAAGCTGAGGAGTATTCCTGCATGGGCTCCGTTGTTTCCGACGAAACCCATCTGTGAAGACTGATTCCTGCTGTTCGGAGATCACCTGTTACATGTGAGTAGCTACACCTTCTCTGCTACAGAAGCTGGAATTTTTTCTTCCATAGAAATATATTGGGCTAGGGTTTTATTTTGGGGTGGGAGGCTTATTTCTCTGGAATTCCCAGAACAACTTGGTCCATTTTTGAACTTTTTGTGTCTCTTTTTTTACCAGTTTTCTCCCCACATCAAGTTTCATTCAGTTTGGTTACATTTTTGGAGAGTTATTTTGCAGTCAATCAGTCAGTCAAATATTCCTTATCGTCCCTCCAGTCCAGTCCAGACATGTGGTTTATCTCCCCCAGCCAGCAACTGGAGACTGAGAATATCAGGCTTTGTGATGTCTCAGCATAAGGGCACTGCCCAGGACTCCAAGACCAGTATTCTCATTCTCCAGCAGTTGGTGAGGAACTACCATGTAGTCTGGACTCCATTGAAAGGACAAATTTTCAAAAGGGGGACGGGAAAGAGGGGACTTTCCCATTTTATCTCTGGATTTGGGACAGCTTATGAGATGTTGTGTGCAGTTTGGAATTCAGCGAGCGGGGCTGACTCTGTCTGGACCAGGGTTGTTGAGTCCGCCAGGTACCAGCCTAGGGGGCAACTACCTGGTGGTCCAGGACCCTTCCCTAGCCCCGCCCCCCACAACTTTGCCTGAACAGGCAACTTTTTAAGTAAAGCAGTCCTTATTCAGAGCAGCATAGTTTGTACTTACTTGTGCGGTGCCCTATATCTTTAAAAAAGAAAAAAAGATGCACAGTGAATAGAGAAAGAAGCAGCGCTGCATTGCCATGTTTTCTCTGAATTGCCTGCCCCAGTTTTCTCTTAGGCGGTATAGGGAGCTTTCGGTAAGTGTTTTTAAAGTTTCCTCCCTTTGTTGCTTGCGTTGGGACTGTCGAGATTGATTTTTTTTGTGTTCTTCTTTTCTTTGCGTTCCTCATGTTATTGGAAAAACCATGTTGCACAGTGTGTGGGGACTGGCAGGGGTCGGCTTTAGGGCTCGAGGTTTGCCAAATCTGTGAAAAGGAGGGCAAAATGGCAGAAATAATGTTGGCAGTGTCCCTCACAATGTCGGGAGAGACTTCAGCTGCGCCATAACTTACTGAGCAGGATTCCTCTCAGCGTCGGGTTCCTGCGGTTTTGGCAGGAACCAAGATCATGTTGACTTCTTCCCCCATATCTCGGCCAGAGGCAGGGGAATTCAAGATGGCCCTTCATTGTGCTCTATTGTGTCTCAGGGCTCGAATACTACATTTCTGGCTCTACAGTGCCTCTTTTTTTCTGCGGATTTGTGCTTTTTCTTCACCAGACTTACTTCCGGATCACCAAAAGTTCCTAAGTTTTGTGGCTCCCATGGGGGACACTTCATGGGAACCCCAAATGGCGGCAGGAAGGTGTCTTAGTGCATCCTCTACCTCAATGACAGGCTAATCAGAACAAAGTCTGAGCAGGAGAGCAGCAAGATTACTTGCTGAGTAGTGGACTTTCTCCAGAGCCTTGGCTGGGTGGTCAGTGTGTCCAAAAGCAATCTGTAGCCCTCAAAGGACCTGGTTTACCTCGGTGCTCACTTCCATATAGAGAGGGGACTGCTATCTCTCCCTTTTGATTGAGCCAAGAAAATTCAAGAGCAGGCGAGGCACTTTCTGCGGATGGCAATGTCTTTGGAGTGGCATTATCTGTATCTCATGGGTTCCATGGCGGCTACACTGAGGCAGGTACCATGCCCAGAACACATATTCAGCCGTTGCAAAAAGCCCTGCTCTTGAGGTGTTCTCCGCAAGGACATTCTCTAGCGAGACAGCTGGTCTACCCTCTAGAGACGAGGGTTTGTCTGCACTGGTGGTTACAGTCAGAAAATCTCTTGGCAAGAGTGTCCTTGGAACCCCCCAACTGGATCCTCATGACGACTGAAGCAAGCCTCACGGTTTGGGGGGCGCAGTGCAAGTAGCATGGACTTTAGTCACAGGAGGGGAGAGTACCTGGTCCATTAATTGGTTGGAAATTAGGGCAGTATTCCTAGCTTTGCAGTTCTTTCATCTCCTGGTTTACAAGCAAGCAGAGAGAATTTGTTCTGACAATGCCACCACAGTGGTGTACATCAATTGGCAGGATGGCACAGGCAGTGTTTCCCTGACAGAAGAGATTCAGCCATTTCTGGCGTGAGCAGAGGAAAATCTCCTTGCACTCTCAGTGGTCCATGTGGCTGTAAAAGAAAATGTACAGGCTGATTTTCTCAGTCGGCACCATCTGGATCGAGGAGCGTGGAAGCTCAATCCCTTGGGGTTTCATGACATAACCCTTCGCTGGGGCAAGCTGATTATGGATCTGGTGGCTTCCTCCGGGAATGCCAAGGCAATTTGTTTCTTCAGCAGGAGCAGAGAAAGGATATCAGAGGGGTTCAATGCCCTAACACAGCCCTGGGCAGTGGGAAATCTCCTGTACCTGTTCCTGCCTTGGCCTCTGATTGGCCACTGCTACAGAGGATATAAGAGCATTGTGGTCTAGTGATCTTGATAGCTCCGGATTGTCCGCAGATGCCGTTGTTTGCAGATCTGTGTCGGTTGTTGGCAGCAGAGCTGTGTGGCGCCTGCTGACACAGGACAATCTGCTTTCTCAAGGACTGTTTCTTATGCCCCAGGTATCTCTATTCTCACTTACGGCTTGGCTCTTGAAAGGGCTTGCTTGAAGAAAAAGGGTTACTCGGTGCAGGTGATTGCTATCTTGTTGAAGGCCCATAAGCGCTCTACTTCGTCGTTCTATTTTAGGATCTGGCAGGTATTCGAGAGTTGTTGCATGGACAAGTGTCTTCGGGCTCTGTCTCCTGCAATTCTGGATGTTTGGGCTTTTTTGCAAGCGGGGTTCGACAAGGGCCTTGCGTTGAATTCCTTGCGAATGCAGGTGGCAGCTTTAACCTGCTATCACAGACGGACGCAAGGGGTTTCCCTTGCGGCTCATCCAGATGTGATCCGTTTTCTTAGGGCAGAAAACAAGTCTTGCTGCTCCTTATGCCTGGAACAGACTACCTGAGTGTGCATCAGGCTTCATCTCTGGCCCTTTTCAAATAGTAACATAGTAACATAGTAAATGACGACAAATAAAGACCAGTATGGTCCATCTAGTCTGCCCAGTATGATGGCAAGAGTAGTTGCACCTGCCGCTCTGTGCAGGCCACCCCTCCCCATGTCCCTGTATAGGGGTGAACCCACCACTCCATGTAGGACACCCCTATTTGTTGAGAATTTAGATGGTTCATTTTATTTTGATTTTATCCTATTGCTGTAAAGGGATCCACTGTGTCTGTCCCATGCCATTTTGAATTCCATCATCGTGTTTGCCCCCACCACTTCCATCGGAAGGGCGTTCCAAGCATCCACCATCCTTTCAGTAAAAAAGTATTTCCTGACATTGCCTTTCAATTTACCACCATGCAGCTTCCTGTTATGCCCTCTAGTTCTACAGCTTCCCCGTCTTTGGAAGAGGTTTGTTTGTTCATTATTTCCCTTTAAGTATTTAAAGGTCTGAATCATATCTCCCCTGTCCCTCCTCTCCTCCAAAGTGTACATGTTTAGGTCTTCTAGTCTCTTCTCATAAGGCTTCTGATGCCTTTCTCATAAGGCTTTTGGTCGCCTTTCTCTGAACAGTTTCCAGTCTTTTTACATCCTTTGCAAGATATGGTCTCCAAAACTGAACACAGGCTGAAAACTCACCTCTTCGAGGCTGCTTTTGGATCCTGATCTGCTTAGTCTCCTTATGTTTCCTTACCTTTCCCCTAGATATATCCTTGTCTTCAGCTGTTGTGCCGTCTATCTTGACTAGATTGTAAGCTCTGATGAGCAGGGACTGTCTTTTACATGTGTCTGTACAATGCTGCATACACCTTGTTGCTCTATACAAATGATAAGTAAGTCCATCCTCCAGTGTGCTCTGTGGTCCCTCCATAGAATCTGAACTTGGTTCTGTTGGCCCTGTCAGGGCTGCCTTTGAGCTGCTAGCACAGGCTACTTTGAAGTCCCTTACTTTGAAGGCAGTCTTTTTGGTTGCTGTCTGCTCGGCCAGGTGAATTTCCGAGTTGCAAGCTTTGTCCTGTAGGGAGCCCTACCTGTTTGTGTCTAGGGAGAAGGTAGTCATGAGGCCCATTCTTTCTTTTCTGCCTAAGGTGACCTCGCTGTTTCATTTGAATCAACTGGTTGCTCTCCCGGCCTTTTCCTCGGGGAGGACAAATCCCAAGGATCGACAACTACTTTTGCTAGATGTGCGCAGAGTCCTCCATAAATATTTGAAGCAGACTGCACCTTTCTGCAAATCAGAACATATTTTTTTAATTTATTTTTTATTCACATTCCATTATAATAAATGAAAAACAATACCAAGAAATGAAGAAAATTATGAATAGGTCATTGAGACAAAAGATATAAACAAAATCAAATAGCCCACATCTAGGGTGGCTACAATTACTAATTACAGTTAGCAGAAACACATAACAAGAGGTGCAATATTTAATCTCAATCACAAATTATACTTAAACAAACCAACAAAACTTACTGTGTGACAGAGCCAGGCTGTGCAACAGTACATGCATTTAGAAAGTCTTCCATTTGGGGTACTTCAAAGAAAACATAGTTCCCTCAAATGAAACAAGGCAACTTACAGGGAAACTTGAGAAAGAAAGTAGCACCCACGGAAAGAACACGCGGCTTTAGCCTTGCATCTTAACTGCATGAGCCTGGAAACATCTGGGAAGATGCTAATTTTTTGGCCACAGAATAGCTCATTCTTTTTTTGATAATAGAGCCATAAAATTGTATTCTTATCAAGTACAGAGATAAATGAAGCCATCTTTTTGTGGTGTTTGGGCGTCCACGCAGAGGAAAGGCGTCTTCTAAGGCCTTGGTGGCGCTATGATTGAAAGAGGCCATTATCTCATCCTATCTGTTGAATCACAAACCTTTGCCTTTGGGGCTATAAGCTCATTTGACTAGAGCTCAGGCAGTTTCCTAGGAGGAGTCGGGCCTGGTCCTGCCTATTAAGATTTGTAGAGCAGCGACAGTCGTCACTTCATTCCTTTGTGCAGCACTATCAGCTAGATGTTTAGACTCAGAGAGATGTACAATTTGGTGCTAGTGTGCTGCAGTCTGGGCTTATGTGTCCCGCCCGTTATTGAGTACTTCTCTGGTACATCCCACATGTCTGGACTGGACTGGAGGGATGATTAAGAAGATGAAATTAGACCATACCTGTTAATTGTCTTTCTTTGAATCAGTCCAGTCCAGGACCCGCCACTGTTTTTAGGTTTCAGCTTTTTATAACCAGGGCGAGTCCAGGTCCATATGTGTGTGTTCAAGGTAAAGGCGAGTTTCTGTGATCCATAGTTGGTTCCCTGTGTCTTGGGAGGTCTACTCAGGGCCACTGATCTAGAGGAGGTTTGTCTTCCCTTGCTGTTCTTCTCTGGACCTGTATATAGTTCTTCTAAGCTGTTTCATTGCGGTGTAAAAAGCTTTTTTTGAGAAGTGTTTTGCTGCTTGACTAATTTGTGCTCTCTTTAGAGTCTGCTTTGTCAATTAGGATACTAACTTGGAGTCTGTGGTCAGTGCCCTAATGTTATGACATCACAAAGCCTGACATGCTCAATCTCTAGCTGCTGGTTGGGGGAGATAACATATGTCTGGACTGGACTGGAGGAACTCAAGGAAAGACAAATTAGCAGGTAAGATCTAATTTCACCTTCTCAACCACATTTGTATAATTCTTTCCAACTACCGTAGGGTTGTAAAGAATAATAAAACAAAGGATGTCATAATGCCTCTGTATCACTCCATTGCATGACCACAGCTTGAATACTGTGTGCGGTTCTGGTCACGCATCTTGAAAAAGATATAGCGGAATTGGAAAAAGGTACACAGAAAGGTGACTAAAATGATAAAGATGGAAAGATGCACTTAATGGACGAAAGCTTAAAAGGTTAGGGCTCTTCAGACTGGAGAAGAGATGATTGAGGAGAGGTAAAAGACCCAACATTCAGCCCCCCAAAATCACTAGAGGTTTCTGGAGCAGAATTAAAGGTCATGACTCATGTACAGTACTTAAGAGTAATACTGGATCAGCATCTCACCCTACAACTACACATCAGTAACATCATCAAACTTATTTACCACAAAATGAGAACATTGCAATACCTACAACCTCTACTGAGCTCAAATGACTTCCGTACAATATTCCAGTCCAAAGTGTTCCCACATTTTGATTACTGCAATTATAACTCCTCCAAGGCTTGCCGAAACACACGCTCGGCCCCTTACAGATGGTGCAAAACACTGCTGCATGGATCATAGATGATGCATCCAGAATGGAACATATAATGCCAATCCTCAAGCAACTTCACTGGCTCCCAGTAATAACCCACATGAAATATAAGATTCTAGTGACCATTTTCAAAGCCCCCCATGAATGATCTCCCCAATACCTTCAATCACTACTGAAAATACCAAATAATAGCTCCAGAAGGACTAACACACAAAACACCTTCAACAATCCTCAAGCTAAAAATAAAGAACAGCCAGACCACTGCTAATCGAGCCTTCTGCTTATATGCACCAAGCATTTGGAACTCCCTGCCAGAGAACTTACTATCAATACTTGACCTAAAGGACTTCAGGAAAGTGCTTAAAACACACCTCTTCAATGAATACTTCAACCGTAATGCCTAAATCTCATCCTGCCCCTCTCCTTCTAGGCACCCGACACTATCTTGTGCCTAGACTCTTAATCATCATCACATCCATGATCCCATTTTATAATTTCTAATTCTTCACTCCCCTAGGCTTTATTAATGACACTTTGCTTTGCTTTGTTGTACTATTTCAAGCTTTATGTTAAGTTTATGTATCATTTTAATCCACTCTGCTTGTAACATTTTAAGTTTTATTTTAAGTCATTGTACCTTATAGACTTTATTAATCCAAGTTGATCCTTGTTTTATTGTAAACATTTCAAGTTCCCTTGTATGTACACTGCTTTGACTCTGATAAAGTGGACTATAAAAATAGGCAAATAAATATGACAGAGGTCTATAGAATAATGAGCGGAGTATTAATAAGAATCTGTTGCTTACTCCTTCAAAAAGTATAAAGACTAAAGGACATGCAGTGAAAGTATTACATTTAAGACTTATTGGAGAAAATATTTTTTCACTCAATGCTCTGAGCCTTTTTGCCAGAGGATGTAGTAAAAACTGTTAGTGTACCTCGGTTTAAAAAAAGGTTCGGTCAAGTTCCTAGAGAAAAAGTTTTTAAGTCGTCATAATGAGTGGACTGGGGAAAATCCACTTCTTATCCCTAGGATAAGTGTCCTGCCAGATATTTGTTACCTGGATTGGCCACTCTTGGAAACAGGATACTGGGCTTGATGGACCTCTCATCGGACCCTATATGGCAAATCTTGTATTCTTATGTTCTAGTGCTGAACTTTTCTAGCTTTCATAGGATAGCCCTAGAGGATACTTCCTTATCATTCAGCTAGACCAGTCCAGACGAATGGGTTATGCTCCTTTGCTAGCATGCAGAGGCAGAGTTGAGCAACATCAGACCACTCCAGCGGGTGTTGTTGGTCTGCTGGTCCCCTTGTTCACAGGATTACAACATTCGTTTGTTGCTCCCTCTGAGGGTGCGGAACAGTATTTGTTGGTGGGCTTGCTTCAACAGCATGCTCCAAAGGATGCCACTCGAAACCCCAGCCTGAGTGCTGGTGATGACTGATTCCAGCCTTGGAGGCTGGGGAGCTCACGGTCTGGGCCGGATGGCCCAAGGGAGGTGGTCACCAGTGGAAGCCAGGCGAGAGCCATCTGCTTGGAATTGGTGTGCCTCCTGCAGTTACTCCGAAGTTGTGCGGTCTACGTACTTTCAGACAATGCCGCAGCAGTGGCGTATGTCAATTGCAAGGGTGGTACCAAGTACTAGGATATGGCGAGAGAGATGCATTTCTTGTTCCCATGGGCCAAATGTTTCCTGCAGGCCCTGTTGGCTCAGCACATTGTGGGACAGACCATGTGGAAGCCAATTAGCTCATCCATCATGTGATCAATCCTGGCAAATGGGAGCTGGACCCATGGGACATTCGGCACATAGTGAACTGTTGAGGGGCTCCAATGGTGGACCTAATGGCCATGAGTTCCATTGCAAAAATACTGCTTTTTTTTAAATCACTGGAAGGAGAGCAGATCTCAGGGCCTCTTTCTCATCTGCTGTATGTCTTTCGTCCATGGACCATAATTGCGTGCATACTCAGGAGGCTAGAGGCCCATCCTCGCCTGGTGATCCTGGTGGTCCCCGGTTTGGTCTCATCACTCATGGTATGCCAACCTCCTTTGCCTTCTGGTGTCTGAGCCTCTTGAGCCTGGGGGTCTCTCTTCGGCAGGGGACCATTCTCATGGAAGATCCAGCTCCCCTTCTCACTTATGGCTTGGCCCTTGAGAGGCGTCGCCTAGCTTGTGGAAGGGTTATTCTCCTGCTGTCACTGATAAATTGTTGAAGTCCAGGCACAGGGCTACCTCCTTGGCCTATGTCCAGGTGTGGTGTCTGAGGATTGGTGCCATCTCCGGGGAGTTTCGCCTTGCCAAGTGTAGGAACCATCTGTGCTTGCCTCTCTGCAGGATGGCTTAAAGAGAGGATTGGCCTTGAGCTCCTTGAAAGTGCAGGTGGCTGCCATTTCTTGTTTCTGGGGGCCAGTGCAAGCTGCTTATTTCTTACTGGGATGTGGGGTGTTTTGTCTCTGGTGTACATTTCTTGCATTCTGCAGTCTGTCCAGTAGTTCTGCCTTGGGATCTGGCACTGGTTCTGTTGACGCTCATGCGCTCTCCCTTCAAGCCCTTGAAGAGAGCCACACTAAAGGATCTGTCGTTGAAAGCTGTCTTTTTAGTGGCAGTGACCTCCGTGCAGCATATTCAGAGTTGCAGGTGCTTTCCTGTCTGGATCCTTTCTTATCCTTTTTAGCTGAGGGGATTACCTTGCAGCTGATTCCATCATTTCTACCCAAGGTAGTGTCATCTTTTTATGTGAACCAGGCTATTTCTCTGCTGGCCTTTTCGTTGGCCAGTGTATGGAGAAGGATAAGGCCCTTCGGCTGGTGGATGTCTGCAGGTTTCTACTGTTACCCCGAGGTAATGAATGATGTTTGGTTATCCAACCATCTTTTCGTCCTGTTTGTGCGGTCTCATTGGGATCATGCAGCATCTAAAGTCACACTACGGCATTGGATTAAGGAAGCTATTGCTTCTGCCTATCTGTTAAGCCCATTCTGGAGGTTCTGAAGGCTCGCTCTACCCAGTCCCAGGCAGCATCGTGGGCAGAGTCCTCCTGCATCTCTCCATTAGAGATTTGTAGGACAGCGACATGGTCTTCCTTATCCACTTTCATCAAGCATTATTGTTTGTACCTCCAGACTAGGGGTCAGCTCGCTTTGGCTCCAGTGTGCTTGCTAAGTTAGTCTCATTCTGCCCAATGGTGGAGTAGCTTTGGTACTTCCCACTTGTCTGGACTGGTCTAGCATAATGTTCTGGAAGGTAAATTTTACTTACCGTTAATTTCCTTTCCTGGAATCCTGCTAGACTAGTCCAAGATCCGCCCACTTTTTCAGTTTTGTCTCATTTGGGACAGTCTTCCATTGCAAGATTCTTATTTTGGCCTGTCCTCACCATTGGGTTGAACATAGTTCTAGTTTCTGTTTACTGTTTTGGTGTGGGGGCACAAGAGTGAATTTGCCAAGATTTACCATTTGCTTTGTTATAAAAAATACTGAAGGTTGCCTCTGTCTGCATTGGTATTTATTCCAGTGTTACTGTCATAGCAGTTTCTGGTGTTTTCTCTGTCTCCATCATCTGCTGGCAAGGGAGATTAACCCGCTTGTCTGGAATGGTCTAGCAGGACTCCAGGAAAGGAAATTATCGGTAAGTAAAATTTCACCATCATTTATTTTATTTATTTAACTGTATTTATATCCCGCTTTTCACCGGGTCAAAGCGGTTTAACAAAAAAAGGGGGGGGGGGGACAGTAATCAATTCTTAGGGTGGGGGGCTGTCACCGGGGAGGCCAACATTAATGATCTCGCACAGACATTAAGGACTTAAACAATAGCATCAGTCTCTTAGTAGATAGATCTGTGGGTATGTTAAAGGGTCTGGAGAGGGAGTCATTGATGGATGTTTGCTCACCGCCTTTTCCTGCTGGCCATTCTTTTCCTTATGCATACTGGCCATTCTTTTCCTTTGCATAATAGCCCCTGTTTATTTTTCCCATGTAGATATTGGTAAAATGGCTCCTCCAGCACTGCATGTTGACAAATCCAACTGTACTCCTGCATGTCGTCATACATATTTAAGCAAGGCTCCACATATGTCAGTGCATCAGAAAGTTATTACATTGGGAAGTGATGTCTTTGTTAGATTTCTTTCAGAATCTTTAAGTAAACTTGAGAATATTAGGTATGTTTTCCATAACTCTGAACAACTGAGAGTGTTTCTTGATGATAAGAGTTCTGCACGGGGAGATGTTGTGGCTTGATTTGTTCCTATGCGGTAGTCTGGCACTAATATTTCAGAATTCTGTCTTGCTCCTTGACTTTCTTTTTGATTAATTTTCGATTTGTTCTACTGATGCCATATTTTTCCCCTTTACTTTAGGATTTCCCATGTTTTTCTTGGCTAAACAGAAGGGGAAAGCAGGAGGACTAGTTAAAATGTATTTTCTGTGCAATTATAAACTTGCTTGTTATGAAGTGGGTATAAAAACTTAAAAAGGGAAATTAATTTTTGACCTGATTCACAGAAGATTTTGTTTAATAGCATCCAGCTTTTCTAAATATTTTCCTACCCCTGGTAGCTGAAGTTATTTAAACTAACATTGTATCTTCTTATGACTGATGCCTGAGGTCTGCCTGTCAGTAAAAACTGATGCCAGACTTCTGAGAGGAAAGGTGTTTCAAGTTGATACATATGGGAACAGCACTTATACTGGATCTTCTGATGAACCAGAAAACCCTTTTTCTCCGGGAACAAGTAGGAAGTCGGTCCTCACATATGGATGACGTCGGTGCCAACGGAGTCCATGCAGAAGCATAATCCCATCTTTCAAAGAAAGCCTTTGGGAGATGCACCACGCATGCGTGGTCCACTTCCCGCCCAAGGGTGCCATCTTGCCTCGGTCTCCTTTTTTCCGCGAAGCCCTTCAGATGCTGTCCAATTTCCCCCAGAAAAAGTCTGATTTTATTCTCAAGTTTTGTCCGGTTTGCTTACAGGTTCCTTCCTGCCCCTGAGCCATCCTGCCTTGGCGTCAATCCACGGGTCCATTTGTTTATTTTTTCCTTAGTTTTTCATTGAGGATCCCTCGACCGGCTTTCACACCCTTTTCAGCTTGGAAGATGGGGACCCCATTTTTTCAATGGCCTCCAGTGGCTTCAAAACGTGTGACCGATTTTGGCAAAATGACTTCACTCACCGACCCATGCGACTGCTGCCTTCAGTGCCTTAGTCCAGAGCACAACGACTCCGACTGCAAGCTCTGCATAACCATGACCCCAAAGGTCTTAAAGAGCCGCCATCAGCAGCAGGTAAGGTTCTTCCAGAAGTTCGACTCCGTCCGTCCAGGGCCAGAGCTTCTTTGGAGTCCAATGGCTGCGGTTCCTCTGAGTGGAAGACCCTGGGGGTGGAGCATAAGAAGAAAAAACCCTCGAAGACTGCCTCGGAGGACTGATCTGGGAAGAAGGTGAAATTCCACCCCGGGTCCCACAGTCCCAGGTGTGAGTCCGGGGAGTTGGGGCAGGAGCGGGCCACCAAGATGCCCCACAAGGAGCTGTCGGCTCCTGCCGACTGGCCTCAGGCCTCCGAGGCCATCTTCATCAAGGACCCTCCCTCGACAGTACTGACGCTGGGCCTGAGGTCCTTGGTGCCCACATTGAAGGCTGTGGAGCCAATTGGCATGGAGACCAGAATGGCAGCCCTAGAGAGCAGTATATCTGTCCTAGTGGCCATGCAGCGGGCGTTTGTCTGGCTCATCCATTTCATCCGCCCTGACGATGAGACCTTCGACATCGAGGGCTTCTCTGGATGTCAAACTGGTCCTCGAGCGCCATTGGCCTCGAGAGAGCCCACGACCCCGGTCAAGGTCCCGGTTCTGTTTCTCAGGACACCGGTCCTCCTCGGCGAGCACCCGCTGCTCGGTCTGATCTTCTGGAAGTCATGCACCGCAAAGAGCAGTCCTTGACCGACGTGATTGTGAAGTGTTGGAGTCGCACCCGGACTTTGAGTCTGAATGGGAGACCGAAGACGAAGAGTCCCCGGACATGAGGTGCCACCATGATGTGCCCTCTGACCCGTCTTTCGTGGTGACCCGATGACATTCCCCTCCTGAGGACGTGGCATTTCTCAGTTTTGTGAGGGATATGGCCAAGGCTCTCACTATCAAGACACAAACTGAGGAGACCCGCGTACCAAGCATCCCCGAAAAAAACCTTTATGGTCCCGCTGCCCCCGATCCTCGACATCCTCCTCTTACGCATGTGGGAAACACCGGTGTCGATATTAATTGTTAAAAGGCATCTCGACACCATGTACCAAGTATGCCGAAGCCCTGGGTTCCATAAGATCCGGCTTTCCCACAACTCCATGCTCATGGAGTCGGCCATGCGTAGGTTCAAGAGCCAAAATAACCATTCATCGGTGCCACCTGGCAGGGAGGCCTGAACCCTCGACATTCTCGGCCGGAAAGCCTTTCAGGGCTCGATGTTAACATGCCGAATCCAGTTCTACCCAGCTCTATATCGGCATGTATCTGAAGGAACTGTTGAAGGAGCTCGGGTACAGGGCAAACTAATAAATGTCCTCTACATAGGTGAAAACCTATTCGGGAAGCCCATGGCGGATAAAGCAATGGAGGTAGAGACTAAGTATGTCACGATAACCAGGCTCTCAAAGAAGACCTCGGTGCAACCTTGGAAGCAACCCTGGAAGAAAACCTCATTGAAAAAGCCCTTCTTCCCGAGGAAGAAAGCAGGCTTTGGTAGCACTCTGCACTTCCAGGCCTTTTTGACCCCTCAGCAGGGCCAACAACAGAGGGGCCAGGGACATGGTCCCATAAATCAAAGAGCCCCGAAGCCCCAGGCACCGGCTCAGGCCCAGCTTGGGGGAAGCTTTTGACTGCCTGGGCATGACCTCCAATCCCCCAGGAGGTCCTCTGCTTCCCACAGGAGGGGCGCTTAGCCCTGTTTGCCCACAGATGGACAGCCATCACCATCAATACCTGGGTGATACAAGTGGGCAAGGAGGGTTACCTCCTCCACCTGCATCAGCCACCAACCTTGTACTTCCCGGGAGAACCCACCAGGCCTCTCCTCCACCAAACCCTGCTCCTCACCGAGCTAGCAGGACTACTCTGGGACAGAGCAGTGGAGCCAGTGCCATAACCTCTCTGGGGCACCGGTGTCTACTCCAGGTATTTCCTCATCCCCAAGAGGACTGGGGGTCTCAGGCCCATCCTGGACCTGCAAGAGCTCAACAAGTTTCTTTTCAGGGAGAAGTTCAAGATGCTCTCCCTTGGAACACTGCTGCCATTCCTCCTGCAGGAAGATTGGCTTTGCTCCTTAGACCTAAAGGATGTTGTTGTTAATCCTCATTCACCCCAGACACAGAAAATACCTTCTGTTCGTGGTGGGGGTACAGCACTACCAATACAGAGTGCTGCCCTTTATAAGATATGCCATACTGGGTCAGACCAAGGTCCATCAAGCCCAGTATTCTGTTTCCAACAGTGGCCAATCTAGGTCATATGTACCTAGCAGTTTCCCCAAGAGACACAAGTTCCACAATGCTTGTACTGGGTCAAGCATTGATATCTTCGGTCACTTCTTAATAATGGTTTATGGACCTTTCCTCCAGGAACTTGTCCAAACCTTTTTTAAACCCAGCTACACTAACAGCCTTTACTACATCCTCCGGTAACAAATTCCAGAGTTTGATTACACGTTGAGTGAAAAAATATTTTTTTTTATTAGTCTTAAATAGTTTACCCTGTAGCTTCATTGCATGTCCCCTAGTCTTTCTATATTCTGATAAGATAAACAATCGATCTACGTTTACCCGTTCCACTCCGTTCATTAATTTATAGACTTCTATCATATCTCCCCTCAGCCTTTGGTCTGGCTTTGTTTCCAAGGGTCTTCACAAAGTGCCTTGTGGTGGTCACAGCCCACCTCAGGCTTCAAGGGGCCTTCATCTTCCCTTATTTGGATGATTAGCTCATAAAGGGGGACACAGCTGCAGAGACACAATGCACCATCAGATGCATCATAAATGCCCTGCAGCATCTGGGGTTTGTCATAAACTGCCCTAAGTCCCCACCTTGCTCTGGCTCAGTGCTTATAGGGGTGCAGCTGGACACTCTTCAGGTAAAAGCCTTCTTCCCTTAGGAGAGGTCAGAACGCCTTAGGGAATTAGCCACAGAGGTGCAACGGCACAGGACACTATCCACCCAGCTTCTCCCCCACCTGCTGGGACACATGGCCCCCATGGTCCACGTGACACCAAATGCTCATCTATACATGAGGGTAGCCCAATGGTGCCTCCGCTCTCAGTGGGGCCAAGCCACAGGCAGTCTCAAGGACAGTACAGGTGACCCGTCAGCAGACTCCCTCGGATGGTGGCTGTAGGGATTATTAGTAGCGCAAAAAGATAAGTTAGGTAGGCTCTCAGTTTTGTCTAGAGGAAATTGGCTATTGATACCCAGCCCGAAGTTCTGTGAGTTATTCTGGCAATGAGCCACGAAGTAAGTCTGGTCTGTACATATATATATATATATATATATATATATCTATACAGGCCAGACTTAGAAGTTCTAAGTTCTTCTGTGCAGACTGTATTATTCTTTGTGATGATTCTCCATCATAGATCCGGTGATTGGTTGGCACAAGACAGTCCAAGGTGTTCTCAGCGAATCAGGAGGTAGATGATGGGCATCTTCTTGCAGACAAAGGATCCATAGTAAGATGTCATGCTGAGAAAACAGTATGTAGTTTTCTGGGCATAGGTACAAGTGTCCAAGGCCAGTAGAACCAGCTATAGATAAGCACCGGAGAAGCAGATGTTCTTGCATGTGGGCAGTGAATTAGCCAGGGACAATGGCTTCTGTATGCATACATAGAAACGCTGCGCAAGCAGTTGCTTGGAGGTCAAGTCTGTAGCTGAACACAGCAAAAGTGTAGTGAGGAATTCATCTTGTCTGTTCAGCTTGGTTCAGGCCTGAGCTGCTGAGGAGGCCGGAGAACTGTAGGTGTAGAATTGCAGGGGTACCAGCCCTACATGGCAAAACCCATGTCATCTTCAGGCCAGGATGCCCTTCCAGGCACTCACCCCCCAGAAGGTCCTTACCATGGACACCTTTCTAATGGGCTGGGGGAGCACATTGTGAGAGCCTCCAGACACAAGGCTGTTGGTCCCAGAGGGAATTCGAAATGCATATCAACCTGCTGGAAGTCAGGGCGATATTCCTGACCCTCAGGGCCTTCCACCACCGATACCAGTACTACGCAGTGCTGATCCAGATGAACAATCAGGGTGCAATGTTCTACATGAACAAACAAGGGGAGACATGATCGTACCCCCTCTGTCAGGAGGCAGTAACCCTCTGCTGCTATGCTACACGCAGAGGGATGCTCCTAAGGGTGGTCTACCTCCCAGACCAGGACAATGTCTTAGCGGTCAAACTGAGCAGAATACTTCAGCCGCATGAGTGGTGCCTGGAACCAGCAGTAGCCTTGCGCGTGTTCTGGCTCTGGGGCATCCTAGTGATGGACCTGTTTGCCAGCCCAGACAATGCGCAGTTGCCCTTTTTTTGCTCCTGCTAACCACACTTGTCTCAGCTAGCGGCAAATGCATTCCTCATCCCGTGGATGGAAGGGCTCCTGTATGCCTTCCCTCCAAAGCCGCGGATATCCAATACCCTGTTCAAGGCTCAGCACAAAAGAGTATTGCTAATGTTGATAGCCCCTCGGTGGCTCAGACAGCCCTGGTTCCCGCTGCTCCTCTCCCTATTGATGGTACTTCCAATTCCCCTGGGCCAAGCCCAGGACTACCCTCACAGGAGCAGAGCTCTCTCCTACACCCAACTTGGGGTCCCTCTCGCTCACAGCTTGGCTGCTGAAAGGGTAGCTTTAGCCCCCTTCAATCTCCCACGAGACGTGGAAGAGATTCTCCTGGCCTCTCGTAAGGCCTCCACAAGAAGGGCGTACGCCTTCAAGTGGTACCGTTTCTCATTGTGGCGCACAGAAAAGCAGATAAACCCATTCTTCTGCTTAGTGCATGTGGTACTCCAATACCTGCTCCACCTATTACAGGCAGGACTGAAGTCCAACAGTCAGAGTACACCTGAACGCCATTGCAACGCATCATCACTTTTGATGAGAAATCCCTCTCAGCTCAACCCCTCGTGTCTCGATTCCTGCTGGGCCTCATATTGTCCAAATCCCCTGTCCACCCTCCAGCAACAGAGTGGGACCTTAATGTGGTGGTCTCGCAGCTACCCAGCCTCCGTTTGAGCCTCTGGCCACCTGCTACCTGCAATACCTCTCCTGGAAGGTCGCCTTCCTAGTAGCGCTCACATCATGCACAGTCAGCGAGCTCCAGGCTCTGATGGCAGAGCTTCCTTACACGAGGTTCTACAAGAACAGGGTGGGGCTCCTCACACACCCCAAGTTTCAGCCGAAGGTGGTGTCCCCATTCCACCTCAGTCATGAGGTGGTGCTCCCCACCTCTTTCCCAGGCCTCACGCCAGTAGGGCAGAGACCATTCTCCATGCTTTGGATTGCAAGAGAGTCCTGTCCTTCTACCTGCAATGGACTCAGGGCCACCACAAAGCTCAACAGCATTTCGTATCCTATGACCACAGCCATCTGGGGCTCCCAGTGACTAAGCAAACTCTGACCACTTGGGTGGCTGATTGCATTACTCTTGCCTTTAAGCAAGTGGGGATCTCACTGGACCAGAGAGTCACGGCGCACTGCGTCAGGGCCATGGCTACTTCTGTGGCCAATCGGTGTTCTGTCCCCATGACGGAAATTTGCCGGGCCGCCACCTGGTTTTCGGTCCATACCTTTGCAGTTCCCTCTCAGCCTGGAGAGGGAGTCCCAACGGGACAGCGCCTTTGTTCGGGCCGTACTCTGTAATCTTTTCAGAATGTAGGCAACTCCTACCCATCAAGCCTTCTGTGTTCAGGCTACTGGAGTTCTAGTTCTTGCTGGACACTTGGGTCTTGTGAGAGTCTTTCTTAGGATTCAACTGCTGCTGATCACGGTTCACCTCTGCAGGTCACCATTGCATTTTCTACAGGTTTTGGTAGCCTGTAGCTGGGGAGTCCCATATGTGAGGGCTGACTTTTTGCTTGTTCCCAGAGAAAGCATAGTTACTTAACTGTAACAGGTGTACTCAGGGGACAGCAGGACTCAGTCCTCAGAACCCTCCCTCCTCCCCTTGGAGTTGCTTCTTTACTATCTTTTATTTTTGCTATGTCATTTGGCTGAGGCTAGATGGCACCCTTGGACAGGAAGTGGACCACACATGTGTGGTGCATCTCCCAAAGGCTTTCTTTGAAAATTGGAGAGATGCTTCCACGTGGGCTCCGTCGGCACCGTCACCCATATGTGAGGACTGATTCCTGCTGTCCCCAGAGAACACCTTTTACAGGTGAGTAACTATGTTTTATCTGTAGACACTGGTGGTTGTAAGCATGATATTTTGATCTTGTACAATTTAGAGAAGAGCTTGACTTTCTTTAACTGAAGAACTTAGCTTTCATTTGGAAAGAAAGAGGGTTATTCTTAGCATGTTGGCAATGGAGACTTCTCTTCTGTATGTACAGTGTTTATCTCCATATTTCTTCTTTCCTCCTTTCATCATTCTTTTGACTTTTCCTTTGGTTGTTTGCACTTTTATTACTTAGCTGATCTTTCCATATTGTCGTGTTAGGCCAGTCCAGACAAGTGGGTTGTGTCCCTCTATCAGCAAAGGTATAGGCAGAGAAAAAAATTTAGAGGTTTCTTATGACTTCATCTATATCTGAGGCCGGTAGGGGCATACTACCCCAGTATTTCTCTGTCTCCAGTAGGGTGTGGACACATCTGAGCGGCTGTGTGAAAACTTTAAGGAAAGTTTTTAATTTGGTTCCTGAGTGACTGCTCTTAGGGACAACTTCCTCACTTGAGCTCGACATGGGAGGCTCCCATTGGATCATCCTTAAAAATGTTGTCATCCTGGGTTTGCCATAGGAGATGGGGTGTCTGCTACGTTCCCTGTCCTTAATCTGTTAAGAGCAGTTGAATAGCCAGAATTGTTGGATCAGGACCCCAGAGGAATTGTTATTTGCACAGCCTCTGTGACTTTTCCCCTCCTCCCCCCGCTCTACCCACAACATGTGGATGAAGATTTGAAGAGGTATGTGCCTGTAGACCTTGGAAGCAGCGGAGTGGCACTGAGCCCACCACCGTGTCTGCTTGGGACTTCCCTGGGGGTGAATACGAGATTTAAGTTTCTGTTTTCTGTACCAAATCTACGCTTCTATGCTTGTTTAAAGCTGTCTGTGAGCGATCCATAACCTCATTTGCTAAGTGGGTTAATTGTGCGTTTTTTTCCTCCTGCCGGTTTCCACCTCGTGTTTGTTCTGCATGGACATACTACCGGCACTGGTCTGTGCCTTAACCCATGTTCCACCCTGCACATGTTGTAACACACTGTATCTGTATGCTTTCAACACACATTGTGAGCATGCACTATTTGAGCACTACCTCTGCAACATGTGGTAGTTGCATGTTACTGGTGCGTGTGCTCTTAAGTGCAGCCCTCTGCAGGTCGCCTTGGTTGAGCGAGGAAAGACTTGCTAATGGAAGCCTCTTTGTTTGAGATAGGTGCTGTCTTCTAGGAGGAGATGCTACCTCACTGATCTCAGTCTGCAAGCTTGGCACAGAGGGTTCTGCTCATCTCTTGGAAGTATCATCCTTATAGTTGATGGACATGGACCTCCTTTCCTTCCTTCTCCAGCTCTGCAGGAGGCAACGGGGTCTACTGGAGAGAGAGACGGTGCCTCTGCTCAGGATTCCTTTGCTTGCTCTTTTGAGCTCAGCCTGCCTGAAACTTCCCAGTGGGGGTCCTCCAATGGCCAGTCTGCCTTCTGATATGAGGATGACCAAGGCTGGTGGAGAGTTCTAGGCATCTAGCCTATCATTTCCGGAATTCTTTTCCTTTCTTCAACAAGCATGGCCTTTCTGGTGTGGCAATTCAGATCCAGTGGCCTTAGGGCCCTCCTATTCCTTCTCCGCTTACTCAGAGGAAAGCCTTTCTTCATAGGGCAGACAGAGCCTCGCTGATCCTGATAGCACCCCAATGGTCCAGGCAGCCGTGGTTCCCGCTACTCCTCCGACTGTCGGTAGAGATTCCCATCCCATTGGGGAGCTCCCCAGGGCTCCTGTCACAGGAGGGGGGGCTCTGTCTTGCACCCCAACTTGGGCTCCTTGTCACTGACAGCATGGCTGCTGAAAGGGTGACCCTAGCCCCTTTCAACCTCTCGGAGGAAGTGGAGGAGATCCTGATGGTTTCCTGTAAGTCCTCCACCAGGAGGGCATACACCTTCAAGTGGCGCAGGTTTTCAGTCTGGTGCACAGATCATGGGATTAGCCCATTCTCCTGTCTGGTGCTGCAGTACTTTCTTCATCTCTCGCACTCTGGATTGAAATCAAACTCCGTCAGAGTGCACCTCAGTGCCCTGGCGGCACATCACCACTCAGTGGATGGCAAAACCCTCTTGGCCCAGCCGTTGGTGACCCGCTTCATGAAGGAACTTTTTTTCAAAACCCCCGGTATGACACCCCCTCCCCCAGTGACTGAGTGGGACCTCAATGTCGTACTGGTGCAGCTTACTCGCCCGCCTTTTGAGCCCCTGGCTACCTGCAATCTGCGATACCTTTCAAGGAAGGTGGTGTTCCTGGTTGCACTCACCTCCGCTCGAAGTGTCAGCGAGCTCCAAGCCTTGGTGGCAGAGGTGCCTTACACCAGGTTCTACAAGAACAGGGTTGTGCTCTGCACTCACCCCATGTTTCTTCTGAAGGTGGTATCGCCTTTTCACTTCTATCAGGAGTGGTGCACCTCACCTTCCTGAGACTTCACGCCAGTAGGGCGGAGGCTGTCCTCCACACCTTGGACTAGTAAGAGGGCCCTGTTCTTCTACATTCAACATACCAAGGGCCACAGTAAAGCTGCTCAGATTTTTGTCTCATATGACTCCGGTAGACTGGGGGAAGCGATGACAAAGCGTACGCTGTCTACCTGGGTGGTGGACTGAATCCCCCTCACCCATGAGCAGACGGGGCTTTTGTTAGATGGCTGGGACACGGTGCACTGTGTCAGGGTCATGGCAACCTCTTTGGCAGACCTGCGCTCTGTACCGATGGTGGACATCTGCCAGGCCGCCACCTGGTCTTCCATCCTTACCTTCGCAGCTCATTATTGCCTGGAGAGGGAGTCCCGACGGGACAGTGCCTTCAGCTAGGCCATGCTCCGTAATCTTTTCGGGGTCTAGGCAACGCCTACCATCCGGTCCTTCTGTGTTCAGACTACCAGAGTGCTGGTTCCCATTGGACACACGGTCCTACTGCAGTCTGTTCCTGCGGGCTGAATTGCTGCTGCTCACGACTTCCCTTGAGGGTAACTGTGATTTTTCTCTATTGGCTTTCAGTAGCCTGTAGCCAGGGGTTCCATATGTGAGGACTGACTTCCTGTTTATTTACGGAGAAAACGTAATTACTCACTTGTAACAGGTGTGCTCCGGGGACAGCAGGAATCAGTCCTCACAACCCTCCCTCCTCCCCTTGGAGTTGCTTCTTTACCATCGTTTCTTTTTTGCTGTCTTTTAGCTGTGTCATCTGACTGAGCAAGATGGCACTCTTGGGCAGGAAGGGGACCACACATGCATGGTGGCATTTCTCAAAGGCTTTCTTTGAAAGCTGGGGGGGTGCTTTGGCAAGGGCTCCATTGATGCCGACGTCACCCATATGTGAGGACTGATTCCTGCTGTCCCCAGAGCATACCTGTTACAGGTAAGTAACTATGCTTTCTATCAGAGCTCGATAAAGCCCAAGTGCCAGGTCTCCATGGTGAACAAAAATTAGCCTCTGGTGCCTGGGATTGTAGCCTGGAAACAAATTGTCTGCCTGTGGGGATCTCGTTCCCCATGGGCAGAAGAGAAGATGCGCCCCTTATTCTGTCTGTCTGGGAGATCAGATCTCCATGGGCTGAAGAGTGAAGAAATGCTGTGATCGCACAGACAGCAGGCTGCCCCACGGGCAGAAGAAAACAGATGATCAGGGCCTGCAAAAGAAAAAGTTGGGGGGGGGGATTAAGGCAGTAAAAACTTAAAGGGTCCAGTAGGTTTAAAAAAATAAAAGAAGGAAGATGGGGTACCGGAGGGCAGGGGCCATAGAAAGAAGAATGCAAATTGTTGGAGGTTAAAGAACAATGAATGCATGGGCACAAAAGAGCAACCCTTCCTCCAGAAGAGATACGGAATCACCCCACCCGTCTGACTACAGACTCAAGCACAGGCACCCCAGCTACATAAACATGCACACACATAAGCACCTCTCCTCCACACCACCCGCACATATAAACGTACCCTCGTATTCGCACACAGACAGGAGCAACCAACCTCTGCGCAACCCACACATAAACTTTTCAGCTTTGCAGCACACATACACATGCACCACAACCCTGCACCCCACTCACAAAAAGGCACCCACTGCCACATCCCACACACAGACAGGCATACCGTCATGCACTGCGCACACACACACACTTGCTATCAAAAGCTGTGACTTTTGTTATTTAAGGATGACACATGGTGTAGGAACTCTGGCGCTGGTTTCATTAGACTTGAGAACATGAGACTAGCGTGAGAGACAACGGGGGGAGGGGGCGCAAGGAGGTCAGAAGCACTGGCTCCTAAGATTTCAGCCTGGCTCCTAAATCCACATAAATATTGTCAAAGTCTGGCCTATATTATAAAAGATGTGGCGGTCAGAATCGAAACATTGAGGTGGTGATGTTTACAGTTCTGGTGGTATTTTAGAAAACGTAGCTTGCCCATTTTGCAAACCTGTGCATATTAAAGCCGCCAATTAGTAACAGTGGCTGCCTTTTTTTAAATCTAATTTAGATTTGGAGTAAGAAATAAACGGGGGGAGGGAGATTAAATAGGATAAATCCGTTATTCCTTTTCGTCCCTTCAGTCTAGTCCCGAAACCTCTGGGTTCATGCTCCTCCTCCAGCAGCTTGGAGATTGAGAAACATCATCCTCTTGTGATGACACCAGTATATCCTCTGAGGATCTGCCTCCTCACACCAGTTATCTCAGTCTCCAAGCAGCTGCAGGGTGGTGAGCCTGGAGGTTCAGGCTCAGCAGAGGAACAATTAAGGAGAGATAGAAAATAGGACAGGTTTAAAAGAAAAAATAAATAAAAATATATAAATAGATATGTATATATAGATAGACAGATATAGGTATTTTGGGCTGAAAAATCTTAGTGGGAGTAGGGTGGCTGGAAAGCAGGTCCTTCCCGCTTCTTTGGCTCTCAGCCCCTTCCCCTCCCCCTCCTGCCGGTGATATTGGGGAGCTAGGTGTAGGTTACGATCCATCTCCTGTTCCAGGGGTGCCTGCCGTGACAATCAGGGGAAGACCGGAGGAGCCGTCAGTCAGCGCCTGCAGATGTTTTGCCTGGCGGCACTGTGAAGAGGTTCCATCGGAAGCAAAGTGCCGGCTTCTGTAAATCAGCGTCTCTCCTGCTTCCGACACTGATAGCAGAATGAGTCGGCTAAGCAGGGAGACAAGCAGCAGCGGCGGTTTCCTTTGCGGCAGTTGAGCCTGCTCCCAGCTCAGTAGGCAGAGGGCTGCAGCAGAGATTGCACAGTCCAGGGGAAGAAGAAATCGCAGCGGTTCGCTGCCTATCAGCCGTCCCTGCTCCCGACGCGGGCAGCCAAGTACATCAGTGGAGCGGGAGGGAAAGAACAAGCCACAGAGGCTGGGTCTGGTTAGCTGGTGGAGGAGGTACGCACAGAGTTGCTTTTGCGATACGTCGGGTCTACTGCGTGGCGGCAGCGCGGGAAACGCAGGAGCCGCAGCGGGCCTACCAACGCTCCGTGTTAGCACGGGAAGCCTCGTTTCAGGGTGAAATAGTCATTTTCAGACTAGGGGAGATGGCTTGATCACTGCCTTTCGGTTTTATTAAAAAAAAAAAAAAGACCGTGTCTCCTTGGGCCTCAGTCTGCCTTGTTCTTGTTATAGGGAGATTCCCCAGCCTTGCTGAAGGGGAATGGCTTCCAGACCGCTTTGTTTGGTCTGTGGCTCTAAAAGAACAGTCGCAGAGACAGGCATCTGTAAAATGTGTACGCAGGGAGCAGCGCTAGTGGAGCATAATTTGGAAGGAACAGCTGGGGGTCAAAGGGATTCAGTCAGCACGCAGGACCCTTCTGCTGTGGAGTTACCCTTAAAGGAACCCGTGACGGGGCCTTCCTCGGCTCCGGATATTCCTCCCCAGCAGACGGACTTACCGGTGGGGGTTGTCAGCCATTTTCTCGCCAGATTTTGTGGCCCTTATTCAGCAGGCCTTTGGGGGTCAGTGAAAGGAGCTCGGGGCGAGGGCAGTAGGGGAGAGCCGCGGAGAAAAGAGACCTGGAACTCCTTTGGATGCGGAGATGCCAGGCATTCCAATGAAAAGGCTCTGGATGGGAAAAGAGCCGAAGGAGCAGTCTGTGGACTCTGAAGGGGTTCAGTCAGACAAAGGAGAACCTGACTTGGAGTTGGATGACGAGTTGGAAGAAGGGGAGATCACAGACAGAGAGGATCAGGCGAGGGTCATGCGAGTGTTTAGGAGGGACGAATTGCCCGCTCTCATCTCAGAGACTCTCAAGGTGCTGAATATGCCTTTGCCAGGTCTGGCAGAGGATGCGACGTTGGAAGATCCATTGCTGCAGGTTTTTCGGAAGACCCAGAGAGCGTTCCCGGTACATAGGGTAATCTGGGAGATGATACAAGAGGAGTGGGATGTGCCAGAGACGGCGTTAAAAGGCTCCAGGGTGATGGGTTGTCTTTATTCCCTGACGGACCAGGACCGGGAATTATTTCGTTCCCCAAAGGTGGATGCGGCCGTATCGGCGGTAACTAAGAAGACTACGATTCCAGTGAAAGGTAGTGCGGCACTCAAAGATGCACAGGACAGGAAGCTGGGTACCTTGTTGAGGCAGGTGTTTGACGTCAATGCTTTGTTGGTTCAGGCGGCTATTTCTGGAGCTTGGGTAGCTTGAGCCTGCCTTCGCTGGTCTCAGCGAGTTCAAGGTGACCCAAGCGAAGACGGGACTGGAGAAGCTGCGAGACTGGAGTGGCTTATTTGGCGGATGTCCATTATGACTTCATTCGGGGGTTGTCAAAGAGCATGGCCTCGGTGGTAGCGGCTCAATGCTACCTTTGGCTGCGCAACTGGGCAGCAGATGGTTCCTCGAAAGCCAGATTGAGTAAGCTACCTTTCCGAGGGAAGTTGCTCTTTGGTGAGGATTTAGATAAGCTGGTGAAGGATCTCGGAGAGTCCAAGGGGGGCAGGCTTCCGGAGGACAAGCAGAAACCAGGACGGGCTGCTTCCACTTTCAAGGGACAACAGAGAGTTTTGACGGTACAGGTACCCAAGGTTCAGTCAGACACAAAGAGGACATTTCCCTGGCAGAAGCCAGGGATTTCGTGGCTTTCGAGGAGCAGGAAGGGGGGTCACTTTGCCAGTATTTAGGGAAAATTCTAAGGATTCTAGCACTGGTAAATTGTATCACCTTGATGTTCGCCGGGCGTTAAAGATCTACATCAGTAGGACAGCAAGTTTTCGCCGGTCGGATAGACTATTCGTTCTCTTCGGAGGGACAAAGAAAGGACAGGCAGCTTCTAAAGCTTCTATAGCCAGATGGCTTAAGGGGGCTATAGCGTCTGCTTATATTTTGGAAGGTAGAGCAGTTCCAGAAGGGTTGCGAGCTCATTTGACGAGGGCGCAAGCGGCATCTTGGGCGGAGTCCCAGTTGGTACCAGCGGTGGAGATTTGTAAGGCAGCCACCTGGTCATCACTGGATTCCTTCGTTAAGCATTACCATCTGGATGTTCAGGCGGAACGGGATACCTGTTTTGGATCAGCAGTGCTTCAGGCCTGTCTAACAGGTCCCTCCCGGAGAATTTGTTTTCACTGCTCTGTTATTTACCCAGAGGTTTCGGAACTAGACTGGAGGGGACGATAAGGAAGAGTAAATTAGACTTACCTGCTAATTGTTGTTTCTTAAGGAACTCCAGTCCAGTCCCGTATCCCGCCCTGGAGGTCTGTGACCTAGTCTGAAGCAATTCAGTATAACAGGTAAGGGCACAGGCGTATGGACAGGGGGAGTCTTTCATAGTCCTCATTGCCCAGAGCACCAAAGAAGAGTTGAGGGGCCTCGGAGCCTTTCGCAGTGGACAGGTCAACGGGGGAAGACCTGTCGTGCAATTGTTCTTTCTATTGTAAGTTCTGAGTTTAGTTACATAGTTTCGATGGTTGGTACAGTTTGCTACTTAATTGTTGCTCCGGGGTATGCTTTGTCAATAGGTTACTGGTGTGAGGAGGCGGATCCTCGGAGGATATACTGGTGTCATCACAAGAGGATGAGGTTTCTCAGTCTCCAAGCTGCTGGAGGAGGAGCATGAACCCAGAGGTTTCGGGACTAGACTGGAGTTCCTTAAGGAACAACAATTAGCAGGTAAGTCTAATTTACTCATCTCTTTGTAAAGTACTGGCTGAAACGCTTACTTATAAAAAAAACCTTACATATATATTCCCTGGCCCCTCCCAAATCACGCTTTCCTTAAATTTCCACATATTAAGAATATTCATGTGTAAATTGGAGTGGAGGAGTTGGCCTAGTGGTTGGGGCAAGGTACTTCAGGCCAGAAGGTCAGGGGTTCAAACCCCACTAGAGGACAGCAACCTTGGGCCAGAAGGACTGGGGTTTCTAGTCCCACAGGTGCTCCTTGTGGTCTTGGGCAAGCCACTTAACTATTTTACAGGGAACATGGGCTATGGAGGGTTATCTCCAAGTTATAATGCCCTGTTTAATGTAATTTCAGTTTGTTTAATGTAAACCGCATTGATGCAGAATAGCGCGGTATATAAGGGAATGTAAATAAATAAATCGGTCCCTTTTTAAAATTGCCATTTACACGTGGATGTCTGATTAAAGTTTCTAAAATAGTCCCCTTGATGTTTGCAGTCCTTCAGTGGTTTACAAATAGAATTTAACAATGTAAACATATAGGTGTATGTTTACTAAACGGCAGTAAAGGAGTAAGTGTGCCGTTAGCGGGTGCTAACTGTGCAGGTGCACACTTAACGCGTGCAAAAAGGCACTTTAGCAGACACTAACGGCACCAGCAGCGTAAAGTGCCCTGTGGGTGGAGAGAAGGCATACATGGGGCAGAGAGAAGGCGTGCATGGGGCGGAAAGTGGGCAGGAACAAGGCTTGCTCCCTTAACGCAGGCACCTTAACAGAAGGAACCCTAACGCAATTCAAAACCTGTCGGAAAGAGTGTTTTTTGAGGAGAAAGCCTATTTTACGTCTGCAATGTGATACAAAGAGAGGGGAGCCCAAGAGAGTGATGATAGTGCTTCATTAGCAGCAACAGCATAGTGCCCAAGTATGAAAGGGCACTATGTTGATGGTGCAAATGGGGGCAAAGGAAGTGGCACATGGGTCATGCAGTGGGGGGCTGCTGGTGTACATGGGGAACCAGGCAGCTGCCTAGATGGCACATAGGAACATAAGACTTCAAAATATTCCAAACTGTGTCAGTCCAAGGTCCATCATACCCAGTATCCTGTGTCCAGCAGTGCACAATCTAGGTCACAAGTACCTAGCAGTTTCCCCAAAAGACACACAGGATCCCCAGTAACTATAATGGGGCAAGCAGGGCATAGCTCAGATCCTGTTTAGCAATGGTTTATGGACTGTTACCCAGAAACCCGTCCAAACGTTTTTAAACCCATCTACGCTGATAGCTTTTACCACAGCCTCCGGTAATGGATTGTAGGGTTTGGTTACACGTTGACTGCAAAAGTATTTTCACCTGGAAGACCCAAATGGGTTACGCTGTAGCCGCATTGCAGGTCCCCTAGTCTGTCCACAGTCTGATGACATTAAAAAATAACTTACGTTTACCTGTTCCACTCCAGTCAATAATCTGTAGACCTCTATCATATCTCCCTCAGCCGTCTCTTCCCCAGGTTGATGAGCCCCAACCTTTTTAGCCTCTTTACAAAGGAGTATTCTGCCATCCACAGAACCATCTGTGATATTTGTCATGATCCCACAGTGACAGTGGCAGCTCACAGTCCTGCTACTGCTGCGGAAAGGCAGTGTGCCACATAAGGTGGTCCAAGGGTCTTGGCACCCCAGACAGAGATCCAGGCTGCCTCCCCCCTCCTGCTGCCGCAGAAACCAGCTGTGGGGGAAGAGGCCGATAGTGACAGATGCTGTAGCCCTCCAGGTAGCTGGAAAATGCAGGTGCCCAGGGAAATACTGCAGCAGTGGCTGCCATCCTCCCCTCCAAGATGTATCGGTGGCAGGTGGTGATGGGGCCCCTGCATGGGCAGTTGGTGTGCCCCTGCTCCCCCATCTGGACCTTGTGTCCAAGCGCCTGCCAAATCCGAATGTTTAACATGTTGGGACTGCGACCACCACCACTGACAGTGCATGGGCATGTCTGCATGGTGGGGTGTTGGTGGTGGCCTGGGAAGTGGCACCAGCCTATAGCAGACAGAAGCCTTGTCCTGGTCATGTGCACCATGTGCCAAAGGGCAGCTGAAGGGAAGCATGTCAGCAACAGGAGCTGTTATCCCCCATAAGGCAGCACTGTGGTGCAACACACACAATTGGTGTGTAGTTGTGCAGAGGGTCACAGGTTCAGGTCCCCACTGGGGTTTTTGTATTGCATATTCCTGTGGACAAGGTTTAGCTGACAGTGTAAATACAGCTCCAGCATTTGCAGCCCCCAAGGAGATGGCCAACAAGTGTGGAAAAACCCACCAGCAGCACTGACAGGCTCCACTATCCACAGCTGGTTGGAGGCTAATAGTACTCAGTAATATAGCATGTGCAAACAGTGCACATGTTATCAATCCTTGAGCTAACATTGAGACAGGAGTGTCAAGCAGGAATGCCAATCATCTCCACTTTTGCTCAGTGCGCCAATGAGAGTGTGTGCGTGCGTGTGTTTGTGCGCACGTGTGTGTGTATGGCTCCTCTTTGTCCTGGGACTTTCTGAACTGCACTTTGGCTCACATCGATCAAGTTTTTCCCAGCCTGTTTGGAAAATGTGACTAATGCGAGGCAGAGGATTGTGGGTATTGCCTGAAACAACGCAGATTGGCCTGGATGTGTCTGCCACAATCATAGGGTTACTGGCTGAGATGCCATTGTGCCCGTCTGCCATCTGCATTGCCTGGGGTGGCCACTGCATGACATGCTGAGATGGCACTTTCACTATGACCAAAAAGTGACCATGACACAGCTATGTATCCACATAGAGCTTATTATAATGTCTGGCTCCAGTGATGTGGGTGCATTCTCTGTCTGGGGTTGCCAGTCACTGAGCAAATAGCTGGGTGCTTGTCGTTGCACTACACACATGATGTGCATGCTGACTAGCAGACCAACCTTAGTTGGTTTGTACTTAGCTCACACAGAACAGTGAAGGGCAGCAGGGGCAGTCGTACTGCCTGTGCTGTAGTCAATTGTTAGTTCTCAATGTTTGGGGCAGCAGTGCTTCAGAGCCTACTCACTGGGGTCCTGGCAGGACAGTAACCATAACCCCACACCAGCCTATACACCCCCACTGCAGTGGCCGTCCATAGTAGCAATATATTAACACTATCCACTAGCCTACACTGTTATCAAAGGTTTAGTGTCCAACATGGGCAGAATACAGGGCCAAGCTGCTGCTGTCACCATCGCCTATAGCATGCAAGAACCAAGGAGAAAAGCATAACACACTGCAGACAATAGCTGCCACACATTAGCAGTGATGTGGACCGGCAGCAGAGACCATTTCTAACAGCGCAGGTTCAGTGGACCAGGTGCTGGGCACCCCTTCTCACCCTCAGGGTGACAGCTGAAACCACTCTGCAACATGGCTTGCTATTATGTGCATGTAGCACATGCAACCAGTGCATCTTAGTGAGCTGATATGTTGGGTCAGTGCCTTCTCCATTAATTTTTCAGCAGCAGATCGCTGTTTTGTATGTGCAGTACCTCATGGGTAGTGGAGGGGCCCAATCTATACTGCATAGACAGCAGACAGTTTGATCAGAGATCTGCAAGTTGTATAGCACTGTGTGGAGGTGTAGCCTACTGGGTAGTGCAATGTCTCCATAGTCAAAGGTCCAGGGTTTGATTCCCACTTGTTCATTTTGTGCCTGGGTGCGCTTGCCCACCTTGCATAATCCTGGCTCTGCTGTGACCTGCAGACAATCATTCTTCTACATTTCTATGCATTATGGCGACATGTTGGGTAGCCCAACATAGCATTCCCCATCATGGACTTCTATGAGCATAGCTTTAGTGGCTCTGCCACAGCACATCGCAGTGGGTCAGTGATGTATACGCAGATGTTCTGGGTCAACTGGTATGGATACGTTTCTGTTTTGCCATCATTGTGACTTCCCAGCTTTACGTAAAGAGGATATATCTCATATATTCAGGCACCTACCACTTGTCATATAGCCATCCCCTGCACTGTTCTGCCATCATTACTTGCCCCACATGGGGTAAATGGGTTCAACTTGGCCCTTTCTATCATGTCACTCTGTCAGGTGTATTGTCTTGCAGTTGCACAGGCTGAGGCACCAGTCCCACCCGCACAAATGGTGTTTCATGTACTCCATGGCACTGCTATGTTTGGTTCACACACACCAAATGCTTTTGGCCTGTATAATCTCATACATCCACTCACCACACAAATTGCAAACTCTCTGCTTGGAAGATCCATGGCACAGCTCTGCACCTATCATCTGACCGTCTAGGAGATTCATGGTGGGACAGCTTATTGGCAGTAAGCTGCCCCACCATGGCCTTCAGGAGCCATTTGCAGCAGTTAGCCATATCATGCACATCTCTCCTGTGACTACTCCAGTGAGCACTCATGGACAATCCTCCCTTTGCTGCCCACATCAGGAACATGCTGCCTCCACCCAGACACTGTCCTGGCCTATGGCATGCCACACACTGACAGTACATCTGGATACATGTCCCCACACCTCACGGACACTATAATATAACTTACGGCACAGTGTATGCTTTCAGGAGCATCTAGGACTGCACGCCTGTCACAGCGCCCCCTGCTGCTGCATCTCCTCTGCTGACTCTGCTGCCACAACCACCCATCCATGACACTGCCAACACCCACTACCAGCATCACTAGGCAGCCGCCTATTGCCTAGTCAACAGCACAGGCCTTCCATATGATCAAACATTCTCATCACACATATTTCCACATAGCCAGGCATCTGATTTTTTTTTAATTTTTTTTTTTTTAATTAACAGGTTATTTATATACCGCTCCTTCCATTTGATCAGGTGCGGTTTCCATATAACAACAATAAACAGGGTGATCTGTTTTTACATATAACAAGTTTAAAGTTAGGTAATTACAGTTAACAAATAGCAATTAACAATAGTGAACTATGTACAGTTAACTATATACATATTTTTTGTTTTACATTTTTCTTATGAAACCATTTTTCTGAATCAACTCCATCAGCTACCAATTGTGCTTGCATCCATACCTTCTCCAGTGGCTTCCCTGCCCCTCTTTCAATATTTTATAGTCTTTTCTGCATTAGGGTGAATGAAAAACACCTTAACACAGCATTTCCTTTTACCGCCCGCTAAGTGTCCTCTACCATCCCTTAATGTCCTGTTTACAAGCAGTAAAAATTAAAATATAAACATAATTCTTCAAAAAATACATAAACATTTTATCAACCTTATCACATTGCAATGAAATGTCTCATATGCTAAAAAGAGATGCTAAACTAAAAAGCAGGCTTGCATATATGTATATTCAAATCACTAAAATAAAAATCCAATAGGCCAAAAAATACCAATTTCCAACCAAAACCTATTATCTACAACAAAAAAAATTTTGTTGGACTTTTGTATCACAACTAGCCCAGTGTCATCTAGATGAGTTCCAACAATCCTTTTAATCCTTAACAATTATTTTATCTATGATCATTACTAACTACAGTGGATTTTATAAAGTCCCTTCCCCAGCCTCGATATCATCCTCTTCCTTGTGGAGGACCTCCTTCTAAATAATCAAAGGACTCGTTATCAAACGAGTAAGTGTGATCATCATCACCTGAATCAGGTTCCTCCCAAGGTACTGTATAATTAGAATGAACTTTTCTACCCTGTTAATAATTATCAAGTTTATTCATCTAAGGATGTGTATTACTGGATTGATAATAACACCGGTCTCTTCTTAATGTTCTCAACTTAATATTTCAACATTTCCTTAAATTTCCTCCACTGCTGCCAATCAAACCCATCAACAGGGAGCAGGCAGGTAAGCTCCTCCCCGCTCCCCACCAGTAGACCCTATTGCGCTGCAGCCTTCTTCCCTCTGGAGAGCTTAAAACTAAAGCGCTGCTAGGCACCGGCCTTGACTCCACTGCTGTCGATCGGATCCATCAGCAGATAGCAGGCAGATACGCTCCTCCCCACCGACAGACCCAGTTGCACTGCAGCCTTCTTCCTGCCGGAGAGCTTAAAATCTAAAGCACTGCTAGGCATGCCTGCGCCTGGCTGTCCTCACCAGAGGGCCCTTTTGCATGGCCTTTAGGCGGGGAGCAAAGGCAGAAACACAATCTACAGGAGAGACCCATCCAACACCCAGTAAGGATTCCTCCATGTTAGACTCACCGGGATTACAGCAAATCCAGCATCTGGACAAATAGATATGTAAGTAAACAGCACTAACAGCAGGAAAACTCCACAGCTAACCACTATTACAGCACCTTTCCATTATCACGTACAGAATATCAAAAGCACTAAAACCCTCACACATTCATATAGGTACCGGTGTAAATACAATGTAGATAGTTTCCCCAGTTACTTCCAAGTTGATCTCCTTGTTTTATTGTAAATACAACTCAGAGTGCCTGTGTTGTATAGTTGATGTTAAATGTAAACCGCACTGATCTAAAATAGCGCGGTATAGAAGAACTGTTAAATAAATAAAATAAATAAATAAATATACCTTCCAGCCATGAAAATGACAGCAAAAGCAGCAGTCACCCTATTTGTTTTAATAATCTGCATCTCCTTCAACCAAATTCTGACGATGATGGGATCAGATACATGATCACTTTAAAAATTTACCGACAGAGAATCACGGACTCAAAAAAAGAATACTACTCAAAACTTCTATCAAAATCTCTTAAATGACCAAGGGAACTGTTCCTCATTGTCCAAAATCTAACTAAAAAAACAAACTCGGATAACGCACCAATAAGTGACATCTGTGCTAGGCAACTTGCAAATCACTATATGGAGAAATCTAAAAACACGACAACATGCGATACTGCATCCCCATACTTCAAACTAATCAACAATGCAACATGGAACTCATTCTCAACAAGAAGCAAAGAACAGATAGAACAATGCATCAAGTCTTTAAATACCACCACCTCAATCCTAGATCCTTGCCAGGCAACTGGATTAAAACAGCAATAACAGAACTAACACCATACATCCAAAAAATTGTCAACCTTTCTCTATCTCGGGGTAAATTACCAAATGAGCTAAAAAGAACATCCATCCGACCAAACTTAAAACAAAGCACACTAAATAAATCCCGCCCCAACTCCTACAGACCAATATCAAGTCTTCCATTCATATCCAAAATCATCAAAAATCAGTATAGTTGCAACTTCATTGACATAAATGCTCCACTCAACTCACACCAATATGGATTTAGAGCATATCACGGAGTGGAAACTCTACTAACATCACTTCTGGGCTTGATCATACAAGGAATTGACAACATGAAACATACATTCATCCTCTTATTTCTGATATATCCTCAGCTTTCAATTCTATAAATCACAATATACTAATTAACTGCCTAAAGCACCTTGGAATAGGTGGTATTAGTCTACAATGGTTTGAAGACTATCTCTCCAGCTGCACCCAACAGGTTTGTTTTAGCAACACCCTCTCCAACCAATTCAGCCAGCCACAAGGCATCCCTCAGGGATCCGCATTGTCCGCCCTACTATTCAATATATATCTACAGCTCATCTATAATGTCATCAAAGCACATGATGTTGACTACAGAATATACGCAGATGATATAATGTTATTCACAGCATTCGGCACTTCAAACCCCAGCTACATGAAGATAATCAACTGCTTCAATGGTGTCTTGAAATGGCTAAGCTCAGTTAACCTCTCAGTCAACCTAAAGAAAACAGAAGTACTCATTATCACCCGAAACAAAACATTTGACCATCCTCGTCGATTACATGTAAACAACGCATCACTGGAAGTAAAATAGGAAATAAAATACCTAGGGATCTACCTCGACCAAAACCTCGACTTAACCAAACACAACTTGTGCAATATACAACAAAATTAAAATGATAAAACATATGAGACAGCTCCTTACTCATGACGACTTCCGCTCAGTAGCACAGGCAATGATATGCCCACATTTCGACTACTGCAACAGCATACTCCAAGGGCTTCCCAAGAAAACCCTAAAGCCCTTACAACTCGCTCAAAATACGATTGCACGGACAATAATGAAAGCTGAAAGATCCGAACACATAACACCCATTCTGTTCCACCTCCACTGGTTCCCAGTAATCCAAAGGATTAAATTCAAAGCTCTAATGACCATCTTCAAAATAAAACACAACATAACTCCAACATACCTCAGCATACTGATAAACATGTAGCAACACACAGGAACAAGAAGAGATAACATGAAAACATACTAACCACTCTGAAGAGTGTCAGAAAAGTAAATCAATCTACAACAAACAGGGCATTCTACCTAACCCCCTAAGAGAAAGTAAAGACTTAACACAATTCAAAAAACATCTCAAAACATTCATCTTTACAGATTATTACCAGTGTGAGCAACCTCCCATAGACCACACACATACACACCCATGGTTAAAATCCCACTGAACATCATCCCTTAACCTTGTGACACAATGCTCCACATACTTCAATGTAACTTCCCATGTACAGTAGTGATTATGTCTTGTGTAAATAGTTTAACTCTAATGTTATCTGTTATTTGCAACTGTTCTTTGTAACTGTTATCTGTAAGCTGCCTTGAGTGGAGTGGAGGAGTAGCCTAATGGTTAAAAACACTGACTTGGAATCCCAGAGACCAGGGTTTGATTCCCACTAGTACTCCTTGTGGCCTTGGGCAAGTCACTTAACCCTCCGTTGCCTCAGAAAAATCCAAGTTATCAATGTCCCTGTTTAATGTACATTACCAAGTTTAAGTTTCAATGTAAACCGCTTTGTTTGAAATGATAAAGCGGTATCTAAAACCTGTTAAATAAATAAATAAATAATTGTGCAGTAGTTGAAATGTTTTCTGTAAACTGCTTTGATTACTTAGAAAAAAAATGTGTATAAAATAAATAAATACATTTCAAAATGGACGTTCTCATCTGTTGATGCAGTTTTTCATATTGCTCCATTTCTAATATAGCTTCTCCAGGAACAAGCAGGAAGTCAGTCCCAGAAGCCTTTGGGATTGCTGCCACGCATGCATGGTCCTCTTCCCGCCCAAATGTGCCATCTTGCTCAGTCTCCCTTTTCCGCGGAGCTCTTCGGATGCACGTCCTCGTCCCTCGGAAAAAGTGTTTAGTTTTCAGCCTCTGGGCCGTGTTTTTTCTGGTAGCACCGGTCCTCTCCCATCCACCCCTGCTCTCCTTTTTCCTCGAGTGAGGGGAATTCTTCTATTAAAAGGTTTTTTTCCCCTACTATGGGCTTCGTGCCATTTTTTCTCTCTCTCAACCACTGGCCGCAAAGGTCTTCGACTTAGCGGGGGTCCTTTTTGTCTCTATCGCCATCGGTTTTAAAAAATGCGACAAATGCTCCAAAAACATGTCGGTCACGGACACCCATGACTGTTGTCTGTGGTGTCTTGGGGCCGACATTGACACAGAGCTCTGCTCTCTTTGCAAAAAAATGTCCTCCAAGGCCCTGTTCAGTCATAAGCAGAAGTCCGATGACATTTTCCAGAAGATGGCCCTGGAATCCTCTGTCGTCCCTCCGCTGGTGGGATCCCCCACTTCGGCTCCGTTTTCTCGGCAGCACTCTGACCAGGGGTCCCCTGAAGTGGAGCAGCGTAAGAAGAAGAAAGATTCGAAGTCGCTGACGGGGGCTCCGGATAAGCAAGAACGCTCCTGCGCTTGGTCACTTAGCCCCCCGCAGCATTCTCGAGAGCCGGACAAGGAGCGGCCTCGAAAGGTACTCGTACAAATATAGAGGCCTCCGGCGATGGCACCCAGTCTCTTGAGGGGTCGTCCTGTGAGGACCCCCTCTCCTTCTCTACATCAGACCTGGTATCCCCAGCATCAGTGTCACAGGGTCCCACGCCCGTGTGGGAGTCCTGAATGCTGGCACTAGAGCGCAGCGTTTCTGCCTTCTTAGCTGCCCAGCAGGCGCTCATACCCAGCACGGCTGGCCTGAACCTTGAGACCTAGGTTCCCTCGAGAAGGACACCAAACCCACCCTGGAAACCCTGAGAGCCATGGGCCTCGTGAGGGTCTTCAACGCCAGTCTCATTCGCCTTCCCGGTCCTCGAGAGCATGATCCTCCAAGGCCTCTGGCTCCAAGCAGACCTCGGCCTCTGAATGGGGCCACCTGCCCGAGTCGGACTCCTCTTCGGACCTCTTGGGCTGGGAGTCGGACGGGGATACTTCCCCAGAGACCGTGCCCCCAGGGATCTCCCTTCAGACCATCTCCCACCCGCCTACCAGAGGCATTCACTGCCCGAGGACACATCGTTCCTGGCATTCGTGCAGGACATGGCACAGGCTCTCAGCCTGGCTACATAGACTGAAGAGGAGCTGTGAGCAGAGGAGCTCGATATTCTACAGTATGAGTCCCCTACCTCTGGAGTCTTACTGTCCCGGTCCCCCCATACTGTCAAGACTGCTCCTCTACATGTGGGAGACACCTGCTTCGGTCCCCATTGTGAGCAAGTGCCTCAACGCCATGTATAGGGTCCAGCGTGGCCCGGGGTTCCGCACACTTCCATGGCTGTGGAATCGGTGATGTGGAAGCAAAAAGCCTGAAGTCTCACTCTTCGGTTCCCCCAGGTAGGGAGTCAAGAGCCCTCGATTCCCTGGGGCAAAAGGCCTATCAGGGTTCCATGCTCACCGTATCCAGGCATACCAACTGTATATGGGCATGTTACTGTGTGACCTCGTCAAGGAGCTCGGTGGTTTCATCGCGGGCCTTGGAGGTGAACCCCTCCTAAGGTTCCAAACCCTCCTGAAATCCATCGTGGAGTGTTCGAAGTACCTCTCCTGTGCCGCGTATGACGGGTTTGAGTCCTCCGCCCAGGTGGTGGCAGCCGGCATCGGGGCCCGACGCCAGGCATGGCTCCAGTCTTTGGACATGGAGCAGAGGGGCCAAGAGAAGCTCCTGGACATCCCTTGCATTGGCGAGCAACTGTTCGGTAAACCTATGGAGGATAAGGCCGCTGAGATAGAAACGGAGTTCATGACTCAAACTCGTCTCTCGCGCAAAACCTCCTCCCTCCCTAGGAAGAAACAGCAAACCAAGAAGGCATTCTTCCAAAGGAAAGGACTCCCTTACCGGGGTTACCCGACTTTCCTGCCCACCTCTACACCATCTCCCAGCACACAGGAGAAGGGAGGTGCACATGGCCACCGTAAACCTAAAGGGCCTAAGACCCAACTACCAGCGCCGCCCCAGCCTAAGCAGGGGTTTTGACGCAGTTGGCATAGCCTCTCGCCCCCGGCAGCTCTTCTGCCGGTGGGGGGATGCCTGTTCCTGTTCGCCCCAGAGTGGGTATCGATCACGTCGGACACCTGGGTCCACCGGTTGATTCGAGACGGTTACCATCTCTGCCTTTACAGGCGTCCTCCTCCCTTCTCCCCAGTGGAGCCTGCTCATCTCCTCACGTACCAGACCTTCTTGCAGCTGGAACTGTCCAACCTCCTTGCCCAATGGGCAGTCGAGAAGGTACTGCGGTGCCTTTGAAGTCAGGGGTTCTACTCCCGCTACTTTCTCGTCCCGAAAAAGACGGGGGACCTGCTCCCCATCCTCGAACTCAGAAACCCTCAACAAGTTTCTGGTGCGGGAGAAGTTCAAAATGTTATTGCTTGGCGTCCTGCTGCCCTTCCTCCAGCAGGGCGATTGGCTATGCTCCTTAGACCTCAGGGACACTCACGCCCATATCCTAGTTCACCCCCAGCACAGGCAATACCTGCGCTTCAGGGTACAGGGGGAACACTACCAGTACAGAGTGCTCCCCTTCAGGCTCGCGGGTTTTCACAAAGTACCTCTCCACGGCTGCCGCTTTCCTCAGGTGGCAGGGCATACCCGTTTTCCCCTACCTCGTCACGGGGTCCTCGATCGGCAAAGCCCATCTGGCAGCGTCGCACACGATCTTTCTTTTCGAGCACCTCTGCTTCCTGGTCAACTACTCCGTCCCACCTTGAGCTGGTGCAGACCTTGGAGTTCATTGGCGCATGCCTCAACACGGTGGGGGTGACCACCTTCCTTCCCACGGACTGAGCAGACCGCCTTCGGGCATTGGCGTCCCAAGTCCAAAACATGTCTTGGGTTAAGGCATGGGCCATGCTGCACCTCCTCGGGCACATGTTCCTCCACCGTCCATGTGGTCCCCCACACCCGCATGCACATGCAGACAGCCCAGTGGTGCCTCAGGGCACAATGGAACCAGGCCTTCGGCCACCTCAGAGACCCTATCTGGATCTCCCGCAGTCTCCACAACTCCCTGAGTTGGAGGCGGGACCCCTGAAGTCTCCTTCAGGGAATGCTCTTCCAGACCCCACAGCACGAGCTCGTCCTAATGACAGATGCTTCCCTGCTGGGGTGGCGATTCCACTGCAGCGCATTTTGCACCCAGGGGCAGTGGTCACCCGAGGAGTCTCATCAGCTGATCAACCTGCTCAAGCTTCGGGTGGTCATTTGGGCCCTGAGGGTCTTCGAGGGCCATCTGGGGGGGGGGGGGGAAGTTGGTGCTCATGCAGACCGACAACAGGGTAGCCATGTTTTACATAAACAAGGAAGGGGGAACAGAATCATGTCTCCTCTGCTGAGAGGCGATCCTCCTTTGCTCCATTGCGTCTCGCTGGGAGATGACCCTGCGAGCAGTCTACCTCCCAGGCCAGGAGAATGTCCTCGCGGACAAACTCAGCAAGATTCTCCGCCCACACGAGTGGCGCTTGGATCTGTAGGTCACCAGCATCTTGTTCCATCGGTGGGGGACCCCATCCATAGACCTTTTTGCCAGTCAGGCTAATGCGTAGCTCCCCTGCTTCTGGGGCCCGGTTCCGCACCTGAGCAGGGTGGCTTCGGATGCGTTCCTCTTGATCTGGACCTCCGGCCTTCTTTACGCGTTCCCTCCCACTCCTCTCATTGCGAGGCCCCTCCACAAGATTCAGAGGGACCGAGCTTCAGTGATCCTCGTGGCCCCCTGGTGGCCTCGACAGCCTTGGTTCCCGCTTCTACTCCGGCTCTCATCCAAGCCCCCAGTCCCCCTGGTCTGTGCTCTAGGCCTGTTGACACAGGAGGGGGGTTGGGTGTTCCACCCAAACTTGGTCTCCCTGTCCCTTACAGCCTGTTGGCAAAACGGGTCGCCTTAGCTCCGCTGCGCCTCCCGGGGGATGTCGAGGAGATCCTCCTTGCATCTAGGAAGGACTCAACGAGACAGGCATACGCCTTTAAGTGGCGACGTTTCTTGACCTGGTGCTCTGAGCTTCAGATTGACCCATTCTCCTGCTCTACCCGGTGGATCCTCCAGTACCTCCTCCACCTCTTGAAGGCAGGGTTGAAGTCCAATTCTGTCAGGGTGCACCTGAGCGCCTGTCGAAGGAAAGCCCCTATATGGCTGCCCTTGGTCTTTTATTTCATGTGAGATCTATTGCTTTCCAAGCCTCCCATCTGACCTCCGCCGGCAGAGTGGGACCTCAACGTGTTGCTGATGCAACTTACGCGAGCGCCCTTCGAGCCAATGGTGACGTGCTCACTTCGGCATCTCTCCTGGAAGGTGGCTTTGACCGGCTTGCCGAGTCAGCGAACTTCAGGCCCTCATGGCTGAGGCTCCATACACCAGATTCTATGGGAACAGGGTGGTACTCTGCACCCATTCCAGGTTCCTACCGAAGGAGGTCTCGGACTTTCATCTCAACCAGAAGATAGTCCTACCGACCTTCTTCCCACGACCGCATGCTAACCAGGCATTGGCGGTGTTGCATACACGTGACTGCAAGAGGGCTCTTGCCTTCTACCTGCAGCGTACCCAGGTTCATCGCAAGTCCGACTGGCTCTTTGTCGCCTATGAACCCAATCGCCTGGGTCAGGCATCACCAAATGCACCATCTCCGTCTGAGTGGCAGACTGCATTGCCTTCGCTCAAGCAAAGGAGGGCGCCCCACTGGATCGACGGGTCACCGCACATGGCATCTGAGACACGGCAGCTTCGGTCGCTTTGCTGCACTCAGTGCCTCTAGTGGACATCTGCCAGGCTGCAACCTGGTCTTCAGTGAACACTTTTGCTGTCCAATACTGCCTGGAGAGGGAGTCCTGCCGGTACAGCGCCTTCGGCCAGGCTGTACTCCGTAATCTGTTCAGGGTATAAGCAACTCTTGCCCTCCGACCCTTCTTCAACAGCTACGAAGGGCTTCGCCCCAGGGACCTGAAGACTCTGGCTCCTTCGGGCATCATCTTCTGCTCACAGCCTCGCGGAGGCGTTTTTGGGTTACAGATTTGGTAGCGTTTTGCTGGGGAGTCTCTCATAAGTGAGAACTGACTTCCTGCTTGTTCCTGGAGAAAGTGTAGTTAATCACCTGTAACAGGTGTTCTCCAAGGACAGCAGGAATCAGTCCTCACTACCCTCTCTCCTCCCCTGAAGAGTTGCTATTTTTGTCCTTCCCTTGCCATCTGCTTAGTAGGGCTCTAGCTAGGGGACTTGACTGTTCAGCAGTATAATGTTAAATGAGCTCTACTTTTTTACCTTCATATATAGATAACTAACTTTCTGAACTTATTCGAGACTATAGCAATCAGGTCTCAGAATTTAGACTGCTTATTCAAGTTGCTCATTAAAGGCAAAACTAAGCGTCTGTTGTACATCAACGACCTGTATAATATTGCTAAATTTAGTCTTCCACTGATACTTAATGGTTTCTTTCTCTCATATCATTTTTTTGACTTTTTTTTGAAGATTTTTTAATATTATTTTATATAAAGCTATCCATAACTCATATATAAAGCACATGCAAGCAGCCAGTGAAAATAGTGAAAGGTTACTTAGCTTGCTCAATTTTAGAACTCACGATCCCCCTGTAACTTCACGTGAAGGGGGTTGTCGTGACTTTTCATGCAGTTGGTCGAGCCAAGATTTTCACTTTAATTCGATGCCACACTAGTCATGTGTTATTTCAGCTGGAAATTGAAGTTTTCACTCTCACTCGCTGCCACATTGGTCTATTATCATTTCAGCTGAACCTCCATATGGTTATGGGAAAAACTCAAAATGTTCAAATTCCCTGTTCAGACTCCCGACGCTACAACTTGGCGCCGTGGCGTTTCACTCATAATGTTTCGTCAGGGGATTGCCTTCATAAAGATAAAAAACTTTATCAATATATGATAGCTACAGAGTAAAAGTTAGTTAGACACGCTGTTTAAATGAGTTACTCACGGCTCCTGTCCTTGAAATATGTTCTTCACTCAGAAAAAACGCCGCGCATGCGGAATGACTCATGCGCTAGGATTTAAATACCAGTAGGAGGGAACAAGTGAGATATACCCAAAGAGTGTAGTGATGCGTGCGGATTAGCATACACCCCATTCAATCGAAGTGTTAAGGCCTTTAGGACTTAAAGTGTTTAATCGGAAGATCCATTCTTGTTCTTTACGAAGTAACACCTGATCGCACTTCGATTGAATGGGGTGTATGCTAATCCGCACGCATCACTACACTCTTTGGGTATATCTCACTTGTTCCCTCCTACTGGTATTTAAATCCTAGCGCATGAGTCATTCCGCATGCGCGGCGTTTTTTCTGAGTGAAGAACATATTTCAAGGACAGGAGCCGTGAGTAACTCATTTAAACAGCGTGTCTAACTAACTTTTACTCTGTAGCTATCATATATTGATAAAGTTTTTTATCTTTATGAAGGCAATCCCCTGACGAAACATTATGAGTGAAACGCCACGGCGCCAAGTTGTAGCATCGGGAGTCTGAACAGGGAATTTGAACATTTTGAGATTTTCCCATAACCATATGGAGGTTCAGCTGAAATGATAATAGACCAATGTGGCAGCGAGTGAGAGTGAAAACTTCAATTTCCAGCTGAAATAACACATGACTAGTGTGGCATCGAATTAAAGTGAAAATCTTGGCTCGACCAACTGCATGAAAAGTCACGACAACCCCCTTCACGTGAAGTTACAGGGGGATCGTGAGTTCTAAAATTGAGCAAGCTAAGTAACCTTTCACTATTTTCACTGGCTGCTTGCATGTGCTTTATATATGAGTTATGGATAGCTTTATATAAAATAATAATAAAAAAATCTTCAAAAAAAAGTCAAAAAAATGATATGAGAGAAAGAAACCATTAAGTATCAGTGGAAGACTAAATTTAGCAATATTATACAGGTCGTTGATGTACAACAGACACTTAGTTTTGCCTTTAATGAGCAACTTGAATAAGCAGTCTAAATTCTGAGACCTGATTGCTATAGTCTCGAATAAGTTCAGAAAGTTAGTTATCTATATATGAAGGTAAAAAAGTAGAGCTCATTTAACATTATACTGCTGAATAGCACCGGGCTCTGAAAAGTGACACTTTTTAGCTTTTTGTTTTCTACAATTAGGGGACTTGACTGAGCAAGATGGCACCTTTGGGCGGGAAGAGGACCATGCATGCGTAGCAGCAATCCCAAAGGCTTTCTTTGAAAACTGGGGAATTGCTCCGCATGGGCTCCGTCTGTGCCAACGTCACCCATAAGTGAGGACTGATTCCTGCTGTCCTTGAGAACACCTGTTACAGGTGAGTAACTACGCTTTTTAACTGCTTTTCAATCTGAGAGAGTTTGCTTCATTTGTTCTTCCTCATGTGTTATTGTTTCCACCAATAACAGCATCAAATCTAAGGCACATTTAGTTAATATGCTATTCCATTTTCCTAGAAAACTTTATCCTGATTAAGCAATTGAAGCTCCTTAAGAATCCTCAAACTGCAGGAATTTTAGATTGATTCTCGAGCCGGTACTCGTTGTAATATCTTATTCATCTGTTCCTCAGTGTAAGTATAAGCTTCGGTCCATTTTGAGGTAGCCATCGGATGTAATTAGCAATCAGATCACTAAAATAAAAACCCAATAGGGAAAAAGATATCAATCAGTTTCCAACCAAGATCTCCACAACAAGGTAGAAAAGTTCATTTTAATTATACCTTGGGTGGAATCTGATTCAGGTGATGATGGTCACACTTATTTGTTTGGTAATGATTCCTTAATTATTTGGAAGGAGGTCCACCAGAAAGGAGAAGACAATATTGATGCCGAGGAAGGGACTTTATAAATTCTTCTGTAGTTAGTAATAATCATAGATTAAAATTTTTTTTCAAGCAATTCTGATATTGGTTTAAATAATTAAGCAATAAAAAGATTGAGGACTGTTGAAGCCCACTGCTGACACTGGGCTTGTTGTGATACGAAAGTCTGGCAAAAACGTTTTTGCTGTAGATAGGTCTTGGTTGGAAATGTATATGCATATTCATTCATTTTTTGTGTTTATTTAGAACAATTATCAATGGAACTTTTCATACTTTGTAAGTTAATTTGTCTGTATTACTAGATTGGAAATATTCACTGAAGGTGCCTGTAGCATTCTGATATCCAAACATGACATACTGATTGCAAAGAGATTTACCATTCAATACTGAAAACTCCTATGGGCCTGATATTCAACATGATTAATGCGGTTAGCATACTTGTTAATCACGGTGACCGGGATATTTAGCAGAATTAACGTGGTTAGTGTTACTGAATATCTGCGGATGCTGCCGCTGCACACCACGATGCTTGCTGGCTAGCACTGGGGCGTTCCAGGGTCAGAGCGGACGCAACACCTGGCAAAAACTGGGCAGCGGTGATATTCAACTGCTGCCCGGTTATCACTAAGTGGCAAAAATTATGCATCTTAAAGGGTGGCCTGACTTTCACTGCAGAAGCTGACTGGGCAGTGACTGAATATTGCTGGTACCCAGTTAGCTTCTCTGCTATCTGGCTGACCCAGATATTGAATGCCGGTGGCCAGATGTAACCCCAGCATTGAACATATGAATCTTAGGTTCAGAGTGGCAACTGCTAGCCACTTTACAATGGCTAGCTGCTGCTGCTGAATTCTAGCCCTATGTGCCTAACATTCTTAATGAATGGGTTATTGTAAACTATATACAATGGTCACTAATCAGTTTTGCGTTCTATAAATAAATAATATACTGTACATTGGTTCCTTTTTACTTCTTCAAGGATCAGTTTGAGAGGAAAAGGAGAGTACATTTCTGTTGGGCATTTTTATTTTTCCTGTGCTAATGAATGCTGCAGTAGAAAGAACAGAGCGAAATATTTGGTCCATATAGTAGATGCAATACTTGAATCTTTGTGTTTTAGCATTATATCAAAAACTATCCCGCTTGCTTTTCTAGGTATCTTGCAATATATTCAGAACTCTCCCTCCTAGCGACAGCAACGAATTTGATCCAGAAGAAGATGAACCTACCCTTGAGGCATCATGGCCACATTTACAGGTACCTTATGTTTAATTTGGAAATGTCAGTTTGGGCACCATTTGTGAAGCCTACCCGATCTATGGCCCACAAAAAGGAAAGAATCCCGTGGTCAATTATTCTTCTTTCCAGCCCAACTGAAGTTGGAAAGAATTATACAAAAGGGGGGTGGGAGATTTTCAGTTCACAAAATAAAAATGTATCCTTTTAAAATATTGTTCCTGAATGTTAAGGGCATCAATCACCCTGCTAAACGCAAAAAGATCCTAGCATCTCCAGGAACAAGCAGGAATGAGTCTTCACATGTGGGTATCGTCGGTACCGACGGAGCCTGCACGAGAACGCTCCCCAGCATCCAAAAGGAAAGCTTTTGGGAGCATCCCACGGCGCCTGCGCGCTGACTTCCCGCCTTTCCCAACCGTCTCTCTCCAGTTCTTCTTTTCCGCGGAGCCAGCAGGTCGTGTTCCTGTCACCGCTGAAGAATTTCTTTATTTTCTTTTATTTCTTTGGTCGCGTGTCTGCCTTCTCGTCGCCGGACCGGTACCGCCGGTCTTTTCATTCTTTATTCTAAAAAAAAAAAAAAAAAACCTACTGTTTTTATCACTTCAGTGCATTTTTTCTTTCTTGGCCTTAGGCCTACAAAACGTTTTCCTCATGGAAAAGCCCACCTCCGGGTTTAAAAAGTGCATGAAGTGCAGCGGCATTATTTCTGTCACCGACACCCATGACTGGTGTCTAAAATGTTTAGGTCCTGACCATTCCATTACGGATTGTGAGTCCTGTTCCATGATGTCTAAAAGAGGTCTACAAAATCGAGCAGCCAAGCTCAGTACCCTGTTTCCCTCTGATGCAGCTTTGGTGGCATCGACGTCTTCCAGGGCTGCTTCTTCCTCCCATGGATCTCAGGTAACCAAACTTAAGTCCAGCCGGTCCTCGAAGAGTAGATCTCCCTCTAAGTATCGAGATGCCTCCGGGCTTGCTCTCGAGGAATCCGCACCGGCAAAATTACCCCGGCGGGAGGCTCCGGCTTCCAAAGCTTTATCTATGGGGTAACAGGTTGACATCGATGGCTCGGCTTCGACCGATCACCTGTTGCCATGTTCTGGGGTTCCCGGTGGTTTCCACTGGTACCGACATCCAGACATTGGTGGCGTCGATGGATCAGAATATTCTGACCATGCAGCGTGCCATCACAGCATTCATACAAGCTGCGACGCCTTCGGTACCGCAACAAACTCCGTTGTCGGTACCGACTCCGGCACCGGCACCGATATCGGTACCGGTACCGATTGCATCGACATCGGCTTCGGTGTCGACTGCAGCGGTACACTGTTCTGTGATGCCCATCGGTACCGAATCGGTACCGATCACTCCCGATGTCGATACCACCCGATATGCGTATCGGGCTCTGCAGGAGCATCCAGATAGGCGATACTTTGATTCCTCTGAAGACTCTGATGAATCAGAGGCCTCTATCGAAGCATCGGTGATCCTTCCTCAGGACCCCTCTTCCCCAAAAAGGAGAATGTCTCCTCCAGAAGACTTGTCTTTTCAAGACTTCATTAGGGAAGTGGCCAGGGGCCTTTCTATCTCAGTGGCCCCTGAGACAGAGCCTAGAGCCAAAAAATTAGATATTTTACAATATCCTAAGGCTCCTAAAGAGGCAGCCACTTTACCAATACATGAGATTCTTTATGATCACATGTTGGGCATATGGGAGACTCCTCTCACCACCTCCCCTCATTCTCGTAGGTTGGACACCATATATCGTGTTCCTCCTTGTCCTGGCTTTCATAAGACTCAGCTTCCTCACCACTCCATTGTGGTGGAGTCTGCTATGAAAAAGATCAAGAGTACAAAGAGGCACTCTTCTACTCCTCCAGGAAGAGAATGCAGAACCTTAGATGCCTTTGGCAGGAGAATTTTCCAGGCCAATATGCTTGTTGCCAGAATCAACTCCTATAGTCTCTATATGGGGATGTTTCTAAAAGAAGTTACAGATCATCTGCAAACTTTGTCTCCTTTTATTTCAGAAGATAAAAGGGAAGAGTTTCTCACCTGGCTCAAACATGCCCAGGATGTTTCCAAGTTTTCCAACCGTGCAGCCTTTGACTCTTTTGAAGGTGCTAGCAGAGCCTCGGCTATTGCCATAGGTGCACGCAGAATTGCTTGGTTACAAGCTTCTGATTTGGAACCCTGGGTTCAGGATGGACTAGGAAACCTTCCTTGTACAGGTGAAAACCTTTTTGGCAAAGATTGGCAAGCAAAGGCCACCCAAATGGATGCAGAAAATTCTGCTTTAGATAGACTTTCAAAGTCTACGGATTTTTCCCAAAAAAAGGGAAATATTATTCTGCTTATGGTCAGCAGGCATCTTCTGCAGGTCGTTTTGCTACAAAGAGACAGCAACAACCGAAACAGGCCAAGCCTAAGGCTGCCAGGACTGCTACGGCCTAACAGCCTCAGCCTCCTCAGGGCCTTTGACTTACAACTAGAGAACTTAGCCTTTCTGGCTCTAGAACATCCAGAGCCTCTCACCATTCCAGGAAGGTTAGCTCACTTTGCTCCCAGATGGGAACAAATTACAGCAGAGCAATGGACCCTCTCCATCATAAGGGAAGGGTACAAGCTTCATTTCTTAAACCTTCCCCCTCACACCATGGTGAGACAGTTCAATTCTCCAACATCTCTCCTCGACCTTCTGGGTCAGGAGATTGCTACCCTTCTTGCCCAAGGGGCAATAGAAGAAGTACCCCTTCTTCAACAGGGCTCAGGGTTCTACTCCCCCTACTTTCTCATCCCAAAGAAAACAGGGGGCCACAGACCCATCTTAGATCTCAGAGAATTGAACAAGTTTCTATGCAAGGAGAAATTCAAGATGACTTCTCTCGGTACTCTCCTTCCATACCTCCAGAGTCAGGACTGGCTTTGTTCTCTAGATCTCAAGGATGCGTACACCCATGTCCTCATCCATCCAACACACAGAAGGTTCCTTCAGTTCCTTTTCCAAGGAAAGCACTATCAATACAGAGTGCTTCCCTTCGGTCTGGCCTCTGCCCCAAGGGTGTTCACAAAATGCATGGCAGTAGTAGCTGCATTTCTACGCACTCTAGAAATATTTGTATTCCCATATCTGGACGACTGGTCATCCGAGCTCCATCCTAGTCAGAGGCCCAGGCTTCCCTGGCCTTCACAAGCCGTATCCTTCAGTATCTGGGACTTGTAATAAACATCCCAAAATCCCATCTCACCCCTACTCAATCTCTGGAGTTCATAGGGGCCTTACTGGATACCACCACTGCAAGGGCCTATCTTCCCCAGGCCCGTTGCCTACGCTTGGTGCAGTTAGCCTCCCAGATTCAGTTAAAGTCCCATTTAACTGCTCGAGAGATGTTACAACTGTTAGGCCACATGGCATCCACTGTGCATGTGGTCCCTTATGCTCGCCTTCACATGAGGGCAGCTCAATGGACTTTGTCCACCCAATGGACCCAGGCATCAGGGTGCCTGTCAGACAAAATAGCAACCTCCAGTCACCTTTTTTGCTCTCTCCAGTGGTGGAAGTCCACCCAGAATCTGTTGCTGGGATCCCCCTTTCAACAGGGTGTTACCCCAAGCAACCCTCACAACAGATGCCTCCCCAAAGGGTTTGGGGGTTCATCTACAAGATCTCTCCACCCAGGGCATCTGGTCTCTACAGGAGACATCTCTACATATCAACCTCTTAGAGCTCAGAGCAATTTTTCTAGCTCTCAGAGTCTTCCACACCCTGCTCAGCTACAAGACAGTCCTTATCCACACGGACAACCAAGTAGCCATGTTCTACGTGAACAAGCAGGGGGGAAACTGGCTCTCTGTCGCTTTGCAACGAAGCTCTGAGATTGTGGGCCTTCGCCAGAGAGCATCAAATCCATCTCATGGCAGTGTATCTTCCAGGGGTTCAAAGCTCTTGGGCAGACAGACTCAGTCGAGTTCTGCTTCCACACGAATGGTCCCTCCATGGGGACCAGATAACCAGGATCTTTCAAATTTGGGGAACCCCAGACATAGACCTGTTTGCAAGTCCGTGGAATGCCAAACTTCCCAGGTTCTGTTACAGGATCCCGTGTCAGGGAGTTCAGGCCAGGGATGCCTTCCTCCTTCATTGGGGGCAAGACTTCCTCTATGCCTTTCCACCCATTCCCCTAATTCCCAAGACACTGTTCAAGCTTCAGAGAGACAGGGGGTCTATGATCCTCATAGCACCACGTTGGCCACCCCAAGTGTGGTACCCTCTACTTCTGCATCTCTCTCAGGCTCCCTCCCTGGACTTGGGATCTGCTCCAGATCTCCTATCCCAGGAGGAGGGATCGTTGTGGCACCCAAATCCCCAGTCTCTTCATCTCAGGGCCTGGTTGCTGAAGGCCTAGACCTTCAAGATTTGTATCTTTCTCAGCAAGTGAAGGATATCCTTCATGCTTCCAGAAAGCCTTCCACCAGACGTTCCTATGCTTTTAAATGGAAGAGGTTTACCATTTGGTGTGCAGAGAAGGGTCTTAACCCTCTTGCAATACCTCTGAATTCTTTACTAGAGTATTTGCTGCATTTATCCCATGCATTATCAGCCCCCCCCCCCACTCACCGAGCTCATCCAACCTATGCCACCCAACAGAAGCAGACGCTCGTCATGTTTGAACAAACTAGAAGTGCCTAAAACAATCACGAAATGTTCAAAGACGACATCCAATAGAGCCTTCTCACTATTTGTACCAGGAGCATGGAACTCTCTCCCCCCATAAATTCGTTCCATCACTAATATTTCCTTCAGAAAGGCTATCAAACATCATCTGTTCCTAAAATACTATTCCAATCTCATCCCCCCCAGCCAATCCCAACATAATACACGTCTTCACCAAGATTCACGCTTAACACAACCCCAACTAGAAAATTCGTTAGCCTGAAACTCCTCCTGTTACCTATCCATTTTTCACATTACAATGCCTAATATGATGTTTTAATCTTTTTTACATAACACTGTACATAGTTTTTCTCCCTGTTCATCCAAGTTTGTGTCCCTTGTTTATTGTAAACTCAATGTAACATGTTACATTGCTGTATATTTTGTTCAAATGTAAACCGCACTGATTGTAATAGCGCGGTATATAAGAAATGCAAATAAATAAATAAATAAATATCCTTCATGCTTCTAGGAAACCCTCCACAAGATGCTCGTATGCCTATAAGTGGAAAAGGTTTACTATATGGTGCTCGCAGAAGGGTCTTAACCCTCTTGTGATACCTCTGGAATCGATACTGGAGTATCTCCTTCATTTGTCAAATGCGGGTCTTAAGACAAATTCCGTAATAGTCCATCTTAGTGCTATTGCAGCTTCTTACAAGCCTCTAAGTGGACAACCTATTTCCTCTCATCCTGTCATAGCAAGATTTATCAGAGGCCTTCTTTTAACAAAGCCTCCCGTTAAGCCACCACCGGTGGCATGGGACTTAAATCTGGTGCTCGGGCAGCTCATGAAACCACCCTTTCAACCATTAGCCACTACATCTTTGAAATTCCTTTCCTGGAAAGTCATCTTCCTCATTGCAATCACATCAGCACATCGCTTCAGTGAATTGCAAGCGTTAGTGGCTGATCCTCCTTATTCAAGGTTCCACCATGATAAGGTAGTTCTTAGGACTCATCCACACTTTATGCCAAAGGTGGTTTCGCCTTTCCATTTAAACCAAGCGGTTTACCTTTCTGTATTCTTTCCAAGGCCTCATGCCTCCAGTGCAGAAAGGAACCTTCATACCTTGGACTGTAAAAGAGCTTTAGCCTTTTACTTGCAAAGGACACAGCAACATAGAAAATCTTCTCAACTCTTTGTTGCTTTTGATCCTAGTCATTTGGGACTTCCAGTTTCGAAAAGAACTCTATCTAACTGAATTGCTCAGTGCATATCCTTTGCCTGTGAGAGTAAGAACCTTCCTCTTGAAGGCCATGTCACAGCTCACAATGTGAGAGCCATGGCAGCCTCAATGGCTCATCTTCACTCTATGTCTATCAACGACATCTGTCGAGCACCTACTTGGACTTCGGTACATACCTTCACAGCCCACTACTGCTTAGACAAGGACTCCCGCCGGGATGCCTTGTTTTGGCCAGGCTGTTCTTCAACACCTTTTTCAGACTTAATCAACTCCTACCCACCATCCCTGGTAGGATGCCAGAGATCCATGGGAGGAAGTATGGGCCTTTCACAAGGGCTAACAACTTCCTGGGGCCATCTCCCTGGCATCTTCAGCTAGGGAGTCCCCATATGTGAAGACTACATTCCTGCTTCTTCCTGGAGATAGCGTAGTTACTCACCTGTAACAGGTGATCTCTGGGAACAACAGGAATTTAGTCTTCACAACCTGCCCACCTCCCCTAGGAGTTGTATCTCTCTTCCTCTCTCTTTTGTCTCAGCTATAAACTCAACTGGAGAGGGACAGTTGGAAAGACGGGAAGGCAGCACGCAGGCGCTGTGGGATGCTCCCAAAAGCTTTCCTATTGGACGCTGGGGAGTGTTCCCACGCAGGCTCCATCGGTGCCGACGTTACCCATATGTGAAGACTAAATTCCTGCTGTTCCTGGAGATCACCTGTTACAGGTGAGTAACTACGCTTTCTCCAGGAACAAGCAGGAAGTCAGTCCTTATATATGGGTGATGTGGCACTGACGGAGCCCGCGCAGAGCATTTCCCCAACTTTCAAAGAAAGCCTTTGGGACATGTTGCCATGCATGCGTGGCCCACTTCCCAGCCAAGGGTGCCATGTTGCTCAAGTCTCCTTTTTTCCATGGAGCCCAACAGACATCTGTCCAGTTTCCCTGGAAAAAATCTTGAGAATATCCTTAAAAACTCAGCTTTCCCGGTTTGTGTACTGGTTCCTCTTTCCGCTTCGAGCCGGCACTGTTCTCTGCTCCTTCCCCATTTTTTCTGATCGAGGCTTGCTTTGATCAGCATTCACGCCCTTTTTCGTCTGGAGGTCATCGACCCCAGCCGGGTGTCCAACCACCATGTCCCCTGGTGGGTTCCAAAAATGTGACTGCTGCAGTCAAACTATGTCTGTCACAGACACCCACGACTGCAGCCTATGCTGCCTGGACCGGACTATGGCATCACCTCTTGTGATCTGTGCCAGGCCATGATGCCCAAAACCAATAAGAAGAGGTCGGAGTTGCAAGGGAGGATGTTCCCCAGGTCCGACTTTGCACCGGCTTCCCCATCACCGAGCTCCAAGCCCAACATGTCCCGAGACGGCTGAGCATCCTCGGAGTCCTGCGGCAGCGTCTCCTCCAAGAAGACCTTGGACCCCGAATGAAAAAAGAAAAGAATCCTCAAAGTCCATCGAGGTTCCATTGGAGAAACCCTGCAAGATCGCCCAGAGGGACTCAGACGATTCCGGGAAGCAGCCCACCAATGTTCCCAAAAAGGATGCCTCGGCCGGCGGAGACCTTGCAGTGGTCCTCAAGGCCTTAGTCCTTGTCGAGGACATATTCGCAAGAGTGCCAGCGCTGGGCCCGAGATCCTCGTTACCCATGCCGAAAGCTGCAGAGCCTTCTGGCTTGGCATCCAGAGTGGCAGCCATGGAGCAGAACATCTCTGCCATCCTGGCTATGCAGCAGGTTCGTCCGCATCATCTGCCCCGATGACCGGACCCCTGACTGCAGGGGAGTCCCCGGTCATCGAGCCGAGTTCCAAGCGCCATTGGCCTCTTGTAAGTCCTCTTCCCCGGTTGAGCTCCCGGTCCCATTCCTCTGGAATCTGAACCTCCCTGGCCAGTTTCTGGGACCCCAGTTCCTCTGGAGGGCCCCAGCACTTCAGTGTGGGCCTTGAGGCACGGAGTCGCAGGGCCTTGGACTCGTTCCCCCTCAACTCTGAGTGGGAGACTGACGATGAGGCCTCCCCGGAAACCAGATGGCACAGAGGCGTCCCCTCAGACCTGTTTCCCCTGGTGCCCTGGCGCCATTCTCCTCCAGAGGGCATGGCCTTCCATGACTTTGTCAGGGATATGGCCTGAGCCCTCTCAGTGCAAACCGAAGCAGTGGAGGATTCGCGTACAGAGGAACTGGAGATCCTCCAGTTTGAGTCTCCTCCTAAGGAAACCCTTACAGCGTCGGTCCAGCCGATTCTTGAATGGCTGCAACTGTGGATGTAGGAGACCCCAGCATCGATGCCGGTGGTCAGCCGGCACCTCGACACCATTTACCGCTACAGGAAGGGACCGAGGTTCCACAAGTCCCAACTCCCGCATAACTCCATGGTTGTTGAGTTACGCTTGCAAAAACTCAAAAGCCAGAAGACTTGCTCTTCTGTTCCCCCTGGCAGGGACGCTTGATCCCTCGATGCCCTCGGGCACATGCTACCAGGGTGCAATGCTGGGGTGTCGAATCCAGGCCTATGAGCTATACATATGTATGTATTTAAAGGCCCTGACCTAGAAGTTATTGGGGTTCTTGGCAGGGCTGGCTGTGGAACCTGTCAAATGGTCCAGGCTCTGACCTCGGGAATCAAGGACTGTTCAAAGTTCCTCTCCTGGGCGGCCTACGATGACTTAGAGTCAGCGGCTCGAGTGGCAGCAGTTGGCATTGTGGCTGGATGCTAAGCCTGTCTACTGTCCTCTGACCTCGAGCAGTGGGTCTAGGACAAACTGTACGATGTCCCCTGCACCGCCGGGAACTTGTTTGACAAATCCATGGCCGACAAGGCAGCCAAGATAGAGGCTGAGGTGGTAACCTGCCAGAGGCGCTCGAAGGAGACCTCTTCCTTTTCCTGCAAAAAACCCTTGGGGAAAAGGCCCATATTCCCATGGGAAAAGGGGCACTTCCAACAGCGTCACCGATACCCATCCTTCTCCAGCCAACAGGGCTTTCACCCTAAGAGGCAAAGCCAAGGAGCTCTTTGCCTACTGGTGGGCCCAGATCACCTCAGACCAGTGGGTGCAGCAGGTGGTGAAGGGAGGGGTACCTCCTCAACTTACGACATATCATCCAGGTTCTTCCCAGGAGAGCCAGTGCGACCTCTCCTCCACCAGGCCCTCCTGCTCTCGGAGCTCGCAGGTCTGCTCACTGACAATGCAGTAGAGCCTGTACCCAAGCATCTGTGGGGAAAGGGCTTCTACTCAAGTTACTTCCTTGTTCCCAAAAGAACCGGGGGTGTCAGGCCCATACTAGACCTGCGCAACTTGAACAAGTTTCTGGTGAGGGAAAAGTTCATTATGTTCTCTCTTGGAACATTGCTGCCCTACCTCCAACAGGGGCTGTGCTCCTTAGACCTAAAAGATGCGTACACCCACTTCATAATACACCCTCCCACAGGCAGTACCTATGGTTTGTGGTGGGAGGAGGGCACTACCAGTACCGAGTGCCCATTTGGCCTGGCTTCCTCACCAAGAGTCTTTACCAAGTGCTTGTCAGTGGTTGCCGCCCCCTTGCACCTGCAAGGGGCTTTCGTCTTCCCCTACCTGGATGACTGGCTATCAGAGGTGGTATGGCCGCAGAGGTCAGGCAGGCCATAGAGCGTACATCTCTCCTGCTGCAGCACCTGTGATTCGTCATCAACTACCCCAAGTCTCATCTCGCTCCAACTCAAGTTCTGGAGTTCATAGGGGCATAGCTGGACACGCTACAGTTCAAGGCCCTCCTCTCAAGAGAAAGGGTGGACCGCCTCATACAACTAGTAGGAGAGGTGCAGCGCTGCTGGTCAGTACCGGCTGACCGCCTCCTCCATCTGTTGTGTCACATGGCCTCAACGGTCCACGTCACACCATTAGCATGCCTGCACATGCAGACAGCCCAGTGGTACCTCTGTTCACAGTGGACGCAAGCCACAAGCAGGCTACGGGACAGAATCAGAGTCACTTGCCAGCTGGCAGAATCCCTCACCTGGTGGCAAAACCTGCACCACCTCTAGGCAGGAATGCCTTCCAGGCACTCGCACCGCAGAGGACCCTGACAACAGATGCCTTCCTCCTGGGGTGGAGGGCGCATTGCGGGGACTGCCACACTCAACGCAGCTAGTCCCAGGAGGAGTCACTTTTGCAGATCAGTCTTCTCAAACTCAGGGCAATTGTCCTTGCTCTGTGAGTGTTCCGCCACGGTCTGTGGTGCCAACCTGTGCTGATCCCAATGGACAACCAGGTGGCCATGTTTTATATCAACAGGCTTGGGGGCACAAGTTCGTACTCCCTATGCCAGGAGGCTGTGGCCCTCCTCTCCTACGCAGCACACAACGGCATGCTCCTGCGAGTGGTGTACCTGCCAGGCTAAGACAACTGCTTAGCAGACAGTCTGAGCTCAGTCCTTCGCCCACATGAGTGGCACTTGAACCCCAGGGTAACGAAGCAACTCTTCCACCACTGGGGCAGGCCTGTGAATGACCTTTTTGCCTCCCCGGAAAATGCGCAGCTACTGTGCTTCTGCTTGTGCTAGCTGCACCCAGGGAGAGTGGCGGCAGATGTCTTCCTGATCCTGTTATTGGAGGGCCTGCTATATGCGTTCCCACCGACCCTCCCCCCTCCTGGCTGCAAGACCCTTTTCAAGGTCCAGAACGAGGTGGTGTCAGTTATTCTGATTGCACCTCGGTGGCCCAGGCAACTCTGGTTCCCTCTGCTGCTATCCCTGTCAGTAGCACTCCCAGTCCCACTGGGCTGGGCTCCAGACCTTCTGTCCCAGGAGGAGAGCTGCCTTCTGCTCCCCAACCTGGGGTCACTAACATTGACAGCATGGCTGCTGAAAGGGTAACGCTGGCCCCCTTCAACCTTTCAGGGGAGGTTGAGGAGATCTTGCTGACCTCTTGGAAAACCTTCCACTAAGCGGGCCTGTGCCTTTAAGTGGAGACAGTTCTCTGTCTGGTGTGCGTAGAAGGAGAATCCCTTCTCCTGTCACATGCAACTAGTCCTTCAGTACCTACTGCACCTGTCACACACACGATCGAAATCCATCTTGGTGAGGGTGCATCTATAGCCGCGCACCACCACCCTATCAAGGGAAAAACCCTCTCTAGCCAACCCTTAGTCTCTAGGTTCCTCCGGGGCCTCCTGTTGTCCAGGCCCCACCCCCCGCCCTCCAGTGGTGGAATGGGACCTCAATGTGGTGCTCTCAGCTCACTAAACCACCATTGAAGTCCCTAGCCACTTGCCACCTGAGATACCTGTCTTGTAAAGTGGCCTTCCTGGTTGCCCTCACGTCCGCTCAAAGAGTGAGCAAACTCCAGGCCCTGATGGCAGACCCTCCATATACGAGATTCTATAAGAGCAGGGTGGTGCTCTGCACACACCCCTAATTCCTCCCAAAGATGGTATCTCCCTTCCATCTCAATCAAAAGGTGGTACTCCTCACCTTCTTTCCACGGCCTCATGTTGGCAGGGAGGAACTAATACTTCAAATACTAGATTGCAAGCTGGCCCTGACTTCTACTGCAGCAGACTCAAGTCCATCAAAAGCCTCCAGACTGGGGCTCCTCGTGACCAAGTAAACTCTGTCCACTTAGGTGGCGGACTCTATTGCCCTTGCCTATGAGCGAGCTGCCCTCTCCCTTGAGCACCGGATCACAGTGCATTGCGTGAGGGCGATGGCCACTTCGATGGCCTACCTCCGCTCTGTGCCGTTGATGGAAATCTGCAAGACCGCTACATAGTCTTCAGTTCATAAGTTTGCAGCTCACTACTGCCTGGAGAGTGAGTCCTGCAGGGATAGTGCCTTTGGCCAGGTACTACCCCATAACATTCTCGTGATGTAGGCAACTCCTGCCCTCCAACCCTTCTGTATTCAGGCTACCAGAGTGATAGTGTCGCTGGACACTAGGGTCTTGTAGAGTCTCTCAGTGGGTACTCACCTTCTGCAACTCACGGCTACCCGATTGATCGCCATTGGTGCTGTCGTGGTTCGGTCCTCCCCAATTAAACTATATCAGAAACATCATTATTTCAACTTATTATTAAAGGGGAGAAAAAGGATCTCAGTACCTCTTGGTCTTTTGAGCCTGGCTTGTAAATCTTGGCCAAGGATCGACACCTTAACATCAATGATCTAAAAAACTCCCATAAATAATCATATACCATAAATATACAAAATGTTGATCATGATATTGACCATATCTAGTATGCTATTGTCACTATTATACACCCGATGATACAATACAGGTAAACATTCAAATGTAAAGACATACTGCAGCACACATATATAGCAGCATATTACAGCCAATCCTCCCAACTTTACATATAGTTGGAGCACTTTATACAAAATAGGAGCACTTATCTTAATGCTGAACTTTTCTCTGAGGCCATAAGGGACGCCCTACGCATTTCACGATAGCTTCATCAGGGACCACATAGCCAGTACAACAGCTTATGACTCTTGATTGTGCTCTTCAAATCCTCTAACCATGCTCATATATCACTCGGAGCATAAGCTGCACAATAACTTCATTCGGGGACCACACAGCCAGTACATCTTAAAACTTTTAATTGTACGCATCAGATCCTCCGACCATGCTCAAATATCCACCGGAGCCCCACACATGCACCTCAGAGGCTTCCTGTTCAACGGATTCCTGCATTCCCGGAGAACAACCACCCTACTACCCCAAATACTGCCCAGCAAATGCTCCACTCCAAAAACTACCCTTACACAACTTCCCCACCAACCTGCACACTGTCCCTACCCCTAAAAATCTCTCCTTCGCAATTGGCCTACCACAGCACAAACTTTCCCACCCCCAAGAAATAGCCCCAAAATAGACCCACCACCTTGTAGAATGCCTCATCCACAAAACTTGCGACCTGCAACAGGCCAATCTCCTTACCATATGCCCTTGAAAACTGCCTCCACTTCCAAAAATACTGCCCTACATTTGCCATGCCCTGAGAAATTACTCTTCCACTGCTATGCTCCCTGATCACAATTGCCCAACTCTCAAATTTGCCCCATGCAATCTACCCAACCCCAAAAACTCTTCTCTGTAACTGCCCTACTCCACCTCCAAAACTACTTTGCCTCAATTCTCAGCAACTCCCAAAATGACGTCCTCCGTAAATGCCTCACCACTCTATTACCCACCACAGATGCAACATGTGCACAGATATCATGCAACAGATATATATAGGGATTATAAATAATTCCCTAGTTGTCCTATACTGCATTTTAAATTATTTGCATATATAGTTCATTTTCTTTGCCGTTATTTCTACTGTGAAAGATACTGACTGAATGGTGCTATGTTTGTATTGGTTTCTGTCTCTACTGCCAGCTTGATGTGAGGAGGGCTGGAGTAAGGAACTGACGAGCTAGAAACATACCTATGGTCTAGAGTTTAGAGGAGTGTTGTCAGATATGCTAACTCAGGAGGTTAGGATTGACAACTGTCTGGCTTTTTTCATCATTCTGCTGATTTTTACATTAATGTTTTACAGTTAGAAGGAAGGCTAATATTTCTGGACATTTTTTAGAGTTTAAAACCTCTTTCATTCCCATCCCTCCAGTCAAATCCAGATGAATCGTATGAGTCCGTCCACCAGCAGCTGGAGACAGAATATTCAAATGACGTCACTATACAAGAGCCTCCATGCTCCCTTGATACCTCAGTATTTCAGTCTCCAGCAGCTGGTAGACAGACGTCTGGACGGACTCTGACATTAGCTTATTGGGTTTTTTTGGTTCACTGGCTTAGGACCACAAACCTGATGGTAGAGACGAGACTGCTAAAAAAATAAAAAATAATAAAAGAACAGGAAACTTCCTTAGGGGAAAGGTTGCAGTCCTAAAGAACCCTTCCGTGGGTATATTGGTCTCTGCAGAAGCACTGTGACCCGTTTGATCAATGTGCAGTGCCTCTGTACCGGGAGGTAGAGGGAATGAAGCCCACATAACAACACTTCTGCTTCACCCCTGGTCCTACCTTCCTTTGGTGAGTGTCTGAGTGTTTTTTCCCTTCATGCGGCTGTTGAGGTGCGAGTGCGTTGGTAGCGGTAACGTTTCCCTTCTTTCAGCCCTTCATGTGGCTTGCCGTCACTGTTTGGGGGATACATTTTCGTTCTTCTGTCATGCCGTCAACCAAGTAGGTCTGCGTGATGTGCAGTGCACATCAGAGTCCACTGTCCGTGATGGGCTGCTGTAAGGATTGTGAGGCAGAAAGCAGAGTCCTTGAGCTACTGCGGGCTGCCTCCAGTCTGTCAGGGCAAGAGGAGCAGGGTGAAACAGCTTCTCTCCAGAAGTGGAATTTTTCCCTTCCTTCTGATGAGAAGGCCATTTTGGAGTCTGGCACTGCCGCAGAAGCTATGTCCTCAACCGCGAGTCCTTCTCTAGAGCCCTGTGCAGGAAGAAATTGCTTGGACAAAGCGCAAAAAATGGAAATCTGTGAGGAATCTCACATGTTCTCACCAGAATTCATCCTCCTCCTGCACCAGGCTTACAAGTTGGAGAAGGGCAGAGGTGCAGGACACTTACTCTCCCCTTAGAAAGAGTGGGAGAGAGGAGGGGTTAGCTGTCAAATGTGGAGGACCGAAGCTGTCTGCTGAGGTGCCCAGGAAATGACAGAGACCTGATCTGAGCATCGGCCAAGAGCATGGTCTTGGTTGCGGCGTGACGTTTCATATGGCTTTGTAATTGGGTGGCTGATATTTCTTCAAAGGACTGACTCAGTAAGCTGTCCTCTAAGGGTAAGTTACTGTTTAGGGATGCATTTAAAGAGTTAGTGAAGGAACTAGTCGAGACCAAGGGGGACAAGTCTTGGGGAGGCAAGGCCCAGCAACCCACCTGAGGAGGGTTCAGAGATTTCTGGCATTTCTAGAATATGAGGTTTCCTCAGTGTGGATGCTACCCATACAGAGGGCCATCCTTTTGTGGAAGAGGATCTTCCTGTGGTTTCTTTGGAATGGGGGCTTCCTCCTCCTCCAAGAAGCCACAATGAAGTAATGCGGACCAATGGGGAGGATCAGCTGATTGACAGCCATTTTCAGTGCTTTTACCACTCCTGGGTCCACATCACATTGGACCATTGGGTCCTAGAGATAATTCGGGACGGATATGCCCTCAAGTTTGCATGACCTCTCTGACATCTTCATGCTATCACCTTGCAAGTCCTGTTTAAAAGCAAAGACTGTTGAACAGATGCTGCATTGTTTTCAGGAATTGGGCGTGGTGTCTGAATTTCCAAGGGAGTAATGCGGCACCAGTCGATACTTAGTCTATTTCATGGTCCTCCAGAATGAAGGCTCTTTTTGGTCTATACTAGATCTCAAGCACATAAACAAGGCACTGCGGATGCCTGTTTTTCCATATGGAGATCTTGCTCTCGTTAATGATGGCCATGCAGAGATGAGTATCTGATGGCCTTGGATCTCAAGGAGGCATATTTGCATATTTCCATCCGTCCCGAGCATTAGAAATTCTTGAGGTTCGCCCTCTCCATAGATTACGTCCAGTTTTGGACACTGCCCTTCAGATTGACTACGGCTCCCAGAACATTTACCAAGGAGATGGTAGTCGCAATGGCGGTCCTGTGCCAGCAGGGGATCTTGGTACATCCATACCTAGACAACTGGCTGATCAGGGCAAAGTCGAGGGCAGAGAGTCCAGAAGTGACTGGACAGGTGATTTTATTTATTTATGTAGCCAGTCTTGTATACCACCTTTTCCTTCAATCAAGGTGGTTAGGGACATGACAAAAGGGTCTACATTGAACAGAGGGTGAACAGACAGACATATAATTCTGGGCGGCGTGCCCAGATCTGGTTTGTTGGTGGTTGATGTCTGTATCGGTGGTGATTGAGTTATGGGGGTTGTTCAAATGAGTCCATGAACATGTGGGTTTTAAGGGATTTGCGGAAGTCCTGGAGGTCTTTTTGTGCTCGTAGATTCTCAGGGAGGGAGTTCCATAGATCAGAGGTGTTTGACATGTTGCCTTTAAGGATTGGTCGTATAGTGGCTTGCTTTAGCACCTGTGGCAGGTGCCCTTGTTGTAGGGACTCTTTCACGATTTTGTGTAAGTGGTGGCTTAGTTGGTCCTCGGAGGCCTTGATCCATTCCACTGGGCATGGGTCGGCTGGTGAGGTTGTCATGTTGAGTGTGCCCACAATGTCTTCTATCTGCTGCTTTGTTGGTATAGAGAAGTCATTCCAGGTTTGGTGGGATTGTTCGCAGGTCTGGGACTCTGGCGTTGGTGGATCGGGTTCTTCGGTGGGCATGGCATGAGCTGGAGTTGTGTTCTTGTTTATCATGTAGTTTGTGAATTCCTGTGGGTCTATTTGGTGTCCACTGTGGAGCGGGGTGTCTTTTGTGAGTTGTTGCACTATGTCGAATAATTCTCTTGGCTTGTTGGCTGCTTTCAATATTAAGTTGGTGTGGTGGTGTTGCTTGTGGTTGTTGATCAGGTTGTTGTAGACTTGTTGTTCAGTTTTGTATTGGAGTGCTGCCTCTGGTGACTTAGTGCATCTCCATTTTCTTTCTAGTCTTCTGAGCATGCATTTAGATTCCCGAATTTCATTTGAGTGCCAGGGAGCGCTGTTTTTTCTTTGGGTGTGTGTCTTTTCCTTGTTTGTTCCTGATGCAGCTTTGGATAGTGTGGCGTTCCATTGGTTTATGGTTTCGTCTAACCCATTGCGGTCTTGTTGTATTTGTGGCATTATGTCCTGTAGGAAGTTTTCTTTATGGTAGGCCTTGAATCTTCTTGTTTTGGATTCTCTTTCGGCTTGCTGCGTGGGGGGTTTTAGGAGTAAGGTTAAGGAGAGTATGTGGTGGTCTGACCATGGAACTGGAGTGGGCAGTGGGGTTGTAGTTTGGTTCTGTCTTATCAGCTGCAGTGGGATGAAGATGAGGTCAGGTGTGGTTCCATGCTGGTGTGATGGTGCTTCTACCATCTGTTGGTAGTTTAGCGATTCCATGGCTCTTAGAAGTGCTCTGGTTTCTTTAGTGGGTGTGGAGGTTAGGTTGTAGTCGCCCAGGGCGAACAGTGGCTTGTGTTGGGTGCTAAATGCACAGATTGATTCTAGTATTGCTGAGAGATGATCCTTTGTTGCGTTGGGGGGGTCTGTATGTGAGGCAAATGCTGATGTGATGGTTGGATATGATGAATGTATTTGACTCGGTTGAGGTGCTGGTGGTGACCATTTTAAACTTGTAGCTTTTTCTGGTTATTATGAGGGTTTCACCTCCCCTCTTGTGTTCTCTATGACAGCAAAATGATGTGAAATCCGGTGGGGTCACTTGGTTCAGGATGACCTGGTCTGTGTCTGTGAGCCAGGTTTCAGTTATGCATATTATGTTCAATTTCTGGTCCAAAATGTAATTATAGATGGTATTTGGTTTGTTCCGGATTGATCTTGCATTTATTAGTGCACAATTGATAGATGATTTGAGTATGGGGTTGCTGTTGTGTGCTCGCGGTGCTCGTGCTCCGTTGTATGGTCTGGGTGCTGTTTGCTTGGGTTGGAGGCGTCCCTATGAGGTGGTGATCCGGTGGTGATCCAGTTTGTGGAAGGCAGGAGTGGGTACATGGGTATTGACTTATATGTGGTGTTTTGGACTCCCTGCATGTGGAGTAGTAGAGTGCAGTATACCATTAGATGCTGGTATGTCGCCTGCATGTTTGCTCGTCGTGGCTGGGTTAGGGATCTCCCATCCTTCTATCTTGTAGGCGTAGGAGGGTTCGATCTGTTTTTAGCATTTGAGGTTGGGGAGACTGCTTGAATAAGTTGTTTGTGGTTAGTTTTGTTGCTTGCTTCCGGTCTTTCAATGTTGGGAAGGATTGATGAACTTTTTCAGTTTCCCCATGCTTTCTCCAGGAGCTCGGATGGATCATCATTGTGCCCAAGAGCAAGCTCATTCCTACTCAACGGTTGGTTTACCTGGGAGCAGAATTTGACACAGAGAAAGGCATGGTGACCCTCCCATCAGAGAGAATAGACAAGTTACAGCAGCAAGTCCAACTGTTCCGGTGCATGAAAGTTCCCTCAGCGTGGCATTACTTGCAAGTGCTCGGGTTGATGGCAGTGACCTTTAGATCTGGTGTTCTGGGTGAAGGCACACATGCATCCTCTGCAGAGAGCCCTTCTTTTGAGATAGTCTCCCCAACAACAGTCCCTGTCCCAGCGACACTGATATCTGCAGGAGGTGAAGGACAGTCTCTGTGGTTTTCTTGGAAGAATCTGGTGAAGGGGTGCTGTTGGAGACCCTGGATTTGCTTGTCATCACAATGGATGCCAACTTGTTAGATTGGGGAGTGCACTGTCAGGCTCATGTAGCGCAGGAACAGTGGTCCATGGAGAAGAGTACTTGGTCGATCAATCGCTTCGAGATCTGGGTGGTGAGAATGGTGCTTCTGCGGTTTGCTTCACAACTGTGTGGCAAGGTGGTGAGAGCGTTCTACGATAACGCGATAGCGGTAGCGTACACAAACTGACAGGGTGGCACGGCAGCAGGATACTGGTGGAGAAGCACTTGGTGGCTCTCTCGGCAGTGCATATAGCTGGAATGGACAACATTCAGGTGGATTATTTAAGCAGGCATCACCTGGACCCTGGTGGTCTTCCATGGGATCGTGCAACGCTGGGGTTAGCCAATTATGGACCTTATGGTGCCCGCAGGTCGGACGCTTTTACAGTCTCAGGTGCAAGCGAATGTCCGAAGGACTGGATGCCCTAGCGCAGCTGTTGCCACTGGAAGGGCTCCTGTATGTGTTCCTTCCATGGGCGCTAATAGGGTGCCTGTTGCAGAATATAGCTCAGCATATGGGGCCAATAATCCTCGTGGTGCTGGATTGGCTGTGACAGCCGTGATATGCGGATCTGGTCCATATGGTGATGGAGAGGTCGTGGAGACTCCCGGCCCATCGAGATCTGCTCTTGCAGGGTCCCGTGCTAATGTCACAGGTGGATCAATTCTCGCTTACAACTTGGCTCTTGAGAGAGCATGATTAATGAGGTATGGCTATTCTTTGGGAGTTATCTCTACCCTGCTAAAAGCACGTAAGCATTCCATTTCCTTGTCCTATGTCTGTGCTCAGCTTGTCTTTGAAGGCTGGTATGAGGATCAGGGTCTCCAGGCTTTCCACTCTTCGGTGGCTTTCTTGCAGATGGGCCTTGACAAGGGATTGACATGGAGTTCCCTTAGGGTACAGGTGGCTACACTTACCTGTTATCAGGGCAAGGTACAGGGAGTCTCATTGGCATCGCATGCAGATGTGCATTTTCTCAGGACAGCCAAGCACATTCGGCCGCCAGGGAGGCAAGTTGTTCCCCCCTGGGATCTTAACCTGGTCCTTTGAGCCTTTAGGTGGTAGCTCGTTGAAAGATCTGACATTGAAAGGTGATTTTCTTGGTGGTGATCTGTTCATTGTGGCGTGTCTCTGAATTGCAGGCCTTGTCCTGTAGGGAACCTTTTCTGTCTCTGCACAAAGAGGTGGTGGTTTTGCAGCTGGTTCCCTCTTTTGGATGTACCGAGAGCATTGTGAAGTTATTTGAAGCGCACCCATTCATTCTGGAAATCGGATCAATTGTTTGTTTTGATTTGGGGGCTGCACAAAGGGGAAGTGGCTTCCAAGACTTCCATTGCTAGATGGGTGAAGGAGGCTATTGTACAGCATACATGCTGTGGCACTGGGAAGTGCCGGCTGGGTTGTGCTCCCATTCTACTAGAGCACAAGCAATGTCTTGGGCCGAGTTTCACCTGGTGCCACTTTCACATATCTGCAGTGCGGCACCGTGGTCATCATTGCATACTTTTTTGTAAAGCACTATTGCCTTGATGTGCAAGCCAGACAGGATGTGAGATCCAGGGTGCAGGTGTTGCAGGTGGGGTTCGCGGGTCCCTCACAATCTTACCTACTGCTGTGGTACATCCCGATTTTCTGGACTGGACTGGAGGGATGGAATTGAAGGTGAAATTAGACCTTACCTTCTAATTTTCTTTCATGGAGTCCCTCCAGTCCAGTCCAGGACCCACCCCGTCGGTGTTCTCAGTTTTTTCATATATGGCAAGCCCAGGGAGATCAGATGCTGAAGCAGTCTCTTGGGCCCTGATGCAGGGCTTTCCAGGGGACCGGGGGTGTCTCCCCCTAGATGTATTACCACTGAATGGCTCTATTCAACCATGCAAGCAAACAAAATGCAAGAAAGAAAGAATCAACAACAACAAAAAGAGCAATGGCCGCCTGCTTTGTTGTGGTTGTCTCTTGTTCGAGGGATGGTTTGGGGACAGAGGAGGTGTTGGTGCTTTGGTGCCACCTGTACTTAACGTTTTAATGCCAGTGTTATGGAGTATATTTAGGATAGTTTAGCTTGGTTTTCTACAGTTTTGCGAGTGTTTTCAGCTCCTTTGACAATGGAATACTGAGGTGTCAAGGGACCGTAGAGGCTCTTGTATAGTGACATCAGTCATATGACTGTTCAGTCTCCAGCTGCTGCTGGATGGACACAACCTGATTCTCTGGACTGGACTGGACTGGACTGGACTGGACTGGAAGGGACTCCATGAAAGAAAATTAGCAGGTAAAGTCTAATTTCACCATCTGCAGTTTTCTAATCCTCTCCCCTACGTGAGTGAGCCTGCTCTGCCTGCTTCCAATATAACTACTAGCAGAGACTGTAGTGGGGTTCAGCCAATGGCAAAAACTGTGAGGGCAGAGCACTGGAATGCTGCTCTAATTAAAGAATAGGAGGCGATGAGTTCTGGGAAGTTTGTGGTGTTCAAGCTCAGTTTCTGCATGTGATGGGAGATGCAAGATAAATGATCAAATCCCCCTCCACCCCCCAAAACAGAAAAAAATGCCTCAATGCATTCTTTTGGAAAAGCAGTTCCAACCACTGCAGCATGCTAACACTGATTCACAGTAACATAGCAATTACACAATTGTACCTGTTAAATAGTCCCTGCTGCATTCCCGAAAACAGGCACACAGAAAGCAAGCATTCACACACACATGCCAGTGTGCACAGACATGCCAAACCACAAAGATACATACACACACACACAAATTAGAGATATTCTCCAGGACCAAGCAGGAAGTCAGTCCTCACATATGAGTCCTCACATATGTGTGTCATCGGCGCCGATGAAGCCCCAGCGGAGCATTTCCCCATCTTTCCATGAAAGCCTTTGGGAATGCTGGCACGCATACACGGTTCCCTTCCCGCCTAAAGGTGCCATCTTACCTCAGTCTCTTTTTTTCCAAGAAGCCCAACGTATGTCCTGTTCTCCCGGATAAAAGCGATTTTTTTCTTCGGCGATTTTTGCTCTTTTTCTCCGGTTCAACGCCGGTTCCCCTCCCGCCGGGTTCGGTACACCGGCATTGAGCCCGTTTTCTTCATTTTTCGGTTTTTGCCCTTCGTGGCTGGCGTTCGCGCCCTTTTTTCATTTTTCACTGGAAGGCCGGTCTTTTGACCTCGCTGGGGCAATTTTTTCCCCGATGGCTTCCATTGGTTTCAAAAAGTGTGATCGGTGTAAGAAAATTATGTCTCTCACCGACACACACGACTGCTGCCTTCGGTGCCTCGGCCCTGACCACGACCCAAAGTCGTGTGGACCATGTGGGAAGATGTCTTCCAAGGCACTAAAGAGTCGACAGCATCAAAAGGAAAGGTTTTTCTCGGACTTTGCCTCCGGCCGGGCCCAGACCTCGTCTGAGGCCTCGACATCTCGGGATTCCGATCCCGAGCGCCGTCGAAGCTCCTCGGACAGGGGGTCCCCCGACCAGGATCGTAAGAGGAAGAAGCGGCTCGCGAGGGCGTCGTCGGAGGAGGTCCCTGGTCCCTCGAGGGCCAGGTCTAAGACCCCCGACCGCCATCCCGGGCCCCTGGACCAAGAGAAGCCTGCCAAAGTTCCTCGCGTGGAGCCGGAGTCTGCTGGACACGTAAGCCCCGTAGTCCTCGTGGACTCTCCTCCCAGAGAGCCGACGTCGGGCCCGGCGCCGCTGGGGCTCGAGTCGGTGGCTGCTGCGTCTCCCGAGCTGAGTCTCAGGATGACAGCCTTGGAGTGCAGACTGTCTGCCTTCATGGAGCAGCAGCGGGCACTGATGGCCAGCCTGCCTGGTGCATCTGCCCCGACCACCGGGACGTCGACTTCGAAGTCAACCCCGGAGACCGAGCCGATACTCGAGACCCTCGTGGCTCGAAGTCATCCTCAGTCGAGGTCTCCCTTGACCTCCCGTTCGGGACCGAGGGTGTCGACGCCGGTGCCCCTGGCATCGGGGTGGGTGCCTCGGGGCCCCGCGGGGTCGGACCCTGACTCCTCCTCGGACGAGTCCGCCTGGGAGACGGAGGACGAGGAGTCTCCCGATACTTTTAAGACTCGGTGCGTCCCGTCGGACTCACCGCAGTCTGATCCCCAGAGTAGATCCCCTCCGGAGGACACTAGGTTCTCGGAGTTCGTCCGGGATATGGCCGCTGCCTTGGCTATCCTTGCTGATCCCGAGGAAGAGCCTCAAGCCGAGGAGCTCGATGCTCTGCAGTACGACTCTCCTATGAAGGAGGCCTTTACTGTCCCGGTTCCTCCGATGCTGGAACGGCTCCTCTTCCGAATGTGGGAGGCCCCGGCCTTGGCGTCGGTTCTGAGCAAGCGAGTCGATTCCATTTATCGACTCCGCAAAAGCCCTGGTTTCCAGAAAGCACAACTACCACACCATTCCATGGTTGTGGAATCGGCCATGCATCGTCTGAAGAGCCAGAAGATGCACTCTGCGGTGCCCCCCGGCAGGGAGGCCCGGAACCTCGATGGCGTCGGTAGGAAGTGCTTCCATGGGTCGATGCTTGCCGTGTCCAGTCTTACCAGCTGTACATGGGCATGTACTTGCGGGACCTGGCCAAAGAACTGGCCGGCTTCTCTGCTGGTCTCTCCGGGGAACCCTTGCAGAGATTTCAGACCTTGTCCTCGGGGATTCTGGAATGCTCAAAGTTCATTTCCCGCGCCGCCTACGATGGCTTCGAGGCTTCGGCCCGAGTAGCGGCTGCCAGCATCACGGCTCGACGCCAGGCGTGGCTGCAGTCATCGGACCTTGAGCCATGGGTTCAGGACAAGTTGGTCGATGTCCCCTGCCGAGGTGAGAACCTTTTTGGCAAACCCGTGACCGAGAAGGCCGCTCAGCTCGAGACAGAGCACCTTACCCGGACAAGGCTGTCGAGGAAGACCTCTGCCCTTTCACATAAGAAGAAGGGCTCGGGTAAAAAGCCCTTTTACCCGAGGAAGGGCACTGCCTACAAACAGTATCCTCAATATCAGGCTGCCCAACCTGCCTCCCAGGGTCAGCAAGGGCCAGGGTAATGGGCCCCGTAGGCAGAGGACCCCCAAGCCTCAGGCCCCTGCTACCACTCAGCAGGGTGGGGGTTTTTGACTCCTTGAGCGTAGCCTCTCCTCCACTGCTCTCCCCACCCTGCACAGGAGGTCGCCTCGCCCTCTTTGCCCACCAGTGGCCCCTTATCACTGGGGACAGTTGGGTGCTGGACATAGTTCAAAATGGCTATGCCCTCCATTTTCACTAACTGCCACTACCATATTTTCCAGGAGAGCCTCCAAGGCCTCCCCTGCACACAGACCTCCTGCTACAAGAGCTTCATGGTCTGTTGGTGGACAGGGCGGTGGAGCCTGTGCCTCCCCACTTGCAAGGTCACGGATTCTACTCCAGGTATTTCCTGATACCCAAAAGAACTGGTGGCCTTCGACCCATTCTGGACCTCAGAAACCTGAACAAGTTCCTAGAGAAAGAAAAGTTCAAAATGCTTACTCTTGGAACACTTCTGCCCTACCTCCAGCAGGGAGATTGGCTATGCTCCTTAGATCTAAAGGATGCGTACACTCACATCCTCATTCATCCAGACCACAGAAAGTACCTCAGGTTCATTGTGGGAGGAAACCATTATCAATACAGAGTACTGCATTTTGGCCTGTCCTCCGCTCCCAGGGTCTTTACCAAGTGCCTGGCAGTGGTTGCGGCCTACCTGAAAAATCAAGGCATCTTTGTCTTTCCCTATCTGGACGACTGGCTCATCAGGGGTCAGACGTCCCTGGAGGCCAGACAAGCCACCCTCAACACCATTGCTCTGCTCCATAAGGTGGGCTTTGTCATAAACTTCGCAAAGTCCACTTTGCTCCCCTCCCAGAACTTGGTATTCATAGGGGCAAGGTTGGATTCTCAACTGGCAAAGGCATTCTTGCCAGAAAACAGGGCTGAAAGGCTGATGGACGTGGCAAAGCAGTTTCTGAACAGGTCCCTGGTCTCCGCCAGACTCTGCCTCAGGCTTCTGGGTCACATGGCTTCGACAGTACATGCGACTCCCAATGCCAGGCTCCATATGATGCCTGCACAGTGGTGCCTTCGTACTCAGTGGTCTCAAGCCATAGGCCACTTACGAGACAGGATAAAGATGTCCAAACACCTTTTGGCCTCCCTCAGCTGGTGGCTACATCCACCCAATCTACTCAAGGGAATGCCCTTCCAAATGCCAGAATACTCAGTGGTCCTCACCACCGACGCCTCTCTGAAGGGCTGGGGCGCTCATTGTCTGGACAAGTGCACCCAAGGCCTCTGGTCTCCCTGGGAGGCAGCCCAACAGATCAATCTGCTGGAACTTCGAGCTATCCGCTTGGCTCTCAGAGGTTTTTCTCCAACCCTGGCTCACTGCTCAGTCTTGATTCAAACAGACAACCAGGTGGCCATGTTTTATGTGAACAAGCAGGGCGGCACTGGGTCCCAGATCCTTTGTCGAGAAACTCAGGACCCTTGTTCCTTAGCCCTGAAGCACCACATGCTTCTCAAGGCGGTGTACCTCCCAGGCCAGGAGAACTGCCTGGCCGACCGGTTGAGCAGGATTCTGCAGCCCCACGAGTGGCAGCTGCATCCCTTGGTAGTTCAAAAGATCTTCCTGAAGTGGGGTCTCCCTTGGATAGATCTTTTTGCCAGTCCACTAAACAAGCAGCTACCCAAGTTCTGCTCCAGGCAACCACATCCTTTGAGGATCGCACCAGATGCTTTTCTGATGTCCTGGTCTCAGGGCCTCCTGTATGCGTTTCCTCCCACGCCCTTGGTGGCCCTAACTCTGTTCAAGATTATTCGGGACAAGGCCTCAGTCCTGCTGGTAGCTCCCAGATGGCCGAGACAGCCTTGGTTTCCTCTTCTGCTTCAACTGGCGGTGGATCCCCCACTGCCTCTGGGGTTGCAACCCGACCTTCTCTCTCAGGAGCAGGGTTCCTTACTACACCCCAATCTCAAGACTCTCAATTTGATGGCCTGGAGGCTGCAAGGGTAGTCTTGGCTCCCTGGGGCCTGCCTCAGGCAGTTGAGGAGGTTGTCCTTGCCTCTAGAAAACAGTCCACTAGGAAAGCCTATGCTCTCAAATGGAAGAGGTTTTCTGTGTGGTGTCAGCTACGTACAGAGGATCCTTTCTCCTGTACTGTGCCAGTAGTGCTTCAGTACTTACTGCACTTATCAAATCAGGGACTTAAGTCCAATTCTGTTCGGGTCCACCTCTCAGTTTTAGCATCTCACCACTCACTGGTGCAGGGACATTCTTTGTCAGGTCACCCCTTGGTGTCTCGCTTTCTCAGGGGCTTGCTTTTGCTCAAGCCCCCCATCCGTCCTCCTGCTCCTGAGTGGGAGCTGAATGTGGTCTTGCAGCAACTGACTCGCCCACCCTTTGAGCCGATGGCTACTTGTCCTCTGCGCTTCCTCTCCTGGAAGACACTCTTCTTGATAGCCCTTACCTCGGCTAGGCGAGTGAGTGAGCTTCAGGCCCTGGTCTGTGATAGGCCTTACACCAGGATTTATAGGAACAGGGTAGTCCTCAGGACTCATCCCAAGTTCCTCCCTAAGGTTGTTTCCTCTTTCCACCTCAACCAGGAGGTGGTTCTTCCAACATTCTTCCCTAGGCCTCATGCAAGCCAGGCTGCAGCAGTCCTGCATACGTGGACTGTAGGAGGGCCTTATCCTTCTACCTTGACCGTACGCAGGGGCATAGAAGGGCTGCTCAGCTCTTCGTATCCTTTGACCCCAATAAGTTGGGGTTGGCTGTGTCCAAGCGTACCTTGTCCATCAGGGTGGCTGACTGTATCACCTGGGCTTACAAGGCGGCTGACCTTCCTTTGCCGGTAGGGTCACGGCCCATCGTGTCAGGGCAGTGGCTGCCTCAGTGGCTGTGCCCTTGGTAGACATCTGCAGGGCTGCAACTTGGTCTTCAAGCCAGACCTTTGCAGCCCACTACTGTCTGGAGAGGGAGTCCTGTAGAGACAGTGCTTTTGGCCAAGCAGTACTCTGGAATCTCTTTGAGGTTTAGGCAACTCCTGCCCTCCTGCCCTCTGTTGGGCTACCAGTGGAGGTTGTGTCCTTGAAAAGCCTTTCTTTGCTGCTGGGACTAGAGGGAGTTCTCTTGTTCAGCCTGGGTTACTCGGTAGCCCGGAGCTAGTGAGTCACCCATATGTGAGGACTGACTTCGTGCTTGGTCCTGGAGAAAGAGTAGTTACTCACCTCTAACAGGTGTTCTCCAGGAGCAGCAGGAATCAGTCCTCTCAACCCTCCCTCCTCCCCTTGGAGTTGCAGTTGTACATAGTTTGTGTTTTTACATTTTTGTGTGCTCTTCTTAGCTATGTCATTTGACTGAGGTAAGATGGCACCTTTAGGCGGGAAGGGAACCGCGCATGCGTGCCAGCATTCCCAAAGGCTTTCATGGAAAGCTGGGGAAATGCTCCGCCTGGGCTTCATCGGCGCCGATGACACCCATATGTTAGGACTCATATGTGAGGACTGATTCCTGCTGCTCCTGGAGAACACCTGTTACAGGTGAGTAACTACTCTTACACACAAAACATAATTATAAACATACAAAATATATATATATATACACATGCATGCATATGCACACACACACACGTGCACATATATACTCTCATGCTCAGACATCATGATCACAACACACCCACATGCAGGCAATGTAGATAGAAACAGATGGGTGTGTGCGAATGCGCAAATGCACACTGGAAAGAATTCCATGAGTCGTGCTCTGTATACTTTCCCCATTTGTCAAATGAATCAGTAGTGCTAAGTTCCCAAGCTTTCACTCTTCTAGTTCTCAGTGGATCAGGAGAGAAATATAATGATATGCTAATTTTACTTACTATAATGAAAGCTATTTTGAACTCCAGACAAAGTAAACTGTTTACATTTTTAAGATCTATTTTGTAGTAAAATTTATTCTGCATTCTGTTTTATGTGATTTCACAACACTGGAGGGCAGATACTACCCAATTATTCAAGAAAATTAATAAACAAAGATGTTTGCTTTTAATTTAAATATTATCTCCAGGAACAAGCAGGAATGAGTCTTCACATATGGGTACGTTGGTACCGACTGAGCCTGCGCGGGAACGCTCCCCAACGTCCAAAAAGAAAGCCTTTGGGAGCATCCCACACGCATGCGTGCTGCCTTCCCACCTAAACACTTCCCTCTCATCAGTTTTCCGCGGAGCCGGCAGGACATATTCCTGTCACCGCAGAAAATTCTTCTTTTTATTCTTACTTTTTTGTCGTCACGTCTGCCTTCCCTCGACACCACCGGTACCGCCAGTGCTTTTCTTTTATTTTTTCTAAATAATTTCTTCTTTTCGACAGAAAATTTTTCCTGTTAGTGTCTGACAGTTTCTGGACCACTAGGCCTCTATTTTTCCGTTATGGAAAAGCCAGCCACTACCCTTAAGAAATGCTCTAAGTGTGGCGGTACAAATATTTTTTTAGACACCCATACTTGGTGTCTAAAATGTTTGGTTCCTGACCATTGCTCACTGGAGTGTCTTTCCTGCTGGAGTTCAAACAGAAGAAATCTTCAGAATCGAGCACAGCTCGATACCTGGTTCACATCACACTCGGTCACCAGCTAGAATATCTCCACAGGATCAGGTAACCAAACAAAAGTCTGTAAAGACTAGCCAGTCCTCGAGAGGTAGATTTCCTTTCCAGTATCGAGATTACTCCGGCTTTGCCCTCGAGGACATTTTGGCAATAAAGCCCCGGCGGGCATCTTTGGGCTCCAAAGCATTAACGGGGCTTCAGGTCATTCCCGGGGTTCCCACCTCGGTGAACATACCTGGGCCATGCTTGGTGGTTGTGGCCGCTTCGAGCGGTACCGACACCCCAGCATCGGCTACGGTGATGGATGAAACACTCCTCACTGATGAACATAGTCTAGCGCTCTCGGTTACTTCGGTGCCATTAGAGTGCCTGCAGACTGTTCCTCCAGTATCGGTATCGCCCTCGGTACTGGTACCGGCATCGGTGTCGGTACCGTCCATGCTTGCTTCGACAGACTCTATTCCTGCGATGCCGAGCCTGGAATCGATCCCTAGCATGGATGATTCGGTACCGACTCGTCTCGGTTCCGACTTTGGGTAGTACCGAAGACATCGATTTAGGGAAAATCCGATGCTTCATCCTTTCAAGTCTTCCGATACCGATGACTGGAATGAGCCCATCGATACCAAGGCTGAATCTTCAACAAGTCTAGCCTTTACCCCTCATTTTAGAGGATCCTCCTCAGGGGAGATTTCTTTTCAAGCTTTTCTGCTTGACATGGCGAAGTTTCTTGCCATTTCTATACCTGGTGAAGAATCCTTACCAGGGATTCAGAGACCCTGCAATCCTCCTGGTTGCCAAAGGAGCTAATCATGCTTCCTTTGCATCAGATCTTACAAGATCTACTTTTAAAGATGTGGGGAAACTCCTTTAACGGTATCACCACATTCTGAGACACTTGAAACTAGGTACAAAGTGCCACCTTCTCCAGGTTTTCAAAAGACTCAACTTCCTCATCATTCTATTGTTGTAGAATCAGCAATGAGGCGTATTAAGAGTGCAAAGAAGCACTCTTCTTATTGTTTATTATTGTTTATTGTTTACATCGCATTTACTATACCGCCTCCCATAACATCGAGGCGGTTTACAAATAAAATCAATGTTTAACAGAAAGAAAAGGAATTACAATAATTAATAGCACAGAGAAGAGTCAAGACAGAGAACATACAGACAGAAAAACAGAGAAGAGGTCTTCAGGGGGGGAAAGCCAGTGAAAAAAAATGAGTTTTGAGAAGGGAACGGAACTTGGGATAGGATTCTTCTGTACGGAGGTGGGTAGGGAGAGAATTCCAAAGGGAGGGTCCTAAATAATAAAATGCCGATTTTCTGGTGGATTGTAAATGAGCTTTGGAAGGTGCTGGAAGGTGAAGACGGTTAATGTGGATGGACCGAAGACTGCGGGAGGGGTTATGGTAAGTTAATAGATCTGAGAGGTAAGCAGGAGTTGAGTGATAAATGGCTTTGTGAGTTAGAGTGAGAAATTTAAATGATATCCGGTAGTCTAGTGGCAACCAGTGGAGATGATAAAGTAAGGGGGTAACATGGTCACGTGGGGAAGCGTGGAGAATCATGCGAGCAGCCGTGTTTTGGATCAATTGAAGACGGTGTTTTTGGGATTGAGGAAGACCAGCGAAAATAGTGTTACAAAAGTCTAATCTTGTGATAACCAAGGAAAGGAGAAGAGTAGTGAGGGCCTGGGTGGATAGAAAGGGACGAACGGCACGAATTTGCCGAAGACAAAGAAAAGAACACCGAGAAACGTGAGAAATATGATCGTGAAAGCTAAGAGCGCTGTCAAGAAACACCCCAAGGTAGCGAAGCTTAGATACTACAGTAATGGTGACACCTGCAAGGGATGGAGCAAGAGACGGGACAGGAGAGGCATGTGGGAACCAGATTGCAGCTGTTTTACTAACATTAAGCACCAAACAGTTAGAAGAAAGCCAAGAAGAGATAGTAGATAAACAGTTTTCCAGAGGTGATATTTCGGGGTGGGACGAGGAAGTATGATGCAACAGAAGAATATCGTCTGCATAGAAGTAGCTAGAAATCCCGGCTTGCTGAATGATTAGCGCCAGAGGGGCAAGGAAAATGTTAAATAGTAAAGGAGCCAGGATGTCGTGAGTCTAGGACTTTAGATGCCTTTGGACGTCGATGCTTCCAGGCATCCATGCTTTCAGCAAGAATTATCTCATATATTTTCTATATGGGATTATCTCTTGAAGAGGTCACAAAGAGCTTAAAGCTTTTGAACCCTTTTCTTCAAGAGCATAAAAGAGCAGACTATTTCTTACTAGTCAATCATGCTCAAAATATCTCTAGGTTCCTTAATCGTCGTGCTTCCCTAGACTGTTTTGAGTCTATTAGCAGAACTTCTGCTATAGCCATAGGAGCACGATGCATGGCCTGGCTCCAAGCTTCAGACTGGGACAGATGGGTTCAAGAAAGGCTGGGAAATACTCCTTGTACTGGTGAAAATCTCTTTAACAAGGATGCTTTATTTCAAGCTACTCAGTTAAACACTGATGCTCTTACTGTCAGAGGATTGTCAAAACTTTCCTCTATCCCAGCTAATAAAAAATCTAAAAAGTTTTATCCCCCTAAGAGAAAAAAGTTTTATCCATCTCCTACCCATCATGCAGATGCTTCCAAAGACAGGCAACATCAAACCAGACTAAGAAAATCAAGACCTCAACAGCCTCAGCAAGCTCAGCAGTCGCAGGGTTTCTGATATTTCTATTCTCTGTTTTCTGTGTGAGGTTTAGAACCTCTGAGCCTACTTCTTTTTAACAGAAACATCTAAGGTTCATCTCATCCATGCTGAGATACCAGTCATACATTGACTCAATCCTCGACTCTGGGCATGAATCTCTTACTACAAGGGAAATCCATCTTTTTAGCTCCAAGAGCTATTGAGGACCATCATACCCTAGAGATAACAGGTTTCTCCTTTTAAAAGAAAGGAAGGAGTAACAACTAACAACAAGGTGAGCTATACCCTGCACCTTGACAGTTTTTTCTGTACGAGGATATCTTATACTTTTAACCGCAAGGGGACCCTACCTCTTCAAAGACTTACCAAATTGTAAATCCTCTCAACTCTGTATTACTTTCTATCCCTCTTAGTCCAGACTTTCAGTCTCTATGAGTACTACTAATCAACTGGAGGGCTTATTCCCTAAGCCCATAGGATTTTTCTTCAATACCTACTCCAGTGGGTAGTTTCCATACAGAGTTTTCTTCCCTTTTGTGGTTCATCTTCTTCTCTATATATCTCAGATACTTCTTTAAGGCAGCTTATCAGACAGAAATTAAGTATTACCACTCCAAATTATGTCTGTCGGTCCTCTCCAACCTATAGGACTTAACTTTTTCTGCTGCCTTAATAACAGATAACTCCAAGAGAGGTTACACTTTATTGTTGCAGGCATCAGGCCTGTCTACTATTCTTAGCCATCTTCATTTCTTTTTGGCTCCAACAGAATAGATTAGGTTGCACACTGGCAATGAAACAGCCAGATCTAACCAACCTACAACATGCTCTCTGCAATTATATAAGGAAGCTCTGCAACTATGGGCCTTGCCAGAGAGCCTAAGAGCTACTCCTAGCAGGTAGCTTCCAGATGGTTAAAAAGGGCATCAGCTGGTAGACTCTGCCCAGTCATACTCCTACATGACTGGTTTCTTCCTACTCTTACCATCTTCCTTAAAAATGTTCTTTTAAGGAAAACTAACCAGGGCTTAGACCACGCGAAGGCGTAGAAAATTACACAATTCCCTGGGTTGTTCCACATTTCACTGGAACTCCTACAACAGGGATGCATTCTTTTCACTGCAGTCGGTCCTTAATTACTACTTTCCTTCTAATTCCCTATACTTCATTGTAGCTTATAATGAATAAAAAGATGTATGATACCCTGTTTGCCCCTCCATGAGGGCAATATGAGTATCTCCTTATATTGCATCTTTTTCTCCAGCTACTACCTGAAGTTATAGAAGGATCCAGACTTGCAGTCTTAAGACTAAGGATCTCCTCTGCACTCCTTCACGTATGTCTCCAGATCTGGTTATTCAGGACCTAGATTTTTTAAAGAAATCTAGTCCTCTCCTTGTAAGTGAAGAACATAATACCAGTTTCGACGAAACTTTCCCTATAGTTCTTCCATTTTTAACCAAGCAGAGATTCTCCATCAATATTCTCAAGTAGGTTTTAATCCTTCTTGTTATTGAGTCAATCTCTATACAGTATCTGACTTTGAAAGATTTGTTTACTGTCCATATTAATGCTGTCCCAGCATATCATAAAACTTAATGGACAACCAATTTCTCTGGTAAATTGGGAAATACCTTCTTTACCGTAACCTTTTCGGTTACGTCACATCGGAAGCTCTCCATGTAAAGTCATTATCATAAGTGACATCACTTATGAAAGATTTTTACTGATCTTCAAGAAGTTGGAGGCCCAATGCCTAATACAAATAACTCTCTTTCTTTTGGTAAAGGGGGTCCTAAAGACCTACCCCTTTTTTCTGTAAGGGGTATTTCTACCTTTTCATCCAAATCAGTCAGATTTATCTCCACTCTTTCATAGGGCCTTATTCTGCTCCAAGGATAAAGAGTTCAAGCTTGGACTTTACAGAAGCTTTACCTAGTTCTCTAAAGTCCAACCCCATTAAACTCCCCCACTTCTTATTCTGGGGTTAGTTCTAGCCATTAAGAATTCTTATCTCTTCCTGTATTGCAAAATTTATTTTTCCTCTACTTCACAGTGAGGGAATTTCTTTGAGGATAATATACTGGCTCTCAATTACAGACCCATATTAGCCTCAACAAATGCTTTTGCAATATTTTGAGTAAGATCCACATTAGAAAATTGGGATTCAATTTTTTCTAACAATTATGATCTACACAAGGGCCCCCCTCTGGATACATTGTTTAGTCAAGCTATTCCATAGCACCCTTTTTTCTTTTCTAATTCAACTCCTACCTTCCATCCCTTAGATGCCTGGAGTTCTAAAGGATAAGCATTGCCCATCCATCGGATTTGCAACATGCTGGGGCCTCCTCCAGGCATCTTAGCTTGGGAGTCCCCATATGTGAAGACTCATTCCTGCTTGTTCCTGGAGATAGCACAGTTACTTACCTGTAACAGGTGATCTCTGGGAACAGCAGGAATAAGTCTTCACAACCCACCCACCTCCCCTAGAAGTTGCTCTCTTTTTCTCTCTCTCTCTTTCTGATTTGTCTACTTCCCTCCTTCGGTCTCAGCTACAAACCCAATTGATGAGAGGGAAGTGTTTAGGCGGGAAGGCAGCGCGCATGCGTGTGGGATGCTCCCAAAGGCTTTCTTTTTGGACGCTGGGGAGCGTTCCCGCGCAGGCTCCTTTGGTACCGACGTACCAATATGTGAAGACTTATTCCTGCTGTTCCCAGAGATCACCTGTTACAGGTAAGTAACTGTGCTTTATGTATTGAAAACAAGAATAAAATTTATCTTTATTGGGAAATAACAAGAAAGGATTAGCTTGTTCTATTACGTTCCAGAAGCCAAGATGTGTGGGCATTACTGCTCAGGGAGTGTACTTGAGACCAGAAACTCCAGCTGAGAAGTTGCATTGTAGCTTTTTCTGTTATTTTCCAACTCCAGCAGCAACCATTTTCATTCATTTTTGGATGGGAAATGGCCCCAATCTCTCCTGTGTGGTACTCCTGTGGGGTTGTAGAAAGTGGAACGTTACTGTTGTGGGAGCACTGGACATTCAGCAGTAAGCTGCTATGGCATTGATCTTGACTCCGAAGGGAGCGTCCAGAATGCAGATTTGCTTATCCTGCTAGACCATTCCAGACATGTGGGTTATGCTCCCTTGCCAGCAGATGGAGGCAGACATGAGCGTCTTTCAGTGATGTCATCAGTAGATATATTTGCTGCTGCAGCATTGAGAGAAGCCAATATTGTCTACCTCTAGCAGGTGGCAGGGGGTGTGAGCTGGTGCAGCAGTGCAGATAGGCTTGGCTCCCTTGGTCCAGACTATGGTTCTGTGGCCTGTGTGCAGAGTCTGGTAGGCCCGACTTTGCTCGGAGCTTGGGTACACACCTGTCTCCTTCAGCTGACAACGAGCCCTGAGATCAACCCCTGCTACTCATGGGTTTCTAGTGCTTGGTGGGCCAGAAAGCAGAGAGGAGGTCTCCATGGGGTCCCTGATGGAGTGGTAAGTTTGGGCCCACGTCCCTCTTCCCTTTTGCTGTCCTATATCTGCTTACTAATTTTGTCTTTGCTTTTTTTCTTTTATTTTCCCCTATTGATTTCAGTGGGGCTATATTTAGCTCTGTGCTGTGTGCAGTAAAACAGCTCTAAATTAAAAATAAAAAACACACAAACAAAAAAAACAAAAAACCCTCTCTGGCAGCTAGGCCTCAGGTCTGGCTCAAGTTTCCACAGATGGCTAACAAGAATGGACATTCCCCTTTCAGGGCTGCCCACAATTTTTTTTCTTGATGGGCTTTTTTTACATCTTTTTTTTTTTTTCTTTCTTTCAGGCTGGTGCAGTGCTTATGACCTGATACAGTCTGCAGCCTTGGTGCATTTTTTGCCCTGGGTGCTGCAGATCGCCTCAAGGCTAATTCTTTTGGTCTGATCAGGACCTTAACCCTTTCAAGGCCTACTTTAAATTTTTAATCCACATTCTGCAGCTGGGTTAATTTTTGCATATTTCAGGAAAATTGTACCCGTCTTATTCAATATGTTCTAATAGTGATTTCCTTCTGCTATGGTCATGTATTATATACCATTTGACAGGAATATTTAGTCAGAATTTTGGATCCCAAGAGTTTTGGGCTCGGCCTGGAAAGGGTTAATGCCATTTTTGGTGCCTCTGCTGTGCACCCCCTCCCTTTTGTTTGTTCTCATTGGCAGGCTTTGCAAGAGTTTTCATGGTGTTATGGTCCCTGTTGAAGGGGAGGACAAGGTGGGGTGGCCTCCCCCACAAACCCATGGGTCCTTGAAGGGCCTCTGGGGGTCCATTCTTCCACTGGCTTGCCCATAAGCTGTTGAAACAGCTCATGGGCTGTTTAGTTCTTGTTAGCTAGTTGGCATCCCCTCCGAGGGGGTCGGCGGTTAAGGCTTCCCCCATGGAAACTCTGTGGCCCTCAGGCACCTCTATCTCTAGGGCTGGGAGGTTAGGCACCCATGCTCACCTGCCCGTTTCTCTGGGATCCCAATCTTCTCCGGAAACAAGCAGGAAGTCAGTCCTCACATATGGGTGACTTTGGCACCGACGGAGCCCTTGCGGAAGCATCCCCCCAGCTTTCAAAGAAAGCCTTTGGGAGATGCTACCACGCATGCGTGATCCCCTTCCCGCCCAAGAGTGTGATCTTGCTCAGTCTCCTTTTTTCCGCGGAGCATCCCCCCAGCTTTCAAAGAAAGTCTTTGGGAAATGCTACCACGCATGTGTGATCCCCTTCCCGCCCAAGAGTGCGAACTTGCTCGGTCTCCTTTTTTCCGCGGAACCTATCAGACGTTGGTCTGGTTTGTCCTTGTAAAAAGTTGCTTTTTCTCTCCGAGTTTCATACTCTGTATTGCACCCGGTACTCTTCCTGCCTACCAACCTCGTTGACCTCAGCATCGAGTTTGGTCTGTTTTTCTAGTTTTTTGATTCTTTTCCTGATGTCATCGTGCCCTTTTTTCTCCCACTGGCAGCCCGGATAGTCTTCGGCCTCGCTGGAGTACTTTTCTCACCCCCCCCCCCCCACCCATGGCCACCAGTGGCTTTAAGAAGTGTGATTGGTGCTCTAAAATCATGTCTTTGAGCGATACACACGACTGCTGTCTCTGCTGTCTTGGGTCAGACCACAACCCGGCAGCCTGCGGTCTCTGCAAGAAGATGTCCAGTAAGGCCCTCAAGAGCCGCCAGCAACAGCACGATAAGTTTTTCCCCAAGTTCCTGGTGCCTTCGAATGCCAGGGCCTTGTCTGAGGCCCCAACATCTCGTACGGAGCCTTCTGAACCCGAGTCTCGTCGAGAGTCCTCAGAAAGAGGATCTCTCTTGAGGGAACCCAGGAAGAAGAAGAAACTCTCGAAGGTGGCGTCGTTGGACACTTCCAACCGGCTGGGTGCTCCCTGGGCCTGGTCTCGTAGTCCAAGACGTTCGTCCAAGGTGTCTGAGAAGGAGCAGCCCGCAAAGGTCCCCCAGAAAGATCCAAACACGGACCGGCCTCTGTCCCCACACACTATCCTCGTCGATGATTCCCCTTTGGGGAAGCCAATGTCTGGTCAGAGTCCCTCGGTGCCCGCACCGAAGGCTGCGGATTCTTCTGGTCTGGAGTCCAGAATGGTGGCCCTGGAGTGCAGTTTGTCTGCCTTCATGGGCCAGCAGTGGGCATTGTTGTCTGGGTATGACTGGTTCAGCCGCCCCGACCATCGGGCCCTCGATGTCTAAAACATCCCCGGAGGCCGAGCTGATCCTTGAGGTCCTTTCGCCTCGAGTCTATCCTCTGCTGAGGTTGCGTTCCAAGTTCTGCTTGATGGGACCAGGGTCATCCCCGGCAAGTTTTCCAGGCACCGGCCGCAGGGTATTGGGGGGCCCTGAGGCCCACAAAGCAGCCCTCCTAGGAGTCCTCAACGGACTACTTCGAGTTGGATAAAGAGGACGAGGAGTCCCCCGATACCCGTCGCCACCGCGATGTCCCATCTGACTCTCCCGTCTCAGAGCCTCGACGGCAGTCCTCGCCCGAAGATATGGGCTTCCTTGATTTTCTCAAGGACATGTCTAAGGCCCTGGCATTCCCAACTGAGTCTGAGGAGGATCCTCGGGCGGATGAATTGGAGATCCTCCAGTACGGGGCCCCTCCACAGGAATTGCTCATGGTGCCCATCCTCCCATTCTGGAACGGCTGATGCTCTGAATGTGGGAGACACTGGCTTCAGTGCCGATGGTGAGGAAATGGCGCAACTCGATGTATCGAGTCCGCTGGAGCCTGGGCTTCCAAAGGTCATAGCTGTTGTATAACTCCACGGTGGTGGAGTCGGCCATGCGTCAGCTGAAAAGCCAGAAGATGCACTCCTCGGTTGCCCCCTGGCAGCGAGGCCCGCCCCCTGGATGCCCTCGGCAGAAAGTGCTACTAGGGCTCAAGTCTCATCTCCTGCATCCAGGTCTACCAGCTGTACATAGGCATGTACCTGAGAGACCTGGCGAAGGAACTCGCCAGGTTCTCAGCTGATCTCTCCGAGGAACCCTTGCAGCGGTTCAAGAAGCTGGCCAAAACTATCCATGAATGCTCCAAATTCATGTCTCGAGCAGCCTCTGACCAGTTTGAGTAGCGGCAGATGGCTTTGGTGCATGCCGCCAAGCTTGGCTACAGTCATCCAACCTCAAGCAGTGGGTTCAGGACAAATTGGTCGATGTCCCATGCCAAGGAGAGAACCTCTTCGGCAAACCCATGACCGACAAAGCCGCCGAACTGGAGACAGTTCATGATGAGGACCAGGCTCTCCAAAAAGACCACTGCCCCTCCCCAACAGAAGGGCTCTGGTAAAAAGCCCTTTTACCCGAGGAAGGATGCTGCTTACCAAAACTGCTACTACTACTGAGCATTTCTATAGTGCTACCAGTCGTACGCAGCGCTGTACAGGCAAATAAGAGACAGTCCCTGCTCATTAGAGCTTACAAGTCTAACCAAGACAAACAATGAAGTTCTAGGGTGGGGTGAAACAGGGGTAAATGGGGGGGGGGGGGAGGAGATTAGGTGAGTCAAGATCCAAAGGCAGCAGCGAAGAGGTGAGCTTTCAACCTGGATTTGAAGAGGGTCAGAGAGGGTGCCTGAGGTACAGATAGAGAGGTAGTTTGTTCCAGGCATAAGGCACAGCAAGGTGAAAGGAGCGGAATTTGGAGTTGGCAGTACGAGAGGGGGGCATAAATAGAAGCAGTTGGCTAGAAGAGCGGAGTTCCCGAGAGGGGTTGTAAGGAGAGATAAGGGAGGAAAGGTAATGAGGAGCTGCAGAGTGAATGCATTTATAAGTCAGCAGGAGAAGTTTGAACTGGATGCGGAAACGGATAGGGAGCCAGTGGAGTGACTTGAGAAGGAGAGTAATATGGGCATGACGAGGCTGGCAGAAGATTAGTCGTGCAGTGGAATATTGAACAGATTGAAGGTGAGAGAGATGATTCAAGGGGAGACCAGCAAGTAGGTTACAGTAGTCAAGACGGGAGGTGATTAGGGAGTGGATAAGCATTTTAGTAGTGTGATCAGAAAGGAAAGGGCTGATTTTGTTAATGTTGTAGAGGAAGAAGTGGCTACGAGATGGATGTGTGTGGAGAAAGAGAGAGAGGAGTCAAAGATAACCCCCAGATTGTGGACCGAGGAGACAGGAAGGAGTACAGAGTTGTCCACAGAGACTGAGAAAAGAGGAAGAGGAGGGGAGGTTTTAGGGGGAAAGGTAAGTTCAGTCTTGGCCATGTTCAATTTCAAGCGGTGGTGAGACATCCAGGCAGCAGTGTCAGAAAGGTAGGCAGAGATCCGGGTCTGGATTGCCAGAGAGAGTTCGGGCATGGAGAGGTAGATTTGGGAGTCATCCGCATACAGATGGTACTGAAAGCCATGGGAAGAGATAAGCGTGCCAAGGGACTGGGTATAGAGAGAGAAAAGGAGCAGACCCAAGACAGAACCTTGGGGTACCCCAACTGGGAGGGGGGGTGGGGGAGGAGGAGGAGCCACCAGAACACACACTGAAGGAGCGGTGGGAGAGATAGGAGGAGAACCAAGATAGTACAGAGCCCTTAAAGCCAAGTGAGGACAGGGTATCGAGGAGAAGGTTGTGGTCAATGGTGTCGAAAGCAGCAGAGAGGTCAAGGAGTATGAGGATGTAGTACAGGCCCTTGGATTTCGCCTGGAATAAGTCACTGGAGACTTTGACAAGAGCCGTTTCAGTAGAGTGTAAAGGATGAAACCCAGACTGTAAGGGATCCAGGAGAGCATGAGAGGAGAGGAAGTCAAGGCAACGGCGCTGAACCACGTGTTCGAGTAGTTTAGAAATGAAGGGAAGGAGAGAGATGGGTTGATAATTAGAAGGATCGGTGGGATCGAGGGTTTCTTGAGGAGAGGTGTGACCACAACATGCTTGAAGTCTGTGGGGACCGTTGCAGTGGAGAGCAAAAGGTTGAGAATATGAGAGATGGAGGGGACAATGGTGGAGGAGATGGAGCTTAGGAGAAGGGTGGGGATAGGGTCAAAGGAGCAGGTGGTGAGTTTGGAGGAAGATAGAAGGTGTGCAGTTTCCTCTTCAGAGATGGCAGGAAAGGAAGAGAGGGTAGCAGTGAAAAGGGGGGGGGGGAGTTGGGAGTGGAGAGGGGGAGGAGGGGAAGTAGCTGAGTTTGTGGGGAATTGGAGGGTGATCTTGTGGATTTTGTCATGGAAGTAGTCAGCCAGGGTTTGGGCAGAAAGTGAGGGAGGGATAAGATGCAGTGGCACTTTGAGGCGGGAGCTGAGAGTAGTAAAGAGACGGCGAGGGTCAGAGGCAAGAGAGTTAGTCAGATGGACATATTAGTCTTGTTTGGCAAGAGCTATGGCCGACTGGAAAGAGCCAAGCATGAATTTGAAGTGTAGAAAGCCTTCAGGGGAGCAGAATTTGAGCCAAGCATGCTCAACAGCACGGGCACAGGAACGTAGATAGCGGGTACATAAGAACATAAGATATGCCATACTGGGTCAGACCAAGGTCCATCAAGCCCAATATCCTGTTTCCAACAGTGGCCAATCCAGGTCATACGTACCTAGCAGTTTCCCCAAAAGACACAGGTTCCACAATGCTTGTACTGTGTCAAGCATTGATATCCTGGGTCCCTTCTTAATAATGGTTTATGGACCTTTCCTCCAGGAACTTGTCCAAACCTTTTTTAAACCCAGCTACACTAACAGCCTTTACTACATCCTCCGGTAACAAATTCCAGAGTTTGATTACATGTTGAGTGAAGAAATATTTTCTTTTATTAGTTTTAAATAGTTTACCCTGTAGCTTCATTGCATCTCCCCTAGTCTTTCTATATTCTGATAACGTAAACAATCGATCTACGTTTACCCGTTCCACTCCGTTCATTAATTTATAGACTTCTATCATATCTTCCCTCAGCCGTCTCTTTTCCAGGTTAAAGAGCCCTAACCTTTTTAGCCTTTCTTCATAGGAGTATCCTTCCATCCCCTTTACCATTTTGGTGGCTCTTCTCTGAACCTTTTCTAATAACTCTATATCCTTTTTAAGATACGGCGACCAAAATTGCACACAATATTCAAGGTGCGGTCTCACCATGGAACGATATAGAGGCATTATAATATCTTTTGTTTTATTTTCCATTCCTTTCCTTATGATACCTAGCATTCTATTTGCTCTCTTGGCTGCTGCTGCACACTGGGCTGAGGGTTTTAACATGCTATTCACAATGACGCCTAAGTGGGTGAGAGCCAGGGCTGGAGCACAGAACGTCTCACAGGACGTGGGGTGGGTGGAGCGAGAGCATCCAGAGCCGAGGAGCGTGCAGCATTGTAGGAGGTTACTGCCTCATCGACAGACTTGGATGACAGAGTGGAAGAAAGAGACCGGGAAATGGTGGAAGAGAGAGTCAAGGGATCAATAGCATGAAGGTTTCTAAAGAGGTTGGAGGAGACAGGACGAGGTTGAGGCAGTGGGAGATGACGATTAAAACTTAAAAGGTGATGGTCGGATAAGGGAAGAACTGAATTACGGAAGTTTGAGGGTGAGGAATTAGAGAAAAATATCAGGTCCAGGCAGTGGCCATGCTGGTGAGTGGGGGCAGTGGAACAAAGTTGGAGGTCAAACGAATAGGTAAGGGAGAGGAGCTTTAGTGCATAAGGATCAGAGGGGTTATCAACATGGAAGTTGAAGTCGCCAAGAATAAGAATGGGGGAGGAGGAATCCAGAAAGAAGGAAAGCCATGAGTCAAAGTCAGTGAGGAAGGTAGAAGCAGACTTGTCCGGAGGTCGATAAATAACAGCTACCCGGAGAGGAAGTGGCGTGAAAAGGCGTGGACTTCAAAAGCTGGAAAGGAGTGAGACTGGGGCAGTAGGAGGGGTTGGAATTGGCAAGAGGGAGAAAGTAGAAGCCCAACACCACCCCCACAGCCAGTGGGACGAGGCGTGTGGGAGAACTGATAGCCCCCGTGGCAGAGAGCAGCAGAAGATGCGGTATCATCTGGGAGGAGCCAGGGCAAGAAGATGTAGGGCATTAGAGATGAAGAGATCATGAATAAAAGCAAGTTTAGTAGAGAGAGAGTGTGCATTCCCCAAGGCACATGAGAAAGGGAGAGTGGAAGGGGAAAGGAGAGGGATGTGGATAAGATTAGACAAGTTGCGTGAGGATCTCCTCTCAGAATGATACAGAGATCTAGGGGGGCCAGGGTTGGGGTTGATATCTCCGGATGAGACTAAGAGAAGGAGTAGCAGAGTACGGGGTACAGAGAGGAGACAGTATGGCGAAAACGAGGGTGAGGTTGCTTGAGAGAGAGAGGAGACGGTTGAATGAGAGAGAGAGAGCGATGAAGCTCAAGAGCTGATAATTGGTTAGAAGACAGAGTGGAGGGAGACGTGAGGATGGTAAAGGGGGGGGTAGGGAGGGAAGGAATGAGGGTGCTGGAAGAAGGGGAAACAGTTAGGGCTGCTGATCTCCTTCGAGTAGATAGGCTATGCTCAAGGAGTCAAAAACTTCCTCCCTGGCTGGGCCGGAGCCGGTGCCTGGGGTTTTGGAGTCTTCTGCTTACGCGGGCCAAGTTTTTGACTCCTTGAGCACAGCCTATCTACTCGAAGAAGATCAGCAGCCCACAGGGGGACGTCTGGCCCTCTAGGCCCAGAGGTGGGTGTCCATCACCACCGATTTCTGGACACTAAGGGTAGTCAGGGAGGGTTACCTCCTCCTCCTGACTCAGACACCTCCCCCTGATTTCCTGGGAGAGCCTATCAGGTCTCTCCTCCACCGGGACCTTCTTCTGAAGGAGTTGGCAGGTCTTCTTGAGGACAAGGCGGTGGAACCAGTGCCCCACCATCTCAAGGGCAGGGGGTTCTACTCCAGGTACTTCCTCATGCCAAAGAGAACAGGGGGCTTAAGGCCCATCCTCGACCTGCGCAACTTCAACAAATTCCTGGTGAGGGAGAAGTTCAAGATGCTCTCCCTTGGAACCTTGCTGTCCTACCTCCAGTAGGGAGACTGGCTATGCTCCTTAGACCTCAAGGATGCTTATACCCACATACTCACCCATCCCAACCACAGGCAGTACCTGCAGTTTGTAGTGGGGGGGGGGGCAGGCATTTTAAGTACTGGGTGCTCCCCTTCAGACTAGCCTCTGCCGCGAGAGTTTTCACAAATGCCTGGTAGTCGTGGCCGCCTTCCTCCGGTTCCAGGGGGTCTTTATCTTTCCCTACCTGGACGACTGGCTCATAAAGGAAGGTAGGGCCTCAGAGATGTAACAGGCTACCGCACTCACCATCCAGGTTCTGTAACACTTGGGGTTCGTCATAAACTACCCCAAGTCTCACCTCCTCCCGACACAGTGTCTGGAGTTCATTGGGGCAAAGATCAACACTCTCCAGTCAAAGGCTTTCTTGCGGCTTGGGACATACAGTACCTACCTTGGTGCCCGCTCGGCTTCTCCTGCGCCTCCTCAGGTACATGGCCTCCTTGGTCCACGTCACCCCCAACGCTTGCCTCCACATGAGGGCAGCGCAGTAGTGTCTCCAGGACCAGTGGTCTCAGACCACAGGTCGCCTCCGAAACAGAGTTTCTGTGACCCGCCAGTGGGCAGATTCTCTGGTCTGGTGGCAGTCTCCCCAGCATCTTGAGGTGGGCATGCATTTTCAGGCCCCAGGCCCCTCAAGGGTGCTCACCACGGATGCCTTCCTGCTCGGTTAGGGAGCCCACTGTGGAGATCTCCGCACCCAGGGCAGCTGGTCACCGGGCAAGGGCACCCAGCAGATCAACCTCCTGGAGCTTCGAGCCATACACCTAGCCCTGAGGGACAACCAGGTGGTGATGTTCTACGTGAACAAACAGGGAGGCATGGGGTCTCGTACCCTTTGTCAGGAGGCACTGGGCCTCCTATCGTACGTAATCTAACACGGTATCCTCCTACGGGCAGTGTACCTGCCAGGCCAGGACAGCCTGCTGGCGGACAGACTCAGCAGAGTTCACCAGCCGCATGAGTGGCAGCTGGACCCCAGGGTAACCAGTCGGCTTTTCTGGCGGGGGGGGGGGGGGGACCCATGATGGACCTGTTCGCCAGCCAGGACAACTTTAAGTTGCCCCGTTTCTGCTCCCGGCAGGCCCACCCCTCTGGGGTGGCAGCGGACAAATTCCTGGTCTCATGGTTGGAAGGTCTTATGTACGCCTTCCCTCCTACACCTCTGATCACCAAGACCTTGTTCAGGACCCTCCGTGATAGGGCCTCACTCATCCTGATAGCTGCTCGGTCGCCCAAGCAACTTTGGTTCCCTCTGCTTCTGCAGTTGACGGTGGAGACCCCCATGGGGACCACCCCGGGACTCCTGTCTCAGGGGGGGATTCTCTCCTGCACCTCAACTTGGGGTCCCTGTCGCTGACAGCGTGGCTGCTGAGAGGGTGACTGACTGCTTTCAACCTTCTGGTTGAGGTAAAAGACATTCTGCTGGCCTCTCGCAAGGTCTCTACTAGGAAGGCTTACATCCTCAAATGACACAGGTTCCCTGTTAGGGTCAGCCCCGTGTTTGGTGTACCATTCTCCTGCCCGGTTGCTCTGGTGTTACAGTACCTTCTCCACCTCTCACCGTCCAAGTGCACCTTAGTGCCCTAGCAGTGCACCACCATCCGGTGGATGGTAAGCCCCTCTCAGTCCATCCCTCGGTGACCCATTTTCTTCAAGGCCTGCTTTTATCGAAACCCCAGGTTCGCCCTCTGGCAACCTAATAGGATCTGAATGTAGAGTTGGGGCAGCTCGCTCGCCCGCCCTTTGAACCTCTGGCTACCTGCCACCTTCGCTACCTCTCTTGGACGATGGCTTTCCTGTTTGCGCTTACCTCCGCTTGCAGAGTTGGCGAGCTTCAGGCCTTGGTGGTGGTGGCGCCCTAAACTAGGTTCTACAAAAACAGAGTGGTGCTTTGCACGCACCCCAAATTCATGCCGAAGGTAGTGTCACCCTTCCATCTCAACCAGGAAGTGGTGCTCCCTACCTTCTTTCCACGACCTCACTCCAGTCTGGTGGATACAGTCCTTCACACCTTGGACTGTAAGAGGGCTTTGTCCTTCTATATCCAATGCACTCGGGGCCACCGCAAAGCTTCTCAACTTTTCATCTCCTATGACTGCAGTAGGCTGGAGGAGGCGGTGACCAAGCATACGATGTCCACATGGGTGGTGGACTGTATTGCCCTCGCTTACGAGCAGGCGAAGCTCCCGCTGCAAGGCCGCATCATGGCACACCGTGTCAGGGTCATGGCGGCCTCAGTGGCAAACTTGCACTTTGTTCCAATTGTGGACCTCTGCCAGACCATCACCTGGTCTTCAGTCCATACCTTCTCAGCTCATTACTACCTGGAAGGAGAGTCCCGACGGTACAGTGCCTTCGGCCAGGCTGTGCTCCGTAACCTTTTCAGGGTTTAGGCAACTCCTACCCTCCGACCCTTCTGTGTTCAGGCTACCAGAGTGTTGGCTCCCATTCTACACAGGGGTCCTACTGTGGTCTTTGTACATAGACTAAATTACTGCTGCTTGCGGCTCCCCATGAGGGAGCCCCTATTTTTGCTATGGGCTCTCGGTAGCCTGTAGCTGGGGCGTCCCATATGTGAGGACTGACTTCCTTCTTGTTCCCAGAGAAAGTGTAGTTACTCACCCATAACAATTGTTCTCCGGGGACATCAGGAATCAGTCCTCACAACCCTCTCTCCTCCCCTTGGAGCTGCTCCTTTATCATCTTTTATTTTGCCGTCTTTTAGCTATGTCATCTGATTGAGCAAGATGGCACCCTTTGGTGGGAAGGAGACCACGTATGCTTTGTGGCATCTCCCAAAGGCTTTCTTTGAAAGCTGGGGGGATGCTTCCGCAAGGACTCTGTCGGTGCCGATGTCGCCCATATGTGAGGACTGATTCCTGCTGTCCCCGGAGAAAACCTTACAGGTGAGTAACTGTGCTTTATCCCCTATGGGGATTCCTTGGGTTGCAAATAAAGAATCCTTTTTCCAGAAGGTGAGCCTGAGGTAGAAGGAGAAATTCCCATTTAGGAGTCAAGGATCCTTTCTCTTCTTATTCAAGATGCTATGGAAGCTTTACATATTTGCATAGTCTGTTCCAATGCAAGCTTCGCCACTGGACCTCATTTTGGGGGGTATCAGGTATCCTCCTAGCTTTTTGTTTCCCGAGACTTACGCAGCAGCTTCATAGTCTCTTAGTTGGAGAATCGAGCTGGGCCTTATGGGTCCTAAGGTCCTTTCTTTGCTGGACTCTCAGACCCAGGGTGAGCTGGAACAGCCTTTCGGGATCCCTCAAATGGGAGCTGTGGTCATGATGGTGGCAAAGCACACCCCACCCCAGTGGAGGAAGGTGCTGTGCTCAGGGGGTCTCACAATAGGAGGATAGAGGCCCTACTTAAGAATGCCTTTGTAACTGCTGCCTTAGGCTCTCAAGCCAAAATTATAATGCCAAAAAAATTTTTGATCAGTACTGAAACAGACAAAAAAACCAGACAAACAGACAAAACTCCCACCCACCCCTAGTGAGCAGCCTTGCTTTATAGGGCTTCTCCCCCTTTAACAAATCAGAGAATTGGACCAGCACATTTTGAATATAATTAAAGAGATTTAACTGCTTTTTCTTTGAAAGGACAGCTGTGAAACCAGCTGGTACTTGGTAGATCTCTCTCTTTTGCTTTAACAGATACCTAAGCTCCACGAACAGAACAATGGCTGGGAAAAATCGTATTGCTAAAACTGTTGCCCCCATTACAGCTTCTGCCTCGGTCCAGACAGAGGTCCTAATGCCAGTTGAAGGACCGGTTCCATGTGCAGGGTGCCTGCATACTGAAGCTCTGAGGAAACAAGTGGAGGAACTCAGAGAGGAGGTGGCGAGGCTGAGGAGCATTCAAGACAGTGAGAAGTACATTGGTGAGATGCTTCTTGCAGCAACCAAGCTCTCCAGCACAGGGGAAAGATGGGTGCCAACAGAATGTCGATGGTTGGACACAAGTCACCAGGGCCTGCAAAATCACCAATCCAACTTCTCCAGCCCTTGAATTGAAGAACCATTATGCAGCCCTGGAAGTGGAGGAGGTGAAAGCATCCCTGGAAAGGGAAGAACCAGAGTTCAAGTACCCCAAAGTTGCAGAATCAGTGACCAGAAGGAAACGAAGGGTAGTGGTGGTTGGAGACTCTCTTCTGAGGGGTACTGAGGCGTCCATCTGCCGACCAGACTTGATGTCCAGAGAGATATGCTGTCTGCCTGGTGCCAAAATCCAAGATGTTACGGAGAGTTTGCCGAGACTCATCAAGCCCACTGACTATTACCCAATGTTGCTAATCCACGTTGGAACAAATGATACTGCCAGGTATACCTCGGAACGTATCAAAAGTGACTTCATGGCTCTGGGACAGAGGGTGAAGCAGTTAGGTGCACAGGTGGTGTTCTCTTCAATCCTCCCTGTTGAGGGTAAAGGCCGAGGCAGAGAGGCTCGCATCCTGGAGATGAATGCATGGCTGCGTGGATGGTGTCATCGAGAGCGTTTTGGTTTCCTAGACCATGGGATGCTATTCCAAGGGTTGCAGAGCAGAGATGGCATCCATCTGTCCAAGAAAGGTCAACACATCTTCGGTAGTAGACTGGCTAATCTGCTGAAGAGGGCTTTAAACTAGATTCGCTGGGGATGGGTGAAGAAAGCCCCCAGGTAAGTGAAAGCCCCCAGGTAGGTGATACATTAAATACCTTTATGGAAATGGGTAACAGGGGTAACATATGGAAAGCAGTGTATATTAATGCCCGTAGCATGGGAAATAAGATCCCTGAAGTTGAAGCTTTGGTGGGAGTGGCTGACTTGGATTTAGTGGCAGTTACAGAAACATGGTTCACAGAAAACCATGACTGGGATGTAACTATACCTGGCTATACTTTATTCAGAAAGGACAGGGTAGGAAGAAGGAGAGGTGGAGTGGCACTATATGTAAAAACTACTATTAAAGCTTTGGAATTACAGAGCTTAAAAGGGAGAGAGGAAGCATTGTGGGTTAAACTAGAAAGAGGGAAAGAGAAATCTATTTGCATTGGTGTGATATACAGACCTCCCTCACAAGAGGAAGAGGTGGACAGAGAGTTAATTGAAGACATACGCAGCATTGCTAGGAAAGGGGAAATGCTACTGATAGGAGATTTCAATATGCCAGATGTTGATTGGCACATTCCTGCTGCAGTATCATCTAGAAGTAAGGAGATCCTGGATTCTCTACAGGGAGAACTATTCAGGCAATTGGTAACAGACCCCACACGTGAAGGGGCCATACTGGACTTGGTGCTTACCAATGGTGAAAGTGTTTCTGATGTTTGTAGTGGGAGATCATTTTGCATCCAGTGATCACCAGATGGTGTGGTTCAGTATTAGGACTAGGGCTGTTAGAATCCATTCCAAGGTGAGGATCTTAGACTTTAGGAAGACTAACTTTGCGAAGATGGGCCAATACCTCAGGGAGTCGTTAGTGGGATGGGAACAGCTGGGGGATGTAGAAAAACAGTGGGCAAAACTGAAAGGGGTATTTTAAGGGCAACCAACCTTTTTGTTAAAATGGTAAATAAAGGCAAAAAGAAAAGGAGACCGCTATGGTTTTCGAAGGAAGTAGCTGCAAAAGTGAAGAAAAAGAGGGAGGCCTTCATGAAATACAAGAGATCAATGAGAGAGGAAGACAGGCATCTGTATTTGGAAAAACTTAGAGAAGCTAGCAAAGTAGTCAAGAAGGCAAAGATTCAAAAGGAGGAGGAAATAGCCAATGCAATAAAATGGGGGGATAAGACATTTTTCAGATATATTAGTGAGAAGAGGAAGGGCAAAAGTGGTATTGTCAGACTCAAGGGTGCAGGGGGGGAATATGTAGAAGCTGATAAGGATAAAGCGGAATTGCTTAACAAATATTTTTGTTCTGTGTTAACAGATGAAGAACCTGAAGCAGGACCTCAGAAAACACCCACAAATAAGAACAGAAGCGAGGGACATCTTGAACAATTTTCAGAAGACTGTGTTCGTGAGAAACTAGCTCAACTTAAAGTAGACAAAGCGATGGGACCGGATGGGATACACCCTAGAATACTGAGGGAACTTGGGGATGTTCTAGCAACTCCACTGACTGACCTTTTCAATGCCTCGTTGGAGTCGGGAGTGGTGCCAAAGGACTAGAGAGAGGCTCATGTGGTGTCTTTACACAAAAGCGGAAATAAGGATGTGGTTGAAAACTACAGGCCGGTTAGTTTAACTTCGGTGGTGAGTAAATTATTGGAAACGCTGCTGAAAGAGAAAATAGTGAGGTTTCTGGAGTCCAGCGGATTACAGGATCTGAGGCAGCATGGATTCACCAGAGGCAGGTCTTGTCAGACAAATCTGATTGATTTCTTTGACTGGGTGACCAGGGAGTTGGACCGAGGGAGAGCTCTAGATGTGGTGTATTTAGATTTCAGTAAAGCCTTTGACACTGTTCCTCACAGGCGACTTATAAACAAACTGAGCACCCTAGGGATGGACCCTAAAGTTACTGCTTGGGTTAGAAATTGGTTGGGTGGGAGGCGACAAAGAGTACAAGTAAATGGAACTCACTCTGAGGAGAAGGATGTTAGCAGTGGTGTGCCCCAGGGATCTGTCCTTGGTCCAATTCTTTTTAACATCTTTGTTAGTGATATAGCGGAAGGGCTGTCGGGTAAGGTTTGCCTCTTTGCAGATGATACCAAAATCTACAATAGAGTAGATACCCAGGAAGGTGTAGATAACATGAGGAGGGATCTAGCTAAGCTTGAAGAATGGTCTAGAATTTGGCAGCTGGGATTTAATGTTAAAAAATGTAAGGTCAAGCATTTGGGCTGCAGCAATCCAAGGGAGCAATAGAGTATAGGAGGTGAAGTACTTTTTTTCCACTAAAGAAGAGCGGGACCTAGGCGTGGTTTTGTCTGATGATCTTGAAGTAGCTAAACAGGTAGAAAAGGCGACGGCAAAAACTAGAAGGATGCTTGGGTGCATACGGAGAGGAATGGCTAGCAGAAAAAAGGAGGTGATAGTGCCTCTGTATAAGTCTTTGGTGCGACCTTATTTGGAGTATAGTGTGCAATTCTGGAGACCGCACCTTCAAAAGGATGTGAACAGGATGGAGTCGGTGCAGAGGGTGGCTACTAAAATAACACAGGTACACTACCAAAAAACTGCCTCCAGTTTTGCAACTGATTCCTATAGATTTTGGGGTGCTGAATCCAGGAAAAATAGCCAAAATGTTCCATCACGTCACGTTTTCTTGCAAAATTAGATTTCTTACCCATATAAGGAATGTTCACATAATTTCTTTTTAGCCGACTGCAGTTTATTTTCTTGGCCCAAAATAGAGGTTGTAATGGTTAACTAACTAGAAACACTCCCTCATGATATTTTAGAGTGTTTTGTATTCATTTTATACATTAGCAGGACAATTGGGAGGCGGGGGGCTAAATCCAGTACTCGCGCTGGCACATGTTCTTTCCTGTTCGCCTCGTCTCGTTCGCTCGCTCAAACACGGTAGTTGCGACATGAACGTTCCTGTCACATTTCAGTTTCTTGCAAGTTCATTATTACCTTTTGTTTGCTCAGTCGTAATCCAGCTTTATTCCGAAGTGGTTCACTACAGTTGTAGTTTGCAGTGCTGTGTATTTGTGATGGCTCACAGAGCCAGAGGTTGCGTCAACTCTCCGGACAGTTTTTGTTTTATTTGTGGGGAATATACCGTGAAAAAGCGGCAGAGGAACATTTCTGCATTTATTTATTTCGGTTTGAAGTTAGGCGATCAAGACAAACCGTGGGCTCCTCACAAAGAATGACTTTTTAAAATCTAAACTGTGTTGACAAATATCGTGTTTTTACTAAACTTTGAAATAAAAATTTGCTAGTTATTACCACAGTGTCGGATCTCATTTATTAGAATTTTATTTTCACACCATCGGGTGTTTGTCTTCATGTATTGCAATGGTGCGGTTTGCGTTTTCTATTCTTACTTTTTGCACATTTCTTTGCTTTGCTTTGTGTCTAACCTCGCTCTTATATGCTCAGTGTTTGTGCACATGTATGTGGCTGTTTTAAGTGCAGACAATTTTGCTACCATCACAGTGTGTTTTCTTGACATTACTCTATTCTTATGTGCTGCCTTGTTACAATTTTCTTTATTCTTATTTGAATAACTACTAAACAATTAGTATAAAGAATTCATCCAAGAAACTTTTATCTCGATCACACTCAATCTGAAACGTTCACCTCAAACTGCTAACCCAATGTAGCAAAACATCTGTACGTGATGGAGCAAATTGGTTACCAGATTTGGATTCAGCGCACCAAAAAACGTAAAAATCAATCGAAACATTAGAGGCAGTTTAGAAAAATTTTTTTTTAGTGTACCTGTGTAATTAGTGGGCTTCATTATAAAGCATATGAGGACAGACTTAAGGATCTTAATATGTACACCTTAGAGGAAAGGCGGGATAGAGGTGATATGATTGAGATGTTTAAATACCTCTGTGGCATAAATGTTCAGGGAGAGAGCCTCTTTCAATTGAAAGCAAGTTCTGCTACGAGGGGACATGGGATGAGGGTGAGGGGGAGATAGATTCAGGAGTGATATGCGGAAATATTTCTTTACAGAAAGAGTAGTGGATCCCTGGAATAGTCTCCCAGTGGAGGTGGTAGAGATGAGGACAGTAACTGAATTCAAAAAAGCATGGGACCAACACAGAGGATCTCTAAAGGTAAAAAGTGGACTGTTGTAGTTGTTGTTATGGAAGGACAGACTAGATAGGCCATGTGGTCTTTTTCTGTCATCATGTTTCTATGTTTCTAAATAAAAAATTTGATCAACCAAAGGACACACTTATAACCAAACACAAATCCCGGATACATACAAAGACTATTATGGCTCCCTTAGTTTCACATAGTCTTCAGGCCAATCATACTTTTGCTGATTACACTTGGTGTATTTTGGATCATGTCCCTGAGAATCCCCGGGGAGGCGAACGTGAGCAGGAATTACAGCTTTTGGAACAGTGATGGATTTTCCTCTTGGACACTGTGACTCCAGGAGGGTTAAATCTGGAACTGGATTGGTGGAGCATTTTACCTACGTGATGCTATTGAGATTCACTTGATTGGATGGGTATAAATTGATCATCTGGTTACGCTGACGTCAGACGCCATCGTCTGTTGAGGACATTTCAAATTGGCAACGGGAAGTTTTCCAACTACTATGAAGGAATATTGATTAAAACTTTAGACTTGAGCAGCATATTGCATGCCACCTGAAGCAGGATCGTGGGATTCGAAACACGGTGCTGTGTCATTGGTCGACGAGGGAGAAGATCCCAGATTTAATTCAATTAAACTGTTGCAAAATCGCTGTAGGGACCCAACTGCCAGCTAAGTCTAACTAATTTTTTTTCTCAATTGTTTTGAAACTCAGCATTGTGGCTTTATGGGTCTATGTCCATAGTTCATCCTCTTTTTAGAGAGTGTTTCTGGAATTTATAAGATTAAAGGGAGAAGTCAGTTTCATTCGACGGGGTTTCTCTGTCCCCTGACCTGACAGACGTTCCTACAAAAAACTAGTGTTTGGTTATGATATAAGTGTGTCCTTTGGTTGATCAGATTTTTTATTTTGTTAGGCTCTCAAGCAGCATTGTGTGAAGGCTTACGCTGAATCCAGCAGCTTCTGAACAAGCCAGAAGCTGCAAGGTTGGAATCATGGACTGCCTATATGGTTAGTGTCCTCTACGACTTGATCAGAATCTCTTCCATGTCCATGGTGACAGTGGTGGTAGATAGATGGTAGCTGTTACTCCATGATTGGTTGGAAGATGCTACCTCTGAGCTTCAGCTGATCGAACTCTCCTTTAAGGGTCAGCTACTCTTCAGGGGGATGGGCCTGGAAAAGTTGATTTAAGACCTTGGGGAGACTTGGTCCACAGAAACTCCTAGAAGACAGGCCTAGAGGTGCAAGGGATGCCTCTTGTAGGGCCATGCATGGAGCCTAGAGATGCCCTCAGACTGCTAGGAGTCTGGGTACGGTGTTTCATCCTGTGGGTCTCCGGTCAGGAATGAGCAGCCCCTTTGAGATACTACTGCGGCTCCATCTGGAAGCCAGTAACCTCCTCAATGAATTCTCGTGGATCTTTTCTGAGATGTAGCTGGTTGGGGACAGCTCAGACTGGTTCTTCAAGCAAACCCATACCATATAAGATCAGTGGATCCTCTGGGCCTTCAGTCAGGGTAACATACTGGAGTTTGCAGAACCTCTATGCGACGACTTTGCAGAATCTCCTTGCAGCTCACTTTTCATATGGGTGATGATCGAGGAAAATACACAGCACCTCCTGCCAGAACAGGGTTGCCAAAACAGGAGGTTCCTTCTGGCCTTTCCTGGACCTGAAGGTAGTCTGTGCCCAAGCTCTGGGTTCCCCTTGTCTGCATAGAGCCCATTAGATCAGTCATTGCATTGGTCTAGCAAGAGGACTTCCTCACCTCCCTAATCTTTGCTGAGAGGTTACTGTAGGAAGCATATTAGTAGAGGGAAACTGATGGGACATGCAGCAAGCTTTCTATTTATTAATATTTAGCTTATTCCTTTCCAGTAGTAGTTCAAGGTGTGTTACAATCAGGTGCCATTGGCATTTCCCTGTCCCTGGAGGGCTTACAATCTAAATTTGTACCTAAGGCAGTGGAGGGTTAAGTGACTCACCCAAAGCCACAAGCAGTATCAGTGGGATTTGAACTCTGGTCTTTCTGATTCCAGGCTGCAACCCTAACCACTAGACGACTACTCCACAATTTCATATTCCCATCCGGGAGCATTGTTGGCAGTTTTTCTGCTTCTGTATTCTAGGTCACCATTTCACATTCTGGGCTCTTCCATTTGGCTTGGCTATAGCTGCTTGCTCCTTCTCGAGACTATGGTCATGGTAGTGGCATTCCTGCATAAATAGAGTGTCTGGTTTCTCCCATTCCTGGACTGATGGCTGATTTGATTGGACTCCCTGGAGAAGTCTGAGCACCTCGCAGCCCCATTGATGCACTTGTTGGAAAAGTTGGGGTTGGTGATCAACTATCCCAAGAGTAGCACGATTCCATCCCAGAGCTTGGAGTACCTCTGTGCTGCACTCTTTTGAGTTAAGATTTCTTTATGACAAAGAGGGTCCCTCAAGTGTCTGAGCCAGCTCAGGATTTCTAGTGCACAATTGGCTCCATGGGCTGGGACTACTTCAAACTCCTCTGGTCCATGGCATTTATTCTGGAGATGATTTCTTGGGCCAGGACACTCATGTCCTCTTCAGTCTCTTGCTAGACCTCTGGTCTCCCTGGTCTCTCAGTATTTTGACCAGGCCCTTCCTATCCTCCCCTTCACCCTTGAGATAAAAGAACACTTGTCATGGTGGTTGCAGTCCTACCCTCTGTTGACCAGGCTGCCCCTGGAAGTGCCTGATTCAGTGATGATCACTTTGCATACCAGCTTAGAGGTCTGAGATGCTGCTCACTGCCTAAGCTAATTTGTCGAGGGACTTTGATCCCCTTAGGAGGTCTCCAGAATGATCCCGGTTGGAGGCCAGAGCAACTCACCTGGCTGTAGAGCTTCTGGCCTCTGGTAGTGGGCAAGCAGCCTGAGTGTTCTCGGACAAAGCCGTAGTGAGGTGGCATATGTCAACAAGCAAAGCATAGCTTGCGCTGCCAACATCGCTCTCCAAGTGGCAGAGCTGTGTCATTGGGCTGAGGAGCATCCGGTTGCCTTGTCTGCAGTGACATTGCAGGCTTTGCCAATGTGCAGACTGACTTCTGGTTTGGAACACTGTGGATTCTTGTGAATGGGAGCTCAGCTCTCACTTGTTCTGTCTCATAGTACAGAGTGAACAATGGCCACTCATGAGAGTGCCTAAGTGGAGGGATCCATTGGCAGCAGGCTTGAATGCCCTCCTTCAGGATTAGTACCGGGAGGGGGGATTCTGTTTGGCTTCCCATCGTAGTCCTTGGTGGTCTGTCATTTGTGTGGTTTTCGGACTCTTCCAGGCTTGGTGATCTGAACTTGATTCATAGGTCCTGGTACACAGTTCTCAGAAACTGGTTAGTGCTGTCCCCCCCCCCCCTTTATTGCATTGAGAGAAGGGTCACTTGCAGCAGTGCCCCTAGAGATGGGGGATCCCATTCCATCTTCTTATGGCATGGCCCTTGAAGGTGTAGGTTGCCCAAGAAGGGTTACTCTGGAGCAATAATGGAAACCCTGTTTAAGACCTGGAGGGGCTCTACATTCCTAGTTTATTTGGAAGTCTAGAGATAGTGTTTCTCATGGACCCTGGAGGCCAGGAAAGGGGACATGGTCACTGTTTTGTCCACTTACAAACTGTCTGGACCGAGGGTTGGTCCTGAACAATCTCAAAGTTCAGGTGGTGGCCCTGGTGTGCTTCCAGAGACCCATTCAAGGGATGTCCTTGATAGTGCACCCCAACTTCTACACTTTCTCAAGGGAAATAATTAGATCTATCCACCAGTGCGACTGGTTGTTCCTGAGGTGAGTCTGTCTGGTATTGGGTCAAATCCACCAGGTGGGTGTCTGAGCCTTTTTGGTCATTGGCTTCTGTCTACTTGCATATGGTGCTGCCCTTTCTTCCTAAGGTTCTGTCTTTCTTCTTAACCAGACTTTCATCCTGCCCTCTTCCTCAAAGGAGGTTCTTGAGACAGACCCTTTTGTGCTTCTGCTAGACATCTGAAGGGCATTATTCAGATATCTGTTGATTATTAATCCCTTCTGCTGGCCAAATATTCTCTTCAGTGGTCTGAGAAATAGACAGGCAGTGGCCATGTCCTCAATGGCCTGCTGGCATAAGGAGGCTATTGGTTCAGCATGATGACTGGAAAGTGTGTGGCTGAGGTAGTGAGAGCTCACTCCATTAGGACACAGACCTCCCGGGTGAAGTCTGCCTTAGTGACTCCAGAGGATTTATTTATTTAACCAGTTTTCTATACCACCTTATCCTTCAAAGTGGTTTACATTATGTAATCACTGCAAACAGGTACTTGGCACATTCCCTTGTCCCCAAAGGGCTCACAATCTATGTGTACCTGAGGCAATGGAGGGTTAAGTGGCTTGCCCAAGGCCACAAGGAGTGCCTTTAGGACTAGATATTGGCCAGGTGGCTACCTGATCTTTGCTGAGCACCTTTGTTAAGCACTATTGGTTGCATGTGGAAGTTAGAGTAACTGGCACCTTTGGTGGGGTAGTTCTGTCTAGAGTGTTGTCTTTTTCTCCTACCGTGGGCCCTGACTGCTTAGGTACATCCCACACGTCTGGACTGGTCTGGCAGAATGATGAAAAAAGAGAAATTTTACGTATCTGATAATTTTCTTTCCTTGAATACTGCTAGATCAGTCCAGGACCCGCTTGCAAGACTCATTCTACAGGTCTGAGAGTCCATCTGCTGTTGAGTACATAGGTTTGTGCCAATTTCAGTCCCTCCTGCTGCCTCAGTCTCACTCCTTTCCCTCCTTTGAAGTCCACGCCATCCACCTTTTTATGCTGCTACCTTTCCTGTTAGCTATTATTTATAGACCTCCTGACAAGTCCACCTCTACCTTTCTCACTGACTTTGATTCGTGGTTTTCCTTCTTTTTGGATTCATCTTCCTCCTCCCTTATTCTCGGGACTTTAACAATCATGTTGATAACCCCTCTGACCCTTATTCTTTAAAGCTCCTTTCCCCTCCTTCCTCATTCGACCTCCAGTTTTGCTATACTGCCCCCACTCAACAGCACAGCCACTGCCTCGGCCTTGAATTCTTCTCTAATTGCTTACCCTCAAACCTCTGTACCTCAGTTCTTCTCTTATCTGACCATCACCTGCTAAGCTTCACTCTTCTTCACTCACCACCTCAACCTCACCCTGTCTCCTCCAACCTCTTTAGAAATCTTCATGCTGTTGACCCTTTGGCTCTCTCCTCGACTGTCTCATCACCTCTTTCCTCCACTATGTCATCTGAGTCTGGTGATGAGGCAGTAGCTTCCTATAATGCCACACTCTTATCTGCACTGAATGCTCTTGCTCTGCCCATGCCACGTCCTGTAAGGCGTACTATACCCCTACCCTGGCTGTCTTCGACTATCCGCTAGCTACATTCCTGTGCCCATTCAAGTGAGCACACTTGGCTCAAATCCCACACCCTTGAGGACTTTCTACGCTTGAAATTCATGCTTGTCTCTTTCCAATCAGCCATAGCATTCACCAAACAAGACTATTAAGTCCACCTGACTAACTCTCTTGCCTCCACTCTTTTTCTCTCTTTATATCCAGTCCCTTGGTGCACTCATCTCTTCCCATGGCTTTCAATACCATCTTTCCGCTGATGACTCCCTGATCTACTTCTCTATACCTGAAATCTCTCCGGCAATTCAGGCCAGAATCTCTGCCTGCCTTTCTGACATTGCTGCTTAGCTGTCTCACTGCTGCTTGAAATTTAACATAGCCAAAACTGAGCTGCTTATTTTCCCCCCTAACCCTCCTCTCCCCTTTCTCCTTTCAGTCTCGCTACTCCTCCCTGTCTCCTCAGCTCGCAATCCTGGGGTCATCTGATTCCTCTCCCCCACACACATCCAACTGATAGCTAAAACCTGCTGTTTCTTTCTCTATAACATCAGCAAAATTCGCCCATTCCTTTCTGAACACACTACTAAGACACTTACCCACTGTTTAGTCACCTCCCGTCCAGACTATAATAACCTACTCCTTGCTGGTCTTCCTCTGAATCATCTGTCTTCCCTTCAATCTGTTCAGCACTCTGCTGTGCGGCTAATCTTCCATCAGCCTCGTCATGCTCATATAACCCCTCTTCTCGTCACTTCATTGGCTCCCTATCTGTTTCTGCATCCAGTTCAAACTTCTCCTGCTGACCTATAAGCAAATTCACTCCGCAGCTCCTCTCTACCTTTCCTCTCTTATCTCTCCCTACACCCCTGCTCAGGAACTCTGCTCTTCTGGCAAATTGCTTCTACCTGTGCCCTTCTCTTCTATTGCTAACTCCAGACTTCGCTCCTTTCACCTTGCTGCTCATTATGCCTGGAACAAACTACCTGAGTCTGTACGTCAGGTGCCTTCTCTGACCCTTTTCAAATCCAGGCTGAAAACTCACCTCTTCCCTGCCGCTTTTGGATCTTGACTCACTTGATCTCCTTTGCGTTTCCTTACCATTCCCCCTAAATGTATCCCATGCAGGGCCGACCCAAGGGTTTCTGCTGCCCTAGGCTGAAATCCCAGCCTTGCTGCTCCCACTGCAGCCACCACCCCCCCCCCCCAGGTGCCAACACCCCTACCCCCCTAGCTGCTGCCAATTCAGTCTTGGGAGGCGGAGGCGGGCAGCAGCAATATTTCCAAAAGCGGCATTTTTTTGCTTCTGCTTTTGGAAATACTGCCGCTGCTTGCCTCCCCCCCCCCCCCCATAGAGAATCGGCAGCAACTGGAGGGGACAGCACAGCTGCCCATGTGTGCCGCTGCCACCACCTGCCAGGGCCGGCTCCCCTAGGTGGCCGCTTAGCTCGCCTAGAGGATGGGCCGGCCCTGATACGATGTCTACAGCTACTGTGTTGTCTGTCTTGACTAGATTGTAAGTGCTGATGAGCAGGGACCATCATTTACATGTCTTTGCAGTGCTGCGGTACGTCTTGTAGCATTATACAAATGTTCAGTAGTAGTAGTAGTGTCTGACACAGTTTATTGTTCAGGATAATGTTTCAAAAAATGGGTTATGAACGCTAATGGTTTCTGCGTTTTTCAGTCTTACTGCTTGGGAAGTGTCATACTGGCTTTTCTCTGTGCTGCACCAACAGATAATACCTACTGATGACATTAATGAAAGGTGCGCAAGTCTGCTTCCACCTGTTGGCAAGGGAGCATAACCCACATACCAGGACTGATCTAGCAGGATTCAAGGAAAGAAAATGATCAAATATGTAAAATTTCTCCTTCGTGTGGCCACTATCTTGGTATATTGCCATTGATACCATTATGGAGCCAGATTTTGTGACAATCAAAATGAAAAGCGGGACTTTAAATTATTTTCTTTTGACATGTGAATTTATATTTTGTCTTCAGTGCTGTTCCTCTTGACTAATCTCTCAAGATATAACATTTATTTTTTTTCTTGGAAAAAAAAAAGGTAAAAGTTTTTTTCATTTGTGTGGTGTGCGTGTTTATGTATAGTTACATACAGTTGTGGTCAACATTATTGGCACCTTTGCAGTTCAACCCTTTAATGTCCTATATCTCTTGAAGGAAAGTGGCCAGTGAAATGGGTTTGGACTATATATGCACACATTTGACACCTAAAAAAATCAAATAAAACAAGACCATTTATAAAAGGAAATTGTATTAAAACTGAGACATTGCCAGGACGTGATTATTGCACAGTAGGGACTCACTCCAAAAAAATATAAAAAGAGCTCTGAAAATCCCACCACCAGGATCAATTAACTCTAGGAGAAAAGGATCTCAGAACCATTTGAGCCTATCCACCATGGGCAGTATAGAATCAGCCCTGGACCAATGCTCAGAATATCACTGATCCTGAAAAACTCCTCTTTCCTTATCGCCCTCCAGTCCAGTCCTGTTACCTGTGGGGTAATCACGCCCCACCAGTAGCTTGGAGACTGAGCATGTCATCTTTTATGATCTCACCCTAGATAGATAGCTGGCAACTCCCACCAGCCTCCAGTATCTCAGTCTCCAAGCAGGTTGAGAGGCATGATTCTATACCTGGGACTCACTGAAGGGACAATTAGGAAAGTTTTTATCTCCAGGAACAAGCAGGAATGCAGTCTTCATATATGGATAACATTGGTACCTATGGAGCCCACGTGGGAACACTCCCCAGCGTCCAATAGGAAAGCCTTTGGAAGCAGTCCACTGCACCTGCACATCTGCCTTCCCAACTCCTCTCCTCAGTTCTTCGTTTTCCGTGGAGTGAGCAGGTTGTTCATTCTTGTCACCACTGAAAAGCTTTTCTTTTTTGGTTTACTACTGTGCTCTGCCTTTCCATCGGCACCAGATCCGTCAGTCAGACATTGGCCCCGCTATCTTTTCAGTTTAACTTCAAATTTTTTCTTTCTTTTCTTTTTCTTTGGTATTTACTGCCAACTAGGCTTTCAGCCTACATTTTACTCTTCATTCTCGAGAACCTCAAACATGGAAAAACCCATCAGTGATTTTAAAAAATGTACCAAATGTTCCAGTACAATATTAGTCGCTGATAAACATGACTGGTGTTTAAAATGCTTGGGCCCTGACCATTTGCCAAAGTCTTGTCCTTTGTGCCAACAAATGACAGAGAGGCTTACAGAATAGAGCCAAACAATATGGTTCGCTATTTGCCCCGGACTCTATTTCAGTGGCTTCATATCATCGAGAACATCGGCCTCCTCGCATGGGTCTAAGGTCTCGTCAAAGTCATAGAAACATAGAAACAATGCGGCAGGAAAAGATCACATGGCCTATCTAGTCTGCCCTTCCATATCACCCAGTACAAGAGTCCCGTTTATTTCCTTTAGAGAGCCTCTGTGTTTGTCCCATGCTCTTTTTTACATTTAGATACTGTCCTCATCTCTACCACCTCCACTGGGAGACTATTCCACGCATCTACCACTCTTTCTCTAAAGAAATATTTCCGTTTATTACTCCTGAGTCTATCCCCTTTCACCCTCATCTTATGTCCCCTTGTAGCAGAGCTTGCTTTCAATTGAAAGAGGCTCTCTCCTCCTGTGCATTTATGCCACGGAGGTATTTGAACGTCCCAATCATATCATCTCTGTCCCGCCTTTCCTCTAAAGTACAGTCAAACCTCGGTTTTCATGATTAATCTGTTCGAAAAAGTCTGACTAAAACCGAAACGTATGAAAACTGAAGCAATATTTCCCATAAGAAATAATGTAAATCCAATTAATCCGTTCCAGACACCCAAAAATATTCACAAAAAATACATTTTATAGAAAATAACTATATTTTTACATACAGAAAACAATGAGAAATAAATATAAATGACTAATGAAATGGATAAATGAACATTTAACATCACTGAAAGCAAGCTAAGTACAGTACTGTACAGTACAGTATGTTAACATCTGGCCTTAGCCACCCCTGACAAGCTGCTGTGCCCAGCTCTCTTCGGAATCACATTGAATTCAGTCCATTAAAATACCTTTACATTATCTGCTCAATGCTTCAGAATGGCAGAAAATCTTAATGATATAGCTTCAGACGTACCCTGCAAGAGAAAGAACTGCCTCCCACATTCATGCAACATCTCCTGCTTACGTTGACAGCTTTTCTTCCCTGCTACCGGGACAAAATCTCAGTCAAAAGACGTTGAAAACCGAAGCAATGCATGAAAACCGGGACAAAATCTCAGTCAGAAAAGACGTTGAAAACCGAAGCGTATGAAAACCGGGGCAAATGAAAACCGAGGTTTGACTGTACTGTATTTTCGCGCATATACCGCGCGTGTTATACACTTTTTTACTTACCGCGCAACCCTCCTGCACGGTATTTTCGAGGGCGCACTATACCAAAACTTTATTGCAAGTAGCTGATCCCAAAAAAGAGGCACCACAAGAATATCTTGGTACAAAAATATATTTAATTACTTTTCATCATCCGATTCCATAAAACCTTCGAAATCACTCCCCTCATCAACATCATCATTGAAATAATTTAAAACCGTCTGAAGACGCTCTTCCGTAACATATGCACTTTCATCGTCACTGCTTTCGACGTTTTCATCGTCATCTTCGTCATCACTGCGCACCCCATCCTCGTTCTTATAAACAATCCCTGCTTTTCGGAATCCATTTCTGATGGTTTCAGGGGATATTTTGTCCCAAGCAGAACACAACCAATTGCAGATTTCCATTAATGTAGCCCTCTTTAATCGTCCCAATGGAGTGAATTCATGGATTCCATGCTGCATCCAATTATCCCACTCTCGTCTGATGAACGTTTTGAAGGGGTGATTAACAGCTATATCTAGCAGCTGCAGTTTGCAAGTAAGACCACCCGGTATCACTGCGATATGGGCACCTGCCGAATTAATATAATTTTGCACATTTGTTTCTTTATGGGCAGCCATGGAATCGAAGATCAACAAAGACCTTTTAGAAAAGAAACCTCCAGGCCTGGCCCGATAACATTTATCAATCCATATTTTCATGACCTCAGAGTCCATCCACCCCTTTTTGTTACAGTGGACAACAATAGCTTGTGGAAATTTTTCGCGGGGCATGGTTACTCGCTTGAAAATAACCATCGGCTTCAATTTATGCCCATTAGCTGTGCAACCCAGGACTACAGTGAAGCAAGCCCTCTCGTGTCCAGTTGTTGTTATTGCGACAGTTTTTGAACTCGAAGCAGCTACAGTCCTGGTTGGTGGAATGTCAAAAGACACAGGAACCTCATCCATGTTAATAACATCCGTTGCCGAAATGCCGAACTCAGAAATTTCTTTGCTGACAAATGTGCTGAAATCCGCCATCTTTTGTTCCCAGTCATCCGGAATCCTCTGGCCTACAGTTGTTCTTATTCGCACGGAAAGACCATTCCTCTTCATAAATTTGCAAATCCAGTTGAAACTAGCGTGGAAACTTGAAATTCCTCTTTCATTGGCCAGCAGTTTTGCTTTGAATTTAATTGCGATAGTTGAGACAGCTTGATTTTGCTCCCTTCTAGACAGAATCCACTTGTTTAAGTCACTCTCTAGCTCTGGCCACTTTTCTTTTGGATCTCGACGCGCACGTTTTCGCGGGTTCATCTCCTCTAGCGCCGTTCTCTCCTTTCTCCAGTCGCAAACAGATGACTCCCCAACATCAAATTCTCTTGCTGCTGCTCTGTTACTTGTTTCTTCTGCTCTTGCCACAACTTTCAGCTTGAAGTCCGCAGTATAAGACTTGCGCTTAATTCCTGGCATGATGACTGGATTATAATAGAAGAGTTCTCAAAGTTTTTATACACCTCAGTGCAATCGACACAAGCGCGTTATACGCGCGTGCGCATTATGTGAGAAAATCAATGCGGGACAGGCAGAAAATTGCGTTTTATATGTGGGTGCGTGTTATATGAGGGTGCGCGTTATATGCGCGAAAATACGGTATACATATTAAGCTCCTTAAGTTTGTTCTCATAAGCTTTATAACAAAGTCCATTAACTATTTTAGTAGCCCCCTCTGCACTGACTTTAACCCGTTTATATCCTTTATATCCAGAATTGCATACTACTACAAATGAGATCGCATCAAAGGCACTATCGCCTCCTTTCTTCTGCTGATCATTCCTCTCCCTATGCACCCAAGCATCCTTTTAGCTTTCGCTGTTACCTTTTCTACCTGTTTAGCTACTTTTAAGTTGTCGGACACAATCACACCTAGGTCCCATTCTTCTTTTGTGGACAGAAGTAAGTCACCCCCTATACTGTACTGCTCCTTTGGATTGTTGCAGCCCAAATGCATGACTCTGCATTTTTTAGCATTAAATCTCAGCTGTCAAATTCTAGACCATTCTTCAAGCTTAGCCAGATCCCTCCTCATGTTATCTACAGCTTCCTGGGTGTCTAATCTGTTGCAGATTTTGGTATCATTCGCAAAGAGGTAAACCTTAACCAACAGTCCTTCCACAATATCACTACAAAGATGTTAAAAAGAATCAGACTGGAGATCACGTGATGTGGTGAGACCGAGTGGATGTGATCCGCTCGAGCTCCGGGCTTCCCTCTCCTCTACTAACATAACGAGCCGTGCCTAAGCCTTTGGGCGTCATCAGCATCCCAGGAGGAGAGGTGGGAAACTCACCCAAGTGGCTCCCGCGGTGCACGGGACATGGCAGCGGCGGTAAAAGCAGGCAGAAAGGAGAAGGAGCGGATGGCCGGGCAGCACAAGATGGTGGAGTCGCCCCATGCGCCCTACTCACTAACATCGCCGGCACTGATCGAGGAGATCTCAGCAGCGGTATCTAATGCACTGGCGGCTCAATTTGATACCCTGCAGGATAAGTTGGATGCTTTGCAGAACTCTGTGGATTTGCTGGGCAGCAGGAGGCAGAGGCCCGTATAGGGCTGGCGGAGGAGAGCATGGAGGCCTTGACGCAAGAGGTGAAGCAAATGCAAGCGGCATTGCAGGCACAGGAGGCCAAAGTTGATGACCTTGAGAATCGATCCTGCCACAATAATCTCCGTTTTATGGGACTTCTGAGCAGTATACCAGACAAGGACAAAGAGTTATCTGGAGTCCGTGATATTGTATATGTGGGACGGTGACGAGGATCATGGACGGCTTCACTTGGAAAGAGTGCATAGAGTGGGGCCTCGACAAACAACGGACCACAGACCCCGGGTGGTGTTGGCGAAGTTTTTGCATTTCCCCCAAAAAGAAGCGGTGCTGCGGACAGCTAGGAAAATGGGAACTGTGGTAAAGGATAGTGTGAGAGTGCGAATCGCACAGGACTATTCGGCGGTTTTGAGCCAACATAGGAGGGCCTATGCTCCCCTCTGCCAGATGCTAGTGGAGGCCAAAATTAAATTTACTGTGCAGTATCCCTCTTGACTTCATATTATACATGAGGGTACACGTTGGAGCTTTGCTACAGCATCAGAGGCGGCGAAATATGTGGAGGAATTGACGCAGAAGCAAGCAGCCATTATCGGGGGGCAGGATGGTAGCCCCTGAGGACTGGGGGAGCTCAAGCTGTGATAGCGGTGGAACTTGATGAGGATAATGGAGACTAGAGCAGAGCTTCTGGACAGTTTGGAAGAGCGGGATAGGCTCCACCTTTAAGGGAGACCTCTGTGACAGCCTCATGGACTTAGTACCAGGTATACCTGTGGACAAATGAGGTAGATAGAGAGGAGTGTTCCTTTCTGGACTGCCGGATGCAAAGGGTAGTTGAATTGTTGCTGTATTTGTTCGTTTTCAGGATGTTGAGGTGGACTTTGCTGTCGGGGTAGGTGGGCATGCTAAAGCAGGCATTGTGGGGGAGGGAAATGAATAGATTGATGGAGAGGGGGGAAGGTCTATTATGTTTTCCCAATGTTCTCTGCCTGTATCTTCTCCTCCTTCCTGCTACGGGTAGTTGAAAGGAGAGGCGTGGGTAAACTCCTTTGCAGGCCCAACCTGAGGTTGGGGTGGGGAAGGAAATATGGGGGTAAGGGGGATGATGGTCGTGAGAACCGTAGTGGTGGGGGAGGGGTCCATACACATCTGGTGACCAAAAAGGGGAGGAGAGAGAGAGTTAATTGAGGAAGGGGGGTAGAAACAACTAGGGGAGGTAGATGGAAGGGTGGGGGGTTAGGGGTGGGGGGTGGGGCTACAGAAGGAGGGGGGAGAGTAACAGCCAAAAGGGGAGTGGCACAAGGGGAACAACATGCAAGACTGGCTTAAGGGGGGGGGGGCCCTGCCTGGAGATATCTCCATACCGAACGGTGTAGACTAATTATGTATTTGGTACCCTGAGGATTGTATCTTGGAATGTATGTGGGATTGGGAACCCAATTAAGAGATCCAAATTGTTGCAAGCCCTAGCTAGACAAAAATGCAATATTGCCTTGTTCCAGGAAACCCACCAGACTGCCGAAGAACATCTGAAACTTCAAAGAGAGTGGGTGGGCCAGGGTTGGGGAGCCCCAGCGATAGGGAAAAAGGGTGGAGTGGCCATTCTGATCCATAAACGTGTAAGATTTGTCTTGGAAAGGGACTATTCAGACCCAAGTGGAAGATATGTTATTGCATGGGGTGCTGGAGGGAAAGCCTGTTGTGATAGGCAATATTTATAGTCCCAATGTTTTAGATTGCACTTTATATGCATGATTGGCCTCTCGGATTGAAATACTACCAGATGTCCCCTTGTTACTGGGGGGTGATTTCAATGGGGTCTTTGACATAGAGCTGGATACAACTAGGGTGGGGGGGGGGGGGAGGACAAAACGCTTTCATCTACGACCAGAGTTCTGCAGGGCCTTCATCGGATACTAGGGTTGGTTGACCCATGGCGCCTGCTTCATCCAATGGAGCGAGATTTCACCCACCAATCGCGAGCGCATGGTTCAAGTGCTAGGATTGATAATATTTTGGTATTGAGGGGACTGTTTACTCGTGTGGAAGATGCTCAAATTGGCCCATCAGAGATTTCTGACTATGCCTTGATTTGGGTGGAGTTGGAGTGGGCCCGGGCCGACCCGCATTCCCGTATTTGGCGGTTCCCATTAGATCTGTGTAAGGATGCCGACTTTCATCTTTCCTTAAGCAGCGTTGACAGGAATTTGCATTGAATAATGAGCAGCATAAGACTGACCCGGAATTATATTGGGAAACGGCCAAAGTGGTTCTGCGTGGAGACATTATTGGGTATTCGGCACGGAAAAAGAGGCAGTTAACGGAGCAAATTTTCCGCCTTGAAAAACAAACGATTAGGGACAAAGTATGGGAGGTATCCCTGCGCGGCTAATAGGAAGGCACTACATGAAACTCAAATGGCCCTTAATGAGCTACTTCATAAATGGGCAAAGAAATCTTTTATGTATTACCGGTATCAGTTATACCAGTTTGGAGATAAGCCAGGGAAACTGCTGGCACGCTGCCTTCAGGGTAGTAGGGGAACCAAGACCGTGGCGGTGCTTTGGGATGATCAGGGTAAACTGCAAAGGGGGAAGCGGGAAATAGTTCAGGTTTTTCGCTCCTTTTATCAAAAACTATACCAGAGGGAGGAGGGCTCTGGACCTGGTCTGGAGGAGTATTTATGGGAGTTAAGGCTGCCGCGTCTAGGGGAGGAATAACGGGCCCAACTGGAGCGACCCATAACGCCTGATGAAATACACCAAGCTATCCAAAAAGCTAGTTGTTACAAAGACACCTGATCCGGATGGACTGGGGGCTAAATTTTATAAATTAATAGGAGATTTGACACCTCCCCCACTGGTGGCAGTATATCATAAAAGAGTCGACCAAGGGGTGACTAGATGGGGGGAGAACCACGCAGATATTGTACTAATACCCATACCCGGTAAAGACCATACGCAGGCCGCGTCTTATCGACCAATTTCACTGCTGAATTTTGACTTGAAAGTGATGGCGAAAGTACTAGCGGATCGTTTAGCCCTGATGTTGGGGGAGCTAATACATGAGTCTCAAGTGGGCTTTGTGAAGGGCAGGTATGCGGTGCGTAATATACGGAAAATTTTGGCGTCCCTGTAATGGACTCGGGAGCGGGAGTGGCAGTCTTTGTTGGTCAGCTTTGATGCGGAAAAAGCATTTGACCGAGTGAGCTGGGACTATATGCACACCCTCCTGCCCCGCTACGGGTTGGGGGATTCTTTTTGCAATATGGTCAAACTTCTTTATGCGGGACCCACCGCGAGTGTGTTGTGTAATGGGTTGCTGTCGGATAAATTTCCTTTGGAGAGGTGTACAAGGCAGGGATGCCCACTTTCTCCCCTGTTATTTGTGCGCTCTCTTGACCCCCTGATACGGCGAATAGAGTTATCCAAGGAAGTTCTAGGGATGCGCATTGGCAGGTATGGGTTTAAGATAGCGGCCTTTGCGGATAATATTCTAGTACATTTACTGTCGCCACAGCAATCTTTGCCCAAGCTACTAGAAGAATTCTATGCATTTGGGGATTTCGCCGGATTACGCATCAACATGGATAAGTCCGAGGCCTTAGATGTTTTGGGGAATTTAAGGGGGAGTTGGGGAAGTACTTCCTGCTACGGTGGGCAGGGGAGTCTTTTTCTTATTTAGGAATTCTCTTAACTAGAGAGCCGCGAGAGTTATCCAGGCGAAATTGTGAGAGGATTTCCCTTTGACTTCGGACGCAGTTGCAGGCTTGGCGCCCCCTTCCGTTGTCACTAGGGGGGAGAGTGGCAGCAGTGGGAATAGTGATTATGCCCCGGATTTTGTACTGGATGCAAACACTCCCAGTGTGGCTATTGCAAAGAGACTTGGCTTGCTTGGAAAGGGAGATTCAGGATTTTTTATGGAAAGGGGCGAGAGCACAGATCCCGATGAGTCGTCTGAAAGGAAGTTGGAGTAATGGAGGGATGGGGCTCCCAGATTTAAAGCTATTATTCAAGCACGGCATCTAGGGGACTGGCTAGGAGATACGGAGACCTACACCTCCAGGGCGCTGGAAGAAGCTTTGGTGGGCCTCCGGACCCTACTGGCGGCCTTACATATAGAGGGTCACTTTCTGCCTGGGAGAGTGCTTCACAGTGTTCTGGTGAGTCCGATGAGACGCACATGGATGCACTTGTGTAAGTATTGGGGGGGGGGGGGGTCTCTGGCTGTGTCGAGCTGGTTGCCTTTGCAGGACATTGTTCAGTTTACCCCTGGCTCCACTACGTCAATGTTTCAACAGTGGAAAGAGGCTGGTATTCGGCACCTTGGGCACGTGTTAGATTCCAGTGGATGGTGCAAGTCGTTTGAAACCCTTCGCAGGGAGTATGAGCTGAATAGTTGCCACTACTTTGCATATCATCAGGTATCTCATCATGTGGCTTCCCTCCCAGAGGGGGAATTAAGGACAGAACGGTCGGCGCAAATCTTAGAACTTTTCGCTCTGGGCGCAGAGTCCCTGCCCGCAATTTTGTCGTTAAAAAAAGATTGGAACGTTATACAGTCCTACTGGACTATTTGGGGGAAGAGGCAAGATGGGTGGAGGAGTTAGGCCAGGAGGTGCATCCAGGATCGATCCGTAAAGCCCTGCGTCGGATTGTGGGATTGGTGGAGGGGACTAGGTGGCATGAGGTGCAATTCAAAAGTCTTATTCGGGCCCACTTTTCTCTGAGACAAGCGATGAGGTCTGGCCTGGCATGTGCTGGGGGATGTCCTAGATATTTGTGCCATCTTGCAGACTTGGGGCACATGTGGTGGGGGTGCCAAAAATTCGTCCTTATTGGTCAAGGATTAGTGCATACATGAACAGTTTGCTCCAACAACAGATTAAGTGGACCGGGGCAATGCTAGTGTTGGATCAGATTGGACCACTCCACCTAAAGAGAAGATGGGAACGACTGTTGGTGAGAAAGGCATGTCTGGTGGGGAAGGGCCCGATACTCCATAGATGGAGGGAGCAAGTGCCCCTGACCTTTTGGGAGTGGCGTAATAGCTTCCATCAACTGATGCTGTTTGAGAGGAGAGGGGCTAGGGGCAGTGCTAAATGGTGGGCTTCCTTTTTGTTGATTTGGGAATCCTGTATTCAAAATTTAGGTCTCTATGCCCGCAATGAAGTCCTCCAGGTGGGATAGGCTAGTTTGGATAGTTTGTGGGCTAGGTATGGTAGTGGATCTTACATTATGGAATAATGAAGGGGTATTGTGGAGGTTGTTTCTAGAGGTGGATAGGTTGAGAGAGCTGTAATGGGGTTGGGGGGGAGGAGGGGGAGGGAGGGGAGAGGAGGAGGGTAAGGGGGAGGGAGTTTTCCGGGGGGGGGGGGAGGGGAAAATGTTTGTACCGCATCATGTTAATGGATGGCTTCCGGGGTGGTGGACAAGTCAGCCCCCGCCCAGAGGCGCTTTTGTATGTACCTATATTGTTTGCAAGGTTTACAGATTGTTTGTAGTATGTTTGATGGTTCAATAAAGTTAAAAAAAAAAAAAAAAAAAAGAATCAGACCAAGGACAGATCCCTGCAGCACTCCACTGGTAATCTTCTCCTCAGAGTGAACTCCATTTACCTGTACCCTTTGTCGCCTCCCACTCAACCAATTACTAATCCAATCAGTAACTTTAGGGTCCATCCCAAGGGTGCTTAGTTTGTTTATGAGTCACCTGTGCAGAACAGTGTCAAATGCGTTACTGAAATGCTTTATATAAGAGTAAGTCTAAGACATCAGCATCGGCATCAAAGACCGATACCGATTCAAGAGGAAAGTCTCACCATTGGCATCAGGCCTTGCTGAAGGGTGCTTCCGATGCAGACTGGCCAGCCAAGCAGCCCTGGCGGGAGGATCTGCCCTCCTAAGCACAGGAGGATCTCCATGACGCTCCCAAGGATTTGACTTCTGGAGAGCTGCCAGTTCCGTGTTCTGGGACGGTGGCTCAAAGCCCCATAGGTGACTCCATCTAAACATTGGCTATTTCCCTGGACCATGCTCGCTCTCAAGAGAAGTTTGGCTGCACTCCTGGCATGCTCGGTACTGAAGGTACTGACAGCTCCAACGGTGCAGGTTTGGCACCCTGCCTACAGCCAACTGTATTGGCCCTGATGCCAGCCCTTGAGCCTACATCAGTGGAATTCTTGTGACCGATGCCTCAGTTGGAACCGATTGATACTGGTACCCAACAGGCTGACATAGGCAGGGGCGACCCAAGGGGGGTGCAGGGCCATGTGTGGAGACTCGGTGCGGGGCCTCATTTGCATAAATATTTGCATAATGTTACCATACGCTAACTTTTAGTAAACATGCCTCTTAATGAGTTTATGGATAAAGAAAGACTAAAAGATTTCTATATTACTATAATCCAGTGCCAACCGCCAGGCACATTAGGAACTACTACAAACACTGCCCATTTAGAACCCATAGCAAACCCGCCGTATCGTAACTGCACTACCAGGACTCACAAAGCACCATACTCTACCTATCAAAAGGCAACACTGCAAATATTAAACCAATACATTTCAGAGAATAACAATACATGACCTAGTGGGGAAAGAGAACAAGTGGCAATGTCAAATAGGAATTACATAAACAGAATGCTGCAGCTCAGTTGCACATGCAGAACATAGACCATCACCAAACAAGGAATCACAATTTAGAAACAGGAAGACAATAATTAAACTTGGAACCCCAAAAGCCAAACTTGAAATGTACAACAACACTGTAGAAATAAAACTATAAATTAATTTCCTCTTGTACTAAACAAAGCATAGACGTTAATGATGCACATTTCCCAGAGCTGACATATTCCAGTTAATAAATTCAAAATAAAGAGAGATTTTTCTACCTTTTTGTGCATTTTTTTTTCAGTTGCAATTGCTCCAGCCATTTTCTTCTGGTTTCTTCGTGTCTTCTGCTAACTCTCCATCGTCTGCTGTCCATTTTTTCCTTTCTTCTCTCTTCTAGTTTTTTCCATTCTCTCTCTACATCTGCTTTAACATACTAATCTTTCTCCTTTTGCTCTTTCCTCATTCCTTTTTCATCCACTCAAATTTTACCCCTCCATCCTCAATCCCCACTTGCTCTCCCAATACCCGGCCAATTGTAGATTTTTCTTCCCTCCCATACAAAATATTTTCCTCTCTCCATTTCGCTCTCCCAGCTCTGTCCCATTCTAATCCTTCCCCAGCATCAGCTCCTTTCTAGTTCCAGCCCCACCCAGCATCCGCTCCCTACTAGTCCCCACATCAGCCCATTTCCAGTCCTAGCCCCCCATCAGCCCATTTCCAATCCTGTCCTAGCCCCACCATCAGCCCATTTCCTGCCCTAGCTCCCCCATCCATTTCCAGTCCTATCAGAGTCCCTCCATCAGCTCATTTCCAATCCCAGCCCCCCATCAGCCCATTTCTAGTCCTTTCCTAGCCCCACCATCAGCCCATGTCAAATCCTAGCTTCCCTCCACTCAGCCCATTTCCAATCCAAGCCTCCCATGAGCCTACTTCCAGTTCTAGCCTCTCCATGAGTCCTTTTCAATCCAAGGCCCCACCACAACCCATTTCCAGTCTTAGCACCCCCCAACAGCCCATTTCCAGTCCTAACCGAGCCCCTCCGTCAGCCTATTTCCTATCCTAGCTCCCCCCACTCAGCCATTTCCAGTCCTAGCTCCCTCCCCTCACAGCCCATTTCCATTCCAAGCCCCCCTCCCCATCAGCTATTTGCAGTTCAAGCCCCCCTTCCACTCAGCCCACTTCCAGTCCTATCCCTCCCATCAGCCCATTTACAGTCCTAACCCCCGATCAGCACATTTCCAGTCCTAGCCCACCCCCCCATAATGCAGTTCCAGTCCTAACCCCCCCATCACCCCATAGCCGATTACTAGTCCTAACCTCCCTCCCCCATCAGCCTAGGGAAATTTAAAAAAAAAAAGAACCTGGCTGCTGCCGCCGCCACCGTGGCAGCGGCAGAATCAAGTATCCCGTGGCCATAGGATACTTGATTCCCAACAGGCTGTTTCTCATCAGCGCTGGCAGGCTTAACAGAGCCGCGAGAAAGGGAAACCCCCTTCGCGGCTCTGAAAAGCCCGCACTGAGGGAACTGATTCAGGGAGGGCTCTGCCGGGCAGGTGGGGGGGCCGTGGCCACGGGATGCTTGATTCTGCTGCTGCCTTGGTGGCGGTGGTGGCGGTCTTTTAATGCAGAATGTTGTTTGGGTGGGGCCCTCTGAAACGCGGGGCCCTGTGCAAACAACATTCTTGCTCATTGGATGGGCCGGTCCCGATCTCAGAGCATCAGTATTGGCATCGACCCTCGACACTGATGAAATATCAGGGTTAAAAGCATGACTTCTGATACTTCAACTTCTTGTTGGACTCTGACTCCACTTCATCTAATTCTGTTGGGGACTCTCAAGATTCCCAAGACCTTTCAGACATTCCTTTCGACCTGTCCCCACTTCAAGAGCGGCGCAGGTCCCCATCAGAAGACACGTCTTTCCAAGAATTCATCCAGGACATGGCAGCAGGGCTGCAGATCACTGTGGCCTCGGAGAAGGAACCAGGGGCACAGGAACTCGAGATCCTCCAATACCCTCCTACGCCTAAAGAGGCGGCTAATTTACCAGTGCATTGCATCTTACAAGATCTCATGCTCCGCATGAGGGAGGCTCCTCACGGTTCTGCCCATCAGCAAAAGACTCAATACCGTGACCCGAGTTAGGGTGCCCAGGCTTTCAGAAGCCTCAACTCCCCCACCACTCGGTGGTGGAATCTGCCGTGCGCTGAATAAAGGCTTTAAAAAATCACTCTTCCATGCCTCCGGGTAGAGACTTGAGGACTCTTGATGCCTTTGGGTGTTGATGTTTTCAGGCAAGCATGCATGCTGACCTCAAGGATTACTTCCTACATGCTATACATGGGCATGTTCCTGAAGGATGTCACCAGGGATCTGGAGTCATTTGCCCCATGCTTCCTGATGATAAAAGGAATGCATCCCAAGCACTTATCAGACAAGGTCAAAACACCTGAAAATTTCTTACCAGGTCATCTTTTGATGCTTTTGAATAAACCAGCAGAGCTTCAGAAGTCTGTATTGGGGCTTGAAGGATGGTCTGATTACAGGCATCAGATCTCAAACAGTGGATCCAGGACTGGAGAGAACCTTTTTGGAATGGGTTGGAGAGAAAAAACCGTAGAGATTGAGACAGATGATCTCACCCTAAAACGCCTTTACAGAAAAATGGCTGACCCCTCCAAAAGGAAGGCTCTTCCAAAGAAACCTTTTCTACTCTTAAGAAGAAGAGAAATTATCATTCTTACACACCTGCAGCTGCTTACCAGCCTCAGCAGCAACAGCAGCGCCAGCAGAGCCCTCGCCAACCGAAGAAACTCAAAGCTCCTAAGCCCTAACAAATGCCCTTCAGGTTTTTCAACCCCAACTTTCGGGCCAACAGGTATTGGTCAGAACAGGCAACCAGGTGGCCATGTTCTCACGCTTCTTCTCGAGATCACATTACTCCAATTCTCCAACACCTTCACTGGCTGCCATTAGATTTTTAGATACAATTTAAGATTATTACTTTGGTGCATCATGCTCTCTATTCCCACAGACCCCAATACTTGGCCGATCTATTAAAGTTTCATACACCTTCCCGCAGCCTCCGCTCTATCCACATAAATCGCCTATATCTTCCCTCCCTCTCACAGGCGCATCTCTAATCAACCAGATATTCGGCCTTCTTTTACCTCGGTCCCTCCCTGTGGAACTCTCTGCCCACCGCCCTTCGACTGGAGGAGTCCTACCCTAAGTTCTGCTCCCTACTGAAAACCCACCTCTTTTCCACTGCCTTTAACCTTCCTCCCCTAACTTCTATTTCCTATTCTCTGCTAAATTTAATGTTTAAAGTTTTCTTTTCTCTTTTCTTTCCTAAACAAAGATTGTAACTTCATTTCCTTTTCCTATACATCTTTTTTTTGTATTGTAAACCACCCTGATGTAATGGGGGGGCGGTATATCAAATGTTGGAATAAACATAAACATATGTGAACAAACAGGGGGGGGGGACAGGATCCTTTCCCCTATGTCAAGAAGCACTTCGCCTCTGTTTATTTGCCATTGCACACCGCATTCACCTCAGAGCAGTGTACCTACTGGGTGAACTCAATGTCCTTACAGACAGACTCAGCCGTATCCTTCATTCACATGAGTGGACCCTACATCAGGAGATGGCTGCTTGGATATTCTGAAAATGGTGAACCCCATTCATTGATCTTTTCGCCACTCAACAGAATACACAGCTTCGATTGTTCTGCTCACGGCTTCCGTCCCTGGACTGACAGGCCTCGGGTGCCGCCTTTCTCCATTGGGGACAGAGTCTGCTTTATGCATTTCTACCCATCTCCTTGATACCAAAGACACTCTTCTAGCTACAAGCCGACAAGGGCTCTGTGATCCTCATAGCCCCTTTTTGGCCCTGTCAACTATGGTTTTCTCTGTTTTGTCATCTGGTGCAAACGCAACCCCTCAGACTCTGATGTGCACCTGAACCCCTCTCCCAGGACCAAGGGATGCTTCTCCATCCCAATCTTCATGCCCTTCGCCTCATGGCATGGCTGCTGAAGGCGTAGTATTCGCTAACCTGAAGTCAAGGATATTCTGCTTGCATCATGCAAACAGTCCACCAGGTGATTTTATGCCTTTAAATGGTGAAGGTTTGCCCTCTGGTGCCCCCCAAAGTGCATTGATCTCTTTGCTTGCCCAGTGGAATCCCTTCTTCAATATCTCCTCCACTTGTCTGTGGCAGGCCTTAAGACCAACTCAGAGTACATCTTAGTGCCATTGCGGCCTATGACAAACCACTGGGTGGACAGCCTATCTCCTCAGACCCCTTTGTAGCATGCTTCATGCGAGGTCTCCTGCTGTCTAAGCCACCCCTTAAGCCACCTCTGGTGGCTTGGGACCTCAATGTGGTTCTAACTCAACCTCTAAAGCTGCCCTTTGAGCCTTTAGTGACCGCTTCACAGACGTTTCTCTTGGAAGATAATCTTTCTCATAGCAGTCACATCAGCTCGCCGCATCAGTGAATTGCAGGCTGTCGTGGCAGATCGGCCTTATACCCGGTACCACCTTGATAAGGTTGTCCTCGGTATCTATCCACACTTCCTTCCGAAGGTGATCTCTTCCTTTCATTTGAACCAGTCTGTAATCCTACCGATTTTCTTTCCGAGACCACATGCGTCTTGAGTGGAAGCAGTGCTACACACCTTAGACTGCAAGAGAGCACTAGCTTACTACTTAGAACTAAAGTTCACAGGAAATCCTCTCAATTATTCATTTCCTTTGATCCAAGTCACCTTGATTTTCTAGTGATAAAGCAGACTCTATCCAGATGGATAACAGACTGTATCTCTTTTGCTGATGCACAATCGGGACTTCCCCTGGAGGGTCACATCACTGCTCATAATGTGTGGGCCATAGCAACCTCAGTTGCCAACCTCCGTTCAGTATCCATTGATGAGATCTGTCGCACAGCTACCTTGTCCTCCATTCATACTTTCGCTGCACATTATTGTCTGGACAGGGACTCTCATCGGGACACTGTCTTTGGCCAAACGGTACTGCAGCACCTTTTTGAGTCTTACTCATCTCATACCCTCTGTCCCAGACTTCCACAAGACACCAGACTTCCATTAGAGGTGGTATAGCAGACTGAAATTGAGTCCACTGGACCACATTGTGTGCACACACTTCGGCTCTATGCTTTAACTGTAGGGATCACATTGTTCTACCCCATGTCTGGTAGCTGGGAGCTAGTGAGTCCCATATGTGCAGACTCCATTTTCCTCTGTCTCCCAGCTACAAACTTCACTGCGCCTGCGCATCTGCCTTCCCAACTCCTCTCCTCAGTTGACTGCTCCCAAAGGCTTTCCTATTGGACGGTTGGGAGCATTCTTGCACGAGCTCCATTGGTAGCAACATCACCCATATGTTAAGACTGATTCCTGTTGTTCCCGGCGATCACCTGTAACAGGTGAATAACTACGCTTTTTTGCTGTTAGGTTTTCAAATTTCATTATTCACTTGTTTTAGGGCTGTTGCCTGTAAAGTTGTTAACAAAAAACCAAAAACAAAGTAAAGTACTGGTTCCACCGGCTCTGGATTGGGAGCTGTGTGTGGGGCAGCACCAGTTTGGCAGGCAGGAACCCTCGGCAGCGAAGGGAGGGTTTGCCTGTGTGGGTGTGAGGTCTGCGGCAGCTCCACAGCTTATTCTGGGTGACGTGTCATCAGTGTGCAGGAGACCTGTTATTCTTGCGAGCTGATGCCAAAGCCATGGTAGGAATGCTGAGCGTCGGCTTGTTTCCTCAGTGCAGCAGTTCTGTCGATGGAATTTCTTTCTCAGATTGCTTTGAGCGGGAACAGCATATTAGTGACTTCCCATGAAGAAACTTCAGCATTGTACTGTTTGCTTTACACCGCAAGGCCATTTCCTGCTGTAACATAGTACATAATAACATAGTAAATGACGGCAGATAAAGACCAGCATGGTCCATCCAGTCTGCCCAGCAATACGGCAAGAGTAGGTGCACCTGTCAATCTGTGCAGGCCACCCCTCCCCATGTCTTTGTTTAGGGGTGGACCCACTACTCCATGTAGGACACCCCTATTTGTTGAGAAGTTAGATGGTTCAGTTTATTTTGTTTTTATCCTGTTGCTGTAAAGGGATCCGCTGTGCTTGTCCCATGCTGTTTTGAATTCCGTCACCATATTTGCTCCCACCACTTCCATCAGGAGAGCATTCCAAGCATCCACCACCCTTTCAGTGAAAAAATATTTCCTGACATTGCTTCATGTTATGCCCTCTAGTTTTGCAGCTTCCCTGTCTTTGTAAGAGGTTTGTTTGTTCATCGTTCCTCTTTAAGTATTTAAAGGTCTGAATCATATTTCCCCTATCCCTCCAGTCCTCCAAAGTGTTCATATTTAGGTCTTCAAGTCTCCTCTCATAAGGTTTCTTACACAGGCTTCAAATCATTTTTGTCGCCTTCCTCTGAACAGTTTCCAGTCTTTTTACATCTTTTGCAAGATATGGTCTCCAAAACTGAACACAGTATTCCAAGTGAGGCCTCACCAGCGACCTGAACAGTGGCATAAGTACCTCTTCCTTTCTGCTGGTAATCCCTCTTTGTATGCAACCCAACATCCTCCTGGCTTTTGCCACCGCCTTGTCGCACTGTTTTGCCACCTTGAGATCATCAGAGATAATCACACCAAGGTCTTTCTCCTGAACCATGCACACCAACCTCTCGCCCCCTATTGCGTATATTTCCCTTGGATTTCTGCTTCCCAAGTGCATGACACTGCACTTTTTCGCATTAAATCGTAATTGGCAAGCATTAGACCATTCTTCCAGTTTTTGTAGATCTTTCCATATGTTATCCACTCCCTCGGTGGAGTCCACTCTGTTGCAAATTTTTGTGTCATCTGCAAAAGGACAGACCCTTCCATTTAGTCCTTCAGCAATATCACTCACAAATACATTGAACAGTGCCGGGCCCAGGACCGAACCCTGGGGCACCCTGCTAATCACCTTCCTTTCATCCGAGTGAGCTCCATGTACCATCACCTTCTGTCGTCTGTCAGTCAACCAATTTCTAATCCAGTTTACCATCTTGGTACCCATCCCCAAGCTACTGAGTTTGACAAACCTCCTATGAGGAACAGAATCAAAGGCTTTGATGAAATCCAGGTAGATGACATCCATTGCATGCCCCTGATCTAGTTCCTTGATCACCCAGTCAAAGAACTCAATCAGATTTGTTTGGCAAGACCGTCCTTCAGTAAAACCATGTTGTCTCGGATCTTGCAACCTGTTGGTTTTGAGAAAGTTCACTATTCGCTCTTTCAGGAGTGCCTCCATTACTTTTCCCGCCACCGAGGTAAGGCTCACGGGTCTGTAGTTTGACACTTCTTCCCTGTCACCACTTTTGTGTAGAGGTACGACATCAGCCATACTCCAGTCCTGAGGAACCTCACCTGTTTCCAAGGATCTGTTGAATACATCCTTTAACGGCCCTGCAAGAACCTCTCTGAGCTCTTTCAGTATCCTGGGATGTATCCCATCCGGTCCCATGGTTTTGTCCACTTTCCGTTTAGCAAGTTGTTCCAACACCTCGTCTTCTGTGAATGGTGTGGTATCTACTTCATTCCCATTTTTATATTTGGGAGTCACAGCTGGTCCATCTCCAGGATTTTCTTTAGCAAAAACAGAGCAGAAGTATTTGTTTAGCAATTTCGCTTTTTCTATGTCACTTTCCACAAGACCTTTCCCAGCACATCTGAGTCCTGCAGTTCCAACTCTGATCTTCTTCCTTTCCCGAATATACCTGAAGAAAGTTTTGTCGCCACCCTTAACATCTTTAGCCATCTTTTCCTCTGCCTTTGGTTTTGCTTTCCTTATTTCTCTTTTTGACTCTTTGAGTTTGATCCTGTATTCATTTCTGTGTTCTTCTGTTTGCAAGCTTTTGAATTTTGCGAAAGCTGTGTTTTTTGCCTTTATTTGAGCAGCCACTTCTTTGGAAAACCAAATAGGTTTCCTTCTCCTCTTGTTTTTGTTTACTTTTTTTACATATTTATCTGTTGCCCCTTTTATTGCCACCTTTAGTTTAGCCCATTGCAATCCCACTTCCCTTATCTCCTTCCACCCTGTCATCTCCTCCTTTAGGTACTCAGCCATTTTATTGAAGTCAATGTTTTTGAAGTTTAGGACTTTGAGCTTGCTATGTTTGGCCTGTACCTTAACTTTTATCTCGAACCACACCGTGTGATGGTCGCTGTTGCTCACAGGGGCACTCACGCAGACATTCGACACGCTATCACCGTTGGTGAAAACTAAATCCAGCGTTGAGCTTTCCCTGGTTGGTTCCCTGACCATTTGTCTAAGTGATGCATCTTGGAGAGCATCTACAATTTTTTTTGCTTCTTTCCAGATGTGCAGAAGGAGTAATCCAATCCACATCAGGTAGATTAAAGTCACCCAAAATTATCGCTTCCCCCTTTGTGGCTATCTTGGCAATATCTATAATCAATTCGTTATCTATCTCTTTAATTTAAGTCGGAGGTCTGTAGATTACAACAGTATGGATGACAGTGCCATCTCCTCTTTCCAACGCAATCCAGAGCGCTTCTTCTTTTCTCAATGTCCCCTGCATTTCAGTAGCTTTAATATTGCTTTTGACATACAAGGCTACCCCTCCTCCTTTGCCATTTTCTCTGCCTCTTCTGAATAGATTATAGCCAGCTATGGCTATATCCCAATCATGCGATTCATTAAACCATGTTTCTGTAATGGCCACAATGTCCAAATCCATTTCCACCATTAGGGCTTCCAGGTCCAGAACTTTGTTGGCTAAGCTTCGAGCATTTGTGCTCATTGCTTTCCAGCATTTACCTGGCTTGTGTGTATTTTGCATTGATTTTGTTCTGCCCACATCTTCCCACTTGTTTTTGATGTGTAGTTTAAGAATGTGGCTGTTTCTGATGATGTTCTGCTTTTGCAGGGGGTGGCGTGCAGATCTTGACCTTCCACATCCGTCACCCCCTTTTCCTAGTTTAAATGCATATCCACATACTGCCTGAATTTTTCACTTAAGATTCTTTTCCCTGCTACAGAGAGATGTAGTATAGTCTCTTGTTGGTCCATCTGTTTCCCCAGTCGCCAATAAATCTGAATCCTTCTTGTTTGCACCAGGTCTGGAGCCATGTATTAAAGCTGTTAATGCGATGCAGCCTTTTTGTCCCCTTACCAAGAACAGGCAGAACCTCTGAGAATGCAACAGTGTTAACAATGGGCTTGAGTTTCTCTCCCAGAGATTGGAAGTCTTTTTGGACTGTAGAGGCACAGTTTCTAGCCAGGTCATTTGTGCCCAAGTGGATAACAACATCAAGTTTAGAGTGTTCACTTTTTGCGCTAAGTACTTCAACAACTTGGTTTGTATTCCTGCTGGCTGTCGAGCCTGGTAGGCACATGACTATCTTCTCTCCTTTGAACTGTGTTCCCAAGTTGGTGCCTCTGATGATGGAATCTTCAAGTAGTAGTAGTTTTCTGTTTGGTGAGGTTTTCTTCATATTTGGTGCTTTAGCAGGAGATTGGGCATTGTCTGACTCATTTAAGGGCCCTTCAGTTTCATTGGATTGAGCATCTTCATTAGCCAAGGCAGAGAAGGCATTATGCAGGGATATCACTTGATGTATAGGATGTCTCTGCGTTACAGGTCGCAGTCTTCCAGAACTCACTGTGATCCATTTGTTCCTGGGGTGTTTGATTCTTTGTGGGAGCGGTGGTGGACTCCAGTTTGTATCCTAGAAGAGGTGTGTTTCATTGCAGCCATTTCCTCCCTCAGTAGAGTCACTTCTTTATGCATGGCAGCTAAGTCTTTCCTTAGTAGAGTCAGTTCGTCATGCATGGCAGCTGACCTGAGACACATAGGACAAGCTCTTAGGCTCCAAATGATTTGTCTTGGAATGAAAGTACCGCAGTTATTGCACTGAATACACGACATGTTGGTTAAGCAGTCCCAGAAGAGGAAGAAGAAGAAGAAAGGATGAAGAAGATGTGGACTGTTAACCCAAGTAAGAAAGGGTAGATGGCACGTATGTGACCACTATAAAGGCAGTGTAGCCCCGGGGTGGGTGGGGTGAGGGGTAGGGCGGGCGAGAACCTAAGTGTCTCTGGCGAGTAGGCTGTTCCTGAACTGTGGGCACACACCAATATCTGATGTAAGTCTATACAAGGAAAGCAGTCTAAATGCCCCCAAGCTTAGTCTAAAACCACAGTTAAGAGCTATAATAGTAATCCCCCAAAAATCAACAGAATTTATAGTTTTAAGCCAGCAGAAAAGATAGAAAGGTTTGTTCTTAGCTCAATGGAGGCTTCTCAGCTTTGCATTGGAACTGCTGCCATCTTCTCTACTCATGTTTATTTTTTCTGCTCGGGGGTATCTTTAGACGCGTTTGGATGCATTGGGGGCGCGTTTGGATGCATTTGGGGGCTCCTTTGCATTTTATTGTTTTTTCTTCAGTAAGCGATCAGTTGTGAGTGGAGAAAAAGAAAAAAAAGCAAAGCAAAGCGAACAGGAAAAATAGGAACGAGGTTTGAAGTTCTGACAAGTGGTGTCACTTCTGGGGCCTCAATTTTTCAGACTGGTGTGTCTTGAGGGAGGCCCAGCATATCATCTAAGCCAGCCTGCTTGGCATGTGGGTTGCGCAGCGGTTTGGTCTCTACTGTTGGCTTTGCCACGGCTGCGAGACCGAATCCCAGTCAGTGGAGGTCGAGTTCCTTGAAGAGTGACCTGATAAGAGCCAGGGAGATTCGGGGAGTGTGAAAGTCCTTGCTCAGCCCTCAGTGGATTGCACTTCACCTTCTCCGGATGCAGCGGCTACGTCGGGTGGTGAAGGAGGCAACGTCATGGCCCCTGCATTGAAGAGCCTCAAGAGCAAGGGAAAAAAAGTATCTAGAGCCTCCTCGTCCAAAGGGGCAACTGAGGATCGTCTTCCTGGAAAGTTTGCGCTGGAATTTGTTCTCATGCATAAGGCTTTTTTTTATGTGGCAGCATGGGTTGGAGGGGCCAATGGATGTCCCATAGAGAGCCCAGAAACAGGGTTCCCTGGGGTCCCTCTTGAAGGATAGAGCAAAAGGAGAGCCAGGACCAAACAGACGGCATCTAGAGGATGATTTTTGGGATGAGATGGGGTCACTGCACGAGGAGGAGGCAGAGGACCTGGGGGCCGAGCCAGAGGCTGAATTTGATCTGGAGGAGGGCGAGATTCCCCAAGGGGGAGGATGCATGCATTATACGTGTTTTCCATAGGGAGGAATTGGCGGCCTTAATAGCTCAGTCATCCAAGGCACTTAATGTTAGGATGGAAGCCCCAGTAGAGGAAGAACTCTGGAGGACCCCCTCTTCCAAGCCGTTAGGATGACCAAGAGGGTTTTTCCCCTGCACAGAGTTGTCTAGCAGATGATTCAGGACAGATGGGATATCTTGGAGGCCGCACTAAAAGGTACGAAATGATGACCTGTCTTTATCTGCTTCCGGACCGCAATAGGGAGATTTTGCAGACCTCTAAGGTGGATGCTGTGCTGTGGTCATGAAGAAGATCACAAATTCTGGTAGAGGGCGGTTCAGCACTCAAGGACATTCAGGATAGGATGTCGGAGACTCTCCTCAAACAGGCCTTCGATATTAATGCCCTTGTCTTTGCAGACTTCAGTTTGTAGCACCTTTGTGGCTCGAGTGTGTTTGTGCTGGGTGCAAGGAATCCTGGAAAGTTCAGGGGACTCCCTTCCCCACCCGCCAGAGACAGCTAAGCTGGAGTCGAGAGCCACTTACTTGGCATTGAATGCCTTGTATGACCTGATTAGATGCCTGTCCATGGGTATGGCCTTGGAGGTGGCTGCTCAGTGCTATTTGTGACTACATAATTGGTCAGCGGATGTCTCCTCCAAATCCTGGCTCAGTAAAAGCCCTTTTGGGGGTAAGCTCCTGTTTGGGGAGGATCTGGAGAAGTTAGTGAAAGATCTGGGGGAGTTGAAGGGGGGGGGGGGGAGGACTTCCGGCAGAGAAGCAGAAACCTGTTCGCTCCTCAGCCCCGGTGCGGGGACAACTTAGGGATTTTAGGCACAGTCCAGTTCATGCCTTACCAGAGGGGACATTCTGTGTTTATTAGATAACTGCAAAACCTATCTGACTTATCTGATCATTACGCTCTAAATGCTGTCGATATGGTTAAAGTTGTTTTGCGGGCTAGAAGATTGTGATTAAAGATTCTGATTTTCAAACCCTGATACAAAAGCCCTGCTGATATTTTTGAGGACTTTTGATAACCCCATTGATAGTTTCAACAAGTTTTCTGATATATAATAAAATACAAAAAGGTGAAATTAGACCTTACCTGTTAATTGATGTTCCTTGAGTTCCTGCAGTCCAGTTCCATTACCTGTGGGTAATCACGCCCCACCAGCAGCTTGGAGACTGAACCATGTTCTACTGTTCAAATGCACCTTTTTTGCATAACTGTATATAGTTAATCGTTCCTTGTAATTCTGTTCAAATTGTTCATTGTAAACCGCTTTGACCTGGTGAAAAGCGGTACAAAAATCTTGATAAATAAATAAATGCCATCTTTTATGACATCACTCTAGATAGTTAGCTGGCAACTCCCACCAGCCTACAGAGTATCCTATTAAAACAAAAATGCCACTGATGGAATGAAGCAAGTTCACAGATCAAAAAATGCAAACATCAAGGGTAACTCCCACAATGTCTATCTGATCATTCCACTTATGCAAGGGAGAAAAGGATCTCAGTAATCAGAAACACCAAAATGGCTTGATAAGTTCTGTCCTGTCTTTGTACTGTAGGCAGCAACCTTGGTAAGCCATTTTAATGTTTTTGAGTTACTGAGATCCTTTTCTCCCTTGCATAAGTGGAATGTTCAGATGGATTTTATGGGATTCCACATCCAGTCCCCCTTGATGTTGTCATAGTGGAATGATGTTTTCATTTTTTGATCCAGTATCCTATTGACAAAGCAGACTCACAGGAGCAACAAATAAGAACCATGGTAGGATTCCATTCCCTCCTAGAACACTGAAAATCTCTGCAGACAGAACGCACCTCCGCCACTGAAGGAAAACGCTCATCTGCATCAAATGGAGGGTAAGAAGGTTCAAAGGAGACAAGTCACTCTGGCAACCCCAATTTCCTTGAATGCAAGAGAATATATATATATATATATTTTTAAAGGAACCAATCCCCAGACCAATGCAATAGAGATGACCTCCTTCAGGCACGGGAATGCAATGTGATAGCACCACATCAACATCAAACAGGGAGGGTCTGGGACTGGACTGGAGGAACTCAAGGAACATCAATTAGCAGGTAAGGTCTAATTTCATCTTTTTCTATTTTATTATATATCAGAAAACTTCTTGAAACTATCAATGGGGTAATCTAAAGTCCTCATAAATATCAGCAGTGTTTTTGTCAAAAGTATCAGGGTTTGAAAATCAGAATCTTAATCACATCTTTCTAGCCCACAAAACAACTTTAACTATATCGACAGCATTTAGAGCGCAGTGATCCGATAAGTCAGGTAAGTGTTGCAGTTATCTAATGATCACAGAATGCCCCCTCTGGTAAGGCATGAATCTGCCTTTGGTAAAAGGAGAGCTGGAACAAATTGCAGTTGAAAAGTGGGAGAAACTACCGGTAGACAGCTGTAAGAATTCTGGCTACAAGAAACATTTGGAGGCCGTCATCACTGCCAAGAGTTGTGCAACCAAATATTAGTGAAGGGTGCCATTAATCCAAGTCATGTTTTGTTTTTTTCTCAGAAATTACTACAGGTACGTCTAAGTTGCATAGACATCATTTTTTTTGTTGTTGTATACCTTTGAACATATTGTTAAAATATTATGATGACATACAGTTGAATTACTTCCAATTATTTCTTAAGATAGTGTACGCACAACATACTTAAAATGCAAGGGTGCCAATAATGTTGACCACAACTGTATTTGGCCCAGTCCTCAGCATGGTTCACCCCTTGGGTTTATATCCTTTCATTAAGGCAGGGCCCTCAGTTTGACCTCCCCAGACCCTTTTTATCCTGCGGATAGAGACAAACTCTTAATATAACTTCTTCAAATGAGCCTGGGTGTCCTTAGTGCTCTGAGCCATCAAAGTACTCAAACACAGCAGTCTTGTACTATGACTGAAAAGCATAAGCCCCTTCATTGAAGAAGACCGTGCAATATTTGTAGAATTAGGCTCCACGTTTACTTTGCCTTTTTGTATGTGGAAGATGTCTCAGCCAGATGAATCCAGGAGAGCTGCTTCACCTTGAGGAGGTATGAATAGAGATTGGGACCTTCTGGAATGCCTGCACAGATATCACTAAACAAAAAGATGGTGTGTACACCTACTCTAGTAACCTTACTGGGCAGACTGGATGGGACCATACAGGTCTTTATCTGCCATCATATACTATGTTACTGTATTGCTCAACACTGTTAAGATAAGCATTTCCGATTATGAGTCAATGGAAAAATGCTTGGATTGGCTAGAGAGGAAGCGGAAGAGATTGCTTTGCTAAAATGTCTAGTTTAGAGTTGCTGATCTCAATCAAACTATGCAAATAATAATACCCACAAGTCTTGACTTTTGTGGGATCTAGTAGGGAAAATTCCTATTTTGTTCACAACGCTAACTTTAGCTTGGATTACACTTCATAGAACAATAGAGATATTGGCAAGTCATTTGGGGAGCTATGTACATTTCAACATGTTTCATACAAAGTTAATACGCCAATTTGGAATTATTTGTTCTCTCTTCTGCAGCTTGTATATGAATTTTTCATAAGATTTTTGGAAAGCCAGGAATTCCAACCCAGCATTGCCAAAAAATATATAGATCAAAAATTTGTATTGCAGGTAAGCATTTTTAAAATATTTTTAATTAACAAACTTGTATGTAACCCATGCATTTTTCTTAGCAAAAACGGTGTTGGAACTCATATGCAGGCCTCGTTCATTAATATAGGAGGAATACCATGAGTCGGTTTTAGCAGGCAATGAAATAAAGATGCCAGTACTCTGTAACACCGCGTACCCCTCTTTAAAAAAAAGAAAAAAAAAAGCCCTGGATGTACTTATCATATAATGATTACTTTGATATAAACTAGGAATTGAAAGTGGTCTTCAGCATTTCTTAAAATCCCAGCCATTGCGTTAAATATAATCTAGATATTCAATGCTGGTATCCAGATACTGGCCAGCATCGAATGTCTGGATTTTCCATCAGCACTATTAGGATAGCAATGATATTCAGCTGCTATCTAGATAGGCAGTCCACATACCAATTCAGACAGCTTTCTTATCTGGATAGCAGTGTTGATAATTGCTGCTATCCATGTAAGTGATGGCTCCGCATCAACGCCACCCATGGACTTGCCCCAGCACTATCCAGATAGAGTGACCAAGGCGGTTAGAAGAAATATTCAGTGGCACTATCTAGATAATGTTGCTGTGAATATCCCTCTCTGCAGTTCTTTTGCATATTGACCCTGGAATATTTCTGTGCCATCTAAAGATATGCATAGAGGTATGGAATTGATTAAATATTCTCTCTGGATTTTATTGGATTAAGTGAGAATATCAGTTTACTAAAAAATTGGCATAGTAGGAATATAATGGTGGTCAAGTAAATTGCTCTTGTTGATGAACCATCTGATGTAAAACTAATATTCTAGGAAAGCACAGATTAGAAGTATTCAATATAATTAGCAATCCAAAATAGTAAAACAATCCTTCATAAGAAGCTGAGAAGAATATGCAATTAACATTTTTTCTGTTTAGTGAAAGGATGGTTATTTATGTGCCAGTTTCAAATATTTTTATCTGATTTGCTTTTAATCAGTGTACATTCTGTGCTTTTGCATATTGTTATTCACAAGCAGATTTAAAATGAGGGAGGCAGAAGTAGTATTTTAATATAAGTATTTAGTATTCAAGGCTGCGTAATATATTCAAGTGTATATTGGGAAGTTGTGTGCTTCCATTCATCTAGTGTTTACCCACAAAGCTATAGATTATATAGTGAAGGAAATTTGTTATGCATCTGCTGCTTAGTTTTCCAGATCTTTTATGCCTCAGTAGGTGTTGCACGTCATCTGTGCATAGAATAAAAAATGTCATCTCATGCTGCTTGAGCAAGAAGACTGCGAAGCAAGGATGAGTGGCTCTGCCAGCTCCATTGAGCATGAGATGATCTTATATTATATTATAACGACATCACAAGTAGCACATATAAATTTATTACAAAGCTTGTACGATTTTTAGATTTGTTAGTTCCTTATAAAGAAGAAAAAATCCAAAATCTTACGGGTAAAGAGTAATTTCACTATTTTTGAAGGCTTATGTTACAGCCATGCCTCATGCATGGCTGTAACATAAGCCTCAGGAGTGGAGGAGTGGCCTAGTGGTTGGAGCGGAGGAGTGGCCTAGTGGTTGGGGCAAGGTACTTCAGGCCGGAAGGTCGGGGGTTCAAATCCCACTAGAGGACAGCAACCTTGGGCCGGAAGGACTGGGGTTTCTAGTCCCACAGGTGCTCCTTGAGGTCTTGGGCAAGCCACTTAACCCTCCATAGCCCATGTTCCCTGTAAAATAGTTATCTCCAAGTTATAATGCCCTGTTCAATGTAATTTCAGTTTGTTCAATGTAAACCGCACTGATGCAGAATAGCGCGGTATATAAGAGAATATAAATAAATAAATAAATAAGGCACTCATCAGCTTAGACTCCATTCCTTTCCCTGCAAGTTGAATCCTCCAGCTGTGAAAGTTTAATTCTGATGCAAATAGACAAAAGTCAAATCTACTTATATACATGTATAGTCTGTTTGGTCTTTCTACTTTACTGATTCTCCATTCCTACAGTGAGTGCACATCGGTCTTGGGAGTACAGTGAAGATAACTTTACATTTAAATGTTCTTGTCCCTTTCTGAAATGGTATACCAGTATATTTTGGTACAGCATACTTTCTAATAGTATTTCAGCTTAGCTAACTTTATAAATCAGGTTGCAATGTCTCTCTTAATCATTGCCTATAAGAAAAATAAGTTATAAATGTTTTCTCTTTACAATTTTTTAACATAAATTTATTGCCAGACATTGAGATTTTCAGTGGGTGGATTACTGTGCTTAGAGATTGGCAATTTATTTCTGAAGAGAGCCTACATGCAGTTTGGAATGCATGGATGTGGTTGCTAAGAGACAATAAAGGTCTAGGATACCCGTGAGCTTCTTTAGGTTACTGTTGAATAATTTGCACATCATGTTTCCAGTTTTATTTAGCATACAGTATCATAATAACCATATATGATAATGCAGATCATTTCAGCCCATTATTTAAAATAACCTTTTTAGCTTTATTTTAAAAACTTGACAAGTTGGACACAATAGTTTACATTCCTGATATAGATGCTGATGAGAGAGGAGGCCAGCATTAAAGAAATGATCATGCATTGCCTGAGTTCTTCAGTGTAATAACTAATAAAAATATCAGTATACATTTTTTGATGATGTAACCAAGGAAAGTATGGTAAGAATTTAATAACTTCTAGGTAGGCAAAATTTTGTGTGCACTGGAAAACTAATTCTGTCAATCTGTTTTTTGTTCTCTTAAGCAGTTGATGAAACTCATATTTATTCTTTTTAACTGGGAAATTAGTTAAGCAACATGAATAGCTAAAAAGTCTTCCAGAGAAAATAAACAGAGCTCCAAACTCCATTAGTAGGTGATTCCTTATCGTTCCTCCAGTCTAGTCCTGGACCCATGGGTTGTCACCTCTCACCAGCAGATTGGAGACTGAGCATGTCAGAAACTCTGACCTCCCCATAGAAAGGCAGCTGGCAGCTCTCAACAGCCCTCAGTATATCAGTCTCCAAGCAGCTGGAGAGAGATGATTCTATACTTAGGGACTCACTGAAGGGACAACTAAGGACTGGAATAGGTGTAAAAACCTACCCCAGTGGGTAATAAGAGGGTCAGGATGTGATTAAAGTTGATTTGGAAGTTAAAAAAAAAAAGAGAGAAACAGAATTATAGGAGAAGTCGGGAACACGGAGAGCACAGACAGTTAAAACCTCTTCAAGGAGGCCGATTACAGGGGAAGAGAGTATTCAACGGCTCCTATGAAAGAGAGCTGTAACTTTGAGTAAATGTTTGTTTATTATGTTTTTGTTTATTAAAACGTTCTGTAGAAGACATATTTTTATGTCTTCTACTGACCTAGACCGATGGCTCCTAGAGAGGGAAAAGAGGCATTGAAAGTTTCTTTATCCTTTTTATCCTATCGTTTATATGGATGTTTCTTTGCTGGAGGGAATCTGTAGGTTAGGTTTGGATGTTAGTCAGGGGCTCTTGGTAGTTGACCTGACTTTGTTTTCTTGAGATTTTTTTTCTTTTTTTTGTTATCCCCTTGATGTGGGCTGCTGTACTTCGGATGAGGATTATTTGTAATGATTATTGATGACAATTTTGTTGCTGTTTTCATGTGTTTTCTGATATTGTATTGTCAGATCATAAAATCCTAATAAATATAAATTCAAAAAAAAAAAAAGTTCTTAACTGCCCTTCACACAAGCAGCAAGGCGGTGTAGAATAAACTATGTATTTGTTATTGATGAATAGTTTACTATGTATATTATGATATGATACAGTGACAATGTTATTGGATAAGGAGTATGCCTAATAAAAGAAAATTGACATAAAAACAAAATCAAGGAAAATAGAAAATAACGCCATAAATCATAGGACAAAAACAGGTGCGTTCACACAGAGCAGGAGTAAATGGGATTATAGAGAGGAAAGGAGTTTCAGGGGAGCGAAAGGTTAAAAGCCAGGTTAAAGAAGTGAGTCTTGAGATGAGACTTAGTTAGGATAAGATAGTTCCAACCTGAGAGTAGAGAATTCCACAAAGCAGGAGCAAGTACCTAAAAAACAGAGGAGTGAGTAGATGATAAATGGGCCGGAGGAACGGAGGGGAGGTGCAAACAGCATGTATCTCTCTGAGGGCATAGTGAGGGGCATAAGGAATAAGGAGGTCTGAGTGGTAGTGGGGAAGGCCAGAGTGAAAAACACAGTGAACCAAAATGAGCTTAAATTGAAGTTTGTACTGTACTGGAAGCCAATGGTGGTAAATGAGGAGTGGTGTGACATGATCAAATCTAGAAGCATGGGACGTGATACTGATGACAGTGTTTTGAATTAACTGAATATGATGAAGCTGGCATTGAGGCAAACCTAAGTAGATGACATTACAATAACCAATTTTGGATATGACTAAGGAGAGAAGCAGAGTAGCAATGGAATGAGGTGGGAGAAATGGGTGTACGGCACGTATTTGACAGGGATAGAAAACAGCGACAAAATAAAAAAGAAAGATGAGCCTGAAAGGACAATGCTGGATCCAAGATGACACCAAGATACCAGAGGGGGAGAGCCTGGGAGGGTAGGGATCAGGAAAGGTGTAGGTCTGCCAAAGGTGAACAAAATAGCTTCAAACTTAACGGAGTTTAAATGAAGGAAATTATCAGACAACCAGTTAGCAACAGCAGAGAGACAGATGTTAAATGGGGAAATGTCAGGAACAGTTGGACTAGTGTGGTGAACCAGAATGACATCATCAGTATAGAAATGTGCGGAGATGCTATGCTGCTGAATAAGAAGATATAGGGGGGGACATGAAAACATTGAATGGAAGAGGTGCAAGCACAGAGCCTTGTGGCATATCCCAGGTTAGAGGAGTCGACGAGGAAGAAGTGTTCCCGCAAGAAAAGGAATAGGAATGGTGCATGAGAAAAGAGTTAAACCAGCGAAAGACAGTCCCTCTAATCCCAAGATCATGTAGATGAGAAAGCAAAGTAGAGTGATCGATGAGATTAAAGGCTGCTGATAGGTCGAGAGAAACTCCCACTGTGACATCACCATGATAGTGAGTCTGGTGCAGCTCACTGAGAAAAGACAGAAGAACCGTTTCAATGCTGTGACCCGAGCGAAAACCAGATTGACAAGGGTGCAGAACTAGAGTAGAATCCAGGTGAGAAGAGAGTTGTACAAAAACCAGTTTCTCAAGCAGTTTTGAAAGAAAGAGAAGTGTAGAGATAGGCCAATAATTTGATGGAGATGAAGGGTCAAATAAGGAATTCTTTAACAGTGGGTGAACAACGGCATGTTCCAAGGCTTTCCTAACCAGGGCTCCACAGATCAAACAAACAGTAAGGATTTGAGGGTTTGTTTGTTTGTCTTATTATATTACATTGCTAGCTCTCTGACTGGGAGCTCTTAAAAGGGTTTTTTGTATATTTTTTAAAGCAAGGTTACTTTCTTTTTGCTGCTTTAGGGGTACTTTCCTTGAGCACAGTAGGTTGCTGAACTCCAGTAACCTACTCAGGTTTAGAAACTGATAACACCTAATCAGGAGTTAGTGGGCCTGTAGGGTTTTTTGTATATTTTTTAAAGCAAGGTTACTTTCTTTTTGCTGCTTTAGGGGTACTTTCCTTGAGCACAGTAGGTTGCTGAACTCCAGTAACCTACTCAGGTTTAGAAACTGATAACACCTAATCAGGAGTTAGTGGGCCTGTAGGGTTTTTTGTATATTTTTTAAAGCAAGGTTACTTTCTTTTTGCTGCTTTAGGGGTACTTTCCTTGAGCACAGTAGGTTGCTGAACTCCAGTAACCTACTCAGGTTTAGAAACTGATAACACCTAATCAGGAGTTAGTGGGCCTGTTTCCTGAGTGCAGTTGAAGCCTGCATAAAAGGCTCCAGTGCCCTGCCCTTTTGAGGCTTTCCTAACCAGGGTTCCACAGATCAAACAAACAGTAAGGATTTGAGGGTTTGTTTGTTTGTCTTATTATATTACATTGCTAGCTCTCTGACTGTGAGCTCTTAAAAGGGTTTTTTGTATATTTTTTAAAGCAAGGTTACTTTCTTTTTGCTGCTTTAGGGGAACTTTCCTTGAGCACAGTAGATTGCAGAACTCCAGTAACCTCCTCAGGTTTAGAAACTGATAACACCTAATCAGGAGTTAGTGGGCCTGTTTCCTGAGTGCAGTTGAAGCCTGCATAAAAGGCTCCAGTGCCCTGCCCTTTTGAGGCTTTCCTAACCAGGGCTCCACAGATCAAACAAACAGTAAGGATTTGAGGGTTTGTTTGTTTGTCTTATTATATTACATTGCTAGCTCTCTGACTGTGAGCTCTTAAAAGGGTTTTTTGTATATTTTTTAAAGCAAGGTTACTTTCTTTTTGCTGCTTTAGGGGAACTTTCCTTGAGCACAGTAGATTGCTGAACTCCAGTAACCTCCTCAGGTTTAGAAACTGCTAACACATAATCAGGTGTTAGTTCCCTCCCTACCCACCCCGACTCCCACCCACCCCTAGTGAGCAGTCTTGCTTTATAGGGCACCTCCCCCTTTAACAAATCACAGAAAATTGGACCAGCACATTTTGAATATAATTAAAGAGATTTAACTGCTTTTTCTCTGAAAGGACAGCTGCAAAACCGGCTGGTACTTGGTAGATCTCTCTCTTTTGCTTTAACAGATACCTAAGCTCCACAAACAGAACAATGGCTGGGAAAAATCGTATTGCTAATGCTGTTGCCCCCCTTACAGCTTCTGCCTCGGTCCAGACAGAGGTCCTAATTCCAGTTGAAGGACCGGTTCCATGTGCAGCGTGCCTGCTTGCTGAAGCTCTGAGGAAACAAGTGGAGGAACTCAGAGAGGAGGTGGCGAGGCTGAGGAGCATTCAAGACAGTGTGAAGTACATTGATGAGATGCTTCTTGCAGCAACCAAGCTCTCCAGCACAGGAGAAGATGGGTGCCAACAGAATGTCGATGGTTGGACACAAGTCACCAGGGCCTGCAAAATCACCAATCCAACTTCTCCAACCCTTGAATTGAAGAACCATTATGCAGCCCTGGAAGTGGAGGAGGTGAAAGCATCCCTGGAAAGGGAAGAACCAGAGTTCAAGTACCCCAAAGTTGCAGAATCAGTGACCAGAAGGAAACGAAGGGTAGTGGTGGTTGGAGACTCTCTTCTGAGGGGTACTGAGGCGTCCATCTGCCGACCGGACTTGATGTCCAGAGAGGTATGCTGTCTGCCTGGTGCCAAAATCCAAGATGTTACGGAGAGTTTGCCGAGACTCATCAAGCCCACTGACTATTACCCAATGTTGCTAATCCATGTTGGAACAAATGATACTGCCAGGTATACCTCGGAACGTATCAAAAGTGACTTCATGGCTCTGGGACAGAGGGTGAAGCAGTTAGGTGCACAGGTGGCGTTCTCTTCAATCCTCCCTGTTGAGGGTAAAGGCCAAGGCAGAGAGGCTCGCATCCTGAGATGAATGCATGGCTGCGTGGATGGTGTCATCGAGAGCGTTTTGGTTTCCTAGACCATGGGATGCTGTTCCAAGGGTTGCAGAGCAGAGATGGCATCCATCTGTCCAAGAAAGGTCAACGCATCTTCGGTAGTAGACTGGCTAATCTACTGAAGAGGGCTTTAAACTAGATTAGTTGGGGATGGGTGAAGAAAGCCCCCAGGTAAGTGAAAGCCCCCAGGTAGGTGATACATTAAATACCTTTATGGAAATGGGTAACAGGGGTAACATATGGAAAGCAGTGTGTATTAATGCCCGTAGCATGGGAAATAAGATCCCTGAAGTTGAAGCTTTGGTGGGAGTGGCTGACTTGGATTTAGTGGCAGTTACAGAAACATGGTTTACAGAAAACCATGACTGGGATGTAACTATACCTGGCTATACTTTATTCAGAAAGGACAGGGTAGGAAGAAGGGGAGGAGGAGTGGCACTATATGTAAAAACTACTATTAAAGCTTTGGAATTACAGAGCTTAAAAGGGAGAGAGAGGAGGCATTGTGGGTTAAACTAGAAAGAGGGAAAGAGAAATCTATTTGCATTGGTGTGATATACAGACCTCCCTCACAAGAGGAAGAGGTGGACAGAGAGTTAATTGAAGACATACGCAGCATTGCTAGGAAAGGGGAAGTGCTACTGATAGGAGATTTCAATATGCCAGATGTTGATTGGCACATTCCTGCTGCAGTATCATCTAGAAGTAAGGAGATCCTGGATTCTCTACAGGGAGAACTATTCAGGCAATTGGTAACAGACCCCACACGTGAAGGGGCCATACTGGACTTGGTGCTTACCAATGGTGAAAGTGTTTCTGATGTTGTAGTGGGAGATCATTTGGCATTCAGTGATCACCAGATGGTGTGGTTCAGTATTAGGACTAGGGCTGTTAGAATCCATTCCAAGGTGAGGATCTTAGACTTTAGAAAGACTAACTTTGCGAAGATGGGCCAATAGCTCAGGGAGTCGTTAGTGGGATGGGAACAGCTGGGGGATGTAGAAAAACAGTGGGCAAAACTGAAAGGGGGTATTTTAAGGGCAACCAACCTTTTTGTTAAAATGGTAAATAAGGGCAAAAGGAACAGGAGACCGCTATGGTTTTCGAAGGAAGTAGCAAAAAAAGTGAAGAAAAAGAGGGAGGCCTTCATGAAATACAAGAGATTACAGAGAGAGGATGACAGGCATCTGTATTTGGAAAAACGTAGAGAAGCTAGCAAAGTAGTCAAGAAGGCAAAGATTCAAAAGGAGGAGGAAATAGCCAATGCAATAAAATGGGGGGATAAGACATTTTTCAGATATATTAGTGAGAAGAGGAAGGGCAAAAGTGGTATTGTCAGACTCAAGGGTGCAGGGGGGGAATATGTAGAAGCTGATAAGGATAAAGCGGAATTGCTTAACAAATATTTTTGTTCTGTGTTCACAGATGAAAAACCAGGAGCAGGACCTCAGAAAACACCCACAAATAAGAACAGAAGCGAGGGACTCTTGAACAATTTTCAGAAGACTGTGTTCGTGAGAAACTAGCTCAACTTAAAGTAGACAAAGCGATGGGACCGGATGGGATACACCCTAGAATACTGAGGGAACTTGGGGACGTTCTAGCAACTCCACTGACTGATCTTTTCAATGCCTCGTTGGAGTCGGGAGTGGTGCCAAAGGACTGGAGAGAGGCTCATGTGGTGCCTTTATACAAAAGCGGAAGTAAGGATGTGGTTGAAAACTACAGGCCGGTTAGTTTAACTTCGGTGGTGAGTAAATTATTGGAAACGCTGCTGAAAGAGAAAATAGTGAGGTTTCTGGAGTCCAGCGGATTACAGGATCCGAGGCAGCATGGATTCACCAGAGGCAGGTCTTGTCAGACAAATCTGATTGATTTCTTTGACTGGGTGACCAGGGAGTTGGACCGAGGGAGAGCCCTAGATGTGGTGTATTTAGATTTCAGTAAAGCCTTTGACACTGTTCCTCACAGGCGACTTATAAACAAACTGAGCACCCTAGGGATGGACCCTAAAGTTACTGCTTGGGTTAGAAATTGGTTGGGTGGGAGGCGACAAAGAGTACAAGTAAATGGAGCTCACTCTGAGGAGAAGGATGTTACCAGTGGTGTGCCCCAGGGATCTGTCCTTGATCCGATTCTTTTTAACATCTTTGTTAGTGATATAGCGGAAGGGCTGTCGGGTAAGGTTTGCCTCTTTGCAGATATACCAAAATCTGCAATAGAGTAGACACCCAGAAAGGTGTAGATAACATGAGGAGGGATCTAGCTAAGCTTGAAGAATGGTCTAGAATTTGGCAGCTGGGATTTAATGTTAAAAAATGTAAGGTCATGCATTTGGGCTGCAGCAATCCAAGGGAGCAATACAGTATAGGAGGTGAAGTACTTTTGTCCACTAAAGAAGAGCGGGACCTAGGCGTGGTTGTGTCTGATGATGACCTTAAAGTAGCTAAACAGGTAGAAAAGGCGACGGCAAAAGCTGGAAGGATGCTTGGGTGCATACGGAGAGGAATGGCTAGCAGAAAAAAGGAGGTGATAATGCCTCTGTATAAGTCTTTGGTGCGACCTCATTTGGAGTATGGTGTACAGTTCTGGAGACCGCACCTTCAAAAGGATGTGAACAGGATGGAGTCGGTGCAGAGGGTTGCTACTAAAATGATTAATGGGCTTCATTATAAAGCATATGAGGACAGACTTAAGGATCTTAATATGTACACCTTAGAGGAAAGGCGGGATAGAGGTGTTATGATTGAGATGTTTAAATACCTCCGTGGCATAAATGTTCAGGGAGAGAGCCTCTTTCAATTGAAAGCAAGTTCTGCTACGAGGGGACATGGGATGAGGGTGAGGGGGAGATAGATTCAGGAGTGATATGCGGAAATATTTCTTTACAGAAAGAGTAGTGGATCCATGGAATAGTCTCCCAGTGGAGGTGGTAGAGATGAGGACAGTAACTGAATTCAAAAAAGCATGGGACCAACACAGAGGATCTCTAAAGGTAAAAAGTGGACTGTTGTAGTTGTTGTTATGGAAGGACAGACTAGATAGGCCATGTGGTCTTTTTCTGTCATCATGCTTCTATGTAAAATGGAGAGACACCAGAGGTGAGGCTATTTTTAAATCTCCAGGAACAAGAAGGAATGTAGTCTTCACATATGGGTGACGTCGGTACCAATGTGGCGCGCGCAGGAACGCTGCCCAGCGTCCAATAGGAAACCTTTTGGGAGCACCCCACTGCACCTGCATAGCTGCCTTTCCAGCTCTCCCTCCTTCATTTTCCATGGAGCCGACAAGAAGCAATTCCTGTCACCACAGAAAATTCATCCTTTCTTATTTTTTGTGGTTGTGTCTGCCTTCCCGTCGACGCTGGTACCGACCCCCGTCAGTGCTTTCTTTCTTTCTTCAAAAAAAAAAAAATCTTCTGTGAGGGAAAGAATTATTTCTTTCCTCCAGGCGAATTGACGCCATCTTAGGCTTAGACCTCCCCTTTTGTCACAGACAAAATGGAAAAAACATCCAGTGGTTTTAACAAGTGTTCCAAATGTGGTAGTACTATTTCGGCCACAGACACCCATGACTGGTTTCTAAAATGCTTAGGACCAGATCATCAACCGTCAAAGTGTCCTCTTTGTAGGAAGATGACAAAGAGAGGCCTACAGAATCGAGCTGCAAAGCTGGGCACCCTCTTTGCCTCCTATGCAGTATCTTTAGCATCGACGTCATCGAGAGCTTCATCTTCCTCCCAAGGATCTCAGGTATCGAAACCTAAGTCTTCATCGAAGACTGGCCGGCCCTCCAGGGGTAGATCTCCTTCTAAGCCTCGAGATGCCTCGGACGTTGTCCTGGAGGGGGTCACACCGGCCAAACAACCCCGGCGGGAGGACCTTTCCTCAACGCCTTAGTGGGGTCCCAGGATGCTCCTGAGGCCTCCACCTCTAGAGAGCTCCTAGTGCCATGTTCAGGGATCATGGCCTGCAATTCCAGTACCGATACCAAGCATCGGCAAGCTCCATGGATCAATATACCCTGACCATCGAGTGGAGCTTAGCGGCCTTACTGGCGGCCTCGGTACTAGTAAAACCTTTACAGTCGATTCCGCAGGCATCGGTAACGGCTCTGGTACCAACACAACCTGTATCGACTTTTTTGCTGCTTACCATGCTACTACCCATGCTGGCCCTCGAATATGTTTCCGGTACCGAGGTTCTGGCACCGCAAGCCTCAGCTACCAGTTTTGCAGAGCGGGAACACCCTCCCTGTCAATACTTTGAGTCTTTGGATTCCTATTCATCGGATGATGAATCGGCCGATAGCCAGGACATGAGAACTATCCCAGTCTTCAGTCTTCACAACATCGCATGCCCCTCCAAAGGACATGTCTTTTTAAGGCTTTATTTGCGATGTTGCTCGGGGTCTCTCCATAACAGTGACATCGGAGAAAGAGCCTAGGACCGAAGAACTTTAAATTCTTCAGTAGCCTACAGCCCCGAAGGAGGCTGCTACGCTCCCTGTCCATTGCATACTTCACAACCTTATGCTTCGTTTGTGGGAGATATCCCTTGCCATCTCTCCACATATCTGACTACTCGATACCATGTACCGGGTACCAGAGTGTCCCGGTTTTCAAAAGAAGCAATTACTGCACCATTCTATGGTGGTGGAATCGGTATTGTGTCGAATAAAGATTGCTAAGACACATTCCTCGAACCCTCAAGATAGGAAATCAAAAACCCTTGATGCCTTTGGTCAACGTTGTTTTCAGGCCTCCATGTTATCGGCCAGGATCAGTTCCTACATATGTAGAGAGGTAGCTAAGGATTTGGAGTTAATGGCTCCTCTTCTCACCCAGTGACAAGAGAGCAGATTATCTCACCCTTGTGAAGCATGCTCAGAATGTTTCGAAGTTTAACAGGGCAACCTTTGACTGTTTTGAGTGCATCAGCAGGACTTCATCCATCTGCACTGGTGCACGAAGGATTACTTGGCTTCTAGCATCAGATCTTGAACAATGGGTTCAAGATAAGCTGGGTAATATCCCTTGCACCGATGAAAACCTTTTTGGCAAGGATTGGCAGGACAAGGCTTCTCAGTTAGAATCTGAGAACACCACTCTTAATAGGCTATCTAGATCTACTGCCAACCCAGCTCGGAAAAAAGCAGCAAAGAAAGCTTTTTTCAATAATAAGAACTACTATCCTTCTTAAACCCTTGCTGTACCGTGGCAGCACCGTACTCCTCAGAAGGGGCAGCAGCCATCAAAGCAGCAAAAGAAGGCTTCTGAGTCACAGCCACATCAGCAGACTCAGCCTCCTTGGGGTCTTTGACTCCTTTCTGGAGAACATAGCTGTTCTGCCTCTGGAGATTCCCTATCCCGTCCATATTCCCAGCAGACTCTGTCACTTTGCCCACAGGTGGCATCTTATCACATCAGAGCAGTGGACACTGTCCATAATACAGGAAGGGTGCAAGCTTCATCTATGAAGTCTACCCCCCCCCCCCCCCGGACTTCTCCAAGAGAGTTCCGCTCTCAGCCCCCTCTCACTGCTCTGTTGCTGCAAGAAGTCACCTCCCTTCTCTTATAGGGCTCAATAGAGGAGGTTCCACCACCCCAGCACAGGGAATGGGCTTTTCTTCTCCATACTTCCTCATTCCATAGAAAACAGGAGGGTACAGGCCCATTCTGGACCTCGGAGAACTGAACAAGTACCTACTACCGGGAGAAGTTCAAAATGATCTCCTTAGGGGCCCTTCTCCCCTATCTCCAGAGTCAGGATTGGCTCTGTTCTCTAGATCTAAAGGAGGTATATACTCATATACTGATTCACTCACAGTACAGAAAGTTCCTGTGCTTCATATTCCAAGGGAGACATTATCAATACAGAGTCCTTCCTTGTGGCCTCGCCTCTGCCTCAAGAGTCTTCACAAAATGCATGGCGGTAGTAGCCGCATTCCTTAGGGATATTTGTCTTCCCTTACTTAGATGACTGGCTCATTCAAGCAAACACCTCTCTAGAGGCCAGCCTTTCCCTCTCGCGTTCCATGCAGGTGCTGCAACACTTGGGATTTGTAATAAATTTTCCAAAGTTCCAACTCATTCCCTCTCATACTAGAGTTTATAGGGGCTCTCCTAGACACTAAGCCCCAACTCCACTGCACTCGACTCAATCAATTTGCTTCTCAGGCATGCCTCACAAACTTTCTCACTGCTCGAAAAGTGCTACAACGTTTGGGTCATATGGCATCAGCGGTGCATGTTGTTCCATACGCTCATCTACATATGCGCTCAGCTCAGTGGGCACTGGTTTCCCAGTGATCTCAGGTATTGGGTCGTCTGGGAGACAAACTAATGGTCTCTACTCACCTAATCTTGTCTCTCCAGTGGTGGCAATACCCAGAAAACCTCCTGGTAGGGCCATCTTTTCAAAAGTTAGCACATCAATGTACACTGACGACGGATGCATCCAAATTGGGCTGGGGAGGTTATCTGGACAATCTTTCCACTCAGGGGCTCTGGTCTCATCAGGAGTCACAACTCCACATAAATCTGCTGGAACTCAGAGCCATACACAATGCTCTCAAAGTGTTCAGGACCATCTTTGATTCTGCACAGTTCTAGTCCAGACGGACCGTCTAGTAGCCATGTTCTACTTGAACAAGCAGGTCAGAACAGGCTCTTGGACCCTCTGCAGCGAGACCCTGCACTTGTGGTCTTTTGCCATACAGCATCGCATTCACCTGCATGCGGTGTATCTTCCGGGCAAACACTATGTCTTGGCGGACAAACTGAGTCAAGTCCTTCTATCCCACGAGTGGTCTCTCCATGCAGACAGTCTCTCACATTTTTCACATCTGGGGAACCCCATAGATAGACCTGTTCGCAAGTCCTCAGAATGCCAAGCTTCCTTGCACCTGCTCCAGGACTCCTGCACTGGACAGCCAGCAGGTGGATGCTATTCACCTCCACTGGGGTCAAGGCTTCCTATATGCCTTCCTTCCCATTCCCCTCATTCCCAAGTCTTTTCAAACTCCAGAGAGACAGAGGCTACATGATACTCATAGCCCCACGCTGGCCACGACAACTGTGGTATCCTACGTCTGTCTCAGGCTCAACACATAGATCTGGGGTCTGCTCCAGATCTCCTCTCTCAGGAGGAGGGGACATTTCTCCATCCCAATCCGCAGTCCCTCCATCTCACCGCATAGCTGCTGAGGGCTTAGCCTTCCAGGACGTTAATCTTTCCCAGGTTAAGGACATCATCTTGGCTTCTAGGAAGTCATCCACCAGGCGCTCCTATGCATTCAAGTGGCGTAGATTCGCTCTGGTGTTCTGAGAGGGATCTTAACCCTTCTCAGCTCCAGTGGAGGCATTACTTGAGTATCTCCTCCATCTATCTTCTTCTGGACTCAAAACCAATTTGGTAAGAGTACACCTAAGTGCAATTGCGGCCTCTCATATGCCCTTAGTTGGCCAGCCCATCTCTTCTTAGCCGCTTGTAGCACATTTCATGAGGGTTCTTCTATTAACCAAGCCTCCCTTTAAGCCCTCTCCAGTGGCATGGGATCTTAATGTTGTTTTAGGATAACTTCTCAAGCCACTACCTCACTGAAGTTTCTTACGTGGAAAGTCACCATCTTTATTGCCTTCACTTCAGTAAGACGCATTAGCGAGCTCCAGGCTTTGGTGGTTGACCCTTCATATACACGATTCCGCCATGATAAGGTAGTCCTTAGGACTCATCCTCACTTTATGCTGAAGGTGGTCTCACCCTTCCATTTAAACCAGTCAATCTACCTTCCTGTCTTTTTCCCTAGACCTCATTCCTCTAGGGCGGAGGCAACCCTTCACACTCTGGATTGCAAACGTGCCTTAGCTTTTTATCTCCAGAGAACTCGAAAGCACAGAAAAGCTTCCCAACTTTTCATCTCCTTTGACTCGAGTCACCTGGGGTTGCCAGTATCCAAACAAACTCTTTCCAGGTGGATAACAGACTGCATCTCCTTTGCTTATGAAAAGGCAGGACTCTCTCTCGAGGGTCACGTCACTGCACATAATGTTCGGGCCATGGCTGCCTCTATGGCAAATCTATGCTCTGTAGCGATTGATGAGATATGCAAAGCAGCAACTTTGTCTTTTGTCCACACTTTTGCTGCTCACTATTGCCTGGACAAGGACTCCCATCGGGATGCCTTGTTTCGCCAAGCTGTTCTCCAGCATCTCTTTCAGACTTAGATCAGCTGCTACCCTCCTTCCAGGGTTTCGATACCAGACATCCTTGGAAGATACATGACCACCTTAGTTATACCTGTGATTCCACAGCCGACTCTGAGGTCATCTCTCTGACATCTCTGAGCTAGGGAGTCCCATATGTGAAGACTACATTCTTGCTTGTTCTCCAGGACCAAGCAGGAAGTCAGTCCTCACATATGGGTGACGTCGGCGCCGACGGAGCCCTCGCGGAGCAATTTCCCCAGCTTTCAAAGAAAGCCTTTGGGAATTGCAGCGCGCATGCGTGGTCCCCTTCCCGCCCAAGGGTGCCATCTTGCTCAGTCTTCTTTTTTCCGCGGAGCCCTACAGACGCTGTTTGTGATCACCGCTGAAAAAGTTGATTTTCTCTCTTATTTTTTATTCTTTTTCGGTTCGACGCCGGATCCTTTTTCCCGCCCGGACCCGCTATGCCGGTATCGGGTCCGTTTCTTTATTTTTCGGTTTTTTGTACTTCGTGACAAGCGTTCGCGCCATTTTTTTCCTTTTCACTGGCAGCCCTGTCTTTTGACCTCGCAGGGGCCCTTTTTCCCTCGATGGCTGCCAGCGGGTTTAAGAAGTGTGATCGCTGTAAGAAACTCATGTCTCTTACCGACACACACGACTGCTGCCTCCGCTGCCTCGGACCCGATGATCTGTGGTCCGTGTGGCAAAATGTCCTCAAAAGCGTTGAGGAGTCGGCAGCATCAATGTGAACGAATCTTCTCTGACTCCGCGTCCGGCCGGGCCCGGACCTTGTCAGAGGCTTCGACGTCCCGGGACTCCGGTCCTGAGCATCGTCGGAGTTCCTCTGAGCGGGGGTCTCCTACCCGGGAACATCATCGGAAGAAAAAACCCGCGAGGGTGGCGTCGTTGGACGCTCCTGGTTCCTCGAGGGCCAGGTCGCATAGCCCCAATAGCCGTCCCGGGTCCTCAGAGTCGGAGAGGCCTTCGAAACATCCTCGTCTCGAAATGGAGTCGCCTGGACACGTGAGTACTGTAGTCCTCGTGGACTCGCCTCTGAAGGAGCTGACGTCGGGGCCCGAGTCAGGGGCTGCTGGGTCTCCTGAGCTTGGACTCAGGTTGACGGCCTTGGAGAGCAGTTTGGCTGCCTTCATGGACCAGCAGCGGGCATTGATCGCTGGCCTTGCCAATGCGTCTGCCCCGGCCACCGGGACGTCGACGTCCAAGTCGACCCCGGAGACCGAGCCGATCCTCGAGTCTATCCGAGCTCGAGTCGTTCCTCGGTCGCGGTCTCCCTCGGCCTCCCATTCGGGACCGAGGTCGTCGACGCCGACACCTTCGGCGTCGGGGCGGAGGACATCGGTGCCCGCCCGACCGGAGCCACTCGAATCCTCCTCCGAGGAGTCCGACTGGGAATCGGAGGACGAAGAGTCCCCTGGTAGTTTTCGGACTCGGTGTGTCCCATCGGACTCACCCGAGTCCGAACCTCGGAGACGGTCCCCCCCGGAGGACACCCGGTTCTCGGACTTCGTGCGGGATATGGCCAAGGCCTTGACATTCCCCGCGGATCCCGACTAGGAGCCTCGAGCCGAGGAGCTCGATGCCCTCCAGTATGATTCTCCCCCGAAGGAGGCCTTTACTGTACCGGTTCCTCCGATGCTGGAACGACTTCTCTTCCGCATGTGGGAGAACCCGGCGTCGGCGCCGGTGTTAAGCAAGCGGGTCGATTCCATTTATCGAGTCCGCAAGAGCCCCGGGTTCCAAAAGGCACAACTACCGCACCATTCTATGGTGGTGGAATCGGCCATGCATAGACTCAAGAGTCAAAAGATGCACTCCTCGGTGCCTCCCGGCCGGGAGGCCCAGAGCCTGGATGCCCTCGGTAGAAAGTGTTTCCAGGGCTCTATGCTTGCTTGTCGAGTCCAGACCTACCAGCTCTATATGGGCATGTATCTCCGAGATCTGGCAAAGGAAATTGCCGGGTTCTCTGCTGGTCTCTCCGAGGAACCTTTGCAGAGGTTCCAAGCCTTGTCCACTGGGATTCGAGAGTGCTCGAAGTTTATCTCTCGAGCAGCCTACGATGGCTTCGAAGCATCGGCTCGAGTAGCCGCAGCCGGCATCGGTGCCCGCCGACAGGCTTGGCTTCAGTCATCCGACCTCGAACCATGGGTCCAGGACAAGTTGGTCGATGTCCCCTGCAGAGGTGAAAACCTCTTTGGCAAACCCATGGCTGAAAAGGCTGCACATATCGAGACCGAGACTCTGACCAGAACTAGGCTGTCCAGAAAAACCTCTGCCCCTTCTCAGAAGAAGAAGGGCTCGGGGAAAAAACCCTTTTACCCGAGGAAGGCGGCTGCCTATAAATACTACCCTCAGTATCAGGCCTCAGCAGCTCCCCAAAAGAGTCAGCAGGCCAAGGGACGGGGTAATGGGTCCCGTAGGCAGCAGGCCCCCAAGCCCACTACGCCGGTCCCTGCTCAGCAGAGTGGGGGTTTTTGACTCCATCAGCATAGCCTCTCCCCCTCAGCTGGTTTCTCTCAGCACAGGAGGCCGGCTGGTCCACTTTGCCCACAGGTGGTCAGCCATCACATCAGATACCTGGGTACTTCAAATATTTCGGAAAGGCTATCTTCTACACTTTCACCAGGTACCTCCCTCCTACTTTCCAGGGGAGCCTCCAAGACTCCCTCTGCACAGGGACTTACTCCTTCAGGAGTTGGCAACTCTTCTTCAGGAACAGGCTGTGGAACCGGTGCCCCACCACCTGAGAGGTCACGGCTTTTATTCCAGGTACTTTCTGATACCAAAAAGAACAGGAGGCCTCAGACCCATCCTGGACTTGCGAAACCTCAACAAGTTCCTGGCAAGGGAAAGGTTCAAGATGCTTTCCCTTGGAATCCTGCTGCCCTACCTCCAGCAGGGAGACTGGCTATGCTCCTTGGATCTAAAGGATGCCTATACCCACATCCTTATTCATCCAGACCACAGACAATATCTCAGATTTGTTGTGGGAGGAAATCATTACCAGTACAGGGTCCTGCCCTTTCGCCTATCCTCCGCCCCCTGGGTTTTCACCAAGTGCCTGGCAGTGGTGGCGGCCTATCTCAGACTTCAAGGCCTTTTTGTGTTTCCATACCTGGACGACTGGCTCATCCGGGCCCAGTCTTCCCAAGAGGCCACTCAAGCCACTCATCGCACTGTGTCTCTGCTCCAGCACTTGGGCTTTGTCATAAACTTCGCAAAGTCCACTTTGCTCCCCTCTCAAGATCTCGAATTCATCGGCGCAAGGTTAAGCACACTTCAGGCGCGGGCCTTCCTGCCTCTGGACAGGGCCCACAGGCTCATGAATCTCGCCAGCCACTTTCGCAGCAATTCCCTGGTCTCTGCCAGGCAATTTCTGAGACTGCTCGGCCATATGGCTTCCACGGTCCATGTGACCCCCAATGCCCGCCTGAACATGCGACCTGCCCAGTGGTGCCTTCGCACGCAATGGCATCAGGCCACGGGGAGCCTGACGGACTCAGTACAAGTCTCAGACCTGCTGGTCTCTTCTCTGTGGTGGTGGCTTCATCTGCCAAACCTAGTACTGGGAGTGGATTTTCAATCTCCTCCTCCTTCTCAGGTACTAACAACCGATGCTTCTCTCCTGGGATGGGGAGCACATTGCCAAGGGACATGTACTCAAGGCCTCTGGACTCCTTGGGAGTTTGCGCAGCAGATAAACTTCCTGGAGCTCAGAGCCATCCGCCTAGCTCTGAGAGCCTTCTCCCACCTCACTTCTCACCAGTCTGTACTGGTCCAGACGGACAATCAAGTAGCAATGTTCTACGTGAACAAACAAGGAGGCACAGGCTCCTTCCTTCTCTGTCAGGAGGCACGACGGCTGTGCTCTTGGGCAGTAGGCCACGGCATACTCCTCAAAGCGGTCTATCTCCCAGGTCAGGAAAATTACCTGGCAGACAAACTAAACAGGATCCTCCAACCACACGAGTGGAGATTGGATCCATTAGTGCTTCAGCAGATCTTTCTCAAGTGGGGACTCCCCACCATGGATCTGTTTGCCAGTCCTCTGAACCGGCAACTACCCAGATTCTGCTCTCGACAACCGCATCCTCTCAGAGTAGCGCCGGATGCTTTTCTGATTCCATGGTCCACAGGCCTCTTGTATGCCTTTCCTCCCATGCCGCTGGTGTCTCGAACGCTCTTCAAAGTTCTCCGAGACAAAGCCTCGCTGATCCTAGTGGCTCCCCGGTGGCCGAGGCAACCTTGGTTCCCGCTTCTAATGCAGCTGGCGGTGGACACTCCTCTTCCTCTGGGGTTTCAACCCGATCTCCTGACACAGGACCACGGGTCTCTCCTACACCCCAACCTCCGGTCCCTTCATCTGATGGCCTGGCTGCTGAAAGGGTAGTCCTTGCTCCCCTCCTGCTGCCTCGGGAGGTGGAAGAGGTCGTCTTGGCCTCCAGGCGGCCCTCCACCCGGAAGTCCTACGCTCTTAAGTGGCGTCGCTTCTCCGTGTGGTGTGCTCAGCAGTCTGAGAATCCCTTCTCCTGCTTGGTGGCAGTGGTCTTGCAATATTTGCTTTACCTCTCCAATCTGGGCCTTAAGTCCAACTCTGTCAGAGTCCACCTCAGTGCTCTCTCTGCACATCACGCACCGGTAGATGGCAGGCCTCTTTCCAACCACCCTTTGGTGGCTCGTTTTCTCCGAGGCCTCTTTCTGCTTAAGCCTCCTTTGCGTCCACCAGCCCCTGAATGGGATCTGAACGTGGTCTTGCAGCGGATTACTTGTCCGCCCTTTGAACCTATGGCTACCTGCCCTCTTCGTTTTCTTTCTTGGAAAACCTTGTTCTTGGTAGCCCTTACCTCTGCTAGGCGTGTTAGTGAACTGCAGGCCCTAGTGTCTGATCCTCCTTTCACTAGGTTCTACAGGAATAGGGTGGTCTTACGGACTCACCCTAAGTTTCTTCCAAAAGTGGTTTCTCCTTTTCATCTCAACCAGGAGGTGGTTCTTCCGACCTTCTTTCCCAGGCCGCACTCCAGCCAGGCTGAAACGGTCCTGCATACCCTGGACTGTAGGAGGGCCTTGTCCTTCTACCTTGACAGTACGCGGGAGCATAGGAGGGCTGTTCAGCTCTTCGTTTCTTTTGACCCCAATAACTTGGGGCTACCTGTCTCCAAGCGTACCTTGTCCATTTGGGTAGCTGACTGTATCGCCTGGGCTTATGGGGCAGCCGGCCTCTCTTTGGAGGGTCGAGTCACGGCTCATCGTGTTAGGGCGAAGGCTGCGTCAGTGGCTCACCTCCGCTCTGTTCCGTTGGCAGACATCTGCCGGGCCGCTACTTGGTCTTCAAGCCAGACTTTTGCGGCCCATTACTGCCTGGAGAGGGAGTCCCGCAGGGACAGTGCTTTCGGTCAGGCAGTCCTCCATAATCTCTTTGAGGTTTAGGCAACTCCTACCCTCCGGCCCTGGTGTTGGGCTACTGGTCGGGGGCGTTTTCAGAGAAGATTCCTTCCTTCTATGCTGCTGAGCTAGAGGGAGCTCATTTTTGTGCTTGAGGTCTCCGGTAGCCTTAAGCTTGGGAGTCCCATATGTGAGGACTGACTTCCTGCTTGGTCCTGGAGAAAGAGTAGTTACTCACCTGTAACAGGTGTTCTCCACGAGCAGCAGGAATCAGTCCTCACAACCCTCCCTCCTCCCCTTGGAGTTGCAGTCCTATCATTTCGTTTTTGCTAATTTTTTTGCTGTCTTTTAGCTATGTCATCAGACTGAGCAAGATGGCACCCTTGGGCGGGAAGGGGACTGCGCATGCGTGCTGCAATTCCCAAAGGCTTTCTTTGAAAGCTGGGGAAATTGCTCCGCAAGGGCTCCATCGGCGCCGACGTCACCCATATGTGAGGATTGATTCCTGCTGCTCCTGGAGAACACCTGTTACAGGTGAGTAACTACTCTTTCCTGGAGATAGCGTAGTAACTCACCTGTAACAGGTGATCTCCAGGAACAGCAGGAATTTAGTCTTCACATCCCACCCTCCTCCCCCAGGAGTTGTAGGTCGTCGTCGTCTTCTCCTTCTCTTCTTTTATCTCAGCTGCAAACTCAACTGAGGAGGGAGAGCTGGAAAGGCGGGAAGGCAGCTACATAAGCATAGTGGGATGCTCCCAAAAACTTTCCTATTGGACGCTGGGAGCGTTCCTGCGCGGGCTCCATCGGTACAGACCCATATGTGAAGACTAAATTCCTGCTGTTCCTGAGATCACCTGTTACAGGTGAGTAACTATGCTTTATGGTTAAAGCAAATGGAATAAAAGCAGGAGAAGGTGTGAGAATCCAAGAGGGAGGGGATAAGGTCAGAGGAGGAAGTGGTTTTCCGTGCTCCACGGGAACCAGTACCACTGAAGCGATCAGCTGAGCATGTGTTGGGGAAAAGATTGTGGAAGGTAGCGGCTTCATCAGAGGTGTTTTCCTGCTTGCCTCCTGCAGCATCATAGGAGGACTGTGGCAGAGGAACTCTGTTTTTGCACAATTAATGCAGCCATTAATCAGGGGCCTTCACCACGTGTAAGGATGGACTTGGGGAGGGAGGGGGGGCGGGGCGGAGCAGAAGCTGTGGGCGTTTGCATTTTATTTTCTCTGCCCTCTATAAGGACCTTGAATAGCTGCTCTTACAGCTGGAAAATTTAGGGAATTTTGCTGATACCACATATATTTTTGCCATAAGAACATAAGATATGCCATACTGGGTCAGACCAAAGTCCATCAAGCCCAGTATCCTGTTTCCAACAGTGGCCAATCTAGGTCATACGTACCTAGCAGTTTCCCCAAAAGACACAGGTTCCGCAATGCTTGTACTGGGTCAAGCATTGATATCCTGGGTTCCTTCTTAATAATAGTTTATGGACCTTTCCTCCAGGAACTTGTCCAAACCTTTTTTAAACCCAGCTACACTAACAGCCTTTACTACATCCTCCGGTAACAAATTCCAGAGTTTGATTACACGTTGAGTGAAAAAATATTTTCTTTTATTAGTCTTAAATAGTTTACCCTGTAGCTTCATTGCATGTCCCCTAGTCTTTCTATATTCTGATAACGTAAACAATCGATCTACATTTACCCGTTCCACTCCGTTCATTAATTTATAGACTTCTATCATATCTCCCCTCAGCCGTCTCTTTTCCAGGGTAAACAGCCCTAACCTTTTTAGCCTTTCTTCATAGGAGTATCCTTCCATCCCCTTTACCATTTTGGTGGCTCTTCTCTGAACCTTTTCTAATAACTCTATATCCTTTTTAAGATACGGTGACTAGAATTACACACAATATTCAAGGTGCGGTCTAACCATGGAACGATATAGAGGCATTATAATATCTTTTGTTTTATTTTCCATTCCTTTCCTTATGATACCTAGCATTCTATTTGCTCTCTTGGCTGCCGCTGCACACTGGGCCGAGGGTTTTAACATGTTATCCACAATGACTCCTAAATCTTTTTCCTTGGTGGTGGTTCCTAATGTGGAACTTTGCATTGTGTAACCATAGTTTGGATTGTTCTTCCCTAGGTGCATAACTTTGCACTTGTCCACATTAAATTTCATCTGCCATTTTGATGCCCAGTCTTCTAATTTATCAAGATCCTCTTGCAATTTTCCACAATCCTCTTGGGTTTTAACAACTTTAAATAGTTTTGTGTCATCTGCAAATTTGATAACCTCACTCGTTATTCCCCTTTCCAGGTCATTTATGAATATGTCAAAAAGCAGCGGACCCAGAACAGATCCCTGGGGTACACCACTATTCACCTTTCTCCATTGGGAAAATTGGCCATTTAGCCCAACCCTCTGCTTTCTATCTTTTAACCAGTTCTTGATCCACAGTAGTATACTGCCTCCTATCCCATGACTTTTTAGTTTTGCCAGAAGTCTCTGATGAGGGACCTTGTCAAAGGCTTTCTGAAAGACCAGATACACTGTATCAACCGACTCACCTTTGTCCACCTGTTTGTTCACACTTTCAAAAAAACATAACACATTAGAAAGACAAGATCTTCCTTGTCTAAAGCCATGTTGGCTGTCTCCCATTAGGCCATGACTATCTGCATGCTGAGTAATTTTATTCTTTATGATGGTTTCTACCATTTTTCCCGGTACTGACGTGAGGTTCACCGGTCTGTAGTTTCCCGGATCACCCCTGGAACCCTTTTTAAAAATTGGTGTTACATTGGCGATCCTCCAATCTTCAGGTATTAGAGATGATTTTAATGATAGTTCACAGATTACTAACAGCAGGTCTGCAATCTCATATTTCAGTTCTTTCAACACCCTTGGATGTATACCATCCGGCCCAGGTGATTTGCTACTCTTCAGTTTATCTAATAGTTGTAATACATCTTCCCGATGTATCGATATTTCCTTCAATTCTTCCGCACCTTTAAATACCACTTCAGTCATGGGTAACATCCCTACATCTTCCTCAGTAAAGACCGAAGCAAATAATTTATTCAGTCTCTCCGCTATCGCCTTGTTGCCTCTTAGTGCCCCTTTAACTCCTCTATCATCTAATGGACCAACTGACTCTCTCACAGGTTTTTTGCTACGAATGTACTTGAAAAAATCTTTATTTCGTGTTTTTGCTTCCACAGCAAGCTTCTTCTCAAATTCTCCCTTTGCCTGCTTTATCAATGCCTTGCATTTGATTTGCCAGTGCTTGTGCTCTTTCCAGGTTTCGTCATTTGGCTCTTTTTTCCATTTCCTGAAAGATGCTTTTTTGGCAACAACAGCCTCTCTGACCTCACCTTTAAACCATGCTGGCAGTGTTTTGGACTTCCTTCCACTTTTCTTAAAGCGTGGAATACAGCTGGTCTGGGCTGCCAAGATAGTATTTTTCAACAACACCCAAGCTTGACGTAAGTCTTTAACCTTTGCAACTGCTCCTTTTTCTTAACTATTTTCCTCATTTTATCATAGTCTCCCTTTCGAAAGTTAAAAGGTAGTACTGTGGATTTCCGTATTATCCCTCCTCCACTAATTAAATCAAAGGCGACCATGCTATGATCACTATTCTCAAGTGGTCCCAACACCCTTATCTCTTGCACTAGATCTGGTGTTCCACTAAGGACTAGGTCTAATATGGCTTCCCCTCTGGTCGATTCATGAACCAGCTGCTCCAAGAAGCAGTCATTTATGTCATCTAGGAACTTTATCTCCCTAGCATGTCCTGCCATGACACTGACCCAGTCGATACCGGGGTAATTGAAATCACCCATTATTATTACTGCGCTGTAACATTTGTTAGCTTCCTTGATTTCTTTGAGCATTTCATCATCCATTTGTTCATTCTGGCCCGGTGGTCGATAGTACAGCATTCTTGAGCTGAACCCAGGCCAAGGGCTATTCTGGTCTGTGGGGGGAGGTGCTCGGTGCATACATAAAGTTTTCTTGATAGGATTATGTCTGCTAGGCCCCCTTGCATTGTGTGTGTCTCTCATCGGGGATCAGTCTCTGCTGTGTGTTTCTGCCGAGGCTATCAGGGAAGAGGTCAGCTCAGTTGAGGAAGGATTGTTGGGAGGGAGAATGGACCGGACTCCTCAGGGAGTGGAAGATCAATTCCCACTGGAGGATCCAGCTTCTCCTATTCCAGGTAGACTGGCTGTAGTTATACCAACGGGGGGCACGAACCACGTGCTAATGAGGACCCAGTAAGAGACGTGGGAAGCGATGGAAGACCACTTTATTAATAATTAGACCAAAGCCTAGGCCCGACACAGGCCGTGTTTCGTATTCTTCCTCAGGGGCAGGCTACAAAACAGCAGCAAAATGTTAAAACAATATAATAATAATAAACATGTATGTATAATTAAAAACTTAACAACAGTACATACTAAATAAATACATTAATTAATTATTACCAACACATAAAGATCACAAGATCCAAGAAAACCAACGAGAGATGTATGACGATTATAACATCAAATAAATAGAAATGAAAATAAGCATAACAAATAAACAAATCAGTGATTAGTTAAAGAGAAAAAAGGTGATAAAAGATCAGCACAGCACCACCAATAAGAAATAGTTATTGTACACATACAAGCATTTAAAATCGTACTACATCAATGATACATATAAATATGTATAAAAAACATATATAAAAAATATATATAAAATGAGATGAAACCAAATATTTATCTTATGAACACATAATCATAAGGGACAATTATAATCAACAAGGCCAACCAGTGTAAATGAAAAAACAGGAGTAATGACAAACAATATGGTACGATTACATAGTTATGTACTGAATACTAGAACATAAATAAAAGGTAAAAAATAATGAATAAATAAACATAGATAATATATTCGAAAACATATTAAAAATTAATAAAAACTAAAGATAAAAGATAAATAATAAAAAATATATATATAATAACTAATAAATAAGTAAAAAAAATATATATATAATAAATTATTTAAAAATATATATTTAATTAATTAAAAAAAATATAATAAATAAAAAAATAATAAATACAGTATTAGTATTACCAATAAGAAAAAATAAAAACAAATATACACTGGAAGAATGACTACCACTAAAATGATGAATAAAAGGAAAAGATAAAGAAAAGAAATAAATAAGTAAATTGTGACCACCATTATCTACCTTAAAAAGGCCTTTCTCACATCCGTGGATTACTGTGAAAATAGTAAGGGACAAGGATGAGAACCATAGGACAAGCTTTACTTAAAACCAATGCACTCCCGATCAACTTACTAAAACAAAAGCTGGGGAAAAGGAACGGTATTGAATAAATTATGGATGAGGGAGAATTGAGACCTCATATCCTATATCTCCATGAAATTCTTATTTCAAAAGGCATTAAAGGTTTATATACTGCAGGCGGAGAGCCATTGCTAAAATGACGTTGTGAGTAAACAAAAAGTGAGAATACATTGTACGGAGGTGGTAGAGGTGATTGCAAGTTGCATACTGCTCAAGCTTTTTGTCTGAAAATTAAACCAGTAAAAACTTACTATGCAATCCGTTTTGAAACACAGATTGACTTATACAAATTCTTTCGAAAAATTAGGATAAAAAATTTCTTTGCTAATGTCGAACCAGTTAGTTCAGAACCATCCATAATTAAGGGTAAATCTAAATGGAATCCCCCGCCACAAACTGACCCTCTGATCACATCCTTTGAAAAACTAGTCATGAAAGAGGTAAGTCAGATCCCTACTCACAAGAGACCTCCATATGATAACCTTTCTCTTGAGGAACGGCAAGCATTGAAGTCATTACAGAATAATCAGAATATTATCATAAAACCAGCGGATAAGGGTGGGGCCATCGTGATCTTGGATAAAGACCAATACCTTAGTGAAATATATAGACAACTTAAGGATAGTATGTTTTATATACGGTTAGACAAGGACCCTACCCCCTCCTTAAAAAGCTCTATCGATAATCTTATCCTTATTGCCTATGAAGGAGGGTGGATCACTGCACAAGAAAAATCCTTTCTCATGGTTGATCACCCTGTCACACCCACCATCTATATCCTGCCAAAGGTCCACAAATCTCTCACCAATCCGCCAGGCCGACCCATAGTGTCAGCAATAGGGTCTCTCCTTGAACCTATTTCAAAGTTGATGGATGTCTTTTTGAGACCTTATGTTCCTCTTATGTGGTCTTACGTCCGATATTCTACACACGTGATTAATGTCCTGTCCTCAGTGCAGAATTTCAATCCTGGGTGGATTTTAGTCACATTGGACATTGAATCATTATATACCAATATCCCACAGCAAGAAGCACTGAAGTTAATAGAACACTATTTACTTAATAGACAAGAATGGCGACGCATCCCTACCACTTTGTTGTTGGAACTGGCTCGTTTTGCGGTATGTGAGAATTTCTTTTGTTTTCAGGATCTTTTTTTCAAACAAATCAAGGGGGTGGCCATGGGGTCCTCCATGGCCCAGATATTGCGAATCTATATGTCTTCAATTTTGAAGAATCCTTTATTAAAAACAGCCCCTTTAAAAATAAAATCAAGCTTTGGTTACGTTATATAGATGACGTGTTTTTGCTTTGGGACGGGACAGAAGCCTGTTTGGATGAATTTAATAAGTGGATTAACACTCTTGATGAAAATCTACGTTTTCAACTAACCTTCCATGATAAGATGATTTCCTACTTAGACTTACTTATTATGAAGACTGATAGTGGATTCATCACTACATTATACAAAAAACCAACAGACCGTAATCAATTGCTCCACTTTCAAAGCTTCCACAACACGTCCTTAAAACATAACCTATGGTTCTCATCCTTGTCCCTTACTATTTTCACAGTAATCCACGGATGTGAGAAAGGCCTTTTTAAGGTAGATAATGGTGGTCACAATTTACTTATTTATTTCTTTTCTTTATCTTTTCCTTTTATTCATCATTTTAGTGGTAGTCATTCTTCCAGTGTATATTTGTTTTTATTTTTTCTTATTGGTAATACTAATACTGTATTTATTATTTTTTTATTTATTATATTTTTTTAAATTAATTAAATATATATTTTTAAATAATTTATTATATATATATTTTTTTTTTACTTATTTATTAGTTGTTATATATATATTTTTTATTATTTATCTTTTATCTTTAGTTTTTATTAATTTTTAATATGTTTTCGAATATATTATCTATGTTTATTTATACATTATTTTTTACCTTTTATTTATGATCTAGTATTCAATACATAACTATGTAATCGTACCATATTGTTTGTCATTACTCCTGTTTTTTCATTTACACTGGTTGGCCTTGTTGATTATAATTGTCCCTTATGATTATGTGTTCATAAGATAAATATTTGGTTTCATCTCATTTTATATATATTTTTTTATATATGTTTTTTACACATATTTATATGTATCATTGATGTAGTACGATTTTAAATGCTTGTATGTGTACAATAACTATTTCTTATTGGTGGTGCTGTGCTGATCTTTTATCACCTTTTTTCTCTTTAACTAATCACTGATTTGTTTATTTGTTATGCTTATTTTCATTTCTATTTATTTGATGTTATATTCGTCATACATCTCTCGTTGGTTTTCTTGGATCTTGTGATCTTTATGTGTTGGTAATAATTAATTAATGTATTTATTTAGTATGTACTGTTAAGTTTTTAATTATACATACATGTTTATTATTATTATATTGTTTTAATATTTTGCTGCTGTTTTGTAGCCTGCCCCTGAGGAAGAATACGAAACACGGCCTGTGTCGGGCCTAGGCTTTGGTCTAATTATTAATAAAGTGGTCTTCCATCGCTTCCCACGTCTCTTACTGGGTCCCGACTGGCTGTAGTTATACAGGGAGGGGGGGGGGGGGGTAGGGTAGGCCTCACCTCGCCGGCACTGGAGACTTAAGTGCAAAGTGGCTAGGTCTCTCAGGTTGTCCACCTCTAAGACCTTACCCACAGAGTCACTCCCAGGGGATTTTTCATCATCCCAGGGGATTGTTCTGTTCATGCATAAGGCCTTTTGCATGAAGCAGTGGGGTGAAGAGGAGCTGGTTGGCTCCCAGGGGCAGATGAGGAAACGAGCCCAATCAGAGAATCGTTTGTGAACGAGGACAGAAGAGGACCCCTGCTGTAGTAGATCGCATATGGATGGCAACCCCTGGGAGGACCTTGGCTAGGTGCTGTCGGATGGGGCTCATAATCTGGGCATGGAGGCAGGCATGGGCGATGCTGTGGAGCTGGAAGAAGGCAAGATCCCTCAATGAGAAGTGTCTCGCATAGTGCGTGTCTTCTGCAGAGAGTAGCTTGCGACATTGATCACAGATTCTGCTAAGGCACTTAATATGATGGCTGGCGACCCGGGGGAGGAAGAGCTGCTGGAGGACTCAATGTTTCAAGCAGTCAGAAAGGCGAAGACTGTTTTTCTGCTACATAGTGTCATTAAGCAGATGATTCAGAATGAATGGTATGTGCTAGAGGCGGCTCTCAAGGGTATGTGAGCCTCTATCCACTTCCGGATAAGGAAAAGGAGCTATTCCGCTCCCCCAAAGTGGATGCTGTGCCTGCCTGCATGGAGCAGCAGCAGTGGGCGCTGATGGCCAATCTCGCCAGTCCATCCGCCCCAACCACCAGGACGTCGAAGTCAATGCCGGAGGCCGAGCTGATCCTCGAGTCGATCAGGTCTCGAGTTGATGCTCGGCCAAGGTCCCCCTCGATCGGGACTGATGTTGTCGACGCCGGTGTCCTCGGCATCGGGGAGGTCGGGCTCAAAGCCCTCGAGGCCGGAGCCCATCGAGTCCTCCTCGGAGGACTCGGTGTGGGAGACGGAGGAGGAGGATTCCCCAGACACCTTCCGGACCCGGTGTAGCCCGTCGGATTCTCTGGGTTCAGAGCCTCGGAATAGGTCCCCTCTGGAGGACACTCGGTTCTCGGACTTCGTCAGGGACATGGTCAAGGCTTTGGCATTCCCTGCATCTGCCGAGGAAGAGCCTCGAGCCGAGGAGCTCGATGCCTTCCAGTATGACTCTCCCCCGAAGGAGGCCCTTACTGTAGCAGTGCCTCCGATGTTGGAACGGCTGATGCTCCGCATGTGGGAGTCCTCTGCCTTGATGCCAGTGCTCAGCATGCGGGTCGATTCCATCTATCGAGTCCGCAAGAGTCCTGGGTTCCAGAAAGCGCAGCTACCGCACAACTCCATGGTTGTGGAATCGGCCATGCAACGGCTCAAAAGCCAAAAAACTCACTCCTTGGTGCCTCCCGGCCGGGAGGCCCAGAACCTGGATGCCCTCGGCAGAAAGTGCTACCAGGGCTCAATGCTATCATGCTGTGTCCAAACTTACCAACTGTACATGGGCATGTACTTGCGGGACCTGGCAAGGGAGATTGCCGGGTCCTCGGCTGGCCTATCTGAGGAACCCTTGCAGCGCTTCAAAGCCCTGTCCACGGGGATCAGAGAGTGCTCGAAGTTCATGTCTCAAGCAGCTTGTGATGGCTTCGGCCTGAGTAGCCGCTGCTGGCATCGGTGCATGCTGTCAGGCCTGGCTCATGTCGTCGAACCTCGAGTGCCGAGGTGACAACCTCTTCGGCAAACCCATGACTGAGAAAGCTGCAGAAATCAAGTCCGAGTACTTGACCCGGACAAGGCTGTCGAAGAAGACATCTGCACATTCTCACAAGAAGAAGGCCTCGGGGAAGAAGCCCTTTTTCCCGAGGAAGGGTACGGCTTACAGAAACTACCCCACTTACCAGGCCGCCCCAGCTCCCCAACAGGGGGAGCAGGCCAGGGGACAGGGGCATGGCCCACGTAAGCCGAAGACCCCCAAGCCTCCAGCTCCGGCTCCTACCCAGCCGGGAGGGTCTTTTTGACTCCCAGTGCATAGCTCCTCTCCCACCAGTGGTTTGGCCCTGCACAGGAGGTAGGCTGGCCCTGTACACTCACAGGTGGCCATCCATTACTACCGACGCCTGGGTTTTTCAGGTAGTCCAACAGGGCTACTTACTTCACCTCTACCAGGTGCCCACCTCCTTTTTCCCAGGAGAGCCTCTCAGTCCCCTTCTTCACAGGAACCTCCTCCTGCAGAAGTTGGCAGGTCTGCTAAAGGATCAGGTGGTGGAACCGGTGCCCCACCACCTGCAGGGGCAAGGCTTCTACTCCAGGTATTTCCTCATACCAAAAAGAAAAGGAGGCCTTCGCCCCATCCTGGACTTGTGAAATCTGAACAAGTTCCTGGTGAGGGAAAAGTTCAAGATGCTCTCCCTTGGGATCCTACTGCCTTAGCTCCAGCAGGGAGACTGGCTATGCTCCTTAGATTTAAAGGATTCTTATACTCACATCCTCATACACCCAGACCACAGACAATACCTCAGGTTTGTGGTCGGAGGAAACCACTACCAGTACAAAGTGCTTCCCTTTGGCTTAGTTTCCACTCCCAGAGTATTTACCAAATGCCTAGCAGTGATGGTGGCCTTCCTCAGAAGCCAGGGAGTCTTCGTCTTTCTATACCTGGACGACTGGCTCATCAGGGGCCAATCGGCACAGGAGGCACGGCAGGCCACTACTTGCACAGTCAACTGCTCCAGCACCTAGGCTTCGTTATAAATCACGAAATGTCCACTTTACTCCCCACTCAGAACTTGGAGTTCATAGGGGCAAGACTGGACACACTTCAGGCAAGGGCTTATCTACCGCTGGACAGGGCAAGGCGGTTGCTGGATTTGGTACAACAGGTCCAGCACAGACCTCAGGTCTCCGCAAGGGTCTTCCTACGCCTCCTGGGCCACATGGCCTCTACGGTGCATGTGACTCCCTATGCTCGTTTCCACATGTGCACAGCTCGGTAGAGCCTCAGAGACCAGTGGACGCAAGCCACTGGCCGCCTCAGAAACAGAGTAGCAATTTCCAAGTTACTAGTGTCAGCCTTGCAATGGTGGCTTCCCCCCCCCCCCCACTTGCTTCAGGGAGTACCATTCCAACCTCCCTCTCTCACACCAGAGTGCTGACAACAGATGCCTCCTTGCTGGGCTGGGGTGCCATTGCCAGGGTTCATGCACTCAGGGTCTGTGGTCCTCGCGAGAGGCCACCCTTCAGATCAATCTTCTAGAGCTTTGAGCCATCCGCCTAGCTCTTCAAGCCTTCTGTCATCTTCTTGCTCATCAGTCGGTGCTGATACAGATAGACAGTCAGGTAGCAATGTTCTACATCAACAAACAGGGGGGCAGAGGATCTCGCATCCTATGCCAGGAAACTCTGGACCTCTGCTCTTTTGCAGTGGCAGATCACATGTCCTTAAAGGCAGTTTATCTGCCAGGTCAGGAGAACCTCCTGGCCGGCAAGTTGAGCAGGATTCTTCAGCCTCACGAATGGCAACTGAACCGGGATGTAGCCCAGCGGATCTTCAACCGTTGGGGTCTCCCATCCATGGATCTCTTTGCCAGTCCGCAAAACCATCAGTTGCCCAGGTTCTGCTCGAGGCAGCCACATCCACTCAGCGTGGCGGCGGATGCTTTCCTGATCTCGTGGGCACAGGGCCTTCTGTATGTGTTTCCACCGATGCCCCTGGTGGCACACACTCTGTTCAAGATTCTTCGGGACAAGGCCTCGGTCATCCTGGTAGCCCTCAGGTGGCCCAGACAGCCTTGGTTCCCTCTTCTCCTTAAACTGGCGGTCGAAACTCCACTCCCACTGGGGGTGCAGCTCAGCCTCTTGACCCAGGGACAGGGTTCCTTGCTACACCCCAATCTCAGATTCCTCAACTTAATGTCCTGGCTGCTGAGAGGGTAGTACTTGCTCCTCTACTCCTTCCCAAGGAGGTGGAGGAGGTGTTGCTGGTCTCTAGGCGACAATCCACTAGAAAATCCTATGTGTTCAAGTGGTGTAGATTTGAGGGGTGGTGTACCCAGAATAAGGAGAACCCGTTCACTTGTCAAGTACCTCAGGTATTACGGTACTTGCTCCAACTCTCGGAGTTAGGCCTCAAGTCTAACTCTGAGTCCACCTGAGTGCGCTATCAGCTAACCACTCTCCAGTGGACGGGCAACCTCTGTCAGCTCACCCTTTGGTATCCTTATTCCTCAGAGGCCTCCTACTCTTGAAGCCTCCAATTTGCCCACCAGCTACAGAGTGGGACTTAAATGTGGTCTTGAAGCGGCTTGCTTGCCCACCTTTTGAACCAATGTCCACCTGTCCTCTCCTCTTCCTTTCCTGGAAAGTACTCTTCCTGGTGGCACTCACATCTGCCCGCCGTGTGAGCGAGCTGCAAGCTTTAGTATCGGATAGACCGTATACACTGTTTTATAACAGGGTGGTACTAGGTATTCCCTCCAAGTTCCTTCCAAAAGTGGTTGCCTCGTTTCTCCTCAACCAAGAGGTGGTTCTTCCAACCTTCTTTCCCAGGCCGCATACCTGCAGGGCAGAAGCGGTTCTGCATACCCTGGACTGTAAGAGGACGCTCGCCTTCTACCTGGAGTGTATACGGGGGCATCGGAGAGCTTCTCAACTCTTCGTCTCTTATGATCCTAGTAAACTGTGTCTCCCTCTCTCCAAGCGCATGTTATCTACCTGGGTGGCTGACTGCATCGCCTGGGCGTACAGGGCAGCTGACCTTCAGCTGCAGGGCCGAATCATGGCCCACTCGGTCAGGGCTAAGGCCGCCTCAGTGGCTAATCACCACTCTGTTCTGTTGGCAGACATCTGCCGGGCCGCAACTTGGTCTTGGAGTGGAGGAGTGGCCTAGTGGTTGGGGCAAGGTACTTCAGGCCGGAAGGTTGGGGGTTCAAATCCCACTAGAGGACAGCAACCGTGGGCCGGAAGGACTGGGGTTTCTAGTCCCACAGGTGCTCCTTGTGGTCTTGGGCAAGCCTCTTAACACTCCAGAGTCCATGTTCCCTGTAAAATAGTTATCTCCAAGTTATAATGCCCTGTTCAATGTAATTTCAGTTTGTTCAATGTAAACCGCCTTGATATCATGAAAGGCGGTATATAAGAAGTGTTAAATAAATAAATAAATAAGAAATAAGCCAGACTTTTGCAGCCCACTACTGCCTGGAGAGAGTCCCGGCAGGACAGTGTTTTCGGTCAGGCGGTATACGTAACCTATTCGAGGTTTAGGCAACTCCTACCCTCCGACCCTTTGGTATCAGGCTACCGTGGGTGTTGTGTTCTCGGAGAAAAATCCTATCACTGCTGCTGCGGCTCTTCTAGAGGGAGCCATTTTTTAGCTATAGGTTCTCGGTAGCCTATAGCTAGGGAGTCCCATATGTGAGGACTGACTTCCTGCTTGTTCCTGGAGAAAGCATAGTTACTCACCTGTAACAGGTGTTCTCCAGGGACAGCAGAAATCAGTCCTCACGACCTTCCCTCCTCCCCTGGAGTTGCAGTCCTTGATTAATTTTTTCTCCTTTTGCTGTCTTTTTAGCTATGTCATCTGACTGAGCAAGATGGCACCCTTGGGCGGGAAGGGGACCGCGCATGCATGATGCAATCCCAAAGGCTTTCTTAGAAAGCTGGGGAATTGCTCCACACGATTGCTCCGTCGGTGCCGATGTCACCCATGTGTGAGGACTGATTCCTGCTGTCCCTGGAGAACACCTATTACAGGTGAGTTAACTACGCTTTCTCCTCTTGATCACATATCCACTTTGTCTGCCTCTTTGCGGATGGTACTAAAATCTGCAATAGAGTAGACACCCAAGAAAGAGTAGGTAATATGTGGAGGGATCTAGCTAAGCTTGAAGAAAGGTTGAGAATTTGGCAGCTGAGATTTAACGCTAAAATATGCAGAGTCACGCATTTGGGTTGCAAAAATCCAAGGGAGCGGTACAGTATAAGGGGTGTGAAGTACTTCTGTCCAAGAAAGAAGAGCGGGACCTGGGCATGATTGTTCTCCAGGAACAAGCAGGAAGTCAGCCCTCACTTAAGGGTGACGTCGGCACCGACGGAGTCCGTGCGGAGCAGTTCCCCCAGCTTTCAAAGAAAGTCTTTGGGATTGCTGCCATGCATGAGTGGTCCTCTTCCCGCCCAAAGGTGCCATCTTGCTCAGTCTCCCTTTTTCCACGGAGCCCTTCGGACGGATATCCTCGTCTCTCGGAAAAAGTGTTTCTTTTTCGGCCTCTGGGCCTTGTTTTTTCCAGGTGCACCAGTCCTCTTCTGTCCTCCCCTGGTCTCCTTTTTCCTCGAGCAAAGGGAGTTATTCAATTAAAATTTTTTCCCTACTATGGGCTTCGCACCCTTTTTTCTTCCCCATTCACTGGCCGCAAAGGTCTTTTTGCCCCTATAGCCACCGGTTTTAAAAAATGCGACAGATGCTCCAAAATCATATCGCTCACAGACACCCATGACTGTTGTCTGCGGTGTCTTGGGGCTGACCATGACCCGGAGCTCTGCTCTCTTGGCAAGAAAATGTCCTCCAAGGCTCTGCTCAGCCATAAGCAGAAGTCCGATGACATTTTCCGGAAGGTGGCCCCGGAATCCTCTGCAGCACCCTTGGTCTTCCCTCCACTGGTGGGATCCCTCACTTCGCCTTTGTGCTCTCAGCGTCACTCCGACCAGGGGTCCCCTGAAGTGGAGCGGCGTTAGAAGAAGGCCTCTAAGTTGCTGTCGGAGATTCCAGATAAGCGCGCGCACTCACACACTCGGTTGCTCAGCTTCCCATTGCGTTCCCGAGAGTCTGACAAAGAGCAGCCTCGAAAGGTACCTCGTACAGATAGAGGCCTCTGGCGATGGCGCCCGGTCCCTGAGGGTTGTCCTGGTGAGGATCCCCTCTCCTCTTCTTCCACGCCAGACCCGGTAAACCCCGGTGTCAGTGGCGCAGGGACCCACGCCCACGTTGGAGTCCCGAATGCTGGCACTAGAGCACAGCGTTTCTGCCTTCTTAACTGCCCAGCAGGCGCTCGCACCAGCACAGCTAGCCCATGCCTTGAGACCGAGGTTCCCTCGAGAGGGACATCAAAATCCGCCACGAAAACCCCCGAGAGCCACAGGCCTCGTGAGGATCCTTGGCGTTGGTCTCGCTCGCCTTCCCGGTCCTCAGGAGCAAGATTCTCCAAGGTCTCTGGCTCCAAGCGGACCTCGGCCTCTGGATAGGGCGACCTGCCCGAGTCGGACTCCTCCTCGGATCTCTCGAGCTGGGAGTCGGACGGGGATACTTCCCTGGAAACCCGTACCCACAGGGACCTCCCGTTGGACCCGTCCCCACCTGCCTATCAGAGGCATTCACCGCCCGAGGATACATCGTTCCTGGCGTTTGTGCAGGACATGGCACGAGTCCTTAGTCTGGCTACGCAGACTGAAGTGGAGCCACGAGCTCGATATTGTATAGTATGAGTCCCCGCCTCGGGAGTCTCTTACTGTCCCGGTTCCCCCCATATTGTCAAGGCTGCTCCTCCACATGTGGGAGACACCTGCTTCGGTCTCCAGTGTGAGCAAGCACCTCAACGCTATTAATAGGGTTCAGCGTGGCCTGGGGTTTTGAAAGACCCAGCTTCTGCACACTTCCATGGTTGTAGAGTTGGCGATGTGGAAGTAAAAAAACCTGAAGTCTCACTCTTTGGTACCCCCGGGTAGGGAATCGAGAGCCCTCGAAGCCCTAGGGCGTAAGGCCTATCAAGGTTCCATGCTCGCCTGTCGTATCCAGTCCTACCAACTTTATATGGGTATGTTCCTGCATGATCTTGCCAAGGAGCTCAGCGGTTTCGCTGCGGGCCTCGGAGGGGAACCCCTCCTAAGGTTCCAAACCCTCCTGAAATCCGTTGCGTAGTGTTCAAAGTATCTTTCCTGTGCCGCATATGAAAGGTTTGAGTCCTCCGCCCTGGTGGCGGCGGCCGGCATCGGGGCTCGGCGCCAGGCATGGGTCCAAGAAAAGCTCCTGGACGTCCTTTGTGTTGGTGAGCAACTGTTCGGCTAGCCAATGGAGGATAAGGCTGCTGAGATAGAAGCAAAGTTCATGACCCAAACTCGTCTCTCATGCAAAACCTCCTCCCTCACTAGGAATAAGCAGCAGGCCAAGAAGCTGTTCTTCCAAAGGAAGGGGCTCCCTTACTGGGGTTACCTGCCTTTCCCGCCCACCTCTGCACCAGCTTCCAGCACGCAGGGGAAGGGAAGTGCTCATGGCCACCGTAAGTCCAAAGGGCCCAAGGCCCAACCACCGGCACCGCCCCAGCCCACGCAGAGGTTTTGACACCGTCGGCATAGCTTCTCGCCCCCGCAGCAGCTCTTCCGCCAGTGGCGGGACACCTGTCCCGGTTCGCCCCAGAGTGGGCGTCCATCATGTCGGACACCTGGGTCCTCCGGATAATCGGAGATGGATACCGTCTCTGCCTGGACAGTCGCCCTCCTCCCTTCTTCCCAGTGGAGCCTGCTCGGCTCCTCGTGCACCAGACCTTCTTACGGCAGGAAATATTCAACCTCCTCACCCAACAGGCGGTCAAGGAGGTACCGCGACACCTTCGAGGTCAGGGGTTCTACTCCCACTACTTTCTCATCCAGAAAAAGACGGGGGGGGGGGGGTTGGTTGTGCCCCATCCTCGACCTCAGAAACCTCAACAAGTTCCTGGTGCGGGAGACGTTCAAAATGCTATTGCTTGGAATCCTTCCTTCAGCAGGGCAATTGGATATGCTCCTTGGACCTCAGGGACGCTTATGCCGACATCCTAGTTCACCCCCAGTACAGGCAATACCTGCGCATCAGGGTGCAGGGTGAACACGACCAGTACAGAGTGCTCCCCTTCGGGCTCATGTCCGCACTGCGGGTTTTCACAAAGTGCCTCTCCGTGGCCGCCGCCTCCCTCAGGCAGCAGGGCATACCCATCTTCCCCTACCTCGACGACTGGCTCGTCACGGAGTCCTCGATTGGCGAAGCCTGTCTGGCGGTATTATGTATGATCCTTCTCCTCGAGCGCCTCGGCTTCTTGGCCAACTACTCCAAGTCCCACCTCGAGCTGGTGCAGACCCTGGAGTTCATTGGTGCGCGCCTTGACATGGTGCGGGCGACCGCCTTCCTTCCCAAGGACCGCACAGGCTGCATTCGGGCCGTGGCATCCTAGGTCCAAAGCAGGGCTTGGGTTACAGTGTGGGTGATGCTGCACCTCCTTGGGCACATGGCCTCCACTGTCCATGTGGTCCTCCACGCCCGCATGCACATGCGGACAGCCCAGTGGTGCCTCAGGGCACAATGGAGCCAGGCCTCTGGCCACTTCAGAGACCCTATACGGGTCTCCCTCAGTCTCCACGACTCCCTGAGTTGATGGCGGGACCCCCAAACTCTCCTCCGTGGAATACCCTTCTAGACCCCGCAGCACGAACTCGTCCTAATGACATGCTTCCTTGCTGGGTTGGAGAGCTCACTGCGGCGCATTGTGCACCCAGGAGCAGTGGTCGCCTGAAGAATCTCGGGAACAGATCAACCTGTTCGAGCTTTGGGCGGTCCGATGGGCCCTGAGGGCCTTCGAGGGCTACTTGAGGGAGACGTCCGTGCTAATGCAGACCAACAACAGGGTAGCCATGTTTTATATCAGCAAGGAGGGGGGGGGAGCAGGATCATGCCTCCTCTGCTGAGAGGCAATCCTCCTTTGCTCCTTTGCATCTCGCCAGGGGATGACCCTGCGAGCAGTTTACCTCCCAGGCCAGGAGAATGTCCTCGCAGACAAACTTAGCAGGATCCTATGCCCGCACGAGTGGCGCTTGGATTCAGAGGTCACCGGCATCTTGTTCCATCGGTGGGGGACCCCATCCTTCGACCTGTTTGCCAGCCTGTCGAACGCGCAGTTTCCTCGCTTCTGCGGCCCGGTTCCACACCCGAGCAGGGTGGTCCCGGATACGTTCCTCTTGAACTGGACGTCCAGCCTTCTTTACATGTTCCATCCCACTCCTCTCATTGCGAGGATCATCCACAAGGTTCAGCGGGACTGAGCTTCGATGATCCTCGTGGTCCCCTCATGGCCTCGACAGCCGTGGTTCCCACTTCTGCTCCAGCTCACGTCCGATTCCCCAGTCTCCCTGGGCTGTGCCCTGGGTCTGTTGATGCAGGAGGAGGGTTGAGTGCTCCACCCGAACCTGGCCTCGCTGTCCCTTGCAGCCTGGCGGCTGAACGGGTCACCTTAGCTCCGCTGCGTCTCCCGGAGGATGTCGAGAAGATCCTCTTCATATCGATGAAGGACTCAATGAGATAGGCGTATGCCTTTTAGTGGTGACATTTCTCATCCTGGTGCTCCGAGCTTCAGATCGACCCATTCTCCTGCCGTACCCGGTGGATCCTCCAGTACCTCCTCTACCTCTCGAAGGCAGGGTTGAAGTCCAATTCTGTCAGGGTGCACCTGAGCGCCATTTCGGCAAACCACCTCCCCGTCGAGGGAAGGCCCCTCTTGGGGGAAGTCCTTGGTCTCTCGCTTCATGCGAGGTCTATTGCTTTCCAAGCCTCCCATCCAGCCTCCAGCGGTGGAGTGGGACCTCAACATGGTGCTGATGCAGCTCACGCGGGCGCCCTTCAAACCGATGACGACGTGCTCGCTTCGGCATCTCTCCTGGTAGGTCGTCTTCCTGGTGGCCTTGACTTTGGCTCACTGAGTCAGCGAATTTCAGGCCCTCATGGCTGAGACTCCATACACCAGGTTCTACGGGAACAGGGTGGTCCTCCGCACCCATTCCAAATTCCTACCGAAGGTGGTCTCTGACTTTCATCTCAACCAGGAGATAGTCCTACCGACCTTCTACCAGAGACCGAATGCTGACCAGGCATCGGCGGTGTGGCATACACTCAACTGCAGGAAGGCTCTTGCCTTCTAACTGCAGCGTACCCAGGGTCATCGCAAGTCTGACCGGCTCTTTGTCGCCTACGACCCCAGTCACCTGGAGCAGGCAGTCACCAAGCGCACCATCTCTTTCTGGGTGGCGGACTGCATCGCCTTCGCCCAAGCAAAGGCGGGCACCCCACTGGATCAGCAGGTCACCGCGCACAGCATCTGAGCCAAGGCAGCGTCTGTGGCTTCGCTGTGCTCCGTGCCTCTAACAGACATCTGCTGGGCTGCGACCTGGTCTTCAGCGAACACTTTCGCTGTCCACTGTTGCCTGGAGAGGGAGTACCGCTGGGACAGCGCCTTCTGCCATGCTGTACTCCGTAATACAGTAACATAGTAAAATGATGGCAGATAAAGACCAGTATGGTCAATCCAGTCTGCCCAGTAAGATGGCAAGAGTAGATGCACCTGCCGCTCCGTGTAGGCCACCCCTCCCCATGTCTTTGTTTAGGGGTGAACCCACCGCTCTTTGTAGGACATCCTTGTTTGTTGAGAATTTTGATAGTTAAGTTTATTTTGATTTTATCCTGTTGCTGTAAAGGGATCCATTGTGTCTGTCCCATGCCATTTTGAATTCTGTCACTGTATTTGCCCCACCACTTCCATCGGGAGGGCATTCCAAGCATCCACCACCCTTTCAGTGAAAAGTATTTCCTGATATTGCTTTTCAATTTACCCCCTTGCAGCTTCATATTATGCCCTCTATGGTTTACAACTTCCCCATCTTTGGAAGAGGTTTGTTCATTATTTCTCTTTAAGTATTTAAAGGTCTGAATCATATCTTCCCTATCCCTCCTCTCCTCCATAGTGTACATATTTAGGTCTTCAAGTCTCTTCTCATAAGGCTTCTGTCGCAGGCTCCAAATCATTTTGCTCGCCTTCCTCTGAACAGTTTCCAGTCTTTTTACATCCTTTGCAAGATATGATCTCCAAAACTGAACACAGTATTCCAAGTGAGGCCTCACCAGTGACTTATACAGTGGCATTAGTACCGCTTCCTTTCTGCTGGTAATTCCTCTTTTTATGCTACCCAACATCCTCCTGGCTTTTGCCACCGCCTTGTCACACCGTTTTGCCACCTTGAGATCCTCAGAAATAATCACAACAAGGTCCTTCTCCTGGTCTGTGCACACCAATCTCTCGCCCCCTTTCGCGTACATTTCCCGTGGATTTCTGTTTAGGGTATAAGCAACTTCTGCCCTCCGACCTTTCTTGACGGCTACTGAGAGCTTTGCCCTGGGGACCCGAAGACTCTGGCTCCTCCAGATATCAACTTCTGTTCATGGCCTCGCGGAGGTGTTTTTGGGTTACAGGCTCAGTAGCCTGTAGCTGGGGAGTCCCATAAGTGAGGACTGACTTCCTGCTTGTTCCTGGAGAAAAGCGTAGTTACCTGTAACAGGTGTTCTCCAGAGACAGCAGGAATCAGTCCTCACTACCCTCCTTCCTCCCCTGAAGAGTTGTTATTTTTGTCCTTCCCTTGCCATCTGCTTAGTAGGGCTCTAGCTAGGGGATCTGACTGAGCAAGATGGCACCTTTGGGTGGGAAGAGGACCACGCATGCGTGGCAGCAATCCAAAGGCTTTCTTTGAAAGCTGGGGAATTGCTCCGCGCAGACTCTGTCTGCGCTGACGTCACCCATAAGTGAGGACTGATTCCTGCTGTCCCTGGAGAGCACCTGTTACAGGTGAGTAACTATGCTTTTCTAATCTTAAATTGGCTAAACAGATAGAAAAGGCTACAGCGAAAGCCAGAAGGATGCTTGGGTTCATAGGGAGAGGAATGGCCAGCAGAAAAAAAAGGAGGTGATAGCACCTCTGTATAAATCTTTGGTGAGACCTCATTTGGAGTATTGTGTGCAATTCTGGAGACCACACCTTCAAAAGAATATAAACAGGATGGAGTCGGTACAGAGGGTGCTACCAAAATGGTCAGTGGTCTTCGTTATAACTCAGACTTAAGATCTTAATATATATTCTTTAGAGGAAAGACGGGATAGAGGAGATATGATAGACATTTAAATACCTCTGTGGCATAGCACAGGAGGAAGAGCCTCTTTCAGTTAAAAGTAAGCTCTGAAATGTGAGGACATACTGTAGGATGAGGGTGAAAGGGAACAGACTCAGGAGTAATATGTAGAAATATGTCTTTATGGAAAGAGTGGTAGATGCGTGGAAGTGGCTCCCAGTGGAGGTATAAGGGACAAGGACAGTATCCTAATTCAAGAAAGCATGGGACAAATGCAGAAGATCTCTAAATGGAAAAAAAAGGACTATAGTCATTGATTTGGAAGGGCAGACTGGATAGGCCATATAGTCTTTTTCTGTCATCATGTTTCTGTATTTCTAATATTAACGTAAGTATTGTAGCTGTAGTTGAAAGTTTGCCTCTCTAATCGTCCCTCTAGACCAGTGCAGGTACACATCGGTTGTCACTGTTCACCAGCAGCTGAGAACTGAGCATGACAGAATTTCCATGATACAGTATAAGAGCTCTCACTTTAGCTCCCTGCTCCAGTCTCTCCGTTCTCAGCAGCTAAGTGAAGAGCCCTGGTATAGTGGACTCACTGACAGGCCTTCAAACTTAAAAAACAAAACAAAAAAAAAAAAAAAACAACAGCAACGAAAAAAAAGAAGCCCAAAGGGATAAGAGAAATTACAGCTAATTGAGATATGTCCAAGAGAGAGAGAGAAGAAGCCAGATACTGGGGACCAGGAGAATACAGCTGGGCAGAGCCTGTCCAGTGTTCACTTCTCTCCGGAAACCACCTTCAAGCAGGGGGGGGGGGGGCGAGTAAATACTTGTGAGCCCGGGTCACTTTCCCCTTCCTGAGACAGAGGCCCTATTCCAGTTGGCTACAGGACCCTGGGGTCCTGCGGTGCTGCTGTGTCAGTTGTTTGCAAGGACTGGCACCTGAGTGGCAGGTGAAAAGAGAAGCCAGAGTAGTGCGGTATGCAGGCAGGAGCTCATTTCAGATGGCGACGTTGTGTATGGCGGTGATCACTGTGTATGGCAGTGATTGGTGTCTTGCCTTCTAGGAGCTGTTTAGACAGCTCGGTTGGTCGGGGAAAATTCGGTCCGGCATCAGGCACATGCAGTCAGGCCTCCTGGTGTGACTTCAGCATGTGGGCAGCTGTGGAGTATCGCTGGGAGGTATTTGCTGTGTTTGTCTCAGATAGGGAAAGTTTCTTTTTAAATCCCTGGGTAGTTCAGGCATGGAGTTGGATGACGGATCTCAGCTGGTGATTCTGTTGGTGTGCCGGTTCCTGCAGTTTTGGCAGGAACCGTGGCCATTTCAGTAAGATTGGTCATTTCCTTGGGGTAAATAGAGAAACACAGGACATATAAAAACAAGCCAAAACATAAGCCGGAATCACAGCCAGATGGTCCAGCACCATGAATAGGGCCCAATGAGTTACCAGTTTCTCTTAAGGCTGTTTTCTCACTGAATTTTATATTATTTTATTTATTTTATTTTTTATTTATTTAAACACTTTTTTTATATACCACCCCTTCCGTTGATCAGGGGCGGTTTACATTGAACAATAACTCCAAAAATTTGGTTACAGAGAACATATCAAAACTATGATACACCAAATTACATGTCAGCTAAGCACCTGTACAGAGGTATCGTGATAGCTGAGTCTGAACTATTTACAGGCTATAAAGACAGAAAAATAGCCTTTTGCTTGAAGAGGCAGCAGACAGAGGCTTTGGTTAACATGTCTACCATTCTGGCTGTCTTTGCTAGAGAGTCTGTACGGGAAGAGGAACCGGTGGAGCGGACTCCCCCCAGTAAAAAGAGGTCATGGTGAGTCAGACTCCTGTCTGGCTCGAGACTCACCACAGTCTCAGGCCTCCGAGGAGTTGGGAGAGCATCCCTTGGACCTCTGGGGCGATCCTGCTAGGCCAGAACTGGAAGAAGGGGAGATCCCGACTGGGGAGGCCCAATGAATTCTGAGTATTTCGTAAAGAGAAGCTGGCTGCCCTCATTAACCACTTTGGCAGCCTTGAATATCATTCCTTCGCTGTCAGTGATGGAGGAACCCTTAGAAGGACGCCTTGTTACAGGGGTTCAAGGGAGCTCAGGAATGTTTTCCCATTCATAGAGTCATTCAAAAGATGATTAATGCTGAATGAGAATTACCATCAGCGGTTCCTACGGTTCGCGGTGCCCATGGGCCATTTTCAGTTCAAGGCCCTGCCCTTTGGACTAACTACGGCTCTGTGCACCTTCACCAAGGTTGTGGTGGTGGTGGCGGAGGCAGTGGAGTTGAGGAAAAAGGGGATTTTGGCAATCCCTATCTGGACAATTGGCTCATTCAAGCAAAGACTCAGGCCGAGGCAGGCTCCGCTATGAGCCGAGTGATGGAATTCCTCCAGGGTCTGGGCTGAATGGTCAGCCTGGCCAAGAGTCAACTCAAGACCACTCAATGGTTGGTATACCTGTTGGCGCAGTTCGACACCCAGATGGGGTTCGTTTTGCTGCCAGAGAACCGAGTACACAAGATCCAGACCCCCAAGTGTGTCGATTCTTGTGCTTGCTGGTGCCAATGGAGTGGGCATACCTTCAGCTCCTAGGGTCCATGGTGCTCGATCTGGTACCGTAGGCTCCACATATGCAGCTGTTGCAGCAGGCATTGCTGCGTGCTGGTCTCCATAGTACTACCCCTTAGTCTCAGAAGCTGCCATGTGCGGAGGATACATGAAAGAGCCTGGAGATGACTGCAGGTGGGTCACCTTGTGGTAGGTGTTCCACTAGAACAGCCATAATGGATTCTGGTCACGACGGACACCAGCCTCACAGGGTGGGACACGCATTACTTGTCTCAGGTGATGCAGGGGTAGTGGACACCGGATGAGAGCACGTGATCCATCAACCGCCTAAAGATGAGGGCGGTCTTCCTGGCGCTGCAGTTTTTCTGTCCGTGGATAGCACAAAAGGCTGTCCAAGTATGTGCCAACAACGCAACCGCGGTGGCATACATCAACCAGCAAGGAGGCATGGGCAGTGCAGTTCTGCTGGAGGAGAGTCAAATCTTGCTGCGATGGGCAGAAGACAATCTCATGGCACTGTCCGCGGTGCATGTAGTGGGCAGGGACAACATTCAGGCGGATTTCCTCAGTTGGCATCAGTTAGATCCAGGTGAGTGGGAGCTCAACGCGGCAGTGTTTTACGACCTCACTCTGCGACGGGGGGGAGCCAGTTATTGACCTGATGGCCACCTTGTCCAATGCCAAAGCGAACCGCTTTTACAGTCTGCGCAGGGAGCATATGTGGGAGTGCACAGATACTCTTGCTTAGCACCGACTGAAGGAGGGGCTACTTTACATGTTTCCCCCTTGGGCACTGATACTTCGCCTGCTACAGAGGCTCAAGGGGGGGGGGGGGGCTATGGTTCTCATAACAAAGGATTGGCCTTGGAGACCATGTTATGTGGATCTCACACGCCTGTTAATAGATCGTCCAGTCCAGCTTCCCAACAGGGTCAACCTCCTATCCCAGGAATCAGTACTGATGCCTCAGGTGGAGAGATTTTCGCTTATGGCCTGACTCTTGAGCGGGCTCGACTGAGTCATCGGGGCTATGCCCCAGCGGTCATAGCTACTTTTTTGAAGGCCTGGAAGAAGTCCACCACCATGGCTTATGTAAGAGTCTGATGACTGTTTGAGCACTGGTGTCAAGTTAGGCCTTTTTCCTGTGCATTGCCGGAGATTTTACTCTTCCTGCAGAATGGACTAGAAAAAGGTTTGGCGCCTAATTCTCTGAAAGAGCAGGTGGCGGCTTGAGCCTGCTATAGAGGACAGATGCAAGGGCAATCCTTGGTGGCGCATCCGGATGTGGTGCAGTTTCTAAGGGCAGCTCAACACGTTCATCCGCCCATGCCAACCGGTGGTTCCTGCCTGGGATCTAAACTTGGTGTTGGCCGGCTTAATGGGGCCACCTTTTGAGCCCCTCACTAAGGTGTTGCTAAGGGATCTTACGTTAAAGATGGTCTTGTTGGTTGCGCTTTGTTCCATGTATTGCTTATTGGAACTTCAGGCACTTTCGTGCAGAGAGCCCTTTTTGTTGATCTCTAAGGAAAAGGTGGTGCTGTGACCATGACTTCCTTTTTGCCGAAGCTAGTCTCGCGGTTCCATCTGAATCAGGTGGTCTCCCTACCGGTTTTCTCCATGTTGGGAGACACAGAAGAGTATGAACAGACGTACTTAACTTGCGCCAAGTGCTTCGACAGTATCTGAAGCAGACGGAGTCTCTGTGAAAGTTAGATCATTTGTGCTGTTTGTAGTGCCGCATAAAGGAGAGGCGGCTTCCAAGGCCACGATTGTCAGATGGGTGAAACAGGCTATCTGTTCAGCCTATGTCACCCGGGGAAGAGTACTGCCAAGAGGTCTGAAAGCCCATTTGATGAGGGCGCAGGCTACTGCGTGGGTGGAATACAGTCTGGTGCCTCTGGTGGAGATTTGCAGAGCGGCAACTTGGTCTTCCCTTCACACATTTGCCAGGCTAGATATCCAGGTGGCTGCAGATGCTAGGTTTGGGGCTTGGTACTGCAAACGGCCCTCGCGGGTCCCTCCCATGGATAGGCACTGCTTTGGTACTTCCAATACGTTCCTGGACTGATCTGGAGGGACGATTAAGAGTAGCAATTAGACCTTATCTGCTAATTGTCTTTCGTCGAGTACCTCCAGGCCAGGCCAGGGCCCTCTCTGGTGTGAATGTCTTCTCTTTCAGACCTGTGGCCTCTAGTGGCAGCAAGCCTGGTCTGTGGGTTGTACCCCGCTGAGTGTGAGGGTCATAAGAACATAAGATATGCCATACTGGGTCAGACCAAGGTCCATCAAGCCCAGTATTCTGTTTCCAACAGTGGCCAATCTAGGTCATACGTACCTAGCAGTTTCCCCAAGGGACACAGGTTCCACAATGCTTGTATTGGTTCAAGCATTGATATCCTGGGTCCCTTCTTAATAATGGTTTATGGACCTTTCCTCAAGGAACTTGTCCAAACCTTTTTTAAACCCAGCTACACTAACAGCCTTTACTACATCCTCCGGTAACAAATTCCAGAGTTTGATTACACGTTGAGTGAAAAAATATTTTCTTTTATTAGTCTTAAATAGTTTACCCTGTAGCTTTATTGCATGTCCCCTAGTCTTTCTATATTCTGATAAGGTAAACAATCGATCTACGTTTACCCGTTCCACTCCGTTCATTAATTTATAGACTTCTATCATATCTCCCCTCAGCCGTCTCTTTTCCAGGTTAAAGAGCCCCAACCTTTTTAGCCTTTCTTCATAGGAGTAGCCTTCCATCCCCTTTACCATTTTGGTGGCTCTTCTCTGAACCTTTTCTAAAATTGCTATATCCTTTTTAAGATATGGCGACCAGAATTGCACACAATATTCAAGGTGCGGTCTCACCATGGAACGATATAGAGGCATTATAATATCTTTTGTTTTATTTTCCATTCCTTTCCTTATCATACCTAGCATTCTATTTGCTCTCTTGGCCGCCGCTGCACACTGGGCCGAGGGTTTTAACATGGTATCCACAAGGACGCCTAAATCTTTTTCTTGGGTGGTGGTTCCTAATGTGGAACCTTGCATCGTGTAACCATAGTTTGGGTTGTTCTTCCCTAGGTGCATAACCTTGCACTTCTCCACATTAAATTTCATCTGCCATTTTGATGCCCAGTCTTCCAATTTATCAAGATCCTCTTGCAATTTTCCACAATCCTCCTGGGTTTTAACAACTTTAAATAGTTTTGTGTCATCAGCAAATTTGATAACCTCACTCGTTATTCCACTTTCCAGGTCATTTATGAATATGTCAAAAAGCAGCGGACCCAGCACAGATCCCTGGGGTACACCACTATTCACCTTTCTCCATTGGGAAAATTGGCCATTTAGCCCTACCCTCTGCTTTCTATCTTTTAACCAGTTCCTGATCCACAGTAGTACACTGCCTCCTATCCCATGACTCTTTAGTTTTGCCAAAAGTCTCTGATGAGGGACCTTGTCAAAGGCTTTCTGAAAGTCCAGATACACAATATCAACCGACTCACCTTTGTCCACCTGTTTATTCACTCCTTCAAAAAAACATAACAGATTAGTAAGACAAGATCTTCCTTGTCTAAAGCCATGTTGGCTGTCTCCCATTAGGTCATGACTATCTATATGCTGAGTAATTTTATTCTTTATGATGGTTTCTACCATTTTTCCCGGTACTGATGTCAGGCTCACCGGTCTGTAGTTTCCCGGATCACCCCTCGAACCCTTTTTAAAAATTGGTGTTACATTGGCGATCCTCCAATCCTCAGGTATTAGAGATGATTTTAATGATAGTTCACAGATTACTGATAGCAGGTCTGCAATCTCAAATTTCAGTTCTTTCAACACCCTTGGATGTATACCATCCGGCCCAGGTGATTTGCTACTCTTCAGTTTATCTAATAGTTGTAGGACATCTTCCCGATGTATCGATATTTCCTTCAATTCTTCCACACCTTTAAATACCACTTCAGTCGTGGGTAACATCCCTACATCTTCCTCAGTAAAGACCGAAGCAAAGAATTCATTCAGTCTCTCCGCTATCGCCTTGTCGCCTCTTAGTGCTCCTTTAACCCCTTTATCATCTAATGGACCAACTGACTCTCTCACGGGTTTTTTGCTACGAATGTACTTGAAAAGGTCTTTATTTCGCGTTTTTGCTTCCGCAGCAAGCTTCTTCTCAAATTCTCTCTTTGCCTGCCTTATCAATGCCTTGCATTTCACTTGCCAGTGCTTGTGCTGTTTCCAGGTTTCATCATTTCGCTCTTTTTTCCATTTCTTGAAAGATGCTTTTTTGGCAACAACAGCCTCTCTGACCTCAGCTTTAAACCATGCTGGCAATTTTTTGGACTTCCTTCCACTTTTCTTAAAGCGTGGAATACAGCTGGTCTGGGCTTCCAAGATAGTATTTTTCAACAACACCCAAGCTTGATGTACGTCTTTAACCTTTGCAACTGCTCCTTTTAGTTTTTTCTTAACTGTTTTCCTCATTCTATCATAGTCTCCCTTTCGAAAGTTAAAGGGTAGTACTGTGGATTTCCTTACTATCCCTCCTCCACTAATTAAATCAAAGGCGATCATGCTATGATCACTATTGCCAAGTGGCCCCAACACCCTTATCTCTTGCACTACATCTGGTGTTCCACTAAGGACTAGGTCTAATATTGCTTCCCCTCTGGTCGGTTCATGAACCAGCTGCTCCAAGAAGCAGTCATTTATTTCATTTAGGAACTTTATCTCCCTAGCATGTCCTGTTGTGACACTGACCCAGTCGATGCCGGGGTAATTGAAATCACCCATTATTATTACTGCACTGTAACTTTTGCTAGCTTCCTTGATTTCTTTGAGCATTTCATCATCCATTTGTTCATTCTGGCCAGGCGGACGATAGTACACCCCCACTGCCATCGCCTTCCCCTTTTTACATGGAATTTCAATCCATAGAGATTCTACAGCAAATTTTGTTTCTTGCAAAACTTTAATCCTTTCTGACTCAATGCCCTCTCTAACATAGAGCGCAACCCCTCCACCAATTTGATCAGCTCTATCATTTCGATATAGTTTGTACCCAGGTATCACAGTGTCCCACTGGTTGTCCTCCTTCCACCATGTCTCTGATATTCCAATCATATCTAACCTCTCATTTAGTGCTATATATTCTAACTCTCCCATCTTGTTCGATGTGAAGTATTCCAGCACTACTGTGGGGACAGGGTCTCTGTCGGGGGTACAGTTTTCCGGCAAGTATTACTCTGTCTACCTGTCCTGCCTACACTGTGCAGGCTGTAATAAGTTTCTTATGGGCTATATTATGGCTTTTCTGCTGTTCCTTTTGTATAGAGTTCTAGATTTCTAAATTTCTGAAAATTTCTCTGTCATTTGGAGGCTGGAGTAGGGAGCTAAAAGGGGAGCTCTTATACTGCATCATGGAAGTTCTGTCATGCTCAGTTCTCAGCTGCTGGTGAACGGTGACAACCCATGCGTACCTGGAATGGCTTGGAGATACTCAAGGAAAGACAATTAGCAGGTAAGATTTAATTTCTCCTTTGTCTTGCATTCCTTGACTTATCCCCTTTCTTCTTTAAGGCAAAGTTTCCCAGTCTTTTCAAGGCCATACACCTACATTAACAAAAATGTTGTTCAGCAAACCAATCTCTGTAGAGCAGAAAGTGTGAACACAGAAAGGACTCCTATGGCTAAAGCAAAGCTTGGAAAGCACTGAAAGCCCCCTCCCCCACCAGAGGGTTCAGAAGAGGAAAAAGGAGAAGAGGTGCCATGTGTAATCTGTGTGCTGCCTTGAGGCTTGGTTATCCATGTCCTATATGCTGTCTCTTAACTCCAAAACCTCAGGGGTCATATCATTGCTTATACATGAGAGAATCAGATAGGTCACATTCAAATAAAAGGAGGACCTAATCATAGCTGGAAGTATGTGAAAAACGCCCTGTTTAAAAATGGAAAAATCATTTTTGAATGGAGTGCTTGTTAGCAGGAGCAACAGCCTATGTTTGAAGTTTGTTAGGTTTTATTTATTTGGTTGAATTTTTATACTGCTTTTCGCGAAGGTCAAAGCAGTGTATATAGAACTTTGAAATGTAAATTTGTAAAGTAAATGAGGATCTCCAGGAACAAGCAGGAATGAGTCTTCACATATGGGTATCGTCGGTACCGACGGAGCCTGCGCAGGAACGCTCCCCAGCGTCCAATTAGAACGCTTTTGGGAGCATCCCACAGCGCCTGCGTGCTGCCTTCCTGCCTTTCCCAACTGCCTCTCTCCGTTTTTCTGTTTTCCGTGGAGTCGGCAGGATGTATTCCTGTCACCGCAGAAAATTCTTTTTAAAATTCTTAGGTTTTTTTTTTTTTCCTGTGGTTGCGTTTGCCTTCCCTCGACGCTACCGGTTCTGCCGGTGCTTTTCTTTTCTTTTCCTAAAGAATTTCTTCTTTTCTTAGAAATTTTTTCCTGTTTAGTGCCTGACGGTTTCTAGGCCACTAGGCCTCTACCCTTCCATTATGGAAAAGCCAGCCACTATCCTTAAGAAATGCTCAAAGTGTGGCGGTACAGATATTTTTTTCAGACACTCATACTTGGTGTCTAAAATGTTTAGGTCCTGACCATTGCCCTCTGGAGTGTCTCTCCTGCTGGAGCTCAAACAGAAGAAGTCTTCATAATCGAGCACAACTCAATACCCGGTTCACTTCGCCCTTGATGTTACCAGCTAGAATATCTTCTTCACAGGATCAGGTAACCAAACAAAAGTCTGTAAAGACTAGCCATTTCTCGAGTGGTAGATCTCCTTCTCAGCATCGAGATGGCTTCGCCCTCGAGGACATCTTGGCAATAAAGCCCCGGTGGGAGTCTTCGGGCTCTAAAGCATTAACGGGGCTCCGGGTTGTTCCCGAGGTTCTTACCTCGATGAACATACCTGGGCCATGCTCGGGGGTTGTGGCTGCTTCGAGCGGTACCGACACCCCGGCATTGGCTATGGTGATGGACGAAACACTCCTCACCGATGAACGTAGTCTAGCACTCTCGGCTACTTCGGTACCGCTAGAGTTGTTGCAGACCGTTCCTCGAGTATCGGTATCGCCTTCGGTACCGGTACTGGTGTCGGTACCGCGAATGCTTGCTTAGACAGAATCGCTTCCCTTGATGCCGAGCCTGGAATCGATCTCTAGCATGGAAGATTCGGTACCGACTCGTCTCGGTACCGACCTCGGGAGGTACCAAAGACATCGCTTTAAAAAAAATCCGATGCTTCATCCTTTTCAGTCTTCCGATCCCGATGACTGGGATGAATCCATTGGTACCAAGGCTGATTTTTCTACAAGTCTAGCCTTTACCCCTCATTTTAGAGAGTCCTCCTCGGGGGAGATTTCTTTTCAAGCTTTTCTGCTTGATATGGCAAAGCTACTTGCCATTTCTATACCTGGTAAAGAATCCCTACCGGAGAATTCAGAGACACTGCAATTCCCCTGGATTCCAAAGGAGGTGATCATGCTTCCTTTGCATCAGATCTTACAAGATCTACTGTTAAGAATGTGGGAAACTCCTTTAACGGTATCCCCACATTCTAAGACACTTGACACTATGTACAAGGTGCCACCTTCTCCAGGTTTTCAAAAGACTCAACTTCCTCATCATTCTATTGTTGTAGAATCAGCAATGAGGCGTATTAAGAGTGCAAAGAAGCACTCTTCTTATCCGCCAGGTTGTGAGTCTAGGACTTTAGATGCCTTTGGACGTCGATGCTTCCAGGCATCCATGCTTTCAGCAAGAATTATCTCATATATTTTCTATATGGGATTATCTCATGAAGAGGTCGCAAAGAACTTAAGGTTTTTGAACCCTTTTCTTCCAGAGCATAAAAGAGCAGACTATTCCTCTTTAGTCAATCATGCTCAAAATATCTCTAGCTTCCTTAATCGTGCTTCCCTGGACTGTTTTGAGTCTATTAGCAGAACTTCTGCTATAGCCACAGGAGCACGACGCATAGCCTGGCTCCAAGCTTCTGACTTGGACAGATGGGTTCAGGAAAGGCTGGGAAATACTCCTTGTACTGGTGAAAATCTCTTTAACAAGGAGGTTTTATTTCAAGCTAATCAGTTGAGCACTGATGCTGTTACTTTCAGAGAATTGTCAAAACATTCCTCTATCCCAGATAATAAAAAATCTCATAAAAAGCTTTATGTCCCCAGGGGGAAAAAGTTTTATCCATCTTCTACCCATTCTGCAGATGTTTCCAAAGATGGGCAACACCATACCAGGCTAAGAAAACCAAAGCCTCAAAAGGCTCAGCAAACCCAGCAATCGCAGGGTTTCTGATATTTTATTCACTTTTCTGTGTGAGGTTTAGAACTTGAACCTACTTCTTTTCAACAGAAGCATCAAAAATCCATCTCATCTATGCTGAGATATCAGTCATACATTGACTTAATCCTCGGCTCTGGGCATGAATCTCTTGATACAATAGAAATCTATCCTTATAGCTAAGAGCTATTAAGGACTATATACCCCAGAGATTACAGGTTTCTCCTTTTAAAACAAAAGGAGAACTAATAACTAACAACAGGGTGAACTATACCTTTCACCTTATCAGTTTCCTGTACGAGGATATTCTCATACTTTTAACTGCAAGGGGACCCTATCCCTTCAAAGACTTACTAAATTGTAAGTCTTCTCAACTCTGTATTACTTTCTATCCCTCTTAGCCCAGACATTCAGTCTCTAAGAGTACTACTAATCAACTGGAGGACTTATCCTCTAAGCCATAGGATTTTCTTCAATACCTACTCCAGTAAGTAGTTTCCATACAGAGTTTTCTCCCCTTTTGCAGTTCATCTCCTTCTCAAATATCTTTTTAAGGCAGCTTTTCGGACAGAAATTGGGTATCACTACTCCAAATTATGTCTATCGGTCCTCTCCAACCTATAGGACCTAACTTTTATGCTGCCTTGATAACAGATAATTCCAAAAGAGATCCAGAACTCATTTGGACTATTTATTGTTGCAGGCATCAGGCCTGTCTACTATTCTTAGCCACCTTTAGTTCTCTTTGGCTCCAACAGAATAGATTAGGTTGCACACTGGCAATTCAACAGCCAGATCTAAGCAACCTACAACATGCTCTCTGCAATTCTACAACAAAGCTCTGCAACTGTGGGCCTTTGCCAGAGACCCTCAGAGCTAATCCTAATAGGTAGCTGCCAGATAGTTAATAAGGGTTTCAGCTGGTAGACTCTGCCAGTCATGCTCCTACATGACTGGTTTTTTCCTACTTTTACCATATTGCTTAAAATTTCCTTTTAAGGAAAGGTAACCAGGGTTTAGACCACGTGAAAGTGTAGAAAATTGCTCAATTCCCTGGTTGTTCCACATCTCACTGGAACTTCCTCAACAGGGATGCATTTTTTTCACTGCAGTTGGTCCTTATTCACTACTTTCCTTCTAACTTCCTATACTTCATGGTAGCTTATGTTGAACAGGAGAACGGATGATACTCATATTGCCCTCATAAAGAGGCAAACATGGTATCCCCTTATATTGCGTCTTTTTCTCCAGCTACTGTTTGAAATTATAGAAGGATCCAAACTTGCTGTCTTAGGACTAAGGATCTCCTCTGCACTCATTCACGTACATCTCGAGACCTGGTTATTCAGGGGCTAGATCTTTTCAGGAGGTCTAATCTTATCCCTGTAAGTGAAGAACATATTACCAGTTTCCACGAAACTTTCTCTATAGTTCTTCCAAATTCAACCAGACAGAGATTCTCCATCAATATTCTCAAGTAGGTCTTAATCCTTCTTGCTGTTGCGTCTATCTCTATACAACATCTGACTTTGAAAGATTTGTCTACTGTCCATATTAATGCTGCCCCAGCATACCATAAATTCAATGGACAACCAATTTCTATGGTAATTTACAAAATACCTTCTTTTACCGTTACCTTTTAGGTTACGTCACATCTGAAGCTCTACATGTAAGGTCATCATCATAAGTGACATCACTTACAAAAGACTTTTACTGATCTTCAAGAAATTGGAGGCTTAACGCCTAGTACAAATATCTTTCTCTTTCATTGGAATAAAGGGGGTCTTAAAGACCTATTCCCTTTTTTCTGCGAAGGGTATTTCTACCTTTTCATCCATACCAGTCAGATTATCTCCACTCTTTCCTAGGACCTTATTCTGCTCCAAGGACAAGAAGTTCAATTTTTTTGGCTTTACAGAAGCTTTAGCTAGTTCTCAAAAGTCCAACCTCATTGAACTCCCCCTGTACTTCCTTCTGGGGTTAGTTCTGGCCATGAGGGCTTCTCATCTCTTCTTGTATTGCAAAATTATTTTTTTCCCTCTACTTCACATTGAGGGAATTTCTTTGAGGATAATGATCTGACTCTCAACCACAGACCCTTATTACCCTCAACAACTATTTTTGCAATATCTTTGAGTGAGATCCACATTAGAAAATTAAGACTCAACATTTTCTAATATTTATAATTTACACAAGGACTCCCCTCTGGATACTTTTGTGTAGATAAGCTGTTCCACAGCACCTCTTTTTTTCTTTTCTAAGTTCAACTCCTACCTTCCATCCCTTGGATGCCTTGGATACTTTTGTGTAGATAAGCTGTTCCACAGCACCTCTTTTTTTCTTTTCTAAGTTCAACTCCTACCTTCCATCCCTTGGATGCCTGAGGTTTTGAGGGATAAGCATGGCCCATCTTTAGATTGCAACATGCTGGGGCCTCCTCCAGGCATCTTAGCTTGGGAGTCCCCATATGTGAAGACTCATTCCTGCTTGTTCCTGGAGATAGCACAGTTACTTACCTGTAACAGGTGATCTCTGGGAACAGCATGAATAAGTCTTCACAACCCACCCACCTCCCCTAGAAGTTATATCTCTCTATCTATCTCTTTTCCTTTCCGTCGCGCTCTCTCTCTTTGTCTCAGCTCTAAAACTCAACTGGAGAGAGGCAGTTGGGAAATGCAGGAAGGCAGCATGCAGGTGCTGTGGGATGCTCCCAAAAGCGTTCTAATTGGACGCTGGGGAGCGTTCCCGCGCAGGCTCCGTCGGTAATGACGATACCCATATGTGAAGACTTATTCCTGCTGTTCCCGGAGATCACCGGTTACAGGTAAGTAACTGTGCTTTATTACATAATTATGTTAATGTGCATTAATGCATCAAGCTAAAGTGAAAGCTTGTTGCAGTAATGAAATACTAGCCTTTTGATAGGTTCCTCTTTCATTTAAAACCTAATGTTGCCATCATCTCCTAAAAGCTAGTCCCATAAATGACTGACCCCCATGCACTCAATCCAGCTTTCCCACTCTCCAGCCACTAACCCATTTTGGCTTGCGGCCTGTGGGGTACATCTGCCATAGGGTTCCCTCTGCTATAGGACCTGGCACAATTGTATGTTTAACATCTATCTAGTCATGCAGCTCAATAACAACAGGGGAAAGCATGTAGAGCAGTGGTTCCCAAACCTATCCTGGGGGCTCCCATGCGATGGAGCCCCCAGGATAGGTTTTGGGATTGCTGCCATGCATGCGTGGTCCTCTTCCCACCCAAAGGTGCCATCTTGCTCAGTCTCTCTTTTTCCGCAGAGCCCTTCGGACGCACGTCCTTGTCCCTCGGAAAAAGTGTTTCATTTTCGGCCCCTGGACCGTGTTTTTTTCCGTTTGCTCCAGTCTTCTTCCGTCCCCCCTTGCTCTTCTCTTTTCTCAGAGCAAGGGGATATCCTTTAAAGTTTTTTTTTCCCCTGTTGCAGGCTTCACACCCTTTTTACTCCCAATCGCTGGCTGTAAAGGTCTTCGATCTAGCGGGGATCCTTTTTGCCTCTATGGCTAACGGTTTTAAATAAATGTGACAGATGCTCCAAGAACATGTCGCTCATGGATGCCCATGACTGTTGTCTCTGGTATCTTGGAGCTGTCCATGACCCAGAGCTCTGATCTCTTTGCAAGAAAATGTCCTCCAAGGCCCTGCTCAGCTGTAAGCAGAAGTCCGATGACATTTTCCGGAAGGCATCCCTGGAATCCTCAGTGGCACCCTCGGTCACCGCTCCACTGGTGGGATCCCCCACTTCGGTTTAGCGTTCTTGGTGGCACTCCAACTAGGGGTCCCCTGAAGTGGAATGGTGTAAGAAGAAGGCAGCCTCAAAGTTTCTGTCGGGGGCTCCGAATAAGTGTGGGTGCTCCCATGCTCGGTCGCTCAGCCCCCTGTGGCGTTCCTGAGAGTCAGACAAGTAGTGGCCTCGAAAGGTACCTCATACGGATACAGAGGCCTCCGGCAATAGTGGCCGGTCTCCTGAGGGTCATTCCGGTGAGGACCCCCTCTCCTCCTCCATGCCAGACCCGGTAACCCTGATGTCAGCGTTGCAAGATCCCATGCCTATGTGGGAGTTCTGAATGCTGGTATTAGAGCGCAGCGTTTCTGTCTTTTTAGCTGCCCAGCAGACGCTCATGCCCAGCACGTCTGGCCTGTGCCTCGAGACCAAGGTTCCCTTGAGAGGAACACCGAAATTCGCCCTGGAAAGCCCCGAGAGCCACAGGCCTTGTGAGGGTCCTCGACGTCTGTCTCGTTTGCCTTCCCGGTCCTCGGGAGTGCGATCCTCCAAGGCCTCCGGTTCCAAGTGGACCTCGGCCTCTGGTCAGGGCGACCTGTCCAAGTTGGACTCCTCCTTGGACCTCTTTGGCTGAGAGTCAGATGGGGATGCGTCCCCGGAAACCCGTGCCCACAGGGATCTCCCCTCGGACTCGTCCCCGCCCGCCTATCAGTGTCAGTTACCGCCCGAGGACACATCGTTCCTGGCGTTCATGCGGGACATGGCACGGGCCCTCAGCCTGGCTACGCAGACTGAATAGGAACCGCAAGAAGAGGAGCCCGATTTTTTACAGTACGAGTCCCCACCTCATAAGAACATAAGATATGTCATACTGGGTCAGACCAAGGTCCATCAAGCCCAGTATCCTGTTTCCAACAGTGGCCAATCTAGGTCATATGTACCTAGCAGTTTCCCCAAGAGACACAGGTTCCACAATGCTTGTATTGGGTCAAGCAGTGATATCCAGGGTCCCTTTTTAATAATGGTTTATGGACCTTTCCTCCAGGAACTTGTCCAAACCTTTTTTAAACCAACTACACCAACAGCTTTTACTACATCCTCCGGTAACAAATTCCAGAGTTTGATTACACTTTGAGTGAAAAAAATATGTTCTCTTATTTGTCTTGAATAGTTTACCCTGTAGCTTCATTGCATGTCCCCTAGTCTTTCTATATTCTGATGACGTAAACAATCGATCTACGTTTACCCGTTCCACTCCGTTCATTAATTTATAGACTTATAGAATTATTTATAGAGTGGAGGAGTAGCCTAATGGTTAGAGCACTGGCTTGGAAACCCAGAGACCAGGATTTGATTCCCACTAGCACTCCTTGTGGCCTTGGGCAAGTCATTTAACCCTCCATTGCCTCAGAAAAATCCAAGTTATCAATATACCTGTTTAATGTACATTACCAGGTTTAAGTTACAATGTAAACCGCTTTGATTGAAATGATAATATAAAACCTGTTAAATAAATAAAATAGACTTCTATCATATCTCCCCTCAGCTGTCTCTTTTCCATGTTAAAGAGCCCTAACCTTTTTAGCTTTTCTTCATAAGGGTATCCTTCCATCCCCTTTACCATTTTGGTGGCTGTTCTCTGAACCTTTTCTAATAACGCTATATCCTTTTTAAGATACGGCGACCAGAATTGCACAGAGTATTCAAGGTGCGATCGCACCATGGAACGATACAGAGGCATTATAATATCCTTTGTTTTATTTTCCATTCCTTTCCTTATGATACCTAGCATTCTATTTGCTCTCTTGGCCGCCGCTGCACACTGGGCGGAGGGTTTTAACATGTTATCCACAATGACGCCTAAATCTTTTTCCTGGTTGGTGGTTCCTAATGTGGAATCTTGTATTGTGTAACCATAGTTTGGGTTGTTCTTCCCTAGGTGCATAACTTTGCACTTGTCCACATTAAATTTCATCTGTCATTTTGATGCCCAGTCTTCCAATTTATCAAGATCCTCTTGCAAGTTTCCACAATCCTCATGGGTTTTAACAAATTTAAATAGTTTTGTGTCATCTGCAAATTTGATAACCTCACTCGTTATTCCCTTTTCCAGGTCATTTATGAATATGTCAAAAAGCAGCGGACCCAGCACAGATCCCTGGGGTACACCACTATTCACCTTTCTCCATTGGGAAAATTGGCCATTTAGCCCTACCCTCTGCTTTCTATCTTTTAACCACTTCCTGATCCACAATAGTACACTGCCTCCTATCCCATGACTCTCTTGTTTTGTCAAAAGTCTTTAATGAGGGACCTTGTCAAAGGCTTTCTGAAAGTTCAAATGCACTATATTAACCGACTCACCTTTGTCTACCTGTTTATTCACACCTTCAAAAAAACATAACAGATTAGTAAGACAAGATCTTCCCTGTCTAAAGCCATGTTGGCTGTCTCCCATTAAGCCATGACTATCTAAATACTCAGCAATTTTGTTCTTTATGATGGTTTCTACCATTTTCCCCAGTATTGACATCAGGCTCACCGGTCTGTAGTTTCCCGAATCACCCCGGAACCCTTTTTAAAAATTGGCGTTACGTTGGCCATCCTCCAATCTTCAGGTATTACAGATGATTTTAATGATAGTCCACGATTACTAATAGCAGGTCTGCAATCTCATATTTCAGTTCTTTCAACACCCTTGGATTTACACCATCTGGTCCCGATGTATCGATATTTCCTTCAATTCTTCCGCACCTTTAAATACCACTTCAGTAATGGGTAACATCCCTACATCTTCCTCAGTAAAGACCGAAGCAAAGAATTCATTTAGTCTCTCCGCTATCGCCTTGTCGCCTCTTAGTGCCCCTTTACCCCTCTATCATCTAATGGACCAACTGACTCTCTCACAGGTTTTTGCTACGAATGTACTTGAAAAAGTCTTTATTACGTGTTTTTGCTTCCGCAGCAAGCTTCTTCTCAAATTCTCCTTTTGCCTGCCTTATCAATGCCTTGCATTTGACTTGCCAGTGCTTGTGCTGTTTCTAGTTTTCGTCATTTGGTTCTTTTTTCCATTTCCTGAAAGATGCTTTTTTGGCAACAGCAGCCTCTCTGACCTCACCTTTAAATCATGCTGGCAGTTTTTTGGACGTCCTTCCACTTTTCATATAGCGTGGAATACAGCTGGTTGGGGCTTCCAAGATAGTATTTTTAAACAACACCCAAGCTTGATGTAAGTCTTTAACCTTTGCAACTGCTCCTTTTAGTTTTTTCTTATCTATTTTCCTCATTTTATCATAGTCTCCCTTTTGAAAGTTAAAAGGTAGTACTGTGGATTTCCTTAGCATCCCTCCTCCACTAATTAAATCAAACACAATCATGCTATGATCACTATTGCTAAGTGGCCCCAACACCCTTATATCTTGCACCAGGTCTGGTGTTCCACCTCGGGGATCTCTCACTATCCCGGCTCCACCGATATTGTCAAGGTTGCTCCTCCGCATGTGGGAGACAGCTGCTTCAGTCCCCATTGTGAGCAAGCGCCTAGACGCTATGTATAGAGTTCAGCTTGGCCCGGGGTTCCAGCAGACCCTCCTCCTGCACACCTCCATGGTTGTGGAGTCGGCGATGAGGAAGCAAAAGAGCCTGAAGTTTCACTCTTCGATACCCCCAGGTGGTAGGGAGTCGAGAGCCCTTGACGCCCTGGGGCGTAAGGCCTATCAGGGTTCCAGGCTCACTTGCTGTATCCAGGCATGCCAACTCAATATGGACATGTTCCTGCAGGACCTTACTAAGGAGCTCGGTGGTTTCACCGTGGACCTTGGGGCTGAGCCTCTCCTAAGGTTCCAAACCCTCCTCAAATCCATCACGGAGTGTTCGAAGTACCTCTCCCGTGCTGCATATGACGGGTTTGAGTCCTCCGCCCAGCGCCAGGCATGGCTCCAGTCTTCGGACCTGGAGCAGTGGGTCCAAGAGAAGCTCCTGGACGTCCCTTGCCTTAGCGAACAATTGTTCAGCAAACCTATGGAGGATAAGGCTGCTGAGATAGAAATGGAGTTTGTGACTTGAACTCGTCTCTCATGCAAAACCTCCTCCCTCCCCAGGAAGAAGCAACAGCTTAAAAGCTGTTCTTTCAAAGGAAAGGGCTCCTGTCCCGGGGTTACCCGCCTTTCCTGCTCACCTCTGCACCAGCTTCCAGCATGCAGGGCAAAGAAGGTGCACATGGCCACCATAAGTCTAAAGGGCCCAAGACCCAACTACCGGCGCTGCCCCAGCCTACGCAGGGATTTTGACATCGTCAGCATAACCTCTCACCCCCTGGCAACTCTTCCGGCGGTGGGGGCGACGCCTGTCCCTGTTTGCCCCGGAGTGGGCGTCGATCACGTCGGACACCTGGGTCCTCCGGGTAATCCGAGATGGATACCGTCTCTGCCTGGACAGGTACCCTCCTCCCTTCTCCCCAGTGGAGCCTGCTCAGCTCCTCGTGCACAAGACCACCTTGCAGCAAGAACTGTCCAACCCCCTCGCCCAATGGGCGGTCGAGAAGGTACTGCTGCACCTTCAAGGTCAGGGGTTCTACTCCCGCTTTCTTGTCCTGAAAAAGACTGGAGTCCTGCACCCCATCCTCGAACTCAGAAACCTCAACAAGTTCCTGGTGCGGGGGAAGTTTAAAATGCTAACGCTTGGCGTCCTGCTGCCCTTCCTTCAGCAGGGCGATTGGCTTTGCTCCTTGGACCTCGAGGACCCTTATGCCCACATCCTGGTCCACCCCCAGCACAGTCCTCCCCATGGACTAAGCAGACTGCTTTCGGGCTGTGGTGTCCCACGTCCAAAGCAGGACTTGGGTTACTGCATGAACAATGCTGCGCCTCCTCGGGCACATGGCCTCCACTGTCCATGTGGTCCCCCATGCACACATGCACATGTGGACTGCCCAGTGGTGCCTCAGGGCACAATGGAGCCAGGCCTTCGGCCACCTCAGAGATCCTATCCAGGTCTCCCGCAGCTTCCTTGACTCACTGAGTTGATGGCGGGATACCCAAAGCCGCCTTTGGGGAATGCCCTTCCAGACCCCGCAGCACGAGCTTGTCCTAATGATGGATGCTTCCCTGCTGGGTTGGGGAGCCCACTGCGGCGCATTGTGCACCCAGGGGCAGTGGTCGCTTGAGGAGTCTCAGGAACAGATCAACCTGCTTGAGCTTCGGGCGGTCCAATGGGCCCTGAGGGCCTTCAAGAGCTACCTGAGGGGAAAGTCGGTACTCGTGCAGACCGACAACAGGGTAGCCATGTTTAACATCAACAAGGAGGGAGGGACAGTATCACACCTCCTCTGCCGAGAGGCGATCCTCCTTTGCTCCTTTGTGTCTCGCCAGGGGATGACCAAGCGGTCCACCTCCTGAGCCAGGAGAATATCCTCGTGGACAAACTCAGCAGGATCCTCCGCCCGCACGAGTGGTGCTTGGATCCGGAGGTCGCCGGAGTCTTGTTCCATCAGTGGGGGGACTCCATCAATGGACCTCTTTGCCAGTCCAGCGAACTCGCAGCTTCCCTGCTTCTGCAGCCCAATTCTGCACCCAAGCAGGGTGGCCTCAGATGCGTTCCTCTTGAGTCGGACCTCTGACCTTCTTTACACATTCCCTCACTCCTATCATTGCGAGGACCCTCCACAAGGCTCAGTGGGACCAAGCTTCGGTGATCCTTTTGGCCTCGACAGCCTTGGTTCCCGCTTCTGCTCCGGCTTGCGTCCGAGCCCCCTTCCTCCTGGGCTGCACTCCAGGTCTGTTGACGCAGGAGGAGGGTCTGGTGTTCCAACTGAACCTGGCCTCTCTGTCCCTTGCAGCCTGGTGGCTGAACAGGTCGCCTTAGTTCTGCTGCGTCTCCCGGAGGACGTCGAGGAAGGACTCAACGAGGCGGGCGTACGCTTTTAAGTGGCGACACTTCTCGCTTTGGTGTTCCGAGCTTCAGATCGACCTTTTCTCCTGCTCTACCCGGTGGATCCTCCAGTACCACCTCTCAAAGGCAGGGTTGAAATCCAATTCGGTCAGGGTACACCTGAGCGCCATTTCGGCGAACCACCTCTCCGTCGAGGGGGGCGGCCCTCGGTCTCTCGCTTCATGCGAGGTCTAGTGCTTTCCAAGCCTCCTATCTGGCCTTCCCTGGTGGAGTGGGAACTCAACGTGGTGCTGATGCAGTTCATGCGAGCACCCTCCAAGCTGATGGCGACGTGCTCACTTCGGCATCTCTCCTGGAAATTGATCTTCCTGGTGACTTTGACTTCAACTCGCTGAGCCAGCAAACTTCAGGCTCTCAAGGCTGAGGCTCCGTACACCAGGTTCTACGGGAACAGGGTAGCCCTCCACACCCATCCCAAGTTCCTACCGAAGGTGGTCTCGGACTTTCATCTCAACCAGGAGATAGTCCTACCGACCTTCTTCCCGAAGACTGCATGCCAGCTAGGCATCGGCGGTGTTGCATACACTGGACTGCAAGACAGTTCTTGCCTTCTACCTGAAGCATATCTAGGATCATCGCAGGTCCGATCAGCTCTTTGTCGCCTACGACCCCAATCGCCTGGGGCAGGCAGTCACCAAGCACACCATCTCTGTCTGGGTGGCGGACTGCATTGCCTTCGCACAAGCAAAGGTAGGCGCCCTGCTGAATCGGTGGATCACCATGCACAGCATCCGAGCCAAGGTGGCTTCGCTGTGCTCAGTGCCTCTAATGAACATCTGCCGGGCTGCAACCTGGTCTTCAGCGAACACTTTCGCTGTCCACTACTGCCTGGAGAGGGAGTCCCGCTGGGACAGTGCTTTTTGGCCAGGCTGTACTCCGTAATCTGTTTGGGGTATAATCAACTCCTGCCTTCCGACCCTTCTTCGACGGCTACCAAGAGCTTTGCCCCGGGGACCCAAAGACTCTGGCTCCTTCAGGCATCGACGACTTCTCACAGCCTCGCGGAGGCGTTTTTGGGTTACAGGCTCGATAGCCTGTAGCTGGGGAGCCCCATAAGTGAGGATTGACTTCCTGTTTGTTCCTGGAGAGCGCATAGTTACTCACCTGTAACAACAGGTGTTCTCCAGGGACAGCAGGAATCAGTCCTCACTACCCTCCCTCCTCCCCTGAAGAGTTGCTATTTTTGTCCTTGCCTTGCCATCTGCTTAGTAGGGCTCTGGCTAGGGGAACCTGACTGAATAAGATGGCACCTTTGGGCAAGAAGAGGACGACGCATGCGTGGCAGCAATCCCAAAGGCTTTCTTTGAAAGTTGGGGAATTGCTCCACGCAGGGCTCCGTCTGTGCCGTCACCCATAATTGAGGACTGATTCCTGCTGTCCCTGGAGAACACGTTACAGATGAGTAACTACGCTTTATCTGTTTTATGTGTGTGTATCCTTATTTTGCATGTGTATTTGTGGGTTGGTTTGTGTGCTTGTAAATGTGTCTCTGCATGCTTACGTGTGTGTGCATGCATGCTTTCATGTATGTATCTATCCATGTGTGTACAAATTAGTTATGTGTGTGTGTGTGTGTGAATTTATATCTGTGTTTGTGTGTCTATGATCGGGAGACTAGATGAGTGAGGAGGGCTGTTTGACATGTACAATTCCGTAATTGCTATGTTACTGTGAATCAGTCTTTGTATGCTGCGACTGTTGTAATAGGTTTTCCTATAGAAATGCATTGAGGCATTTGGGGGGGGGAGGGGAGGGGCTTCAATTCTCTTTCATCTCCCACCACCCACAGTACCTTAGCTTGCACATCACATGAACCTTATCCCAGCTCACCACCTCCCTTCTTGTGATGAGCAGCATTCTAGTGCTGTATGCCCACAGCCTTCCCATTGACTGGATCCTACCCATAGTCTCTGCCACTAGTTGCATTGGAAGCAGGGAGAGACCTACTCACATGGTGGGGGAGAATTAGAGATCTGCAGATAGAGGTTTTAAAACACTGAAAAATGTGCAGACATGTTAGCCATCTTTTTACGTAGCTTCCAGACATGAATATACAAATCAGCAGAGTCCTTATAAAAAAAACATACAGTTGTCAACCCTAACCTTTTAAGTACAGAGTACATTTTGTCAGGAGTTCCCTAAACTTTGGAATGTGGGTATGTTCCTAGTTTGCCATTCATTAATCTAGGCCTGCCATTGGCAAGAGAATTATTTGCCAGTACACACAATAACCAATAAGAAAGCAGTACAATTCAGTCAGCTTTTACAGTAGAAATAATAGCAAATAAAATAAAATATATATGTGAATATTGTAAAATGTAATACATTCCAGCTAGAGAATTATTAGTGATCTTTGGATTGCTGTTAGAAATTGCATAAACATAAACATATGTTCTGTCTATACTGTGCAAGTGTTGTCTGTGGTCAGGGTGGCTGGGGGTGGTGGGGCATTTTCAGAGCTGCATAGTTTTGGCAGTGGGGCTAGTTTGTGGGGTGGGGTGGCAGATGCAGGGAGGAAGTTTTGGGGGTGGGTTAGTTTTGCAAGGCAGTGGCAGGGTAGTTTTTGGGAGTGGAGGCAGTTGGAGGTGGTGGGGCAGATGCAAGCGGTAGGTTTTAGGGATGGGATTAGTTTGCAAGGCTGTGGAGCAGTTGTAAGGGGTAGGTTTTGGAGTGAGGTAGTTTGCGGTGTAGTGGAGGGTTGTATTTTTAGTTGGATGGGACCATTAACAGGGTGGTGAGGTAGTTGTGGGGAGTATTTTATTTTTGCATGGTGGGAATATTTGGGGAGTTGCAAGGGGAGTATATTTTGGGAGTGGAGACTGTGTGCGTGGCAGTGGGGCAATTTTGGGATGAGGAGGTTTTGGTGGTGGGGCATTTTGAGGGTTATGGAAAGTAGAGAACGGGGAGAGGGTGTTTGAAAGGAGTCATTCCCTAACTGCAATGTTTCACTGTATGCACTGTTCCCTCTAAGCTGTGCGCGTGTGCGCGCGCACACCTCGCCGAGCGAGCGCACATACTTTACAACAGAGCGCACAAAAATTACAGCTCTGATCCTGATAGAAAACACCACAGACGTCTTAAAATTTAAAAGTTATGATTGTAATTACTAGAAATTTCCTGCTTCATTTAGTAATCGTCTATTTTCATTTAATTTGATTAAAATCAATGCGGTGTACATACTGTATTCTGACTTGTAGTCAAATTTTAAAGTATATAACTCCGAGTGTCGTTATGTGGCGCACAAAAATTTAACCTTCCTTCAAAAGCTGCACACAGCTGATATTTTATGCGCACACAGCCTACAGAAAATTAGAGGGAACATTGACTGTATGTAAATTTCTATGCTATAGAAGTTGGAACTGCTTTTCCCATAGATGTACATTGGGCTAGTTTTTTGGGTGGCATAATTCTCTGGATCCCCTAGTCTGATTTTTGCATATTTTTGAACTCTGTCTTTCTACCAATTTTTCCCACATGCAAAGTTTTATCCCATTACGCTAACCCTTTGGGGGTGTTATTTTGCTCCGTTACATGTGTATACTGTATACAGCACTTTGTGTACCTTGTATACAAATGATAAGTAGTAGTAGACTTTCTGGCAGACGTTCTCGACCCCTTTTATAAAATTCTCTCCAACTTCTGTGATTTAGAAAGAATAAAAAGAAAGTCTGCATAGAAGCTACATGACGGAGAAGAGACTTGCACTAGAGGGTGCTGTTGCATAAAATTTAATGATCTCATGGTTACTTTAGGAATTGGATAGTAGTGTGCAGGGAAAAAATGTAATTTAATTTTGTTAGGGGTTTTTGTCTTCGTGTTGGGTTTTTAAAATAGTGTGCCCTGTTGCGCAGTAGCATTCAGTGTTCGCGCATATACAAATAGTGTGTGCTATTGTGCAATAATAGGATGCACTATTGCCACTTTCGTTTCAAAATGAAAGCACATACCTAGAATTGGATTTGTTTGTCTGTTATTTAAAAAAGTTGAATTGAGGCACAGTTTCCTTAGGTTTTACAAGTTCTGAATCAGAGAATTTTAATGAACTGCCTTGATCATCTATCTCTTAAGCTGAAAACTCTTCGAGGAACTGAATTCCTTGTTACTGAGTTTGCTACACAAAATATTTTAATCAGAGCCATATTTCAACAAGCTACTCGTACTTAGTCCTTAGTTCAGACACAAGAAAAGGCAATTTGCCTCTTCTTCCCTGACCTATATGAAGTACAGGAGAAAGTTGCATTCCTTGTCTGGTGACTTCACGATAGTCTTGGCAGAACCAAGATTGACATTATTTTCCTATTTTGAGAAGCAGACTTATCATGGGATATTGGGTCTTTTTAATAAAGCAGATATTGGATGTTCTGCTATAAATAAATAAACTATGTGATGATCCATAGCTTACAGGGAACATTATTTACAAATATATTACAATCGCTCATGATTTATATAAGGAAAAGCATAAGGAGAAAACTAATTTTGCTCTCTTGAGAATAGTGAATAAAGAAGTTAGGCTATTAACAGTGTTTCTTTTGTTTGAACTGGTTTAGCAGGATGATGAGTAGGTTATTCTCCCCAACCAACAGATGAAGGCAGAGAAATTCAAGCTTTAGTGATGTCATCACTGGTACATCTAGTGGTGCAACCCTGGAACTTGCCAGTATTCTCTACCTCCAGCAGATGGTATGGATGGGCTGGTGTATCACGATTCTAAGTGGTCAGCTTGACTCTCCATTGGCTAGTCTGCATCCTGTAGCCCTTTGGTACAGTTCTGGATGTGGGAAGCTCTCAGCGATCAGTCTATGGACCTTTATCCTGATGGAGTGGAAGGGGAAATATTGTTTCCTTCATGTACCATAAGCTCGGCCTAAGGGCCTTATCTTGATGAGGCTTTTCACAGGGTTTGACAGTGATCTCTTTGGTGTGTCCCAGTCCTGGTCTATGGACTTAGCCTGGGGTGGTCCCACAGGGCTACTGCCAGCGAGGTGAGTGTGGGGATTGTCCCTCCTTTTCCTTCCCTTGCCTCCTCTTTCCCTGCCTTCCTTTTTCATAATACCTTCTCTTGTTCGTCTCTTAGGCTGAACTTATTTTGCAGATGGCTGCCACACAAAGTTTCTTAAAAAGAAAAAAAAAAGACACTGAAGAAACTTTTCAGAGCTTCTGTCAGTTCGGGAATAACCCGGGGAGGTTGTGGACCTACCTACAAGAGAGACTGACAGTGAGTGTGTACTGTCTGGGGATGAGTTGCATTAGGACAGCTGATGAGGTGTAGTTCAGTTGCCAGAGCTTGGTAGCGCGGTTGGCACCCCCTGTCCTGAATGCTGTGAAAATCAGTCCATTTTGTGGTGCTTTTAGCCTTCCACAATAATGGCTGAAGCACAATTTGATGGGGAGAGTTTGAGAGAATCAAGTGCTGCGTAAGGCTTTCCAACGAGCATATTTTAATCACCGAGAGTGACTCCTGACTCCATCAGTTTCAAGTTCTACTGAAGCTCCCTGGTAAGAATTTATTACCTATGTTTTGCAATACTCTTCATTGTCAAGATATATAGCTTCTTCTATCAAGCGTAGGTGGAGGACTCTTTCAGTCCCACCGCTGTTTCTCTGATACAAGTCCTCGCATAGCTTATAGTAGAGGCAGAAACTTGAGAGAGATGTAGAATTTGTCCAGCAGTCCCTAGGATACTTCTGCAGTGACATCTCTAGGTCATTTGCGTTGCAATAAATGTACCTATTGTGAGGTGATGGATGAAGAGCAAGAATTTGTAGTTCATGGTCGAGTTTTTCACCTAAAGTGCTGACATCCTGCATATCTGCTTTTGTGGTTTATAATTTGTTGTCCATGTCCTAAATTTTATATAGAGAAAACCACTCGTCAATTAAGAATTAGTCTGTCTGATCATAAATACAATCTTTCCAAGTCCCAAGAAAGAAACTCCATTGATCAAGCATTGCTCACAATTTAAATGAGTTTTATGATCTACATTTTATGGTGATTGATTTCATCCCCCTTAATATTACGGGTGATGATCGTGGAAAGCGGCTTTTGCAATGTGAACAACTCTGGGTGTTTATTCTTAATACCAGGGATCTCCAATTCCGGACCTGGAGGGCCGCAAACCAGTCAGGTTTTCAGGATTCCCTAATGAATATGCATGAGATATATTTACATGCACTGCCCCCATTGTATTTAAATCTATCTCATGCATATTCATTAGGGACAACCTGAACACCTGACTGGTTTGTGGCCCTCCAGGTCCAGATTGAAGACCCCTGTTAATGCTATGGAGCCATCTGCCCTTAACGGGAAAATTGAATGAGGAGTGTATTTTTAAGTAGTGATGACTGTGTAGCTCCACCCCTTCTTCTTTTGATTGATGTTTAGTCTGGGGTTTGTCAGTCTAACTCCCGAATGATTGGCTTTGAGTGGTTTAAATATTGTGTCATCAGACATTGATGCTTATGAAAGATTTCCCTCAGTCAAGAATACAGCGTGCTCCTGATGTAACACTGCTAGGAAAAACAAAGATCTTTGTTCAGCGGCTTGAGTATCTTCATGGGACATTGGCAGCTCAGAATATAAGAGCAGTTTTCTGCCTTTGGGACATTATTGTCTGGTTCTCTGGGAACAAGCAGGAAGTCAGTTCTCACATATGGGTGACGTTAGCACCGACAGCCTGCATGGATTCACTCCCCAGAAGTTAAAAAAATCAGTATAAATAAAGTATTAAATATATTATTGTTTATTGTTTATAATCACTTGATATACCGCCTCCCATTACATCGAAGCGGTTTACAATAAAACTATAAAATACATAAAATGGTTAAAAAAGAAAAGGAAAATAACAATGCTTTAAAAAATATGAGAAATATAATAAACAAGTATTACTTTAATATTAAATTTTGAAGAGTTTTTTAGACCAGCGATGTATTGAGCAAGTGCTTCCCCTTTGGTAGTGTGTCTACCATATAGAGAGAGAATTTTGCGCTCTAAGATCTTTTCTTCTTTTATTTTGGTGAGAATTGCTGAATAAGGTTAGCTGCCTTTTCCCAATAGGTGAGCCCTATAGTGTTTTATATCATTAAATTAGCTTTTGGCATGTATTAGAATGGTAAAGAGAGATAGTGTTGTGTGGTGCCTATGAGCTTAGTTTGAGAGATTTTTATTATTATAGGCTAAGAGTTATTTTTATATTGGAGCCTGAGAGAGACATCACTTTGAAGAGGCAGAATCCAAATGCCTAGAAGCATTCTTGCACAGCAAGTGCCTGTCACCAGTAATGCTTGGGTCAGCTTCAGGCAGAGGGTTTTAACATGTTATCCACGATGACTCCCAAATCTTTTTCCTGGGTGGTGGTTCCCAATGTGGAACCTTGCATTGTGTAACCATAGTATGGGTTGTTCTTTCCTAGGTGCATAACTTTGCACTTGTCCACATTAAATTTCATCTGCCATTTGGATGCCCAGTCTTCCAATTTATCCAGATCCGCCTGCAGTTTTCCACAGTCCTCTTGGGTTTTGATTGGTGGGAGACTCATCAGCATAGCAAAGACTTCCACCAATCTTCACACCTCTGTTGTTTTCATACAGGCCTGCTTCTCTGATGATTTGTTCTACATATAAATTAAACAGGTGGGGGGAAAGTATGCAGCCCTGTATACACCTTTGCTGATTTTAAACCATTCTGTTTCTCCTTGTTCCGTTCGAACTATTGCTTCTTGATCAATGTAAAGGTTGTGCAAGAGAACGATCAGGTGTTTGGTATACCCATGTTTCTTAATGTGGCCTAGAGTTTCTGTGGCCCAGGGCCACTGTTACCATTAAGCAAACTAGGTGATTGGCTTGTACCAGAGTTTAAATGGTGACATGCATAGCAGATATTCATCCACTGCTGCCTGAGACTGCTATCCGTTCCCCCTTCTGAGTGGATGGAATAAAAAAGAAGAGAAGCTGTGAAACTACCCTGCCATGTTCCCACCTTCCCAATAGGGCTTGGTTGGGCCTTAGGAAAAGGCATGCTGCAGCCACTGGGGTAAAAAAAATTCTGCCTTGTCCCGCTGTATTTCCTACCTCCATAGCCAACAGCAGAGTTGACCCTGCCACTCGCACTTCTCTTCTCTTCCTTCTGCACAGTTCAAATGGCTGATCTGCACCATTTAGGAGGAAAAGGAGAGGCACAGGTGGCAAGATGAGCTGCAGAAAGAGAATTAGCAGGCGTGAACACTGCTGCCCTGGAGTGAAGGAGAGAGACTCTGAGCTGGAAGAAGGAGTAGGGCAACAGCAGAAACCCCAATCATACTCCACTTCTCACTTTTATGGAATTTTACTTACCATGCTGCTTTTTGTATCTGCTGCCTAGCTTCGTGGGACCTGCATTGCTATCTGCAGCTGGTAACATGATTTTTCTCTGTTTTCCTTTTTCTTCTCTCCCCCTCTGCCTAAGCAATTGATCATAGTACACTTGTAGATTTGTAACATCCCATGATCTGGAGCAGTGCTTCCCAACTTTTTTCCAGTTTGATCCGTTTTAGGTATTGAAAATTCATGTGTCCCCAGATAGAAACAAAGCAAATTATTACTCAAACATAATAAGCAGAATATTCATTGTGTTTCTTAAAGGTTCTGTAATGCATAAATATATATAAATGTATACTTTTTAAAGTAATTATCTGATATACTCACTTTACTTGAGACACACACACCTGTAAACACACAGACGTCTCAAACTTTCTGCAGCACAGCCAATGAGCCATTTGGGCAGGTTTCCTCTTTTTAGATGGAGGATAAGAAAAAGGTGAGGGGGGAGGCCAGAGGGGTATCTAAATGTATAATCAAGGCTTTTGTGTGCAAGTACATGTGACCAAGTAGATATAGGTGGGGCGGGGCGGGGGGAAGGGGTGTATGTCTGCAACTGTGTAGTTGGGATCTGTGCATGTATGTCTGAGGATGGGGTGGGCAAGTGACTGTAGGGTAGTAAATGACTTGTGAAAGCATGGGTTGGGAGTTGCTGGTTGTGGTTGTTACAGTAGATAGGCAGGGGAATCTTCCAGTGTATAGTTGGGATATGAGTGAATGTGAGTTTGTCTGTGGCTGAGTGAATACGTGGGGGGTGAATATGTTTCTGCATGAATAGTGAAGAGTCGAGTGAGGTGTGTGAATCATTTCATTCCCTCCCCTTCTGTCTGCTTCCACCCTTCTTCCCTCCCCTCTCTCATGCCACCTTCCTTTTCATCCAGCCTATGCATCCACCTTCCCTTATGTTCCTTCATGTCCCCTCAGGCTCATCCCCTCTTTCTTATCCTCCCAACACAGGTTCACTGATGCCCAGACTCACTCATCTCCTCATCCCAGACTTATTTCTTCTCTCACAGCGCCTCCCCCCCCCCCCAACCCAGGCTCATTCCCTCATTCTAAGCTTTCCAAGCTCATTCTGTCTTGCCTCTCTCGTTCACTTCCACAGCCCTCAGGATTGCCTCATTCAGCTACATTCTCCTCCCAGCTTATTCCTTCTTTCTCTCCCCCAGACTCATCCTTTCCATACCTCCAGCCTCATTCACTCCTCCATCCCCTTCCCCGCTAGTTCATCACTTTTCTTTCATTGCCCCTTCCAGTCTCACCTCTGCCTGACTCATTCTGTCTAGAATCACACATCAATTCTCTTCCTCATCTACTCTTCGTCCCACTCCTCAGATTCAGTTATTCATCCAGTCTCCTCCCCCCCCTCTCTCCCTCCATTCCAGATTAATGCCCAAGGCTGATACCCTCTCATTCTTATCCCAACCCACTGTCTCTTTTCAGTCTAAAGGACTACTGGACATCCAAATGGCAGATGAAATTTAATGTTGACAAGTTTAATTTCCTTATCGTTTCTCCGGGCCAGTCCAGGGAACGGTACGGTAGGTCGAGGGCTTTGATTGCCAGGTGGGTCAAACACGCGATCGTGGCGGCTTACGAAGCCGCGGGAAAGTCGCCTCCGGAGGGGCTTAGGCCTCATTCCACCCGTGGTCAGGCGACTTCGTGGGCGGAGTATGCCTTAGCTCCTCCGGTGGATCTCTGTCGGGCTGCTACGTGGTCCTCTCTGCATACTTTTACTAAGCACTATAGATTGGATGTTCTTGCCAGAGATGATGCGAAGGTCGGTGCTTCTGCCATTGTAGCGGGGCTCGCGGGTCCCTCCTGTTTTTAGGTATTGCTTTGGTACTGCCCTACCGTTCCCTGGACTGGCCCGGAGAAACGATAAGGAAGAAGAAATTAGGTCTTACCTGCTAATTGTCTTTCCTTGAGTTATCTCCGGGCCAGTCCAGGGCCCTCCCAGTCTTTTTCGTTATCTATATGAACGGCGAAGGGTGTCTGAGCTAGGGAACAGTTAAGAGGCTGTTAAGGGGCTGTTCCCTGGTTTTCCCTGGATACTCCTATTAAGAAAGGCTAAAAAGGTTAGGGCTCTTTAACCTGGAAAAGAGACGGCTGAGGGGAGATATGATAGAAGTCTATAAATTAATGAACGGAGTGGAACGGGTAAACGTAGATCGATTGTTTGCCTTATCAGAATATAGAAAGACTAGGGGACATGCAATGAAGCTACAGGGTAAACTATTTAAGACTAATAAAAGAAAATATTTTTTCACTCAACGTGTAATCAAACTCTGGAATTTGTTACCGGAGGATGTAGTAAAGGCTTAGTGTAGCTGGGTTTAAAAAAGGTTTGGACAAGTTCCTGGAGGAAAGGTCCATAAACCATTATTAAGAAGTGACCGAAGATATCAATGCTTGACCCAGTACAAGCATTGTGGAACTTGTGTCTCTTGGGGAAACTGCTAGGTACATATGACCTAGATTGGCCACTGTTGGAAACAGAATACTGGGCTTGATGGACCTTGGTCTGACCCAGTATGGCATATCTTATGTTCTTATGTTCTGGTAGATGGATTTCTTGGGGCTCCCTCGTGGAGGTGCGGGGGAGAGAGTTTAACTTTTCTGGTTGCCCTTACAAACATAAAAAAAAAAAAGCACAAAGGCTGAAAGTGGCAGCCAACAGAGTGCCGTGTTGAGATTCGGCTACGGAAGTATGCAGAGTTTTCGGTGCTTGGGTTGTTTGTTTGTTTTCTTTGGGTTATTTTTCCATTTTCTAGGTGTTAGGCTGCTTGGCCAAGAGGAGACTGGAGCACTGACACTAGGGGGAGAGTGGCTTAGCCTATCAGCAGAAAAACTTACAGTTTTCAGTCCTCAGCTGCTGAAGGGGATTGACAGCTTAGTAAAAGTATGCAGAGAGGACCATGTAGCAGCCCGACAGATCTCCACCGGAGGAACTAAGGCATACTCCGCCCACGAAGTCGCCTGACCACGGGTGGAATGAGCCCTAAGCCCCTCCGGAGGCGACTTTCCCGTGGCTTCATAAGCCGCCACGATCGCGTGTTTGACCTACCTGGCAATCGAAGCCCTCGACGTACCGTACCGTTCCCTGGACTGGCCCGGAGATAACTCAAGGAAAGACAATTAGCAGATAAGACCTAATTTCTTCATTTTGCACTTAGGGAAGAACAACCCAAACTATGGTAACACGATGCAAGGTTCCACATTAAGAACCACCATACAGAAAAAGGATTTAGGCGGCGTCATGGATAATACATTGAAACCCTCTGCCCAGTATGCAGCAGCAGCCAAGAAAACAACCAGAATGCTAGGAATCATAAGGAAAGGAATGGAGAATAAAACCAAGAATATTATAATGCTTCTATATCATTCCTTGGTGCAACCACACCTTGAATGTTGTGTGCAATCCTGGTCTCCATATCTTAAAAAGGATATAGCAGAATTAGAAAAGATACAGAGAAGGAGCCACCAAAATGGTAAAGGGGATGGAAGGATGCCCCTATGAGGAAAGGCTTAAAAGGTTAGGAGCTCTTCAACTTGAAAAAAAAAACGGCTGAAGGGGAGATTTGATAGAGGTTTGTCAATTAATTAATTAATGGAATGGAATGGGTAAACATAGATCGGTTGTTTATTCCATCAAAATGTAGAACGACTAGGGGACATGCAATGAAGCGACATTGTAACCCATTTAGAACTAATAAAATATTTTTTCACGCAACGTGTCAGGCTCTGGAATTCGTTACCAGAGGATACAGTAAAAGCTGTTAGTGTAGCTGGGTTTAAAAAAGGGTTGGACAAGTTCCTGGGGGAAAGATCTATAAACCAAGGCTTATAACAAATGTTAAGAAATAGCCAACTCCTCATGAACATGTATGTATGAGTCCATTCACTTATGTAAATAGTTCTAATGCGAATGTAATCACTGTTAATTGTTGTTGTAAATAGTTCCAAAAGTTCTATGTATACAAAGTTATCTATGTTCCCTGTAAACCGCTTTGAGAATTCGAAAAGAGGTATATAAAAAAAGGTTAAATAAATAAATAAATTATTAAAGAGGACCTGGGAAATCCACTGCTTACCCTGGGATAAACATTGTGGAACCTGTGTACCTTTTTGGGAACCTGCCAGATACTTGTGACCTGGATTGGACACTGTTAGAAACAGGATACTGGGCTTGACGGACCTTGGTTTGACCCAGTATGGCATTTCTTATGCTCTTAACCCTCTTCCTCTTCTCTGCTGGTCTCTTTTTTTTTTAGTACTTTCAGCTCTTCCCAATCAGAGCCATCAGGAGGATGAGAAAGGGGGTTCTTCCAGCTCTCTCCTCCTCCTCATTAGGAGGGGGAAGTGATGATCGGTGGCATAATAAGTTTGGGACTTCAGTGCCAATTTGCACCGAAGGTGAGGGAAGGAAGGCCTGAATCTGCAGCAGTGAAGTGTGAGGGGAGTAAGGCACAATTTTCAGTTGAGATGAGAGCAACAACATTAAAGTTATCTGTTCGGCTCTTCATTTTTTTTAAGCTCCCGGCTTCAGCAGACACGCAAAGCACAGCAACCAGCTCTGCACTCTGTCCACACATGGCTAACAGAAAAGCACAGGCTTGCAGTTCTCAGGTATGTGCAGATACAGCTAGCCCCAGTCTCTCCAGGCCTCTCCACTGAGGCTCGGGGAAAAAGACCTTTAACCCGAGGAAGTCATCTGCCTATAAACAGTACCCTCATTATCATGCCTCTGTAGCTCCCCAACAGGGTCAGCAGGCCAAGGGGCAGGGTCATGGGCCCCGTAGGCAGAAGGCCCCCAAGCCTCTCCTCCTCAGCTGGCTCCCATCAGCACTGGAGGCAGGCTGGCCCTGTTCGCCCACAGGTGGTCAGCCGTCACAAGGGATACCTGGGTTCTAGGTATAGTCCAGAAGGGCTATCTCCTCCACTTCCACCAGGTACCCCCCTCCTATTTTCCAGGGGAGCCTCCCAGACTCCCTCTGCACAGGGACTTACTCCTGCAGGAGTTGGCAGGTCTTCTAAAGGATCAGGCAGTGGAACCGGTGCCCCACCACCTGAAATGTCACGGCTTCTATTCCAGGTACTTCCTGGTACCAAAGAGAAACAGGAGGCCTCAGACCCATCCTAGACTTGCGAAACCTGAACAAGTTCCTGGAGAGGGAAAAGTTCAAGATGCTTACCCTTGGAATTCTGCTGCCCTACCTCCAGCAGGGAGATTGGCTATACTCCTTAGATCTAAAGGATGCTTATACTCACATCCTTATTCATCCAGACCACAGACAATATCTCAGATTTGTAGTGGGAGGAAACCATTATCAGTACAGAGTACTGCCTTTTGGCCTTACATCTGCCCCCAGGGTATTCACCAAGTGCCTGGTGGTGGTGGCGGCCTACCTCAGGGTTCAGGGCCTCTTTGTCTTTCCATACCTGGACGATTGGCTCATCAAGTGTCAGTCCCCGCAAGAGGCCAATCAAGCCACCCTTCGCACTGTCGCTCTGCTTCAGCACCTGGGGTTTGTCATAAACTTCGCAAAGTCCAGTTTGCATCCCTCCCAGAACATGGAGTTCATAGGAGCTCGATTGGACACCTTTCAGGCAAAGGCCTTTCTACCAGTGGACAGGGCCCACAGATTGATGGCTCTAGCCAGGCTATTCCACAGCAATTCTCTAGTCTCTGCCAGACAATTCCTGAGGCTCTTAGGCCACATGGCATCCACGGTCCATGTAACTCCAAATGCCCATCTACACATGAGACCTGCTCAGTGGGGCCTCAGGACTCAGTGGCACCAGGCCACAGGAAGCCTCGCGGACAAAGTGAAGGTGTCCAGCCTACTACAGTCTTCTCTGCAATGGTGGCTTCATCTTCCGAATCTAGTGCAAGGGGTGCCTTTTCAGGCACCTCCACACTCTCAGGTGCTGACAACCGATGCTTCTCTACAAGGTTGGGGTGCACATTGCCAAGGGGCATGTACTCAAGGCCTGTGGACTCCTTGGGAGGCCGCACAGCAGATCAATCTCTTAGAATTGAGAGCTATCCACTTAGCCCTGAGAACTTTCTCTCATCTCATCTCTCACCAGTCCATCTTAGTTCAGACAGACAATCAAGTGGCTATGTTCTGTGTGAACAAACAAGGGGGCACAGGGTCCCGTCTTCTCTGTCAGGCGCAGAAACTGTGCTCCTGGGCAGTCGATCATGGCATTCTTCTCAAAGCAGTCTACCTCCCAGGTCAGGAGAATTACCTGGCGGACAGATTGAGCAGGATTCTGCAGCCGCACGAATGTCAGTTGAACCCAGTTGAATGGCAGATCTTCCTGAGATGGGGGTCTTCCAACAATAGATCTCTTTGCCAGTCCTCTGAACCGTCAACTTCCCAGGTTCTGCTCCAGACAACCGCATCCTCTGAGTAGCAGCGGATGCGTTTCTCATTCCATGGTCTACAGGCCTCCTATATGCGTTTCCTCCCACGCCTCTAGTGTCCAAGACACTATTCAAGGTGATCCGGGACAAGGCCTCAGTGATTCTGGTGGCCCCCAGGTGGCCAAGGCAAGCCTGGTTCCCACTACTGTTGCAACTAGCGGTGGATACTCCTCTTCCTCTGGGAATGCAACCCGATCTCCTGTCTCAGGAGCAGGGATCTCTCTTGCACCCCAATCTCCAGTCCCTCAATTTGATGGCCTGACTGCTGAAAGGGTAGTCCTAGCGCCTTTACTACTGCCTAGGGAAGTGGAGGACGTAGTCTTGGCCTCTAGGAGGCAGTCCACCAGAAAGTCTTAAGCCCTTAAGTGGCGTAGATTCTCTTCCTGGTGTACTCAACACAACGAGAATCCCTTCTCATGCCTGGTACCAGTGGTGCTGCAGTATTTGCTTCACCTGTCCAACCTAGGCCTTAAATCCAATTCTGTTAGAGTTCATCTTAGTGCTCTTTCAGCACACAACTCACAGGTGGAGGGTCAGTCTCTCTCCAGCCATCCTTTGGTGGCTCGCTTCCTCAGAGGTCTGCTTTTGCTTAAGCCTCCAGTGCGTCCACCTGCCCCTGACTGGGATTTAAATGTGGTCTTGCAACGCCTTACTTGCCCACCATTTGAACCTATGGCTACTTGCCCTCTGCGTTTCCTGTCCTAGAAAATGCTGTTTCTGGTAGCCCTTACCTCAGCTAGGCGAGTGAGTGAGCTTCAGGCCCTAGTCTCAGAAGCACCTTATACTAGGTTCTATAGGAACAGGGTAGTCTTACGGACTCACCCTAAGTTCCTCCCAAAGGTTGTCTCCTCCTTCCACCTCAATCAGGACTACTCATGCCCCTCCCACCAGTTCACTTTTCCTGCATGTTAAAAAAAAATATCTTTGGGATTGTAGGGCCTTGCTCCCCATCAACTGCTTTCTCTTAAAGGGGTATATTCTCCAACAAAATAGATTTTAAAAAATCTATATAGATTTATGTATATATTTAAGTTCCTCCCAAAGGTTGTCTCCTCCTTCCACCTCAATCAGGAGGTGGTTCTTCCGACTTTCTTTCCCAGGCCTCATGCTAGCCGGGCTGAGATGGTCTTGCATACCTTGGACTGTAGGAGGGCGTTGTCCTTCTACCTTGACCGTACACGGGAGCACCGGAGGGCGGTTCAGCTCTTCGTCTCTTATGACCCCAATAAGTTGGGGTTGGCTGTCTCCAAGCGTACTTTGTCCATATGGGTAGCTGACTGCATCGCCTGGGCTTACAAGGCAGCCAGCCTCTCGTTGCAGGGTCGAGTTACGGCTCACCGTGTCAGGGCGAAGGCTGCTTCAGTGGCTTATCTCTGCTCTGTTCCGTTGGTAGACATCTTCTGGGCCGCTACTTGGTCTTCAAGCCAGACTTTTGCGGCCCACTACTGCCTTGAGCGGGAGTCCCGCAGGGACAGTGCTTTCGGGCAAGCGGTACTCCATAATCTCTTTGGGGTCTAGGCAACTCCTACCCTCCAACCCTGGTGTTGGGCTACCTGTCGGGGGCGTTATCAGAGAAGATTCTGTTCTTGCATGCTGAGGCTCTAGATGGAGCTCATTTTTCAGTTTGGGGCCTCTGGTAGCCCTAAGCTAGGGATTCCCATATGTGAGGACTGACTTCCTGCTTGCTCCTGGAGAAAGAGTAGTTACTCACCTGTAACAGGTGTTCTCCAGGAGCAGCAGGAATCAGTCCTCACAACCCTCCCTCCTCCCCTTGGAGTTGCAGTCATATGCTTTATTTTGCTATTTTTGCTGTCTTTTAGCTATGTCATCAGACTGAGCAAGATGGCACCCTTGGGCGGGAAGGGGACCGCGCATGCGCGCTGCATTCCCAAAGGCTTTCTATGAAAGCTGGGGAAATGCTCCGCACGGGGGCTCCGTCGGCGCCGACGTCACCCATATGTGAGGACTGATTCCTGCTGCTCCTGGAGAACACCTGTTACAGGTGAGTAACTACTCTTTATGAACCTTTCCTCCAGGAACTTGTCCAAACCTTTTTTTTAAATTCAGCTACACTAACAGCTTTTACTACATCCTACGGTAGAGTGTACTATGGGTAGAGCAGAGATTTAGGGACTAGATGTGCTGGTGGAGAGTGGGGAGTTGGGGGATTGTGTTGGAGAAGGGGAATTTGGGGACTGGGGATAGCAGGGACTTGGACTGAGTGAACATGAGAGACTCTGGGATGGGGGAAGGGCAGTAGAACATTGGGGACGCAGAAATAAGTGAGATGGGAACAGAAGGGACTCGATAAATGGTTTGGGGGTGTATGAACAGCATTGAGGAACTGAGTTGAGATTTGGGCAACTAGAACTCAGGGATTAAAAGATTGAAGACTGGTAAGAAACAGAAAGGTGATATATAAGAATGAGACCAATTATGGGGAAGTCGCAAGACAATGAAAGATATAGAATGGTTTGCAGAAGGAGCATTATAGATTTTGAAGGAGATGAAAGGTGTATTTGTGTTGTATTGCCCATAGTAGTATTTGAAATACAGCATTTCTGTAGACAGGGTTGCTACTGTTTTGTGTTTTGAGAGTTTGTGCTGTTCTGCTGTAGCAACTCTCCTATATAAGTTCTAGTTTCTTTTTTGCAGAGTTTCAAGTAATTTATTTTGCTTAACATCTCAGTAATGCATGTAAATAGTGTGGACCCAATATTCAGAGTGATTAATGCGGTTAGAAGAGCTAACATGGTTTATGCCACTAATATCTGCAGCTGCTGGCTTTATACACCCTGAAGCTAATGGCTTAGCATTGGGGTGGAGCAGAAGTCGCGCCGATCAATAACCAGGCAGGTTTTTAAATCAGTTTTCTCCAGGACCAAGCAGGAAGTCAGTCCTCACATATGGGTGACGTCGGCGCCGACGGAGCCCTCATGCGGAGCATTTCCCCAGCTTTCAAAGAAAGCCTTTGGGAATGCAGCGCGCATGCGCGGTTCCCTTCCCGCCCAAGGGTGCCATCTTGCTCAGTCTTTTTTCCGTGAAGCCCGACAGACGTGTGTCTTTGTCACCCGGTTAAAAGTCGATTTTTCTTCGAAGATTCGTGTTTTTTTGCCGGTTCGACGCCGGTTCCCCTTCCCGCCTGGGCACGGTACACCGGTATTGAGTCCGGACCTTTTTTTTCCGTTTTTGTCCTTTGAGACTAGCGTTTGCGCTCTTTTTTTCTTTTTCACTGGCAGCCCGGTCTTTTGACCTTGCAGGGGCCCTTTTTCCCCCGATGGCTGCCAGCGGGTTCAAAAAGTGTGATCGGTGTAAGAAACTGATGTCTCTCACCGACACACACGACTGCTGCCTCCAGTGCCTCGGGCCCGATCATGACCCGATGATCTGTGGCCCGTGTAGCAAGATGTCCTCTAAGACGCTGAGGAGCCGTCAGCATCAACGAGAAAGGATCTTCTCTGAATCCGTGTCCGGCCGAGCCCGGACTTCGTCAGAGGCCTCGACATCTCGGGAGTCCAACCCCAAGCATCATCGGGGCTCCTCTGAGTGGGGGTCTCCCTCACGGGAGCACAAAACAAAGAAGAAACCCATGAGGGCGGCGTCGGTGGACGCTCTTGGTCCCTCGAGGGCCAGGTCGCATAGCCCTGACCGCCGTCCCGGGTCCTCAGAGCCGGAGAGGCCTGCCAAATTGCCTCGTGCGGAGCCGGAGTCCCCGAGTCACGTGAGTACTGTTGTCCTCGTGGACTCTCCTCCGGGGGGGCCGATGTCGGGCCTGATGCCGTCGGGGCCCGAGTCGGGGGCTGCTGCTTCTCCTGAGCTCAGACTCAGGTTGGCGGCCTTGGAGAGCAGTTTGGCTGCCTTCATGGAACAGCAGCGGGTGCTGATTGCCTGTCTCACTGGTGCATCTGCCCCGACTACCGGGACCTCGACGTCCAAGTCGACCCCGGAGGCCGAGCCGATCCTCGAGTCAATGAAGTCTCGAGTCGATCCTCGGCCAAGGTCTCCCTCGGCCTCCCGTATGGGGCCGAGGTCGTCGACGCTGGTACCCTCTGCGTTGGGGCGGATGGCATCGGTGCCCGCCCGACCGGAGCTGCTCAATTCCTCCTCGGAGGGGTCGGGGTGGGAGACGGAGGATGAGGAGTCACCGGACACTTTCCGGACCCGGTGCGTCTCATCAGACTCACCGGAGTCCAAGCCTCGGAGAAGGTCCCCCCCGGAGGATACTCAGTTCTCGGACTTCGTGAGGGATATGGCCAAGGCCTTGGCCTTCCCCGCGGATCCCGAGGAGGAGCCTCGAGCCGAGGAGCTCGAGGCCCTCCAGTGTGACTCTCCCCCCAAGGAGGCCTTTACTGTTCCGGTTCCTCCGATGCTGGAATGGCTCCTCTTCCGCATGTGGGAGGCACCGGCCTCGGCGCCAGTTCCTCAGCAAATGGGTCGATTCCATTTATTGAGACCGTAAGAGTCCTGGGTTCCAGAAGGCACAGCTACCGCACCACTCCATGGTTGTGGAATCGGCCATGCATCGTCTGAACAGTCAGAAGATGCACTCCTCGGTGCCCCCCGGCAGGGAGGCCCAGAACCTGGATGCCCCAGTAGAAAGCCCATGTTCCCTGTAAAATAGTTATCTCCAAGTTATAATGCTCTGTTCAATGTAATTTCAGTTCAATGTAAACCGCACTGATGCAGAATAGCGCGGTATATAAGAGAATGTAAATAAATAAAATAAATAAATAAAGTTCTTCCAGGGCTCTATGCTGGCTTGCCGTGTCCAGACTTACCAGCTGTACATGGGCATGTACCTTCAAGACCTGGCAAAGGAGATTGCCAGGTTCTCTGCTGGCCTCTCCGAGGAACCTTTGCAGAGGTTCAAGGCTTTGTCATCGGGTATTCGAGAGTGCTCGAAGTTTATATCTCGAGCAGTCTATGATGGCTTCGAGGCTTCGGCCCGAGTAGCAGCAGCCGGTATCGGTGCACGCCGTCAGGCCTGGCTACAGTCATCTGATCTCGAGCCATGGGTCCAGGACAAGTTGGTCGATATCCCTTGCCGAGGTGAGAACCTCTTTGGCAAACCCATGGCTGAAAAGGCTGCAGAAATCGAGACTGAGACTCTCACCAGGATGAGGCTGTCCAGGAAGACTTCTGCCCCTTCTCAGAAGGGCTCGGGGAAAAAGCCCTTTTACCCGAGGAAGGCCTCTGCCTACAAATCCTACCCTCACTTCCAGGCCTCTACAGCTCCCCAACAGGGTCAGTAGGCCAAGGGGCAGGGACATGGGCCCCGTAGGCAGAAAACCCCCATGCCGCCAGCTCTGGCTCCTGCACAGCACGGAGCGGGGTTTTGACTCCCACTGCATAGCCTCTCCCTCCCTGCTGACTCCACTCAGCACAGGAGGCTGGCTGACACAGTACGCACACAGATGGTCAGCTATAACAAGAGATACCTGGGTATTGAGCATAGTCCAGAAGGGCTATTTGCTCCACTTCAACCAGTTACCTCCCTCCTATTTTCCAGGGGAGCCTCCACGACTCCCTCTATACAGGAACCTTCTCTTTCAGGAGTTAGCAAGTCTTCTACAGGAGCAGGCGGTGGAACCGATGCCTCACCACCTGATAGGCCGATGCTTCTATTCCAGGTACTTTCTAGTACCAAAAAGGACACTGGCCTCCGGCCCATCCTAGACTTGCGGATGCTTACCCTTGGGATACTGCTGCCCTACCTCCAGCAGGGAGATTGGCTATGCCCCTTAGACCTAAAGGATGCTTATACTCACATCCTCATTCATCCAGACCACAGACAATATCTCAGATTTGTAGTGGGAGGAAAGCATTTTCAGTACAGAGTACTTCCATTTGGCCTAACCTCCGCACCCAGGGTTTTCACCAAATGCCTAGCGGTGGTGGCGGCCTATCTCAGAAACCAGAGCATCTTTGTTTTTCCATACCTGAACGACTGGCTCATCAGGGGTCAGTCTCCACAGGAGGCCAGACAAGCCACTCTTCGCACTGTCTGTCTTCTCCAGCACCTGGGCTTTGTCATAAACTTTGCAAAGTCCACTTTGCTCCCCTCACAGGACGTGGAATTCATAGGGGCAAGGTGGGATACCTTACAAGCAATGGCTTATTTGCCCGAGAACAGGGCTCACAGACTGATGTCTCTGGCCCAGCAGTTTCGCAGGGGATCTCTGGTCTCTGCCAGACATTTCCTAAGGCTTCTGGGCCACATGGCATCCACGGTCCATGTAACTCCAAATGCTCGTCTGCATATGCGGCCTGCTCAGTGGTGCCTCAAGGCTCCGTGGATACAGGCTACAGGAGACTTAAGAGACAGAGTAAGAGTGTCCAAACTGCTAGTGGCCTCCCTGCAGTGGTGGCTGCATCTCCCAAACCTGACCGAAGGGGTGCCATTCCAGGCACTACCACACACACGGGTTATAACCACAGATGCTTCTCTTCAGGGTTGGGGTGCACATTGCCAAGGGGCATACACTCAAGGTCTCTGGTCTCCTTGGGAGACAACACAACAGATCAATCTTTGGAATTGTGAGCTATTCGGTTAGCTCTACAAACTTTCTCTCATGTCCTCTCGCCAATCTGTCTTGATTCAGACGGACAACCAAGTGGCAATGTTCTATGTGAACAAGCAAGGGGGCACAGACTCCAGGCTTCTTTGTCAGGAAGCACGGGCCCTGTGTGCCTTTGCAGGCCAACACAAAATGTTTCTCAAGGCAGTTTATCTACCTGGCCAAGAAAATTACCTGGCAGACAGGTTGAGCAGGATTCTACAGCCTCACGAATGGCATTTGAATCCCCTGGTGGCTCAGCAGATCTTCCTAAAATGGGGTCTTCCAACCATAGATCTTTTTGCCAGTCCACTGAACTGTCAACTGCCTAGGTTCTGTTCCAGACAACCGCATCCTCTGCGAATAGCAGCAGATGCCTTCCTAATCTCTTGGTCTACGGGCCTGCTGTATGCGTTTCCTCCAATGCCTCTAGTGGCCAGAACCCTATTCAAGGTTCTTCAGGACAGGGCCTCGGTGATCCTGGTAGCCCCCAGATGGCCGCGGCAACCGTGGTTTCCACTCCTTCTGCAATTGGTGGTGGACACTCTGGGGGTGCAACCCGATCTCCTATCTCAGGATCAGGGATCTCTCCTGCACCCCAACATCCAGTCCCTCCATTTGATGGCCTGGCTGCTGAAAGGGTAGTTCTAGCCCCCTTACCTCTACCTAGGGATGTGGAGGAGGTGGTTTTGGCCTCTAGGAGACAATCCACCCGGAAATCTTATGCCCTCAAGTGGCGTAGGTTCTCCACCTGGTGTGCTCAGCATCGAGAGGATCCGTTTTCATGCCTGGTACCAGTGGTGCTGCAGTAGCTGCTTCACCTATCGGACCTAGGCCTTAAATCCAACTCTGTTCGGGTCCACCTCAGTGCTCTGACAGCGCATCACTCACCGGTGGAGGGCCAGTCTCTGTCGGTACATCACTTAGTGGCCCGTTTCCTCAGAGGTCTGCTTTTGCTCAAGCCTCCGATTCATCTACCAGCCCCTGAGTGGGATTTGAATGTGGTCTTGCAACAACTAACTCGCCCACTGTTTGAGCCAATGGCTACCTGTCATTTACGCTTCCTTTCCTGGAAGGTGTTGTTCTTGGTGGCTCTTACCTCGGCCAGGTGTGTGAGTGAACTACAAGCTCTGGTTTCTGATAGACCATACCCATGGTTCTATAAGAACAGGGTGGTCTTACAGACTCATCCTAAGTTCATTCCAAAGGTTGTCTCCTCCTTCCACTTCAATCAGGAGGTGGTTCTTCCGACCTTCTTTCCCAGGCTGCATGCCAGCCGGGCTGAAATGGTCTTGCATACCCTGGACTGTAGGAGGGCTGTCCAGCTCTTCGTCTCTTTTGACCCTAATAGGCTGGGGTTACCTGTCTCCAAGCGCGTACCCTGCCCATTTGGGTAGCAGACTGTATCACCTTGGCGTACAGAGCAGCCGGCCTCTCCTTGCAGGGTCGAGTCACGGCCCACCGTGTTAGGGCAAAGGCTGCGTCAGTAGCTCATCTCCGCTCTGTTCCGTTGGCAGACATCTGCCGGGCCGCTACTTGGTCTTTAAGCCAGACCTTTGCGGACCATTACTGCCTCGAGAGGGAGTCCCGAAAGGACAGTGCTTTCGGAGAGGCGGTACTCCATAATCTCTTTGAGGTTTAGGCAACTCCTACCCTCCAGCCCTTGTGTTGGGCTACCGTTCGGGGGCGTTCTCAGAGAAGATTCTTATCTCGCATGCTGAGGCTCTAGAGGGAGCTTATTTTTCAGCTTTGGGTTCTCGGTAGCCTAGAGCTGGGGAGTCCCATATGACTTCCTGCTTGGTCCTGGAGAAAGCGTAGTTACTCACCTGTAACAGGTGTTCTCCAGGAGCAGCAGGAATCAGTCCTCACAACTCTCCCTCCTCCCCTTGAAATTGCAGTTCTATATTTCATTTTGTTTTTTGCTGTCTTTTAGCTATGTCATCAGACTGAGCAAGATGGCACCCTTGGCAGGAAGGGGACCGCGCATGCGCACTGCATTCCCAAAGGCTTTCTTTGAAAGCTGGGGAAATGCACCGCACGAGGGCTCTGTCAGCGCCGACGTCACCCATATGTGAGGACTGATTCCTGCAGCTCCTGGAGAACACCTGTTACAGGTGAGTAACTACGCTTTCCACATTCCTTTTCAGGTAAAGTAAATGTGTAGAATTTTTTATTCATAGTAATGCTCTGTTTTAATTGTCAAAAGTTAGTTGTATCTGTTTAGCTTGATAGGGGTGGGGTACAAAGCTCAAAATTTCACCTAGGGTACCTACTATTGCACTGGCCCTGCTTTTGGGTTCTCATCTGCAGCTTTTGCCTTTCTCTCCTATTCTATACTCTGATTTGCTGTTGCCGCTTGCCTCCCTCCCAGGCTCAATGACCAGTGCAGCTGCTGCTCTTCTACTACTACTACTGCTACTTATCATTTGTATAGTGCTAGAGGGCGTACACAGCACTGTACAGAGGCATGTAAGAGACGGTCCCCGCTCATAAGAGCTTACAATCTAGTCCAGACAGCCAAATACAACTGGGGACTACTGGATTTCTCCAGGACCAAGCAGGAAGGCAGTCCTCACATATGAGTGATGTCGGCGCTGATGGAGCCCTCGTGCGGAGCATTTCCCCAGCTTTCAAAGAAAGCATTTGGGAATGCAGCGCGCCTGCGTGGTCCCCTTCCCGCCCAAGGGTGCCATCTTGCTCAGTCTTTCTTTTTCCGTGGAGCCCAACAGACGTGAGTTTGTGTCACCCAGGAAAAGTTGATTTTTTTTCTGCGATTTTCGCTTTGTCTTATCCGGTTCGACGCCGGTTCCCCTTCCCACCTGGGCTCGGTACACCGGTATCGAGTCTGGAGTTATGATTTTTCGTTTTTTGTCCTTCATGACTAGTGTTCATGCTCTTTTTGTGTTTTCACTGGCAGCCCAGTCTTTTGACCTTGCAGAGGCCCCGTTTTCCCCCGATGGCTGCCAGCGGTTTCAAAAAGTGTGATCGGTGCAAGAAACTTATGTCTCTCACCGACACACATGACTGCTGCCTCAGTTGCCTCGGGCCTGTGGCCCGTGCGGCAAGATGTCGTTGAAGGCGCTTCGGAGCCGTCAGCATCAATGTGAGAGAATTTTCTCTTGACTCCGCATCTGGTCAGGCCCGGACTTAGTCAGAGGCCTTGACATCTCGGGAATCTGACCCCGAGCGCCGTTGGGGTTCCTCTGAGAGGGGGTCTCCCACCCGGGAGCACAGAAGGAAGAAGAAGCTCACGAGGGCGGCGTCGGTGGAGACTCCTGGTTCCTCGAGGGCCAGGTCACGTAGCCCTGACCGCCGCCCCGGGCTCTCAGAGTCGGAGAGGCCGTCCAAGTTAACTCGTGTGGAGCCGGAGTCCCTGAGTCACATAAGTGCAGTTGTCCTCGTGGACTCTCCTCCGGGGGAGCCGACGTCGGGCCCGATGCTGTCGGGGCCCAAGTTGGGGGCTGCTGAGTCTCCTGAGCTTGGACTGAGGTTGATGGCCTTGGAGAGCAGCTTGGCTGCCTTCATGGAACAGCAGCGGGTGCTGATCGCCGGTCTGACCGGTGCATCTGCCCTGATCACCGGGACCTCGACGTCCAAGTCGACCCTGGAGACCGAGCTGATCCTTGAGTCATTGAAGTCTCGAGTCGATCCTCGGCCAAGGTCTCCCTCAACCTCCCGTGCGGGGCCGAGGTCATCGACGCCGATACCCTCGACGTCGGTGTGTGTGGCACCGAGGCCCACACAGCCGGAGCCGCTCGATTCCTCCTCGGAGGAGTCGGTGTGGTAGACGGAGGACGAGGAGTCCCCGGACACCTTCCAGACCCGGTGCGTCCCTTCGGACTCATTGGAGTCCGAGCCTTGGAGACGATCCCCCCCCCTCCCCCCGGAGGATACCCGGTTCTCGAACTTCGTGAGGGACATGGCCAGCCTTGGCCTTCCCTGCAGACGCTGAGGAGGAGCCTCGAGCTGAGGAGCTCGATGCCCTCCAGTATGACTTTCCTCCGAAGGAAGCCTTTACTGTACCTGTTCTTCTGATGCTGGAACGGCTGCTCTTCCATATGTGGGAGGCACCGGCCTCGATGCCAGTTCTTAGCAAACGGGTTGATTCCATTTATCGAGTCCGTAAGAGCCCTGGGTTCCAAAAGGCACAGCTACCGCACAACTCCATGGTTGTGGAATTTGCCATGCACCGCCTGAAGAGTCAGAAGATGCACTCCTTGGTGCCTCCCGGCCGGGAGGCCGAGAACCTGGATGCCCTCGGTAGAAAGTGCTTCCAGGGCTCTATGCTATCTTGCCGTGTCCAGACCTACCAGCTGTACATGGGCATGTACCTCCGAGACCTGGCAAAGGAGATTGCCAGGTTCTCAGCTGGCCTCTCCGAGGAACCTTTGCAGAGGTTTAAGTCTGTCAACAGGGATTCAAGAGTGCTCGAAGTTTATCTCTCGAGCAGCCTATGATGGCTTCGAGGCTTCAGCCCGGGTAGCCGTGGCTGGCATCGGTGCACGCCGTCAGGCTTGGCTACAGTCATCAGACCTGGAGTCATGGGTGCACAACAAGTTGGTCGATGTCCCATGCCGAGGTGAAAACGTTTTCGGTAAGCCCCATGACTGAGAAGGTTGCGGAAATCGAGACTGAGACTCTCACCAGTACAAGGCTGTCCAGGAAGGCTCCTGCCCCTTCTCAGAAAAAGAAGGGCTCGGGAAAGAAGCCCTTTAACCCAAGGAAGGGTGCTGCCTACAAATCTTACCCTCTATATCAGGCCTCTCCAGCTCCCCAATAGGGCCAGCAGGCCAAGGGGCAGGGGCAGGGGCATGGGCCCCGTAGGCAGAGAACCCCCAAACTGCCAGCTCCGGCTCCTGCACAGCAGGGAGCATGGTTTTGACTCCCACAGCATAGCCTCTTCTCCAAATCTGGCTCCACTCAGCACAGGAGGTCGGCTGACCTTGTACGCCTACAGGTGGCCAGCCATCACAGGGGATACCTGGGTTCTCAGCATAGTCCAAAAGGGCTACATGCTCCACTTCCACCAGCTACCCCCCTCCTACTTTCCAGGGGAGCCTCCAAGACTCCCTCTGCACGGAAATCTCCTCCTTCAGGAGTTGGCAAGTCTTTTAAAGGAACAGGCAGTAGAACCGGTGCCTCACCACCTGAAAGGGCAAGGCTTCTACTCCAGATATTTCCTGGTACCAAAAAGGACAGGAGGTCTTCGGCCTATCCTAGACTTGCGAAACTTAAACAAGTTTCTGGAGAGGGAAAAGTTCAAGATGCTTACCCTTGGGATACTGCTGCCCTACCTCCAGCAGGGAGATTGGCTATGCTCCTTAGACCTAAAGGATGCTTATACTCACATCCTCATCCATCCAGACCACAGACAATATCTCAGATTTGTGGTGGGAGGAAACCATTTCAAGTACAGAATACTTCCCTTTGGCCTAACTTCCACCCCCAGGGTTTTCACCAAATGCCTGGCGGTGGTGGTGGCGGCCTATCTCAGGAATCAGGGAATTTTTGTCTTCCCATACCTAAACGACTGGCTCATCAGGGGCCAGTCTCTCCAGGAGGCCAGACAAGCCATGCTTCGCACTGTCTCTCTTCTTCAGCATCTGGGCTTTGTCATAAACTACGCAAAGTCCACTTTGCTCCCCTCACAGAACCTAGAGTTTATAGGGGCAAGATTAGACACTCTGCAGGCAAGAGCTTACTTGCCTGAACACAGGGCCCACAGACTGATGGACTTGGCCAACCAGTTCCAAAGCAATTCTCAGGTCTCTGCCAGACACTTCCTGCGACTCCTGGGCCACATGGCATCTACGGTACATGTGACTCCGAATGCACGTCTGCACATGCGGGCTGCTCAGTGGTGCCTCAGAGCTCAGTTGACGCAGGCCACAGGCGACCTCCGAGACAGAGTAAAGGTGTCCAAACCATTTTTGGACTGCCTGCAGTGGTGGCTACATCTCCCAAACCTTCTCAGGGGAATACCTTTTCAGACCCCAGCACACACAAGGGTGATGACGACCAATACTTCTTTAAAGGGCTGGGGTGCACATTGCCAGGGCACGTGCACACAAGGCCTCTGGTCTCCTCAGGAGGCCACACAGCAAATCAATCTTTTGGAGCTGCTAGCAATCCTCTTGGCTCTACAGACTTTTTCTCATGCCCTCTCTCACCAGTCTGTCTTAGTTCAGACAGACAATCAGGTAACAGTGTTCTATGTGAACAAGCAAGGGGGCACAGGGTTCAGGCTTCTATGTCAGGAAGCGCAGGCCCTTTGCTCCTTTGCAGTCAAACAAGGCATGTTTCTCAAAGCAGTTTATCTACCCGGTCAGGAGAACTTCTTAGCAGACAAGCTAAGCAGGATTCTCCAGCCACATGAATGGTAGTTGAATCCATTGGTGGTCCAGCAGATCTTTCTACGATGGGGACTTCCATCCATCAATCTCTTTGCAAGTCCACTGAACCGTCAGCTGCCTAGGTTTTGCTCCAGACAGCCACATCCCCTGAGAGTGGCAGCAGATGCTTTTTTGATCTCTTGGTCTGCGGGCCTCCTGTATGTGTTTCCTCCCACGCCCCTGGTGGCCCAAACTCTGTTCAAGATTCTCCGGGACAAGGCCTCGGTGATTCTGGTAGCCCCCAGATGGCCGAGGCAACCGTGGTTTCCACTTCTGCTATGGTTGGCGGTGGAACCTCTTTTCCCTCTGGGGTTGCAACACGATCTCCTGTCTCAAGATCAGGGTTTCCTTCTGCACCCTAATCTCAGGTCCCTCAATCTGATGGCCTGGTTGCTGAAAGGATAGTGCTAGCTCCCTTGCTTCTACCTAAGGAGGTCAAAGAGGTGGTTTTGGCCTCTAGGAGGCAGTCAGCCAGAAAGTCCTATGCCCTCAAGTGGCGTAGGTTCACAATATGGTGTGCCCAGCGCCATGACGATCCTTTCTCCTGCCTTGTGCCAGTAGTTCTGCAGTATCTACTTCACCTGTCAGACCTAGGCCTTAAGTCTAACTCTGTTCGGGTCCACCTCAGTGCTCTATCAGCGTGCCACTCACCTGTGGAGGGACAGTCTCTGTCGGGTCACCCCTTGGTGTCCCACTTCCTCAGAGGTCTGCTTCTGCTCAAGCCTCCGGTTCGTCCACCAGAGACTGAGTGGGATTTGAATGTGGTCTTGCAGCAACTTACTCACCCACCGTTTGAGCCGATGGCTACTTGCCATTTACGCTTCCTTTCTTGGAAAGCGCTCTTCCTGGTAGCTCTTACCTCGGCCAGACATGTGAGTGAACTACAAGCTCTGGTTTCTGATAGACCGTACACACGGTTCTATAGGAACAGGGTGGTCCTACGGACCTACCCAAAGTTCCTTCCAAATGTCATCTCCTCTTTCCACCTCAAACAAACCTTCCGACCTTCTTTCTCAGGCCGCATACCAGCCGGGCTGAAACAGTCTTGCATACCCTGGACTGTAAGAGGGCGTTGTCTTTTTACATATAACGTACGCGGGGGCATCAAAGGGCTACTCAGCTCTTCGTCTCCTTTGACCCTAATAAACTGGGGTTACCTGTTTCCAAGCGTACGTTGTCCACTTGGGTAGCAGATTGTATAGCCTGGGCGTACAAGGCAGCCAACCTCCCTTTGCAGGGTCGAGTCACGGCCCACCGTGTCAGGGTGAAAGCCGCGTCAGTAGCTCATCTCTGCTCTGTTCTGTTGGCAGACATCTGCCGGGCCGCTACTTTGTCTTCAAACCAGACTTTTGCAGCCCACTACTGCCTCGAGAGAGAGTCCCGAAGGGACAGTGCTTTCGGACAGGCGGTACTCCATAATCTCTTTGAGGTTTAGGCAACTCCTACCCTCCAGCCCTTGTGTTGGGCTACCGTACGGAGGTGTTCTCAGAGGATATTCTTATCACGGATGCTGAGGCTCTTGAGAGGGAGCCATTTTTTCAGATTGGGGTTCCCGGTAGCCTATGCTGGGGAGTCCCATATGTGAGGACTGACGTCCTGCTTGGTCCTGGAGAAAGAGTAGTTACTCACCTGTAACAGGTGTTCTCCAGGAGCAGCAGGAATCAGTCCTCACGACCCTCCCTCCTCCCCTGGAGTTGCAGTCATATACTTCATTTTGTTTTTTGCTGTCTTTTAGCTATGTCATCAGACTGAGCAAGCTGGCACCTTTGGGCGGGAAGGGGACCGCGCAGGCGCGCTGCATTCCCAAAGGCTTTCTTTGAAAGCTGGGGAAATGTTCCGCACGAGGGCTCCGTCGGCACCGACATCACCCATATGTGAGGACTGATTCCTGCTGCTCCTAGAGAACACCTGTTACAGGTGAGTAACTACTCTATATCCAGGAGAATGTAAAGGAAACACATAAGAAGTGAACAGGAGATTAGGGGAATCAGGATCCAAAAGCAATCTCAAAGAAATGAGTTTTTAGCCTGGATTTGAACAGGGCCAAAGATGGTGCCTAGTGTACTGACTCAGGTAGTTTGTTCAGGCTTAAGGAACAGCATGGTAGAAAGATCGAAGTCTGGACAATGGAAGAGAAGGGCACCGATAGAAGGGATTTGCCAGAAGAGTAGAGTTCCTGAGGAGGGAGGTATATGTAGGGAGAGATAAGAAAGGAAAGGTAGTGAAGAGCAGCTGAATGAAGGCACATCAGAATGAATAGGGAGCCAATGGAAGTGACTTGAGGTGACATGAGCATAGCGGCACTGGTGGAAGATTAGCCATGCAGCTGAGTTCTGAACGGATTGAAGTGGGGAGAGATGATTCAGAGGAAGATCAGCGGAGAGGAGTTTGCAAATAGTCTAGATAGAAAGGTACAAGAGAATGAATAAGGGTCTTAGTGTGTTCAGAAAGGAGTGTTGTAAAAGAAGTGACAGGTTTTAACTATCTCCACGAACAAGCAGGAATGTAGTCTTCACATATGGGTGACGTCGGTACCGACAGAGCCTGCACAGGAACGCTCCCCAGCGTCCAATAGGAAAGCTTTTGGGAGCACCCCACTGCGCCTGCAAGACTGTCTTCCTGCCTTCCCAACTCCCTCTCTTCAGTTCTTTGTTTTCCGCAGAGCCAGCAAGACGCAAATCCTGTCACCACAGAAAAACTCTTTTTGTGAATAGTGCCCTCTGCCTTCCCATCAACACTGGCACCGTTGAAGACATTGCTGGTTCCCTTATTCTTTTCTTTAAATCTTTCTTTATCATTCTTTCAACAAAAAAAAAAAAACACTAGGGCATCGACACCCTTTGTAGACCTTAAGCCTACCATGGCCTTCACATCCCCAAAGGCATGGAGAAACAAATTAGTGGTTTCAAGAAATGTTCTAACTGTGCCAGCACAATCTTGGTGACTGACACACGTGACTGATGCTTAAAATGCCTTGGCTCAGACCACCAGCCAAAAGACTTTTCCTTTTGTCAAAAAATGACACGCCGAGGCCTACAGAACTGGGCTTCTAAATTTGGGGCACTCTTCACCTCAGACGCAGTATCACTGTCCTCCACTTCGTTGAGGGCCTCATCCTCACTCCATGGATCTCAGGTATCTTCGAAGTCCAAGCACAAGGCCGCATCGAAGTCGGACGAAACCTCCAGTCAAAAATCTCCTTCAATGCATTGAGATCCCCGGGTGTGGCATCCGAGGTAAATCAGCCTGCCAAACAGCCCCGTGGGAGGCCCTCTCCTCCAAAGCCACAGAGGGGCTCCAGGATGCTCCCAAGGCCTCAACCTCCGGAGAGCTTCTGGTGCCATGTTCTGGAATGGTAGTGCAACCACCCACAACTGATACCCAGACATCAGCAACCTCGATGGAGCAGCACATACTGGCCATCGAGCAGAGCTTAGCAGCCCCTCTGGCAGCCTCTGTTCTGGTAAGGTCCTTGGCTCCGGGCACCGCCCAGTCGATACCGGTATCAACACTGACCCCGATTGCGGGATCACATCAGAGTTGTTTCACATCGTGTCAACATTGGTGCCACCCATGCCTTCGCTTGAAACTGTCACAGATATCGGTACCCATCCCACATGGCTCACCAATACTGGTACCTCAGAGCATCGATATAGTCATCTTGATTCAGGTGAGCACCACCCTCGTCGATACTTTCAGTCCCCGGACTCTGATTCCAGTGTCTCGGAGGCGGAATCAGCCGGTTCTCGGGGGCCCCAAAAGATACTTTTGGAACCTTCCCTTCCATAAAAGTGACGTATGTCGCCTCCGGAAGACATGTCCTTCCAGGAATTCATTTGAGACATAGCTAAGGGTCTCTCCATCACGGTAACCTCAGAGAAGGAACCAAGGGCAGAAGAGTTGGAGACCCTCCAGTACCCAACAGCACCCAAAGAGACAACTACTCTGCTGGTGCACCGCATCCTTCATGATCTCATGCTTTGTATGTGGGAGACGACTCTTACAGTCTCACTGCAGAGCCGACATCTCAATACCATGTCCTGGCTTCCAAAAGCCACAGCTTCCCCACCATTCCATGGTGGTTGAGTTGGTGATGCGCCGAATCAAAAGCTTGAAGACCCACTCTTCTAACCCTCCAAGTAGAGAATCGAGAACCCTTGATGCCTTTGGGCATCGGTGCTTCCAGGCATTCATGCTCTCGGCTAGGATTAATTCCTATACCATCTACATAGGAATGTTCCTCAAGGAAGTATCAAGGGATCTTAAGGCTTTTGCCCCATTCCTTCCAGATTACAAAAGGGCAGACTATCTTGCCTTGGTCAATCATAGCCAAAATATATCAATGTTTGTTAATAGGGCCACCTTCAATGCCTTTGAATGCACAAGCAGGGCCTCAGCAATCTGCATCGGTGCCCACAAATTGCATGGCTTCAGGCTTCAGATCTTAAACAGTGGGTTCAAGATAAGCTGGGCAACATCCCTTGCACAGATGAAAACCTCTTTGGCAAAGACTGGCGGGATAAGGCCTCTCAGTTAGTCTCTTCAGAGTAGTATTCTCTATCTAGAACAACAGCTGACCCTGTTAGAAAGAAGGCAACTGCAAGGAAGTCTTTCTACCATAAGAAGAAGAGATTTTACCCTTTTTACCCTCCTCCTTCTCAATACCAGGGCCAGGGGCTACCCTTTCTCTGAAGGGCCTTCACCCTCTCCCTGAAGGGCCTTCACCCTCTCCATATAGCAGGCAGACTGTGTCACTATGCCCACAGATGGCACCTCATCACCTCACTAAGCATAGTCCGAGAGGGGTACAGACTTCATCTCCAAACTCTGCCCTCCTCAACGTTCCTAGGGGAATTTCAAACTCAGCCCCCACTCACTGCTCTCCTGGAGGAAGAGGTGTCTTCTCTTCTGTCTCAGGGCACCATAGAGAATGTCCCAACATCCCAGCAGGGAGTGGGTTTCTACTCTCCGCACTTTCTCATTCCAAGGAAAAATCAGAGGATACAGGCCCATTCTGGACCTTAAAAATCTCAACAAGTTTCTGGTCTGTGAAAGGTTCAAGATGATCTCTCTCGGGACTCTTCTACCTTACCTCTGGAGTTAGGACTGGCTCTGTTCTCTAGATCTAAAAGAAGCATACACACATATCCTTATTCATCCAAGTCACAGGAAATATCTAAGCTTCACCTTTCAAGGAAAGCATTATCAATACAGAGTTCTTCCCTTCGGACTCTCCTCTGCCCCAAGAGTAGTCACAAAGTGCATGGCGGTATTTGTCTTCCCTTACTTAAACGACTGGCTTATGAAAGCAAACACCTCCCAAAAGGTGCAGCTTTCTGTGCATCATACCATCATGGTACTGCATCACTTGGATTTGTCGTAAACTTCCAAAATCCCAGCTTGCTCCAGCTCAAAAGCTAGAGTTCATCGGAGCCGTATGGATATGTAATAGACTATGACGTTTATACCCCAACTACGTTGTACGCGTCTAATCCAGTTAACGTCCTAGATGTTCTAACAGGACCATCTCACCGCCTGCCAGATCAGGGTGTGCTTTACACTTTTTCTGCTATACCCCTCATTCCCAAGACACTTTTCAAGCTTCAGTCCGACAAGGGCTCCATAATTCTCATAGCCCCTCACTGGCCGAGGCAACCGTGGTTTCCACTACTGCTAGTCTGACTCAGCCTCAGCCCCTGCCAGGGTTTGGGATCTGCGCCCCATCTCCTCTCCCAGGAAGACGGCTCACTGCTTCATCCCAATCCACAGTCACTCTGCCTCACAGATTGGCTGTTGAGAGCATAGCACTGCAGGATATTCACCTCCCACAAGAGGTTAAGGAGATCCTATTGGCTTCTAGAAAGCGCTCCACCAGACGTTCATATGCTTTCAAGTGGCATAGATACCCTGTCTGGTGTTCCCAGAAGGTACTCAATCCTTTTTCGGCCCCAGTGGAGTCCCTTCTCTAGTATCTCCTCCACTTGTCCTTGACAGGTCTAAAGACCAACTCTGTGAGAAGAGTCCACCTCAGTGCCATTGCGGCCTATCACCAACCACTGGATAGACAGCCCATCTCCTTGCATCCGCTAGTAGCGCGTTTCATGCAAGGTCTCCTACTGTCCAAACCACCCATCAAACCACCTCCGGTGGCTTGGGACCTCAACATCATTCTAGTGCAGCTTCTCAATATGTCCTTTGAACCATTGGCCACGACCTCCTTAAAATTCTTGCCTTGGAAGGTAATCTTCCTAATTGTCCTCACTTCTGCCAGACGCATTAATGAACTTCAGGCTTTAGTGGCAGATCCCCCCCCCCCCCCCCCATACCTAGTTCCACCATGACAAAGTTGTCCTTTGGACTTAGCCACACTATATGCCAAAGGTGGTGTCTCCTTTTCATTTAAACCAATCAATTAACCTACTAGTCTTCTTTCCTGAACCACATGCATCTCGAGCGGAAGCAACTCTGCACACTCTTGACTGCAAGCGTGCATTGGCTTTTTATCTCCAAAGGACACAAGGTAAAGCCTCGAAGTTGTTTCTCTCATTTGACCCTAGTCACATGGGTCTACCTGTTTCTAAGCGTATGCTCTCCAGATAATAGCAGACTGCATTTCATTTGGCTATGACAAAGCAGGACTCTCCCTGGAAGGGCATTTCACTGCTCACAATGATCACACCATGGCAACCTCGATGGCAAACCTTTGCTCGGTAGCCATTGACGAAATTTGCAAGGCAGCAACTTGATCTTCCGCCCATACCTTTGCTGTTCATTATTGTCTGGACAGGGACTCCCTTTGGGGATGCCATGTTTGGGCATGCTGTACTCCAGCACCTCTTTCAAACTTAGATGCAACTCCTACCCTCCATCCTGGACTTTGATGATACCAGAAATCCATGTAGGATCTATGACCTTTTCAAACCTACTCCAAAGCGAACCACCTCTGCTTCTGAGGTCACTTCATCTGGCATCTTGGAGCTAGGGAGTCCCATATGTGAAAAGTACATTCCTGCTTGTTCCTGGAGATAGCGTAGTTACTCACCTATAACAGGAGATCTCTGGGAACAGCAGGAATTTTGTCTTCACAACCCACCCTCCTCCCCTGGTTGTAGGGTTTCATTTGCTTTCCTTTCTCAGCTACAAACTCAACTGAAGAGAGGAAGTTGAGAAGGCGAGAAGACAGTTGTGTAGGCACAGTCTGGTGCTCCTAAAAACTTTCTTATTAGATGCTGGGGAGCTGTGGGCTGTGTTGATACTGATGTCGCCCATATGTGAAGACTAAATTCCTGCTGTTCCCGGAGATCACCTGTTGCAGGTGAGTAACTATGCTATATGTTGGAGATGTGTGGAGAGGGAGGAGTCAAAGATGACCCTAAGGTTGTGAGCTGAGGAAACAGGGAATAGAGTGTTATCCACAGACATAGAGAAAGGAGGAAGGGGGAGGTGGCCTTAGGGGGAAAGATAAGGAGCTCTGTTTTGGCCATGACCCTACCAGGTCCTAATCTGCCATTGCAGCCACTATTATCTCTCCATTCCACTTATGCCGTGATCTCTTGCGCAAATGTTATCATCATTCTTTCTGAGCATGATTTTTCTGCTTTTTCCATTCCCTTTCATTCCTTCCCATCTCCCAACTGATCTGCCAATGCAGCCTCCTCCTATAGTGTCTGCCCTAATTTGCCATAGTAAGCAAGCAGTTTTACCTTTTGCTGGCAGATCTGATAATTTTTCATTTTTTGTGACTGTCATGCTCTAGGGTTGCCAACTGGCTGGTTTTCAACCAACCTGGCCAGTTTTTATATGGCCAGGCCAGCTGCCAACAGAACTGTGAAACTGGCCGTGAAAAAGCCAGTTTCTGAGACAAGGGACTGCTCGGGGGCGACTCTCGCTGCCTATAATGCCCCCTCCCCCGAATGATCAACATCGCAGTCCAGCATCTCTCCCTCCCCGAAGTTCCTGCCTGCCGATGCTGGCACTTTTCCTTTTGTTGTGATCAGCAGTGACAGCAGCAGGACCTGCGAACCGAGACCTAAAAATAAAAAAAGGCACAGTCCTGTGCATCATTCCACTCCTCTGCTCGGCATGGTCAGCCTTGCCCCCTCTGATGTCACACCAGAGGGTGGGGCCAGACCGGCCAGGCCATGCACAAGAGCGGAATGATGTACAAGAGCGGAATGATGCACAGGCATACTTTTTTTTTTAAAGTCTCGGTTCACAGGCCCTACCACGGCTGTTGCTAACGACAACAAGGAAAAGCGGCGGCAAGCAGGAACTCCAGGGAGGAGGAGAAGGGGTTGAAACAGGGCCGGACAGGGGAGAAGAGATGCTGGACTGCCTGAAGGGTATGGGAGATGTAGGGCTGTGAGAGAGAGGAAAAAAAGGAGAAGAGGGAGATGTAGGACTGTGGACTGTGAGGAGGGACAGGGAAGATGATGCCGAATTGTTGAAGGGGGCAGGAATTGGAAAAGAAAGGGAGATATGCAGAGGGGATATGAAGGGCAAGGAAGACTAGGTCAGGATAATGCTGGGCTGTGGAGGAGAGAGGGGAAAAGGGAGAAAGGATATATGCTGGGCTAAAGGGGGGAGGGGGATGATGCTGGATGTTAGGGGGATGGAAAGGGAACAGGGGGGATTCTGAACTGTGGGGAATGAGAGGGAAGCTGTTGTACTATAGGTGGGAGAGGAAAGAGAGAAGGGAGAAGTTGGGCATGGTGGAACCATGTGGGGGAGGTTAGCAAAGAGATGAGTGCGAGGTGGAAGGAAAGCTGGAGAGGTGCTTAAAGGGGGAAGTCAGAGGCTAGGTGGGAAAAGAGACAAAAGAAAGACTGGAGAAAATAACTGAGAGGAAAGGAGATGGGGCTGTTGGGGTGGGTGGAAGACAGAAAAAAGTAGATGAGGGTGAGTGAGTACAGAGGGTGTAAGTGGAATGAGGAGAGGGAATTGGTTAAAGACAGGAGTAAAAGATTTGGGAAGGAGTGAATGTGTGACAGCAGGAATGGGAAGGCTAGGAAGAGGGGAAGATAGGTTGAGAAAGAAAAGAGTGAAGGAAATGGAAACTTGATAGGTGAAAGATAAAGAGAGATTAAGAAATGGAGGGTAAGAAGGAGTGTATAATTTGAATGGATAGGCAGAAAAGAAAGAAATGGAGAAAAGAGCTGAAAGATAAAAAAAATGCCAAAGAAGCTCTAAGGGAGGAATAGACAGAGACAGGAGGAGACAGAAAAATGACAAATGGACAGTCAATACTAGTATGTTAGGAAAACATAAAGGAAAGCAGAAGAGAGACTTGGACCAACACAACTGGAAAAATAAAATGCCCAGCCAAAAAAAAGGTACTAAAAATATTTTATTGGAATTTGCCATCTTTGAGAAATGTGCATCGCTTATATCTTTGCATTTTGCACACCACAAGAAGAAATGCATTTGTTTCTGTTCTTCCAGTGTTGCACTGGAGTCTGACTTAAGGTTTTCAATAGAATTTTTGCTTGCCTACTTCTGTTTCTCCAGGACCAAGCAGGAAGTCAGTCCTCACATATGGGTGACGTCGGCGCCGACGGAGCCCTCGCGGAGCAATTTTCCCCAGCTTTCAAAGAAAGCCTTTGGGAATTGCAACGCGCATGCACGGTCCCCTTCCCGCCCAAAGGTGCCATCTTGGCCAGTCTTCTTTTTTCCGCGGAGCCCTACAAACGCTGTCTACTAGTCACCGCTGAAAAGTTGATTTTTCTTTATTATTTTATTATTTTCTTCGGTTCGACGCCGGTCCCTTTTCCGTCCGGCCTCGCGACGCCGGTTGCGAGGCCTCCCCTTCTTTTCGTTTTTTTCTGTCCTTAGTGACAAATTCGCGCTTTTTTCACTTTTCCCTGGCAGTACGTACGTTCGACCTCGCAGGGGCCCTTTTTCCCCCGATGGCCGCCAGTGGCTTTAAAAAGTGTGTTAAGTGTAAGAAACTTATGTCTCTTACTGACACACATTATTGCTGCCTCCGTTGCCTGGGCCCAGATCATGAAGAAATGATCTGTGGAGCCTGTGGCAAGATGTCCGCCAAATCCTTGCGGAGTCGGAAGCATCAGAGGGAGAGAATCTTCTCTGACCCCAGCCGTACCCGGACCTCGTCAGAGGCGTCGGTGTCCAGGGAATCTGGCTCTGAACACCGTCGGAGCTCCTCTGAGGGGGGTCTCCTACCCGGGAGCATCATCGGAGGAAGAAACCCGCGAGGACGGCGTCGGTGGACGCTCCTGGCTCCACGAGGGCCAGGTCGCATAGCCCTGATAACCGTCCCGGGTCTTTGGAGCTGGAGCGGCCGTCCAAACAGCCTCGTCTGGAGATGGACTCGTCTGCTCACGTAAGTCCTGTTGTCCTCGTGGACTCGCCTCCGAGGGGTCCGATGTCGGGCCCGACGGCGTCGGGGCCCGAGTCGGGGGCTGCTGGGTCTCCTGAGTTCGGACTCAGGTTGACGGCCTTGGAGAGCAGCCTGGCTGCCTTCATGGACCAGCAGCGGGCATTGATCGCTGGCCTCGCTGGCGCTTCAGCCCTGACCGCCGGGACGTTGACGTCTAAGTTGACCCCAGAGACCGAGCCGATCCTCGAGTCCATGCGGGCTCGAGTCGATCCTCGGTCGAGGTCCCCTTCGGCCTCCCGTTCGGGGCCGAGGACGTCGACTCCCTCGGCGTCGGGGCGGATGGCGTCTGTGCCCGCCCGGCCTGAGCCGCTCGACTCCTTCTCCGAGGAGTCCGCCTGGGAATCCGAGGTGGAAGAGTCACCTGATTCTTTTCGGACTCGGTGTATCCCTTCGGACTCCCCCGAGTCCGAACCTTGGAGACAGTCCCCCCCGGAGGATGCACGGTTCTCGGACTTCGTGAGGGATATGGCCAAGGCCTTGGCCTTCCCTGCGGATCCCGAGGAGGAGCCTCGAGCCGAAGAGCTCGATGCCCTCCAGTATGACTCTCCTGCAAAGGAGCATTTTACTGTACCGGTTCCTCCGATGCTGGAACGACTTCTCTTCCGCATGTGGGAGAGCCCGGCGTCGTCGCCGTTATTAAGCAAGCGGGTCGATGCCATATATCGAGTCCGCAAGAGCCCTGGCTTCCAAAAAGCACAGCTGCCGCACCATTCCATGGTGGTGGAATCGGCCATGCATAGGCTCAAGAGCCAGAAGATGCACTCCTCGGTGCCTCCCGGCAGGGAAGCCCGCAGCCTGGATGGCATCGGTAAGAAGTGTTTCCAGGGCTCTATGCTTGCTTGTCGGGTCCAGACGTACCAGCTCTACATGGGCATGTATCTCAGAGACCTGGCTAAAGAAATAGCCGGATTCTCTGCTGGTCTCTCCGAGGAACCTTTGCGGAGGTTCCTGGCCCTGTCCACCGGTATTCGGGAGTGCTCAAAGTTTATCTCTCGAGCAGCCTACGATGGCTTTGAGGCATCGGCTCGGGTAGCCGCAGCCGGCATCGGGGCCCGCCGACAGGCTTGGCTTCAGTCCTCCGACCTCGAGCCCTGGGTGCAGGACAAGTTGGTCGATGTCCCCTGCAGAGGTGAAAACCTCTTTGGCAAAACCTATGGACGAGAAGGCTGCACAACTCGAGACAGAGACTCTCACCAGGACTCGGCTCTCCAGGAAAACCTCTGCCCCTTCCCAGAAGAAGAAGGGCTCGGGGAAAAAGCCCTTTTACCCGAGGAAGGCGGCTGCCTATAAACACTACCCTCATTATCAGGCCTCCGCATCTCCCCAACAGGGTCAGCAGGCCAAGGGACGGGGTAACGGGTCCCGTAGGCAGCAAGCCCCCAAGCCTGCGCCACCGGCCCCTGCTCCGCAGGGTGGGGGTTTTTGACTCTTTCAGCATAGCCTCTCCCCCTCCGCTGGTGTCTCTCAGCACAGGAGGCCGGCTGGTCCACTTTGCCCACAGGTGGTCCAACATCACGTCAGATGCCTGGGTGCTCCACATAGTCCGAGAGGGCTATCTTCTACACTTCCACCAGGTACCTCCCCCCTACTTTCCAGGGGAGCCTCTGCGACCCCCTCTTCACCGGGACTTACTCCTTCAAGAGTTGGCAAGTCTTCTTCAGGAACAGGCGGTGGAGCCGGTGCCCCACCACCTGAGAGGTCAAGGCTTCTATTCCAGGTACTACCTGATACCAAAGCGTACTGGAGGCCTCAGACCCATCCTGGACTTGCGGAACCTCAACAAGTTCCTGGAAAGGGAAAAGTTCAAGATGCTTACCCTTGGAATCCTGCTGCCCTACCTCCAGCAGGGAGATTGGCTATGCTCCTTGGATCTAAAGGATGTCTATACTCACATCCTCATCCACCCAAGCCACCAACAATACCTAAGGTTTGTGGTGGCGGGCAATCATTACCAGTACAGAGTACTGCCCTTTGGCCTATCCTCCGCACCACGAGTCTTCACAAAATGTCTCGCAGTGGTGGCGGCTTATCTCCGGCTTCAAGGCCTCTTTGTCTTCCCTTACCTAGACGACTGGCTCATCAGAGCTCCGTCCTCCACGGAGGCCACTCACGCCACGCAACGTACTGTGACTCTGCTCCAGTACCTGGGCTTTGTCACAAACTTCGCAAAGTCCACTTTGCTCCCCTCTCAGGATCTCGAGTTCATCGGCGCCAGGTTAAACACGCTTCAAGCGCGCGCCTTTCTGCCGCTCGACAGGGCACAACGGCTCATGGCTCTAGCCAGCCGCTTCCGCAGCCATTCCCGGGTCTCGGCCGGGCACTTTCTGAAACTGCTCGGCCGTATGGCTTCCACGGTCCATGTGACCCCCGATGCCCGCCTGAATATGCGGCCTGCCCAATGGTGCCTTCGCTCACAATGGCGTCAGGCCTCGGGGAGACTAGCGGACTCAGTACGAATCTCCAGCCCGCTGGTCTCTTCTCTACGGTGGTGGCTTCATCTGCCCAACCTAGTGCTCGGAATGCCCTTTCAGTCTCCTCTGCCTGTTCAGGTACTGACGACCGACGCTTCTCTCCTGGGTTGGGGAGCACATTGCCAAGGGACATGTACTCAGGGCCTCTGGACCCCGTGGGAATCTGCCCAGCAGATCAACTTCCTGGAGCTCAGAGCGATCCGCCTGGCTCTCCGGGCCTTCTCCCACCTTATCACTCGCCAGTCCGTCCTCGTCCAGACGGACAATCAAGTGGCCATGTTCTACATGAACAAACAGGGGGGCACGGGCTCCTTCCTTCTCTGTCGGGAAGCGCAAAAGCTCTGCGCTTGGGCCGTCAGCCGAGGAATCCTCCTCAAAGCTGTCTATCTCCCAGGTCAAGAAAATTACCTGGCAGACAAACTGAGCAGAATCCTCCAACCACACGAGTGGAGATTGGACCCGTTGGTGGTTCAAAGGATCTTTCTCCGGTGGGGCCTCCCCACGCTGGATCTCTTTGCCAGTCCTCTGAACAGGCAACTTCCTCGGTTCTGCTCTCGGGAACCGCATCCCCTCCGAGTAGCGGCGGATGCTTTTCTGCTCTCATGGTCCACGGGCCTTCTGTATGCCTTTCCTCCCATGCCGTTAGTGTCTCGAACACTTTTCAAGGTTCTCCAGGACAAGGCTTCGATGATCCTGATAGCTCCCCGGTGGCCCAGGCAACCGTGGTTCCCGCTTCTGATGCAACTGGCGGTAGATATTCCGTTGCCTCTGGGGTTTCAACCCGATCTCCTGACCCAGGATCAGGGGTCTCTCCTACACCCCAACCTCAGATCTCTTCATCTGATGGCCTGGCTGCTGAAAGGGTAGTCCTTGCTCCCCTCCTGCTGCCTCCAGAGGTGGAAGAGGTCGTGCTAGCTTCCAGGCGACCCTCTACCCGGAAATCCTACGCCCTTAAATGGCGTCGCTTCTCCACCTGGTGTACTCAACAGTCTCAAGACCCCTTCTCCTGCTCGGTGTCGGTGGTCTTGCAGTACTTGCTTTCCCTCTCCAATCTTGGTCTAAAGTCCAACTCGGTCAAAGTTCACCTCAGTGCTATTTCTGCACATCATGTGCCGGTGGAAGGCAGGCCTCTTTCCAGCCACCCTCTCGTGGCACGGTTCTCCCGAGGTCTCCTTCTCCTTAAACCACCTTTGCGCCCCCCAGCCCCCGACTGGGACCTGAACGTGGTTTTACAGCGGATCACCTGTCCGCCTTTTGAACCCATGGCTACCTGTCCTCTCCGTTTTCTTTCTTGGAAAACCTTATTCCTGGTAGCCCTCACTTCCGCTAGACGCGTTAGTGAACTGCAGGCCCTAGTGTCTGATCCCCCTTACACTAGGTTCTACAAGAACAGGGTAGTCCTGCGGACTCACCCTAAGTTTCTTCCAAAAGTGGTCTCCCCTTTTCACATCAATCAGGAGGTGGTGCTTCCGACCTTCTTTCCCAGGCCGCACTCCAGCCGAGCTGAGATGGTCTTGCATACCCTGGACTGTAGAAGGGCGCTGAACTTCTACCTGGATCGTACGCGGGAGCACCGTAAGACTGTTCAGCTCTTTCTGTCTTACGACCCTAATAAATTAGGGCTCCCTGTCTCCAAGCGTACTCTGTCCATCTGGGTAGCTGACTGTATCGCTTGGACTTATGCGGCGGCGGGCCTCTCGTTGGAAAGTCGAGTCACGGCTCATCGGGTTAGGGCGAAGGCTGCGTCAGTGGCTTACCTCCACTCTGTTCCATTGGCAGACATCTGCCGGGCCGCTACTTGGTCTTCGAGCCAGACTTTTGCAACCCATTACTGCCTCGAGAGGGAGTCCCGCAGGGACAGTGCTTTCGGACAGGCAGTCCTCCGTAATCTCTTCGAGGTTTAAGCAACTCCTACCCTCCATCCCGGATGTTGGGCTACCGGTTGGAGATTAGTCAGAGAAGATTCCTTCCTTCTGTGCTGCTGAGCTAGAGGGAGCTCATTTTTGTGCTTAGGGTCTCCGGTAGCCTTAAGCTTGGGAGTCCCATATGTGAGGACTGACTTCCTGCTTGGTCCTGGAGAAAGCGTAGTTACTCACCTGTAACAGGTGTTCTCCAGGAGCAGCAGGAATCAGTCCTCACAACCCTCCCTCCTCCCCGTGGAGTTGCAGTCATATGATTTAGTTTTTGCAAATTTTTTGCTGTCTTTTTGCTATGTCATCAGACTGGCCAAGATGGCACCTTTGGGCGGGAAGGGGACCGCGCATGCGCGCTGCAATTCCCAAAGGCTTTCTTTGAAAGCTGGGGAAAATTGCTCCGCGAGGGCTCCGTCGGCGCCGACGTCACCCATATGTGAGGACTGATTCCTGCTGCTCCTGGAGAACACCTGTTACAGGTGAGTAACTACGCTTTCTAACTTGTGGTCCCTTGTTCTGTATCTGCTTTTTTGGGGTGACCACTGTGGGGTATTCTGATAACTTGTAGTTTGTCATAGGCTCTGAGCTTTTTGCATGATTTTGGAGTAAGTACTTCACATATACCTGGCAGTTGGAACTGAAGGGAAGTTGTGTAGAAGTCTGGTGCCCTTTCTCTAACTCCAATGCATGTGTAAGTGGTGTTTAGATAAGTTATTGTTGGGATAAAAGTGAAACTTGTGAAGGGATCCATTAGAATTTGTAGGGGTAGGAGCAAGCAGCACAGTAATCATTTACACATGGCAGCAGAAAAGGTAGCATCGGCCCTGGACTGAAAGGAAGATGGTGGATACTGTTGAGGGTTACAGGGCAGATGTGGGAATGAGCCTTTGGTTGTGGATGAGAAAGGATGAGTCTGGGAAGTTGAGCCAGAAGAAGGGGGAGAGAGAATGAGCCTGGGAAAGACCAGAATGAGGAGACATGCCTGGAGTGTGTGTGTGTGTGTGCTGGGGAGGAGTGGATGAGTGGCAGAGTCTGGGTGTGGGAGGTGTGGTCATCAGCCTTTGGTTGGAGGGTGAAGGCAAGGGAGGGAATATGAAGAAAAGAAGAGGAGAAGAGACAGATTGGAGGGAAAATAAAGGAGAAGGGGGATGTAGGATGGTGAGAGCAGATAGAAGAGAAGCGTGGAGTGGAAAGGGTAAGGAGAACAGGAAGAAAAATGGGTGACTCAGGTATCATATACTCTCACTCACACCACACCCTCTCACTCACTTTTTATGCAATCCTATACACACAAAATCCACACACTCATCCTCATCCATTCAGACATACAGAACATTCATGCACTTCTACCATCTACACACTTAATCCCTCACTCACTCATAAATGCGCAGCACCCAGTCACACATATATACCCCCCCCCCAGTCACATCCCCATTCTCCTGCAGATCTAATCAGTCACACACATACCCTTGCATTCATTCAGGTACATGCACAAAAAGACCACAATAAAGCACTTTTAGTCACCCTCCTACCCCTCTATCCACAGCTTCCACCTCCAACCAACCCTTCACCCATATATCCCACCCACACCCACTCTGAATGACAGAATGAGCTTGGAAAGCTTCAGAATGAGGGGATGAACCTGAGGAAGTGAACTTACAGGTTTGATAGAGTTGGTGAGTTGGATGAAAAGTGGATGAGTGGTCGAGTCTGGGGGCAAAATGAGGGAAGTTTGTCGCACCTGAAAGGAAGAGCAAAGGGATGAGACAGAGGAATATGGAGTACGGTCAGGAGGAGAGTGGATATGGCCAAAGGAGGGGAAGAGAAAGTAGTAGGGGGTCGAGAGGGTAGGTGTAAGAGAAAGGGACAGCAAGATAAGAGAGAGGGGAATGTGGGGTGAAGGGATAGGACACAAAAGTAGAGAGAAGAGCAAGGGGCATGAGAGAAGGAAACTATTGGATGCAGTGGTCAGGAGAAAAGCAGATTGGGAAGGGGTATGGCTGGTGTTTTTGTTGGCATGGGAGATGTGGTTTGGGGGCTGCAAACCTCTTTTGTTGTTTGTCACATTTACTTAATCCTCTATGGTAAATGTCACTGCATGCCACTAGTCACAACAGTGCCTATCAGCCAGCCAGAGTTGTGACCCAGCTGGAATTGGTATCCACGATCCCTCATTGCTGTTGTGCCCTGCTGTGCAAGCATTGAGTGAGACTGTGGGAAGCGAGTGTGGGCAGGGCCAGCCCATCCACTGTGCAGGCTAGGCGGCCACTTAGGTGGGCAGCTTTGAGCTGCTGCTTTGTTGCCTGCGGCAGGGCATGCGCTTCGGCACACATGAACTGCCACTTCTGAACCCTCTCAGATGCAGCTTACTGTTTGAGGGGGGTCAGAAGCAGCAGGCCATGTGTGCTGAAGCACATGGCTTGCCACGGGCTTTTAAAATACTGCCACTGCTGCCGTCTGCCTCCCCTCCCAAGATGGAATCAGCAGCAGTGAGGGGTGGCACAGCCGGTGTTTCTGCCTGGGGTAGCAGAAACCCTTGGGCTGGCTCTGAGTGTGGGTTAGCCGAGCCGCCAACATGAACCAGCCAGACCAGCCCAGTCATTTACAGACTGGTAAGGGTGCAAGGCAAGCTTGCTCAGTTTTCTCAGTAGTTGTATTGATGCTCTAGGGCTCACTGCAGTGTTTAAAGTCCTATCTTTTCCTAGGTAAAAACCTTAAAATATGAGGTTTGGAAGTTAATGTTGGCATGGTCAATTTGCTCTAGGTCTTGAGCGAGTTTTTGTTAACAATATGCCTGGTACTGAGAAGGTTTATGTTGCTGTTTACTCAAATGATACTAAGGAAGAAATGTAGCTCTGCTGTTCACTCATTTTGAAGGAGATGCTCGGGGGAGGAGTTCTGTGGATACAGAATATAGGTTTGGATTTAATATAGTATTGGGGAGGATGTGTGTTTTGGAGGATTGAGGAGAGGGGACTGCGATTCAGTGGGGGCTAAATAGTGCAACCCCTTGTACTCCTCATCTGTCCCCCCAAGCCCCTTGATGTGGCCAGCGAGTGCTGAAGATTGCACTGCTGCCATCACTGCAGTTATTTTGGAGAGTGGGGCGGGGTGAAACAAGGAGCTGGGGCACAGGTGTGACATGTGGTGTTTTTTTTTTTCTTTCAAAAAGTTGGCAACCCTATCATACTCTTGATGATCACATTCTCCGGTAACAAGCAGGAAGTCAGTCCTCACATATGGGTGACGTTGGCACCAACGGAGCCTTTGCGGAAGCATGCCCCCAGCTTTCAAAGAATTCCTTTGGGAGATGCCACCAAGGGTGCAATCTTGCTCAGTCTCCTTTTTTCCACGGAGCCCTTCAGACGTTGTCTGGCTTGGAGAAATTTTTCTCTCTCCAAGTTTCACACTCGCCTCCGGTATTGTACCGGTACTCTTCCTGCTTACCAACCTCGGTGCCTCGGCATCGAGTTTGGTTTTCTTTTTTTTTGTAATCTTTTGTTAGTTTCTTTCTGGCGTCTTCGCTCCTTTTTCTCCCGCTGGCAGCCCAGAGAGTCTTCGACCTCGCAGGGGTACTTTTTTTTTCCCCCATGGCTATCTGTGGCTTTAAGAAGTGTGATCGGTGCTCTAAAATCATGTCTTTGCTGACACACACTACTGCTGTCTTCGCTGCCTTGGGCCAGTCCACGACCCAGCAGCCTGCAGTCTCTGCAAGAGGATGTCCAGTAAGGCCCTCAAGAGCCGCCAGCAGCAGCATGACGAGTTTTTCCCCGTCCCCGATGCCTCCAAAGGCCAGGGCCTCATCTGAGGTCCCGACATCTCGAGCGGAACCCTCCGAACCCGAGCCTTGTCGTGGGTCCTCAGAAAGGGGGTCTACCTCGAGGGAACCCAGGAAGAAGAAGAAACCCTCGAAGGCGGCGGTGGATGGTTCCGACCGGCCGGGGGCTGCCCGGGCCCGGTCCCGCAGTCTGAGGCGCTTGTCCGAGACGTCTGAGAAGGAGTGGCCTGCGAAGGTCCCCTGGAAGGATCTGACTGCAGACCGGCCTCGGTCCCTAGACACCATCCTCGTCGATGATTCCCCTTTGGGGGAACCGGCATCAGGCCTGAGTCCCTCGGTACCCACGCCAAAGGCTACAGAGCCTTCTGGTCTAAAGTCCAGAATGGCGGCCTTGGAGAGCAGTTTGTCTGCCTTCATGGACCAGCAGCGGGTGCTGTTATCCGGCACGACCAGTTCGTCCACCCCAACCACCGGGCCCTCAATGTTCAAGACATCCCCGGAGGCCGAGCCGATCCTCGGCCGAGGTTGCGCTCTGAGTCCCACTTGACTGGACCACGGTCATCCCCGGCAAGTTTGCCGGCCACAGGGCTTTGAGGGTCCTGAGACCCACAGAATAGCTCTCCTATGAGTCCCCGACGGACTACTCCGAGTGGGAGACAGAGGAAGAGGAGTCCCCTGATACTCATCACCACAACAACTTCCCTTCCATTTCTCCCATCGTGGAGCCTTGGCAGCGGTCCCCGCCCAAGGACATGGGCTTCCTGGATTTTGTCTGGGACACGTCCAAGGCCCTGGTATTCCCGACCGAGTTGGAGGAGGACCCTCGGGTAGATGAGTTGAAAATCCTTCAGTATAAGGCCCCTCCACAGTGTCCATGCCTCCCATCCTGGAACGGCTTATGCTCCGAATGTGGGAGACACCAGCTTCACTGCCGGTAGTGAGCAAACTGCTTGACTCGATGTATCGAGTCCACCGGAGCCCGTGTTTTCAGAAGTCACAGCTGCCGCATAACTCCATGGTGGTGGAGTCTGCCATGCATCGGCTTTAAAGCCAGAAGATGCACTCCTCTTTGCCCCCCGGTAGGGAGACCCGTACCTTAGATGCCCTCGGCAGAAAGTGCTATGGGGGCTCAATGCTCATCTGCTGCATCCAGGCCTGCCAGCTGTACATGGGCATGTACCTGAGAGACCTGGTGAAGGAACTCGCCGGGTTCTCGGCTGGTCTCTCCAAGGAACCTTTGCAGCAGTTCAATAATCATGCCAAGGCAGTCCGTAAGTGCTCCAAATTTATGTCTCGAGAGGCCTATGATGGGTTTGAGTCAGCAGCCTGGGTAGCCGTGGCAGGTATCAGTGCACACCACCAAGCTTGGCTTCAGTCCGACCTCAAGCAGTGGGTTCAGGACAAATTGGTTGATGTCCCATGCCAAGGAGAGAACCTCTTTGGCAAACCCATGACTGAAAAGGCTGCCGAGCTGGAGACCGAGTTCGTGACGAGGACCAGGTTCTCTAAGAAGACCACTGCCCCTTCCTGACGGAAGGGCTCGGATAAAAAGTCCTTTTACCCGAGGAAGGGAGCTGCTTACCGAAACTACCCACCTTATCAGGACTCCCTGGCTCCCCAACAGGGTCAGCAGGCCAAGGGACAGGGGCATGGCCCACGTAAGCAAAAGGCTCCAAAACCCCAGGCACCGGCTCCAGCCCAGCCAGGGGGAAGTTTGTGATTCCTTGAGTATAGCCTCTCTACCCCAAGGAGATCAGCAGTCCACAGGGGACGTCTAGCCCTCTATGCCCCGAGGTGGGTGACTGTCACCACTGATTCCTGGGCACTAAGGGTAGTCAGGGAAGGTTACCTTTTCCACCTGACTCAAACACCGCCCCCTTATTTCCCGGGAGAGCCCCTCCCCCTTATTTCCCAGGAGAGCCCCTCAGTTCTCCCCTCCACTGGGACCTTCTTCTGAAGGAGTTGGCAGGTCTTCTCGAGGACAAAATGGTGGAACCGGTGCCCCATCACCTCAAGTGCAAGGGATTGTACTCCAGATACTTCCTCATGCCAAAGAGGACAGAGGGCCTAAGGCGCATCCTCGACCTGCGCTACCTCAACAAATTCCTGGTGAGGGAGAAGTTCAAGATGTTCTCCCTTGGAACATTGCTGCCATACCTCCAGCAGGGAGTCTGGCTATGCTGCTTAGTCCTCAGGGATGGTTATACCCACATCCTCATCCACCCCAACCACAGGCAGTACCTGCGGTTCATAGTGGGGGGCAGGCACTTTCAATGCAGGGTGCTCCCCTTCAGCCTAGCCTCTGCCCCAGACGTCTTCACAAAATGCCTGGCAGTTGTGGCTGCCTTCCTCCAGCTCCAGGGAGTCTTCATCTTTCCCTACCTGGACGACTGGCTCATAAAGGGAGGCACAGCCTTAGAGATGCAGCAGGCCACCACATGCACCATCCAGGTTCTGCAACACTTGGGCTTTGTCATAAACTACCCCAAGTCTCACCTCCTCCTGACACAGTGCCTGGAGTTCAATGGGGCAAAGATCAACACTCTCCAGTCGAAGGCTTTCTTGCCCAGGGACCGTGCTGATCGTCTCACGTCAATAGCTGAGGACGTACAGTATCGTCCCTCATGCCTACCCGGCTTCTCCTGCACCTCTTTGGGCACATGGCCTCCATGGTCCTTGTCTCCCCAGATGCACGCCTCCACATGACGGCGGCACAGTGGTGTCTCCGGGACCAGTGGTCTCAGGCCGCCTCTGAGACACTGTTTCAGTGACCCGCCAATTGGCGGACTCCTGATCTGGTGGCAGTTGACAAAGCATCTCGAGGCAGGCATGTCTTCAGGCCCTAGCCACTCGAGTGTCCTCACCATGGACGCCTCCCTGCTCGGCTGGGGAGCCCACTGCGGAGATCTCTGCACTCAAGACAACTGGTCACCAGACAAGAGCACCCAGTAGATCAACCTCTTGGAGCTCTGAGCCAAACACCTAGCCCTGAGGGTCTTCTGTCGCCAGCTGGTGCTGGTCAAGACAGATGGCGATGTTCTACGTGAACAAACAGGGGGGCGTGGGGTCTCGTATCCTTTGTCAGGAGGCATTGGTCCTCTGCTCGTACGCAATCCTCCTGCGGGCAGTGTACCTGCCAAGCCAGGACAACCTGCTGGCTGACAGACTCAGCAGAGTTCTCCAGCCGAACGAGTGGCAGCTGGACCCCAGGGTAGCCAGTTGGCATTTCTGGCTCTGGGGGGGAACCCGTGATGGACCTGTTTGCCATCCCGGACAACTTTCAGTTGCCCTGTTTCTGCTCCTGGCAGGCCCACCCCTCCAGGGTGGCAGCAGACGCGTTCCTAGTCTCATGGTCAGAAGGCCTCATATGTATAATCCCCTAGGCTTGTAACTAATCTCTAAGCAATTACGTTCCTACTGTATACCGTAACTTGATTGCTCAACCTGTATATAGTTTCCTTAGTTATGTCCAAGTTGCATTTCCTGTTCTTTGTAAATACAGTGCAGGCTCTGTTACACTGTATAAGTTATTGTTTCATGTAAACCGCACTGATTCTAAAGAGCGCGGTATAGAAAAGACATTAAATAAATAAATAAATGTATGCATTCCCTCTGACACCGTTGATCACCAAGACCTTGTTCAGGGCCCTACGCGACAGGGCTTCATTCATTCTGATAGTGCCTTGGTGGCGCAGGCAGCCATGGTTCCTGCTTCTTCTACAATTGATGGTGGAGGCCCCCATCCCCTTGGGAACCGCCCCAAGACTCCTATCTCAGGAGGGGAGCTCTCTCCTGCACCTCACCCTGGGGTCCCTGTCGCTGACAGCGTGGCTGCTGAGATGGTGACTTTAACCTTAAGGTTGAGGTGTAGGACATTCTGCTGGCCTTTCGCAAGACCTCTACTAGGAAGGCTTACGCCCTAAAATGGCACAGGTTCTCTCCTTGGTGTGCTGAACACGGGGCTGATCCTTTCTCCTGCCCGGTGGCTCTGGTGTTACAGTACCTTCTCCACCTCTCTCAATCTGAGCTCAAGTCTAACTCTGTCCAAGTACACCTGAGTGCCCTGGCGGCGCACCACCATTCAGTGGATGGTAAGCTCCTCTCGGTCCAATCGTTGATGACCCGTTTCCTTTGGGGCTTGCTCTTATCAAGCCCCCGGTTCGCCCTCTGGCAATCGAATAGGACTGCAACGTAGTGTTGGGGCAACTCACTCACCCATCCTTCGAGCCTCGGTGACAAACTTGCGCTCTGTTCCGATGGTGGACATCTGTCGGGCTGCTACCTGGTCTTCAGCCAATACCTTCGCAGCCCATTTCTGCCTGGATAGAAAGGCGCAACAGGACAGTGCCTTCGGCCAGGCCGTGCTCCGTAACCTTTTCGGGGTTTAGGCAACTCCTACTCTCCAACCCTTCTGTGTTCAGGCTACTGGAGTGCTGGTTTCATCGTAAACAGGGGTCCTACTGTGGTCTGTGTATGCAGACTGAATTGCTGCTGCTTGCGGCTCCACATGAGAGAGCCCCTATTTTTGCTATGGGCTTTCAGTAGCCTGTAGCTGGGGAGTCCCATATGTGAGAACTGACTTCCTACTTGTTCCCGGAGAAAGTGCAAGTTACTCACCTGTAACGGGTGTTCTCTGGGGACAACAGGAATCAGTCCTCACAACCCTCCCTCCTCCCCTTGGAGTTGCTCCTTTTTACCATCTTTATTTTTGTCATCTCTTAGATATGTCATCTGACTGAGCAAAATGGCACCCTTGGGTGGGAAGGGGACCACACATGCGTGGTGGCATCTCCCAAAGGCTTTCTTCCGCGGGGACTCCATCGGTGTCAACATCACCTATATGTGAGCACTGATTCCTGCTGTCACTGGAGTACACCTGTTACAGGTGAGTAACTACGCTTTACTGATTATAAGGAACTTGCATTTTGATTTTGAATTCAGGAAGCTGGAGTGACTTATTCAGAGCCTTACACTTGGGAAGGGAGTTTAGATCTACTGCAACTTCTATACCTCTCTTTACTTTTTTTGTTTTTTGTATAGGCAGAGTTGATCAAATCAAAATTTAATTTTGATTTTATGTAGTAATCTTAGTTAAAAATCCTAGATATTAAAATTAAGCAATTTTATCTTTCCTATTTAATATGCATATTGTTGATATTCTTTCATTTTATTTTAGTTATTGGAGCTATTTGACAGTGAAGATCCTCGTGAGCGGGACTATCTTAAAACAGTCTTACACAGAATATATGGCAAGTTTCTTGGTCTTAGAGCATTTATCCGAAAACAGATTAACAATATTTTTCTACGGTAAGTAAAAAAAAAAAAAAGTATAGTATTCATGTATACATGCACACACGTTATCAGAGATAGAAATATTTCTAACTGCCTAAACATTGCCTTTTGGCACCTTCAGTGCCTTGCTGTGGGTCACAGAGAGGAGGAAAAGTTATGTCTTGCAGGTGAAGAGAAGCCCCAAGCTCTCATGGAACCTCTCCTTCCACTTTGTGTGTCATGCCTGCAGAATCAGAATTTGTAGACCAGTAGAGCACACCCTCTCTTGGGCTCTGTAGGGGAGGACGAGAGGTATGGGGGCAGAGTTTGCTGGGGTTGCCAGCATCAAAATATAGGTGGGTACTGGAAGGATGATATTAAGAGTATGCCTATTTTTCTCTGAGGAATATAAGACAACTAGAGAGAGACAGGATACCACTGGAATGGAAAAGAGATAGAGGCAGAGAGGAGGGACAGAAGGGCCTAAAGAGGTAAAGAAAATACATTTGGGGAACGAATGCAGGGCATGGCTTATGGAATTCTTTCCAACACTTCTGTGCATAGATGTATGTATATGTATATGTCTATGCATTCACGCATCCATCTGTTTTTATCTTCATTGCCTGTGTGTATGTTTGTGTCTGTTGTGCTTGTGGTGTCTGTATGAGTCTGAGTATGTGCATGTGCGTGTATGTCTGTCACGGTTTTGTATGTTTATTATCTGTTCCTTATTGTCTCTCTAGTCCAGTCCTGCCCCTCTGGGTAGTGTACCTCTTCCAGCAGCTTGGAGACTGAGCATGTCATCTTTTGATGATACCAGTATACATTTACCGCTGGCTCCACCTACCAACCCCAGTATGCTCGGTCTCAAAGCAACTTGAGAAGGTGGTGAACCAGGGTGCTGGACTCATTGAATGGACAGAGTTTAGTGTTAGTTTATGTCTTTATTTTTCTTTAATTCCTGTGCTCTCAGGTTTCTTTCCTTTGGCTGGTTTTGGTTAGTTTACAAAAAAAAAAAAGTGCAAGTCCAGGAGAACAGAAAGCTAACGGAGGATATCCCTAGCCCCCCAGGTGTTCGGGGGGGGGGGGGGGGCCTTTTCGGGGCAGCAGTTTTTTCCTGGACTTCGGGCGGCTCCTTAATCCATAACTGCGTGAGGAGCTGCCACGCAGACACTGCCGAGCCAGCAGGCAGCTCCCGAGCAGTCCCCTTAGCGCTGAAGCCTGTTCATGATGACTGAGCGCAGGATGAAGGAGAGCAACGAGCTGTGTCACCCTGAAGCTCAGAATGCGTTCAGTGAGAGGTAAGCGGGGCTGTAATGGCTGGGCTAAGTCCGTCTGGGAGCCGAGTAGCAGGGTGATGCATTGACGGGTCTGGAAAATCGCTGAACTGGTGCGCGGCCTAAACCGCATAGCGTGAGGAGAGCAGCAGTGCAGGAAAAAGAAGCACCCTTTTTTTCCCTGCAGCGGCCTGGCACGTCAGGCAGCTCCTGTGCTGATTTTCTCCCCGATAGGACTTGCACGGGGTGGGATCTCCAGGAACAAGCAGGAATGAGTCCTCACATATGGGTACGTCGGTACCGCTCCCCAGCTTCCCAAAAAGGAAAGCTTTTGGGAGCATCCCACAGCGCATGCGCGCTGCCTTCCCGCCTTTCCTAACCAACTCTCCTCAGTTCTTCTTTTCCGCGGAGCCAGCAGGTCGTGTTCCTGTCACCGCTGAAGAAGTTCTTTATTTTAATTTATTTCTTTGGTCGCATGTCTGCCTTCCCCGACGCCGGACCAGTACCGCCGGTCTTTTCTTTTCTTTTCTTTCTAAAAAAAAATATATATATATTTTTTTTTTCCTCACTTGGTGTATTTTTCTTCTTAGGCCTCCAGGCCCACAAGAAATTTTTCCCTCATGGAAAAACCAGCCTCCCGGTTCAAAAAATTCACTAAGTGTAGCGGTACAATTTCTGTTACAGATACCCATGAATGGTGTCTTAAATGTTTGGGTCCTGAACACTCCATTCCGGATTGCCAGTCCTGCTCTTCTATGTCTAAACGAGGGTTACAGAACCGAGCAGCCAAGCTCCATGTGCTGTTTCCCACGGATGCACCGGCAGTGGCATCGACATCTTCCAGGTCTTCCTCTCCCGATGGGTCTCAGGTAACCAAACATAATCCTAGCAGGTCCTTGAAGGGCAAATCTCCCTCTAAGTATCGAGATGCCTCCGGGCTTGCCCTCGAGGATCCTGCCCCAGCCAAACAACCCCAGCCAAACAACCCCAGCAGGAAGCTCCGGCTTCCAAAGCTCCTCCTATGGGTTACAGGTTGACATCGATGGCACGGCCTCGACCGATCACCTGTTAGACTGCTCTGGGGTACCGGCACAATCTCCCGGTACCGACATCCAGGCAGTCGTGGCGTCCATGGATCACACTGTTCAATCCATGCAGCAGGCTATAATGACTTTTATTAGAGCTGCGACGCCGACGGTACCGCAACGAGTTCCGTTCTCGGTACCGGCGCTGGTACCGGTACCAGCACCGATACCGGTACCGACTGCATCGACATCGGCCAGGATACCGACTCAGGTTCCTTGTCCAGGGCTATTTCTCGGTACCGATCCGGTACCGGGGACGCCCGATGTCGGTACCGATCGATACGCGTATCGATCATTGGAAGGGGACAGACGATACTTCGATTCCTCTGATGATTCTGATTCATCAGATGAGTCTCCTGAAGTATCCATTACCCTTCCTGAGGAGCCTGCTTCTCCAAAACGGAGAATGTCTCCTCCAGAGGATTTGTCCTTTCAAGACTTCATAATAGAAGTGGCTAAAGGATTCTCTATTTCAGTAACCTCTGAAGCAGAGCCTAGAGCAAAAAAATTAGATATTTTAGGATACTCTAAGGCTCCCAGAGAGGCAGTCACCTTGCCAATTCATGAAATTCTTCATGAACATATGATTGACTTATGGGAGACTCCTCTCACCCTTTCTCCTCATTCTCGCAGATTGGACACTATGTACCGTGTCCCTCCTTGTCCTGGATTTCAGAAAACTCAGCTTGCTCACCACTCCATTGTGGTGCAGTCATCTATGAAAAGGATAAAGAGTATCAAAAGACACTCTTCTGCTCCTCCAGGAAGAGAATGCAGGACCTTGGATGCTTTTTATGGGTATGTTTCTAAAGGAAGTTGCACAAAAGCTGCACAACTATCTCCCTTTTATTCCAGAGGATAGAAGGGATGACTTCCTCCTTTGGCTTAAGCATACTCAAGACATTTCAAAGTTTTCCAACAGGGCAGCCTTTGACTCCTTTGAAGGTGCCAGCAGAGCCTCAGGCATTGCCATAGCTGCTCGCAGAATTGCTTGGCTCCAGGCTTCTGATCTAGAACCCTGGGTTCAGGATGGCTTAGGAAATCTGCCCTGTACAGGTGAAAATCTCTTTGGCAAAGAGTGGCAAATAAAAGCCACTCAAATGGATGCAGAGAATTCTCTGGATAGACTTTCAAAGTCTACCTCCATTCCTGCCAAGAAAAGGACTTTTAAAAAGTCTTTTTTCAAAAAGGGCAGGTTTCCTTCCACTTCTGGCCAACAATCTTCTACAGGTCGCTTTACCGCTAAGCGTCAGCAACCTAAGCAGGCCAGGCCTAAGTCTACAGGGGCTGCTGCAACTCAGCAGTCCCATCCTCCTCAGGGTTTTTGACTTGATACTAGAGAACTTAACCTTTCTGGCTCTACAACAGCCAGAACCTCTCACCATTCCAAGAAGGTTAGCTCATTTTGCTCCCAGATGGGAGCAAATCACATCAGAGCAGTGGACCCTCTCCATCATAAGAGAGGGCTACAAACTTCATTTCTCAGACCTTCCTCCCTACACCATGGTGAGACACTTCAATTCTCCCACATCTCTCCTCGACCTTCTGGATCAGGAGGTGACTACCCTTCTGGCCCAGAGGGCCATAGAAGAAGTTCCTCTTCTTCAACAGGGGTCAGGGTTATACTCCCCCTATTTTCTCATTCCAAAGAAAACAGGGGGATACAGACCCATTCTAGATCTCAGAGAATTGAACAAATTCCTATGCAAGGAGAAGTTCAAGATGCTTTCTCTAGGCACTCTCCTTCCATACCTGCAGAGTCAGGATTGGCTTTGTTCTCTAGATCTCAAGGATGCGTACACTCATGTCCTCATCCATCCATCTCACAGAAAATTCCTACGTTTTCTGTTCCAGGGAAAACATTACCAATACAGAGTCCTTCCTTTCGGTCTGGCCTCTGCTCCAAGAGTGTTCACCAAATGCATGGCAATAGTTGCTGCATTTCTACGCACTCTGGGAATATTTGTCTTCCCATATCTGGACGACTGGCTCATCCGAGCTCCAACCCAGTCGGAGGCTCAGATCTCCCTGAACCGCACCAGGCGCATTCTGCAATACCTGGGACTTGTGGTAAACCTCCCAAAGTCCCAGCTCACCCCTACTCAGTCCCTGGAATTCATAGGGGCCTGGTTGGACACCACTTCTGCAAGGGCCTACCTTCCTCAGGCCCATTGTCAACGTCTAGTGCAGTTAGCCTCCCAGATTCAGTCAAAGAGCCACTTAACTGCCAGGGAGATGCTACAGCTGCTAGGCCATATGGCTTCCACAGTACATGTGGTACCCTATGCTCGCCTACACATGAGAGCAGCTCAATGGACTTTGTCCACCCAGTGGACTCAAGCTTCAGGAGCTCTCTCAGACCAAATAGCAACCTCCAAACGTCTCTTTTGGTCTCTCCAATGGTGGATATCCACTCAAAATCTGTTGCTGGGGTCCCCCTTCCAACCTTTGTTGCCCCAGGCAACCCTCACAACAGATGCCTCCCAAACAGGTTGGGGAGCTCATCTACAAGACCTCTCCACCCAAGGCACTTGGTCCCCACAGGAGACCTCTCTTCATATCAACCACTTGGAACTTCGAGCAGTATTCCTAGCTCTCAAGGTCTTTCATACCCTCCTCAGCTACAAGACAGTCCTCATTCATACGGACAATCAAGTAGCCATGTTTTACATAAACAAGCAAGGAGGAACTGGCTCTCTGTCGCTTTGCAACGAAGCTCTAAGATTATGGGCCTTCGCCAGAGAGCATCAAATCCATCTCCTGGCAGTATACCTCCCAGGAATCCAAAACTCTTGGGCAGACAGACTCAGTCGAGTTCTGCTTCCACACGAATGGTCCCTGCACATGGATCAGGTACTCAGAATATTCCAGGAATGGGGAACCCCGGATATAGACCTCTTTGCAAGTCCGTGGAATGCCAAATTTCCCCGGTTCTGTTCCAGAATTCCGTGTCAGGGAGCTCAGGCCAAGGATGCCTTCCTCCTTCATTGGGGTCAGGGCTTCCTGTATGCCTTTCCACCCATTCCTTTGATTCCCAAGACTCTGTTCAAACTCCAGAGGGATCAAGGATCTATGATCCTCATAGCTCCACGCTGGCCACGCCAAGTGTGGTACCCTCTATTTCTGCATCTCTCCCAAGCCCCCTCCCTGGACTTGGGAGCTGCACCAGACCTTCTGTCCCAGGAGGAAGGGGCTTTGTGGCATCCAAATCCCAAGTCCCTTCACCTCAGAGCTTGGTTACTGAAGGCCTAGACCTTCAAGACTTCAATCTTTCTCAGCAAGTGAAGGATATCCTCCATGCTTCCAGAAAACCTTCCACTAGGCGTTCCTATGCTTTTAAGTGGAAAAGATTTTCCATTTGGTGTGCTCAAAAGGGTCTTGACCCTCTGGTACTTCCTGTGAATTCTCTATTAGAATATCTCCTGCATCTCTCCAATGCAGGCCTTAAAACAAATTCAGTAAGGGTCCATTTGAGTGCGATTGCAGCATCCCTTAAGCCTCTCAATGGACAACCTATTTCCTCTCATCCTCTTATTGCAAGATTCATGAGAGGCCTAACTTTAACAAAACCTCCCATTCGACCTCCTCCGGTGGCATGAGACTTAAACTTGGATCTTGGTCAGCTTATTAAGCCACCTTTTGAACCCTTAGCCACTACCTCCTTGAAATTTCTTTCCTGGAAGGTTATTTTCCTTATTGCAGTCACTTCTGCTCGCCGCATCAGTGAACTGCAGGCCTTAGTGGCTAATCCACCTTATACAAGGTTCCATCATGATAAGGTAGTCCTTAGGACAAATCCTCACTTTATGCCTAAAGTGGTCTCACCTTTTCATCTTAATCAAGAGGTATATTTACCTGTCTTTTTTCCAGCTCCTCATGCATCCAGTGCAGAGAGGAACCTTCATACTCTAGATTGTAAAAGAGCTCTTGCTTTTTACTTACACAGGACACAGCAACATAGAAAGTCTTCCCAGCTTTTTGTTGCTTTTGATCCTTCTCATTTAGGACTTCCAGTCTCTAAGAGAACACTGTCCAATTGGATTGCTCAGTGTATTTCTTTTGCTTACCAGAGTAAGAACATTTCTCTGGAGGGCCATGTCACAGCTCACAATGTGAGGGCCATGGCCACCTCTATGGCTCATCTTCATTCTGTGTCCATCGACCAGATCTGTCGAGCAGCCACCTGGGCCTCGGTTTATACCTTCACAGCCCATTACCGTTTGGACAAGGACTCCCGCCGGGATGCCTTGTTTGGTCAGGCTGTCCTCAGACACCTGTTCCATTCTTGAACAACTCCTGCCCTCCTTCCCTGAATGGATGCCTGAGATCCATAGGAAGACGAGGAACCCTTCAGGGTCTCATACCCTTGGGGATCTCCCAGGCATCTTAGCTAGGGAGTCCCCATATGTGAGGACTCATTCCTGCTTGTTCCTGGAGATAGCACAGTTACTTACCTGTAACAGGTGATCTCTGGGAACAGCAGGAATTAGTCCTCACAACCCTCCCACCTCCCCTAGGAGTTGTATCTCTCTCTATCTTTCCTTTCCTCTCTCTCTCTATTGTCTCAGCTTTAAACTCGAACTGAGGAGAGTTGGTTAGGAAAGGCGGGAAGGCAGTGCGCATGCGCTGTGGGATGCTCCCAAAAGCTTTCCTTTTTGGGAAGCTGGGGAGCGTTCCCGCGCAGGCTCCGTCGGTACCAACGTACCCATATGTGAGGACTAATTCCTGCTCTTCCCAGAGATCACCTGTTACAGGTAAGTAGCTGTGCTTTTGGGGGTGGGGGGAGAAAGAGAGACATTTATCTGCACTTCCCTCTGCCAGTGAGTAAAGTAGGGAAACAGGGCTCGGGGGTGATTTCATGGAGCCTGTTTAAATTACTTTTACCTAAGTTTAGTTCCTGTTTTCATTTCCTTAATTTAATTAATTTATTCATTTAATTTCTTGAATTCAGTTGAGAGACTGGCCTGGTGGTTGGAGCAACAGCCTGACATCCCAGAGATTGGGGTTTAATTCCCACTTCTGGACATAGGAAGTCCTTTTTGGGAAGACAGACCACAGTGCATCCCGCCATGCTGGCAGTGGTCTAGGCTGTACGCAGTGGAACAGATGCTCAACACCCAGTCAAGGCAGGAAGTTCCCTCTCTGTCTCAGGAGGTCCAAGACTCAGAGGGGTTAGTACGGTCATCAGTTAAGCCGGCTTCCATGGCTCAGAACCTGGGAGATGTGGGGCTTCTGGGGGAGTTTTTCGCCGGAATTTGTCCTGCTCCTGCGCAAGGCATTATGTCTGCACTGGCAGGGTGTGGGGGCACGCTGCTCCCTGGTGCCGGACCATGGCACTAAATGAACGATGGACACGTAAAAGATCGAGACAGAGGTGACGACTCCTAAGATGGCTAGGCACTCAGAAGAGTGGTACAGACAATCTCCATTGTCAAAGGGGCAGGAAGAAGAAGACCCGGACAAGGAGCTAGATGTGCGAGGTGAAGAATTGGAAGAAGGAGAGCTCCTGGAGCAGGGGTCCAATCATGGATTGTATGGGGGTTCCGGCGAGAAGTCTTGCCGGCGCTCATTGAGGGATCCTTAAAAGCCCTTAATATGCCCGCTAGCCTACTGGCAGACAAAGAGAAGCTGGAAGACCCGCTGCTCCAGGTGGTAAGGAAAGCGCAGTAGGTTTTTCCCAGTGCATAGAGTGTTCAGAGATGATCCAAGGTGAGGGGGATCAGCCAGAAGCGGGCCTTACGGCAGGGGGGGGGGGGCGCGCTATGATGCATCTGTACCCACTACCGGATCAAGAGCTTGAACCGCTCCAGTCACCGAGGGTGGATGTAGCGGCAGTCACTTAAAAGACGATCCTGGTAGAAGGTTGTGCAGCTCTCAAGGATAGCCAGGCACCTTGTTAAAGCAGGCCTTTGATATCAACGCCCTCTCACTGCAGACTTCCATCTGCGAGGCCTGGGTAGCTAGAGCCTGCCTCCGCTAAACACAACGAGTTCAACTACAGGGACAGCCGCTGACGGACCTGTCAGGGGAGGCAGCCTACTTGGTCGTCACCCACTATGGTCGCATTAGAGGACTCTCAAAGAGCGTAGCCTCGGGGGGGGCGGGGAGGGTGGCTCCAAGATGCCTGTGGCATCAAAACTGGACAGAGGACAGTTCCTTCAATTCCTGCTTTAGTAAGTTCCCCTTTATAGGGAAGCTTCTCTTTGCCGAGGAGCTGGGCAAATTGGTCAAGAACTTGGGAGAATCCAAGGGGGGGTCACCTTCCCGAGGATAAGCAGAAGCAGAGCCGCAATCCAGATGCACCTAGAGCAGTGATGGCTAACCTTTTTGAGCCCGAGTGCCCAAACTGCCGCACAAAACCAAAGAATTTCCTCAAAGTGCCAGCACGTCATTTGCATAAGTGGTCTTATTTGCATAAATATTTGCATAATGTTACCATACACTAACTTTTAGTAAACATGTCTCTTAATGAGTGTATGGATAAAGAAAGACTAAAAGATTTCTACATTACTATAATCCAGTGCCAACCGCCAGGCACATTAGGAACTACTACAAACGCTGCCCATTTAGAACCCATAGCAAACCCGCCGTATCCTGACAGCATTACCAGGACTCACAAAGCACCATACCCTACCTATCAAAAGGCAACACTGCAAATATTAAACCAATACATTTCAGAGAATACTGGGGAAAGAGAACAAGTGGCAACGTCAAATAGGAATTTCCTCTTGTACCAAACAAAGCGCAGATGTTAATGATGCACATTTCCCAGAGCTGACATATTCCAGTTAATAAATTCAAAATAAAGAGATATCTTTCTACCTTTTGTGCATTTTTTTTTCAGTTGCAATTGGTCCAGCCACCTTCTTCTGGTTTCTTCATGTTTTCTGCTAACTCTCCATCGTCTGCTGTCCATTTGTCCTTTCTTCTCTCTTCTAGTTTTTTTTCCATTCTCTCTCTCTCTACATCTGCTTTAACATACTAATCTTTCTCCTTTTGCTCTTTCCTCATTCCTATTTCATCCACACAAATTTTACCCCTCCATCCTCAATCCCCAATTACTCTCCCAATACCTGGCCAATTGTAGATTTTTCATCCCTCCTACACAAAATATTTTTCCCCTCTCCATTTTACTCTCCCAGCCCCATCCCATTCTAATCCTCCCCCAACATCAGCTCCCTTCTAGTTCCAGTCTCACCCAGCATCCATTCCCTTCTAGTCCCTGCATCAGCCCATTTCCAGTCCAAGTCCCTTCATCAGCTCATTTTCAATCCTAGCCCCCCCATCAGCCCATTTCTACTCATTTCCTAGCCCCACCATCAGCCCATGTCAAATCATAGCTCCCCTCCACTCAGCCCAAATCCAGTCCAAGCCCCCCCATGAGCCTACTTCCAGTTCTAGCCCCTCCATGAGTCCATTTCAATTCAAGCCCCCACCACAGCCCATTTCCAATCTTAGCTCCCCCCAACAGCCCATTTCCAGTCCTATCCTAGCTGTTCCATCAGCCCATTTTCAGTCCTAGCTCCCTTCCCTCACAGCCCATTTCCATTCCAAGCCCCCTCCCCATCAGCTATTTGCAGTTCAAGCCTCCCCTTCCACTCAGCCCATTTCCAGTCCTAGCAACACCCCAACCCATTACCAGTCCTAGCCCCCGTCAATCAACTTCCAGTCCTAACCCCCATCACCCCATTTTCAGTTTAAGCCCCCCCCTATAACCCTTTACCAGTCCTAACCCCCCATCAGCCCATTTCCAGTCAGCCCCCCATAGCCCATTGCCAGTCCTAAACCCCCCCATCAGCCCACAGCCCATTACCAGTCCTAACCACATCAGCCCACCTCAAGTCCTAACCCCTCCCCATCAGCCCATTTCCTGTCCTAGCCCCCCCCCATAACCCATTATCAGTCCTACACCCCCATCAGCCCACTACCAGTCTTAACCCCCCCATAGCCCATTACCAGTCCTAACCCCCCCCATCAGCCCACTACCAGTCTTAACCCCCCCCCATAGCCCATTACCAGTCCTAACCCCCCATCACCCCATTTCCAGACAGCCCTCATCAGCTCATAGCCCATTGCCAGCCCTCATCAGCCCACAGCCCATTGCTAGTCTTAACTCCCCCCCATAGCCCACTGCGTCTTAACCCCCCTCCCCAGCCCACTGCCACTCTTAACCCCCCCTCCCTAGCCCATTGCCAGTCTCAACCCCCCTCCCTCCCTCCCTCCCTAGCCCATTGCCAGTCTCAACCCCCCTCCCTCCCTAGCCCATTGCCAGTCTCAACCCCCCTCCCTAGCCCATTGCCAGTCTTAACCTCCCTCCCTCCCTAGCCCATTGCCAGTCTTAACCTCCCTCCCTCCCTCCCTAGCCCATTGCCAGTCTCAACCCCCCTCCCTCCCTAGCCCATTGCCAATCTCAACCCCCTCCCTCCCTCCCTCCCTAGCCCATTGCCAGTCTCAACCCCCCTCCCTCCCTAGCCCATTGCCAGTCTTAACCCCCCTCCCTCCCTCCCTAGCCCATTGCCAGTCTTAACCCCCCTCTCTCCCTCCCTAGCCCATTGCCAGTCTTAACCCCCTCCCTCGGCTCATGGCAATAAAAAAAAAAAAAAGCTGCCCGCTGCCGGCGAGGCGGCATGGAGTGTCCCGCGGGGCTGCCTCTGCCCGGCGGGACTCTCCCGGCGCTGCTCAGCCCCTCTCTGCCGGCTTGCAGAGACGCGCAGGGAGAGAGAGTCTCCCGCGCGTCGCTCGTAAGCCCGCAGGGGCAGATGGGGACTTGCCCATCAGCCCCTGCGGGCTTAACAGAGACGCGAGGGAGACTCTCCCTTCGCGTCTCTGCAAGCTGGCAGAGAGGGGCTGAGCAGCGCCGGGAGAGTCCCGCCGGGCAGAGGGAGCCCCGCGGGACACTCCATGCCGCCGCGGCGGCAGCGGGCGGCTTTTTTTTTTTTTTTAATGTGCGACCTTCCCGCGTGCCAGCTGCAAGGCCTTCGCGTGCCACAGCTGGCACGCGTGCCATAGGTTCGCCATCGCTGACCTAGAGGATAGTGGCGGGACTTTAAGAGTTTTCGGGTGTCCTGCTTTACTCTTTATTTATTTATTTATTTATTTAACTGCATTTATATCCCGCTTTTCACCGGGTCAAAGCGGTGTAACATATAACATGGGGGGGGGGGCAATTTTTTCAGGGAGGGGCCATCACCAAGGGGCAACAATTAATGATTTAAGTAGACATGGACATGTATACGGTCATGTAGATTTACCAGGAAAGCAGATTCCCCTCTAGAGGGGAGGGTTTTTGACATTGCTTCAGCCTCGGGGCCCAAGAAAGTGCAATGGAGGTCCGGGTGGGGGTGCAACCCTTATGAGTTCGGTTGTGGGATTCTACCCCCGCCTGGGTCCAGATCACAGCAGACCAATGCGTTCTGGAGCTCATCCGGGAGGGCTATACCCTAGAGTGGGCTCGTCCATTAGGCTACTCCTTCGTTCAGTTTCCCTGCAAGGTGCTGGTCAAGCTGGTGGCGGTAATAAACACCCTGACACGGCTCCTACAGTTAAAGGCCATCATGCTGGTTCATGGAGACCAATATGGTTGCAGTTGGTTCTCCATTTATTTTGGGGTGCCCAAAATGGAAGGCCCCCTTTGCCCGATTCTTGATCTCAAGGGGGTGAGCCGTTGTTGGCAGGTACCGCAATTTCACTTGAAAATGTGGCGATTCATTAAAGTAGAAGTGGCGAGTTTCTGACGTTGCTCATTCTCATGGGGGAGTATCTGCACATTCTCATCCACTCGGAATGTCAGCAGTTTCTCTGCTTCACAGTGCTGATGGCGCATTTTCAGCTTCAGAGTTTGCCTGTTGGGTCTGGCAATGGCTTCTCGTACCTTCACCAAGGTCATGGTAGTGGCGACGCTCCGCAAAGAAGGAGCTCTCATGCACCTGTATCTCGACGGCTGGCTGATCAGGGCGAAGTCCAGGGCCGAGAGCGAAAGGGCAAAGAAGTGAGTGGTGCACTTGCTATAAAGTCCCAGTGGGGTGGTCAACAATGCCAAGAGTCATTTGGTTCCGTACCAAGAGCTGGATTATTTCGGAGCGTGCATTATCTGCAGGTTCTCAGGCAAGGGCAACGTTGATCAGCTTGGTTCCGGGGGCAAGAGCGCACATGCGGCCGTTGCAGAGAGCTCTGCTCTGTTGGTGGTCCCACCAGACCAGCCTTTGTCCAGGAGGCCCTGATGTCTGCAAGGGCCCAGGTGGGCTCGAAGGCATGGCTGTGGCCAGGGCACCTTGTAAGGGGCATCCGCCTCAAGTCGCTGAGGTGGAACCCGCTGATGACCGATGCCATGTCCCCCAGTGGGTTCAAAAAACATAGGAACATAGAAATATGATGACAGAAAAAGACCATATGGCCTATCTAGTCTGTCCTTCCATATCAACAACTACAGCAGTCCCGTGCAGTGACCACTACAGTCAAACCATGTCTATTACAGACACGCACAACTGCTGCCTGTACTGCCTGGGCCCAGATCACGACAGTACCACCTGCGACCTGTGCCAGGTCATGACTCTGAAAACCAACAAGAAAAGGTTGGAGTTGCAGGAAAGAATGTTCCTAAGATCTGACTCAGCACCAGCTTCCACGAGGCCAAGCTCCAAGCCCAGCACTTCCCGTGAGGCCCAGGTGACCTCTGAGTCCCAAGGCGATGGCTCCTCCGAGAAGAACCCGGACCCGGAGAGAAAAAAGAAAAAAATCCTCAAAGTCAGTCGAGGTTCCACCGGTGAAATCTAGAAAAGTCCCGTGGTGGGACTTGGGCAACTCCGAGCATTGCCCCACTAAGGTCTCTAAGAAGGAGTCCTCAGCTGGCAGAGATTGTGTGAGGCTACCTGAGGCCGCAGTCCTCATTTAGGATGCACTCGCTAGAGTGCCGGCATCAGACCCGAGGTCCTTGATGCCCATGCCAAAAGCTGCTGAACCTTCTGGCCTCGAAACCAGGATGGTGGCCCTGGAACAGAATATTTCTGCTATCCTGGCCCTGCAGCAGGTAGTGATGGCCGGTTTGTCCACATCATCTGCCCCAACAACTGGGCCCCCGATGGCAGGGGAGTCCCCGGGCATCGTGACATACTCCGAGTGCCACTGGCCTCAGGTAAGTCCCCGGCACTGATTGAGGTCCCGGTCCCTGGATATCTGGTCCTCCCTGGCCAGTTTCTGGGAATCAGACACCAGATCCTCCGGAGGATCCTGGCTCTTTGGGGCTGGCCTTGAGATACGAGACTGCAGAGCCTCGGAGTCATCGACACCCTCTGACTCTGAGTGGGAGACAGACGTCGAAACCTTCACGGAAACCTGTCGGCATCAAGATGTCTTTTTGGAGCCATCTCCTCCAGCGTCTCAGCTACATTCTCCCTCAGAGGACATGGCCTTGCATGACTTCGTCCGGAATATGGCCCGGGCCCTGTAGGTTCCGACAGAGTCAGAGGAGAATCTGCGCACCGAAGAACTGGAAATTCTCCAGTATGAGTCACCCAAAGAGACTCTCATGGTGCTGGTACAGCCAATCCTCGAGTGGCTGCTCCTCAGGATGTGGGAGACCCCAGCATCTGTTCCAGTGGTCAGTTGACGCCTCAGCGTCATCTACCATGTCAAGAAGGGCCCTGGATCCCACATAATTCAGTAGTGGTAGGGTCAACCATGCAGACGTTTAAGAGCCAGAAGAACTATTCCTCTTTCCCCTGGGGCAGAGAAGCTTCAGCCCTTGACGCCCTTGCTACCAGGGCTCCATGCTCGGATGCCGGATTCAGGCCTATGAACTATACATAGGCATGTACATCAAGGCCCTGATCCAGGAGCTCTCCGGCTTTTAGGCTGGCCTCGCCGGGAAACCCCTCCAGCGGTTCCAATCCTTGGCAGCCAGCATCAAGGACTGCTCAAAGTTTCTTTACAGAACCGCATATGACAGCTTCGAGTCAGCAGCCCAAGTGGCAGTGGCCAGCATCGGTGCCCAGCACCAAGCCTGGCTACAGACTTTGGACCTCGAGCAGTGGGTCCAAGAAAAATTGCTTGACGTCTCCTGTACTGGGGAAAACTTGTTTGGCAAACCCATGGCTGACAAGGCGGCCGAGATAGAGGCCGAAGTTGTGACTAGACAGAGGCTGTCTAAGAATACTTCTGTCCTCCCCTGCAAGAAACCATCGGGGAAAAGACCCATTTACCCAAGGGAAAAGGGGTCCTTCCACCAAAGTCACTACCAGCTCTTCTCAGGCCATCAACAACAAAGCCCTCAGCTTAAGAGCCAGGGCCACAGACCCAGAAGCCCCAGGCTCCAACTCCCACCCCGCACCCAATCTGGTAAGAGTTTTTGATTCCCGGACCAGGGCCTCCTCTCCTCCGGAGACCCTTCCCAGCCCACAAAGGGCCACCTGGCTCTCTTTGCCCACAGGTGGGCTAGGGTCACCTCTGACCAGTGGATTCTGCAGGTGGTAAAGGAGGGGTATCTCCTCCGCCTGCAGCAAGTACTCCCAAGGTCTTCCCAGAAAAGCCTCGGCAACCTCTCCTTCACCAGACCTTGCTGCTCTCAGAGCTCACAGGCCTACTCAGGGACAATGCAGTGGAGCCTGAACCCAAGTACTTAAAGGCTTCTACTCTAGCTACTTCCTTTCCCCAAGAGAACTGGGGGCCTCAGGCCCATGCTAGACCTGAGAGACTTGAACAGGTTCCTGGTGAGGGAAAAGCTCAGGATGCTCTCCTTTGGAGCACAGGTGCCTTACCTCCACCAGGGAGATTGGCTGTGCTCCTTGGACCTAAAAGATATGTATACCACATCCTGATCCATCCCTCCCATAGGCAATAACTAAGATTCGTGTTGGGAGGAGGGCACTACCAGTATAGGGTGCTGCCCTTCGGCCTGGCCTCCTTGCCAAGCGTCTTTACCAAGTGCTTGGTGGTGATAGCCACCCACCTGCGCCTACGAGGGACTTTTGTCTTCCCCTACTTGGACGACTGGCTTATCAGAGGCGGAACGGCCTCAGAGGTCAGGCAGGTTGCAGAGCGTACTACCCCCCCTACTTCAGCATCTGGGGTTCGTCATCAACTACCCCAAATCCCATCTCAGCCCAACCCAAAGTCTGGAGTTCAAAGGGGATCAGTTGGACATGTTATGGGTTAAGGCAGTCCTTCCAAGGGAAAGGGCAGAACGCCTCAGGCAACTCGCAGGAGAAGTGCAACGCAGCCAGCCAGTACCAGCTTTCCGCCTGTTGGGCCACATGGCCTCAACAGTTAACGTCACGCCCTTAGCCCACTTCCACATGCGGGTAGCCCAATGGTGTCTTCGCTCACAGTGGACTCAAGCCACGGGTGTAATGCAGGACAGGGTCAGAGTCACCCGCCAGCTGGCGGATTCCCTCACCTGGGGGCAAGACTTGCGCCACCTTCAAGGGGGAAAGCCCTTCCAGGCATCCGCACCACAGCAGACTCTCACAACAGACTCCTCCCTCCTGGGCTGGGGGTGCATTGCAGGAACCATTGCACACAAGGCAGCTGGTCCCAAGATGAGTCACTCTTGCAAATCAACCTCCTGGAACTCAGGGCAATCTTCCTAGCCCTGCGAGCGTTCCGCCACCACCTGCGACACCAACCTGTGCTGAAACAGATGGACAACCAGGTGGTATTGTTTTACATCAACAAGCAGGAGGGCATGGGCTCATACTCCATCTTTCAAGAAGCGATAGCCCTCCTCTCCTTCGCAGTGTGAAACATGCTCCTGCGAGCAGTATACCTGCCAGGCCAGGACAACTGCTTAACGGACAGACTGAGCAGGGTCCTTCGCCCACATGAGTGGCGCTTGAATCCCAGGGTAACTCAGCAACTCTCCCACCACTGGGGCAAATCTGTGATAGACCTGTTTGCCTCCCCAAGCAATGCACAGCTGCCTCGCTTCTGCTCAATGGTCTTCAATTTATATGTTTGCAGCTCACTACTGTCTGGAGAGCGAGTCCTGCAGGGACAGTGCCTTTGGCAAGCAGTACTCCGTAATATTCTCGGAGTGTAGGCAACTCCTGCCCTCTGATCCTTCTGTGTTCACCTTCTGCAACTCATGGCTACTGATTGGTCACCGTTGGTGCTGTCATGGTTCGGGCCTCGGCAGCCTGGAGCTAGGGAGTCCCATATGTGAGTACTGACTTCTCTTGTTTGTGGAGAAAGCATAGTTACTCACCTGTAACAGGTGATCTCCAAGGACAGCAGGAATCAGTTCTCACAACCCTCCCTCCTCCCCTGGGAGTTGCCTCCCTACCTTGTTTTAATTTCTAATGCTGTCCTGGCTGTGTCATCTGGCTGAGCAAGGTGGCACCCTTGGGTGGGAAGGTGACCATGCATGCGTGGCAGCAGGTCACAAAGGCTTTCTTTGAAAACTGGGGAAATGCTCCGTGCGGGCTCTGTCGGCACCGACGTCACCATATGTGAGGACTGATTCCTGCTGTCCCTGGAGAACACCTGTTATAGGTGAGTAACTACGCTGTATGGGTGTATGTATCTTTGTGGTTTGGTATGTCTGTGTGCTTACATGAGCATGCATGTGTTTGTGTATCACTGCATATGTTCTTATATGTGTGTCCTTGCATTCTTGTATACAAGTATGAATGCTTGTATGCATGTATCTGTGCGTGTGTGTGTATGTCTGTGATCGGGAGAAGAGATAAGAGGTGGACTGTTTGATAGGTACAATTGCATAATTGCTGTGTTACAGTAAATCAGTGTTAGTATGCTGCAGCTGTTGGAAAACGGAGTTACTTACCTGTAACTGAGTTCTCCGGGGACAGCAGGATAAGTCAGCCACAATTGGTGACGTCATCCGACGGCGCCGAGACGGAAGTACTCTCCATAGCTCAGAAGGGCTTTGCCCTTCTGAGCATGGGCCACTTGGCCCCACCTCCCTGCCCGCCCCTAGCTAGCCAGTTCGTCACTAGCTGAGCCTTTTGCCGCTAGGAGGCGGGCCCCGGAAGAAGGCAGACCCCATCCCAGGGGAGGTGGGTGGGTATGTGTGGCTGACTTATCCTGCTGTCCCCCGGAGAACTCAGTTACAGGTAAGTAACTCCATTTTCTCCTAGGACAAGCAGGATGAGTCAGCCACAATTGGTGCCTCCCAAGCTGCCACGTGCTGTGGTGGATGGGGGAAAGCCGAGACACTCCCTGAGGCAGAATTTGTCTTTAAGGAGCAGGATGCGACAGGGCCTGTCGGGCCGCAGTGGCGCTGCATGCCTTTTCAGTAGCAGTGCTGCGGGGGGAGCATTTGAGGGTTTCTTCCCGTTTGGGTTTGCCGTCACGATGCACATATGTGCATAGGGCTACAAGGTATACCGGTTTGGTGAGAGAGATGTAAGCACATCGTTCAGCCTTAGTGTGGAATCCAACCTTCGAGCAATAGTAGCCATCGAGCAACAGTGGTGAGGGATTCACCGTAGCATAGGTGTGGTACAGGGCGCACCTGTGCGGTAACTGAGATGCAGGCCCATGGGTCCTTAACCGAGAAGCAGGCCGATAGGTCCTTAGAAATGTGGGGTCCCCCACCGAGCATTGTTCGTAGCGCGGGATTCACCGCTGTCGTGGTGCATGCCGTTGGGCAGTAGTCGCCGCTGTCGCGAAGCACACGGGCTCACTATCGCCGTGCGCAATGCACACATGTGTAGAGGGTGTGATAACAAGGCACGCCTGTGCAGTGACCGATGTAGGTACATCGCAGTGGCAGTTCCCATAGTGCAGGAACACAGGCATCGATATCCCTGCGTAGCGGATTGCAATAGTTGGCCATGCGTGTGGTGCAAGAATGGAGCATTGATGTATTGTTGGGAAGGGGGGCTTCCCCCCCCCCTCCCTTTTTTTTTTTTTTTTTTACACGTTTGAACCGATAAAAGCAGGATAACAGAGGACCGGAGACATGGCCAATTTGGCCACTGTTGGAACAGCATACTGTGTACAGCTGAACTCCGTCCGAAGCTGCCTTCAGGGTGCATACCCCACTCCCTGCATGCTTGCACATCGCTGCTGGCATCTGTTCCGTGGCCAGATTGCTCGGCCGAAGCGGCAACAGAGGTAGCGGTGCTGTCAGAAGGCCGTGAGGCGTTTTCACTAATGCTAGACCCTGGCACGGTATACATGAGGGGAAGGAGTTGATGCTGAAGTCAGAGCCTGAGTTTCGTGTCTGGCTGAGGTTCCTGTCTGGTCTAGGCCGGAGGTGCTGTAGTTAGTTACGGATAGGGCCTCATGGGGTGGAAGTCCTGTGAAGGTGGGATCAGGGTTAGGTCTGTTGACACTGGCCGTGTGTTGTTCTGATTCTGTTGGGCTCCATTCCTCCCAGGAGTGTGGAGGTAGCTCGATTCAGGAGGACTGCACCTCGGGTGAGTGTCAAGGGTTTGGCTCAACCGCCCTCTGGGTGGGTGATCGTCCCGCAAGATATGCTAACGCAGAAGGGATCACAGCAGCCGGGGTTGCCTGATTGCCACATGAGCAGCCTGGCAGGGGACAGGATATGAGTTTGGACAACCATCCAGAGGGTCACCAAGGGGTGATAGCGACCTGATGGCGCGTGGCAATGCCACTTCAATTCAGCCGTACACGGGTAGGCATGGCTCCTGCATTGGCTGAATGAGGAGGATGCTGAGCTACCGGGCTGAGGCAGGTTAATTTTATTTAGGTCCCTCCTGAGACATGTAGGTCTCCCTGACGGGCCTTCCTTGCACTGCGGGCCCTGGGCACTGTGGGGACTGGGATGTCAGGGGTCATGGCTGGGACTTGAACTTGTGACCCTCTGCTTCTGAACACACTGTCTGTGTGCACTGCACCGCCGCGGTGCCATTCCAGATGATATGTGATGCCTCAGCCAGCCTTGTTCCTAGGGCATTGTGGGGCTTGAACCTTTGATCCCTGCCCCATTGGGCAGTGTCGTGACCATTGTGCTGTGGTGGTTCTGTTTAGTAGCGACGAGGCCTCGGAAGGCTCGTGGAAGGAGTGCAGTTGGTGCGACCGAAGCATCGCTCAGACCAGTGCCGGCCTTCTGTCGATAGGCTTAGGGCTGTCAGTACAAGACCTTGAGTAGGGTAAGAAGAAGACCGAATGGCTTATAGGTGCAAATGCTGTTGTATGCATTTGCTGATGTATGTGGCAAGTGACTTTTCCACTTAAGGGCGAGAAGCAGTGATCTTAGCCCTTGTCGCATGTCGCACGACTCATGATCCGAACCACTAGGCTCGTGCCCCCATAGGGAATGTCATCACCGTTGTCCAGGGCGATATTAGGAGGTTGCCCAAGCTTGGCAATGGCAGGGGATTGCATTGTACAAGGACACACTAGCCGTGTGCACGGCATCATATTGAAGATCCGTTGGCTTGGCATGACCGACCAAGTGTTTCTCATTATGGGCTAGGTTTCGCTTGGTGCGGGTGGTCATTGTGACTTACTGATTACCTGCCGACATAATTATGTGGAATAGATTGGCAGTAGCCTCCGCTGGGCTTTGAGCCTGTGACCTTCTGTTCTTGCACACACTGTCTGTATGCACCACACCTCTGTGTTGCAACTGTTATTTCCAGGCCCTCGAGTGGCTGGATTGTCTGAAGGAGGCTGTCGTTCAGTCTAAGGGGGGGGGGGTTGAGAGCCTCCGGCGCTGAGAGCCCTAGTGAGATCGTCCAAGCCTTGATGAAGGTAGGGGGCCTGGGTAGGAGGGAGCCACAGCTGAGGCTTGCCTGACGCACTGTGCCGCGCTGTTGCCACCCTGGGGGTGGCCCTTGGTCAGTCAGGTTGCCACACTGGAGGAGGCCCCCGACCAACGTGTCTCCAGTGAGGAGATCCATAGTGGTTAGCTCTGTGGCCTGCAAATGGCACAGTTTGTGCCCTATCACCTCCCTCCTTTGTTGCATAACAGGGAAGGTGCCACAGTCACGGGTCAAAGGGTGTTGGGCCCATGCTAGGACCCTGGAGTTGACATAGCTCCCCGACGGGCATCCTTAGCAGCTTCATACTGTTTGTGAAGCGACCATGCTGGTGATGTGGACTTGATGGGCTGGCTTGGCAAGTCTTGCATTTGTCTTGCACTCCCTCTTGTTATCTTTGCCTGCGGCGAGCCACGTAAGCTGGCATAGGGGAAGCTCAGACCTTTTAATAGCAGGGAATGGCAGGACACCTGCTCCCTTGGAAGTAGGAGACCAGGATGTAGTCTACCCAAGGTCTACCTGTCGGAGACGCAGGATGTGCCAATCAATAGGCCGCTCCTCCACTGGTAGTGGAGGTATGGCGCAAGGGGCTGAACATGCAGCTGGGCTGTCATGTTGGAAGAGGGAGATCCCGGTGGATGTACCAGGGTAAGCCTTGCGCCGTGCTGGCTCCCTATGGCGTGCGTGTCCGGTATCATATTGGCTACTGGTTTTAGTGCAGGGTCCCAAAGAGACAGCAAAAGAAAACCTCAATGTCGATGAGCCATGATAGGCGTAGGAGGGTCTGTTCCTCGCTGGAGGGGACCTGGACCTATTCACAGTCTGCTGATCACTCTCTGGGTTTTAGCTGGCCGAGAGACCAGCGTGATTTGAAAGGTCCAATGTGAGCCCCAGAGCATGCTGAGTGTCCTGAACCATGAAGGTGATGTCTCAGCCAGGTTTATACCTTGGACCTACATGGGGCTTGAGCTCACACACCCTATACCATCGGTCGGTGTATAAACCATTGTGCTACCGTTCTAGACTGTAAACCTAGCAGTAGAGGGACTCTGCTTCCTTAAGGTGACCATCATATGGGAGAAGCGGCAGACAGCCTTACTCAGTGACCCCACTGGGGAATTGAACTCATGCCTCTGGTTCAACAGTCAATGCATTAGCCATTGAGCTACACCTTTACTTTTCAGCGGGTAGCTTGTTTCCGTTGGTCTATGCAATGCAACGTGTGCCTCTGAGGCAGTGCTGACTCCTTGCAACCCGTAAGCTCCTTGGTTTTCTTGGCAGAGTCACCGGCGTCGATTGCTGGACCTCTCTTCCGAGGCAATGGAGGCTTAATGACTTGCTGACGGGCACAAAATAGGGGGGCTGGGTTGGCGGGAGCCCCAGCTGGGATTTGAAACTCTGACCTTCTGGTCCTAAATGCACTGGCTGCGTCCGCTGCACCACACTGTGGCCAGTGCAATGTCCGTTATTAATGTAGGGACCTGTAAGGCATACACCTGAGATAAGCTACCTGGACTTGGAGTGAATTTTGCAGGCACAGCGAATAGATGGTGAGAGATAGCCCCTGCAGGAATGTGAATGCCAGTGGCAATTTTTGTTCCCGAGTGAAATAGCACTACCCTTCCGCTTCTGTGCAGGTAGTGCCTCAGCCAACCCTTTTCATTAGGTGTGGAGGGGGATGAACCCACGGCCCCTGCATCATAGCAATATTACCTAAAACAGGTAATGCCTCAGCCAGCCTTCATTAAGCACAGTGGGGAATTGAACCCATGACTCCTGCATCATAGGTCAGTGTCTTAACCATTGTGCTACACTGCTGCTCCTTGCTACACCGCTGCACGGGATTTCCTGCGCCGGAAGAGAGCATCAGCGCCATCCTCGCCTCTGTGCCGAAAACGGGCCGTCAGCGATGTGATCGGAGTGCGGCCCCTCCTCCCCTGGACGAAGGCGGAGTGCTGGCCGATTGCGGCGCCGTCTGTCGAGGCTCCAGCCAACGGCGCCGTGGCTGTTGATTCAAGATGCTACCCTTCAGATTCTGAGGGGAATATCTGCGCCGGTGTAAGGGTGTCAGAGCCATCCTCGCCTCCGCGCCAAGAACGGGAGCAAGAGGCTTTTCAATGAGAGAGGGGGAGGAGCCGAGCCGTGATGCGACGGGCGTGTCCTATGTGTGCCCAGATCGGCGCCGACCAATGGCGCCGAGGGGGGGGGGAGCCTCGCCAGTGATGCGATTGCAAGATGGCCGCCGCCATGAGGGCCTCGTGGCTGGCAGTATCGGGAATGCAGGAGGGCCTCACCAAACTCTCCGGGACAAGCAGTGCTTGTCAAGGGGAGAGAGAGGAGTGCAGAAGGCAGCTGACACCAGGAGGAATTCCGCTGGAGGTCTCCCGAGCGATGTCCATCGTTCCCCTTCGCCCCAGCGATGTAAAAGCAGCGATGTAGAAGCAGCACCGTAGGGGGTCCCAGAAGGGAGATACCATGCTACGGGGAGCAGAGCTATCCATCGGAGGCTTGCGGCTGGAGATGGAGGCCTCAGAGGCACATCTCGGGCTGCAGTGGAGTAGCGGTGTCAGCGATTATTGACATTAGGAGTGCTGCTTGAGCCAGGCGTGCGGAGCTGCAAGATCTGGAGAAGGAGGTATGTTGGAGGGCTAGCCGGGGACGGAGGCCTGTAGGCACGTCCTGGGCTGCCGCGTTGGCTGGCTTCCTCACAAGCCCCAGTCCTGGAGACCTTTCCCCGTGGACAGCTCGAGCATGGGTCCCATGCTCACGGCTGGTCTGGCTAGAAGGTATCTGAATAGAATTAAGAAGACAATTAAAGCTGATAATACATACGTGTAATGGAGAATTTTAATTAAGATTTGGTGGAGAGTAGCAAAGTCCGTCTTGCAGGCAAGGCGGAAGAACTAAAAAACTGGCTAGCTAGGGGCGGGCAGGGAGGTGGGGCCAAGTGGCCCATGCTCAGAAGGGCAAAGCCCTTCTGAGCTATGGAGAGTACTTCCGTCTCGGCGCCGTCGGATGACGTCACCAATTGTGGCTGACTCATCCTGCTTGTCCTAGGAGAACTGCTTTTCCTAGAGAAATGCATTAAGGCATTTTTTGGGAGTAGGGGTGGGCTTCACTTCTCTTCCATCTCCCACCCCACACAGAAATTAAATTTATACTGCACGAGAACTTCCCCCAGCTCACCTGTTCCCTTTCTGTGACTAGGACGGAATTCCAGTGCTCTGCCTCCACAGCTAGACCCTACCCACAGTCACTGCTACATTGGAAGCAGTTAAGTCAGGCTCACTTACACAGGGGAGAAGGATTATAGAATTACAGATAGAAGAAGTGATGTCATGAAGGAGTATTGCTGCCTAAGCTGTGTGCTGCTCTGAACTTTTTCAGCAATAAACCTCTAACGCTGTTCCCTGATCATTCCCAAGTGCTCAGTTCTTTAGTGTGACTGTTTTACCTTGCATATATGGGTATGGCGGCACGGAAACAGCCAAAGGAGTTGAAAACTGCAATGAAACGGACAAAACTCCAGGCAGAGCAGCACATGTAGTGCTGGGCTGGAGGGAGGCCGCAGTGGCGCATAATCGCAGTGAGGTCTTAATTAGAGCTGACAGGAAAATGGATGATCAAACTGAAAGCTAAGGTTGGCTCTGTATAAAAAAAAAAATCAAGGAAGCTATCGTTGAAATAAGAGCAGACTTGGCTGACCTGGGCAATTGGGTTGATTCCATGGAACAGAGGTTTATGGCTCGTGAAGATGACCTTGGGGCTTAAAGAGAATCTCTACTTGAAATGTAGGAATTACACAGTAAAATCATCAGCAAACTAGAGGACTTGGAAAATTGCTCACAGAGGCAAAACATGGGGCATACGCAAGACAGCAGAGTTTGACTGTCCCAAGGAGATGGTGCAGCAAATTTGCCAAAGTATTTTAGCCGAGGGGGAGGATCAAACCTCGAACATGGTAATCAGTCGAGCCCATAGGAGGTGGGCCTTAGTGCAGTGACAAGCCCCGTGATGTAGTTAACTGCTTTTGCATAGTTTTGGCCTTGAAAAGAGTGTACATTAACCAAAGCTTGTTAACTGGAGACTGTTCAGTGGCAGATTCTCAACTTTGAAATTTACCAGGACTTGTCCTCACTTCCCTTACAGAAGCGCTGCACCTTTAGGGAAATAACTGATACTTTGTGCAAGGAGAAGCTTAAGTATAAATGTTTTTTCCCTTTTGACTTAATGCTTAGCTTGAATGGAGAGAATAAATGATGTAGATGGAGGAGGCCAGGAGAGTTCTCGACAAAGCTGGATTGGATCCATCTGAGAGAATTAAGCAGGCAGATGTCAAAAGCAAGCTGTCTGCATTCTGTTAGCAGATGGACACAGTGGTGAATAAGCAGAAGATATCTGAGCAGGAGCAGTGGGATCCTCTTGATTCAGTGAGAAGTGTTGGTCTGGACTTAACTGACTGTGGTGTCGATATCTTTGATCTTTTGGACTATAAGGACCTTGGGACGACTCAAAATGACACACTAATGAGAATATTAAATGAGGTGATTGGTTGGATGAGTGGGTACTGTGTGAGGGTTTTGATAGGTAAGAATAAGTGGTGGTTGTAATGGCATGATTTAGATTAAAAGGTTTGTATTGATGGATGTCATTGGGGTGCCGTGTGTGGTGAGGGAGAAGTGGGGAGGCAAGAGGGACCTGAGTGGGGGTCACTTCTCTGCTTGGAATGGGTAGTAGAGGTGGGGATATGTTTTGAGTATTAAAAGGGTGTGATGGGTTGGGGGGGCATGCTGAGGGATTGTGGAAGGGGAATGTTTATATATGAACTGGGTGATAGTGGCAGCAATAACCATTTAATGGGGCGGATCAGCCTGGCACTGACATTGTGGCACCTATATCAGAATAAATACAGAAGTGGAGGAGTAACGTTATGGTTAGAGAACCAAGAGATCAGGGTTTGATTCCCACTAGCACTCCTTGTGGCCTTGGACAAGTCACTTAACCCTCTATTGCCTCAGAAACATCCAAGTTACAGTGTCCCTGTTGAATGTATAAGTTACAGTGTAAACCGCTTTGGCTGAAATGATAAAGTGGTCTAAAAATCGGTCTATAAATAAAGTATATTAGATGGCTTCATTCAAGTTTGTAACTGTTAATCTCCAGGAACAAGCAGGAATAAGTCCTCACATATGGGTACGTCGGTACCGATGGAGCCTGCGCGGGAATGCTCCCCAGCTTCCCAGAATGAAAGCTTTTGGGGCATCCCACAGCGCATGCGCGCTGCCTTCCCGCCTTTCCTACCAACTCTCCTCAGTTCTTCTTTTCCGCGGAGCCAGCAGGTCGTATTCCTGTCACCGCTGAAGAAGTTCTTTATTTTAATCGATTTCTTTGGTCGCGTGTCTGCCTTCCCGACGCCGGACCGGTACCGCCGGTCTTTTCTTTTCTTTTCTTCTCTTTTCTTCTAAAAAAAAAAAAAATAATGATAATACTTTTTCCCCACTTGGTGTATTTTTCCTCTTAGGCCTCCAGGCCCACGAAAAATTTTTCCCTCATGGAAAAACCAGCCTCTGGCTTCAAAAAATGCACTAAGTGTAGCGGTACAATTTCTGTGACAGACACCCATGAATGGTGTCTTAAATGTTTGGGGCCTGAACACCCCATCCCGGATTGCCAGGCCTGTCTAAACGAGGGTTACAGAATCGAGCAGCCAAGCTCCATCTGCTGTTTCCCACGGATGCACCGGCGGTGGCATCGACATCTTCCAGGTCTTCCTTTCCTGATGGATCTCAGGTAACCAAACATACTTTTAGCAGGTCCTCAAAGGGCAAATCTCCCTCTAAGTATCGAGATGCCTCCGGCCTTGCCCTTGAGGATCCTGCCCCAGCCAAACAACCCCGGCGGGAAGCTCCGGCTTCCAAAGCTCCTCCTATGGGGTTACAGGTTGACATCGATGGCACGGCCTCGACCGATCACCTGTTAGACTGCTCTGGGATACCGGCACAATCTCCCGGTACCGACATCCAGGCAGTCGTGGCGTCCATGGATCACACCGTGCAATCCATGCAGCAGGCCATTCTGGCTTTCATCAAGGCTGCGACGCCGTCGGTACTGCAACAAGCCAGGTTGTCGGTACCGGCGCCGGTATCGGTACCAACCTCGATACCGGTACCAGCTGCATCGACATCGGCCAGGATGCCGATTCCGGCTCCCTGTCCTGGGCTCTTTCTCGGTACCGACCCGGTACCGGGAACACCCGATGTCGGTACCGATCGATACGCCTATCGATCTTTGGAATCGGGCAGATGATACTTCGATTCTTCTGATGATTCTGAGTCATCGGATGAGTCTCCTGAAGTTTCCTGCCTTTTCTGCACGCATTAGTGGTGGTCGCACATTTCTAATGTGCGTTCCACCCAAGCAAATCCAATGCATGCTCCTTACCTAGCACCTTTAATGCATGTAACATAAAAGCACAGTTAACGTGCGATTGCGGGCTGATGCAACCTTAGCGCACATTGTTGTGATACTTTCCCTAACTCTCTGTCATCGTCCAGGAAAAGTTGTTTGGTGAGTGAGGTGCTTCATCCCAAGATCCTGGATTTTGCTTTTCCTGCATGGCAGCGTCTGAGTTGTCCTTGGAGGGCCTACTTCCCTCCCTCTCAGCTAGGGGATGCAGTTAATCCGACCTTGCCTGCCTCAGAGCAGGAGGTGATGGATGGCGCTGTGGGTAAGGATATTCTGCCAACAGGAGGATCTGGCGACCGTGCTGTGAGCCACTCATCATCGTCTTGGGGAACTGTGGTGACTGTGCCCCATAGTACTGTGGAGTCATGTCCGAGGAGAGCTTCCAGACTCCAGATTGTCCTCCCTGGAATTCTTTGCCTTTTTGCAACAGGCCTGGTCCTGGTATGGAAATTCAGGCTCTGCGGCCTCTGGATTCTCCCCGTTGCAGTCTTTTGTGGGACAAGTTGAAAATGGAAGCCCTGTTTGATTACCTTTAGCTAAGCGTCTATGCCAGCGATGGCGAACCTATGGCACGCGTGCCAGCTGTGGCACGCGAAGGCCTTGCAGCTGGCACGCGGGAAGGTCCGCAATTAGGTTTTTTTTTTTTTTCAATTTTACTTGTCTGCTGCCGCTGTCGGGGCCGCCGCGGCAAAATCGAGCGTGCCGCGGGGCCCCCCTGTACCCGGCAGAGCCTGCCCTCCCCGTAGCAGCTCTCTCTTTGGCAGCTCTCTCTTTGGAGCTGCAGTCAGACGCGCCGGCTTGCAGAGCGCGAAGGGAAGAGTTTCCCTTTCGCGACTCTGTTAAGCCCGCGGGGCTGATGGGAACTTCCCATCAGCCCCCGCGGGTTTAACAGAGCAGCGAGGGAGAAACTCTTCCCTCGCACTCTGCAAGCCGGCGCGTCTGACTGCAGCTCCAAAGAGAGAGCTGCTACGGGGAGGGCAGGCTCTGCCGGATACAGGGGGGCCCCGCGGCACGCTCGATTCTGCCGCGGCGGCCCCAACAGCGGCAACAGACAGGTTTTCTTTTTTTTTAATTTTCCCTGGGCTGGGGGGGGGTTAGGAGTGGTGATGTGATGGGCTGGGCTGGGCTGGGGGGGGGTTAGGAGTGGTGATGGGCTGGGCTGGGGGGGTTAGGAGTGGTGATGGGCTGGGCTGGGCTGGGGGGGGTAGGAGTGGTGATGGGCTGGGCTGGGGGGGGGTAGGAGTAGTGATGGACTGGGCTGGGGGGGGTGTTAGGAGTAGTGCTGGGCTGGGGGGATTTAGGAGTGGTGATGGGCACTGGGCTGGGGGGGTTAGGAGTGGTGATGGGCGCTGGGCTGGGGGGGTTAGGAGTGGTGATGGGCGCTGGGGGGGCTTAAACTAAAAATTGGGTGATGGGGGATTAGGACTGGAAATGGGCTGGTGGGATTAGGACTGGAAGTGGGTTGATGGGGGGTTAGGACTGGTAATGGGCTATGGGGGGGCTTAAACTGAAAATTGGGTGATGGGGGATTAGGACTGGGAGTGGGCTGGTGGGATTAGGACTGGGAGTGGGCTATGGGGGGCTAGGACTGGTAATGGGTTGGGGTTGCTAGGACTGGAAATGGGCTGAGTGGAAGGGGGCTTGAACTGCAAATAGCTGTTGGGGATGGGGCTTGGAATGGAAATGGGCTGAGGGGAAGTGGGGGGCTTGAACTGCAAATAGCTGATGGGGACGGGGCTTGGAATGGAAATGGGCTGAGGGGAAGTGGGGGGCTTGAACTGCAAATAGCTAATGGGGAGGGGGACTTGGAATGGAAATGGGCTGAGTGGAAGGGGGCTTGAACTGCAAATAACTGATGGGAAGGGGGGCTTGGAATGGGCTCTTAGGGGAGGGAGCTAGGACAGGAACTGGGCTGATGGATGGGCTAGGATAGAACTGAGAATTGGGTGTTGGGGGAGCTAAGATTGGAAATGGGCTGTGGTGGGGGCTTGGATTGAAATGGACTCATGGAGGGGCTAGAACTGGAGGTAGGCTCATGGGGGGCTTGGATTAGAAATGGGCTGAGTGGAGGGGAGCTAGGATTTAACATTGGCTGATGGTGGGGCTAGGAAAGGACTAGAAATGGGCTGATGGGAGGCTGGTATTGGAAATGAGCTGATGAAGGGACTCGGATAGGACTGGAAATGGATGGGGGAGCTAGGACTGGAAATGGACTGATGAGGGGACTAGAAGGGAGCGGATACTGGGTGGGGCTGGAACTAAAAGGGAGCTGATGTTGGGGGAGATTAGAAGGGGATGGGGCTGGGAGAATGAAATGGAGAGGGGAAAAATATTTTGTGTGTGAGGGAAGAAAAATGTACAATTGGCCGGGTATTGGGAGAGTAAGTGGGGATTGAGGATGGAGGGGTAAAATTTGAGTGGATGAAATAGGAATGAGGAAAGAGCAAAAGGAGAAAGATTAGTATGTTAAAGCGGATGTAGAGAGAGAGAATGGAAAAAAAAAACTAGAAGAGAGAAGAAAGGACAAATGGACAGCAGATGATGGAGAGTTAGCAGAAAACATGAAGAAACCAGAAGAAAGTGGCTGGAGCAATTGCAACTGTGTAACTGAGCTGAGGTATTCTGTTTATGTAATTCCTTTTTGACATTGCCACTTGTTCTCTTTCCCCAGTAGGTCATGTATTGTTGTTCTCTGAAATGTATTGGTTTAATATTTGCAGTGTTGCCTTTTGATAGGTATGGTATGGTGCTTTGTGACTCCTGGTAGTGCTGTTAGGATACGGCGGGTTTGCTATTGGTTCTAAATGGGCAGTGTTTGTAGTAGTTCCTAATGTGCCTGGCGGTTGGCACTGGATTATAGTAATGTAGAAATCTGTTAGTCTGTCTTTATCCATACACTCATTAAGAGACATGTTTACTAAAAGTTAGTGTATGTTAGCATTATGCAAATATTTATGCAAATTGACGTGCTGGCACTTTGAGGAAATTCTTTGGTTTTGTGCGGCAGTTTGGGCACTCGGGCTCAAAAAGGTTAGCCATCACTGGTCTATGCTAAGGGACGCCCCCTGGAGATGGGGAACAGCTGGAGCTGTCAAAGATGTTGACTATTACTTGAAATCAGATGGCCCGGAACTGAGCTCTGATGTGTGGATGAGGAAGTGCTCTCACCTTCAGAAAATTATGCAGAGGCTGGCGTAATTCGCTTATTCTGGAAGGAGGAGCTTGCGGCATTGATTGCCAGGGTCTCATCTGCCTTGAACTTGATGGATGCTTCTGACACTGGAGACACCAAGAGCAAGAAGTGTGGTGGTCACATGCGCTTTATTAATAAAGAAACACCCCTGACACTGAGCAGGAGCCAAAGGTACACCTGCTCCTTCAAGGGGTGAGAAAATCCACTACTGTCTTCCCATTTCTGGACGTGATCAAGGATATGATCTGGTCGGAGTGGGACTGTTCTGACTCCCTATCTAAAGGGTTAAGGGTGTGTAAGAAGATCTATGCTCTCTCAGAGCAAAAGTGTGTTGAATGGTTTGGCATTCCCAAGGTGAATGTGCAGTTCTCCAGGAACAAGCAGGAAGTCAGTCCTCACTTATGGGTGACGTCAGCACCGACGGAGCCCGCGCAGAGCAATTCCCCAGCTTTTGAAGAAAGCCTTTGGGATTGCTACCATGCTTGCGTGGTCCTCTTCCCGCCCAAGGGTGCCATCTTGCTCAGTCTCCCTTTTTCTGCAGAGCCCTTCGGACGCACGTCCTCGTCCCTCAGAAAAAGTTTTCGTTTCCTCGCCTTAACAGGCTCTCATTTCTTTTTTCCGGTTACACCGGTCCTCTACCCGTCCTCCCCGTGCTCTCTTTTGGAGATTATGGGGATACCTTTTCTAATTTTTTCTTTTCGGGCTTCGCGCCCTTTTTTTTTTCCTCAACTGCTGGCCGAGTGGATCTTCGACCTCGCAGGGGCTGTTTTTGCCCCCATGGCCACAGGGTTTAAAAAATGCGATAGATGCTCTAGGAACATGTCGCTTACGGACACTCATGACTGTTGTCTAAGGTGTCTGGGAGCCGACCATGATCCAGAGCTCTGTTCGTTCTGTAAGAAAATGTCCTCTAAGGCCCTGCTGAGCCATAAGCAGAAGACATTTATTGAAAGGCTGCCTCGGAGTCTCCGGTGGCACCCTCGGTTGTCTCCCCTCCGGTGGGTTCTCCCCTTGCGGCATCGCGTTCCAGGCGGCATTCTGGCCAAGGGGTCCCCTGAATTGGAATGGTGTAAAAAAAAAAAAAGAAGGCTTCGAAGTCGCTGTCTGGGGCCTCCGACAAGCGCGAGCGCTCCCGCGCCCGGTCGCTTAGCCTCCTTCGGTGCTCCCAAGAGTCGGACAAGGAGCAGCCTTGCAAGGTACCTCGCAGAGAAATGGAGGCCTCCGGCGAAGGTGCCCAGTCTCCTGAGGGCCGTCCTGGTGAGGACCCCCTCTCCTACTCGACACCAAATCCAGTGACCCCGGTATCGGTGTCCTAGGGCCCCATGTTCGCGTGGGAGTCCCGTCTGCTGGCGCTGGAACGCAGCGTTCATTATTAACCAGCAGGCGCTCTTGGCCAGCTTCGCTGACTTGTGCCTGGGGACTGCAGATCCCTCGTGTGGGATACCCAAATCCGTACAGGAGAGCCACCGGCCTTATGAGGGTCCTCGACGTCGGTCTCGTTCGCTCTCCCATTCCTCGGGGGCGAGATCATCCAGGGCTTCCTGCTGCAGGCCGCCGGCCATCGGACAGGGTGAACTGCCCTGTTCGGATCCATCTACTGACTTCCGAAATCTGATGGAGACACATCCCCAGAGACCCTCACCCACCCGGAATCTTCCATCGGACCCCTCGCTGCCTGGTTTCCAGCGATGTTCACCGCCCGAGGACACCTCCTTTGTGGTGTTTATTTGGGACATGGCTTGGGCCCTCAACCTGGTCACCCAGGCCGAGGAGGACTCTCGTGCTGAAGAACTCAATATTCTTCAGTACGAGGCCCTGCCCAAGGAATCCCTCAGCATGCCGGTGCCACCGATCCTCTCTCGGCTATTGCTCTGTATGTGGGAGGTCCCATTCTCGGTTCCCATTGTGAGCAAGCGCCTTGACACAATGTACAAGGTGCAGCGAGGGCCAGGTTTCCGAAAGACCCAACTTCCACACACCTCGATGGTGGTGGAATCAGCCATGGGGAAGCAGAAAAGTCCGAAGTCCCACTCATCGGTCCCGCCGGGCCGAGAATCAAGAGCCCTTGATGCCCTGAGCCACAAGGCCTATCAAGGTTCCATGTTCTCTTGTCGCATCCAGGCATACTATATTGGTATGTTCCTCCGCGACTTGGCAAAAGAACTTGGAGGTTTCTCTGTGGGCCTCGAGGGCGAGCCCCTCGACAGGTTCCGCACCTTGTTGAAATCAGTGGCTGATTGCTCCAAATTTATCTCTCGAGCCTCCTATGATGGCTTCAAAACATCGGCTCGGGTGGCAGCTGCCAATCTTCGGATTTGGAGCAGTGGGTGCAAGAGAAGCTCCTGGATGTGCCCTGCCTCAGTGAACAACTTTTTGGTAAGTCTAGGGAGGAGAAGGCTGCGTAGATCGAGACGGAATATGTCACTAGGACCCGTCTCTCTCGCAAGATCTCTACGCTGCCTTGGAAGAAGCAACCTACCAAGAAGCCCTTCTTCCCCAGGAAAGGCCTCCTGCCGTACCCGGCTACCCCCACGCCAACCACTCCCATGCAGGGGAAGCCCGGCCAGGGTCACCGTAAACCAAAGAGCCCTAAGGCATGGACGCCAGCTCCCCCATAACCTCCTCAGCGGTTTTGACACCAGCAGCATAGACCCTCATCCTCCAGCGATACAGCAGCCAGTGGGGGGATGCCTGTCCTGCTTCGCCCTGTTGTGGGCGCTTATCATCTCAGACACCTGGGTCCTCCAGGTCATCCGGGAGGGCTGTCACCTCCACTTCAACAGGCTTCCATCCCCTTTCTCCCCGGCGGAGCCTCCTCGATTCCCCGCACACCAGCTTTTGCTGCAGCGGGAATTACACTCCTTCCTTGCCCAACGGGCAGTCGAAGATCCCTCCCCACCTTCGAGGTCAGGGATTTTATTCCCGGTACTTCCTTGTCCCGAAAACGACTGGGGGGAGGGGGTCTGCGGCCCATCCTCGACCTCCGCAGGCTAAACAAGTTCCTGGTGCGGGAGAAATTCAAGATGTTATCTCTTGGCGTGCTGCTGCCCTTCCTCTGTGCTCCTTGGATCTAAAGGACGCTTACGCCCATATCTTGATCCACCCCCAACAAATGCAGTATCTGCATTTCAAGGTGCAGGGAGAGCACTTCCAGTACAGGGGGCTCCCCTTCAGCCTTGCATCCGCCCCATGGGTCTTCACAAAGTGCCTCGTCATGGCTGCCGCTCACCTTCGGCGCCGGGGCGTGCCGGTGTTTCCCTACCTCGACGACTGGCTTGTTACGGGCTCCTCCATTGAGGAGGCCCGGTAAGCGATGTCGCGCACTGTCCTCCTCTTGGAGAGCTTGGTGTTCTTGGTCAACTACCCAAAGTCTCACCTCGAGCCGGCACATGCTCTTGAGTTCATCGGGGCGTGCCTTGATACTTGGCAGGCCATGGTCTTCTTGCCAGTAGATTGCTCCACCCACCTCCGGGCTCTGGCGCCTCATGTCCAAAGCGTCCACCAGGTCACCGCTCAGTCCATGCTACGTCTCTTTGGCCACATGGCCTCGACCGTGCATGTGGTTCCTCACTCCCTCCTGCACATGCGGACAACCCAGTGGTGTCTTAGCTCCCAATGGAGTCAATCCCTCAGACACCTCAGGGACCCCATCAGGGTTCTTCCCAACCTTCATTTGTCCATGAACTGGTGGCAAAACCCCCGCAGCCTCCTCCCGGGATCGCCCTTCCAGGCCCCACAGCACGATATGGTACTGGCCACAGATGCTTCCCTGTTAGGGCGGGGAGCCCAGTGCAGGTCTCTCTGCACTCAGGGGCAGTGGTCGCCTGTGGAGGCTCAGCAGCAGATAAACCCGCTCGAGCTCCGGGCCATCCGGTGGGCCCAGAGGGCCTTCAAGAATGTCCTCAGTGGGAAGTCAATTCTGGTGCAGACCGACAACCGGGTAGCGATGTTCTACATCAGCAAAGAGGGGGGCATGGGGTCGCACTCCCTCTGCAGGGAAGCAGTCCTCATCTGCTCTTTTGCTGCCCGACGGAGGATGTCCCTCAAGGTGATGTACCTCCCGGGTCAGGAGAATGGCCTGGCGGACAGGCTCAGCAGAATCCTTCGCCCCCACGAGTGGCACCTGAATCCCCATAGTGGCAGACTGGCTGTTTCTACGCTGCAGCACTCCAGCAATGGACCTCTTCGCCAGCTCTCAGAACACACAACTCCCTCGCTTCTGCAGCCCGGTGCTGCACCCGGACATGGAGGACTCCGATTTATTTCTCCTGGACTGGTCCTCCAGTCTCCTATATGCATTCCCTCCTTTCCCCCTCATTGCAAAGACTCTATTCAAGGTTCAACGGGACGGGGCGTAGATGATTCTTGTGGCCCCCTCGTGGCCTCGGCAGCCTTGCTTCCCACTCCTGCTCCGGCTGTCGTCGGAGCCTCCGATTCCCCTGGGCTCTGCCAGGGACTTGCCGATGCAGGAGGAGGGTCAGGTACTTTACCCAAACCTACCCTCCCTATCCCTCATGGTCTGGAGGCTGAACGGGTCTCTCTAGCCTCTCTGGCCCTTCTGGAGGAGGTCGATGATCTCCTCTTTGCCTCGAGGAAGGACTCCACTAGGCGGGCTTACGCCTTTAATTGGCAATGCTGCACGGAGCACCAGATCGACCTCTTCTCATGCCCGGTTCGGTGGCCTCTCCAGTTCCTCCTCCACCTCTCGAGGGAAGGGCTGAAGTCGAACTCTGTTAGGGTTCATTTGAGCACCATATCGGCTAATCATCTCCCTATCGAAGGACAGCCTCTCTCGGGATAACCACTAGTCTCCCACTTCATGCGGGGCCTTGTGTTATCCAAGCCGCCCATCCGTTCCCCTCCGGTGGAATGTGACTTGAACATGGTGCTCACACAACTCACTTGTCCACCCTTCGACCTGATGGCGACGTGTTCGCTCTGGCACTTGTCCTGGAAGGTGGCCTTCCTGGTGGCACTGACCTTGGCTCGCCAAGTCAGTGAGCTTCAGGCACTCATGGTTGGTGCCCCTTACACCAGGTTTTATTGGAAAAGGGTAGTCCTCTGGTTGCATCCTAAGTTCTTACCCAAGGTTGTGTTGGCTTTTCATCTCAACCAAGAGATAGTGCTCCCGACCTTCTTCCTGAGGCCCCACGCCGATCAGGCATCGGCGGCTCTCCACACCCTCGACTGCAAGCAGGCCCTCGCCTTCTACTTGCAGCAATCACAGACTCATCGCAAGTCTGACTGGCTCTTCGTGACCTACGATCCCAATAGGCAGGGGCAAGCAGTAACCAAGCGCGCCCTCTCTGTTTGGGTGGCGGACTGCATCGCATTCTCCCATGCGAAGGCGGGAGTCCCTCTGGATCGTCGCGTCACTACACATGGGGTCCGAGCTACAGCGGCCTCGGTGGCCTCGCTGTGCTCCGTGCCCATGATGGACATCTGCTGGGCGGCAACCTGGTCTTCTACGAATACCTTTGCTGCCCACTACTGCTTGGAGAGGGAGTCCCGCCGGGACAGTGCCTTCGGCCAGGCTGTACTCCGTAATCTGTTCGGGGTATAAGCAACTCCTGTCCTCTGACCCTTCTTCACGGCTACTGAGGGCTTCGCCCCGAGGCCTGACGACTCAGGCTCCTTCGGGCTTCGGCTTCTGCTCATCGCCTCACAGAGGCATTGTTTGGTTGCAGGTTCGGTAGCCTGTAGCTAGGGAGTCCCATAAGTGAGGACTGACTTCCTGTTTGTTCCTGTTACTTATCTGTAACAGGTGTTCTCCTGGGACAGCAGGAATCAGTCCTCACTACCCCCCCCCCCCCCCGCCTTCCCTGATGAGTTGCTGAATTTTTGTCTTTCCTTTGCCATCTGCTTGGTAGGGCTTGAGCTGAGGGACCTGACTGAGCAAGATGGCACCCTTGGGCAGGAAAAGGACCACGCATGCATGGTAGCAATCCCAAAGGCTTTCTTTGAAAGCTGAGGAATTGCTTTGCATGGGCTCCGTTGATGCCGATGTAACCCATAAGTGAGGACTGATTCCTGCTGTCCCTGGAGAACACCTGTTACAGATGAGTAACTACGCTATCTCAGCGGTTACTAGACAGACAACAATTTCTGTGGAAGGTTGGTCAGCCTTAAAGGATTTTCTGGACCGTAAGGTGGATTTCTTGCTGAGCAGCCAGTTTGCTATTCTACAGCTGGTAGTATGTAACAGCCTGATGTCTCAAGCCCTGCTCCAGTGGATTCTGTCTCTTCTGCCTTCCTTTCTGATGCCATGTATGACCTGGTATCTTTGGCAGCCAGGGATGGTGCCCTGACAACGGTATCACAGCGTTGGATTTGACTCCAGCACTGGGCAGCGGACACATCCTCCAAAGCCCGGTTGTCCCAACTGGCTTTTAAGGGGGAAAGCTTTTGTTTGGAGCTGATTTGGAGAAACTGGTGAAGGTGATTTGGAGAAACTGATTTGGAGAAACTGGGCAAGACAAAATCTTACCGCCTTTGGGAAGACAGATCAAAGGGGCCTGTGAAGCAGATTGGTGCCCCTTTCTTGTTATCCTCTGTCCATCCACCAAGGACACCCTGGCCAGATTCCTGGGGCTCTCATCATTACTGACCTGGAAAACCTTTCTTCTCTCTGCTTCTGGGCCTTGGGCTCGTTCTCAGTCCTTTTGTGCAGTGCTTGGGCTCAGGGACTCAGTCCCTTCCAGAAGAGGGCCCTCCCTGGCTGCACAGTGAAGGTTTTGGATTCCATTCCCTAATTTCTCTGGTTGGAGGCAGGATTCGCCTTTTCTTTCAGGAATGGACCCTGGGTTACCAGGGATTGTTTGGTGCTAGCCACCATTCAGTTTTGCTATGTCCTGGAATGCAAAGAGGCAATTCCAGATGCTTTCGTCATTTCCCCTTGTGGATCTGTGATCAAAAGTGCCGCTGTGCAGACCACCTTAAATAAGTTGCTACGCCTAAAGATGGTAGTGCCCACCCCCCTAGATGAGCAGGGCAAGGGCAGATACTCCATCTATTTCATGGTACCAAAAAAGAATGGTTTCTTCGGCCCATTCTGTACCTCAAAGGGGTCAACAAGCACTTTTATTTATCTATTTTATTTATTTGAGAAGTTTATATACCGCATTTTCAATGTTCAATTACGGTTTACATAGAACAGAACAGAACAAAACATTACATGGAACGTGTGAACATTATAAAGAACATTTTACTACAGATAAGCAAGCCATATAATCATGCAGGGAACCATTATGGTCCAAGGCATAATAACACATATACAGTATATGCAAGATGTATATACAAGTAATGAGCGGGTATATGATTGGTGTAAGTGTTTATTAATGAGGGGCGAAGGCGGGCTATATCTTAGCAGTGTTTTGTATCTAGTGATGCTGCTTGCTTGCTTATGTTATTCCCTGAAAGCGCATTTGGAGTAGGTGCGTTTTCAGGAGTTTCCTGAAATCCTTGGAGTCTGTGGCTGTGCAGATTTTCACAAAGAGGGAGTTCCTTACCGTTGGAGCATACAATGAAAATGCTTTTTCGCATGTAGATTGGTTGCATTTTGAGAAGTTTGGGTGCGACACCAGGAGGTGTTCTGCGATGCTTCTCCTCTGTTATTGGGGAGTTATTTTATTATGGTCTGTAAATTCTCAGAGGACTGGTCGTGGAGGATTTTAAATATTGTGACAATGTTCTTGTATTTGATTCTGTCTACTAGCAGTAGCCACTGGAGCTCTTTCATGACAGGAGTGATATGTGAGCCCCTAGACATCCCAGTGAGTACTCTAGCCGCATTGTGCTGAGCAAGTTGTAACGGCAGTAGATGGGATTTCAGCAAGTCTTGGAGAATTGTATTGCAGAAATCAATATGTGGAAGTGTCATCGTTTGGAAGACAGGCCTGTAGTCGTGCGGTTCCAATAGGGACATATCTGTTGTAGAATCCTTATTTTATTGTAGATTTGCTTTGTCAAATTGTTGTGGGTCTTTAGGGTAAGATGCTGGTCAATAATTACACCGAGGTAATGTACCTCATATTTGACTGTTAATTCTATTTGATTTTATTTATTTATTTATTTATAGCTTTTCTATACTGTGCTCTTTACATTGAACAAGAAAACTCACAGCAAGCAACAGTTTTACATGAAACAGGAGATTTCAACTGGGATTCAACTTAGGGAAACTATGTACATATATGTTATGAAATTATATACAATGAATAGAGATTTTATTAACATCTTGTGTAAATAATATATTTACAATTTTACTATGAAGGCTTGGAATGTGTTAGAGGGTTGATGATGGGCACTGGGATTGGGAGAAGTGTAGAAGGAAGAGGTGGTGTTTTATGGCTTTTCTGAATTGCTTGAGGTCCGTGATTGCTCTAATGGTAGGTGGTAGGTTGTTCCAACCTTTGGGTGCGTAGTGTGCGAAAGCCCTGTCTGTGGTTGTGCGCGTGCATTTTGTGGCTTCTGATGGTGTGGCTAGGGTATTTGCAGCTATGGATCTCCTGGATCTAATGTTAGGAGTGTGATTGAGGAGGTTTGATATTGCTGAAGGGGCAATCATGTTGATCGCTTTAAAGGTCATGAGAAGGGCTTTATACGCAATCCTGCAGTTTATGGGGAGCCAGTGAAGTTCCATTAGGATGGGTGTAATGTGGTCACTTTTTGAGGCGCCGTACAGGACACGGGCAGCGGCATTCATGGCTAGTTGTAATGTATTTAGGGTGTTTTTTGGGAGGCCATGGAGTATTATGTTAGCATAGTCGAAGTGGGGTGTGACTATGGCTTGGAATATGGTCCGGAAGTTGTCTTGGTCGAGCATATTTTTCAGGTTACGGAGGGTCCTTATCTTGAAATAAATGTTTTTTACAGTGTGGTTGACATGTTCTTTGAAGTCAAGTCGATGGTCCAGTATTACTCCAAGGTATCTTATGGAGGACTTGATTGGGAGGTCTGCGTCTCGTACTTTTAGAGTAACTGGTGGAGAAAATTCTCTGTTTTTCGTGACGATCAGGACCTCGGTTTTTTTGAAATTTATTCGCATATTCTGGGTGAGGAGCCAGTCTGCTATAGCGTTAAAGCAATCTACTAGTGTTGTGTAATCTGGGCGCGAGACGTTGATTGGTGTGAATATTAGCACATCGTCTGCATAGATTAGGGAGGATATGCCAAAGGAGCGAGTGATATCGCATAGGGGCTGCATGTATATATTAAATAGCAGCACTGATAGGGAGGAGCCCTGAGGTACTCCTTGTTTTAGCTGGAAAGGTTCTGAGGTGCCTTCAACCGTCCTGACTTGTTGCCAGCGATCTTCCAGGTATGATTTGCACCATTCCCATGCCAACCCGTGGATTCCCTTGTCGTATAGTCGGGTTAATAGTTTGTCGTGGTCCACGGAGTCAAATGCTGCGGAGATGTCGAGGAAAATTAGGGCAAAGCCCTTTTTGATATCGTCTATCCCACTGATGAGTGTGTTGGTTAAGGTGGTCAGAAGTGTCTCAACTCCGTGGGCTTCCCTGAATCCGTGTTGACTGGGGTGAAGAGGTGTCTATGTGTTGTTGGATTTGATTGTTGGTCACTTTCTCAATTATTTTGGATAGTAGAGGAATACTGGAGATCGGACGGTATGATTCTTCTCTTGTTGGATCTAGTTGGTTGTTCTTTAGCAGTGGCCTTATGGAGGTCTGCTTTAGGGCAGATGGGAAAATGCCTGTTGAGAAGGACATATTTATTATTTCTGCTATGATTGGGCTAAATGATTGACCTTAAGTGTCCTTGGTGAGGTGAATGAGTGATTTTTGAAAATGAATAGCACTTCCGTTTTGTTATAGTTAATGGTAAGGCCTTGTTGGGAAAGCCATAGGGCAATTGAATTAAAGCACTGTACGATGGGTGTGAATTTTGAGTCTGTGATTGAGAATGGTGCGTAAAATATAATGTCATCCGCATATAGAAACATAGAAATATGACGACAGAAAAAGACCACATGGCCTATCTAGTCTGTCCTTCCATATCTATCAAACTTATTGTGTATGCTCAGTTATAGAAAGTAGAACCTCATTACTTGGGTTTTAAGAACTCTCTCTTATCCGAGGTCTTAGACATCAAAGCACGATTTTTCTAGATTTAATATCCATCCAGCTTTTGTGCTTATTTTGCATCAATGACCTCCTATGTATTATCTTCTGAGACTGAACTTCGTTTTTATCTAAGCCTATTCTACTAACTTTTCCAGCCTATCCAGTTTCTCAATTAACAAACTCTAAAAAAAAAAAAAAAAAAAAAAGAGTGGTCACAAACTCATGATAAAATCTATTCAGGGGCTTAATGGTGACCCTCTGATCCCACCATCTCATGAGTCACAATTCAAACTCTTAAAATTAAGGATAAGCTTTAACAATGTAGTGGCTCATGAATCCCAACGCCTGTCCTAGGCGCCACAGTCGCGTTTCACTTCTTTTGTTTCTTCAGAGGATTTGTTCTCTTCTTTGTCTCACTTCTACAAAATGAAACACAGTCCAATAGCCCAATACATTTAAAAACTTCTATTCCGTTTCATGTGCCAATCTTAACTTAAGTCAATACCTACTTTTATGCTGCATACATCTCATACCAACTCTGTGTAAATAATACCATTTACTCGAAACGTTTTTCTGCAATCACTTCAGAGGAACGCTGCGCATGGGGTTCAAGGACTACCTAATCCCTTTAAACCCTCCTCCTCCCTTTTGATTGGTGATTGTATTAGCGTCCTAACTGATGGTGTTATCTTCAACATTCTAGCCGTGCGCTAATCGTGAAACTTAATTAATAACGTAACTATCCTCCTAACGGTTCCACCTCATTATTACAATCTCTCCACTTCTTTATACCTAATTGATAATCCCATATAAATCTGATCAGTTTGCATCTTCTATTGTAACGGAGGCCACCTTTGTCATATACAAACAGTCCATTCTATGGTATTTATTAAGACCTTCCGGTTCCACTGAATTCAAAGTATATATCCATTTTTTGTTCTTTTATTAGCAGGGATTGGTCCAATGATTTTCCCCCAAACCCTCCTCCTAGTTTGTCAATGCAAAAACATTTTAATTGCTCAAAGCCATGGCCTTTCTGTAGACAATGTTGAACCAATGGTGCTTCCTTTCTCATACATTTTAAACAACTACGGTGTTCACCGATTCTTACTTTAAACTGACAGTTCGTTTTCCCAACATAGATCAAACCACATGGACATTGAATGATGTAAACCACATTTATGGAAGTGCAAGTTGTTCGTTTCTGTAACTTATATATTTTCGTTTTATGTTCAAACACTGCTATCTCCCATGTGATCTCACAAATCGTACAGTTGCCACACTTCCTATGTCCTGTTATATCTTTGGTGGTTGAATTTAAAGATCTTAAAACTGCCGGACTAAGATATTCTTTTAAATTACGGTTTCGTGTCCAAACACATCATATTTTTTTTATTCTCTAGTCCTGGTACTACTTTTACTATCTGTGTATGTTTCTTCAACACATTTTGTAAGAATTGTCCTTCCATATCAACAACTACAACAGTCCCCTTTTTACCTTTAGAGATCCTCTGTGTTTGTCCCATGCTTTTTTGAATTCAGTTACTGTCCTCATCTCTACCACCTCCACTGGGAAACTATTCCACGGATCCACTACTCTTTCTGTAAAGAAATATTTCCGCATATCACTCCTGAATCTATCTCCCTTCACCCTCATCCCATGTCCCCTCGTAGCAGAACTTGCTTTCAATTGAAAGAGGCTCTCTCCCTGAACATTTATGCCAGGGAGGTATTTAAACATCTCAATCATATCACCTCTATCCCTCCTTTAAGGTGTACATATTAAGATCCTTCAGTCTGTCCTCATATGCTTTATAATGAAGACCACTAATCATTTTAATAGCCACCCTCTGCACCGACTCCATCCTGTTCACATCCTTTTGAAGGTGCGGTCTCCAGAATTGCACACTATACTCCAAATGAGGTCGCACCAAAGACTTATACAGAGGCATTATCACCTCCTTTTTTCTGCTAGCCATTCCTCTCCGTATGCATCCAAGCATCGTTCTCGCTTTTGTCGTCGCCTTTTCTACCTGTTTAGCTACTTTAAGATCATCAGACACAACCACGCCTAGGTCCCGCTCTTCTTTAGTGGACAAAAGTACTTCACCCCCTATACTATATTGCTCCCTTGGATTGCTGCAGCTCATATGCATGACCTTACATTTTTTAACATTAAATCCCAGCTGCCAAATTCTAGACCATTCTTCAAGCTTAGCTAGATCCCTTCTTATGTTATCTATACCTTCCTGGGTGTCTACTCTATTGCAGATTTTGGTATCATCCGCAAAGAGGCAAATCTTACCCGACAGCCCTTCCGCTATATCACTAACAAAGATGTTAAAAAGAATCGGACCAAGGACAGATCTCTGTGGCACACCACTGGTAACATCATTCTCCTCAGAGTGAGCTCCATGCATGTGTAATCTTTGTCGCCTCCCACCCAACCAATTTCTAACCCAAGCAGTAACTTTAGGGTCCATCAATCAGATTTGTCTGACAAGACCTGCCTCTGGTGAATCCATGCTGCCTCGGATCCTGTAATCCGCTGGACTCCAGAAACCTCACTGTTTTCTCTTTCAGCAGTGTTTCCAATAATTTACTCACCACCGAAGTTAAACTAACACGGGGCCAGGTCAGTGGGGTGAGGGGGTGCAGGAGCTTCTCTGCAGTCTAACCCTGCCTTTGGAAAGCCACATCGGAGGTCGGGCTGCGGGGAATGAACTTTGTGGTGGTGGCGGCCGTGGATCGTGGTTCTTTAATGGAGCCACGGTGCCATGGCAACAGGGACATCAAGGCACCGTGGCTCCATGCAGGAGCCGGGGCAGGATTGTGCGGGGAAACTCTTGGACGTCTGGCGGCACAGAATCGGGGGATGGCCTGCCTGTCCAGGTAAGGGCTGGCCATCTAGACCCGATTCTGATCCCACGGGAACGTCTAGCTCCCGCGAGCTCAGAATCGGGGACTAGACCGGCCTGTCCAGATCCTGGACGTCCGGGTGGACAGGACATTCCCCCTTTGGAATCGGGCCCACAGTGTCCATTTCTTTGAATTTGATAGCTGTCCAATTTAAAATTTTGATGGCGTGGTATCTCCCTTCAGCGAGAATCCATAAATGGGATACAGAGTCCTCCCCTTTATGCTGGCATGGTTGTGGTTAGTATGGGGACTTTGATCATCTTTGGTGGGGTTGCATAGGTATTTTGGGTGGAAGTCCAGGAAATGATTAGGCTGATTATGGGTGTCCTGATCCTGCTCAAGTATGAGTAATGGTTTTGGGAGTGGAGAATGCTGAGGAAGGATCCTGGAATATCCGGTATCTGATAAAAATGTCTTTTGTTAGTGGCATGCTGTATCATTGCTCACAGTTGGAGAGCTGCTGCGCCTCCCACTAAATCTGAGTGGCTGTGGAAAATTACGGACATTTATGTAAAGGAAAGATTTACTTTTCTTTTAAACGAAAAAACTCTTAACTTGCAAGAGATTTGGGAACCTTTATACTTTTGTAAACAAGTAGCGGATCTGTCTGAGGAGGCGGAACACTTTCACAGGTGATGCTTGTACAATCTCTTTTGGTTTATGTATTGAGAATTATTGTTGTTCTGCATTGTGTTTACCTTGCAGCTGAATTTGCCATATCATGATATGAGAGGAGACATACAAACTCAATGTAGTGAGGGTGAGAGTGGGGTTGGCAACCGCTTTGGGAGGGGGGGAAGTTTTGGATGGGACAGTATCTATACGTTCTATTGCTATTTCTCTTTCTATTTAGTTTCCTTATGTAGCCATTAGTTTTTGCCACTAGGAGGGTGTGTACTTAGCGGGGCTTTCATCAGCCTATCTATAGCTACATTTTTCTTGTTTTTATTGGCTGGCATGCCTCTCTTTTGTAATTGTGGCAAATCATTGAGATGTCTGACTTTGTATTTGTATTCTCCTAGTTTTTGGGAGTGGAAGCAGTTTGTTCCTACTGGGGCCATTGCAGGAGTAGATATGGATGCCCTGTTGCAGGGAGCAGTTTTTGGGGATGGGGCATTTTGCAGGGCAGTTTGGGGGTATTTTAGGGATTGGATAGTTTGTGGGATGGTAGGCAGTTGCATGGGAGTGTTTTTTAGGGATGGGGCACTGTGGGTTGGTGGGGCAATTGTAAGGGAGCAGTTTGTTGGGGGTAGGGCAATTGTGGATAGTAGTTTTGGGCATGGGGCAATTGTGGGGGTAGTAGATTTTAAGAATGTGATAGTGGGGCAGTTGTACATGGTGGTTTTGAGGTGGGGTAGCTTAGGGAAGTATTTGTTAGGCATGGTACTGGTTTGTGTGCTAGTTGAGAAGTTGTAAGGTGGTATCTTTTAGGGGGTGGGGCAATTTGAAAGATGGTGGAGAAGTGTGAGGGTTTTTTTGGGGGGTGCGAACAGTTAACAGTATGGTGGGGCAATTGTGGGGCCTGTAGTTTTTGGAGATGGGGCAGTTTGTGGGGTGGTGAGGCAATTGGGTATTTTTTTTTTACATAGTGAAACAGTTTGGCAGGTTTGTAGGGCAATTATAAGGGAGATTTTTAGGAGTGGGGCAGTTGCAGCATTGTAGTTTTGGAGGGTGGAGCAGTTTGCAGGGTAGTGAGGCAGTTGCAAGAGTTTTTTGGGGGTGGCAACAGTTACTAGTATGGTGGAGCATTATTATTTATTGGTAGTATTTAGCTCACTCCTTTCCAGGGGGAGATCAAGGTGAGTTACATTCAGATGCAGTATGCATTTCCCTGTCCCCAAAGGACTCACAATCTAAGTTTATACCTTAGGCAATGGAGGGTTAAGTGGCTTGCCCAAGGCCACAAGGAAGGTCAGTGGAATTTGAACCCTCGTCTTTGAACCCTGGTTTTTCTGGCTCTAGGCTGCTGTCCTAATCACTAGGCCACTCATTCACTGTTTATTTTCAGAGGCAGCCTTTGCTCCAGGTACAGAATGTCCTGAGTATATAGCCAAACACCAGCCTGGAAAATTTTCAAATTAGAAAAATCATACAACATATAGGTCAGTGTACCCATTGTCACCATACAATGCCAACACTTCTCAGGTTGCAATAATCCAGCTTTCTGCATTTTCAATGGTATCCAAATGGCATGGTGTGCTAGAACAGACAGTGACTGGCAGAGTCCACTGGACAGAGTGGGATGAGTGACATACTGCCAGAAGTGAACTCTATTCGGTGTCTTCCTCTGGTACTCCAATGTCGGTTTCCAACACTTTGTGCAGTCCAGTTAAAGAATTGTATCGTGCTCACCGTAATATTTTATAGAAACCTGAGATTGCATGTCTATTAACCGTAATTTGGTAGCATAAGGTGTATATATCTGCTTCTTGCAAATTTCTATCACTAGAGTTGATGCATTGAGTCAACTGTACCCATCTAAAGGCTTGACTATAGGGTAGTTTGAACCTATCTATTAAATCAACAAAAGATAAATGATTTTCCATCTGTGAGCTGTCCCAGTGACCAAATACATTCCAGTTCATCCCTCCAGTCCAGTCCAGACACGTGAGTTATGCTCATCCACCAGCAGAAAGGAGAATGAGAACAGCTAGCTCAAATCTTTTCCCTTAAGTAGCCTGTGCTTCCCTGCAGAACCAGTATTTCTCAGTCTCCAACAGGTGGATGAGCATAGGCCTGTGCTGGCTGTTTGTTGTTTTTCCTCAGTTAAGTGCTGGGTTGCTGTTTTGGAATTCAGAACACGGTGGCACCAGGTCCCCCTCTCAGCTTCTCCCCAGTTCCCTCTGGGCAATAGAAGGTAGCTGCTCCTCCCTTCTCCTCCTCCCCAGTTCTTGGGAGGAGGCCGGAGGCTGAGCTCTCTGCTCAGGATTGAATCCATTAAAAAAAAATCAGCAGGCAGCATCGGGAGAGGCATCAGCAACATAGCGGGACCTCCAGGAGCCGGTGAGTTGGGGCAGAGGAGGTTCCCGCACAGCACACACATGGCTGACTCAGAGAGGGGCTGTTGTGCAGCATGCGGCAGCTGCAAGAGCTTGCTCTGCCGTGTCTGTGTTAAGGAGAGCACAGCTGACATTGAGAGCTTAATCGGCAACCCAGCTGCATCAGAGGCGACGAGGGCTTTCTGGCTGTGAGCATCCTTCGGTGGAGGCTGAGACACCCGTGATTTTGGTGGGAACAGCCACCGTCTGCTACGTCTTCTGCCTCAGTATGCAGAGAAGCTTCTTTTTAGCAGCCGGTAGCCCCAGAGCCCCCCAGGGTGGTTGGAGGGGGTCTGAATGGTGGGAGCCAAGACCCCTTTTCCTCAAAGTCTGTTTTATTGCTGCATCAGGCCTTTTTAATGTAGCAAGGGCTTGGGGAAAAGGTCCCCTGATCGGGGGACTGTCTGTCCTGGTGGCGAAGAAGCACCTACGCTAGGAGAGGTCCCTGTACTTTGAGGATGGGGCCTCCTCAATGGGGTTCTTATGATCCCTAGAGGTCTGTGATTATTTGGAGGATTCAGACTGAGGAGTTAAAAGAGGAGGAGCTCCCTGCTGGGGATGATTCGTCGGTCATTCGCATATTTCATAGGGATGTGCTTCACTCCTTCATTGTCAAGACCTTGGTAGCTTTGTGGATCATGAACGATCCACTTCTGGACCCCGCAGAGCAGGCATAGGGTCTGCTTCTTGAGGGTATTCGGAAGCCCCCTCGCTCCTTTCCCATCTGTCAAGCGATCAAGGCCATGGTTGATAAAGAGTGTGAGGTCCCAGAAGGCCACCCTGTGGGTCGGTAGGAGCATGGGCAGGCGCTACCCCATCCCTCTGGAGGAGAAGGAGTGCTTGCGTCCTCCCTAGGTGGATGCAGTAGTGGCGGCAGTTATTAGGAAGACTACCATTCCAGTGGAAGGAGTTACCACTTTGGAGGACCCGCAGGATCGGTATATGGAGGCGCTGCTTAAACAGGTCTTTTGAGGTTTTGTCCTGGCCTTACAGGGAGGCATCTGTGGCTCCAGTGTGTCATAGTCCTGCCTACATTGATCGCAGAAGATTCCAGAGACGTCTGTCCCGGAGATGGCAGCCTGGGATGAAGCAGCCCAGTTGGAGTCTGGGACTGCCTTCTTAGCTGATCTCCTCTATGACTTGCTTAAGGCCTTGGTCAAGTCAGTGACAACTGTGGTGGCTGCTAGGTGGTTCTTGTGGCTACAGAACTGATCCACGATGAGGTTGAGCAAGCTCTCCTTCTCAGGGAGGCTCCTGTTTGGGGAGAATTTGAAGAAGCTGGTAAAGGACCTGGCAGATACTAAGGTTGTGAGGCTCCCGGAGGACAAGTCCAAGGTGGCGAGCTGGAGGGTCCTCTTCTAGAGATTAAGAACGTGAGGTGCAGAAGTTCTGTCCGGTCCGTGGGGCGAACCCCCAGAGTTCTTGGCTTCTCCCAAAAGGCCCCTCCTTTCGTGGAAGCAATCTGAGTGGCAGAAGAAGGGCCGTAGGTGGCTATGGTGTCACCAAGTCCTCTCAATGAAGGTTTGAGGGCTCCAAGAGGAGCAGACGAGAGGCAGTTGCCTAACCTGATTTTACTTTGCCTGGGCCCAACTTACGACAGATGCTTGTGTCCTGGAGGTCATATGAAAGGGCTACACCCTTGAGTTTGTCAGACCTCTCGCAGATGCCTTCATTGTGTCTCCTTGTCAAGCCCTCACCAAGACCTTGGTAGTCCGGGAGATGCTCAACTGCCTTCTGTGTCTCAAGGCCATAGTGCCTATGCCCCAGGAGAGTTGGGATGTGACGGCCTGCGTGATTCGCCAGCTGCAGGAACTCGATTGGGTTGTGAATTTCACACAAGTAGTATGTAACATGTCTTTTTCTTGTAAGAACACTTTCGCTTCTAGCCTTTTAAGATAATTGAATATTTTGCGCCTTTTAACTGGATAACTTAGTCCATTGACATTTAGAGAAATCAAATTAACCATCATTTTGCATCAAGTACAAGAGGAGATGCACACTGTCTTGATTCCTCCCTCTCCCCTCCCCCCCTCCCCCCCCACTCTAAGCACTGGATCCAATCTCCATGCATAGTTAAACCAACTGTTATCCCTTTAGTTAAAAAAAAAACCACCATGTGAGAATCCAGTCTGTACCACTCGCCTATTCAATGCCATCATTTACTGTGTTACTGTGCTAGTCCAGAATACCCAACTACACATCACACCCCTTCCTTCCCCAATACTTTTCTCCCCCTTCCTACACACAAGTATATGCAATCACACTTGTACAAAATCAGTTTACATCCATACACTCTACCACACCAGACATCACAATTATATTGCCCCCAATATCAATCATAAACATATTTAAAGAAACTCAAGAGCCAGGTTCCACTCTTGAATAAATACAGGTCCTTATGAATTCAGATGGTAGAGCTTCAGGCTGCAGCAAGCCTATGCACAATCAGAATGGTGCAATTCCATTTAACTGTATCCAGTGCAACTGTTTACCAAGGCTGCAAGCTAAAATTTAGCTTCAGAAGGGACAGTCCAGGATGCTGCAGCAGGCCCAGCATCTACCTGATGACACTGCCAAAACTCTCTTCAGGAAAATCCATAAGAGCTCATTACTGGTTCTCAACAAACAGGGGTGCCCTACACGGAGCTGTGGGGCACTCCTAAACAAAGACATAGGGAGGGGTGACCTGCACGGAGCGGCAGGTGCACCTACCCTTTCCACCTTGCTGGGCAGACTAGATGGACCATACTGGTCTTTATCTGCCGTCATTTACTATATTACTATATATATTACTGCATCTTCAATGACTCCAAATATTCTACAGGCTTTGCAGGCTCAGCGTATGTATTGGTTCGTTCTATTGTTTAGAGTTAACTGGCATTTGCATGGGATACAAGAGCATATACTTAGCACCCAAGTCTTTTTAATTTTGATGCAGTGCAAGAAATTCCTTACATTTAATGATGTTTGTGTGAGCTATATCGGGTACTATCAGCATATTCTGCCATGTATATCAGAGAGGATTTCTCCTTGGGCAGTAGCCAAGATTGGAGAACACAAAGTTATCTCCATGTTTTAGTGACAATGTTTTTTTGATGTTTGTTCGGCACAGACCATGTTGGGACCTGGTGCACTTGCTCGATTTCTCTCGTGGGGGAAGGGGGAGGGCTAGAGAATGAAAGCCCTAGAAGTTGTGCAAGCAAGCCGCTTAGAAAATTTATCATATCTATTCTGTTGGTACATTCTGAGACCACCAAAATCCTGGTGTTGCTTTGTTTGCTTCTGTTGGAAATGTCTTCCACATCCATTTGCGATTTACATATATTTGCCTCACACTCTCTAACCCTCGGCGCTGTCTTTTTAAGGTTACTTGTGCATGCCTCTAGGGCGGCCATTTGCTGCTGTGAAACCGCTTATTGGAGCAGTAAAGTTATCAGATTCCTTCTGTATTTCTTTTGTCTCTTCTAGCTGCAATGCCATTAATTCTTTTGTCAGCAGTTCTTTCATCATAGGATCATTGGCTGTGGCCTGCTCGTATGTTACCATTTTGTCCAGTGTCGGGGGATTCAACATGTCTTTTTAGTCCAGATACAAGGGTAAATAAGCTTTTTGATTTACCCAATTTGTTGTCAGACATATCTGCAGCATGATAGAATTCACTAGGCAGGCTTTGGAATGGGCTCAGGGGGATCTGATGATCCTAAATCTGTCTCATTGCTTTGGAGAGGTCAGATTATGTGGCTATGTTGGCTGGGCTATGCAGTGTCCCCTATCCCCCACAATCCCTTTTATATAACTCTTTCCCATTTCCATTGGGTTGGAAACAATAAAAAGAAAACAAGAGAATCCTGCATAAAAGATCTAAGTTTTCCCTTTCCCCTCCCACAAAATGTGAACAAAAATTAAAACTCATAAATGCAAAAAAAACCCAAATAGGCAGGAAACAAAGTAAAATAGAAAAACTAATTTTTGATCTCCAGGAACAAGCAGGAATAAGTCATCACATATGGGTACGTCGGTACCGACGGAGCCTGCGCGGGAAAGCTCCCCAGCTTTTCAAATGAAAAGCCTTTGGGGCCTCCCACTGCACATGCGCGCTGCCTTCCCGCCTTCCTGACCAGCTCTCCTCAGTTCTTCTTTTTCCGCGGAGCCAGCAGGTCGTGTTCCTGTCACCGCTGAAGAATTTGTTACTTTTGTTTGTTTCTTTAGACCGCGTACCTGCCTTCCCCATACCGAAACCGGTATCGCCGGTCTTTCTTTCTTTCTTTATAAAAAAAAAAAAAGACTTTTTTATTTTCTTCAGCACAGCTTGGTACCCGGTGTTAGGCCTTAAGGCCTACACAATTTCTCCTCATGGAGAAGCCAGTCCCTGGTTTCAAAAAATGTACCAAATGCAGTGCTGTCATTTCTGTCACAGACACCCATGAATGGTGTCTCAAATGTTTGGGACCCGAGCACTCCATACCGGACTGCCCATCCTGCACCCAGATGTCTAAACGCGGTTTGCAGAACCGGACTAACAAGCTCCATGTGCTGTTTCCTTCAGAAGCATCACAGTCATCCAGGTCTTCCTCTCCGGATGGATCTCAGGTAACCAAAACCTCTGTGGGCAAATCCTCTAAAAGCAAATCTCTTTCTAAAGATCGAGAGGCTCTCAATTCTGAGTTCGAGGATTCTGCCCAGGCCAAAAAACCCCGGCGGGAGGTTCCAGCCTCCAAAGCAATCATGGGGTCACAGGTTGACATCGATGGCACGGCCTCGACAGATCACCTGTTGGACTGCTCTGGGGTACCGGCCCATACCGGTACCGACATCCAGGCAGTAGTGGCGTCTATGGGCAGTACTGTCCAGACCATGCAGCAAGCCGTTCTGGCATTCATTAAGGCTGCAACGCCCTCGGTACCGATTTCATCGGTACCGACTCCGGTTCCGGTATCTACACCGGAACCGAGACCATCGACTTCTAAACGTCGATCGGTTCCGCATGCCGGATTCCGGCTTTTGCCCGGTACCGATCCCATGCCCGATACGCCCGATGTCGATACCGATCGGTATGCGTATCGTACATTGGCAGTACAGAGGGAAGACTCAGATTCTTCTGATGAATTCAATTCCTCTGATGACTCTGCTGAGCTTACTCTTCCTGAGGAGCCCTCTTCTCCTAAGAGGAGGATGTCTCCTCCAGAGGATTTATCCTTTCAGGATTTCATTGTTGATGTAGCCAAAGCACTTTCTATTGCTACATCTTCTGAAAGAGAACCCAGATCAAAAAAATTGGACATTTTAGGATACTCAAAAGCTCCTAAAGAGGCAGTCACTCTGCCTGTCCATGAAATCCTTCAAGAACACTTGATGGATTTGTGGGAGACACCTTTAACACTGTCTCCCCATTCCCGCAGGTTGGACACCATGTATCGGGTCCCTCCTTCGCCTGGGTTCCAGAAAACTCAGCTGCCTCACCACTCCATTGTGGTGAAGTCTGCCATGAAGAAAATAAAGAGTCCTAAGAGGCATTCTTCTACCCCTCCAGGGCGAGAATGTAAGAACCTAGACTCTTTTGGAAGAAAGATGTTCCAGGCTAGTATGCTTATAGCCAGGATCAACTCTTATAGCCTTTATATGGGCATGTATCTTGGGCAACTTGCCCTAAAAGTACAGAATTTTGCCCCCTTTATCCCTGATGATCAAAGGGCGGACTTCTTTTCTATGGTGACACAACTTTCAGAGGTCTCCAAGTTCTCCAACAGGGCAGCCTTTGATTCCTTTGAAGTTGCAGGCAGAGCTTCGGGAATTGCTATTGCAGCCCGACGTCTCGCTTGGCTCCAGGCTTCTAACCTAGAACCCTGGGTTGTAGAAGGCCTCAGGAATCTGCCCTGTACCGGTGAGAACTTATTTGGGGAAGACTGGCAGATTAAAGCTGCTCAAATGGATGCAGAAAATGCCACTCTAGATAGACTTTCCAAGTCTACTTCTACCCCTACCAAAAAGAAGCCTTTTAAAAGGCCTTACTATAAAAAGACCAGATTTCCCACAAATACTGGCCAGCAATCTGCTCAGCCTCGCCTTGCGGCTAAGCGTCAACAATCTAAGCAGGTAAAGTCAAAGCCTGCAGTGTCTGCTACATCCCAGCAGACTCCACCCCCTCAGGGGTTTTGACTTCCCTCTAGAGAACTTGCCGTTTCTGGCTCTAGCACAACCAGAGCCCCTCACCATTCCTGGAAGGCTAGCTCACTTTGCTCCCAGATGGGAGCAAGTAACATCAGAGCAATGGACCCTCTCTATTATCCGAGAGGGCTACAAACTTCATTTCTCCAGCCTTCCTCCCCATACCATGGTGAGGCAATTCAGTTCTCCCCCATCTCTTCTGACCCTGTTGGGTCAGGAAGTCTCTTCTCTTCTTGCCCAAGGGGCAATAGAGGAGGTTCCTCCTCCACAACAGGGGTTAGGTTTCTACTCCCCTTACTTTCTCATAACAAAGAAGACAGGGGGCTTCAGACCTATCCTAGATCTGAGAGAATTGAACAGGTTTCTATTCAAGGAGAAATTCAAAATGCTCTCTCTGGGCCTTCTCCTTCCATACCTTCAGAGTCAGGATTGGCTTTGTTCTCTAGATCTCAAGGATGCGTACACTCATATACTCATCCATCCATCCCACAGAAAATATCTAAGATTTCTGTTCCAGGGAAAACATTTCCAGTACAGAGTACTACCCTTCGGTCTGGCCTCTGCTCCAAGAGTATTCACAAAATGCATGGCAGTCGTAGCCGCATTTCTCAGAGGCATGGGAATCTTTGTCTTCCCATATCTGGACGACTGGCTCATCCGAGCTCCATCTCAATCAGAAGCCCAGATTTCTCTGGACCGCACAAGGCGTATTCTTCAATATCTGGGACTTGTGGTAAACGTTCCCAAGTCCCAACTCATCCCTACTCAGTCCCTGGAATTCATAGGGGCCCAATTGGACTCCACCACTGCAAGGGCCTACCTCCCTCTGGTCCGAGGCCAAAGGCTAATAAGCTTGGCCTCTCAGGCTCAGTCCAGAAGTCACTTGTCAGCCAGAGAAATGCTGCAACTTCTGGGCCACATGGCCTCCACGGTTCATGTGGTGCCCTATGCTCGTCTCCATATGAGAGCAGCTCAATGGACATTGGCCACCCAGTGGTCTCAAGCATCGGGACTGCTGTCAGACCAGGTACTCACCTCAAAACGTCTGTTTTGGTCTCTCCAGTGGTGGACATCCTCCAAAAATCTGTTGTTGGGGACCCCCTTCCAACCTTCGTTGCCCCAAGCAACCCTCACAACAGATGCCTCCCAAACAGGGTGGGAGAGCTCATCTTCAACATCTCTCCACTCAGGGAATCTGGTCTCCCCAAGAGACCACCCTTCATATCAACCTTCTGGAACTGCGAGCAATCTTCCTTGCCCTCACAGTCTTCCATACCCTCCTTGCCAACCTGACTGTCCTAGTTCAGACAGACAATCAGGTGGCCATGTTTTATGTCAACAAACAAGGAGGGACGGGCTCTCTGTCGCTTTGCAACGAAGCTCTCAGATTATGGGCCTTCGCCAGAGAGCACCAAATTCATCTTCTGGCAGTATATCTTCCAGGAGTTCAAAACTCTCGGGCAGACAGACTCAGTCGAGTTCTGCTCCCACACGAATGGTCCCTACATATGGACCAGATACGCAGAATCTTTCAGGAATGGGGGACCCCGGACATAGACCTCTTTGCAAGTCCGTGGAATGCCAAACTTCCCCGGTTCTGTTCCAGGACTCCGTGTCAGGGAGCTCAGGCCAACGATGCCTTTCTCCTGCATTGGGGTCAGGAATTCCTGTACGCTTTTCCACCCATTCCTTTGATTCCCAAGACTCTGTTCAAACTTCAGAGGGATCACGGATCCATGATCCTCATTGCTCCACGTTGGCCACGCCAAGTGTGGTTCCCTCTCCTTCTACAGCTCTCCCAGGGCTCCTCCCTGGACCTGGGAGCTGCACCAGACCTTCTGTCTCAGGAGCAGGGGACTTTGTGGCATCCAAACCCCAAGTCCCTACATCTCCGAGCTTGGTTACTGAAGGCTTAAGCCTTCAAGAGTTTAATCTTTCTCAACCAGTGAAAGATATCCTTTATGCCTCTAGGAAACCCTCTACCAGGCGTTCCTATGCTTTCAAATGGAAACGTTTTTCCATTTGGTGTGCTCAACAGGGTCTTGACCCTCTGGAACTTCCTTTGAATTCTCTACTAGACTATCTCCTGCATCTTTCCAATGCAGGCCTCAAGACGAATTCAGTACGAGTCCATTTAAGTGCTATTACAGCATCCTTAAAACCTATAAATGGACAATCTGTTTCCTCTCATCCTCTTATTGCAAGATTCATGAGAGGCCTAACCCTCACTAAGCCTCCCATCCGGCCTCCTCCGGTAGCATGGGACTTGAATTTAGTTCTGGGTCAACTTATGAAGCCACCTTTTGAACCGTTGGTATCTACCTCCCTGAAATTTCTTTCCTGGAAGGTCCTTTTCCTTATTGCAGTCACTTCCGCTCGCCGCATCAGTGAACTGCAGGCTTTGGTGGCAAATCCACCTTATACCAGATTTCATCATGATAAGGTGGTCCTTAGGACGAATCCCCACTTTATGCCTAAAGTGGTCTCGCCTTTTCATCTTAATCAAGAGGTATATCTACCTGTCTTTTTTCCGGCTCCTCATGCATCCAGTGCAGAGAGGAACCTTCATACTCTTGACTGTAAAAGGGCTCTCGCCTTTTACCTCAATAGAACTCAGCCACATCGAAAGTCTTCTCAGCTTTTCGTGGCTTTTGATCCTTCTCATTTGGGACTTCCAGTCACCAAACGCACACTTTCCAACTGGATTGCTCAGTGTATTTCCTTTACTTACCAGAGTAGGAACATTTCTCTAGAAGGCCATGTCACAGCTCACAATGTGAGAGCCATGGCCACTTCTATGGCTCATCTTCACTCTGTATCCATAGATCAGATCTGTCGAGCAGCCACTTGGGCCTCGGTTCATACCTTCACAGCCCATTACTGCTTGGACAAGGACTCCCGCCGGGATGCCTTGTTTGGTCAGGCTGTCCTCAAACACCTGTTCCAGACTTAAACAACTCCTGCCCACCTTCCCAGAATGGATGCCTGAGATCCATCCGAAGATGGTTACCCTTGGAGGGGGATCTCCCAGGCATCTCAGCTAGGGAGTCCCCATATGTGATGACTTATTCCTGCTTGTTCCTGGAGATAGCACAGTTACTTACCTGTAACAGGTGATCTCTGGGAACAGCAGGAATTAGTCATCACAACCCACCCACCTCCCCTAGGAGTTGTCTCTCTATTCCTCTATCTTCCTGTCCTCTCTCTCTATTGTCTCAGCTTTAAACTCGAACTGAGGAGAGCTGGTCAGGAAGGCGGGAAGGCAGCGCGCATGTGCAGTGGGAGGCCCCAAAGGCTTTTCATTTGAAAAGCTGGGGAGCTTTCCCGCGCAGGCTCCGTCGGTACCGACGTACCCATATGTGATGACTAATTCCTGCTGTTCCCAGAGATCACCTGTTACAGGTAAGTAACTGTGCTTTATCTCCCTACTGTATGGAAATTCCTGTCTGATGCTTTGGGGAGAACAGCATCAGTCTGTCAGTGTTAGCTGTGTGGACTATCCCACTTCCCAGTGATATCTGCTTCAGGCTGTCTGAAGTAGTTAAAAGCCAGCTCACTGCAGTACTAGAGGCAGGTGCATATACAGAGAGGCCTTTGTACATACCAGGAACAGATAAGCGCTGCTGTTGGATCTGAAGGTTCTGGTTTGCTTCATCCAATATGAGGAAATGGAAGGGTAAGGTTAAGATCTTCCACAAGGAGTTTGCCACCCAAATTTAGGGTCTGATTGATGCTTTTGTTTCATTGGGACCAAAGAGCGTAGTTAGAGTCAAGAGGTGTGCACACAAGGATTCCCAGAAAAAAAAATCTTGAGGGTGGTATTTGAAGTCTCTGGGTGGAGGGTGAAAGGGGCTATTCCCTCAGTTCTTTTAAGTCATCTTGGGAAGGGAGAATTAAAACTTGTCTTCTTTGTGGAAGTTGAAACAGGCCAGGGCTGTTTGTTTCCCTCTGAGAGAACCTGACTTGGAGATCAAGCTGCAGTGAGCAGGCCATTATTTCTGTAGAGTTTTATAAACTTAACGCATCCAAACAATGAATATTTATTTTTATGCATTGTAAGTTGCATTTACTGATTTGATTTTTTTTTCTTTTTTTGAAATATTTATATATTTTTTTAGGTTTGTATATGAAACTGAACACTTCAATGGTGTAGCAGAATTATTAGAAATATTAGGAAGGTAAGTGGAAGTTTGTGCAACCCTCTGCATGCATACTTGTATGATCATAATTGCATCTTCTTTTGGTCTTAATCTAGGGCTTTGATTCTCCTTGGATAAGCGGGAAAAAAGTCCATGCGTGTAGTGATGTCATCTGGAAAAGCTCCGTGCGAGAGTATTTTCAGCTCCTTATGGAAACTTGTATCTTCCCGCCTGCTGTGGTGCTGCCATTTTGCCTCAGTCCTTTTCTTTCCGCAGAGCCCCAAGGATGATTTTCTTGAGCGTCATGTGTATGTTCGCATGTATCAATGGATTACCTCAGGTTTTTTTCCACTGCCTACCTTTCGGCATGATTTTCTCCTTTTCCCATTATTTTTTCCCTTAGCACTTTATTTTCCGCAGCACCATTGCCCCCGTAGGCGTTGGTTCTCCGGCCGCATATTACTACATTTGTTTTTAAACCCTGTTTATTAAACCACACAGTTAATAACAATTACAACACTCAGATCAGCGCTCCCCGGACGGGGTGGTTTCTTATCTGCCGCCCGGCCGAGCAGTCCATAGACAAACATGGTTTACAACATTTTCTACTATTCCTGCTATCCCCTCCTCACCCCCTGGTCACAGCCTACCCATCGCCTCCTCCCCTACTACCCTCCCTCTTGTACAACTAAGGCGGCTCAGGCTCCCTCACCTTTCCCAGCTACCCTACCATCCCTACCCTTCTACTTTCACTGTTATGCGGTCAACACCTCATTGTGAGTGCGCGACTGTAATGTGCTACCATATGGCTCCCATAGTGTCGAGAAAGAGGTCCAGCGGGTGGACTGTCCATGAGCCACCAAACATTCAAACAACATCAACTGATGGAAACAATTTCACCACTCCTAGAATGTAGATGGTAGTGCTTCTGTCCATCGTCAAAGTATTGGCCTCTTCCCCACCAGACAAGTCTTACACACCAACAAGCATGCCCAATGCCCCTTAGGATGAAGTGGTTCAAGTTGATCAAACACAACAAGCAGACTTGTCCAGGCTACATGTTGGTTGATCAGTGAGCTTAAATAGTTGCTGATACGTGCCCAGTAGAGACAGACTTGCTGACAGCCCCACCGCATATGGCCCAGATCTGCCAGGGGGCAGGAGCAGGGTGGACACTCCCTCTTCCCCCCCCCCCCCCCCGGGCTAGGTGACTACGTAACGTCTTCATGAGGAGAACTGCGCCCGCGTTAGACTTTTAAATTGCACCTCCCGCCATTTCGCTGCTCCTACTAGTCTGGAATACGGCCATTGGCTTGCTGAATGGTCCCCGGGACCACCCTCTGCCCCAGCTCTGCTGCCCAGCATTTCTCTATCCTTGAGTAATCCGTGGGAGTAGTCCAACAAGCTATCTTATGTTTCAAACTGGCTTAGGGATGGTGAACTCACGTTGCAGCCGCCAGTGGCGTACCCGCAGGTGATGTTCCAGGTGATGCTCGTGCGGGCTGTCCTTGCAATAGCTCCTCCAGGTGCTAGCTCGCTGCTGACGCAGTATCAAAGATCTGGTGCACTCCATCATGAGTTATATGCAGTCTAGCCAGGTATTGAACCATGAACTTAATGTTGGCATCAATAAGCCTCTGGCATATTGGTGCATACGCCCTCCTGTGCTGACTGAGAGCCGCTGAATAATCTTGTGTCACTCAAAGGTGCAGATTGTCCCTTTGAATAGTACCACTCTTGCGCGCAGCCTGCAGCACTGCCTCTTTTTGTGGGAATTGGAGGAATTTAGCTAGAACTACATGTGGTCGCAGGTCTTTCGCTTGCTTGGGGCCAACCCAGTGTGCATGTTCACATTCAGCCTGAGGTAGTAAAGTTTCCAGATAGCCTTTAAGCTCTTTATCTTGCACTGAGTCTTGGATGCCCATAAACCGGAGGTTGTTATGCCTGGACCTATGCTCGAGGTCATCCAGCTTGGCTTCATGTGCTGCAATTGTTTCCTTCAGTCAGCCTACCTCCCGGTCCATAGCTGTTACCGCGACTTCATTCTGGGATATTCGGGCTCCCGTCTCTTGTATACGACCTCCCAGGACTCTAAGGGAACTCTGCAAGATGTCCATTTTCCGGTGCAGGGCTTCAAATTGTGCTGAAAGCGCACCGGCTACCACTGCAGACACCTCATCAACTAGGGCCGGAGGCGCCGAGGATGGGGATGCCGGGGAAGACTCTGCCATCTTGTTCTGCCCTGCCGCTCGTTTTCTCTCTCTCTCTCTCCACATCGTTTTGGCTGTCGCCATTCATTAGCCACAATTTTATTCAACACTCGTATACTTTCTCCGCTCCTCTAATTTCCAGTTTCACAGCGTTTCTCCTGCTCTATCTCACGGCTCAGAGGACGTGGTCCGCAGAGAGCGAGCAATACATGTCTGCTCACCCTCAACACATCACGTGGTCCCCCTTACTACATTTTTTAAATGTAAAAATCGAGCTGTTTGATTTTGCTGCGGCTAGTTTTCTGGGCAAAATGTCACAGAAACTACCAAGTGGGTTTAAAAAGTATACCAGGTACTCAAAGACCATATCCATAATGGATACTCATAATTGGTGCCTTCAGTGGTTGAGGACCTGATCATCAACCCTCTTCTTGTAATTCGTGTTTACAAATGGCATAAAGAGGGCTCATAGTTTGTGAAAAGCAGCATGCATCTATTTTTGGTTCCACAAAGTCCAATCCATCAGCATCGGTGGCTCTGATCTCTGGCATCGAGAAGCCCTCGAGCCCTCTTGGAACCGAACACACATAATATCCCTGAGAATCCGTCATTGGTCGATTTTTGCTCAAAGCTGAAGAGAGATTCATCTTCATCAACACCGAAGGGTGGACACATCAAGCAATTGGGTTGCTTTGGTGTTTCGACGTCAAAGCCCTCAAGTTTGGGCATCAAGAGCAAAGAGGGTTTATAAGAATGCTCCTGTATGCAGCCCCGAAGAGATGGCAGCTCATACTCCAGAACATGGAGGGTCAGCGATGGCTTAGAGAGCCGAGACCAAGCAGCTGATACACCCTCTCAGATTCCAGGAACATCGGTCAATGTTGCTGTGGCCCTACAGCTTTTGGAGTTGGCAACCTTGGAGAGACGCCTTCTGAGAGCTGTCAAGGAACACATCACAATGCTTTTCACCATGCAGCAGGTCAGTGCTATGATGTCTGCTGCTTCGGCACTGACAGCTGTCCAGTTGATCCTTAAAAAACATAGTGTGCCTGTGGGAGAGGCATCAAGATTGGGGAATCAAAAGGCCCTGATATTGTAGCCTGTCCAGCCGATATGGCTATTTAGTGCATCGGGATCCAATTCTTCCCCAAAGCATAGGACGTTCTCTGTGCATCAATGCTTCTGAAAGAGCTCCCGATTCCCAAAAGGCCAGGAGAGTTGTCCAGACTGAGACTCTGATGTTTTGACTTCCTTTCTGATTCAGAAGGCTGGGTCACAGATGAAGTCTGAAGGCATGTCTGAGGACAAGTCCCCAGAACTTCCATCTGACCCTTCTCCACCTCATGAGAGGTGTGAATTGCCTCGGGAGGATATGACATTCCAGGATTTTGTGCAGGATATGATTAAAGCCATACCATTTTCTTTGGAGACTGAGGAGGAGCCTAGGGCAGAAGATTTGGAGATCCTCCAGTATGCCTCCGCCCCCAAGGATGTAGTGACAGTGTTCGTGAACTGCAGAGAGTATAGATGAGAATATGGAAGAACCCTCTCTCTGTATCTCCAGTCAGTAGAAAGCTTGACTCTATACAGAGTTCAGAAGGATCCTGGATTCGAGAAGCTCCAACTTCCTCACCATTCCTTGGTGGTCGAATCCACCCTTAAGAGATCTAAGAGTTCCAAGTCGCACTCCTTGGCGCCCCCAGGGAGGGAAGCTCAGATATTAGACTCTTTTGGGAGAAAGATTTTTCCTGAGTATCATGTTTGCTGCCTGCATAGCTTCCTACCAGCTCTACATGGGCATGTTTTTGAAGGACACCATGAGCTGCTTAGATGATCGGTCTCAATTTCTCCATCCAGAGAGATTGGAATAGTATTATTCTCTAACAAGCTATGGCAAAGACTGCTCAAAGTTCATGGTCCGAGAGACATGTGATAAATTCAAAATGATATTGAGAGCTTCTGTAATAGGTATTGGCACCCAGACACGTACCTGGTTCTGATCTTCAGACCTTGAACAATCTGTGCAGGAGAAGGTTGCTGATGTACCCTGCCACAGAGAGAATCTCTTTGGAGAAAAAGACTAAGAGAAAGCTGGCTTCATTGAAAAGCAATATGTTAGCCTTCAAAATCTTTTAAGCAAATGTCTGAGCCAGCCTCCTACCACAGGAGGTTTCAAAATGGCAACCAGAAGATTTATTACTCTCTTAGGCATAAGTATTTTCCTGGTTATCACTATTCTCAAGCAAAGCAGTCTTCTCAAGCTCAAATAAAATCTCAGAAGGTCCAGCCAGCTCCCCATCAAGGGGTGGGGTTTTGACTGGTTTCTGAAGAGTGTAACCATTCTACCTGTAACTGCAGTGGAGGACACTCCTATCAGAGGGAGGCTCATTCTTTTTGCCTAAAGGTGGTCCCTTATAACTCAGATACTTGGGACTCACAAATTATCCAGAGCTGATACAAAATTGCATCTATTAACACATTAATCTGTGGGGTAGACAACATCAAAGAGGGCTTTGTGCTGATCTTCCTGGACATTTCCACAGCGTTTGACTCCGTTAATAATGACCAACTCCTTGCCCGTCTCCACAAGAAGGGAATCCAGGGTCTAGCCTGGGATTGGTGCAAATCATACCTTGAAGAACGATGGCAGCAAGTTAGGATTGGCTCTAGCACATCTGAACCTTTCCAACAAAAACAGGGAGTACCCCAAGGATCCTCCCTCTCGGCATTGCTCTTCAACATATACATGCAGCCAATCTGTGAAATTACCCGTGCATTCGGCATATCGTGCCTCATCTATGCGGATGATGTGCTGCTATACACATCTATCAACGTCACGCTTCCAGACTACACGCCCATCATTGACTGCTTCAATGCGATAACAGACTGGCTCTTCAACAATAACCTGAGAATAAACTTTAAGAAAACAGAGGTTCTAACCATCACGAGAAACAAAAGCTTCAAACTCTCTCCAACCCTAAAGGTCAGAGACGCGGAACTACCAATCACCATACGCTACCTAGGCGTGACACTAGATCAACGGTTAACCTTCAAAGAGCATATAAGCCACACAGTAAAGTCCATCTATCATAAGATCAAGACTCTTCGACACCTTAGACCCATGCTTGACCCCGACAATTTCCGAACAATATTCCAAGCACTAGTCACACCCCACTTTGACTATGCAAACATTATACTCCACGGCCTCCCCAAGAACTCATTGAACCCGCTCCAATTAGCGATGAATGCTGCCGCCCGTATCCTGTGTGGGATACCTAGGAGCGATCACATATCCCCCATACTAAGAGAGCTACACTGGCTTCCAGTAAGCTGTAGGATAGCTCACAAAGCCTTCCTAATGACGTTTAAAGCCTTAAATAACATATCACCTTCATCAATCTCAGCGCTTCTTACCCACACTCCCAGCAACAGACCTAAGAGAGCACTGGCTGCCAATACGCTAATCATCCCAAAAATAACCACAAAATGGGCGCAATCAACCAACAAACATGCATTTGTATCCTATGCCCCCAGGGCCTGGAACAATCTTCCTCCACATATTAGAGCAATCAGAGATCTCATGCAGTTTAGAAAAGCCATCAAACACCACCTGTTCCTCATGCACTATTCACAACACAACTACCCCACCACACCTCCCTCCCCTCTACCCAATATCTCAACTTGAACTACATAATCCACAAGAGGCAACTGACAGGTCATGTAATACAGCCTTCGCTAGATTACACCCTGCTGTCCTACACTCAATCTGATTAATTGAATAACCATAAGAACAATGAAGGACTAACGTGGTAACATGCAATTTGTACATAGTTTCCCCAGTTCATCCCATGTTGTTTTCCCCTGTTTTATGTAAACTCTGATTGCCTTCGCTGTCATTGAGTCACTTTGTTATCTGTAAACCGCACTGATGGAAAAGAGCACGGTATAAAAGAAATGTTAAATAAATAAATACATATTTGATGTCTCTCTAAATTGCCCTCTAAGAGTTCAGTCTTTAGACCCTCAGAATCATGAATTCTCCAGGAACAAGCAGGACGTCAGACCTCACATATGGGTGACGGCGCCGACAGAGCCATCGGGTGGAACAAATCCCAAGCTTTCAAAGAAAGCCTTTGGGATTGCATCGCACATGCGCGGTCCCCTTCCCACCCAAGGGTGCCATGTTGCTCAGTCTTCTTTTTTCCGCAGAGCCCAACGGATGTGGTCCTGTTTTCACCGTGGAAAAAGTAGAAAAGTTGATTTATTTTTTTCAGCTTCCCGGTTCGACACCGGATCCCTTTCCCGCCCTCGGCTCGGTACACTGGTATCAAGTCCAGTCATATTTTTTGTTTTTGTCCTTCGTGACTAGCGTTCACGCTCTTTTTATTTTTCACTGGCAGCCCGGTTGTTTGACCTCGCAGGGGCCCTTTTTCCCCCGATGGCTGCCATTGGGTTTAAAAAAAAAATGTGATCGGTGTAAGAAGTTGATGTCTCTCACCGACACTCACGACTGCTGCCTCCGATGCCTCGGCCCCGACCATGACCCAGTGGTCTGTGGGCCGTGTGGTAAGAAGTCTTTGAAGAGCAGGCAGCAGCAGCAGCGTGGCAGGAATTTTTCTGAGTCCGCATCCGGCTGGGCCCGGACCTCGTCAGAAGCCTTGACATCTCGGGAATCGGAGCCGGAGCACCGTCGTGGGTCTTCTGAGCTGGGGTCTCCCTCCAGGGAACACCGGAGGAAGAAGAAACTCGTGAGGGCGGTGTCGCTGGACGCCTCTGATCGGCTTGGGCCCTCGGTTTCCAGGCCACGGAGCCCGGACCGCTTCCCCGGGTCCTCAGAGTCGGAGCGGCCGGCTAAACAACCTTGCAGGGAGCCGGAGGCGTCGGACAAGGTAACTTCTGTTGTCCTCATGGACTCTCCTCCAGGAGATCCGGCGTCGGGTTCGACGACATCGAGACCTAAGCTGGGAGCTGCAGAGCCTTCTGAGCTCGGTCTCAGTTTGGCGGCCCTGGAGAGCAGCATGGCTGCCTTCATGGAGCAGCAGCGGGCACTGATGGCCGGTCTCGCCGGTCCTTCCGCCCCGACCACCAGGACATCGAAGTCAACACTGGAGGCCGAGCCGATCCTCGAGTCGATCAGGTCTCGAGTCGATCCTCGGCCAAGGTCCCCCTCGACCTCCCGTTCAGGACCGAGGTCGTCGACGCCGGTGCCCTCGGCGTCGGGACGGTTGGGGTCGAAGCCCTCGAGGCTGGAGGACTCGGCGAGGGAGACGGAGGAAGAAGACTCCCCAGACACCTTCCAGACCCGGTGTATCCCAATGGACTCTCCGGGTTCTGAGCCTTGGAATAGGTCCCCTCCAGAGGACACTCGGTTCTCGGACTTCATCAGGGACATGGCCAAGGCTTTGGCATTCCCTGCAGATACCAAGGAGGAGCTTCAAGCCGAGGAGCTTGATGCCCTCCAGTATGACTCTCCCCCGAAGGAGGCCCTTACTGAACCATTGCCTCCGATGTTGGAACGGCTAATGCTCCGCATGTGGGAGTCCCCGGCCTCGATGCCAGTACTCAGCAAGCAGGTCGATTCCATCTGTCGAGTCCGCAAGAGTCCTGGGTTCCAGAAAGCGCAGCTGCCATACAACTCCATGGTTGTGGAATCGGCCATGCAACGGCTGAAAAGCCAAAAAACGCACTCCTTGGTGCCTCCCAGCCGGGAGGCCCGGAACCTGGACGCCCTCGGCAGAAAGTGCTACCAGGGCTCGATGCTGTCATGCCGTGTCCAAACTTACCAGCTGTACATGGGCATGTACTTGCGGGACCTGGCAAAGGAGATTGCCAGGTTCTCGGCTGGCCTATCCGAGGAACCCTTGCAGCGCTTCAAAGCCTTGTCCACGGGAATCAGAGAGTGCTCGAAGTTCATGTTTCGAGCAGCTTACGACGGCTTTGAGGCTTCGGCCCGCGTAGCTGTGGCTGGCATCGGTGCACGCTGTCAGGCCTGGCCCATGTCGTCGGACGTGGAGCCATGGGTTCAGGACAAGTTGGTCGATGTCCTGTGCCGAGGAGACAACCTCTTCGGCAAACCCATGACTGAGAAAGCTGCAGAAATCGAGTCCAAGTACTTGACCCAGACAAGGTTGTCGAAGAAGACAGCTGCACCTTCTCACAAGAAGAAGGCCTCGGGGAAAAAGCCCTTTTTCCCAAGGAAGGGTACGGCTTACAGAAACTACCCCGCTTACCAGGCCACCCCAGCTGCCCAACAGGGGCAGCAGGCCAGGGAAACAAGGGGCATGGCCCACGTAAGCCAAAGGCCCCCAAGCCTCTAGCTCCGGCTCCTACCCAGCCGGGAGGGGGTTTTGACTCCCAGTGCATAGCTCCTCTCCCACCAGTGGTTTGGCCCTGCACAGGAGGGAGGCTGGCCCTGTACACTCACAGGTGGCCAGCCATTACTACTGATGCCTGGGTTTTACAAGTAGTCCAGCAGGGCTACTTACTTCTCTTCCAACAGGTGCCCACCTCCTTTTTCCCCAGAGAGCCTCTCAGACCCCCGTTTCACAGGAACCTCCTCCTGCAGGAATTGGCAGGTCTGCTAAAGGATCAGGCGGTGGAACTGGTGCCCCACCACCTGCAGGGGCAATGCTTCTACTCCAGGTATTTCCTCATACCAAAAAGAAAAGGAGGCCTTCGCCCCATCCTGGACTTGCGAAATCCGAACAAGTTCCTGGTGAGGGAAAAGTTCAAGATGCTCTCCCTTGGGATCCTACTGCCTTACATCCACCAGGGAGACTGGCTATGCTCCTTAGATTTAAAGGATGCTTATACTTACATCCTCATACACCCAGACCACAGGCAATACCTCAGGTTTGTGGTCGGAGGAAACCACTTCCAGTACAAGGTGCTTCCCTTTGGCCTAGCTTCCGCTCCCAGAGTATTTACCAAATGCCTAGCAGTGGTGGCGGCCTTCCTCAGAAGCCAGGGAGTCTTCGTCTTTCCATATCTGGACAACTGGCTCATCAGGGGCCAATCGGCACAGCAGGCCACTGCTCACACAGCCCACCTGCTCCAGCACCTAGGGTTTGTTATAAATCACGAAAAGTCCATTTTCCTCCCCACTCAGAACTTGGAATTCATAGGGGCAAGACTGGACACACTTCAGGCAAGGGCTTACCTACCACTGGACAGGGCAAGGAGGTTGCTGGACTTGGTCCAGCAGGTCCAGCACAGACCTCAGTTCTCTGCAAGGGTCTTCCTACGCCTCCTGGGCCACATGGCCTCTATGGTGCATGTGACTCCATATGCTCATTTCCACATGCGCACAGCTCAATGGACCAATGGACGCAAGCCACTGGCCGCCTCAGAGACAGAGTAGTGATTTCCAAGCTACTGGTGTCAGCCTTGCAATGGTGGCTTCACCCCCCCCCCCCCACTAGCTTTAGGGAGTACCATTTCAACCTCCGTCTCACACCAGAGTGCTGACGACAGATGCCTTCTTGCTGGGCTGGGGTGCCCATTGCCAAGGTTTCTGCACTCAGGGTCTGTGGTCCTCGCGAGAGGCCGCACTTCAGATCAATCTGCTAGAGCTTCGAGCCTTCTGCCTAGCTCTTCAAGCCTTCTGTCATCTTCTTGCACATCAGTCGGTGCTGATACAGACAGACAATCAAGGTGGCGATGTTCTACATCAACAAACAGGGGGGCACAGGATCTCGCATCCTTTGCCAGGAAACTCTGGACCTCTGCTCTTTTGCAGTGGCACATCACATATCCCTAAGGGCAGTTTATCTGCCAGGTCAGGAAAACCTCCTGGCTGACAAGTTGAGCAGAATTCTTCAATCTCACGAATGTCAACTGAACAGGGGTGTAGCCCAGCGGATTTTCAACCGTTGGGGTCTCCCATCCATGGATCTGTTTGCCAGTCCGCAAAACCATCAGTTGCCCCGGTTCTGCTTGAGGCAGCCGCATCCACTGAGCGTGGCGGCGGATGCTTTCCTGATCTTGTAGGCACAGGGCCTTCTTTATGCGTTCCCACCCACGCCCCTGGTGGCACGCACTCTGTTCAAGATTCTTCAGGACAAGGCCTCGGTCATCCTGGTAGCCCCCAGGTGGCCCAGACAGCCTTGGTTTCCTCTTCTCCTTCAGCTGGCGGTCGAAACTCCACTCCCACTGGGGGTGCAGCCCGACCTCTTGACACAGGAGCAGGTGTCCTTGCTACATCTCAATCTCAGATCCCTCCACTTAATGGCCTGGCTGCTGATAGGGTAGTTCTTGCTTCTCTCCTCCTTCCTTAGAAGGTTGAGGAGGTGTTGCTGGCCTCTAAGAGGCAGTCCACTAGAAAATCCTACGCGTTCAAGTGGCGTAGGTTTGAAGGGTGGTGTGCCCAAAATAAGGAAGATCCATTCACTTGTCAAGTACCTCAGGTATTGCAGTACTTGCTCCAACTCTCGGAGTTAAGCCTCAAATCTAACTCTGTCAGGGTCCACCTGAGTGCGCTATAAGCTAACCACTCTCCAGTGGACGGGAAACCTCTTTCAGCTGACCCTTTGGTATCCCGATTCCTTAGAGGCCTCCTCCTCTTGAAGCATCCAATTCACCCATCGACTACAGAGTGGGACTTAAATGAGGTCTTGCAGCGGCTTACTTGCCCACCTTTCGAATCAATGGCCACCTGTCCTCTCCGCTTCCTTTCCTGGAAAGCACTCTTTCTGGTTGACATGTGAGTGAGCTGCAAGCTTTAGTATCGGATAGGCCGTATACACGGTTTTATAAAAACAGAGTGGTCCTACGGACTCACCCCAAATTCCTCCCAAAAGTGGTTTCCTTGTTTCACCTTAACCAAGAGGTGGTTCTTCCATCCTTCTTCCCCAGGCCACATGCCAGCAGGGCAGAAGCGGTTCTGCATACCCTGGACTGTAAGGGGGCACTTGCCTTTTACCTGGCACGTACGCGGGGACATCAGAGGGCTTCCCAGCTCTTTGTCTTTTATGACCCTAGTAAACTGGGTCTACCTGTCTCCAAGCGCACATTATCCACCAGGGTGGCAGACTGCATCGCCTGGGCGTACAGGGCAGCGGACCTCCAGTTGCAGGGCCGAATCACGGCCCACACTGTCAGGGCTAAGGCCACATTAGTGGCTAACCACCACTCTGTTCCGTTGGCAGAGATCTGCCGGGCCGCAACTTGGTCTTCAAGCCAGACGTTTGCAGCTCACTACTGCCTGGAGAGAGAGTCCCGGCGGGACAGTGTTTTCGTTCAGGCGGTACTGCGTAACCTATTCGAGATTTAGGCAACTCCTACCCTCCGACCCTTTGGTATCAGGCTACCGTGGGGGTTGTGTTCTCAGAGAAAAATCCTGTCGCTACTGCTGCAGCTCTTCTAGAGGGAGCCATTTTCAGCTATGGGTTCTCGGTAGCCTATAGCTAGGGAGTCCCATATGTGAGGACTGACTTCCTGCTTGTTCCTGGAGAAAGCGTAGTTACTCACCTGTAACAGGTGTTCTCCAGGGACAGCAGGAATCAGTCCTCACGACCCTCCTTCCTCCCCTGGAGTTGCAGTCCTTTGATGATTTTTTTCTCATTTTTGCCCTCTTTTTAGCTATGTCATCTGACTGAGCAAGATGGCACCCTTGGGCAGGAAGTGGACCATGCATGTGTGGTGGCATCTCCCAAAGGCTTTCTTTGAAAGCTGGGGATTTGCTCCACACGAGGGCTCCATCGGCGCCGACGTCACCCATATGTGAGGACTGATTTCTGCTGTCCCTGGAGAACACCTGTTACAGTTGAGTAACTAAGCTTTCCTTCAGTAAGAAGTCACCACCCTCCAAAAAGATCTGGCGATTGAGCTTGTGCCACCAGAGCAAAGAGGGCAAGGCTTTTATTCCAGGTATTTCCTGATCACCAGAAAAAACAGGAGATTCTGTCCCATCCTATACAGAAGAGGTATGAACAAATATCTGGTGAAAGAAAAGTTCAGAATAATTTATCTAAGCACCCTGCTCCCTTATCTTCAGAGAGGAGATTGGCTGTGCTCTCTGGATATCAATGATGCATATACTCACATAGAGATACATCTCACTCACAGGAAATATCTCAGATTCGTAGTAGGGCGACAACACTTCCAGTATTATGTTCTGCCTTTTGACCTAGCATCAGCACCAAGTATACATTAAGTGTCTTGTCATGGTGGTAGCAACCTGCACAGACTAGGAGTATATGTCTTTCCCTACCTTGTACGATTGGTTGATCAAGAGTGCCACTCAGAAGGAGTTAGCGAATCAACATGGCTGACCATTCGGGTGCTAGAAATATTAGGTTCATAATAAATTACCCACAGTCCCACCTTCAGCCCACCAAACAATTAGAATTCATAAGTGCCCTGCTTAACATGACTCAAGCGAGAGCTTTCCTTCTGCATGACAGACTATACAAGCAGACGGTGATAGTGCAGGAGTCTCAACAGAGTCAGGGGGAACTGGCTCGTAATATGTTAACATTACTAGGCCACATGGCCTCAATGGTACATGTAACACCATTGGCACGTCTCCTTGTGAGACAGGCTCAGTTGATGCCTGGAACCCAGTGGTTACAGGCCTCGGGGCATCTCAGAGATCATCTATTCGTCACCAATCCACTCATGCAGTCTCTGAACTCGTGGAATTTTCCAGTCACTCTGGCCAAAGGTCTTCCCTTCCAAATTGCTCTTCCTCTGAAATTGTTGATGACAGATGCATCCAAGTTGAGTTGGGGAGCTCGTCTCGTTGGGTTCAACACATAAAGTACTTGATCCCTCCAGGAAAGTCTCCATCAGGAGAACTTCTTGGAAATAAGAGTCATTGTGAATACTCTAAAGGCTTTCAGAGATCGGTTGTCCAATCAAATTGTCCTCATTTAAATTGACAAACTAGTAGCCACCCTGTTTTACATCAACACTGCGAGCACTTCATGGACAACGCCCCCAGTATCCATTCCCTACAGTCAGTTATGAGAGCACACGGAAAGTGGCTTTTTCTTTAGCAGCTCTCACCTTTTAGAACAGCCTTCCAGTCGCTATATATTTGGAATCCTGCTTCAAGAGCTTTAAAAAAGCCCTCAAGGCATTCCTCTTTGAAACCACTTTTGACTTACCCCTGTCTTCACCATAGGAGCTGAGCCTCATCACAGTTCTAGGAATATTGTTCCCTCCCTGCCATGTACATCCTCCTTTTGAAGAAACTATATCTTGCTGGACACTTTTTTTCTGACCTATGCTTTCCTATCAATGAATGGAAGTTCCTTTCTGTTTCTATTACTAAAGTTTTTAGATATTTGTAAACCACATAGACTGTGTACAATGTTATAGTATATCAAGTGTCCAATAAACATAAACAAGCAGAGAGGAATGGGCTCGTACCTCCTGTGTTTGGGAAGCAGGTTGTGGAAATTAGCCATCTGTCATGGAAAGCACTTAAGAGCCACTTACCTGGTAGGCAATCAAAATGCTCTGTTGGAAAGACTGAGTTGAGTCCTTCAGCTCCATGAATGGACCCTGTACAAGATAGTCGCAAGTCACATCTTACGGGAATGGGCACCCCTTGATAGATCTCTTCACAACTCATCAAAATGCCCATGTGGGGTCACACAGCAAACTAGCCTCGGATGCTTTCCTCCTTGATTGAGGGGAGGGTCTTCTGTACGCATATCCTCCAATACCTCTCATTGCAGAAATCCTCCTAAAGCTCAAAACAGACGGATGCACGATGATTCTCATCACCCCTTATTGGCCCAAGCAACTATGGTTCCCTCTCCTTCTGGAATTCTCCAGTCGAGTACCAATTTGACTGAGCCACTCACTGGATCTGATATTGCAAGAGAAGGGAAAAATGTTGCATCCCAATATTGTCCTTAGTTCTCACAGCTTGGAAGTTGAGAGCTGGTGTTGCCAATGTCCTTGTGGCCTCCAGGAGGGCCTCAATGAGAAATGGAAGAGACTTGCTGTCTGGTGTGAGGGATGATCCCTAGATCCTTTGGCCTGTCCCACACAAACACTGCTTGAATATCTCCTGCACCTCTCAGAGACTGGACTCATCCAACTTAGTAAGGGATTCACCCTGGCGCCATTGGAGCATATCACCAAAGTGTAGAGGGTAAACCCATCTCTGTACAGCCTTTAGTTGTTTGCTTCATGTGAAGCTTACTACTACTAAAATCTCCCTATAAGCCACCTGTGGTGTCTTGGGGCTGTAATGTGATTCTTACGCAACCAATGAAAGTTTGTTTTGAGCCGTTCGATGCTTGTCCTCTAAAGATTTTGACCTGAAAAATGTTTCTGGTGGCAGTCACTTCAGCATGCAGAACGGTCCTTTGTATTCATCCCAGATTTCTTCTGAAAGTGGTAACAGATTCATCCTTCCAACATGTTCCCCCAAATTTCATACTCACAGAGGGGAAACTACGCTGCACATGTTGGATTACAAGCGAGCCTTAATTTCTACTTGGAGCGGACAAAAGCTCATAGAAAGTACATCCAGCTTTTTGTTTCTTTTGACCTGCACATTATCAATTAAGAATTATGTTGTGGCTCATAATGTCAGAGCCATGGCTGAATCGGTGGCCCACTTGTGCTCTGTCTCTATGGAAGAGATCTGCAAGACTGCAATGTCGACATCAATCCACACATTCCATCTCACTAATGTTTGGAAGGGGATTCCTGAAGTGACTGCAGTTTCAGCCAATCAGTACTCAGGAATCTGTTCCATCCCTCCTAGACCCATTCCTTTCAGTTCAGGTTACCTTAAAAAAAAGATGTACATTAAATTATATATATATGTATGTGTGTATATATATATATATATATATATGTGTGTGTGTATGTGTGTATATATATATATATATATATATGTGTGTGTGTATGTATATATATATATATATATATATATATATATATAATATTTTAAAGGCCAGTTGCCAACAAAAAATATAGTTGAGTTGCCATTTGAGCTATTATATTTCCTTTTTTTTGTTCAAGGTTGCCTGTAGCTAGGAAGTCCCATACGTGAGAACTTTTTTCCTGCTTGAGGAAAAATCCTCATAACTCTCCCCCCACCTCTAGGAGTTGAATTCTCCCTAGCTTTAGTATTGGACTGAGGCAAAATGGTGCCATGGGAAGATGTACGCATGCCCAAAGGATGTTCTAAAAGCTTTCAGAAGAAGCTGAGAATATTCCTGCACAGGACTGTATTGGATGAATTACTCTATATTTGAGGACTCTTCCTGCTGTCCATGAGAACACAGGTGAAAACTTCATTTTTCTGCACTAATATATTTCATTTTTCATTCATTTTGACTTTTTAAAACAAAAATGTTTTGATAGTGGCTGTGCCGTAGTATTTAAAACTCTTGCTGAGTTTTATATTTCAGCTCTTTGTTCATAGTTAACAGTCATTTATATGAATCCCTGCATGTGGTTTCTGTTTTTTTTTTTCATTATGTTTATTTTCATATTAATGAATTTGAAATACATTCATACAAATAACTTGTAATAAAAGAAAATATCATATCAAATGCTTTGAATCACATTTAACCCCCCTCCCCTGAAAAAAACACTAAAATGAGGGGGGGGAGAGAAAACATGCATATTCTAGCAAGTATTCAAATTAGCAGGAGGAGATTTTAAAAAAAAGGAAATAAATTAAGACCCTGCATATAGCTTTGAGGGTTAAGAACCACAATACCCATATCTACATGAATTGTTAGATGCACAACTAATTTTCAAGGCTATTCTTCCAAGTGCCCATGTCCTGAATGGGAATTTATTTATGTTAAGTTTCCAATAGTAGTATCTGTATTTTTTTCAAGCAGTTTCTATCATTGAATGAAACATTTGACAAATGATTATGTAAAACTTGGTAAGTTTTTAAGTGGCACTGTGGCTTATCCATATCATCCTTTGTGGTTGTACAGACAATTTCGGTTCATATTTCCTGTTCTCAGCTAATGGGTTATTCAGCAAGAATTAAATTGATTCTAAAGTGTAGAATTATTTGGCAGTTCTTTTTCTCCTAGTTAGAGCTAAGGGAAAATGCATTGAGTATCCATAGAGAGAGCATATTACTCATAGGCTTTTCTATTTTTGTTCTAGCATTATCAATGGTTTTGCTTTACCTCTTAAAGCAGAGCATAAACAATTTCTAGTGAAGGTGTTGATTCCATTGCATACTGTCAGGAGTTTATCTCTCTTCCATGCACAGGTAAGATTCTAGTTATTAGCTGTTAAAGCATTTGAAAAAAATGGGTTAGTGAGAGATTTTTTTAATGAAATGCAAGAAAAGCTTCATTTTCTTCCTTTCTGACTGATAAAAGCAAACTTTTATTTGTATTCTTAATCATGATTGGCTATAATCTTGTGTTCTAGTTGGCATATTGCATAGTACAATTTCTGGAAAAAGATCCTTCACTCACAGAACCAGTAAGTGTTGCCTGCTTCTGAACATTGTGGAGTCTTACTAGCCAGTGCATTAAGTTATGTAGCTGTGAAACTCACTTTTGATTTTTGCTTTACTTTTTTTAAATTTAGGTTATTAGAGGTTTAATGAAATTTTGGCCAAAAACATGCAGTCAAAAAGAGGTAGGTTCTTTTATCTAAACAGTGTAATTTGCACATTATATATTAAATCTGACAAATCCAGATTTCAAATAAACAAACTACTGATGTGGCATGCGTATGTATGTAAAATAAATGTTAACTAATATTTGAGTTCCATACTTGCTAGTGGTTGTCCATACTGTGGCATCATATCTGACAGAACAGAGTTAGTGGATATTGAATAAGCCTGGGCTTATAAGGAATTGGTAACAATATACGGGTACCTAATGAGGCCTTTCTTAGAACTGACATGGCTCTGCTTAGGTGACTTATAAATACACTGAGCGCCTTTGGTATGGAATCTAAAGTGACTGACTGAGTTAGAAACTGAGTGACACACAACAGAGGGTAGTTGTTGTTGGAGTGATTCTTGAGATAAGGGCGTTCTCCAGGACCAAGCAGGAAGTCAGTCCTCACATATGGGTGACGTCGGCGCCGACGGAGCCCTCGCGGAGCAATTTTCCCCAGCTTTCAAAGAAAGCCTTTGGGAATTGCAGCGCGCATGCGCGGTCCCCTTCCCGCCCAAGGGTGCCATCTTAGCCAGTCTTCTTTTTTCCGCGGAGCCCTACAGACGTGGTCTTCTTGTCCCCGCAGAAAAAGTTGATTTTTCGTCGTTTATTTCTCTTTTTTCTTCGGTTCGACGCCGGTCTCTTTCCTGTCCGGACTCGCGACACCGTTGCGAGTCCTTCTCTTATTTTTCGGTTTTTCTGATTTTTCTTGTCAGTTTCGTTTTCGGTTTTTCGCTGGCAGCCCGGTCCTTTGACCTTGCAGGGGCCCTTTTTCCCCCGATGGCTGCCAGTGGTTTCAAAAGGTGTGTTCAGTGTGACAGAAATATGTCACTCACTGACACACACGATAATTGCCTCCGCTGCCTTGGCCCAGATCACGAGGAACTGATCTGTGGGGCCTGCAGCAAAATGTCCTCCAAAGCTTTACGGAGTCGGCGGCATCAGCGGGAAAGAATCTTCGCAGATCCCACCCGTACCCGGACCTCGTCGGAGGCCTCGGCGTCCAGAGGCTCCAGCTCTGAGCATCGCTGGAGTTCCTCCGACAGAGGTTCTCCCTCCGGGGATCATCATTGGAAGGCGAAACCCGCGAGGGCGGCGTCGGTGGACGCTCCTGGTTCCGCGAGGGTCAGGTCGCATAGCCCCGATAGCCGTCCCGGGTCTTTGGAGAAGGAACGTCTCCCGAAGCGACCTCGTCTGGAATCGGAGTTGCCTGCTCGGGTAAGTCCTGTAGTCCTCCTGGACTCGCCTCCGAGGGGTCCGACGTCGGGCCCGACGCCGTCGGGGCCCGAGTCGGGGGCTGCTGGGTCACCTGAGGTCGGACTCAGGTTGACGGCCTTGGAGAGCAGACTATCTGCCTTCATGGACCAGCAGCGGGCACTGATCGCTAGCCTCGCTGGCGCCTCTGCCCCGACCGCCGGGACGTCGACGTCTAAGTCGACCCCGGAGACCGAGCCGATCCTCGAGTCCATGCGGGCTCGAGTCGATCCTCGGTCGAGGTCACCCTCGGCCTCCCGTTCGGGACCGAGGTCGTCGACGCCGACTCCCTCGGCGTTGGGGCGGCCGACGCCTCCGCCCGCCCGAACCGACCCCACCGATTCCTCCTCGGAGTCGGCCTGGGAGTCTGAAGTGGAAGAGTCACCTGATTCTTTTCGGACTCGGTGTGTCCCCTCGGACTCCCCTGAGTCCGAACCTCGGAAACAGTCCCCCCCGGAGGATGCCCGGTTCTCGGACTTCGTCAGGGATATGGCCAAGGCTTTGGCCTTCCCTGCGGATCCCGAGGAGGAGCCTCGAGCCGAAGAGCTCGATGCCCTTCAGTACGACTCTCCCGCCAGGGAGCACTTTACTGTACCGGTTCCTCCCATGCTGGAACGACTACTCTTCCGCATGTGGGAGAGTCCGGCATCGTCGCCGGTATTAAGCAAGCGGGTCGATTCCATCTATCGGGTCCGCAAGAGCCCTGGCTTCCAAAAAGCACAGCTACCGCACCATTCCATGGTGGTGGAATCGGCCATGCATAGGCTTAAGAGCCAGAAGATGCACTCCTCGGTGCCTCCTGGCAGGGAGGCCCGCAACCTGGATGGCCTCGGTAAGAAGTGTTTCCAGGGCTCTATGCTTGCTTGTCGGGTCCAGACCTACCAGCTCTACATGGGCATGTACCTTAGAGACCTGGCTAAAGAGATAGCCGGATTCTCTGCTGGGCTGTCCGAGGAACCTTTGCGGAGGTTCCTAGCCTTGTCCACTGGTATTCGGGAATGCTCCAAATTCATTTTTCGAGCAGCCTATGATGGCTTTGAAGCATCGGCTCAAGTGGCCGCAGCCGGCATCGGTGCCCGCCGACAGGCTTGGCTTCAGTCGTCTGACCTTGAACCCTGGGTGCAGGACAAGTTGGTCGATGTCCCCTGCCGAGGTGAGAACCTCTTTGGCAAGCCCATGGCTGAGAAGGCTGCACAAATCGAGACGGAGACTCTCACCAGAACTAGGCTCTCTAGGAAGACCTCTGCCCCTTCCCAGAAGAAGAAGGGCTCGGGAAAGAAGTCCTTTTACCCGAGAAAGGCGGCTGCCTATAAACACTACCCTCAATATCAGGCCTCCGCAGCTCCCCAACAGGGTCAGCAGGCCAAGGGACGGGGTAACGGGTCCCGTAGGCAGCAAGCCCCCAAGCCTGCACCACCGGCCCCTGCTCAGCAGGGTGGGGGTTTTTGACTTCATCAGCATAGCCTCTCCCCGTCAGCTGGTTCCTCCCAGCACAGGAGGCCAGCTGGTTCACTTTGCCCACAGGTGGTCCAACATCACATCAGATGCCTGGGTGCTTCATGTTGTGAGAGAAGGCTATCTTCTCCACTTCCACCAGGTCCCTCCCTCCTATTTCCCGGGAGAGCCTCCAAGACTCCCTCTGCACAGGGACTTACTCCTTCAGGAGTTAGCAAGTCTTCTTCAGGAACAGGCTGTGGAACCGGTGCCCCACCACCTGAGGGATCAAGGCTTCTATTCCAGGTATTTCCTAATACCAAAAAGAACGGGAGGCCTCAGACCCATCCTGGACTTGCGCAACCTCAACAAGTTCCTCGTGAGGGAGAAGTTCAAGATGCTTACCCTTGGAATCCTTCTGCCCTACCTCCAGCAGGGAGATTGGCTATGCTCCTTGGATCTAAAGGATGCCTACACGCACATCCTCATCCACCCCAGCCACCGCTAATACCTAAGGTTTGTGGTGGCAGGAAATCATTACCAGTACAGAGTACTGCCCTTTGGCCTATCCTCCGCACCACGAGTCTTCACAAAATGTCTCGCGGTGGTGGCAGCTTATCTCCGGCTTCGCGGCCTCTATGTCTTTCCGTACCTAGACGACTGGCTCATCAGAGCATCGTCCTCTCCAGAAGTCACAAAAGCCACACACCGCACTGTGACTCTTCTCCAGTACTTGGGCTTTGTCATAAACTTCGCAAAGCCCACTTTGCTCCCCTCGCAAGATCTCGAGTTCATCGGCGCAAGATTGCACACTCTTCAGGCGCGAGCTTTCCTGCCTCTCGACAGGGCTCAACGGCTCATGGACCTAGCCGGCCGTTTTCGCAGCCAGTCCCTGGTCTCGGCCAGGCGCTTCCTGAGACTACTCGGCCATATGGCTTCCACCGTCCACGTGACCCCCAATGCCCGCCTGAATATGCGGCCTGCTCAGTGGTGCCTTCGCAAGCAGTGGCAACAGGCCACGGGCGGCCTAGCCGACTTAGTGCGCATCTCCGGCCCGCTGGCCTCTTCTCTACAGTGGTGGCTTCATCGGCCGAACCTGGTACTCGGAATGCCTTTTCAGTCTCCTCCGCCGGCTCAAGTGCTGACGACCGATGCTTCTCTCCTAGGATGGGGAGCGCATTGCCAAGGGGCATGTACTCAAGGTCTCTGGACCACGTGGGAGTCTGCGCAGCAGATCAACTTCCTGGAGCTCAGAGCGATCCGTCTGGCTCTCAAGGCTTTCTCCCACCTGACTTCTCACCGGTCCGTCCTTGTCCAGACGGACAATCAAGTTGCCATTTTCTACGTGAACAAACAGGGGGGCACGGGCTCCTTCCTTCTCTGTCGAGAAGCACAGAGGCTCTGCTCTTGGGCCGTCAGCCACGGCATTCTTCTCAAGGCAGTTTATCTCCCAGGCCAAGAAAATTGCCTGGCGGACAAACTCAGCAGAATCCTCCAGCCGCACGAGTGGCGACTGGATCCCTTGGTAGTTCAGAAACTTTTTCTGAAGTGGGGCCTCCCCACGATGGATCTCTTTGCCAGTCCTCTCAACCGGCAACTTCCTCGCTTCTGCTCTCGGCAGCCGCATCCCCTTCGAGTAGCGGCGGATGCTTTTCTGCTCTCATGGTCGAAAAGCCTTCTCTATGCCTTTCCTCCCATACCGCTAGTCTCTCGAACTCTTTTCAAGGTTCTCCGAGACAAAGCTTCCATGATCCTGATAGCTCCTCGGTGGCCCAGACAGCCGTGGTTTCCACTCCTGCTGCAACTGGCGGTGGAGGCTCCGTTCCCTCTGGGGTTTCAACCAGATCTCCTAACACAGGATCAGGGGTCCCTGCTACACCCCAACCTCAGATCTCTACATCTGATGGCCTGGCTGCTGAAAGGGTAGTCCTTGCTCCCCTTCTACTGCCGGCAGAGGTGGAAGAGGTCGTCCTAGCTTCCCGGCGACCTTCTACCCGCAAATGCTACGCCCTTAAATGGCGTCGCTTTTCCGCTTGGTGTGCCCAGCAGTCTCAGGATCCCTTCTCCTGCTCGGTGTCGGTGATCTTGCAGTACTTGCTCTACCTCTCTAATCTGGGACTTAAGTCCAACTCCGTCAAAGTTCACCTCAGTGCTCTTTCAGCACATCATGTGCCGGTGGACGGCAGACCTCTTTCCAGCGACCCTCTCGTGGCAAGGTTTCTCCGAGGTCTCCTTCTACTTAAACCACCTCTGCGCCCGCCAGCACCTGACTGGGATCTGAATGTGGTTTTGCAGCGGATCACCTGTCCGCCTTTTGAACCTATGGCTACCTGTTCTCTCCGTTTTCTTTCTTGGAAAACCTTATTCCTGATAGCCCTCACTTCCGCTAGACGCGTAAGTGAATTGCAGGCCCTCGTGTCTGATCCCCCTTACACTCGGTTCTACAAAAATAGGGTAGTCCTACGGACTCACCCTAAATTTCTTCCAAAAGTGGTCTCCCCTTTTCACATCAATCAGGAGGTGGTACTTCCGACCTTCTTTCCCAGGCCACACTCCAGCCGAGCTGAAATGGTCCTGCATACCCTGGACTGTAGAAGGGCATTGAACTTCTACCTTGACCGTACGCGGGAGCACCGTAAAGCTGCTCAGCTTTTTGTGTCTTTTGACCCCAATAAATTGGGGCTCCCTGTCTCCAAGCGTACTCTGTTCATCTGGGTTGCTGACTGTATCGCTTGGGCTTATGGGGCAGCCGGACTCTCGTTAGAAAGTCGGGTCACGGCTCATTGTGTTCGGGCGAAGGCTACGTCAGTGGCTTACCTCCGCTCTGTTCCATTGGCAGACATCTGCCGGGCCGCTACTTGGTCTTCGAGCCAGACTTTTGCGGTCCATTACTGCCTCGAGAGGGAGTCCCGCAGGGACAGTGCTTTCGGACAGGCAGTCCTCCGAAATCTCTTCGAGGTTTGAGCAACTCCTACCCTCCATCCCGGATGGGGGCTACCGGTGGGTAATAATTCAGTGAAGATTCCTTCCTTCTGTACTGCTGAGCTAGAGGGAGCTCATTTTTGTGCTTAGGGTCTCCGGTAGCCTTAAGCTTGGGAGTCCCATATGTGAGGACTGACTTCCTGCTTGGTCCTGGAGAAAGCGTAGTTACTCACCTGTAACAGGTGTTCTCCAGGAGCAGCAGGAATCAGTCCTCACAACCCTCCCTCCTCCCCTTGGAGTTGCAATCATCTGCTTTAGTTTTTTTGCAAATTTTTATGCTGTCTTTTAGCTATGTCATCTGACTGGCTAAGATGGCACCCTTGGGCGGGAAGGGGACCGCGCATGCGCGCTGCAATTCCCAAAGGCTTTCTTTGAAAGCTGGGGAAAATTGCTCCGCGAGGGCTCCGTCGGCGCCGACGTCACCCATATGTGAGGATTGATTCCTGCTGCTCCTGGAGAACACCTGTTACAGGTGAGTAACTACGCTTTACCAGAGAGGTGCCACTGGGATCAGTACTTTGTCCAGTTCTTAACATTTTTGTATTATGAAGAGTTGTTGGTAAGATTTGCCTCTTTGTGGATGATATCAAAATTTGCAATAGGGTTAATACCCAGGATGGAAGAACAGCATGACGAGGGATCTTGCAAAAACTGAAGAATGGTCTAGAATTTGGCAGCTACGATTTTTTTTTTGTAATTTTTTTCCCAGGGGCACATATGTGCCGACGAAGAAAGCTACCTCTGAAGTCGCACGCTATCAACTCTGTATGCATCTATGCAGCGCACCAAAAGCGTTCAACTTCAGTGCCGGCATGCAGAAAGGAGCACATATGCAAATTAGCCACATGTCAGGCTGTGGCGCAAATGTCAGTATTAAGCTGCAAGAGCAAGCCAAACACATACGCATAGAAGTTGGCACAAGTTTGGCATGCTCTCCCAGAGAAAAAGGAGCACCGCATGGCTAATTTGCATATGCGCCACAACAATGAAGTGGCAATCTTTCCCTGAGATGATCCAGGCATCAGGGACAGCCCCCGATGCCATCAAAATACTGTAAAGAGGGCCGGTGCCCCTGACAGAAAGCAAATCCCTGGAGGCCCAGGGGCCCCAATCCCCTCCCCCACCCCCAACTAAAAATAACCCTGGTGGCTCAGCAGCCCTGACACCCACCCCCCCACCCTCCCAACTAAAAATAACCTTTTTGGCCCAATGGCCTCTATTCCCCCTACCCCCTCCTGTTACCTTTACAATGAAGTGGGAGCGCTGCTGCTTCTGTGCCACCATTTTGAAAAATGGTGGCACCTGACCCTGTGTGGTGCATTCTGGAATGCACAGGGCAGGTTCAGACTGCCATATAAGGTACCTTACATGTCAGGCTGACCCCGCCTGGTGCATCCCAGGATGCACTGCGTGGGGCTATGCACCGCCATTTTTCAAAATGGTTGCACGGGAGCGCATGGGCAACACTCTTTTGTAAAGGTACTGGAAGAGGTTGGAGGGTTTGAGGATTGTTTCTGCTTGGGTGGTTGGAGGAAACGAGGCTGCTGGGCCACCAGGGATTTGCTTTCTGTTGGGGACACCAGACCCCTGAAAGCATTTTGATGGCATTGGGACTTTCCCTGATGCCTGGGTCATCTGAAGGGAAGTTTGATACTTCACCTCAGATGATCTATACTACTAATTCTCTAAATTCTATGTAAGAACTGACTGGTCGTTATCAAATTTTTCACTAGAATCATTTTGTATTGCTGTTAAGTTCTCCATGGTCACAATTCTCCTCAAACTATTAATCTAACCCTCTACCGATGTGGGTTCAACCCTCAAGTCTTCGGTGTTTCTTTACTGTCCTCTCCCTCCCTATGGCTACACTACCAAAACTGCTGACTTGGGATTCAAGCTAAGATGAACAATCAAGTAGCAATGTTCTATATCAACAAGCAGGAAGAAGTGGATTGTATCTCCTGTGTTGGAAAACAGCCAGGATGTGGAACTTTGCCATCTTTTAAGGGGTGACTCTTGGAGCCACATATGTGTTTGGTGAAGACAATACCCCAGCAGACAGGCTGAGCCATGAATGGACCCTGAACCAGGAACTGCTCAGACCATCTTTTGAGAGTGGGGCACCCCCTTTGCCTTTCTTCTCCATTGGGAGGAGGTTCTTCTTTATGTATACCCCTCTAATAGCAAAAATGCTCCTGAAAATCAGATGACAGGGATATACTTATTCTTATTGCACCTTAGTGTTCCAGGCAACTGTGTTTGCCTCTTTTTCTCGAGCTTTTCATCAGGGTTCTGGTTTGTGTAGGCATTTCACCAACCCAGATTATGCTGGATCAGGGGACGCTGTTGCACCCCAAAATCAAGTCCCTTTCCCTCACAGCTTTGATTTTGAGAAGATGATAATATCCTCCTTGAACTTACCGGTTGGTGTCACCAATGTCTTCTTGGCTTCCAGGATAGATTTGATATGGAGATCGTGGTTTTTAGGTGGAAAAGGTTTGCCATCTGGTGTAAAGAACACAAAACTACTTTGAATACTTTCTACATTTGTCTGAGTCTGGCTTAAAGACCAACTTCATTAGAGTACACTTTAGTGCATTTGGTACGTACCACAATCATGCAGAAGGTAAACCCATCTCTCTACAGCCTTTAGTTGTTTGATTCATTTGGTGCTTGTTTCTTATGAAGCTAACCCTTAAACCAGTCACAATGTCTTGGGATCTCGGTATGGTTTTAATTAAGCTGATGAAAGCTCTCTTTGAGTCGATGGATTCATGTGCTCTGACATTCTTGATCAGAAACGTCTTGTTCTCCATGAACAAGCAGGAAGTCTGTCCTCACATATGGGTGATGTCTGCATCGACAAAGCCCGTGTGGTAATCTCTCCCCAGCTTTCAAAGAAAGCCCTTGGGAGATCCACCATGCATGCATGGTTGCCTTCCTACCCAAGGGTGCCATCTTGACTCAGTCTCCTTTTTTCCACAGTGAGTGGCTCCATTTTCTGCACCCCGGAAAATGTTGATTGTTGTTTTTTTTACTTTGTTCTTACATTTTTCTTCTCTGGTATGTGTACTGGTGCCCCCTCACCTCCCCAAGACCAGTGCCGCCTCAGTGTCACATTTTTCTCGAGTCTTTTTCCCTTTAGGGTTTTTTCCTTCAGTGCGTGGGCAACCTTGCACCCTCCCTGGCCAGGACTCTTGAGTTTGATCTCGTGGGCACTGTCTTCCTCACTATATCATCAGCCAGTGGGTTTAAGCAGTGCAATCTCTGCGGACATACCACATTCCACACAGATCCACATGACTGCTGCCTCCGGTGCCTCGGTGTGTGTTTGGGTCCTGCCGCGGTGGCCTCAGCCTCCCAAAATGGCAGTACCTGTTCTGAGCCCCAAGGTCTCAGGGCTTTGGACTGGGGATTGTCTTTTGAAGACTGTCCCCCGAAGAGCCAGATGTCGTCGATTGCATCGTCGGGTGATGATGCTGGAATCGTGGGCAAGACCCATGGTCACCAGCAGCAGAGCCTCTGATGCAATGCCGAGGGCAATGGCAGGGAGCGGACTTCCATGCAGCCCCAGCGGGAGAAAACTCCATTGACATCAGGAGATCAATTGCAGTCTCCCAAGCCCATCCTCGACTGTGCCGGCGTCTAGTCCAAAGCCTTCAGTGCCCATGCTGGTGGTTGCAGAGTCCTCTGGTCTCATCAGACTGGCTGCCCTCAAGTGAATTATTGCTGCCGTCTTGGCCCAGTAGCGGGAACTGAGGCCTAGTTCCTCCAGGTCATCGGTCCCGACCAGCGGCCCTTCCTTGTGAGGGCATTGATGGAGGTCGTCGAACCAGTTCTCGAGCACCATCGGCCTCAAGATGATTCCTGGCACTGATCTCAGTCCCATTCGGAAAGGAGGACTTCCCCTGCCAGCACCTCTGGTTCGGAGCACAGGGGCCCTTGCAGCATCAGTGACCTGGCAAGGTCCCAATGCCCAGAGGGTCTGTGAGGTCTCCATCGACTCTGAGTCGGAATGGGAGACCGATGATGGGTCCCTGGATATCTGCTTCCATTGGGATGTCCCTTCGGACCTCTCCCCTCTGGAGGATCAATGCAGGTCCCCTCCCGAGGACCTTTCCTTCTTGAAGTTTGTCATATACATTGTGAAGGCCTTGGCCTTCACCATGGAGTCCAAGGAGGAGCCTTGGGTGGAGAACATCGAGATCCTTCAATATGAGGCCCCTCCGAAGGAGGCACTTAAGGAGCCTGTTCTGCCCATCCTCGAACGGCTTCTCTTCTGCGTATGGGAGTCCCTGGCCTCAGTACCAGTTGTGAGCAGGCAGCTCGATTCCATGTATTGAGTTTGTAAGAGCCCCAGGTTCCAGAAAGCGCAGTTGCCTCATAACTCTATGGTGGTGGAGTCGGCCATGCACAGGATCAAGAGCCAGAAAGTGCACTCTCAGTGCCCCCTGACAGGGGGCCCACACCATGGATGCTTTAGACAAAGTGCTACCAGGGCTCAGTGCTCATCGGCTGGATCCAGGCCTACCAGCTCTACATGGGCATGTACTTGCTGGACCTAGCGAGGAAGCTCACCGGTTCTCAGCTGGGCTGTCAGAGGAACCTCTTCAGTGGTTCTGGACCCTGACCTTGATGGTCAAGGAGTGCTCCAAGTTCATCACTCGTATGGCCTAGATGGCTTTGAGTCGGTGGTCAGAATAGCTGCAGTGGGCATTAGTGCTTGCCGCCAGGCCTAGCTACAGTCCTCTTGACATGGAGCAATGGGTTCAGGACAGGTTGGTCTTTGTCCCCTGCCGGGGAGAGAATCTCTTCTGCAAGCCCATGATGGATAAGGCCGCCAAGCTAGAGTCCAAGTTCCTGGCCCAGGACCAGGCTCTCCAAGAAAATCACTGACCCTTCCCGACGGAAGGCTTAGGAGAAAAAGTCCCTTTACCCGAAGAATAGGAAGTGTCTACGGAAACTACCCCCAGTACTCTGCCTTCCCAGCTCCCCAATTGGGCCAGCAGGTCAAGGAATGGGGCAAACCCCGCGTGAGCCTAAGGCCTCCAAGCCCCAGGCGGTGCCTCAGCCATAACCTGGAGGGGGCTTTTGACTTCTTGGACATAGCCCTCCTCCCCTGGGAGGTCTAGCCCCACAGCACACAGGGGAGCATCTGGTGTTCTATGCCAGCCAATGGGCCAGCACCACCACCAACACCTGGGTCTTGCAGATGGTAGGGGAGGGCTACCTCCTCCATTTCAGTCAGACACCTCACCTGTTCTTTCCAGAGGAGCTCCCGATGCCTCCCCTTTACCAAGACCTATTCCAGCGAGAGCTCTCTAGGCTTCTGGCCATCAAGGTGGTGAAACTAGTCCTGCGCCACCTTAGGGGCAAGGGGTTCTACTCCCGGTACTTCCTGGTTCCTAAGAGGACCGGCGGCTTTCACCCTATTCTGGATCTTCGAGATCTCAACAGGTTCCTGGTGAAGGAAAAGTTCAAAATGCTCTCCCTTGGAACGTTGCTGCCCTACCTCTGGCAGGGAGATTGACTATGCTCCTTAGATCTCAAAGATGCATGCATGCACATCCTCATTTGCCCACACCACCGGCAGTACCACTGCTTTGTCATCGGAGGATGCCCTTACCAGTACAGGGTCCTGCCTTTCGACCTGGCTTCGGTCCGAGGGTGTTCACCAAGTGTCCATCAGTGGTCTCCGCCCACCAGCAACCACAGAGGGTGTCTTCCCCTACTTGGATGACTGGCTTGTCAGATGCAGCACAGCCATCGAACTCCGGCAAGCGGCATGCCACACCATTCTCATTTTGGAACACCTGGGGTTTGTCATCAACTACCCCACTTGCAGCTGATCCAATACCTAGAGTTCATAAGGCATTGTGTGGCATGGTTACAGGCCAGAGCCTTCCTGCTTCTTGACAGGGTCTAGGATCTAGCGCCTAGGGGCCCTTGCACGGGAGGTTCAGGGCTGGAATTTGGCTTCTGCTCCGCTCATGCTGTGCCTCCTGGGACACATGACCTCATCTGTACACATCACAACCGAAGCCTGTCTCCACATGCATCAGGTCCAATGGGCCCTCTGCTCCCAGTGTTCCCAGGTGACGGTGGCGCTTGTAACACAGAGTGACCATCACCCGTCCCCTGGCCAAGTTCCTCATCTGGTGATGGTAATATGGAATCTGCTGGCAGGAATGCCCTTCCAGGCCTGACGCCTCAGAGGGTCCTCACCACAGATGCCTTTAAGTTGGACTGGGGGCCCACTGTGGCAACCTCCACACTCAGGGCCTTTGGTTGGCATCGGAGAGCCTCCAGCAGATCAATTTCCTAGAGCTCCAAGCCATTGCTTACACCCTCCGAGCTTTTCAGCACCACCTGCTGAACCAGTCAGTTCTGATTCTGACAAAAAATCAGGTGGTGATGTTCTGTGCCAACAAGCAAGGGGGCATGGGGTCATCCCTCCTGTGCTAGGAAGCAGTCCGTCTCTGCACTTTTGCCAAAAAGAGTGGGATGCTCCTCAGGGCTGTTTACCTACCCAGCCCGGACAATGCTATGGCAGACCGACAGAGCCGGGTCCTCCAGCCCCACGAGTGGTGACTAAACCCACAGGTGGCCAACCGACTGCTCCGTTTTTGGGGCCTTCCTGTGATAGATCTCTTTGCCAGCCCATCCACTGCTCAGCTGCCCCGCTTCTGCTCCAAGGTGCCGTACCACTCCCAGGTGGCGGCCAATGCGTTTATCATCCTGTGGACAGAAGGCCTTCTCTATGCCTTTCCTCCCATGTCGCTCATTGCCAAAACTCTCTTCAAGGTCCAGCTTGATTGCGCCACCCTGATCCTCAGAGTCCCCTGGTGGCCCTGGCAGCCGTCATTTCCGCTGCTCCTCAGCCTGTCTCGAGCATCCCCGGTCCCCCTGGGGAGTGCCTCATACCTGCTCTCGCAGGAGATTGCCTCTCTTGCACCCCAACCTGGTCCTGATTGCCCGTCAGCTGAAAGTGTAGCACTGGCCAAGTTCGACTTGCCCAGGGAGGTAGACAAGTTTCTGCTGGCGCCATGCAAGGATTTCATCCGGCGGGCTTTCAAGTGGCATGGCTGCTTGATTTGGTGTGCGGAGAGGAGTGCCAATCCCTTCTCTTTCTTCCAGCTTTTGGCGTATTCTCTTTGTATACCCTCTTGATTTAAATATAGGGTTTTTAACATAAAAATAGCAGTACGTTATCTCCTCTTTATCTGCAGAATTCCATAACCATAGTTAATCCTCTTAAATTTTTCATTAACTTCTATGGCTTATCTCCTGCCACAGTGGGTCCACGAACAGGCTGACCATGGCCTTTATCTGTGGCAGGGCTACATTTGCAGCACTTGCACTATCGCAACCACCATTGTTAGCCCTAGTGCATAAGCTATGGGTGGGCACCTTTTTATCCTGGGCATTGTGTGGCCAGTATGTATTTTTCTTCTTTGTTCCTACCATCTTCAATTGTAGCGTCACCTTGCTGAAATTTTTTATAGATGTTATACAGTGGGGTCACCATGTGAAGATACATAGCGAAATTTGAGGAGGGAACTTTCTCCAGGAACAAGCATGCGTGGTCCCATTCCAGCCCAAGAGTGCCATCTTGCTCAGTCTCTCTTTTTCTGCGGAGCCCTACAGAGATTCGTCTCATCTCTCCCCCCCCCCCCCCCCCGGAAAAAGCTCCTTTCCCACCCGAGACCCGCTGTAAATGCACCAGGCCTCAAACATTTTTGTCTTGATTTTTCCATCGCAGCGCTTTTCTCGCCCTTTTTAACCACTGGCCGCATTGAGGGACTTCGACCTCGCTGGGGTTCTTTTTGCCCCAGTGGCCACCAGCTTTAAGAAATGTGATCGGTGCTCCAAACACGTCACTCACTGACACGCATGATTGTTGCCTCTGGTGTTTGGGTGCAGACCACGACCCGGAGGAATGCTCCTTGTGCAAGAAAATGTCTGCTAAGGCCATACAGAGCCATTGGCTTAAGCAAGACAACATCTTCCACAAGGCAGACTCAGTCCCGGTTTCCATGGTAGCCTCACGCCTGAAGGCCCCACATGGATCCTCAGACTCACGTGAGGCCCCAGCGGCCCTCTGCGGGCTCGTTGACACTCCGAGCAAGGGTTGCCGGAGTGTGCACATAAGAAGAGGAAGATCTCGAGAGCCTTGGCTGGAGAAGAGGTCAAGCATGGGAAATCTCGTGCCCGGTCCCTTAGTCCCCGCAGAGCTCCTGAGGAACCAGAGCAGGAACGCCCTCGGAAGGTGTCCAGGGCCGAAGAGGTGGCCTCTGGCGATGGATCACGGTCTCCCGAGGCCCGTCCCATCAAGGACCCCCCTCTCTTCCTCAACACCTGACCCAGTTATTCCATTGTCGGTGTCCATGGCTGCGACCCCTGAGTGGGAAGCATGCATGTTGGCCTTAGACCGCAGCGTTTCTGCTTTCCTCACATTACAGCGGGCACCAACCCCTGGGCCCTCCAAGACCGCAGGGACCTCAACCTTGAGGACTCCCCAGGCCACCGCTGCAGTCGCTGAGAGCCAGATGCCTCAGGCGGATCCTTGGTGAGGGTCTCGTTCTTGCTCCCGATCTTCGGGAGCGAGATCTTCGCAGGTGAGTTCCTCTGATTCCGGCCATGCCTCCACCTCGAAGCTTTGGGGACTGAAGTTACTGGCCCTCCTGCAGCCAGAGGACCTCGATTCCTCCTCGGACTACTCTGACTGGGAGTCTGACATCGCGATGTCCCCGGAGGCTCGGGTCCACCGAGACCTCCCCTCGGACTTGTCTCTCCTGGCTGCTGTACCGTTTCCCGCCCAAGGATATGTCTTTCCTCGAATTCGTCAGGGATATGGCACAGGCTCTCTCCCTTACAGTGGAGTCAGAGGAGGACCTGCATATGGAGGAATTGAACACCTTCCAGTATGAGGCACCACCGAAAGAGACCCTGGCGGTCCCTGTGCCTTCCATCCTCACTTGGCTTCTCCTCTGGATGTGGGAGACGCCAGCCTCTGGTCCCCATTGTGAACCGATGACTCGACATGATGTATCGGGTCCAGCAAGGTCTGGGATTCTGCAAGGGTCAGCTCCCACACACTTCCATGGTGGTTGAGTCGGCCATGGGCCGGCAAAAAAGCCCAAAAACGCACTCCTCAGCACCTCTGTGCAGGGAGTTCCGCATGCACGATACCGTGGGGCACAAATGCTACCAGGGCTCAATGCTGGCTTGCTGCATTCAAACTTACCAACTTAACATGGGGATGTTCTTACGAGACCTGGCCAAGGAGCTTGGCGGCTATGCTGCTGGCCTTGATGAGGACCATCTCCGGCGGTTCCAGGTTCTAATGAAGTCTATTGCGGAGTGCTCCAAATACTTCTCCCAAGCCGCTTACGACGAATTCGAATCCAGTGCCAGAGTGGCCGCGGCCAGCATCGCTGCTCGACGCCAGTCCTGGCTAAAGTCATCAGATCTCGAGCAGTGGGTGCAGGAAAAACTCCTGGATGCCCCGTGCCTCGGCGAACAGCTCTTCGGCAAGCCAATGGACGATAAGGCGACCGAGATCGAGACCGAGTATGTTACTCAGACCCGTCTCTCAGGGAAGACCTCCACTCTTCCCAGGAAGAAGTCACAGGGGATGAAGCCCCCTTTCCTCTCGAAGAGTCAACACTATCAGGGCTACCCTGCTTACCCAGCTGCCCAGACCCCTCAGCAGGGTCCCCAGGGCAAAGACACATAGGCCAGGGATCACGCAAGCCCAAGGGTCAGAACCCAAACACCGGCCCTAGCCCAGCCTGAGTCAGGGTTTTGATGCCATCAGCATAGCACCTCTTCCTCTGAAGGACCAGCACCCCACAGGGGTATGCCTGGTCCACTTTGCCCACCGGTGGGCTTACATTACCACCGACTCCTGGGCTCTCCAGGTCATCTGGGAGGGCTAACTTCTGCACCTGGAACAGACTCCTCTGCCCTTTTTTCCCGGGTTACCTTCTCAGTCTCCCCTACACCAGGCCCTGCTATTGCAGGAACTCATGGGCCTCCTCAAGGATGGGGCGGTGGAACCTGTACCTCTCCCCTTAAGAGGGAAATGTTTCTATTCCAGCATTGGGGATGGACTGATCGATCCATCAATCTACAGCTCCAGATTGCAGCGTCGGCAGTAGAAGTGGGAGCACCAGGCCCCTCCCGATCCCCAGGGGCGCGGCTCAAGGCAATCTGCTGCCTGAGGCGAAGGATGTGATGGCGGCTCCCCCCCGCCCCCCATAGAGGTAGGCGTGGCTTTTTCAAAACTCTAATCAGGGACTGAACCAAACCAAAAAGCTAATTAGATTATATGGAGGAAATGCAAAATGTTTGCACACCAAGGAACTAAAAGATAGCGAGAACCACAGCAGAGTTCATAAAACTAAATTATAACTCATTTTTATTTGGTTGTTATGAACTGCGCTATGGTTATTACCTTTTCTTTTTCAACATATATTTTGCATCCACAGAACCCCCTTCAACAGTGGCTGTAGAGCAGAACCAGGACATTTACCCACAGAACTCAATATCTTAAAACAAAAAAACAAAAAAAATCTGATTCTGATCATCTCACTAACAACAACAACAAACATTCTCCAGTACCAGGCATATTGTGAATTAATACAAAACCCTACAACAAAGTCACTGAGTTATCTATAGAGCAAATCTACCATACCATACCAGCACCAACTTCCAAAACTCACAATAAGGAGCCCACCAAAATAAAGTGTCACTGTAAATACTACAGTGGACTCTGGAACATCCATACACCTATTTGAAAAGCTGAACAAGTCAAATTACATTAGTACAGTATAGATCTATCTCCAGGAACAAGCAGGAATGAGTCTTCACATATGGGTATCGTCGGTACCGACGGAGCCTGCGCGAGAACGCTCCCCAGCGTCCTTAAAGAAAACTTTTGGGAGCATCCCACAGCGCCTGCGCGCTGCCTTCCCGCCTTTCCTAACTGCCTCTCTCCAGTTCTTCTTTTCCGCGGAGCCAGCAGGTCGTGTTTCCTGTCACCACTGAAGAATTTCTTATTTTCTTTTATTTTTCTTTAGTCGCGTGACTGCCTTCTCGATTCCGCACTGGTACTACCGGTTCTTTTTCTTTCTTTAAAAAAAAAAAAAAAAACTTCTACTTTTTCAGTGCATTTTTCTTCTGGGGCCTTAGGCCTACAGAAATATTTTTCCCTCATGGAAAAACCCGCCTCCGGTTTTAAAAAATGCACAAAGTGCAGTAGCACTATTTCTGTCACCGACACCCATGACTGGTGTCTAAAATGTTTAGGTCCTGACCACTCCATTGCGGATTGTGAGTCCTGTTCTATGATGTCCAAAAGAGGGTTACAGAATCGGGCAGCTAAGCTCAGTACCCTGTTCCCCTCCGATGCAGCTTCCGTGGCATCGACGTCTTCCAGGGCTGCTTCTTCATCCCATGGATCTCAGGTAACCAAACTTAAATCTGGCCGGTCCTCAAAGAGTTCATCTCCCTCTAAGTATCGAGATGCCCCCGGGCTTACTCTTGAGGATACCACACCGGCAAAATTACCCCAGCTGGAGGCTCCGGCTTCCAAAGCACTACCTATGGGGACACAGGTTGACATCGATGGCTCGGCCTCAACCGATCACCTGTTACAATGTTCTGGGGTACCGGCAGTTTCTACCAGTACTGATATCCAGACATTGGTGGCGTCAATGGATCAGAATATTCTGACCATGCAGTGTGCCATCACGGCATTCATTCAAGTTGCAACGCCTACGGTACCGCAACAAACCCCGTTGTCGGTACCCGTACCGATTCCGGTACAGGATCCGATTCCGGTTCCGATACCAGTACCGCTTGCATCGACATCATCATCGACGGCAGCGGTACGCTATCCAGTGATGCCTATCAGTACCGGCCCGGTACCGATTACTCCCGATGTCGATACCTCCCGGTACGCGTATCAGGCTCTACGAGAGCATCCAGACAGTCGATACTTCGATTTTTCTGAAGACTCTGACTCTTCAGAAGCCTCAATTGAAGCATCGGGGATCCTTCCTCAGGAACCCTCTTCTCCAAAAAGGAGAATGTCTCCTCCTGAAGACTTGTCTTTTCAGGACTTTATTAGGGAGGTGGCCAAAGGCCTGTCCATCTCAGTAACCTCTGAGACTGAACCTAGAGCCAAAAATTAGATATCCTACAATATCCTAAGGCTCCTAAAGAGGCAGCCACCTTACCAATACATGAGATTCTTTATGAACACATGTTGGGCATATGGGAGACTCCTCTTTCCACCTCCCCTCATTCCAGAAGGTTGGACACCATGTATCGTGTTCCTCCTTGTCCTGGATTTTATAAGACTCAGCTTCCTCACCACTCCATTGTGGTAGAGTCTGCTATGAAAAAGATCAAGAGTACAAAAAGGCACTCCTCTGCTCCTCCAGGAAGAGAATGCAGAACCCTAGATGCCTTTGGCAGGAAAGTTTTCCAGGCCAGTATGCTTGTAGCCAGAATCAACTCCTATAGTCTCTATATGGGGATGTTTCTAAAAGAAGTTACAGATCATCTGCAAACCTTATCTCCTTTTATGCAAGAAGATAAGAGAGAAGAATATATCACCTGGCTTAAACAGGCACAGGATGTATCCAAGTTTTCCAACCGTGCAGCCTTTGACTCTTTTGAGGGGGTCAGTAGAGCCTCGGCTATTGCCATAGGTGCATGCAGAGTTGCTTGGTTGCAAGCCTCTGATTTGGAATCCTGGGTACAGGATGGTCTAGGTAACCTTCCCTGTACAGGCGAAAACCTGTTTGGCAAAGATTGGCAAGCAAAGGCCAACCAGATGGATGCTGAAAATTCTGCTTTAGATAGACTTTCAAAGTCTACTACTGCTCCTTTCAAAAAGAGGTTGTTCAAAAAGGGATCTTTCCCAAAGAAAGGGAAATTTTCTTCTTATGGTCAGGCCTCTTCTCAAGGTCGTTTTGCTACAAAGAGGCAGCAACAACCAAAACAGGCCAAAACCCAGGCTGCGAGGACTGTTACGGCCCAACAGCCTCAGCCTCCTCAGGGCCTTTGACTTTCCACTAGAGAACTTAGCCTTTCTGGCTCTAGAACATCCAGAGCCCCTCACCATCCCAGGAAGGTTAGCTCACTTTGCTCCCAGGTGGGAACAAATCACAGCAGAGCAGTGGACCCTCTCCATCATAAGGGAAGGGTACAAATTTTATTTCTTAAACCTTCCTCCTCACACCATGGTGAAACAGTTCAATTCTCCAACATCTCTCCTCAACCTTCTAGGTCAGGAGATTGCTACCCTTCTTGCCCAAGGGGCAATTGAAGAAGTACCCCTTCTTCAACAGGGTTCAGGGTTCTACTCCCCCTATTTTCTCATCCCAAAGAAAACAGGGGGCTACAGACCCATATTAGATCTCAGAGAATTGAACAAGTTTCTATGCAAGGAGAAATTCAAGATGATTTCTCTCAGAACTCTCCTTCCATACCTCCAGAGTCAGGACTGGCTTTGTTCTCTAGATCTCAAGGATGCGTACACCCATGTTCTCATCCGTCCAACACACAGAAGATTCCTTCGCTTCCTGTACCAAGGAAAGCACTACCAATGCAAAGTGCTTCCTTTCGGTCTGGCCTCTGCTCCAGGAGTGTTCACAAAATGCATGCCAGTAGTAGCTGCATTCCTACGCACTCTAGGAATATTCGTATTCCCATATCTGGACGACTGGCTCATCCGAGCTCCATCCCAGTCAGAGGCCCAGACTTCTCTAGCCTGCACAAGGCGTGTTCTTCAGTATCTGGGACTGGTAATCAACATTCCAAAATCCCATCTTACCCCTACTCAGTCTCTAGAGTTCATAGGGGCCTTACTGGATACCACAACTGTAAGGGCCTATCTTCCCCAGGCCCGTTGCCTAAGCTTGGTGCAGTTAGCCTCACAAATTCAGTTAAAATCCCATTTAACTGCTCAAGAGATGTTGCAACTTTTAGGCCACATGGCATCCACGCTGCATGTGGTTCCCTATGCTCGCCTTCACATGAGAGCAGCTCAGTGGACCCTATCCACCCAATGGACCCAGGTATCAACCCTCTTGCAATACCTTTGCATTCTTTACTAGACTATTTGCTGCATTTATCCCAGGTATCAGGTTGCCTGTCAGACAAAATAGCAACCTCCAGTCGCCTATTTTCGTCCCTCCACTGGTGGAAGTCCACTCAGAATCTGTTGCTGGGGTCCCCCTTTCAACAGGTGTTACCCCAAGCAACCCTTACAACAGATGCCTCTCCAAAGGGTTGGGGGCTCATCTACAAGATCTCTCGACCCAGGGCATCTGGTCTCCACAGGAGACATATCTTCATATCAACCTCTTAGAGCTCAGAGCAATCTTCCTGGCTCTCAGAGTCTTCCACACCCTGCTCAGCTACAAGACAGTCCTCATCCACACGGACAACCAGGTAGCTATGTTCTACATGAACAAGCAGGGGGGAACTGGCTTTGCAACGAAGCTCTGAGATTGTGGGCCTTCGCCAGAGAGCATTAAATCCATCTCATGGCAGTATATCTTCCAGGAGTTCAAAATTCTTGGGCAGACAGACTCAGTCGAGTTCTGCTTCCGCACGAATGGTCCCTCCATGGGGACCAGATAGCCAGAATTTTTCGGATTTGGGGTACCCCAGACATAGACCTGTTTGCAAGTCCGTGGAATGCCTAACTTCCCCAGTTCTGTTCCAGGATTCCATGTCAGGGAGTTCAGGCCAGGGATGCCTTCCTCCTTCATTGGGGGCAAGACTTCCTTTATGCTTTTCCACCTATTCCCCTAATCCCCAAGACTCTGTTCAAGCTTCAGAGAGACAAAGGGACTATGATCCTCATAGCACCACTTTGGCCACGCCAAGTGTGGTACCCTCTACTTCTGCATCTCTCTCAAGCTCCCTCCCTAGACCTGGGGTCTGCTTCAGATCCCCTCTCCCAGGAGGAGGGAACTTTGTGGCACCCAAATCCTCAGTCTCTTCATCTCAGGGCCTGGTTGCTGAAGGCCTAGACCTTCAAGATTTACAACTTTCTCAGCAAGTGAAGGATATCCTTCATACTTCCAGAAAGCCTTCCACCAGACGTTCATATGCTTTTAAATGGAAAAGGTTTTCCATTTGGTGTGCAGAGAAGGGTCTCAACCCTCTTGCAATACCTTTGCATTCTTTACTAGACTATTTGCTGCATTTATCCCATGCAGGCCTTAAAACAAATTCAATCAGAGTCCATTTGAGTGCTATTGCAGCATCCCTTAAGCCTCTCAATGGACAACCTATTTCCTCTCATCCTCTTATAGCAAGATTCATGAGAGGCCTTCTTTTGACTAAACCTCCCATTAGACCACCTCCAGTGGCCTGGGACTTGAATCTGGTTCTTGGCCAGCTTATGAAGCCACCCTTTGAACCCTTAGCCACTACCTCCTTAAAATTCCTTTCTTGGAAGGTAATTTTTCTCATTGCAGTCACCTCAGCTCGCCGTATCAGTGAGCTGCAAGCTTTAGTGGCTAATCCTCCTTATACAAGCTTCCATCATGACAAGGTAGTCCTCAGAACTAATCCACACCGTATGCCTAAAGTGGTCTCACCTTTTCATCTGAACCAGGAAGTCTTTTTACCTGTCTTTTTTCCAGGACCTCATGCATCAAGTGCAGAGAGGAATCTTCATACCCTGGATTGTAAAAGAGCACTTGCTTTCTACTTACACAGGACATAGCAACATAGAAAGTCCTCTCAACTTTTTGTTGCTTTTGATCCTTCTCATTTAGGACTTCCAGTCTCTAAGAGAACTCTGTCCATTTGGATTGCTCAGTGTATTTCCTTTGCCTACCAAAGTAAGAACCTTTCTCTGGAGGGCCATGTCACAGCTCACAATGTGAGGGCCATGGCCACCTCTATGGCTCATCTAAACTCTGTGTCCATCGACCAAATCTGTCGAGCGGCCACTTGGGCATCGGTACATACCTTCACAGCCCATTACTGCTTGGACAAGGACTCCCGCCGGGATGCCTTGTTTGGTCAGGCTGTCCTCAAACCCCTGTTCCATACCTAATCAACTCCTACCCTCCATCCCTGAACTGGATGCCTGAGATTCATGGGTAGAGGTAGAGCCCTTCCCAGGGACTCACAATCTGGGTGATCTCCCAGGCATCTCTAGCTGGGGAGTCCCCATATGTGAAGACTCATTCCTGCTTGTTCCTGGAGATAGCACAGTTACTTACCTGTAACAGGTGATCTCTGGGAACAGCAGGAATAAGTCTTCACAACCCACCCACCTCCCCTAGGAGTTGTATCTCTCTATCTATCTTTCCTTTCCTCTCTCTCTCTCTCTTTGTCTCAGCTTTAAAACTCGAACTGGAGAGAGGCAGTTAGGAAAGGCGGGAAGGCAACGTGCAGGCGCTGTGGGATGCTCCCAAAAGCTTTCTTTAAGGATACTGGGGAGCGTTCCCGCGCAGGCTCAGTCGGTACCGACGATACCTATATGTGAAGACTTATTCCTGCTGTTCCCAGAGATCACCTGTTACAGGTAAGTAACTGTGCTTTATGTACAAACTCTGTTAACAGAACACCTGAGCTCAGTCACACACTCAGAACACAGACCCTCACCAAGTACAGAATAAGTGACTTACAATCTAAAGTAAAAATAAAAATATGTAGACAAAATTTAAACTGAAACCCTAAGAAGCCAGACTCTTCAAGCAGTGCAACATCAGTTAAATATGCAGTTCCTCCATACAGTATAAAATATAAAGATAACACAAAGTCCAATCACTAAAATGAAATAAAATTATTTTTTCTACCTTTGTTGTCTGACCATTTTTTTTTTTTTTCAAAACTTTATTTTAAAACACCAGCAATAAACGAGTACAACAAAGATCGATCAGTCCCTGCGTGGGGAGGGACTCTTATCCCCACGACAGAGAGCCAGAATCAAATACTGGTGTTACATTTTCAGGTTCAGTACTATACACAACTAAAATCCCTCCCCACCCCCCACCCAAAAGGACATGGTCTCCTCCCATCAAAATCACACCCGTACAGTACAACATCAGAACCTACCATCCCTCCAACATCATATAGGCACAGTGGTCTCGGCTGCAGCCCATTGCAACACCTCGTTACGGCCTCGCGGGCTCAAGTGGTGAATATATGGATCCCACAGCATCTGAAAGGCGGACCAACGGCGAGGGTTACCCCGGGCGCTCCGACACTCCGCCAGCATCAATTGGTGAAAAGCATTCCTCCACTCCCAGAAGGTGGGCGGAAAGCTCGCCCTCCACCGGCGGAGTATAGGCCCTTTTGCCACCAGGCAAGCCTTACGTAGCAGCAAGCGACCCCATCGGCCCTTAGGACATGTGGGGCCCAGGCAGTCCAATACAACAAAGAGGGCATCCCAGCGCACCACCTGCCCCAACAACCCCTGCATGTAGGATGCAATCCGGGCCCAATACGGACGAATATGTCGACATTCCCACCACATATGGAATAAAGTCGCCATGGGGGCGGAGCATCTCGGGCAGCCTCCATCAGGGGACAACTGACACCGGAAGGCCCTCCGTGGGGAGAAGTGTACCCGAGTCAGGGATTTAAACTGGATCTCCCTCCACCGCATCCCCTCCGCAAGGGTGGCTACCCGTCTAAGACCCCAGAGGACAGTGTCCGGGGGGATCTCGCATTGCAGTTCCCGGGCCCATGCCAATTCTACAGGTCGATAGTCTGGCAGCAGGCGGTACTGATCCAATCTGGTCCGCAAGATACGAATAGAAGGAGGGATGTCTTCTCCTATCGCAAAGAATTCCAAAATCTGTGCCGACCTCCCCTCCTGGAGTTCAGCTGACAGCAGGGACGACACATAATGTGAGAGTTGCATATAGGAGAAGGTGTGGGACCGGTCTAAATCATACTCGGCTTGCAAGACTGAAAAAGATTTACACATACCGGTAGAGTTCACCGCATGCCCTACCATGCAGAGTCCGTTCGCTGCCCACCGCCGCAGGATTGCAGAATCCGTTCCCGGGGCAAAGTTAACATTACCCTGAAATGGGAGCCAACTCGAAACCGTCCAATCCCGTTGCCAAAGCACATTTAACTGTCGCCAGGTACGGCGAACAGCACCCAAGAACACACTGTCTGTGATATAGGTCGGGAGCACCCTGTTTTCCAGATGTAAAATGGCCAACAATGAATGTGGGGCGACAAAGGCCTCTTCCAATGTCCGGGGAGTAAACAACTCAGTGCCCCCCAGCCAATCCCCCAGGTGTCGCGCCTGGCAAGCAATAGCGTATGCCCCCAAGTCCGGAAGTCCCATACCACCTTGGCGCCATCCCCCCATCAGCCGACGATACGCAATGCGAGCTCTCGCCCCTTGCCAGAGGAATTTCCTAAACATCCCTTCGATCCGAAGGAGGTCCCGGCGCAGGACCCACACCGGGAGGGTCTGCAACCAATATAGTATTCTGGGGAGAACGACCATCTTGATCGCTGCTATACGCCCAGAGAGAGACAATGGAAGTGATCCCCATGCCTGCAGTTGAGCCCGTAGCTTCGTGATCACCCGAGTGAGATTGGCCTGGTAGAGGTGTGCCGGTCGGGGGGTTAAAAGGATCCCCAAGTACATAAAGGAATCGATAGCCCAACGGAGTGGAAAGTCATCCCTCCACTTCGCTCGCAGTTGACCCGACACGTCTAACGCCTCGGATTTGTCTCGGTTAATACAAAAGCCCGCAAAACTCCCGAAAATCCGGAATTCCTCTAGCAACGCCGGCAACGAGGTTTGGGGGTATAGTAAATGGACCAAAAGGTCATCTGCGAAGGCGGAGATTTTAAAGCCCTGTCTCCCGATAACATTACCCCGGATTTCACGAGACCGTTCCACCCTACGAATGAGAGGGTCCAAAGACAAGGCAAATAGCAACGGGGAGAGGGGGCACCCCTGTCGGGTCCCTCTACAGAGCGGAAAGGCCTCCGAGAGCATCCCATTGCATAAAATCGCCGCCGTCGGGTTGGTGTATAAGCCCCGCACCATTTTGCAGAATGAATCCCCCAGGCCATAGCACGGAAGCAGATAGTGTAAATATTGCCAACAGACCCTATCAAAAGCTTTTTCAGCATCAAAGCTGATCAGCAAAGAGTCCTGGGCACGCCGGTGTACCCTTTCCAAAGAGGCGACGATTTTCCGTAAGTTACGCACGGCGTATCGGGACTTCACAAAGCCGACCTGTGACTCATGGACTAATTGGCCTAGAACACCCGCCAAACGATCCGCCAGTATCTTGGCCACTAGCTTAAGATCAAAATTAAGAAGCGAGATGGGGCGATAGGAAGCGGCGCAGAGCGGGTCTTTCCCAGGCTTTGGAATAAGTATTATGTGAGCTTGGTTACTACCCCAACGAAAGAAGCCCTGCTCAGCCCTGCAAGTATACACCTCTCGAAGCGTCGGGGAAATCAACTCGTTCAAAATCTTGTAGAATTCCGCACCGAGCCCGTCTGGACCCGGGGATTTGTAGCAACACGCATTATTAATGACAGTCTGCACCTCTTGCAGAGTAACCGGTCGGTCTAGTTGCTCCCGTTGTATTTCCGTTATTTGAGGGAGATCCAAATCGGCAAGGTAATCCCTCATCTGGACCGGGGAGCCAGGCTCCGCCGTATAAAGCTTTTGAAAAAAGGACCGAAAAACCTTAGCAATCTGTGGAGTATCCCGGTGTAGCACCCCCCCATCGTCCCGTAACGCAGGGATTAGCCTGGAGCCCGAGGTCCGCGTAAGCATCGAGCCAGAAGTTTTCCAGGTTTATCGCCCTGCCTGTACAGCTGGTAGCGATAATATTGCACAGATTTTTTCGCTCGCTGGTGTAGAGTTTCATTCAAGGCCGTTTGGGTCTCCCATAGCCGTCGTTTAAGGCTAGCCGTAGGGTTGCTGGCATAGAGCCGGCGCAGCGCTGTCACCTCCCGTTCCAGGCGGATTATGCGTTCCGACATCAACCTCCGCCGTCTGGCCTGGTACCCCAAAATATCGCCTCGTAATACCACTTTGGCGGTCTCCCAGACCAATTCCGGTTCAGCCTGATGGCCAATATGATCCTGCTCAAATTCCCGCCAACGGCGGCGCAGGAAGGAGCGAAAATGAGGATCCGTATAAAGCTCCAAGGGGAACCGCCATATTCGTGAGGCACAAGACGTCCCTCCCCACTGAACCTCCAACCAAATTAAGGCATGGTCAGATATTTCCCCTGGTCCGATCTGTGCGTCCCTCACCACCGCGAACAACCCCCCCGAAATCAACAAATAATCCAAACGCGACCAGGAACCATGGGCTCGGGATTGGTGGGTGAAATCTTTCTCGGAGGAATGCAGGAGCCTCCAAGGGTCGACAAGGCCTAACCGGTCTCGCAATCTAAGTAACGCCCGGGTGGATCGCTGTCTCTCCCGTGAACCTCCACCTAGGGAGGTATCTAGCATCACATCCATCACGGCGTTAAAATCACCCCCGAGAATCACAGGCACTTCCGGTAGTGTCTCAATTTTAGTAGCCAAACGAGCATACAGCCCAGAATCCAATACATTAGGGGAGTAGACGTTCCCAACAATCACCGGTTTCCCCTCCAAAGTTCCGTATATAAGGACAAATCTCCCAGAGGAGTCTGCAAGTTCTTTTTCGACTTCAAAACGCACACTTTTATGAATCAATATAGCAACCCCTCCCTTCTTACCCTGCGCTGGGGATCCAAAGACCTGCCCCACCCATGCTCTAGCCAATTTACCGTGCTCCACTGCTGTCTGGTGGGTTTCTTGAAGCAGAGCTATATCCACCTTCTGCCTAGCGAGGGCCTGCAGCACTTTAGAGCGTTTAATGGGGCAGCCGAGACCACAAACATTCCAAGATATAATCTTCAGTGTACAGCGAACATAAGGAGACCCTGTGCCAACATAAGTATCATTATTTTGAAAGGAGCCCTCCCAGCCTGGGACCCCCCCCAACACCATTGAAGGCGGCAATGCCCAAAAATAAAATCCCAATGATAGGTATGACCATATCCCCCCCTCCCTCGTGTACCCCTACCCCTACCCCACCCCCCCTTCCCCCCAAATCCCACCATATCATTACCCCAGTGGCCGTCTACCCGCCACTTAGTCATAGCGAGGAATACCCTCGCTGGTCACTATAATGCATCCAGTCTCCCTCACCCCCAATGAACACCCTCAGAATTAAATAGCAGGGCTCCTCCCCGCATACACCCCGGTAGGGCAGCGAGAGACAAAGCGGAGAGGAAGGGCACACCCCCCCATTAATAAACCGCTATCTAGAGAGAGAGGCAGGGGGAAAACACTGCTCTCCAGGGGGCAGAATTACTCCCAGCCCAACCAATGCACCCTTCACTCTTCCGGAGTCGCATGCACTCCACTCAGCAACTACACAGCTGTTGAAGGAAGGCCTTCGGAGCTATACACTGTAAGTCGTACTATCCCTCCAATTACAGTAGATAAATTACAATGTCCATACCACAGATCCCTGCAGAACCTGTGGGGAACATAAAGGCAATACAACCTGAAAGGTGGAGACGTCAGTGTGGTGTCCCATCGAATCCGCAGCACAAGTAGTATGCATGTGCTCACTCACTGGGGCGCGCGCGCCCGCACAGCCCAAGGAGACGAGACGCTCGACCCACCCCCCCCCTTAGTAACTCACTCCACACTACCAAACCTCTCAGCGCCATCTTTCCAACTCCATCCCCCCTTTCTCCTCCCCTCCAGCCCCCCCACTCCCCCTTCCCCTCCCTCTCATGCTACCCTCCGCTTATCCTCCTATCTTCTCCACCCATCTCCCCATGCCTAACCCCGGGTAACCGGCAGCTCTTCCCCCCCTTTTTTTTTTTTTTTTTGTCTCTTTCTCTTCTTCCCTTTCTTTTTTCTCTTCTTCCTTCCTTTTTTGCTCTTTTTTTTCTTTTCCCTTAATTATTATTTTTTTTTCTTTGTACCCGATGTCCCCCCCAATGCTGCACCCCCCAACCCTCACTCAGGGCCCTCCCCACATCTCTGCAACCCCATCCCGCCCCCCAGCCGAACGCTTTCACCCCTCCCCCCTCGCCCCCGGGAACAGCAACCAGTTAAATAAAACTAATCTTGGGGAGGGGCGAATATAACAGAAAACCCCCAACACGGCCATAACCCCCTTTCAAACCATTAAACGAAACCTACCCCTACCCCGCTTGTACATACACACCTTCAAAAAAAAAAAAAAAAATGAACAGTGGTTAGCCCCAAAGACAAACAAGAGAGACAAACCACGGTAACCTAAAATATTGTAGGCCTTATCTGGGTCCTCTGTCAGGGTGTAACCATTAGTCCCCGACATCCTCCCGGATCAGTTCTGAGGACCCAGGTATCAAGCAGTCACTGCGGAAGGTAACACTGTCCAGACCACATTAGAAAGGCCACCCAGTGATGTCGCGCTCCGGCCGCCATTCACTGAAGTTTCAGGCCCCATCTGGGCAGCTCAAGGGGTTGCTCGTTTCAGGGTACTTATGTTCCAACCAGTTCCCGCTGATTTAAGGGAGGTGTGCAGGTGAACTGCGACCCTGCACCACGTCTGCCACGAAGGGGGCTGCTGCCTCTGCCGAGTCAAAGATCTTGTGGCCTCCCTCGTGATAAACACGCAGGCGGGCCGGATACTGCACCAGAAATTTCACTTTGGCATCAATCAACTGTTGACAGAGTGGAGCATATGCTCTCCGACGCAAGCTGAGGGCCGCTGAATAGTCTTGCGCAATACGAAAGGTAAGATTTTCATGGGTGAGGGCTCCACGCTGTCGGGCAGCCCGAAGGATCGCCTCCTTCTGTGGGAAGTGGAGGAAGCGTGCCAACACCACTCTGGGCCTGCGGTCTTGGGTCTGCCTGCTCCCCACCCGATGGATACGGTCTATGATCAAGTCTCCGCCCTCAAGCAGGCCCTCAAAGAGCTGTGGGAAGAGGGTCTCTACATACCGCTTGAGATCTTTGTCTGCCACCGACTCCGGTATACCCATGATCCTAAGATTGTTGCGGCGGGAGCGGTTTTCTAATTCATCAAGTTTAGTCGTATGGAGCTGTATCTGAGCTTGCAGGGAAGCCAATTCGTGTGTCACTTTCTCGATGGAGTCCTCCGTTTTTCCAATACGCTCCTCCGCCTCCGCCATGCGGTTCCCCAAGGCTCCTACCGAGCTCTGCAATACGTCCATCTTCTCGTGTAGGGCCGCAAATTGGGGAGAAAGCGCCTCCGACACCGCAGCGGAAACCTCCTCTAGATAGGCCGGTGAAGATGGTGATCGCGGCATCGTGCTGCCTTCAGCCATTTTGGCCGCAGAGGTTGCCCGCTCTCGTTCTCTTCGGACCGCTTTTGTGGCTGACGCCATGGCTGAAAAAGCTCTCTTGTCTCCAAGCCGGACCCACCGGTAAGTAGGGGGAAGCCAAAGCACTGAGCCCCTACAAATAGTTGCTAAAAGACACTTTAACTTGCCGGTTTGGGGTAAGGGAGACCGGAGCACAGCTAGAACACGTCTGCTGTCCTCACTGCATCACGTGACCTGCCCTGACCATTTTATTCTCTGATCATGCTGGTCCCGATCTGAGGCTTCTGCTTTCCTGTCTTCTCTTAGCTCTTTGTCTATGGTCAATCTGCCATTTCTTATCTCTTCTTTTGTTTTCACTTCTTTCCATCAGCCTATTTCCAATCCCAATGACCCTCCACAGTATCAGCCCCTTTCCGGTCCTCCCTCCCAGTACCTTCCAATGTCAGCTTGCATTCACATGACTGCCACTGGTGTCCATTCCCTTCCAGCCCCCCTCCTTCCCCACAGTCCAGTCCCTTCTAGTCCAGGTGCCATGGTGGCCCCTCTCAGCATCCACTCCCTTCTGGTTCCATTCTCCCATCTCCTTGCATCAGCCCATTTGTAGCCCTAGCCCCCAGTTTTCTTCCAGGGCCAGCAGCTCTATCCTCCCCTCCCCAGCATCGGCTCATTCCCAGTCGGGGCCCCCCAATCTGCTCACCTCTGGTGCTGGTCCCCCCTCAGCCCCATTGCCGGTACTGGCCCAGTGCCGGTCCTGCTCCCCCATTGGCCCATTGCCAATCCTGGCCTCCACTGGTCGGCCCTTTTCCAGTCCTAGACCCCCCGATCAGCTCATTTCCAATGCTATCCCCCCCATCAGTCCATTACCAGTCCTACCCCACTCCATCAGACCATTACCAGTCCTAGCCTCCCCTAATCAGCTCATTTCCAGTGCTAGTCCCCCCTCAACCTTATCTGTGCTAGCCTCCCCTACAGCCCATTACCAGTCCTACCCTCCCCATCAACCCATTACCAGTCCTAACCACTAATCAGCCCATTACCAGTCCTAGCCCCCCCCCCCGATCAGTTCATTACCAGTTCCAGCCCCCCCTTGATCAATCCATTACCAGTCCTAGCCTTCCCTAATCAACCCATTACCAGTCCTAGTCTCCCCCGATCTGCCCATTACCAGTGCTAGCCCCCCCCAACATCCCATTATAGTCCTGACCCGCACTGTCTCTCCCCTTTGTCCAGCATTTCTCTCCTGTCGCTCCCCTTTGTCTACTATTTATCTCCCTGTCTCCCCCTTTGCCCAGCATGTCCCCATCTCCCCCTTTGTCCAGCATGCCCGTGTCTCTCCCTTTGTCCAGCACTTGTTCCCCTTTCTTTCCCCTTTGTCCAGCAAAATTCCCTGTCTCCCCCTTTGTCCAGCACTTGTCCCTCTGTCTCCCCCTTTCTCCAGCATGTCTCCTGTCTCCCCTTTTGTCCAGCACTTGTCCCCCTGTCTCCCCCTCTCTCCAGCATATCCCCTGTCTCCCTTTGTCCACCATCATGTCCCGTCTCCTCCTTTGTCCAGCATGTCCCCTCTCTCCCCCTTTCTCCCCCCCGTCACTCACCGTTGTCTTTCCTTGTTGTCTTCCTCCTGTCCCCATTCCCTCCACCTGCACCTCTCATCCAGTGGCAGCGGGGGCACTCCAGCTGTTTTAATTTTAGATTTTGCTACCTCTGCCCTGCCTCTGCCTTACCATGCGGGAAATCAGAGGCAGGCCAGAGGCTGTAAAATCTAAAATTAAAACACATCCGGAATGCCACTGGCATTGGAAGTGCCACGCCCGTCGGCGTGTCACCTGAGGCGATTGCTTCAGACGGCCTAATGGAAGAAACAACCCTGATGTCTACCATTTCTCACCCTTCATCCAGTGTCTCTTTCTCTTTCCTTCCATCCAGTATCCATTTTCTTTCTCCCTATCCTTCCATATCTGTCCTCTCCCTTTCTATCTCCCCGCACCCAGCACTCCATCTCCCCTCCTTGATTCTCCCTATGCCCGTTCCCTCTATTCCTCTTCCCATGTCCAGTATCTCCCTTCTTCTCCTAGCCCCCACCTCTAGCTTGTCTCCACTGTTTCCCTTTCCCCCCTGCATCTTTCATCTCCTGTCAGTCTATGCCCCTTCACATCCAGCATATCTCGTCCACCCCCAATGCGCCCCACGACCACTCCCAATACCCTCTTCAATGTCCATTCCCACCTCCCTGGTAATGTGCAAAAAGCAACAGCCCAAGAGAAACAGCGTGTTCCGCAGGCCGGGGCAATGCAAGAGATCACAGCCCAAAGAGACAGATGGTGCACAAGTTGCTGCCGCTGCTGAGTCCGCTTCTCGGCAGCGGCAGACTGGCTCTTTCCTATGGCAGCTGCGGCTCCTGCATCTTAGAGCCGCGACTGTGCTGCTGCTAGCGATGGTTGTCTGTTTAAACCAGGGCTCTCAAGCTCAAATTGCTTTGAGGGCCAAATGAGGACTTGTAAAGTAACCCGCGGGCCGCATAAGACTCGGAATCGAAAGTGTACAACAACACTGTAGAAATAAAACTATAAATTAATTTCCTCTTGTACTAAACAAAGCGCAGATGTTAATGATGCACATTTCCCAGAGCTGACATATTCCAGTTAATAAATTCAAAATAAAGAGATTTTTCTTGGGTTCCACCCCCTCTAGCTGCTACTCATTCTTGCACTCCTTTACTACCTCTACTTCCTCTCCTTATCCAAGGATGGATCTCAAATATAATCTACTCTGTGCTCTCCATATCATCTTGTTACTCTTAGCCCTGTCCAGCGCCCTCCTGAAACAACAGGAACCCACCCTCTATTACCTCATCCCCTCCATTGTCCCAGTTCCTACCACTCAATACTATTCCATCCATAATCAAATATTCCTTATCAAAAGACATGAAAATCTACATGAAACCCATTACCAGAGATTCAAACAACACCGCAGACTAGTGCACATCAATACTATCCCCATTACACATACCCACAAAAAGATCCCATCCTCACTTTAAATGGTATACTAATAAACGCATGTTCCATAAGAAACAAAATCCCAGTAATCAGGGACATCCTAGCAGCCTCGGATATGGTTGCAAGATGAGGTCATAAGAAACCTTCAGATTTTTTTCCCTGTCTCCACCTCTGCTAGTAGAGGGAATACAACGCACTTGTCTAGACTGGTCTAGCTGGACGCAAGGAAAATACATTACCTGGTAAGTGAAATGTTACTTTTTCCAGGGTATCAAAAGAGATTTGTTGGAATTTGCAGAGGGGATATCATTTTGGGAGGGGATTTTAATATTGCTGTGGATGCAAGACTGGATTACTCGGGTAGAGAGAGTTGACATATAGTGTAAAACACCAGAAAGGCCTTCTACATTTATGGAGAGTTTTTGTATCTGGTGGGTTCCTGGAGGTTTCTTATTACATGTTTTACTCTCATGTCCACCAGGTCCATCCCACTGTTCTATTGGCAGCTTCGGGTTCTGATCAAATCACTACTGATTGTACTGCCAACACCGGTACCGATGTCTATACCGATGCAAATTGGTGCAGGATACATGTCGCTGGATACACTGCCGCCGATGCCTGCCCTTGAGTTCATTCAAAGTATTGAGATCTCATCCAAGTAGATCCCCCATCCCGATACTGACCTTAACCGGTATCGGCCCTCAGCGGAGCAAGAACATCATTCCCACCGGTATTTCGAGTCCTCTGAATCTGAAACTTCCGATGACAAGTCACTTGCTACCCAAAGACTACAAAGTCTGTCGGAGGAACCTCCTTCTTCACTGGAACGGCGCATGTCCTGAAGACGTGTTTTTCCAGAAGTTTATTCGAGATCTAGCTAAGGGACTCTATAATGGTAACATCTGAGAAAGAGCCCTGGGGAGGAATTGGAGATCCTCCTATACCCAACAATCCTAAGGAGGCAGCCACCCTTCCGATTCACCGCAGTCTCCATGATCTTGTGCTCTGGATGTGGGAGACTGCCCTCACAATTTCGCCATATATTTGATGTCTCGATACTATGTACCAAGTACCAGAATGTCCCGGCTTCCAAAAGACGCTGCTTTCCCATCATTCATTGGTGGTGGAATCGGCGATGCATCGCATTAAGAGTTCCAAAACCCATTCCTCCGACCCACCGGATAGAGAATTGAGAACCCTTGATGCTTTTGGGCATTGATGTTTTCAGGCTTCCATGCTTTCAGCCAGGATAAACTCTTACATACTCTATATATGGGTACATTCCTTAAGGAGGTTACTAGGGATCTTGAGGCCATGGCACCTCTTCAAGTCATTCATACACTTTCAAGTGGTGTAGATTCTCTACCTGGTGTTCCCATAAGGATCTCAGTCCCTTCTCGGCTCCAGTGAAGGCGCTCCTCCAGTATCTCCTCCACCTGTCTTCATCTGGCCTCAAGACCAACTTGGTGAGAGTTCACCTTAGTGTAATTGCCACCTCTCATCATCTCTTGGATGGACAGCCCATCTCCTCTTATCCTCTTGTAGCGCACTTTATAAGAGACCTTTTGCTCAGCAAGCCTTTCATCAGACCATCCCCGGTGGCTTGGTATTTCAGTGTCGTTCTAGCACAGCTTCTCAAGCTGTCCTTTGAACCCTTGGCTACGACCCCACTAAAGTTTCTTTCATGGAAGGTCATCTTCCTCATTGCCCTCACTTCAGCTAGATGCATTAGTGAGCTGCAGGCTTTGGTGGCGGAACCATCTTACAATCTGGTTCCACCATGACAAGGTCGGTCGCCCTTAGGACTCGCCTACATTTCATGCCAAAGGTGGGGTGTCCTTTTCGTTTGAATCAGTCAGTTTACCTTCCTGTGTTTATTCCTAGACCACGTGCGTCTAGAGCAGAGGCAATCCTGTATGCTCTTGACTGCAAGTGTGTCTTGGCTTTTTATCTCCAGAGAATTTGAGAGACCATAAGGCCTCGCAGTTGTTTGTTTCCTTTGATCCTAGTCACCTGAGTCTGCCAGTATCTAAACATACCCTCTCTAAATGGATAGCAGCTTGCATCTCATATGCTTATGATAAAGCAGGACTATTTCTAAAGAGTCGTGTCATTGCTCATAATGTTCGTGCCATGGCTACCTCGATGGTGAATCTACGCTCTGTGGCCATTGACGAAATCTGCAAAGCAGCAACCTGGTCTTCAGTCCATACATTTTCTGCTTATTGCTGTCTAGACAAGGACTCCCGCTGGGATGCCATGTTTGGTCAAGCTGTTCTCCAGCACCTCTTTCACACTTAGGGGCAACTCCTACCTCTCATCCCAGACCTTACCAATACTAGACATCCATGAAGGATTCATGACCTCTTGAAGCCTACCCTAAGGCAAACCTTCACCGGTTCTGAGGTCACTTCTCTGGCATCAGGAAGCTAGGGAGTCCATATGTGAAGACTACATTCCTGCTTGTTCCTGGAGATAGCATGGTTACTCACCTGTAAGGTGATTTCCAGGAACAGCAGGCATTTGGTCTTCACAATCCACCTTCCTCTCCTAGGAGGTGTAGAGTTTCTTATTACTCTCCTTTTCTCTCAGCTACAAACTCAAGTGAGGATGCAGTTGGGAAGGCGGGAAGACAGCTACACAGGCAGTGTGATGCTCCCAAAGGCTTTCCTATTGGACACTGGGGAGTGTTCCTGCAGGGCTCCGCTGGTACCGACGTCACCCATATGTGAAGACTAAATTCCTGTTGTTCCCGGAGATCACATCTTACAGGTGAGTAACTATACTTTCAGCGCTGATGGCTAGGCGTGAGTACAGCGCCTAGCCGCCGGCGCTGAACACTAAACCCAGATATTCAATGCCGGGGTCATATCCGGCCCCAACATTAATCTGGGGTAGCCGCACAGCTTCAGCCTCTGCAGAAGCTAACCGGGCAGCGGCAATATTGAGCTACTGCCCTGTTAGCTCCTACAGCTCTTGCTGTGCCTGTCTTTACCCGCAGTGCACTAACTGGGCAGTGGTGCTGCCCTGGAACGCACATGACACACCCCTGATGCTACACGGTTAGCATTGAGGTATGTAGCGGCCTTAATCGGGGACATGTTAGTGCTCCTAATAAATATCTCACTCAGCAGCATTTACACTGTTTACAGTTTTGTAAACCATGTAAATGCTTTTGAATATCAGGCTCTATGTGTTTTTTGGGGAGGAATCATTTTCCTAGAGTGGAAGGAGCATAGGTAAGCCATATTGTCATTTTTGGTTATTCACTAGTTTGGGTGGAAATGGGAGGTTGAGGAGTTGAAAGACGTAGGAGGTTTTGGAGGTTAAATGACTCACTGCTGCAAGATGAAAGGGGTGTTAGAAAAGGTGAAGAGAGGCATTTAAGAGTACTAAGAAAAGAATGATAATGAGGAGCTGGGAAGAGATGTGTTTTGGGAACACTATGAAAGCAGTGGTTAGAGGGATTTTTATTAAGTGAGGGGCAAGGAAGAAGAGGTTGGGAAATCGGGAGAAGCTTAGGCATTATGAGGAGTTGGCTAGGCTAGAGCAGAAGCAAAATAAACTGTCTGAATAAGGAGAACAAGGGGCTCTTGGAGAAGTTACAGATGAGAATCAAAGAACTGCGCTTGGAAGAGATTCAATGGAATAGAATAAATCAAAAATCTTTTGAGCATGAGAATAAACCCAGTAGATAGATAGCAAGGAAATTGAAGGAGAGAGTAAGCTCCACAAACGTGCAGAAAATCCAGGAGCCAAGGGGGCCTGGTATGATGACAAGAATATTAGGGAACAATTTGTACAATCTTACACTAAGCTGTCTGCCAATGATGGACTCTGCCAGCTCTAGTGAGATAGATGACTACTTAGGGAAAACAGAATTACCAGAACTGTCTAAGAAAATGAGGGGCAGCTGTATGCATTACTGCATTTGGAAATGGATAATTATCTCCCGCATGGCAAAGCTCTTGATTGGATGGATTGACGGGAGGGTTTTATAAGAAATTTCAAGGGGAGGTTTTGGGAAGTATGACTGGGTTCTTTAATGTGGTGTTGCAAGAGTCTCCCCTACCGGAATCCATGAGAATGACAGGAATAACTGTTCTACTTAAAGAAGAGAAAGCTTTGACAAGGTGTGGATCACGCAGGTCAATATCTTTGCTAAATGTAGATGTAAAAATATTAGCAATGGTGCTGGCATTGCAGTCAGCACGGGAGATCATGCCTCTAATAAATGATGATCAGATGGGGTTTTTACCCAGCACACAGGCACCAGATAATATTAAAAGAACATTACAACCAATATAGTCAGCTCAGAGGAAGTCTACTCCTACTAAGAGGCTGGTGATTGAAAATGAAAAGACATTTGATAGGGTGAGCTGGGCTTTCTTCGGAAACAAGCAGGAAGTCAGTCCTCACATATGGGTGACGTTGGCACCGATGGATCCCTCGTGGAAGCATCCTCCCAGCTTTCAAAGAAAGGCTTTGGGAGATGCCACCACACGTGCGTGGTCCCCTTCCCGCCCAAGGGTGCCATGTTGCTTAGTCTCCTTTTTTCTGCAGAGCCCTTCAGACATTCGTCTGGCTTGTCCCTGGAAAAAGTTGATTTTTCTCTCTGAGTTTCATACTCGCCTCCAGTATCGTACCAGTACTTTTCCCGCCACTCAACCTCACTGGCTCGGTGTCAAGTTCGGATCTGTTTTTATAGTCTATTTTTTTTTCCAACTGGCAGCCCAGCGAGTGTTTGACCTCGCAGGGGTACTTTTTTCCCCCATGGCTATGATTGGCTTTAAGAAGTGAGATCAGTGCTCAAAAATTATGTCTTTACCCGACACACAAGACTGCTGTCTCTGCTGCCTCAGGCCAAACCATAAGCCGGCAGCATGTGGTCTTTGCAAGAGGATGTCCAGCAAGGCTCTCAAGAGCCACCAGCAGAAGCATAAGCTTTTCCCCGAGTCCCCGATGCCTCCGAAGGCCAGGGTCTTGTCTGAGGCCTTGACACCTCGGGCGGACCCTTCCGACCCCCACTGTGGGTCTTCAGAAAGGGGGTCTCCCTTGAGGGAACCCAGGAAGAAGAAGAAACCCTCGAAGGCGGTGTCCGTTGACAGATCCGACCAGCCGGGTGCCCCCCGGGCCTGGTCCCGCAGTCCGAGACGCTTGTCTGAGGCATCAGAAAAGGAACGGCCTGCAAAGGTCCTCTAGAAGGAGTCGACCGCGGACCGGCCTCTGTTCCCAGATACCAGCCTCGTTGAGGATTCCCCTTTGGGGGAGCCGGCACCGGGCCTGAGCCCCTCGGTGCCCGTGCTGAAGGCTGCGGAGCCTTCTGACATGGAGTCCAGAATGGCGGCCCTGGAGCGCAGTTTGTCTGCCTTCATTGACCAGCAGCGGGCGTTGTTGTCCTGTACAACTGGTTCATCCACCGGACACTCAATGTCAAAAATGTCCCCGGAAGCCGAGCCGATCCTCGAGGTTCTTTGGCCTCGAGTCGATTCTCGGCCGAGGTCTCGATCCGATTCCTGCTTGATGGGACCACAATTATCCCTGGCAAGTGTGCTGGGCAACGGCCACAGAGCATTTGGGAGTCCCGAAGCCCGCAGAGCAGACCTCCTATGAGTCCCCGACGGACTACTCCAGGTGGGAGACGGAGGATGAGGAATCCCCCGATACCTGTCGCTACCGCGACTTCCCATCGGACTCTCCTGTTTCGGAGCCTTGACTGCATTCCCCGCCAGAGGATATGGGCTTCCTTGATTTTGTCAAGGATATGTCTAAGGCCCTGGCATTCCCTACGGAGTCTGAAGAGGACCCTCAGGTGGATGAGTTTGAAATCCTCCAGTATGAGGCCACTCCGAGGGAATCGCTCACTGTGCCTATCCCTCTCATCCTGGAATGTCTGATGCTTTGTATGTGGGAGACACCGGCGTCAGTGCCGGTGATGAGCAAGCAGCTTGACTCGATATATTAAGTCCGCTGGAGCCCGGGCTTCCAGAAATCACTGCTGCCGCATAACTCCATGATGATGGAGTCGGCCATGTGTTGGCTGAAAAGTCAAAAGATGCACTCCTCTTTGCCCCCGAGTAGGGAGGCCCGCACCTGGGACGCCCTCGGCAGAAAGTTTTACCAGGACTCGATGCTCAACGGCCGCATCCAGGCCTACCAGCTGCACATGGGCATGTACCTAAGAGACCTGGCAAAGGAAGTCTCTGGGTTCTCAGCTGGTCTCTCCGAGGTTCAAGAACCTGGCCAAGGCCGTCCATGAGTGCTCCAAGTTTATGTCTTGGGCAACCTATGACTGGTTCGAGTCGGCAGCTCGAGTAGCGGCGGTGGGCATCGGTGCACGACACTGAGCTTGGCTGTAGTCGTCAGACCTCAAGCAGTGGATTCAGGACAAATTGGTCGATGTCCCCTGCCAAAGAGAGAACCTCCTCGACGGAAGGGCTCTGTTAAAAAGTCCTTCTACCCAAGGAAAGCGGCTGCTTTCAGAAACTACCCACCTTTTCAGGCCTTCCCGGCTCCCCAATAGAGTCAGCAGGCCCAGGGACATAGGCATGGCCCTTGTAAGCAGAAGGCTCCAAATCCCCAGGCACCGGCTCCGGCCAAACCAGGAGGGGAGTTTTTGACTCCTTGAGCATAGCCTTTCTATCTCAAGGAGATACAGCAGCCCACAGGGAGATATCTGGCCTACTATGCCCAGAGGTAGTTGACTATCACTACCGACTCTTGTGCACTTTGGGTGATCAGGGAGGGTTACCTCCTCCACCTGACTCAGATACCTCCCCCTTATTTTCTGGGAGAGACCCTCAGGTCTCCCCTCCACTGGGACCTTCTACTGAAGGATTTGGCAGGTCTTCTCGAGGACAAAGTGGTGGAACCTGTGCCCCACCATCTCAAGGGCAAGAGGCTCTACTCTAGGTACTTCCTCATGCCAAAAGAACAGGGGACCTAAGGCCCATCCTCGACCTGCACAACCTCAACAAATTCCTGGTGAGGGAGAAGTTCAAGATGCTCTCCCTTGGAACATTGCTGCCCTACCTCCTGCGAGGAGATTGGCTATGCTCCTTAGACCTCAAGGATGCCTATATCCACATCCTCATTCACCTCAACCACAGGCAGTACCTGCGGTTCATAATGGGGGGGCAGGCACTATCAGTACAGGGTGCTCCCTTTCGATTTGGCTTTTGCCGCAAGGGTCTTAACAAAATGCCTAGCAGTCGTGGCTGCCTTCCTCTTGTCTCCAGGGTGTCTTTGTCTTCCTCTATCTTGGCTCATAAAGGGAGGCACGGCCCCAGAGGTGCAGCAGGCCACCGCACACACCATCCAGGTTCTGCAGCCCTTGGTCTTTGTCATAAACTACCCCAAGTCTCACCTCCTCCAGACACAATGTCTGAAGTTCATTGGGGCAAAGCTGGACACCTGCCCAGGGACCGAGCCAACCGTCTCAGGACTCTGGCATGGGATATATAGTACTGTCCCTTGGTGCCCGCTCGGCTTCTTTTGCACCTTCTCGGGGACATGGCCTCCATGGTCCACATCACCCCAGAAGCTTGCCTCCACATGAGGCCAGCGCGGTGGTGTCTCTGGGACCAGTGGACTCAAGCCATGGGGCACCTCCGTGACAGAGTCTCTGTAACCCGCCAACTGGCAGACTCTTTGGTCTGGTGGCAGTCCCTCCAGTATTTTGAAGCAGGCATGCCTTTTCAGGCCCCGAGCCTCTCAAGGGTTCTCACCATGGATGCCTCCCTGTGCGGCTGGGGAGCCCATTGCGAGGAGCTTCGCACCCAGGGCAGCTGGTCACCAGACAAGAGCACCCAGCAGATCAACCTCCTGGAGCTACGGGTGATATACTTAGCCCTGCAAGTGTTTTCCACCACCTGCACCATCAGCTGGTGCTGGTCCAGATGGACAACCAGGTGGCGATGTTCTATTTGAACAAACAGGGGGGCACAGAGTCCCATGCCATTTGTTGGAAGGCAGGGGTCCTCTGCTCATATGCAATCCAACAGGGTATCCTCCTGCAGGTAGTATACTGTCGCCAACCTCCCCCTGGTGGCCGGTGGCTGAACGGGGAGGCTGGGCATATAGTTAATTTTAGGAGAGGAGGGTTCTTTAAGGCCAGGTGCAGCCTGGTCTATGTAGTCCTGCTCCTGGTGCAAATAAGTCATGTAAGCCAAAGTGGAGGGAGAATAAGGCTTTTATTTCCCTTTTCACAAAAAGATTCGTTGGGCTACAAAAATTAAAGAAAGTCCTTCTTTTCAGGCATAAACCAAACTCAAGGTACAAGGTAAATTTATAATCTTCACAGTTGTGGAAAGGCATTTAACCAAGGATTCTTTCAACATTGGAGTAAATTACATGTCTGAACATTCTTCTTTCAATCAGCACAAATATGAAAACTTCTTAAGGTAATATCTGGAAGACTCACAGTTCTGGCAGTGATTCCAAACTACCCACAACGCACATGGAACAATCCATCAATTCCAGCTGCAATAAGGGAATAGGATCTATAAGCTCCACTTGCATCGGTTCTAAATCAATATTATCTTCTTCTGGGCTGGAGCTTTCTCTGGCTGTTAGCACTGGCCAGTCCCTATTTCTGTTCCCTTGTTTTCCATACAATTGTTCTAAGGTTCTTAAATGAGCATGGCCTGGTTTATAGCCTCTATATCTTGGCTGGTGAAACTCTGGCCTGCTTTCTCTTCCTTTAAACTGGGCATCTGTTTTATAAGGGCTTCTAGCAGCTGAGCCTTTCTTCATGAATAAAGAATCATCATACCTTGGTTTCCTGTAATAGGCATAGCTGGAAGTGTCCTCCTCAGGTATTTCCCTTAGGACCCAGTCTCTCTGACAGTCTTTCTCTTGAAAGCTTCTGGTACCTTTCAATCTGGTCTCCGGGCTTTCTGGCAAGCGTAGGCCTCTCTCCAAGCCTGGCTTCCTGCTTCTTAGCTCTTTACCTCTGGAGTTTCTGGCTACCATGACTTCCACAGGACTGACTCTCCTCCGTCTGTCTTTCTCCCTGGGACCTTCTGGTTCTCTTCCAGTTCCTGCAGCCGTGCCACTAGTCCTGGTTCCACTGCTCCGTTTCTCAGCAGTGCTCTGCTCTCCGGTGCTGCTCTCCAGCCACTTGCTTATAAAGGTCTTCTCCCTTTGAGCTTCCCGGGCTAGTTCTCAGGTGCTGCTGATTAGCAAGGTGTGTCCACTCAGCCTCTGTAAGTGCACACCTGCTCCCTCTAGCTTTTTTGCTAGACAATTGCATTCTCGGCACCTCATTTGTTTTTTTGGACAGACAGCTTCTTTTCCTATATCCTCACTTTTATTAGCTCCTGCTCTATGACAATACCTACCAGGCCAGAACAACCTGCTAGCTTGAAAGGCTGCATAGGGTCTTCTAGCCTCGCAAGGGGCAGCTGGACCCCAGGATGGCCAACCGGCTCTTACAAATCTGGGGGAAACCCTGATGGATCTGTACACCACCCTGGACAACTTCAGTTGCCCTGCTTCTTTTCCCAGCAGGCCCCACCCCTCCAGGGTAGCAGAAGGCACATTCCTCATCTCATGTACACCTTCCCTCCCATGCTGCTGATCGCCCAGACCTTGTTCAGGATCCTTCGCGATAGGGCCTCGCTCAACCTGACAGCCCCTCAGTGGCCCAGGCAACCATGGTTCCCGCTGCTCCTCTGACTAATGGTGTAGACCCCCATCCCATTGGGGACTTCTCTGGGACTCCTGTCTCAGGAAGGGGCTCTCTTCTGCATCCCAATCTGGGGTCCCTATCGCTGACAGCGTGGCTGCTGAAAGGGTGATCCTGGCCCCTTTCCACCTCTCAGATGACGTAGAGGAGATCTTGCTGGCCTCTTGCAAGGCCTGTTCTAGGAAAGCTTATGCTCTCAAATGGCACAGGTTCTTGGCCTGGTGCGCCGAGCACGAGTCTCACCCATTCTCCTGCCCGGTGAGTGGTGTTACAATATCTTCTCTACCTCTCACAATCTGGGCTCAAGTCTAATTTTGTCTAGGTGCACAATTGTGCCCTGGCGGCACACCACCCCACCCGGCGGATGGCAAGCCCCTCTCGGTCCAGCCGTTGGTGACCCGCTTTTTTAGCGGTCTGCTCTTATCGAAGCCCCCAGTTCACCCTCCGGCAACCGAATGGGACCTCAACGTGGTTTTGGGGCATCTCACTCGCCCGCACTTATGGTTTTATGGTTTATGGTTTTGGCATTTGATATACCACCCTTTACTTACGCATCAGAGTGGTTTACATGTATACTAACAGGTACTTTGAGCCTCTCATTACTTGCCACCTACGATACCTCTCTTAGAAGGTGGCATTCCTGGTTGCACTCACTTCCACATGCAGGGTTAGCGAGCTTCAGGCCTTAGTGGCAGAGGCGCCTTATACCAGGTTCTACAAGAACAGAGTGGTGCTCTGCACGCACCCAGAATTTCCTCCGAAGGTAGTATCTTCCTTCCATCTGAACCAGGAAGCTCCCTACCTTCTTTCTGAGACCTCACTCCAGTAGGGCAGAGACATTCCTTTACACCTTGGACTGTAAGAGGTCTTTGTCCTTATATCCAATGGCACTCAGGGCCACCGCAAAGCTACTCAACTTTTCGTCTCCTGCGACCCCAGTAAATTTGGGGAGGCGGTGACCAAGCATACGTTGTCCACCTGGGCGGCGGACTGTATTGCCCTTGCCTATGAACAGGCAGGGCTCCCACTAGAAGGCTGTGTCCCAGCGCACCGTGTCAGGGCCATGGCGGCCTCATAGCAAATTTGTGCTCCTTCCCAATGGTGGACATCTGCCAGGCTGCCACCTGGTCTTCAGTCCATACCTTTGCAGCCCATTACTGCCTGGAAAGGGAGTCCCGGCGGGACAGTGCCTTTGGCCAGGCTGTGCTCCGTAATCTTTTCGGGATTTAGGCAACTCCTACCCTCCAACATTTCTGTGTTCAGGCTACCGGAGTGCTGGTTTTCATTGGACACAGGGGCCCTACTGTGGTCTGTGTACATGGACTTAATTGCTGCTGCTCGTGGCTTCCCATGAGGGAGTCCGGGTTTTGCTATGGGCTTTCGGTAGTTTCTCACCTGTAACAGGTATTCTCCGGGGACAGCAGGAATCAGTCCTCACAACCCTCCCTCCTCCCCTTTGAGTTGCTCCTTTATCATCTTTTATCTCTGCCGTCTTTTAGCTATGTCATCTGACTGAGCAAGATGGCACCCTTGGGCGGGAAGGGGACCATGCGTGTGTGGTGGCATCTCCCAAAGGCTTTCTTTGAAAGCTGGGGGGATGCTTTTGCGAGGGCTCTGTCGGTGCCGAAGTCACCCATATGTGAGGACTGATTCCTGCTGTCCTCGGAGAACACCTGTTACAGGTGAGAAACTACGCTATTTTTGATGAAGGTCATCCAGAAGATGGAGTTGGGGGAGAACTTTGTGCTTGATTGAAAAATTTTATTGAGGACCCAGTAGCCAGGATTAAATAAATTGGGACTATTTAGAGACAGTTATTCTCCAGGAACAAGCAAGAAGTCACTCCTCACATATGGATGACGTCTGTGCTGATGGAGCCCACGCAGAGCATCTCCCCAGCTTTCAAAGAAAGCCTTTGGGACATGTTACCAGGCATGCATGGTCCCCTTCCCACCCAAGGGTGCCATCTTTCTCAGTTTCCTTTTTTCTGCGGAGCCCAGCGGATGTCTGTTCTGTTTCCTCGGAAAAATCCTTGCTAATTATCCTTAAAAGTTAGCTTTTCTGGTCTGCATATTTATTTATTTATTTATTTATTACATTTTCTTTTATACCGCGCTATTTAAGATCAGTGCGGTTTACAATAAACATTGAAACTACACATCTCAGTTTAGTGATTTGTGCTTACAATAAACATTTAAAATAACTCGGGTATACAATGAACAAGTATCTGTTCATATCTGTTCCTCTTCCCACTTCGAGCAGGTGCTGAAGTGGGAAGAGGCCCCTTTTTCCTTTTCTGATCGAGGCTTGCCTCGACTGGCGTTCGTGCCTTTTTTTGCCTGGGGTCATCCACCTCGTCCGGGTGTTCCCCTACCATGTCCCCCGGTGGGTTCTAGAAATGTGACCACTGAAGTCAAACCATGTCGGTGACAGACACCCATGACTGCTGCCTGGGCCCAGACCATGACAGCACCTCCTGTGACCTGTGCCGATCCATGACGCCTAAGACCAATAAAAAGAGGTCGGAGTTTCAGGAAAAACTGTTCCCCAGGTCTGACTTGGCCCCGGCCTCCCTGACACCGAGCTCCAAGCCCAGCACTTCCCATGAGGCCCGAGCGCCCTTGGAGTCCTGCAGTAGTGGCTCCTCCAAGAAGACCTCTGACCCAGAGAAGAAGTACAAAATGTCCTTGAAGTCTGCCAAGGTTGCACCGGAGAAACCCAATAAAACCGCCCAGATAGACTCGGACGACTCCGAGAAGTGCCCTACCAAGGTCCTTAAGAAGGATTCTGGGTGAGGTGTCTCAAGGCCATAGTCCTCATTGAAGTCGCACTTGCGAGAGTGCTGGTGCCGGGCCCAAAATCCTCTGTGTCCGCGCCAGAAGCTGCAGAGCCTTCTGGTTTGGAAACCAGAATGGTGGCCCTGGAGCAGAATATCACTGCTGTCCTAGCCCCGCAGCAGGCAATGATGACTGGTTCGTCTGCATCATCTGCCCCGACGACCGGGCCTCTACTGTGAGGGAGTCCCCGGTTGTCGAGCCAAGCTCCACTGGCCTCAGGTAAGCCCTCGGTGCCGGTCGAGGTCCCGGTCCCGTTCATCCGATCCTCCACGGCTAGTTTCCACGACTCGGAGCCCAGGTCCTCCAGAGGCTGCCAAACCTTTGGCTCAGGCCTCAAGACAGTTAGTCACACAGTCTCAGATTTTTCGTCACCACTTAACTCCTAGCGGCACACCGACAACGAGGCATCCCCAGAAATCAAACAGCACCAAGATATTCCTTTGGACCCATCTCCCCTGATGCCATTCTCCTCCAGAGGACGTGGCCTTCCACGACTTTGTCAAAGACATGGCCAGAGCCCTCTATGCACTGAGTAGCTGGAGATCCTCCAATACGAGTTCCCGCCCAAGGAAACCCTCATGGTGCCCGTGCAGCCGATCCTCAAGCAACTACTGCTCAGAATGTGGGAGACACCGGCGTCAGTACCGGTGGTGAGCCGGCGCCTCAACACCATGTACCGCGTCCGGAAAGGCCTCGGGTTCCACAAACCCCATCTCCCACATAACTCCTTGTTCGTCGAGTTGACCATGCAAAACCTTAAGAGCCAAAAGACCCACTCCTCTGTTCACACGGAAAGCAGGCCATTCCCTTGACGCCCTCGGGTGCAGGTGTTACCAGGACTCGATGCTGGCTTTCCAGATCCAAGCCTATGAATTATACATAGGAATGTACCTGAAGGCTCTATCCCAGAAACTGTCAGGATATTTGGAGGGCCTTGTTGGGGAGCCCCTCCCAACGGTTCCGGTCTATGACCGCCGGGATCAAGGATTGCTCCAAGTTCCTCTCCTGAGCAGCCTACAATGACTTTGAGTCAGCGGCTCGAGTCGCAGCAGCCGGCATCAACGCCTAATGCCAAGGCTGGGTACAGTCTTCTGACCTCGAGCAATGGGTCCAAGACAAGCTGCTTGATGTCCCCTGCACCAGGGAGAACCTCTTCGGCAAACCTATGGCCGACAAGGCAGCCAAGATCGAGGCCAACGTGGTGACTCGCCAGAGGCTCTCTGAAAAGACCTCATCCTTTCCCTGCAAGAAACCTTTGAGGAAAAGACCCCTGTTCCCGATGAAAGAGAGTCCCTTTGCACAGAGTCACCACTAGTAGCCCTTCTCGGGCCAGCAACAAGGTTCTCACTCTAAGGGGCAAGGGCATGAAGCTCAGACGTCAAAGGCACTGAAGCCCCAGCTCCCACCCAATTCGGGGGGGGGGGAGCTTTTGACTCCCAGGAGACCTTCACCAGCCCACAGGGAGGCGCCTGGCGCTCTTTGCCCACAGATGGGCCAATATCACCTCAGACCAATGGGTATTGCAAGTAGTACGGGAGGGATACCTCCTCCACCTACAGCAGATACCACCCAAATTCTTCCCAGAAAAGCCAGTGTGACCCCTCCTTCACCAGACTCTTCTGCTCACAGAGCTCACAGGTCTGATCAAGGACAATGCAGTAGAGCCTGTACCCAAGCACTTATGGGGAAAAGACTTCTACTCCAGATACTTCCTTGTTTCAAAGAGAACTGGAGGCCTCAAGCTCACACTAGACCTGCGAAACTTAAACAAGTTTCTGATGAGGGAGAAGTTCAAGATGCTCTCCCTTGGAACACTGCTGCCTTACCTCCACCAGGGAGATTGGCTGTACTCCTTGGATCTAAAGGATGCATACACACACATCCTAATCCACCCCTCCCACAGGCAGTACCTAAGGTTTGTGGTAGGAGGAGAGCACTTACCAGTACAAGGTGCTATCCTTTGGCCTGGCCTCCTTGCCAAGGATCTTTACCAAATGCCGGAGGTGGTGGTGGCTGCCCACCTGCGCCTACAAAGAGCTTTTGTCTTCCCCTACCTAGATGACTGACTGATCAGGGGCGGCACAGCCGCAGAGGCCAGTCAGACTGCAGAGCATGCGAACCTCCTTCTGCAGCACCTGGGGTTCATCATCAACTACCCATATCCCACCTCTCTCCATCCCAAAGCCTGGAGTTCATAGGTGCTTAGCTGGACACGCTACAAGTCAAGGATATCCTTCCCAGAGAAGGGGCAGAATGCCTCAGACAACCAGAAGGAGAGGTGCAATGCCAGCTCATCTCCTCCATCTGCTGGGCCATATGGCCTCTACGGTCTACATAACGCCCTCAGCCTGCTTGCACGTGCAGACAGCCAGTGACTCAAGTCTCCCTCTCCAGTTGGCCCAGAATACAGCTGCACATGTTATTACAGCCACAGCTAAAAATGATCACATCACGCCCATATTACAATTACACTGGCTCCCAATTAAGAGTCACATCAGGTACAAGGCTACTCTGAACATCTTCAAAATCCTGCACGATAGTTCAACTGAAACACTTCAGGTCCTCATAAAGAGGGATCCTGAAGTGTTGTTCACTCCCAATGATTACCCCAGAGCATTGCAGTCAACAATTAACAGAGCATTCTCACTGAATGCACCAACTCTATGGAACTCTCTCCCTGAAGGACTTTGAGCTCTACACGACAATCAAAAACTTCAGAAAGAACTTAAAAACCTTTCTGTTCATAGACCACTGTGGGAACATAGCATAAGAAGGATAATTTGAGTCAGTCTCTTTATACTTGTCTAACTATACCTGACCTCGATATTCAAAATGTACGTAGTTACCCTGCATGCTGAAATTTAATACGGCCCCCCTTTAACTCTTTGTTCTGTTTAACCTTCACTCGTTACCCCCACTTGATATGTTTCATGTAAACTGCAAGTTTTAATGTAAACTGCTTTGACTGAAGAAGAAGGCGGTATATAAAACCTGTTAAATAAATGAAAAATAAATAAGCCACCGGCAGGCTAAGGAATAGGGTCAGGGTTACCCGCCAACTGGTGGAATCCCTCAACTGGTTGCGAAACCTGCGCCAACTTCGGGCGGGAATGCCCTTCCAGACACCCACACTTTAGAGGACCCTGACCACAGACGGCTCCCTTCTGGGTTGGGGGCGCATTGTGGGGACCGCTGCACACAGGGAAGCTGGTCTCGGGAGGAATCGCTGCTACAGATCAATCTCCTATTGCTCAGGGCAATCTTCCTGGTCCTACGAGCATTCTGCCACCACCTGCGAAATGGTTGAGCTATACGTAGAATTTTGGAGACTGCATCAACAGCCTCTGCCATGGGTATTGGTGCCCACAGACCCTTGTAACTGCAGGCTTTGGATCTCTGATACAGCATGCATGCAAAGTTTGCTGATATACCCTGTAAGGGAGATAATTTCTTTGGAGATAAAAGTCATGGACGCGATGGATCATTGTGCTGTACTTTAGACCTTCTATGCAGCCACTTCTGACTCCTAGAAAAGCATCACATCCAGCATTGCATAGTACCCTTTGGCTTGGTGTTAGTACCATAAATGGTTTATGGTTTGTTGGTATTTGATATACCACCTTTTCGCAGCTGCAAAGCGGTTTACAATCGATCAGCAAGACAAATTGAAAGGAACTCCATAATGTGCCAGGAAGTGCTGGGGACATTGTAAGCCATCTGCATACAGGAAAAATTATGAAAATTGTCCTGAAGGAGGTAATTTTTATAAACCACCTTCGCACATAAAACGTCTCTTAAATTAGGTCATGCTTAAAAGTACACGCAGTGCAAATAGGTGTCTATTTGTAGAATAGGTGTGCTAAGAGGGGGAGGTGTTTGAACGGAATGTGGGCAGTCACATTTTATATGTGTACTTTAGAAAATACACATACTTTATGCGCTAGCATTTATACCTGCTCACAAGCAGGTGTAAATGTCTGCGCTTCACAATAGGTGCAGTTTCTGCAGGATTTATGGTAGCATTTTATAAAGACATGCAGGTGAAAAACAGGCACCTTCCTGCCCAGTTATCCTGTTATAAAATTATCCTCTTAAAGACTACACCCTGCCTTCCTGCTTTACTTATGGATCTCAATTTATATTTTTCATAGATTTATGAAAACAAGGCTTACAGGTTCCTATCGTTTTCATTGTATTTTGTTTGACAAGAGCAGAGTGTGGCAAAATAAAGAATTAATCACATCTGTTTTTCGTCAGGTCATGTTCCTTGGTGAGTTGGAGGAAATTTTGGATGTGATTGAACCTTCACAGTTCGTCAAAATTCAGGAACCATTGTTCAAACAAATTGCCAAGTGTGTCTCTAGCCCTCACTTTCAGGTTTGTGGGTTATTTCCTAGTCTTTCCGAGTTTGCTTTATTTTTTCATCTACTTCCTGAAATAGTTGTTCAGGTGAATGAAACATCTAGTTTCACATCAGAAAGGGAGAGCCTTTAACAATTACTGAAGCCATTTAACCACGGACTTGTTGCATATACAAATTATACGTCCAGAAATGCTAAAAACTATGTTCTTCACAGAACACTACAATAACATCACATGAACTGTCCAATTAGATTGTAAAAATGTAAATGTAAACGTAAATGTAAAAATGTAAATAGTTCATGTACATAGCTCATACTGTATATAGCTTACCACGCAATCAACCCCCTCACACCACTCACACGCCTCAATTTCAATGCATGCCCACACCCACCCACCCACCCAACCATTTGATTTGTTTGCTGTGTAATCCGCTTTGATTTCAGGATAAAGCGGTATATAAATCCTATTAAATAAAATTAATTAATTAATATAAAAATGTGAATTGAGGTAGTGTGCATATATGTATGTGTACATGATAAGCATAAGAACATAAGAAATACCATACTGGGTTAGACCAAGGTCCATCAAGCCCAGTATCTTGTTTCCAACAGTGGCCAATCCAGGTCACAAGTACCTGGCAGGTTCCCAAAAAGATACATAGGTTCCACAATGCTTGTCCCGTGGTAAGCCGTGGATTTTCCATGTCCTCCTTAATGATTTATGGATCTTTCCTCCAGGAACTTGGTCAAACCTTTTTTAAAGCCAGTTACATTAACAGCTTTTACTACATCCTCCGTTAATGAATTCCAGAGTTTTATTACGCGTTGAGTAAAAGAATGTTTATGATTGCTATTTCTTGATATACCGCCCAGGCTGAAAAAATATTTTCTCTTATTAGTCTTAAATGGGTTACATTATAGCTTCATTGCTTGTCCTCTAGTCTTTCTACTTTTTGATGGAGTAAACAACTGGTCTGCATTTACCCATTCTACTCCATTCATTAATTTATAGACCTCTATCATATCTCCCCTTAGCCGTCTTTCTTTCCAAGTTGAAGAGCCCTAACCTTTTTACTGGTAGGCAAGAAGGATATCAGCAGAAAGAGGTGAAGCAGGAAGTTTGTAGTGTGATTCGACTGCTGATTGGCATCTGCTGGTTTTGATTACACTAACTGTAGAGCCCCCAAGTCCTGAGTACTATATGAACTAGTAGAATAGGAACTATTGATAAGGAAAATTTCTGTTTCACTTGCCAATGAAAGATCTAGCTGTTAGAAAGGGATTAGCACTGACATACTGAGCTTATTTCGGCAGGCCTGCCTACTTACACTCCTATGTCATTCCTTATTGCCCCTCCCGCACTCTACGCTCCTCAAATACGAACCTCCTTTTTGCCCCCACTATATGCATGATCCATCTTGAAACTTATCGTTCCATGGCCTGCAGTATTCTTGCTCCACGGTTGTGGAACTCAGTACCTACTGAACTCCACAAGGAGCCCTCCTTCAAAAAATGTAAAACTGGTTTAAAGATTTGGCTATTTACTCAGGCCTTCGACAGTATTTAAGTTTCCCGACCTTGTTTTTCTGATTCATTACCTAGGACTCTTTCTCTCTCTTACTTACCCTTTCCCTATGTTTTCTCAGATGAAGAGAGTTTCTCCTCTCTTGTCTAAACTGGTATTATAATGTTGTGCAATTGCTTCCCCACCAGTTGTTTCTCTGTTTATATCCTGTTTGTATTGTCTTTTCTTTTCTGTTTGAATCTATTTTATGACAGTAAACATTTTATTGTAAACTGCCTTGAAGTTCCAAACAAAGAGCAGTATAGCAAATCTGTGCAAATAAATAAATAAGGCAGTAGAAAGACTAGAGGACATGCAATAAAGCTACAATGTAACCCTTTTAAGAGTAATAAGAGAAAATATTTTTTCACTCAACGCGTAATCAAACTCTGGAATTCGTCTCTACTCTGCAGTTGGCTCTTCAGGAAAGTTGAATTATTGCTCTGCTGATCTGCACCTTTTTTTAAAATTTACACAAATGCCCTTTGGTTCTGCCAACAGGTCAATATGTAAAAGGAGTTATGCGTTGTCTGCCTAGTGGCCAACACATAAACTCCCTTATCCCTAGATAATATCAGGCCATTTAAATTGCTGAATGAATATATTTGTGGGCTGGGTTAGGAGAAAGGTCGGGCCAAAAGAATCATCCATCTAGTGGCAGTATTCAACCATGAAACAGATACGGGGTCATTCTGAAGCGTTGGGACATCCATCCCCGCTATTCGGCCCCCTCTGCCATCCGCGACTAACCTCCCCGTAGGAACAAGGTATTTTTATGGGGAGGCTAGACGGGGGCGGGAAAGGGGCAATGCGGAGGCAGAGTTAGGGCGGGCAATGGGCGGTCCGCGGCCCCGGACGTACAGGGCCGATTCTGATGTCCTGTACGTCTGGGGCCAACAGACTGAACGGGGAACTTATTTCCTCTGAGGTGAAATAAGTTCCCTTAGATGGCAGGGGATGGCAGGCCCAGGCGGCGAAAGAGGTAGGAGGGAGGTCATATCAGGGGTCGGGCTTTAGGGGAATGAAAGAACAGGTCAGCTGCCAGGGATCGTGGCTCCTGAATGGAACTACTGTGCCATAGCAACCAGACACCATGGCACCATGGCTCCATTCAGGAGCCTTGACTGAGTTAGATGGGAAGAGGCCTGTACGTGCAGGCAAATTGGAATCAGGTCCCGGTTTGCACGTACATGCCTAGATATGATTCTGATCCTGTCTACCTCTATGTGTCCAGTTCCAGCAGGCCAGGACATCCACAATGGAATGAGGCCCATAATTTATATGTTTAGTTAGTTCAGAGTGATCACCGCCCTTTCTCCGTGAACAAGCAGGAAGTCGGTCCTCACATATGGGTGACATCGGCACCGACGGAGCCCTTGCAGAAGCATCCCACCAGCTTTCAAAGGAAAGCCTTTGGGAGATGCCATCATGCATGCATGGTCCCCTTCCCGCCCAAAGGTGCCATCTTGCTCAGTCTCCCTTTTTCCACGGAGCCCTTCAGACGTCCATCTAGCTTGACCCTGGAAAAAGTTGATTTTTCTCTCCAAGTTTCATACTCTCCTCCGGTATCGCACCAATACTCTTCCCACCTACCGACCTCATTGCCTCTGCATTGAGATCGGTCTATTTTTGTAGTTTTCGTTCTTTTCTTTTCCTGGCATCTTTGCGCCTTTTTCTTCCACTGGCAGCCCGGAGAATCTTCGACCTCACATGGGTACTTTTTTCCTCCATGGCTACCAGTGGCTTTAAGAAGTGTGGTCGGTGCTCAAAAATTATGTCCTTGACTGATGCACACGACTACTGTCTTCGCTGCCTCGGGCCAGACCATGACCCTGCAGCCTGCGGTCTCTGCAAGAGGATGTCCAGTAAGGCCCTCAAGAGCCGCCAGCAGCAGCACAATAAGTTTTTCCCCGAGTCCCTGGTGCCCTCGAAGGCCAGGGCCTCGTCTGAGGCCCCGACATCTCGGGCGGAGCCATCCAAACCTGAGCCTCATCGTGGGTGTCAGAAAGGGGGTCTCCCTCAAGGGAACCCAGGAAGAAGAAGAAATCCTCAAAGGCGGTGTCCTTGGACGGTTCCGACTGGCAAGGTGCTCCCCAGGTCCACAGTCCGAAACGGTTGTCCGAGGCATCCAAGAAGGAGCGGCCTGCGAAGGTCCCCCAGAAGGATTCGACCGCAGACCGGCTTTGGTCCCCAGACACTATCCTCATTGAGGATTCCCCTTCAGGGGAGCCAGCGTCAGGCCCGAGTCCCTCAGTGCCTGTGCCGAAGGCTGCGGAGCCTTCTGGTCTGGAGTCCAGAATGGCAGCCCTGGAGTGCAGTTTGTCTGCCTTCATGGACCAGCAGCGGGTGCTGTTGTCCAGCACGACCGGTTCATCCGCCCCGACCACCAGGTCCTCGACATCGAAGACGTCCCTGGAGGCTGAGCCAATCCTCGATGTCCATAGGCCTTGAGTCGATCCTCGGCCGAGGTCACAATCCAAGTCCCGCTAGACGGGACTGCGGTCATCCCCGGCAAGTTTATTGGGCACCGGCCGCAGGGCATCGGGGGGCCCCAAGGCCCGCAGAGCAGCCCTCCTATGAGTCCTTAATGGACTATTCCGAGTGGGAGACAGAGGATGAGGAATCCCCTGATACCCTTCGCCACTGCGACGTCCCATTTGACTCTACCATCTCGGAGCCTCGATGGCAATCCCTGCCCGAGGATATAGGTTTTCTTGATTTTGTCAAGGACATGTCTGACCCTGGCATTCCCGACCAAGTCCAGAGGAGGATCCTCGAGCGAATGAGTTGGAAATCCTCCAATACAAGGCTCCTCCATGGGAATTGCTCACGGTGTCTTCCCTTCCATCTGGGAACGGCTGATGCTCCGAATGTGGGAGACACCGGCTTCAGTGCTGGTGGTGCGCAAGCGGCTCGACTTGATGTATCGAGTTCGCCGGAGCCTGGGCTTCCAAAAGTCACAGTTGCTGCATAACTTCATGGAAGTGAAGTTGGCCATGCGTCGGCTGAAAAGCCAGAAGACGCACTCCTCGGTGCCCCCCCAGCAGAAAGGCCCGCACCATGGACGCCCTCGTCAGAAAGTGCTACGGGGGCTCAATGCTCATCGGCCGCATCCAGGCCTACCAGCTGTACATGGGCATGTACCTGAGAGACCTGGAGAAGGAACTCGCCGGGTTCTCGGCTGGTCTCTCTGAGTAATCTTTGCAGCGGTTCAAAAACCTGGCCAAAGCAGTCTGTGAATGCTCCAAGTTCATGTCTCTGGTGGGCTATTGTGGGTTTGAGTCGGCGACTTGAGTAGCGGCAGCTGGCATCAGTGCACGCTACCAAGCTTGGCTACAGTCGTCAGCCCTCGAGCAGTAGGTTCAGGACAAATTGGTCCATGTCCCCTGCCAAGAAGAGAATCTCTTCGGCAAACCCATGACCGACAAGGCTGCCGAGCTGGACTGAGTTCATGAGGAGGACCAGGCTCAAAAAAGACCGCTGCCCCTCCCCAACGGAAGGGCTCGGGTAAAAAGCCCTTCTACCTGAGGAAAGGAGCTACTTACAGAAACTACCCACCTTATTAGGCCTCCCCAGCTCCCCAACAGGGTCAGCAGGCTAAGGGACATGGGCATGGCCCGCATAAGCAGAAGGCTCCAAAACACCAGGCACCGGCTTCGGCCCAGCCGGGGTGGAGCTTTTGACTCCTTGAGCATAACCTCTCTACTCCAAAGAGATCAGCAGCTCACAGGGGGACGTCTGGCCCTCTATGCACAGAGGTGGGTGACTATCACCACCAATTCCTGGTCACTAAGGATAGTCAGGAAGGGTTATCTCCTCCACCTGACTCAGACACCTCCCCCTTATTTCCCGGGAGAGCTCCACCGGGACCACCTTCTGAAGGAGTTGGCAGGTCTTCTTAAGGACAAAGGGGTGGAACCCGGTGCCCCACCACCTCAAGGGCAAAGGGTTCTACTCCAGGTACTTCCTCGTGCCAAAGAGGACAGGGGTCCTAAGGCCCATCCTCGACCTGCGCAACCTCAACAAATTCGTGTTGAGGGAGAAGTTCAAGATGCTCTCCCTTGGAACATTGCTGCCATACTTCCAGCAGGGAGACGGAGACTGGCTATACTACTTAGACCTCAAGGATGCTTATACCCATATCCTTTTCCACCCCAACCACAGGTAGTATCTGTGGTTTGTGGTGGGGAGCAGGTACTTTCAGTATAGGGTGCTTCCCTTTGGCCTAGCCTCTGCCCCAAGAGTTTTCACAAAATGCATGGCAGTCATAGTCGCCTTTCTCTGGCTCCAGGGTATCTTCGTCTTTTCCTACCTGGATGACTGGCTCATAAAGGTAGGCGCAGTCTCAGAGGTGCAGTGGCCACTGCACACACCATCCAGATTCTGCAACACTTGGGCTTTGTCATAAAGTACTCCAAGTCTCACCTCCTCCCGACACAGTACCTGGAGTTCATTGGGGCAAAGATCAACACTCTCCAGGTGGACCAAGCCGATCGTCTCAGGTCTCTAGCTCGGGATGTACAGTACTGTCCCTTGGTGCCCGCCCGGCTTCTCCTGCGCCTCCTTGGGCACATGGCCCCCACGGTCCACATCACCGCAGATGCCTGCCTCCATATGAGGGTGGCGCAGTGGTGTCTACAGAACCAGTGGTCACAGGCCACCGCTGAGACGAAGTTTTTGTGACCCGCCGATTGGCGGACTTCCTGCTCTGGTGGAAATTGCCAGAGCATCTTGAGGCAGGCATGCCTTTTCAGACCCCAAGCCCCTCGAGGGTCCTCACCACGGATGCCTCCCTGCTCGGCTGGGGAGCCTACTGCGGAGATCTCCGCGCTCAGGGCAACTGGTCACCAGACGAGAACACCCAGCAGATCAACCTCCTGGAGTTTCCGAGCTATACTCCTAACCCTGAGGGTCTTCTGTCACCACCTGCGTCACCAACTGGACAACCAGGTGGCGATGTTCTATGTAAACAAACAAGCGGGCACGGGGTCTCATACCCTTTGTCAGGAGGCACTGGTCCTCTGCTCGTTATGCAATCCAACAGGGTATTTTCCTGCAGGCAGTGTACCTGCCAGGCCAGGACAACCTGCTGGCCAACAGACTCAGCAGAGTTCTCCAGCCGCACGAGTGGCAGCTGGACCCCAGGGTAGCTGGTCGGCTTTTCCGGCTCTGGGAAGAACCCGTGATGGACCTGTTGCAGCCCGGACATCTTTCAATTGCCCCACTTCAGCTCCCGGCAAGCCCACCCCTCCAGTGTGGCAGTAGATGCGTTCCTTATCCCATGGTTGGAGGGCCTCTTGTACGCCTTCCCTCCGAGACCTCTGATCACCAAGACCTTGTTCAGGACCTTTCGCGACAGGGCCTTGCTCATCTTTATAGTTCCTTGGTGGCACAGGCATCCGTGGTTCCCGCTACTTCTGCAGTTGACGGTGGAGGCCCCCATCCCCTTGGGGACTGCCCTGAGCACCCTCCTGCACCCCAACCTGGGGTCCTTGTCGCTGACAGTATGGCTGTTGAGAGAGTGACTCTGGCCCCTTTCAACCTTCTGATAGAGGTGGAAGACATTCTGCTGGCCTCTCGCAAGGCCTCTATTAGGTGGCTTATGCCCTCAAATGGCGCAGGTTTTCTGTTTGGTGCGCTGAACATAGGGCTGATCCCTTCTCCTGCTCGGTGTTACAGTACCTTCTCCACCTCTCTCAGTCTGGGCTCAAGTCTAACTCCATCCGAGTGCACCTTAGTGCCCTGGCAGCGCACCACCATCCATTGGATGGTAAGCCCCTCTCGGTCCAACTGTTGGTGACCTGTTTCCTTCAGGGCCTGTTCTTATCGAAGCCCCCAGTTTGCCCTCCGGCAACTGAATAGGACCTCAACGTGGTGTTGGGGCAGCTCACGTCCACCCTTCGAGCCTCTGGCTACCTGCCACCTTCGCTACCTCTCTTGAAAGATGGGTTTCCTGGTTGCGCTCACCCCCACTTGCAAAGTTAGCAAACTTCAGACCCTTATGGCGGCGGCCCCTTATACCATGTTCTACAAGAATAGAGTGGTGCTTCGCACGCACCCCAAATTCCTTCCAAAGGTAGTGTCACTCTTCCATCTCAACCATGAAGTGGCACTCCCTACCTTCTTTCCAAGACCTCACTCTAGTCAGGCAGAGACAGTCCTTCACACCTTGGACCATAAGAGGGCCTTGTCCTTCTATATCCAACATACTCGGTGCCACCACAAAGCTTCTCAGCTTTTCATCTCCTACGACCCGAGTAGGCTGGGGGAGGCGGTAACCAAACGTATGCTGTCTACCTGAGTGGCGGATTATATTGCCCTCGCTTATGAGCAGGCAAGGCTACCACTGGAAGGCCACGTCATAGCACACCTTGTCAGGACTATGGCAGCTTTGGTGGCAAACTTGCGCTCTGTCCCGAGGTGGACATCTGCTGGACCACCACTTGGTCTTCAGTCCAGACCTTCGCAGCTCATTACTGCCTGGATAGAGAGTCCTGACGGGACAGTGCCTTTGGCCAGGCTGTGCTCCGTATCCTTTTTGGGGTTTAGGCAACTCCTATCCTCCAATCCTTCTGTGTTCAGGCTACCAGAGTGCTGGTTTCATTGGACACAGGGGTTCTACTGTGGTCTGTGGACACAGACTCATTGCTGCTGCTTGCGGCTTCCCATGAGGGAGCCCCTATTTTTGCTATGGGCTTTCGGTAGCCTGTAGCTGGGGAGTCCCATATGTGGGGACTGACTGCCTGCTTGTTCCTGAGAAAGTGTAGTTACTCACCTGTAACAGGTGTTCTCCGGAGACAGCAGGAATCAGTTCTCACAACCCTCCCTCCTCCCCTTGGAGTTGCTCCTTTGCCATCTTTTATTTTTGCCGTTTTTAGCTTTGTCATCTGACTGAGCAAGATGGCACCCTTGGGCAGGAAGGGGACCACGCATATGTGGTGGCATCTTCCAAAGGCTTTCTTTGAAAGCTGGGGGTGGATGCTTCCGAGAGGGCTTTGTCTGTGCTGACGTCACCCATATGTGAGGACTGATTCCTGCTGTCCCCAGAGAACATCTGTTACAGGTGAGTAACTACACTGTTTATTCAGAATTGCTGTCTTTTTGAATATCTGTACTTAAGTTGGTGACTTTGCTGGCTCAGCATTGACCCCTGTGTTTCTTTCCATGTGCCTTTACTGAAGCTGCTGTTAGCCTTACTGTGGTACCCACAATTATTTTGTTGTTCATATCTGCAGTGATCATAAGACATATTTGGTTTCAGTTCAGATGAGCAAGTGCTAACCCCCCCCCCATCCTAATTAAAATATTTAGCTTAATTTTCAGCTGCATTGTACACAAGCTTTCACAGCATCACTCATCTGACTTGGGAGATAAACATATTCTTTAAGACTTTTGGTGTGAGTTTTTCACATTATTGTAATATCAAGCAGCACGTAATTCATAAAATTATGAAAAATACCAACATGGAGTAGTATACACAGGATATGGGATTGAAAAGAACACATTATAATATGAATGGAGGTCCCGATATTGGAAAGGCATTTACATGGTTTACAGCCCAGGCATGTAAATGCCTTAAATGGGAATATTCGGCATTTACACTGTTAGTGCTGTTGAATATCCCTGTCTTTGCCCCCTACGCGCCCCAATACTATCTGGTTAGCATGAGGTTGTGTTGGTTGTGGAGAATGGTGATAACTGGGTAACGGCAATATTGGACTGCTACCCTGTTAGCACTCAACAGTTGAAATTTGGCGAGCTTTTGGCTCGTCTAGTCTTAGCTGTGGATGCTAACCAGGTAGCGGTCCAATAAAGCCACTACCCGGTTAGGCTGTACGGCGGTTTTCCCAGGGCACCCAAACCGGATTTTCAATGCTGTCAGCATGGCATTGAATATTCGGGGTTAAGGGTGAGTGGGTAGGGCTATGCGCCGACGTAGCGCTTATCTTGCCCAGCTCAATATCAAGCCCGTAAATCACAAAATGACAAAGGCTGGTTACCACTGGCTTTCACAAACTAAATAAATGAGAGAACTTATGTAATATTTGGGGAGAGCAATTTTCAAATCAATTTCTGTGATTAAAAAGCATTTTACTCCATGCAAATGATCTATCTGAAAACTGCCCATCATGACTATAATTCTGTAGTGTACCTGGTTTTACCTGGATTTGATGGAAGCATTCTCTGGGCAAGAATAGAGTTGGGGTTATAATAAAACATTTCCAGGTCATCCTGCTAGATCAGTCCAGACAAGTGGGTTGTGTCCCCCTACCATCTAAGCTGGAGACAGAACAACTCCAAACGTCTAGTGACATCATCCAGCTACTAAAACCAGTACAGCCAGTGCCATCCCAAGGGTTTCTGCCGCCCCAAGCAGAAGCCCCAGCTGTGTTGCCCTCCCCCCCTGCTGCCACTGATTCCTTCAAGAGGGGTGACTTGGCACAGTGACCTGCAGTAGGCCTAATTCTCATGCCCCTTCCTAGTTCATCTCCCCGCCCCTCCCAAGTTCCCGTTCCCGTTTAATGTTTTAATTATCCACTTGTTCTGTTCAATACCTGTACTTAAAACTAGGTTCTATGTAAAATACCTGTTCTATGTAAAGTTGGGTTTACTATTTCATGTTCTATGTAAACCACGCTGATTTTAAATAGTGCAGTATATAAAAGCAAATAAATAAATGTGCTTTGATACATATGGCCTGCCATTTCTGACCCCTCTCTGACACAACTTCCTGCCATGGGTGCCGTGCTGTGCCACACACAGAGATCATCTGCCCTAGGCAGTGCCTAGCCTGCCTAGTGGACGGACTAGTCCTTACAGCTAGGGGCATACGTCAACCTCCAGCAGAAGGTGGATACAAGATGTACAACTCAGTTTTGGAAGTGGATTAGCTCCTCTGCAGCCATCACAAGGGGTGCTGTGGACCCAGTAGAATTCAGGCATAATGTCTCCAAAGTATATCTAAGGATACCCTTCTGGAGTATCTCCAGCAACAAGGAGGAATGTAGTCTTCACATATGAGTAACGTCTGTATCGACGGAGCCCGCACGGGAATGCTCCCCAGCATCCAATAGGAAAGCTTTTGGGAGCATCCCACTGCGCCTGCGTAGCTGCCTTCCTGCCTTTCCAGCTCTTCCTCCTCAGTTCTTCATTTTCCGCGGAGCCGACAAGAAGCAATTCCTGTCACCGCAAAAAATTTGTCCTTTCTTATTTTTTGTGGTCGTGTCTGCCTTCCTGTCGACGCTGGTACTAACCCCCATCGGTGCTTTCTTTCTTTCTTTAAAAAAAAATCTGTGAGGAAAGGAATTATTTCATCCTTCAGGCGCATCAACGTCATCTTAGACTTAGGCCTCGCCTTTTGTCACAGACAAAATGGAAAAACCATCCAGTGGTTTTAAAAAGTGTTCTAAATGTGGCACTACCATTTCAGCCACAGACACCCATGACTGGTGCCTAAAATGCTTAGGACCGGATCATCAACCAACAGAATGTCCTCTTTGTAGGAAGATGACGAAGAGAGGCCTACAGAACCGAGCTGCAAAGCTAGGCACCCTCTTTGACTCCGATGCAGTATCTTTATTATCAACGTCATCGAGAGCTTCGTCTTTCTCCCAAGGATCTCAGATATTGAAACGTAGATCTTCTTCGAAAACTGTCCGGCTCTCCAAGGGTAGATCTCCTTCTAGGCATCGAGATGCCTTGGGCGTTGCCCTGGAGGGGTACACACCAGCCAAACAACCCCGGCGGGAGGACCTTGCCTCCAAAGCCTTAGTGGGGGTCCCAGGATGCTCCCAAGTCCTCCACCTCCGGAGAGTTCCTGGTACAATACTCGGGGATTGTGGCCTGCAATTCCGGTACCGCTACCCAAGCATAGGCAAGCTCCATGGATCAATGTATCCTGGCTATTGAGCGGAGCTTAGCAGCCTTACTGGTGGCCTCCGTACCGGTAAAGCCTTTGCAGTCAATTCCTCAGGCATCGGTACTGGCTTCGGTACCAACACAGCCTGCATCAATTTTTTTGCCGCTTACCATGCTACTGCCCATGCCAGCCCTCAAATCTGTTTCCGGTACCGAGGTTCCAGAACTGCAAGCTTCAGCTACCGGTTTTGATCGGTATCATGTATGTGCAGAGCAGGAACATCCTGCACGTCGGTACTTTGAGTCTTCGGACTTTGATTCGTTGGACGATGAATTGGCCAATACCCGGGGCATGAGAACTCTCCCGGAAGACCCATCTCTGTCTTCACAATGTCACATGTTCCCTCCAGAGGACATGTCTTTCGAAGATTTTATTTGTGATGTTGCTCGGGATCTGTCCATAACGGTGACATCTGAGAAAGAGCCTAGGGCTGAAGAACTTGAAATTCTTCAATCTCCAGGAACAAGCAGGAATGATTCTTCACATATGGGTATCGCCGGTACCGACGGAGCCTGCACGGGAACGCTCCCCAGCGTCCAAAAGGAAAGCTTTTGGGAGCATCCCACAGCGCCTGCGCGCTGCCTTACCGCCTTTCCCAACCGCCTCTCTCCAGTTCTTCTTTTCCGCTGAGCCAGCAGGTCGTGTTTCCTGTCACTGCTGAAGAATTTCTTATTTTCTTTTATTTTTCTTTAGTCGCGTGTCTGCCTTCTCGACTCCGGACCGGTACCACCGGTCTTTTTTCTTTCTTTCTAAAAAAAAAACAAAAACCTACTCTTTTCTTACTTCAGTGCATTTTTTCTTCTGGGGCCTTAGGCCTACAGATATATTTTTCCTCATGGAAAAACCCGCCTCCGGGTTTAAAAAGTGCACGAAGTGCAGTGGCATTATTTCTGTCACTGACACCCATGACTGGTGTCTAAAATGTTTAGGTCCTGACCACTCCATTGCGGATTGTGAGTCCTGTTCCATGATGTCTAAAAGAGGGTTACAAAATCGGGCAGCCAAGCTCAGTACCCTGTTTCCCTCCCATGCAGCTTCTGTGGCATCGACGTCTTCCAGGGCTTCTTCTTCATCCCATGGATCTTAGGTAACCAAACTTAAAACCGGCCGGTCCTCAAAGAGTACATCTCCCTCTAAGTATCGAGATGCCCCCCCGGGCTTACTCTTGAGGAATCCACACTGGCAAAATTACCCCGGCGGGAGGCTCTGGCTTCCAAAGCTCTATCTATGGGGTCACAGGTTGACATCGATGGCTCGGCCTCGACCGATCACCTGTTACAATGTTCTGGGGTACCGGCGGATTCCACCGGTACCGACATCCAGACATTGGTGGCATCCATGGATCAGAATATTCTTTTACACCATGAAGGCATTTCAAGCGTTATGCAAATAATTTTATGAATATTTATGAATATTCTTTTTTACATCACCGATACATCCCTGCATGTCGGATTGACTGATTCGGTGTTGTGAGTAACGCTACATCCTTGGTTTTGGACATAGTACCTCTTATTTTCTCAACCCCGTCATGTTTTTTCTCCCTTTTTACCATTGTACTATAACTCAACAGTACATTGTAGGTTATGAGCCTTTTTAATGTCATATCACACTATATTATCATGTTTTATTTTTTACTTTTTATTCTTTGTTTTAATAGTCAACTGTAGTTTTTTCCAGTGTGGTCTTTTATGGCCATTCAAGTAGCACTATTCATTATGTAGCCCCAATTCTTTTAGACAACGTCCAAAAAATTTTATTTATATGATGGTATACCATGTTAGTCATCTCATCATTTTTAAATTTTTGATTATCCCCTCCTCAAAATTTTTTTTTAAGTTTCATTATTAGTATGTCATTATTATTATTTTTCTCTATATACTAGTAAGCACTTAGTTTTTAAACTCACATGAGGCAGTATATATTATTTATGCTTTATGGTATTTATTATATAATGAGTATTACTTTGTATGTTCCTCCTTTTATTATACATATTGGTTATTTTAATCCATTATACATATAAGGTTGACATGCTCTAGTTTTTCAGCTTTATTTCCTATGCATAATAACCGTTTCATGCTTTATAGCTCTTTGACTGATAATTTGTTCTGTTCATGTTCACAATATTTCACATGTTAGTACGCTTGTGTTCCGTTCTCTCAGCCCTGCGTTTGTCTGTGTTTTATATTTAACTTATGTTTTATAATTAACTAATGTATTTATTTTAAGTTATTTATATACAATATTAGTTGTTATATGTTTATCTGTATTATCTCATATCATGCCATTTGGTTTTAACTGTTTTTAGATGTTTGTACTATTAATTTTATTTTGTTTTTATTGATTGTTTAAGTGATAATTCCCCTGAGGAAGGCGTTGCCGAAACGCGTTGGGGTCCTTACTATTAAAAGACTCATCAGTTCATCCAACGTCTCCTGCTCTTTGTGCTCTAGAGTTTATAGGGGCATTACTGGATACCACAACTGCAAGGGCCTATCTTCCCCAGGCCCGTTGCCTACGCTTGGTGCAGTTAGCCTCCCAGATTCAGTTAAAATCCCATTTAACTGCTCGAGAGATGTTGCAACTCTTAGGCCACATGGCATCCACGGTGCATGTGGTTCCTTACGCTCGCCTTCACATAAGGGCAGCTCAGTGGACCCTATCCACCCAATGGACCCAGGCATCAGGTTGCCTGTCAGACAAAATAACAACCTCCAGTCGCCTCTTTTGGTCCCTCCACTGGTGGAAGTCCACTCAAAATCTGTTGCTGGGGTCCCCCTTTCAACAGGTGTTACCCCAAGCAACCCTTACAACAGATGCCTCTCCAAAGGGTTGGGGAGCTCATCTACAAGATCTCTCGACCCAAGGCATCTGGTCTCCACAGGAGACATCTCTACATATCAACCTCTTAGAGCTCAGAGCAATCTTTCTGGCTCTCAGAGTCTTCCACACCCTGCTCAGCTACAAGACAGTCCACATCCACACGGACAACCAGGTAGCCATGTTCTATGTGAACAAGCAGGGAGGGACTGGCTCTCTGTCGCTTTGCAATGAAGCTCTGAGATTGTGGGCCTTCGCCAGAGAGCATCAAATCCATCTCATGGCAGTGTATCTTCCAGGGGTTCAAAACTCTTGGGCAGACAGACTCAGTCGAGTTCTGCTTCCACACGAATGGTCCCTCCATGGGGACCAGATAGCCAGGATTTTTCGGATTTGGGGTACCCCAGACATAGACCTGTTTGCAAGTCCGTGGAATGCCAAACTTCCCCGGTTTTGTTCCAGGATTCCATGTCAGGGAGTTCAGGCCAGGGATGCCTTCCTCCTTCATTGGGAGCAAGACTTCCTCTATGCCTTTCCACCTATTCCCCTCATCCCCAAGACTCTGTTCAAGCTTCAGAGAGACAAGGGGTCTATGATCCTCATAGCACCACATTGGCCACGCCAAGTGTGGTACCCTCTACTTCTGCATCTCTCTCAAGCTCCCTCCCTGGACCTGGGGTCTGCTCCAGATCTCCTCTCCCAGGAGGAGGAAACCTTGTGGCATCCAAATCCTCAGTCTCTTCATCTCAGGGCCTGGTTGCTGAAGGCCTAGACCTTCAGGATTTACACCTTTGTCAGCAAGTGAAGGATATCCTTCATGCTTCCAGAAAGCCTTCCACCAGACGTTCCTATGCTTTTAAATGGAAAAGGTTTTCCATTTGGTGTGCAGAGAAGGGTCTCAACCCTCTTGCAATACCTTTGAATTCTTTACTAGACTATTTGCTGCATTTATCAAATTCAATCAGAGTCCATTTGAGTGCTATTGCAGCATCCCTTAAGCCTCTCAATGGACAACCTATTTCCTCTCATCCTCTTATAGCAAGATTCATGAGAGGCCTTCTTTTGACTAAACCTCCCATTAGACCACCTCCAGTGGCATGGGACTTGAATCTGGTTCTTGGCCAGCTTATGAAGCCACCCTTTGAACCCTTAGCCACTACCTCCTTGAAATTCCTTTCCTGGAAGGTTATTTTTCTCATTGCAGTCACCTCAGCTCGCCGTATCAGTGAGTTGCAAGCTTTAGTGGCTAATCCTCCTTATACAAGGTTCCATCATGACAAGGTAGTCCTCAGAACTAATCCACACTTTATGCCTAAAGTGGTCTCACCTTTTCATCTGAACCAGGAGGTGTATTTACCTGTCTTTTTTCCAGGACCTCATGCATCAAGTGCAGAGAGGAATCTTCATACCCTGGATTGTAAAAGAGCACTTGCTTTCTACTTACAAAGGACACAGCAACATAGAAAGTCCTCTCAACTTTTTGTTGCTTTTGATCCTTCTCATTAAGAGAACTCTGTCCAATTGGATTGCTCAATGTATTTCCTTCACCTACCAGAGTAAGAACCTTTCTCTGGAGGGCCATGTCACAGCTCACAATGTGAGGGCCATGGCAACCTCTATGGCTCATCTAAACTCTGTGTCCATCGACCAAATCTGTCGAGCGGCCACCTGGGCATCGGTTCATACCTTCACAGCCCATTACTGCTTGGACAAGGACTCCCGCCGGGATGCCTTGTTTGGTCAGGCTGTTCTCAAACACCTGTTCCATACCTAATCAACTCCTACCCTCCATCCCTGACTGGATGCTTGAGATTCATGTGTGGAGGTGGAGCCCTTCCCAGGGACTCACAATCTGGGTGATCTCCCAGGCATCTCTAGCTGGGGAGTCCCCATATGTGAAGACTCATTCCTGCTTGTTCCTGGAGATAGCACAGTTACTTACCTGTAACAGGTGATCTCTGGGAACAGCAGGAATAAGTCTTCACAACCCACCCACCTCCCCTAGGAGTTGTATCTCTCAATCTATCTTTCCTTTCCTCTCTCTCTCTTTGTCTCAGCTTTAAAACTCGAACTGGAGAGAGGCATTTGGGAAAGGCGGGAAGGCAGCGCGCAGGCGCTGTGGGATGCTCCCAAAAGCTTTCTTTTTGGACGCTGGTGAGCGTTCCCGCGCAGGCTCCGTCGGTACCGACGATACCCATATGTTGAAGACTTATTCCTGCTGTTCCCAGAGATCACCTGTTACAGGTAAGTAACTGTGCTATACCCTACAGTCCCGAAGGAAGCGGCTATTCTCCCTATTCATCGCATACGTCATGACCTTATGCCCCTTACCATCTCTCCACATACCCGATGACTGTACCATGTACCGGGTACCAGAGTGTCCCGGTTTTCAAAAGATGCAATTACTGCACCATTCCATGGTGGTGGAATCGGCATTGCTTTGAATAAAGAGTGCTAAGACACATTCCTCGAACCCTCCAGGTAGGGAATCGAGAACCCTCAACACCTTTGGTCGACGTTTTCAGGCCTCCATGTTATCGGCCAGGATCAGTTCCTACATATTCTATATGGCTATGTTCCTTAGAAAGGTGGCTAGGGATTTGGAGTTAATGGCTCCTCTTCTCCCTGTTGACAAGAGAGCAGATTATATCACCCTTGTAAAACATGCTCAAAATGTTTCAAAGTTTGTTAACAGGGCAACTTTGACTGTTTTGAGTGCATCAGCAGAACTTCATCTATCTGTATCGGTGTACACAGGATTGCTTGGCTCCAAGCATCGGATCTTGAACAATGGGTTCAAGATAAGCTAGGTAATATCCCTTGCACCGGTGAAAACATTTTTGGCAAGGATTGGCAGGACAAGGCCTCTCAGATTCCGAGAACACCACCCTTAATAGACTATTTAGATCTACTGCCAACCCAGCTAGGAAAAAAGTAGCGAAGAAAGCTTTTTTTCAATAAGAAGAAGTAGTACTATCCTTCTTATACCCCTGCTGTACAGTGTCAACACCATGCTCCTCAGAAGGGGCAGCAGCCATCAAAACAGCAAAAGAAGGCTCTGACTCCTAAGTCACAGACACTTCAACAGACCCAGCCTCCTCAGGGTCTTTGACTCCTTTCTGGAGGACATATCCTCTCTGCCTCTGGAGATTCCAAATCCCACCCACATTCCCGGCAGACTTTGCCACTTTGCCCACAGGTGGCATCTTGTCACATCAGAGCAGTGGACACTGTCCATAGTATGGGAGGGGGGGGGGTACAAGCGTCATCTACAAAGTCTGCCACCCCAGACTCCTCGAAGAGAGTTCCGCTCTCAGCCCCCTTTCATTGCTCATTGTTGCAAGAGGTCACCTCCCTTCTTCAGGGTACAATAGAGGAGGTTCTACCATCCCAGCTGGGAATGGGCTTTTATTCTCCATACTTCCTCATTCTGAAGAAAGCAGGAGGATACAGGCCCATTCTGGACCTCAGCGAACTGAACAAGTACGTGCTACGGGAGAAATTCAAAATGATCTTCCTAGGCACCCTTCTCCCCTATCTCCAGAGTCATGATTGGTCTTTTCTCTATATCTAAAGGAGGCATATACTCATATACTTATTCACTCACAGCACAGAAAGTTCCTGCGCTTCATGTTTCAAGGGAGACGTTATCAATATAGAGTCCTGCCTTTCGGCCTCGCCTCTGCCCCAAGAGTTTTCACAAAGTGCATGATGGTAGTAGCCGCATTCCTAAGGACTCAGGATATTTGTCTTCCCTTACTTAGACGACTGGCTCATTCGAACAAACACCTCTCTAGAGGCCAGTCTTTCCCTCTCGTGCACCATGCAGGTGCTGCAACACTTGGGATTTGTAATAAATCTTCCAGAGTCCCAACTTGTTCCCTCTCCAACTCTAGAGTTCATTGGGGCTCTCTTAGACACTCAGCAATCAAAGGCATTTCTGCCCCAACTCTGCTGTGCTCAACTTCATCAGTTAGCATCTCAAGCAAGCCTCAAGAACTTTCTCACTGCTCGAGAACTGCTACAACTTCTGGGTCTTATGGCATCAAAAGTGCATGTTCCATATGCTCGTCTACATATGCGCACAGCTCAATGGACACTGGCTTCCCAGTGGTCTCAGGCATCTGGTTGCCTGGGAGACAAAATAATGGTCTCTACCAGCCTAATCTTGTCTCTCCAGTAGTAGCAATCCCCAGAAAACCTCCTGGTAGCATCACCTTTTCAGATGCCAGCACATCAATGTACCCTGGTGACAGATGCGTCAAAATTGGGCTGGGGAGCTCATCTGGACAATCTCTCCACTCGGGGTCTTTGGTCTTATCAGGAGTCACAACTCCACATAAATCTGCTGGAACTCAGAGTCATTCACAATGCTCTCAAAGTCTTCCAGGGCCATCTTCGATTCCGCATAGTTCTAGTCCAGACAGACAATCAAATAACCATGTTCTACTTGAACAAGCAGAGCAGAACATGCTCTTGGACCCTCTGCAGCGAGGCCCTGCATCTGTGGTCTTTTGTCATACAGCATCACATTCACCTACTTGCGGTGTATCTTCCAGGCAAATACAATGTTTTGGCGGACAAACTGAGTCAAGTCCTTCTACCCCACGAGTGATCTCTCCATGCAGACAAGGTCACTCACATCTTTCAGATCTGGGGAACACCAGAGACAGAAATATTAGCAAGTCCTCAGAATGCCAAGCTTCCTCGCTTCTGCTTCAGGACTCCTGCACCGGACAGCCAGCAGGTGGATGCTTTTCACCTCCACTCACTGTTCCCTCTAAGCTGTGCGCATGTGCGCGCGCACAAACCTCGCCGAGCGAGCGCACATACTTTACAACAGAGCGCACAAAAATTACGGTTCTGATTCTGATAGAAAACAACACAGATGTCTTAAAATTTAAAAGTTCTTGTGTATTTATGGTTTTCACAAGTTCTACAATATTTTTGAGTGCAATCAATGTGGTATACATACTGTATTCTGACGTGTAGTCAAATTTTAAAGTATATAACTCCGAGTGTCGTTATGTGGCGCACAAAAATTAAACCTTCCTTCGAAAGCTGCACAGCTGATATTTTATGCGCACACAGCCTACAGAAAATTAGAGGGAACATTGCCTCCACTGGGGTTATGGCTTCCTATATGCCTTCTCTCCTATTCCCCTCATTCCATTCCAAGGGAGTGGAGGAGTGGCCTAGTGGTTGAGGCAAGGTACTTCAGGCTGGAAGGTCGGGGGTTCAAACCCACTAGAGGACAGCAACCTTGGGCCGGAAGGACTGGGGTTTCTAGTCCCACAGGTGCTCCTTGTGGTCTTGGGCAAGCCACATAACCCTCCATAGCCCATGTTCCCTGTAAAATAGTTATCTCCAAGTTATAATGCCCTGTTCAATGTAATTTCAGTTTGTTCAATGTAAACCGCACTGATGCAGAATAGCGCGGTATATAAGAGAATGTAAATAAATAAATAAGACACTTTTCAAACTCCAGAGAGACAGGGGCTACATGATACTCATAGCCCCATGCTGGCCACGACAACCATGGTATCCTCTCTTCCTACGTCTGTCTTGGTCTCAACCCGTAGATCTGGGGTCTGCTCCAGATCTCCTCTCTTAAGAGGAAGGGACGCTGCTCCATCCCAATCCACAGTCCCTCCATCTTACAGCATGGCTGCTGAAGGTATAGCCTTCCAGGACATTAACCTCTCTCAAAAGGTTAAGGATATCCTTTTCGCTTCCAGAAAGCCTTCCACCAGGCGCTCCTATGCCTTCAAGTGGCGTAGATTTTCTCTCTGGTGTTCACAGAGGGCACTTAACCCCTTCTCAGTTCTGGTGGATGTATTACTTGAGTATCTTCTCCACCTGTCGTCTTCTGGACTTAAAACCAATTCAGTAAGAATACACCTAAGTGCAATTGCGGCCTCTCACATGCTCTTAGATGGTGAGCCCATTTCTTCTCAGCCGCTTGTAGCACGCTTCATGAGGGGTCTTCTATTAACCAAACCTCCCATTAAGCCTCCTTCAGTGGCATGGGATCTCAATGTTCTAGGACAGCTTCTCAAACCGCCCTTCGAACCTCTGGCCACTACCTCTCTGAAGTTTCTCACGTGGAAGTTCACCTTCTTTATTGCTTTCACTTCAGCAAGATGCATTAGTGAGCTCCAAGCTTTGGTGGCTGACCCTCCTTATACACGAATCCACCATAATAAGGTAGTCCTCAGGACTCATCCTCACTTTATGCCAAAGGTGGTCTCGCCCTTCCATTTAAACCAGTCAGTCTACCTTCCTGTCTTTTTTCCTAGACCTCATTCATCTAGGGCAGAGACAACCCTTCACACTGGATTGCAAACGTGCCTTGACTTTTTATCTCCAGAGAACTTGAGAGCACAGAAAAGCTTCCCAACTTTTCATCGCCTTTGACTCGAGTCACCAGGGTTTGTCAGTATCCAAGCAATCTCCAGGAACAAGCAGGAATGAGTCTTCACATATGGGTACGTCGGTACCGACGGAACCCGCGCGGGAACGCTCCCCAGCGTCCTAAAAGAAAGCTTTTGAGAGCATCCCCCACGCATGCGCGCTGCCTTCCCGCCCAAACACTTCCCTCACATCAGTTTTTCGTTTTCCGCGGAGCTGACAGGACGTGTCCCTGTCACCACAGAAAATTTATCTTTTTTATTTTACATTTTTGTGGTGCGCCTGCCTCCGCTCATCGCCCACCGGTACCGCCGGTGTTTTTCTTTGAAAAATTTCTCTTTCTGGCGAATTTTTTCTGCTTTTAGTGCTGACTTTGGGCCGCTAGGCCTCAACCTTTTCCATCATGGAAAGGCCAGTCACTACCCTCAAGAAATGTTTAAACTGTGGCGGTACACTTCAATTTCTTACCCCATTTGGGTGTCTGCCTTGTTTAGCTCCTGACCATTGTCCTAAAGTCTGTTTTTCTTCTAGGAGTTTTACCAGAAGAGATCTTCAGCACCGAGTACAACTCTGTACCGGGTCTACATCTACCATGAGTTCACCGGGCAGAATCTCTTCTTCTTTCCATGGTCAGATAACCCAACAACAGTCTGTTAAGACTAGCCAGTCCTCGAGAGGTAGATCTCTTGCTAAGCACCGAGATGCCCCTCGGCTTGCCCTCGAGGACACTATGGCTCAATCCCGGCGGGAGTCTTCGGGCTCCAAAGCATTCATGGGATCTCAGGTTGCTCCCGAGGTTTTTACCTCCGTGGATGCGCCTGAGCCATGTTCGGTGGCTCGGACCGCTTCGACCGGTACCGATGCCTCGGCATGGGCTGTGGTGTTGGATAAAGAACTCCTCACCATGGAACGTAGTCTGGCGCATCTCTCAGTTACTTTGGTACCGTCAGAATCGCTGCAGACCGTTCTTCAGCCACTGGTATCGGCATAGATTCCGGTGCTGATATCGGCGCTGGTGGCGGTACGCGTGCCGACATTGGCGTCGCTTCTGGTACCAAATTGTTCATCGATACGGATGCCAGTACCAACATCGATGACTTCGATGCCTCTTCCCATAGGCTCGCTTCCTCCGATGCCGAGCCTGGAATCGCTATCTAGCCTCGAAGATTCGGTACCGACTTCCTTTGGTACCGACATGGAGGAGTGCCGAGCACACCTCATTTCAGAGGATCCGGTGCTTCATCCTCCCTGGGTTTCTAACCCCGATGTGGGAGATATATCCATCGGTACCGTACCTGAATTTTCAGCAGGTCCAGTTCTTACTCCTCAATTCAAAGAGTTTCTCTTAGAGGAGATCTCTTTTCAAGCTTTTCTGCTTGACATGGCAAGGATACTCGCCATTTCTATACCTGGGAAGGAGTCTATACCGCGGGATTCAGAACTTCTGCAATCCCCCTGGTTTCCAGAGGAGGCAATTATGTCTCCCCTACATCAGATCCTACAGGTTCTGTTATTTAGAATGTGGGAGACTCCCTTAACAGTATCTCCACATTCCAAGAGAGTTGACACTATCTATAAAGTGCCACCTTCTCCAGGTTTTCAAAAGACTCAACTACCTCATCATTCTATAGTAGTAGAATCAGCAATGAGGCGTGTTAGGAGTGCAAAAAAGCACTCCTTTTATCCGCCAGGTCGTGAGTCTAGGACTTTAGATGCTTTTGGGCGTCGATGCTTCCAAGCATCTATGCTTTCAGCAAGAATCATTTCATATATTTTCTATATGGGATTCTCTCTGGAACAGGTTGCCAAAAGTTTAAAACATTTCTACCCTTTCCTTCAGGAACATAAAAGAGCTGACTATTTATCACTAGTCAATCATGCTCATGATATTTCTACATTCCTTCATCGTGCTTCCCTAGATTCTTTTGAATCTGTCAGCAGATCTTCTGCTATAGCCTTAGGGGCACGACGTTTAGCCTGGCTCCAAGCTTCAGGCCTGGATAAATGGGTACAAGAGAAGCTGGGAAATAGTCCTTGTACTGGAGAACATCTCTTCAACAAGGATTGCCTATTTCAAGCTAGTCAGACACTGATAATGCTACCTCAAGAGGATTGTCAAAACTTTCCTCCATACCAGCTGATAATGAATCTTCTAAAAGACTTTATTCCTCTAGGGGGAAAAAGTTTTATCCATCTTCTTCCCCTAAAAACAGATGTTTCCCAACAAGGGCAACATCCAACCAGGCTAAAATAACGGAAACCTCAACAGATTCAGCAACCCCAGTACTACAGGGTTTCTGATTTTTTCGGCCAGTATGAGGTTTCAAAACCTGTAGATATGTGTTTTTTTTAATCAAAAGAGCAGTCTAGTTTGACTCTCATCTTTGCTGAGACAACACTGAGTTGCCTCTAGGCAAGACTCTCTTATTCAAGAGAACTTTACTCTGTCAACTCTAAGAGCTCTTGACCTATCTCAGGCCTACAGGTAAAAAGTTTCTCCTTCCCTATTTTAAAAATAGAAAAAAAAGGGGGAAGAACAACCAAGAAACTTAACAGGGTGAGTGATACCTTTCACCTTTTGGCAGTTACCTGTAACACCTTCACTGCCGAGGACTCTACCTATAAGAACTTATTAATTTGTAAGTTTTTCAACTCTGTATTACTTATCTTTTAGTTGGAACATCCAGTCTCCAACCTGCATATTATTCAACTGGAGAGCTTCTTCCTGAAGCTATAGGGATTCCTACTCCAGTAAATCTTGTCAATACAGAGTTTTTCCTTTTTAGGGTCCTTCTGCACTAGGGGTTTTCTTACAGGATGCAATTCAGCATTCTGAAAACCCCTATCAGATTTCCTCTATGTATTTGAGCAGAGTCAGCTCAGAAGGCTTCTAACCCCTCCATAATAGAAATATGAATAACCCACTATGTGGGTTAGATGAGCTTCTTGGAACAGATAGCTCACATGGGTTTCTGCCTTCTCTACACTGCTTGTGTCTTTAGAGCTGACCTCTCAAATACTCCTTTATGACAGCTAATCAGACAGGAATTTACTTTTTTCATTCCTAGTTATGTCTGTTGATCCTTTTGTTAATCTCCATGGGACCTGTTTTTTCTGCTGTCTTTCTAACAGATGGCTTCAAAGCGCCTTTTAGAACCCTCTGTTTAATTCATTATTGCAGAGGACAAAAGCCTATTACTATTTTTGCCATCTTCATTTCTCTTCCAACAGAATTGATTAGGTTGCATACTGGCTACTCAATAGCCAGATCTCACCTAAGTAGCCTATAACATGCTCTCTGCAACTGTGCAATGAAGCTCTGCAACTATGGGCCTTTGTCAGAGAGCATCGTAGTCTACCCCTAGTAGGGAACTATTGGGGACTAAACAACCTTTGACTGGTAGGCTCTGCCTAGTCATGCTCTCATATGGCTATTTGTTCCTATTTTCCATCTTCCTTAAAATTCCTTTAAGGAAAGGGAACCAGGGCCTGAACGACTTCAAGTTAAGGAATACCACCACTCTCTAATTTGTTTCATATCCCCAAGGGAACTTCCACTACTAGGATGCATTCCTAATCATTACAGTTGATCTTTATCTACTGTAAAATTTTCTACTTCTAATACCTCCTTGAAGTCTACAAGAAACAATGAACGCATGATACTCATACTGCTCTCATACAAAGTCAGACATGGCCCTTCATTGCGTTTTTTTCTTCCAGCTTCTATCCTGAAGTGATAAGAAGATCCAGATCCTTTATCTTAGGATTAAGGATCTCCTCTGCCCTCCTTCGGGTACGACGCAAGGCCTAGTTGTCTGAGGACTAATCTCTCTAGGCCTAGACCACTTGTCAAGGGTAAGAAGCATCTTACTGGTTTCCACGTAACCTTGCTTAAGATTCTTATACCTTGACTAATAAGTGATTCTCCCTAACTATTCGTAAGGAGATCTTAACCCTTCTTGTTGTTAGACAATTCTCCTTATACAATCTGACCCTGAAATATTGCTACTGTCCATATCAATGCTGTCAGCATACCCTAAAGTCTTAAATGGACATCCAATTTGTCTGGTAAAGTTAGGAAATTCTTTCTTTACCATAACCTTTTTCTATCAGAATCAGGTTATCTTTTATCTGCAGCTCCAGGTAAGTTGTTAGCCTAAGTGCTATCACTTACGCAACACACATTCCTGATCTTCAGAAATTGGGGGCTCAATCACCCAATACAATTTTCTTGTCTGGACAAAGGGGTTCTGAGAACCCATTTTCCTTTTTCTGTAAGGTATTTTAACCTTTTCATCCAGACTAGTCAGATTTGTCTTTTCTTTTCTTTCCCCAGGCACCATCCTGCTCTAGGGAAGGAAATACCTTAGTCTTTACCTTATAGAGAAGTTTATCTTCTCTCATGGGTCCCAACTTCTTATAAACTCCCCAGTTTCCCTGGGGTTTCTCCAGGCAATGATAATTTCTTATCTTTGTCTATATTGCAGCTCCATTCCCTTCACTCCTCATGATAGGGGAATTTCATATGAGGACAATGTGATGGTTCTTTTCAACAGACCCATATCCACTTTCCCCATATGTATAGATTTTTTGCAATCCCTGGATAACATCTCTTTTCAAGAATTGGGAACTCTATCCTTATTAACGGGTATCTCTACACAAGGAAACTTTTCTGCTTCCTTGTTTAGTTCAGCTGTTCCACAGCACATCAGTTTTACTCTGTTAGCTCAACTCCTACCCTCTATCCCTTGGATGCCTGAGGTCCTCGGGAGCAAGCATGTCCCATTTTTTTTTTACTTGCTACATACTGGGCCTCTCCCAGGCATCTTAGCTTGGGAGTCCACATATGTGAAGACTCATTCCTGCTTGTTCCTGGAGATAGCACAGTTACTTACCTGTAACAGGTGATCTCTGGGAACAGCAGGAATAAATCTTCACAACCCACCCACCTCCCCTAGGAGTTGCTCTCTTTCTCTCTCTCTCTTTTTAATTTTTTACTTCCCTCCTTCGGTCTCAGCTACAAACACAAATGATGTGAGGGAAGTGTTTGGGCGGGAAGGCAGCGCGCATGCGTGGGGGATGCTCTCAAAAGCTTTCTTTTAGGACGCTGGGGAGCGTTCCCATGCGGGCTCCGTCGGTACCGACGTACCCATATGCGAAGACTTATTCCTGCTGTTCCCAGAGATCACCTGTTACAGGTAAGTAACTGTGCTCTCTCTCCAGGTGGATAACGGATTGCATCTCCTTTGCTTATGAATGTGCAGGACTCTGTCTTGAGGGTCACGTCACTGCACATAATGTTCGAGCCATGGCTGCCACCATGGCAAATCTACTCTCTGTAGAGATTGATATATGCAAATCGGCAACTTAGTCTTCTATCCACACTTTTGCTGCTCACTATTGCTTGGACAAGTACTCCCACCGGGATGCTTTCTTTGGCCAAGCTGTTCTCCTGTATCTCTTTCAGACTTAGATCAACTCCTACTCTCTGTCCCGGGTTTCGATACCAGACATCCTTTGAGGATACATGACCTACTTAGTTATGCCTGTGATCCACAGCTCACCCTGAGGTTATCTCTGGCATCTTCAAGCTAGGGAATCCCATATGTGAGGAATACATTCCTGCTTGTTCCTGGAGATAGTGTAGTTCTCCAGGACCAAGCAGGAAGTCAGTCCTCACATATGGGTGACATCGACGTTGATGAAGCCCTTGCGGAGCATTTCCCCAGCTTTCCATGAAAGCCTATGGGAATGCAGGCACGCATGCGCGGTGCCTAAAGGTGCCATTTTGTTCAGTCTCTCGTTTTCCGTGAAGCCCACCGGACGTGAGTCCTAGTCATCCCGGAAAATTGTTGACTTTTTGCGATTCTTCGCTATTTTTCTTCTCCGGTTTGATGCCGGTTCCCCTCCCGCCGGGTTCGGTACACCGGTATCGAGCCTGATCTTCTTTTTTCGGTTTTTGCCCTTAGTGGCTGGCGTTCACGCACTTTTTTTCATTTTCCCTGGAAGGCCGGTCCTTTGACCTCGCGGGGACTCTTTTTTTCCCCGATGGCTTCCAGTGGTTTTAAGAAGTGTGATCGGTGCAAGAAACATATGTCTCTCACTGACACACACGACTGCTGCCTTCGGTGCCTCGGTCCTGATCACGACCCTAAGACGTGTGGACCATGTGGGAAAATGGCTTCCAAGGCACTGCGAAGTCGTCAGCACCAAAAGGAAAGGCTTTTCTGACTCGGCCTCCGGCTGGGCCCGGACCTCGTCTGAGGCCTCGACATCTCGGGAGTCGGATCCCGAGCACCATCGTGTCTCCTGGGACAGGGGGTCCCCCGACCGGGAACGCAAGAGGAAGAAGCGGCTCGTGAGGGCGTCGTCGGAAGAGGTCCCGGGTTCCTCGAGAGCTCGGTCTCAGACCCCCGACCGTCGCCCCGGGCCTGTGGAACAGGAGAAGCCTTCCAAAGTTCCTTGACTGGAGCCAGAGTCTGCTGGACATGTAAGCCCTGTAGTCCTCGTGGACTCTCCTCCCAGGGAGCCGACGTCGGATCCGGCGCCGCCAGGGCCCGAGTCAGGAGCTGCTGAGTCTCCTGAGCTGGGTCTTAGGTTGTCAGCCTTGGAGAGCAGACTGCCTTCATGGAACAGCAGCGGGCACTGATGGCCAGCCTGTCTGGCGCATCTGCCCCGACCACCGGGACATCGACATCAAAGTCGACCCCAGAGACCAAGCCGATACTTGAGGCCATAAAGGCTCGAGGTCGACCTCGATCGCGGTCTCCCTCGTTCGGGACCGAGGGCATTGACGCCGGTGCCTTCGGCATCGGGGCGGGTGCTCGCAGGCCCCGCGAGGTCGGACCCCGATTCCTCATTGGACGAGTCCGCATGGGAGACGGAAGACGAGGAGTCCCCGACACCTTCAAGACTCGGTGCGTCCCATCGGACTCACCGCAGTCTGAACCCCGGAGTAGATCCCCTCCGGAGGATACCCGGTTCTCGGAGTTCGTTCGGGATATGGCCACTGCGTTGGCTATCCCTGTGGACCCCGAGGAGGAGCCTCGAGCCGAGGAGCTCGAGGCCCTGCAGTATGGCTCTTCTCCGAAGGAGGCCTTTACTGTCCCAGTTCCTCCGATGCTGGAACGACTCCTCTTCCGTATGTGGGAGGCGCCGGCCTCAGCGCCGGTTTTAAGCAAGCGGGTCGATTCGATCTATCGACTCTGGAAGAGTCCTGGCTTTCAGAAGGCGCAGCTACCACACCATTCCATGGTGGTGGAATCGGCCATGCATCGCCTGAAAAGTCAGAAGATGCACTCCGCGGTGCCCCCTGGCTGGGAGGCCCGAAACCTGGATGGTTTTGGTAGAAAGTGCTTCCAGGGCTTGATGCTTGCTTGCCATGTCCAGTCTTACCAGCTGTACATGGGCATGTACTTGCGAGACCTGGCCAAGGAGCAGGCCAGGTTCTCTGCTGGTCTCTCAGGGGAACCCTTGCAGAGGTTCAAGTCCTTGTCCTCGGGGATCCGGGAATGCTCTAAGTTTGTCCCGCGCTGCCTACGATGGCTTCGAGGCTTCGGCCTGTGTTGCGGCAGCCGGCATCGCGGCTTGACGGCAGGCATGGCTGCAGTCGTCGGACCTCGAGCCATTGGTTCAGGACAAGTTGGTCGATGTCCCTTGCCGAGGTGCGAACCTTTTTGGCAAGCCCATGACCGAGAAAGCCGCACAGCTCGAGACAGAGCACCTCACACGGACAAGGCTGTCTAGAAAGACTTCTGCCCCTTCTCACAAGAAGAAGGGCTCGGGTAAAAAGTCCTTTTACCCGAGGAAGGGCACTGCCTACAAACAGTACCCACAATATCAGGCTGCCCAAGCTGCCCCACAGGGTCAGCAAGCCAAGGGGCAAGGTAATGGGCCCCGTAGGCAGAGGACCCCCAAGCCTCCGGCCCCTGCTCCCACTCAGCAGGGTGGGGTTTTTTGACTCTTTAGGCATAGCCTCTCCGTCCCTGCTCTCCCAACCCTGCACAGGAGGTCGCCTCGCTCTGTTTGCCCACCAGTGGCCACTGTCACAACGCCGCCCTGGTGGTTAATAGGATCCAAGACGGGTCGGACATAAATAAAACTAAAGTTGGGTTTGGTATGTGTTTCTTTCTAGGGCCCAGGGTTGTATAGCCCTGGTAGCGTCCTGAATACCAAAAATACCCAAAGAACAAAAGGTCATCGAGTGTAGGGAAAAATAAGGCTTTATTTCCCTCGTTGGCACAAAGGTTCAAAGGATCGACTTCAAACACCAACAGAAATATCCTTACATCAGGGTAGAAAAATAATAACTCATGTTCAAAAGAAAAACTGTTCTCTTCACAGAAAAAGGTTACAAAACAAGCATTCCTATTTACACCGGTTTTTAAAGCTCACTGGTTGTACAAGCATTCCACGCTGCCCGTAGTACAATAGCTGCAATCCATTTCTTCCTCTTCCACTTGCATCGGCTCCTCCTGCAATGTATCTGAGCTAGAGTCAACAGTTCCCGGCAAGCTATAGTCAGGTTTCTCCCTCAAATGCTGAATGACCTCCCAGTGTCTAGAGTTTAGCGTGGGGCGTCGGCCATGAGCATTTTTACAATCTGAACATCTTTCTTTCTTCCAAGGACTTCCATGCCCTTCATGCAAAGCAGGTCTACTTAAAAGTTTCTTATTCAATAAAACTTTTCATACCTTTTCTCTTGCGAAGTGGGACCTGTACAGGGAGCTTCGGTTTCTTGTCCTTTCCATGCGCTAACCCTCTGTGGGCTATCTTCAATACAGTATGGGTTACCTTGTAACTCCTGCTTCTTCCTCTGGGACGAGGCTTGTGGCCTACTCCTGGTAATATTCTGCCTTGATTCAGCAATCTGGCTTGGGTTCTGCCTACAGCATTCACAATGCAGCTTCCGTGTACCTGAATCTCCTGGACCCTTCTGTATTCTCTGGCCTTTCAGGTTCCTTTGGCCTGTACCTCTTTCCTGCACTCCAGCAGTGTCTGTAGCTTCTGCAGTTTCTCCAGCTTCTGCAGTTTCTGCCACTCCAGCAGCTCCTGCCGTTCCTCCGGCTTCTGAAGGCTCTGCAACCTCTCTGCTGCCTTCCTTGCTGCTCCTGGCTTTACCGCTACTTCTGCCTTTCCAGTCCTGCTGTGTCTTCCAGTCCGGCTGTGCCTATGCTTTCCGGTCCTGAGGTGTCTGTCTTCCTCTCCAGTCCTCCTGACTTCCTTTAAAAGGAGTTCCTCCCTTCCTGGATTGGAGGCTGGCTGGCTTTAGATTACACCCTGTAGGGCATGGATCCTCAGTCTTCCAGAGGTCCCTCTTGCTCCCCCTATCAGGCTCCTGTGAATACTGCAGCTTTTGCATCTCTTTTTCCACGTTTAAAACATTTTCTCCTAAGCCCTGCTGGTCTGCTGCATCACACATCCCCCTTCTTAAAATATTACGGGCTGGTGAAGTTTCTTTTACACAGCACGTAATACACGATACTGTGCTCTTCTGCAGCTGACTGGTCCCGTACTTCCCTCGTCGGTTGCCAACCGGTATCGGTTCAGGGTGGAATATGTTCTCAGCCGAAGCCAGCAAAACTGACCGCTCACGCCAGGGCCGAAGAATATTGGCATGATATACTTGGGTATGTCCTTTTTCATTCCGGATCAAGTAGGAGGTTGATCCTATAGGCTTAACCACTGTATGAGGCCCCTTCCACCGGGCTTCAAATTTAGGAGTGGCGCCCGATATCAAGACCATCACCTTTTCTCCGACCTTTAATTGCCGGGGTTTGGCATGCCTATCATAGTATTTCTTCTGTTTTTGTTGACTCTCCTGTAGACTTTCGCCTGCGAATCGGGAGGTTCTTTTCAGGCGGGTTCTTAAGTTCTTTAAGAATAAAGGTACGCCTATCTCCGTCTCAACGGGCTCAATCCATTGTTCTCTTAGGACGTCCAATATACCTCGGGGTGGTCGTCCATACATAAGTTCGTACGGCGAGGTACCCAAGGAAGTCTGTTTTCTTTCCCGACAGGCATACATGATAAATGGCAACATGGTGTCCCACTCCGTCATTTGGCCACCCAATGCTCGACGAAGCATTTGTTTTATGCTCTGGTTTAGTCGTTCCACCAGGCCATTGCATTGGGGGTGGTAGGCGGCTGTCTTCACATGATGGATGCCGAAAGCGTCCCAAACTTGTGCGAGGTACTTTGATAGGAAGTTACTTCCTCTATCTGTCAAGACCTCCTGCGGGAACCCTATCTCGCAGAATAACTTGACTAACTCTATGGCAATTGACTTTGCCGAAATGTTTCTCAGGGGAACCGCCCAGGGAAAGCGGGTAGCTTGGTCGATAATCACCAGGATATACTGGAATCCTCTGGGTGTTTTGATGAGGGGTCCAACTATGTCCATGGCAAGTCTCCTTACCGGCTCCGAGATTATGGGCATCGGAACCAGCGGTACTTCAGTTGGTCGATGAGGAGTGACCCTTTGACATGATGCGCAGGATTCACAAAAACGAGATGTTTCCCGGAAGACTCCTGGCCAGTAAAATCGGGCTAAAATCTGTTCAAGGGTGCCCTGTGCTCCCTTATGGCCCCCTACTGGATGATCGTGGGCTAGCCGCAAAACCAGGGATTTAAAGGTATTCGGGACCACCAACTGTTTCCTAATATTTCCAATACGAGGGTCCTTAGTCTCCTGATATAGTATGTCCTCTTCCGTGAGGAATCTGGGGAAAGAATCCTTTCTTTCCTGCGCATGCTCAAATGCACGGGCTAGTGCCGGGTCTGCTCTCTGCTCCATCTTAAAGGAGGGGAACCTCTCCATCAGGTCCGCAGGCACCCATGGCATCCCTCTTCCCGCTTCCAACTCCGCTCTGCCCTGAGAACGGCACGTCCTTTCTCTCCTCCGCTCGGCTTTGGATTTTCGGTCCCTCCTCGGGGGATCACCTATTAGTTCCTCATGTGAAGGAAGGTCTCCTAAGGAAGTTTCTCCTGAACACGAGGGCTTTTCAGCATCTTGGCCCTGCGACCGCGTAGAAACTAAGGCTTCCCTAGGATCGGTACCCTTCTTAGGGTTATTTGGCTGTGGCTTGGGACTCTCAACAGGCTCATGCCGAATACAAGTGGAAGTTGGTACTGTCCTAGAGGCTAAACCCTCTTTCATACTCTTCCTAAATTGTGGCCAGTCGCGGCCTAATACCAGTTCTTGTGGTAACTTAGGTACGACTGCCACTAACATCTCCTTTTCAATGCCCAATCCCTTCACCCATAGCTTATAGACCGGGTAGCGGGTAGCCGCTCCATGGACACACTTTATCTTGACATTACCCTCTGGACACTCCGGAACTGACCATCCCTGATCCCTGATCACAGACCATAACCTCTTCGAAATCATGGTTTGGTCAGCTCCTGAGTCCAGGAGTGCTTTTACATCTACCCCATGAATCTGTACATTTAATATGAAACCCTCCCGTACTGTTCTCGGGGCTTCCCCTACCAAAGCAGTACGTGAGTAACAGTCACTTTTCAGATGACCCTTTTTCCCGCATGCAAAGCATCTCTTAACATTCTCTTTTGCTAGAGGTTTATTCACAGCACCATATGGGGACCATGAGGGGCTTTCCACTCTTTGGGCCTCCATACCCATTGTCAGTCTGGGAGTCCCTACCCCGGGTTGGGTGACTCTCTCGGCTTCTAAATAGCGCTCCGTGAGAGCTATTGCATCTGTCGTTGTACAGCAATTTTGCAAGATTAAGAAATTCTGTACCCTGTTTGGTACTGCGGACATGTACTGCTCAAGTACTATCACGTCCATCAACGTGTCTATGTTTTTCTTTTCTGGCTGTAGCCATTTATTCGCGAGACCCCGTATTCTATGGCCTAAGGCTTTTGGGGTTTCATCAGCTCTAAGGGTGGTGGCTCTAAACATTTTATTGTAAGACAATGGTGTAAGGCCTAACCGATCCCTTATGGCGTTGACTACTTCCTCATAGCTGTTAGCTGGGGCTGGGGGCATCGACCTGTATGCAGCAAGGGCCTCCCCTGTAAGGGACGTTGCGAGTCGAATGGCCCACTGTTCAGGCGGCCAATTTGCTGAACCTGCAATCCTAGTGAACGAATCTAAAAAGTCATCAATGTTATCATTGGGACTTAGCTTCCCCACGACCAGATCGTGGCATGTCCATTATCCACTCGCTGGATACGTCGGTCCGGCTGCCTGCAGCTTTTCAGCGCTCGCCTTTGCCATCTCCTCCCGCTGTAAGGCTAACCAGTTTTCCATAGTCTGTAAGACTGGCAGTTGCTGTTCCTGCATGGCGCGCAGAGCTTGTGCTTGGTTCGCCTGGGCAAATTCGGCTTGCTTGTCGAATTGATGTGCCATCCAGGCACAGAGCTCCTTTGGCTCCATGGTGAACCTGTATAAAGACAAACAGAAGAAAAATGAAAACCAAGTGTGGCTCTCACAACACTAGTTTTTTTTTTTTCCAAACTTCCCTTAACATCCAACACTGCCCCGGGTTAATTACTTTTTACCTGAGGTAAGTGTTGAATTCAGCTCGGGAACATCCGATGCTGTTGCATTCTGCAGCTCACCACTCCGAAAACTGGCAACAGGATTTTCTGCTTCCAGGATTTTCACAAGCCGCTCCGGATTCCACCTGTTCCACTCCGGGTCTTTCTTCTTCCACTCCGGATTTTTCAAGTGATTCTCTCCGGGTCTTGTTTTTACTCCAGGTTTTTCAGCAGAACAATCTGAGGTTTTCCTTTTAAATTCAGGAGTTTTATTTTTCTTTTTGGTAGTTTGAAGGCTCTGATCCATCATCCAAAAACTGCGCCATTTTTATGTCACAACGCCGCCCTGGTGGTTAATAGGATCCAAGACGGGTCGGACATAAATAAAAGTAAAGTTGGGTTTGGTATGTGTTTCTTTCTAGGGCCCAGGGTTGTATAGCCCTGGTAGCGTCCTGAATACCAAAAATACCCAAAGAACAAAAGGTCATCGAGTGTAGGGAAAAATAAGGCTTTATTTCCCTCGTTTGCACAAAGGTTCAAAGGATCGGCTTCAAACACCAACAGAAATATCCTTACATCAGGGTAGAAAAATAACAACTCATGTTCAAAAGAAAAACTGTTCTCTTCACAGAAAAAGGTTACAAAACAAGCATTCCTATTTACACCGGTTTTTAAAGCTCACTGGTTGTACAAGCATTCCACGCTGCCCGTAGTACAATAGCTGCAATCCATTTCTTCTTCTGACAAGGACTCTACCTCTTCCACTTGCATCGGCTCCTCCTGCAATGTATCTGAGCTAGAGTCAACAGTTCCCGGCAAGCTATAGTCAGGTTTCTCCCTCAAATGCTGAATGACCTCCCAGTGTCTAGAGTTTAGCGTGGGGCGTCGGCCATGAGCATTTTTACAATGTGAACATCTTTCTTTCTTGCAAGGACTTCCATGCCCTTCATGCAAAGCAGGTCTACTTAAAAGTTTCTTATTCAATAAAAACTTTTCATACCTTTTCTCTTGCGAAGTGGGACCTGTACAGGGAGCTTCGGTTTCTTGTCCTTTCCATGCGCTAACCCTCTGTGGGCTATCTTCAATACAGTATGGGTTACCTTGTAACTCCTGCTTCTTCCTCTGGGATGAGGCTTGTGGCCTACTCCTGGTAATATTTATTTATTTTATTTATTTATTTAACGTTCTTATATACCGCACTTTTATCATCAGCGCGGTTTACAGTAAACATAAAATACTCACCGATAGCAACAGGCTGTCGTGAGTTTACATATAACAGGAAATCTAATTGGATACAACATAGGGGAGAACTTTGTACATATAAGTTATATAACTATATACAATTCTGCCTTGATTCAGCAATCTGGCTTGGGTTCTGCCTACAGCATTCACAATGCAGCTTCCGTGTACCTGAATCTCCTGGACCCTTCTGTATTCTCTGGCCTTTCAGGTTCCTTTGGCCTGTACCTCTTTCCTGCACTCCAGCAGTGTCTGTAGCTTCTGCAGTTTCTCCAGCTTCTGCAGTTTCTGCCACTCCGGCAGCTCCTGCCGTTCCTCCGGCTTCTGAAGGCCCTGCAACCTCTCTGCTGCCTTCCTTGCTGCTCCTGGCTTTACCGCTACTTCTGCCTTTCCAGTCCTGCTGTGCCTTCCAGTCCGGCTGTGCATGTGCTTTCCGGTCCTGAGGTGTCTGTCTTCCTCTCCAGTCCTCCTGACTTCCTTTAAAAGGAGTTCCTCCCTTCCTGGATTGGAGGCTGGCTGGCTTTAGGTTACACCTTGTAGGGCATGGATCCTCAGTCTTCCAGAGGTCCCTCTTGCTCCCCCTATCAGGCTCCTGCGAATACTGCAGCTTTTGCATCTCTTTTTCCACGTTTAAAACATTTTCTCCTAAGCCCTGCTGGTCTGCTGCATCACACCACTCATCACTGGAGACAGTTGGGTGTTAAGAATAGTCCACAAGGGCTATGCACTACACTTCAAACAACTGCCTCCTCCATACTTTCCAGGGGAGCCTCCAAGGCCTCCCCTGCATACAGATCTTCTCCTTCAGGAGCTACAAGGTCTGTTGGTGGACAGGACGGTGGAACCTGTGCCTCCCCACTTACAAGGTCGAGGGTTCTACTCCTGGTATTTCCTAGTACCCAAAAGAACCGGTGGCCTTCGACCTATTCTAGATCTCCGAAACCTCAACAAGTTCTTGGAGAAGGAAAAGTTCAAGATGCTTTCTCTTGGAATCCTTCTGCCCTACCTCCAGCAGGGAGATTGGCTATGCTCCTTAGATCTAAAGGATGCGTACACTCACATCCTCATTCATCCAGACCACAGAAAGTACCTCAGGTTCATTGTGGGAGGAAACCATTATCAGTACAGAGTACTACCTTTTGGCCTAACCTCCGCTCCCAGGTTCTTTACCAAATGCCTGGCAGTGGTGGCGGCCTACCTGAGAAATCAGGGTATCTTTGTCTTCCCCCATCTGGACGACTGGCTCATCAGGGGTCAGATGTGCCAGGAGGCCAGACAAGCCACCCTCAGAACTATTGCTCTTCTTCAAAGCCTGGGGTTTGTCATAAACTTTGCAAAGTCCACTTTGCTCCCATCCCAAAACTTGGAGTTCATAGGGGCAAGGTTGGACTCTCTGCTGGCAAAGGCATTCTTGCCCGAAGACAGAGCCCAAAGACTGATAACCTTGGCAAGTCAGTTTCTCAGCAGGTCCCTGGTCTCCGCCAGACTCTGCCTGAGGCTTCTAGGCCACATGGCTTCGACAGTTCATGTGACTCCCAATGCCCGGCTCCATATGAGGCCTGCACAGTGGTGCCTTCGGTCTCAGTGGTCACAGGCCACAGGCAGCCTCAGAGACAGGATAAGGGTGTCTAGACAATTTCTGCAATCCCTCAGCTGGTGGCTACATCCACCCAATCTGCTGCAAGGGGTGCCTTTTCAGTTTCCTGGATTCACAGTGGTATTGAGCACGGATGCCTCCTTGCAGGGCTGGGGAGCTCATTGTCTAGGCAAGTGCACCCAGGGCCTGTGGTCTCCCTGGGAAACAGCACAGCAAATCAATCTCCTGGAACTCAGGGCTATTCGGTTGGCCCTCAAGACTTTCTCTCCAGCCCTGGCTCATCAGTCTTTCCTAGTTCAAACGGACAACCAGGTAGCCATGTTTTATGTGAACAAACAGGGCGGAACTGGGTCCAGGCTCCTTTGCCGGGAAGCACAGGACCTTTGCTTGTTTGCCCTCAAGCACAACATGCTCCTCAAGGCAGTATACCTCCCTGGCCAGGAAAACTACCTGGCTGACAGGTTGAGCAGGATTCTGCAGCCCCACGAGTGGCAGCTCCATCCTTTGGTGGTTCAGAAAATTTTCCTGAAATGGGGACTTCCATCCATAGATCTGTTTGCCAGTCCACTGAACAACCAGCTGCCAAAGTTCTGCTCCAGGCAACCGCATCCTCTGCGGATAGCAGCAGATGCTTTCCTGATTCCATGGTCTCAGGGCCTCCTGTATGCGTTTCCTCCCATGCCCTTGGTGGCCCGAACCCTGTTTAAGATTCTTCAGGACAAAGCCTCGGTCCTGCTGGTAGCTCCCAGGTGGCCGAGACAACCTTGGTTCCCACTTCTGCTTCAGCTGGTGGTGGATCCTCCACTGCCTCTGGGGTTGCAACCCAACCTTCTCTCTCAGGATCAGGGTTCCTTTCTGCACCCCAATCTCAAAGCTCTCAATTTGATGGCCTGGAGGCTGCAAGGGTAGTTTTGGCTCCCTGGGGCCTACCTCAAGAAGTTGAGGAGGTTGTCCTAGCCTCTAGGAAACAGTCCACTAGGAAAACCTATGCTCTCAAATTGAAAAGGTTTTCTGTGTGGTGTCAGCTACGTACAGAGGATCCTTTCTCCTGTACTGTACCAGTAGTGCTTCAGTACTTACTGCACTTATCAAATCAAGGACTTAAATCCAATTCTGTTCGGGTCCACCTCTCAGCTCTAGCAGCTCACCACTCATTGGTGGAAGGACACTCTCTATCGGTTCACCCCTTGATGTCCCGGTTTCTCAGAGGCTTGCTCTTGCTCAAGCCTCCGATCCGTCCTCCTGCTCCTGAGTGGGAGTCGAATGTGGTCTTGCAGCAATTGACTCGCCCACCCTTTGAGCCAATGGCTACTTGTCCTCTACACTTCCTGTCCTGGAAGACACTTTTCTTAGTAGCCCTAACCTCGGCTAGACAAGTGAGTGAGCTTCAGGCTCTGGTCTGTGACAGGCCTTACCCCAGATTCTATAAGAACAGGGTATTCCTCAGGACTCATCCAACATTCCTCCCAAAGGTTGTCTCCTCTTTCCACCTCAACCAGGAGGTGGTTCTTCCAACATTCTTCCCTAGGCCTCATGCAAGCCAGGCTGAAGCAGTTCTGCATACCCTGGACTGTAGGAGGGCCTTATCCTTCTACCTTGACCGTACGCAGGGGCACAGAAGGGCTACTCAGCTCTTCATCTCTTTTGACCCTAATAATTTGGGGTTGGCTGTGTCCAAGCGTACCTTGTCCATCTGGGTGGCTGACTGCATCACCTGGGCTTACAGGGCGGCTGACCTTCCTTTGCAGGGTCGGGTCACGGCCCATCGTGTCAGGGCAATGGCTGCCTTAGTGGCTCATCTCCGCTCTGTACCGCTGGTAGACATCTGCAGGGCTGCTACGTGGTCTTCAAGCCAGACTTTTGCGGCCCATTACTGTCTGGAAAGGCAGTCCCGTAGGGACAGTGCTTTTGGCCAGGCAGTACTCCGGAATCTCTTTGAGGTTTAGGCAACTCCTGCCCTCTATTGGGCTACCGGTAGAGGTTCTGTCAGTGAAAAAGCCTTTCTTTGATGCTGGGACTAGAGGGAGTTCTCTTGTTCAGCCTGGGTTCCTTGGTAGCCCAGAGCTTGGGAGTCACCCATATGTGAGGACTGACTTCCTGCTTGGTCCTGGAGAAAGAGTAGTTACTCACCTGTAACAGGTGTTCTCCAGGAGCAGCACGAATCAGTCCTCACAAACCTCCCTCCTCCCCTGGGAGTTGCAGTTGTACATAGTTTATTTTACATTTTTGTGTGCTGTTTTTTAGCTATGTTATTTGACTGAGCAAAATGGCACCTTTAAGCGGGAAGGGAACCGCGCATGCATGCCTGCATTCCCAAAGGCTTTCATGGAAAGCTGGGGAAATGCTCCGCAAGGGCTTCATCGATGTCGATGTCACCCATATGTGAGGACTGATTCCTGCTGCTCCTGGAGAACACCTGTTACAGGTGAGTAACTACTCTTTACCCACCTGTAACAGGTGATCTCCGGGAACAGCAGGAATTTAGTCTTCACAACCCACCCTCCTCTCCTAAGAATTGTAAGTCGTCGTCTTCTCCTCTTCTCCTTCTCTCCTTTTATCTCAGCTACAAACTCAACTGAGGAGGGAGAGCTGGAAAGGTGGGAAGGCAGCTATGCAGGCGCAGTAGGATGCTCCCAAAAGCTTTCCTATTGGACGCTGGGAAGCGTTCCCGCGCGGGTTCCATCAGTACTGACGTTGCCTATGTGTGAAGACTAAATTCCTGCTCTTCCCGGAGATCACCTGTTACAGGTGAGTAACTATGCTTTCTTGAATGGAGGGGAAAAAGTACCATCTTCCCCGTCAATATCCCTGTCTAGTTGAAAGCCTGAGATTCAAACAGACTTTAGCCTCCCTTTCCCTCCATACCCCAAGAGCAGCGATCAGAAGTAATAAATTTGAGGAAAGAGTCATAGACCTGGGCTCCACAGGGGTAAGTGCAGTTCACTAGTTTGATGTGCCTTCTTCATCAGCCACTGCTGTGGGAGGGGACAGCTCGACCTCCTGTAGCAGTCTGTTGTCAGTTCGGCATTTGCGTATTTTTCATTGGTAATCCTTTCTTTTCTTGGTGCACATGGAATCTGTGATTGTACACATATAACTTGTATGCCACCACTTGCATGTGTAAGTTACATGTGCAAAAGGTTCATGTGCAGATTTGCATGTGTAAGTCTGTTGAACATTCCTGTGCTGAACTGCAGGGATGACACATGTCAGCACACAAGAACAGTTGTCTGGATTGCGGTAAACCCCGAGACTACTTTTCACACATTCGTGATATCTCCCTGTGGTTCTGGCACTAAGAAGGCTGCAGTTGGAGCCGTCCTGAAGAGACTGGTGCCTTTTGGCATCTCCTCCACCTGGTTGCGGGTCATGCAGTCCAGGTGTTTTTGGAACATGCCACAGCAGTCACATAAATCAACAATAAGGGTTGGCCCTAGAGATGACCCTCTTATTCCCATGGGTGGAGTGTAATCTTCTAACCCAGTTGGCACAGCACATTGCGAGCATGGATAATGTGGAAGCGGACTTTTTCAGTCATCACACCCTTGATCCAGGGAGTGGGAGCTAGTGCCATCCACATTCTGGCAGATCCTCGACCATTGGGGCAGTCTCTGGATGGATTTGATGGTGATCCATTCCGGTGCCAAAGTGGAGAGGTCCTTCAGTCTATGCAAGGAGCCAGGGCATTCAGAACATCAATGCCCATGTGTTCCTACTATGGCCTCTGATCAGGCGAGTGCTTCATCAGATAGATTGGCTATAGAGGCCTTGGTTTGCAGACTTGAATGCAGCTCCTGGACCATCTACTGCTGTGCCTTTCTCTGGCACAGGGTCTGTTGTGACAGGGGCCCATCCTGATGAATTATCTGTCTCCCTTCTCACTTGGCTCTTGAGAGGCAGCATTTAGCATGCAAGAAATATTTGCAGACCGTGGTTTGCACTCACTCGAAGATGAAACAAGGTTCCACCTGTATGACTTATGTGCGAGTGAGGTGCACCTTTGAGGACTAGTGTCAAGAGTGCCATTTGCTCCCTCAGAAGACAGAGTTGCCATCCTTTTTGGCCTTCCTGCAGAACAGATTTGATAAGGGCACAGGTTGTGGCCTTAATCTTGTTTTTGAGGGCTGGTAGTAGGCAGTTCCATCACCTCCTACCTGGATGTGGTTTACTTCCTTTAGGGATGGCTCTTATGATCCCTTGTGTTCGGTGGTCCCATCATGGGATTTGGGTCTCATTCTTTGTACCCCGTTGTCTGCCCCTTTTGAACATTTAAAGTGGGCCACGCTTAAGGATCTCTCGCTTAAAGCAGTCTTTTTGGTCGTTATTTGTTTAAAGGAGGCAGTTTTGATCTGACTGGTCTCCTCCTTCATGCCGAAGGTGGTTTCAGCCTTTCATGTCCAGGTGGTCTGCCTTCTATCCTTTTTTGCAGAGCAGCGTAAGGGAACGGACAAAGATCTTCATCTTCTTGATGTTCGTAGAGTGCTTCTTAGCTGAAGATCACCAATTCCTTACAAAAGTTGGATAGATTATTTTTGCCCATTGTAGGCCTATGTAAGGTCGAGGTGGCCTCTAAGGGCACCTTGGCTCATTTGGATTGAAGAGGCTGTGTCTTCAGTCTATCTTTTGTGGAATCATGTTGTCCTGGAAGGTTTGCGGGCGCGCTCCTCCATTGACTAATTCTTCATCTTGGGCAGAGCAAAGCTCAGTCACCCCTATTGACATATACAGGGTGGAGAATTAGTCAACCTTTTCGAACTTTGTCGATCACTACTGCTTGGACGTCCAAGCTAGTGTTGACGCAGCCTTCAATCCAGAGAATTTGAAGGCAGTAGTAGGTTTGGTACTTTCCACTTCTCTGGACTGGTCTAGCAAGATGATCTGGAAGGTGACATTTTACTTACCATTTTACTCCTTTCTTGGAGTCCTGCTAGACCAGTCCAGGATCCCCTCTGTGTGCTCTGTTATCTCTGCAGTCAATTTTCCAAGCTTTGATTGGCAGTTGCTCTGTGTGGCGGATGTATTATGCATAGTTGTACATAGTTCTGTCTTGTTTTCGTCAATGAGGTTGTGTACGGTCAATTTCTTGACCATTTGCTTGGGTGCAAATACTGAAGTATGCCCCTAGCTGTACTGACTCTCGTAGCAGGATGATGTCACAAAAATGTTTCTAATTGTTCTACTATTACTACAGTTTATCATTTGTATGGCGGTACAAGGCATTTGCAGCTCTGTCTTCAACTCTTCTGGCAGGGGGACGCAACCCGCTTGTCTGGACTGGTCTAGTAGGACTCCAGGAAAGGGCATTATCTGGTAAGAAAAATGTCACCTTTTGTATTTTCATAACAATGCACATTGTTTTAGTGAAAAAGTACCTGCACAAAAAAGAGCACCATGTGTGAGCATTGGTGCTTTCTTCTTAAGCAATATTTGGAGCTTGCCAGCATTGGGCAAGACTGCTTGCCTTAATAATGAGAGAGGACTCTCTGTTACATAAATGGACCCATGTCCATGCTGTGAAGTGTTATAACTTATGTATAATACCACACATAATCTAACTTCTGATGTAGCATTGCAAGCATTTATGCTTTGATGTTGCACCACATACGGTCCTTTGTCATGGGTCTCACAATGCTTGGCAGAAACTGAGAAAGAATTGTGCCATCATGAGAAGTAGGTGGATAGATATTACTATTGTTTTATTCAGCACTTCTGCTACAGGTTTCTAGTTGGTTTAGGAGTAAAAACTCTCTTGTCACATAATACCTATGCGCTTCTATTAATACCCACCAGAGGTTAAGCTTTGGCCAAATGAAGGTTCTGATAAGCACTGTACAGATCTGATCTGCATCTGCATATATGCTCCTGTCCTGGTGACTTTACACCTGTCAATAGGTTTCACATTTCCTCTTGACAAGTGTCCTGCCCACATCTCCTCCCTGATGGTTTTTGATGTCACAACAATCTGGGTTTCAAGTATTTCCCAGTAAGGCACTCAGACTGCATGCCCCAAAATACTGTTGTCATATTCTATTTATCTTTATTTAGCACATGCCTTTTCATTGGTAGCTCAAGGTGAGTTATTTTCAGATACATTAGGAATGTCCCCATCCTCTAAGGGCTTACAGTCTAAGAGTAGCAGTCCAGTATCTCCCCTTCCCCCTTCCCCCTATGTTCCTTCATCTCCATCTCTCCTCTCCCTCCTGCTGTGCCCACAGTAGCAATAGAAATTAGCCTGGTGGGATGCAGAGGCAGGAGGGAGAAGGGCAATGCAGAGCCATGGGGTGTGGGAAAGGCATTTAAGAGAAAGTGGAGAGATGCTGGATACGGAGGGGGGAAGTTAAAATTTGAATGGGCCAGGCCTCATGTGGCATGGAGCACACCAAGTGGATTAGGGGACATGAGTCCTCAGCTTGATTTTGACCTACAAGCTGTAGTTTGAGGCCCACTGATCTTAAGGGTTCTATTTAGTAAGCTGCATTATGGTTCAGTTAACATGCAGTATTTGCTAATAATGCAGCTGCCTGTGAGATACGTCTGCCCCATAGTGCAATAAAACATAATGAACTACTTTGCAAATGCATGCAAAACAATTTATTATATTTAAATTAAAACACAACTCTTGGTAAACTTTGCAAACTGCATTATTCCAGGAAAGCTAACTGCACCTCCAGGAGTAGTATTAACTTTCCTTTCAGTAGCATTGGCCTACCAATGCTCTCCAAATCCCATGCTAAAGAGACTGGCATTGTGGGGTGGAGGAGTCCACCTCCCTAATATATGAATTCCATGGTGGCCTACTAATGAGGGACATGCTTTTTCTCCAGGACCAAGCAGGAAGTCAGTCCTCACTTATGGGTGTCATCGACACCGATGAAGCCCCTGCGGAGCATTTCCCCAGCTTTCCATGAAAGCCTTTGGGAATGCTGGCACGCATGCGTGGTTCCCTTCCCGCCTAAAGGTGCCATCTTACCTCAGTCTCTTTTTTTCCGTGAAGCCCATCGGACGTGTGTCCTTTTTTTCCCGGAAAAGAGAAGTTTTTTCTTGGCGTTATTTCGCTTTTCTCCTCGGATTTGACGTCGGTTCCCCTCCCGCCGGGTTCAGTACACCGGTATCGAATCCCTTTTTTCTTTTTTCGGTTTTTGCCCTTAGTGGCTAGGCGCTCGCGCCAATTCTTTTTCTTTTTCCCGGGAAGGCCGGTCCTTTGACCTCGCGGGGACCCTTTTCTCCCCAATGGCTTCCAGTGGTTTTAAAAAGTGTGATCGGTGTAAGAAGATAATGTCTCTCACCGACACACACGACTGCTGCCTTCGGTGCCTTGGCCCGGTCCACGATTCCAAAACGTGCGGGCCATGTGGAAAAATGTCTTCCAAGGCCCTCCGAAGTCGTCAGCAACAAAGTGAAAGGCTTTTCTCGGACTCAGCCTCTGCCCGGGCCCGGACCTCGTCTGAGGCCTCGACATCTCGGGATTCCGATCCCGAGAGGCGTCTGAGCTCCTCAGACAGGGGGTCCCCTGACCGGGAACGTAAGAGGAAGAAGCGGCTCGCGAGGGCGGCGTCGGAGGAGGTCCCTGAGCCCTCGAGGACCAGGTCTAAGACCCCCGACCGTCGTCCCGGGCCCGTGGACCAGGAGAAGCCAACTAAAGTTCCTCGCATGGAGCCGGAGTCTGTTGGACACGCAAGTCCTGTTGTCCTCGTGGACTCGCCTCCCCGTGTACTGATGTCGGGCCCGGCACCGCCGGGGCCCGAGTCGGGGGCTGCTGCGTCACCCGAGCTGAGTCTCAGGTTGACAGCCTTGGAGAGCAGAATGTCTGCCTTCATGGATCAGCAGCGGGCACTGATGGCCAGCCTGTCTGGCGCATCTGCCCCGACCACCGGGACATCGACTTCGAAGTCGACCCCGGAGACCGAGCCTAGAGGCCCCGCGGGGTCGGACCTCGACTCGACATCGGACGAGTCTGCTTGGGAGACCGAAGACGAGGAGTCTCCTGACACCTTCAAGACTCGGTGTGTCCCTTCGGACTCACCTGAGTCTGAGCTCCAGAGTAGATCCCTTCCGGAGGATACTAGGTTCTCGGAGTTTGTCCGTGATATGGCCGCTGCCCTGGCTATCTCGGCTGACCCCGAGGAGGAGCCGAAGAGCTCGATGCTTTGCAGTATGACTCTCCTCCGAAGGAGGCCTTTACTGTCCCGGTTCCTCTGATGCTGGAACGGCTCCTCTTCCGGATGTGGGAGGCACCGGCCTCGGTGCCGGTTTTGAGCAAGCGAGTCGATTCCATCTATCGGCTCCGCAAGAGTCCTGGCTTCCAGAAAGCACAGCTACCACACCATTCTATGGTTGTGGAATCGGCCATGCATCGTCTGAAGAGTCAGAAGATGCACTCCGCGGTGCCTCCTGGAAGGGAAGCCCGAAGCCTTGATGGCGTCGGTAGAAAGTGCTTTCAGGGCTCGATGCTTGCTTGCCGTGTCCAGACTTACCAGCTGTACATGGGCATGTATTTACGAGACCTGGCCAAGGAGTTGGCCGGATTCTCTGCTGGTCTCTCCGGGGAACCCTTGCAGAGTTTTAAGTCCTTGTCTTCGAGGATCCGGGAATGCTCTAAGTTCATGTCCCGCGCCGCCTACGATGAATTCGAGGCTTCGGCCCGAGTAGCGGCAGCCGGCATCGCGGCCCGACACCAGGCATGGCTGCAGTCATCGGACCTCGAGCCATGGGTTCAGGACAAGTTGGTCGATGTCCCTTGCAAAGGTGAAAACCTCTTTGGCAAGCCCGTGGCCGAGAAGGCCGCTCAGCTCGAGACAGAGCACCTCACAAGGACAAGGCTGTCAAGGAAGACCTCTGCCCTTTCTCATAAGAAGAAGGGCTCAGGTAAAAAGTCCTTTTACCCGAGGAAGGGCACTGCCTACAAACAGTACCCACAATATCCGGCTGCCCAAGCTGCCCCCCAGGGTCAGCAAGCCAAGGGCCAGGGTAATGGGCCCCATAAGCAGTGGACCCCCAAGCCTGCAGCCCCTGCTCCCACTCAGCAGGGTGGGGGTTTTTGACTCCTTGAGTATAGCCATACCTCCCTTGCAGACCCAACCCTGCACAGGAGGCCGCCTAGCCTTGTTCGCCCACAAGTGGCCCTTGATAACCCAAGACATTTGGGTGCTGGACATAGTCCATCGAGGCTATGCCCTGCACTTTCACCAACTGCCTCCGCCACACTTCCCAGGGGAACCTTTACAGCCTCCCCTGCATACAGCCCTTCTCCTCCAGGAGCTAAAAGGTCTGTTGCTGGACAAGGCGGTGGAGCCTGTGCCTCCCCACTTCCAAGGTCACGGGTTTTACTCCAGGTATTTCCTGGTGCCAAAAAGAACCGGTGGTCTTCGACCCATTTTGGATCTCAGAAACCTGAACAAGTTTCTAGTGAAAGAGAAGTTTAAGATGCTTACTCTTGGAACACTTCTGCCCTACCTCCAGAAAGTACCTCCGGTTCATTGTGGGAGGAAACCATTATCAGTACAGAGTACTGCCTTTTGGACTGACCTCCGCTCCCAGGGTGTTTACCAAGTGCCTGGCTTCCTGGCAGTGGTGGCAGCCTACCTGAGAAATCAGGGCATCTTTGTGTTTCCTTACCTAGACGACTGGCTCATCAGAGGCCAGACTTCCCTAGAAGTTCAACAGGCCACCAACAGGACCATAGAACTGCTCCAAAAGGTGGGCTTTGTCATCAACTTCGCAAAGTCCACTTTGCTCCCCTCCCAGAACTTGGAGTTCATAGGAGCAAGGTTGGATTCTCAGCTGGCAAGAGCATTCTTACCAGTGGACCGAGCACAAAGGCTCATGGACCTCGCCAGCAAGTTTCAGCACAGGTTCCTGGTCTCCGCCAGACTCTGTCTCAGGCTTCTGGGCCACATGGCGTCGACAGTACAGGTGACCCCCAATGCCAGGCTCAATATGAGGCCTGCCCAGTGGTGCCTTCGGACTCAGTGGTCACAAGCCTCAGGCAGTCTCAGAGACAGGATCAGAGTGTCCCACCGTTTCCTGGCCTCCCTCAACTGGTGGTTACACCCCCCCAATCTGCTGGTGGGGGTGCCCTTTCAGATCCCACCTCATACAGTGTCCACCGATGCCTCTCTGCAGGGTTGGGGAGCACACTGCCTAGACAAGTGCACCCAGGGCCTGTGGTCTCATTGGGAGGCGTCCCAGCAGATCAATCTGCTGGAACTCAGAGCTATTCGCTTGGCCCTCAAGGCCTTTACTGCTTCCCTGGCACACCAGTCTGTCTTGATCCAGACAGACAATCAGGTAGCCATGTTCTATGTAAACAAACAGGGCGGGACTGGTTTCCAGCCCCTTTGCCAGGAGGCCCAGGACCTCTGTTCCTTTGCCCTGAAACACAGCATGCTCCTCAAAGCAGTCTATCTTCCAGGCCAGGAGAATTCCCTGACCGACAGATTGAGCAGGATTCTGCAACCACACGAGTGGCAGCTACATCCTTTGGTGGTTCAAAAGATTTTCTTGAAATGGGGGCTTCCCTCCATAGACCTGTTTGCCAGTCCACTGAACAACCAGCTGCCAAGGTTCTGCTCCAGGCAACCGCATCCTCTGAGAGTAGCAGCAGATGCTTTTCTGATTCCCTGGACTCAGGGCTTACTCTATGCGTTTCCTCCCACCCCTCTGGTGGCCCGAACACTGTTCAAGATTCTCCGAGACAGGTCCTCAGTCCTCTTGGTAGCTCCCAGGTGGCCAAGGCAACCTTGGTTCCCCCTCCTGCTTCAACTGGCAGTGGATCTGCCTCTGCCTCTGGGATTGCAGCCCGACCTTCTCTCTCAGAATCAGGGCTCCTTGCTGCATCCCAATCTCAAAGCTCTCAATCTGATGGCATGGAGGCTGCAAGGGTAGTGTTGGCTCCCTGGGGCCTGCCTCCTGAGGTTGAGGAAGTTCTCCTAGCCTCCAGGAAACAATCCACTAGGAAGATCTATGCTCTCAAGTGGAAAAGGTTCTCTGTGTGGTGTCAGCTACGTGCTGAGGATCCTTTCTCCTTTACTGTGTCAGTAGTGCTTCAGTACCTGCTGCACTTTATTTATTTATTTATTTATTTAACAGTTCTTCTATACCGCTCTATTCTAGATCAGAGCGGTTTACATCCAACATCAACCATACAACACAGGAACCCTGAGTTGCATTTACAATAAACAGGAGATCAACTTGGAAGTAACTGGGGGGAACTATGTACATTGTATAACATATCTACATCTTATTTACACTGGGGGTCCTGATTCCATTTCAGTGGGTATCTTCTGATCGATCAGTTGATTATCCTTTTTCATGCTGAGTCTGATTGTTTAATTGCAATGAGTGATTGTCTGAGGGGGCATATGTATGATTACTAGTGCTGGATTCAGGGTAGTATGTGGTGAATAGGTGCTGCTTTAGTGCCTTCCTGAAGTCAATTAGGTGAGTGATGTTTCGAATAGAGGTGGGGAGCGCGTTCCATGCTCTGGGTGCGTAAATCGTAAAGGCCCTATTTGTCGTTGCTTTTGTGCATTTTGTTATTACTTTTGGGACCTCTAGTGTGTTTTGCATCATGGGTCTTCTGTTTCTGTTCTGTGGTACTTTATGTATCATCTTGCTGAGGGATGTGGAGGTCAGGGTGTTTGCGGCTTTGAAAGTTAAGGTTAGAACTTTGTGGCGGATTCTTGCTTGAACTGGTAGCCAATGGAGGTTCATCAGTACTGGCGTTATGTGCTCTCTCCGTGAAGCCCCTGTTAGTACTCTTGCCGCAGTGTTCATTGCAAGCTGGAGAGGAGCCAGTGTTGCTTGAGGGAGACCGTGTAGAATTACGTTGGCATAGTCGAAATGTGGTAATATTAATGCCTGATAGATCGAACGGTAGTCGCTGAAGTCAAGCAGCGGTCGGAGATGTTTTAGGGTCCTTATTTTCATGTATACTGTTTTTACTGTGTTTCTTATGTGGGTTTTCAGATCCAGTTGTTGATCCAGTGTAACGCCAAGGTAGCGGATTGTGGGTTTGGTTTTCAGCTCTGTGTTGCCGACCTTTAAAGAGAGTGGAGGGGTGAAGTCCTGGTTTCTTGAGATGAAAAGGACATCTGTTTTACTGTAGTTGATTCTCATGTTTTGTGTGCTGAACCATTCTGCTGTTGCCTCAAAACATCTTGTTAGCGGGGAGAGGTCTGGATGGTTGGTCCTGAATGGGATGTATAGTAGGATGTCATCTGCGTAGGCTAGACAGTTGACCTTGAATGAACGTGCTAGGGCACATATGGGCTGCATGTAGATGTTAAACATCAATGCAGATAGTGACGAGCCCTGTGGTACACCCTGGTTCTGTAAAAATGGTTCAGAGGTTGTGGAGCCTGACCTTACATGTTGCCATCTATTAGTCAGGTATGACTTGCACCACTTTAGGGCTGTTCCCTGAATTCCTTTCTCGCTGAGACGTTGTATGAGGATCTCATGGTTCACCGAGTCGAAAGCCGCTGCAATGTCGAGGAATATGAGGGCGAATCCTTGATGCATTTTGTCAGTTCCAGAGACTAGATGGTCAAATAGGTTGGTGAGGAGGGTTTCAACCCCATGTGCTTCTCTGAACCCATGCTGGGAAGGGTCCAGTGGGGCTTCAGTATCAATATGCTGTTGGATTTGGCGCTGTACTAACTTTTCGATTATTTTGGCAAGCATAGGGATACTTGAAATTGGTCTGTATGATTCCACTTTCGTTGGGTCCATCTTGTTATTTTTGAGCAGTGGTCTGATTGATGTTTGTTTCAGACTTTGTGGAAATGATCCGGATGTAAGAGATTGGTTTATTAATTCGCTCAGATATTGGCTTAAGTCACATCGTAACTCTTTTATCCATAAAGCAGGGCATGGGTCATTGGGTGCAGTAGTGGGGTTGATTGCAGCGATCGTGTCTTCAACCTCTCTGCGTGATATTTTTTCAAAGTCGGATAGTGGTGATGGTTGGGGCAAGTTGTGCTGAGAGCTGTTTTCCGCGGAGTTCGAGCTTGCACCAACCTGGGTGACTTCAAGTTGTAGGTAGTTGGTTGCAGATGTAGTAGTCCGGATCATTTTTGACTGTAAGTAGTTGGAGTATGCCTGGGGGTGTGGCATCTGTGACTGGTCTGCAGGAGGTTCTCTTATGAGAGATTTCACTATATTGAAGAGATCGTGTGGCTTGTTTAGTGACCGCTTCAAGATGTCGGAATGGTATTGTTTCCGCTTTTTTGTTAATTCATCGCGGTGTGATTTTAGGTGAGCGATGTAGGTATCTTGTGCTTCAGTAGATTGGGATCGGCGCCATCTTCTCTCGAGCCTGCGCAGGCACTTGAGTGAGTCTCGGAGTTCTCTGGTATACCATGGTGCATGCTCTCGTTTCTTTGTTGTTGTTTTATTTGTGGCTGGTAGACATGCGATGGTCTTGAGGCTCTCATCCCAGGTGGACACCAATGCATCTAGGTCGTGTGGTATGTTGTTGAGGAGTGGGAGGATCTTCTCTCGAAGCTCTTCTTTATTGAAGGGGCGGAAGCGCTTCAAAGAGGTTTCGTGGACAGTGTTGTTCTTGTTTGAGTTTTTATTGTGTGTGTTAATAGGTATCTGGAATTGGATTAGGCTGTGGTCAGACCATGGCACAGGCGTTATGGTTGGTGGCATTGGTTGGGTGGTATCTTTATCTGTCTGTGGGGCAAAGATCAGGTCAAGTTTGTTTCCCTTGACGTGGGTGGGATTATTGACTAGCTGATCGTAGCCTAGTTCTTGTAACGCTTCTAGGAAAGCAGAGGCTTGCGATTCCTGTAGCGTAGGCAAGTTGAAATCACCTAGGATCCAGTTCTGGGATCGTGGTTTGTTTGAGTTGCAGGCGAGGCCCATAATCGTTGCAAGATCTTCTGAGGCTGGTGTTGGTGCCCGGTAGAGTAGGTTGATCGTGCAGGTGTCATTTGTTATGGTGAGGGAGTCCAGGTGGGCTGTGCTGGTTGAGTTGCACATCTGGAAGCCTAGGCAAGTTTTGACAAGGATGAGTGTTCCTCCTCCTCTCTGATTGGTTCTATGGCATGTGTGGACTGAGAAACCTGTGGGTATCATCTGGTTGATGATTGCGTTGTCACATTCTGATAGCCAAGTTTCTGTGATCATGATGATATCAAGATCATGGGTTGTGATCAGATCGGTGATTATTGGCCATTTTGTACGTATTGACCTTGCGTTGATGAGTGCACACTTTAGGGCTTGATGGTGTTGCTGACGGTCCCCAGATTTGACTTCTTGAGATGTTGAAGTGGGATGTGTAATAAATGTGAGTGATGTGCGTCCTTGGGTTCTCTTGGGGGGTGTTGGTGATTCTCCGTCCATCTTTTCCCTTCACTGCGGAGTATTGGGATGTGGTTAGTGCTTGTGTGAATGGCGTGGGATGTAAGGGGGAGCAAGGAGGCTAGGTGTAGACATGCCAAGGCTAGGAATGGGTGCATTTTGTGATGCCTTTGTGAAATAGTATGTGAACTGTTTGTTGCTGGGTAATTAGTGGGACCGGTATTGACTATTGTGCTGGCTTGACTATTGTGCTAGCTATTGGCAGTGTATAAACTTACTGTCTGGCGATGAGTATGTATTTGGAACAATGTGGCAATGTGGCAAGACAGGGACAGTACAGCATCGAGCAAACAATGAGGTAATGTGTCAGTCAGTGGAAAATGAGACAATGTAACAGTTGTCAGCAGAATATAAGACCATGTAACATTCAGCAAGGAACTAAACAGAATAATATACTGCCAACAGTAATAAGTTAACACTTTTGAGTAAGGGTGAAATTCTGCCAACAGTAATGAGGTATGACACAGTTGTCAGTAATAAGATTATCACTGATGCATGAAAAGTGGGTTTGACAACAAGATAGACTCTAGTGGTTAAGTGATACTAGCGATAGTATACAATTAGAGCTGTTACATGTAAATGTAAGATCTAGCAATGTAGAATACATGTAAATGTAAAATGCATTGATAGAAGTAGATGTACAATACTAACAATGGTAATAGGATTAGCGCTGCTACATGAAAATGTATTGTTGGTAACAGAAATAATATCTAGCAGTTAAGTGATAGCAGTTAAGTGATACTAGCAATAGTATACAATTAGCACTGATGTATGTGAATGGAGTATTGGCAACAATAATAAACTCATAAGGTATATTTCTCACTATGGTGATTTCTTTATATGTGACGCTTGGTAATGGCTGTCAGCATTAGTGCTAGTGAATGTGTGATCATCAACAGACAACAGGTTTACTGGCTAGATATTACAAATATTATGGTGATTGGTACTACTTGCGGTTCAGGAAAAGGGATCACAACAGCGTGGAAATGGGTCCAAATTAGAGGTATTTCTTCTTGTTCTTGGTGTTCTTCAACGTGCCACCGCCTAAGGGCCACGCCAAAGGGCCCTCTGGCGAGGCCCTCCGGTGCAGGCACGCCTGTAAGGCACACTCCTTTAAATGAGCCTGGGAAGGACCCGATTGGTCAGGCAACACTCTGCTGGGCGGCGCTGTCCTGGTGTAGAGCTCAATCCCTCCTGGGAGAGCTTATGAAGAGCCTCAGCTGACCCGATTGGTCAGCACATGTACCGGAGGTGGGCTGATGTCCCGGCTGGCTCGATCCTCCGATTGAGGAGAGCAGATGGCCTTCCGAAGGTGGAGAGGGCAAAAGGAGCGATGCGCTCGATCAGCGCTCGCTTAAGAAGAGCCTCAGCTGACCCGATTGGTCAGCACATGTACCGGAGGTGGGCTGATGTCCCGGCTGGCTCGATCCTCCGATTGAGGAGAGCAGATGGCCTTCCGAAGGTGGAGAGGGCAAAAGGAGCGATGCGCTCGATCAGCGCTCGCTTAAGAAGAGCCTCAGCTGACCCGATTGGTCAGCACATGTACCGGAGGTGGGCTGATGTCCCGGCTGGCTCGATCCTCCGATTGAGGAGAGCAGATGGCCTTCCGAAGGTGGAGAGGGCAAAAGGGTCTCAAGTCCAACTCTGTTCGGGTCCACCTCTCTGCTTTGGCAGCTCACCACTCCCTAGTTGAGGGCCATTCCTTGTCTGTGCACCCTTTGGTGTCTAGGTTTCTCAGAGGCTTGCTTCTGCTCAAGCCTCCCATACGTCGTCCTGCTCCTGAGTGGGAGCTTAATGTGATCTTGCAGCAACTGACTCACCCACCTTTTGAGCCTATGGCTACTTGCCCTCTACGCTTCCTTTCCTGGAAGACTCTCTTTCTGATAGCCCTTACTTCGGCTAGGAGAGTGAGTGAGCTTCAGGCCTTGGTCTGTGATAGACCTTACACCAGGTTCTATAAGAACAGGGTTGTCCTCAGGACTCACCCTAAGTTCCTTCCTAATGTTGTCTCCTCTTTCCACCTCAACCAGGAGGTGGTTCTTCCCTAGGCCTCATGCAAGTCAGGCTGAAACAGTTCTCCATACCTTGGACTGTAGGAGGGCCTTATCCTTCTACCTTGAACGTACGCAGGGTCACAGGAAGGCTTCTCAGCTCTTCTTTTCTTTTGACCCCAATAACTTGGGGAGGCCTGTGTCCAAGCGTACCTTGTCCATCTGGGTGGCTGACTGTATCACCTGGGCTTACAAGGCAGCTGACCTTCCTTTGCAGGGTAGGGTCACGGCCCACCATGTGAGGGCAATGGCTGCATCAGTGGCTCACCTCCGCTCTGTTCCATTGCAAGACATCTGCAGGGCTGCTACTTGGTCTTCAAGCCAGACTTTTGCAGCCCACTACTGTCTGGAGAGGGAGTCCCGTAGGGACAGTGCTTTTGGCCAAGCAGTACTCCGGAATCTATTTGAGGTCTATGCAACTCCTGCCCTCTGGTTGGGATACCTGTGGAGGGTGTGTTCTTGCAAAGCCTTTACTGTGTTGCTGAGACTAGAGGGAGTTCTCTTGTTCAGCCTGGGTTCCTGGTAGCCCAGAGCTGGGGAGTCACCCATAAGTGAGGACTGACTTCCTGCTTGGTCCTGGAGAAAGAGTAGTTACTCACCTGTAACAGGTGTTCTCCAGGAGCAGCAGGAATCAGTCCTCACTACCCTCCCTCCTCCCCTTGGAGTTGCAGTTGTACATAGTTTACTTTTTACATTTTTGTGTGCTGTTCTTAGCTATGTCATTTGACTGAGGTAAGATGGCACCTTTAGGCGGGAAGGGAACCGTGCATGCGTGCCAGCATTCCCAAAGGCTTTCATGGAAAGCTGGGGAAATGCTCCGCTGGGGCTTCATCGGCGTCAATGACACCCATAAGTGAGGACTGATTCCTGCTGCTCCTTGCGAACACCTGTTACAGGTGAGTAACTACTCTCTCCTCCCCCCCCCCTCTCGAAGTACTAAAATGTTTGTAAAACAAGTTTTCCTTCTCTCCCAAGTTTTTGAACCCTGTTCTTAAAAAAAAAAAATTGCTGTGCCCCCAACCTCTTTGTAAAAAGACAATCTGTTGCTTACCACCTCCCCCCCCCCCCCCAATATCCCCATCATCTACCAAGGCATCCTAGGTGATCTAGTGGGGAGCAGGTATAATTCCCAGTCACTTCAGCCCTCCCTGGCAGCTCAATTTTCTAAAATAGAACTGTCTGTCTCTTAGTGATAGTTTCATAGTACCACTGCTAGTGTTTAGGCTGCCACATTGTCTTAAATGTGTTGTGATAATTCCCACCCTTAGCTTATTTCTGGTAAAATAGAATGTTCCATATCGTCCTGCTAGACCAGTTTAGACAAGTGGATTGTGTTCCCCTATCAGCAGATTGGTGGCGTCAGAGAACCAATGAAAAGCCCAGGTTTCAATGACATCAGTCCCATGCCTCTATTCACGTCATCCACCAAAGGTTTCTCCAGTATTTCTTTGTCTCCAGCAGATGGTGGATGGACTTTCTAAAGAAAATCTGATGATTGAGAGGAAAAGAGAAACATAAGAAGCATGATGGCAAAAAAATACCACATTGCTTATCTAGTCTGCCCTTCCATATCAACTGCTACAATAGTCCCCTTTTTTCCTTTAGAGATCCTCTGTGTTTGTCCCATGCTCTTTTGAAATACTGTCCTCATCTCTACCACCTCAACTGGGAGACTATTCCGCGCATCTACCACCCTTTCTGTAAAGAAATATTTTGCATATTATTCCTGAGTCTATTCCCTTTCACCCTCATCCTATGTCCCCTCATAGCAGAGTTTGCTTTCAGTCGAAAGAGGCTCTCTTCCTGTGCATTTATGCCACTGAGGTATTTAAACATCTCTATCATATCTCCTCTATCTTGCCTTCCCTCTAAAGTATACATATTAAGATCCTTAAGTCTGTCCTCATATGCTTTTTAACGAAGACCACTAACCATTTTAATAGCCACCCTCTGCACCGACTCCAACCTGTTTATATCCTTTTCAAGGTGTAGTCTCCAGAATTGCACAGAATACTCCAAATGAGGTCGCACCAAAGACTTATACAGAAGCACTTATACAGAAGCACTATCACTTCCTTTTTTCTGCTGGCCATTCCTCTCCATATGCACCCAGGCATCCTCCTAGCTTTCGCAATCGCCATTTCTACCTGTTTAGCTACATTAAGATCATCAGCCACAATCATGCCCAGGTTCCGCTCTTCTTTTGTGTACAGAAGTACTACACACCCTACACTGTACCGCTCCCTTGGATTTTTGTAGCCCAAATGCATCAACCTGCATTTTTTAGCATTAAATCTCAGCTGCCTAATTCTCGACCATTTTTCAAGCTTAGCTAGATCCCTCCTCATGTTATCTACTCCTTCCTGGGTGATTAGTCTATTGCAGATTTTGGTATCATCTGCAAAGAGACAAACCTTACTCGACAGCCCCTCTGCAATATCACTATCAAAGATGTTAAAAAGAATCAGACCAAGGACAGATTCCTGCTGCACACCACTGGTAACCACCTCCTCCTCAGAGTGAGCTCCATTTACCTGTACCCTTTGTCACCTCCCACTCAACCAATTTCTAACCTAATCAGTAACTTAAAGGCCCATCCCTAGTGTGCTTAGTTTGTTTATAAGTTGCCTGTGCGGAACGGTGTCAAAAGGCTTTACTGAAATCAAAGTACACCACATCTAGGGCTCTCCCTTAGTCCAACCTCCTGTTCACCCATTCAAAGAAATCAAACAGATTTGTCTGACAAGACCTGCCTCTGGTGAATCCATGCTGCCTCCTATCCTGTAATCCATTGGACTCTAGAAGCCTCACTATTTTCTCTTTCAGCAACATTTCCAATAATTTACTCACCAAAAAGGTTAGACTAACTTGCTTTTAGTTTTCAACCACATCCTTACTTCTGCTTTTGTGTAAAGGGACCACATGTGCCTCTCTCCATGCTTCTGGCACCACTCCTGACTCCAAAGAGGTATTGAAAAGGTCAGTCAGTGGAGCTTCTAGAACAGGGATGGGCAAACTACGGCCCGGCGGACCTTTTAATCCGGCGGACCTTTTAATCCGGCCCCCTCTGCCCGGCTGAACTCTCCCGGCGCGGCTGAAGCCCTCTGCTCCGGCTTGCAGATACGCGAAGGGAGAGTGTCTCCCTCGCGTCTCTGTTAAGCCCGCAGGGGCAGATGGGAAATTTTCCATCAGCCCCTGCTTCCCATCAGCCCCTGCGGGCTTAACAGAGATGCAAGGGAGACACTCTCCCTTCGCGTATCTGCAAGCCGGAGCAGAGGGCTTCAGCCGCGCCGGGAGAGTTCAGCCGGGCAGAGGGGGCCCCGCGGGACACTCCATGCTGCTGCGGCGGCAGCGGCCAGCTTTTTTTAAATTTTAATTTCCATGAGCCGATGGGGGGGGGGGTTAGGACTGGCAGTGGGCTGTGAGCCGATGGGGGGGGGGTTAGGACTGGCAGTGGGCTGATGGGGGGGGTTAGGACTGGTAATGGGCTATGGGGGGTTAGGACTGATAATGGGCTATGGGGGGGCTAGGACAGGAAATGGGCTGGTCACTTGGGAGGATCTGGATATCCCACTTCCTGACGCTTCGGCACGCAATAAACTGCAGATTCATGTGAGGTGATTCAGAATCTTAAATCTCGCTCATATCTTGCCCACCCCATCTTTTCGGATGAAGCGGGTGGGACAGCCCCCACTTTGGCTACCATGCTTCAGAAACCAAAAGACCCACCACAGAAGGAAGTAGGGAGGCATGGTCTAGTGCAGGGATGGGCAAACTACGGCCACTAAAATTGAAGGTACTATTTTCTGAAAGAAATACATTGCATAAAAGTTTTGTAAAATAACTCTTTTTATGCTTTTCTACCTTAAATTAATCTAAACATTTAATGTTACAAATTTAAATTTAATTTATATTAATTCACACATACACACTGTCCATCTACTCTTGGTCCGGCCCCCGGGTCCAATTTATGAACCCATTGCGGCCCTCGAGTCAAAAGGTTTGCCCACCCCTGTTCTAGAATGTCCCCAAATTCCTTCAGTATTCTCGGATGTATCCCATCCGGTCCCATCCCTTTGTCTACTTTTAGTTTAACTAGTTCCTCACAAACACAGTCTTCTGAAAATCGTTCAAGATACCTGTCACTTCTGTTCCTATTTGTGGATGTTTTTTGAGGTTCTGCTCTCGGCCCTTCATTTGTGAACACAGAACAGAAATATTTGTTAAGCAATTCTGCTTTATCCTCATCAGCTTCTACATATTCCTCCCCTTCACCCTTGAGTCTGACAATACTACTTTTGCCCTTCCTCCTCTCCCTAACATATCTGAAAAATGTCTTATCCCCCCATTTTATTGCATTGGTTATTTCTTCTTTTTGTATTTTTGCTTTCCTGACTACTTTGCTAGCTTCTCTAAGTTTTTCCAAATATAGATGCCTGTCTTCCTCTCTCTGTGATCTCTTGTATTTCATGAAGGCCTCCCCCTTTTTCTTCACCCTTTCAGCTACTTCTTTTGAGAACCTTAGTAGCCTCCTTTTCCTTTTACCTTTATTTACCTTTCTAACAAAAAGGTTGGGCAAAACTGAAACATGATATTTTAAGAATATTCAGTTTCAGTTTTGCCCACTGTTTTTCTACACCCCAACTGTTCCCATCCCGCTAACGACTCCTTGAGATATTGACCCATCTTGGCAAAGTTAGTTTTCATAAAGTCTAAGACCCTCACTTTTGAGATTGATTAAACTCTTGTGAATGACCACCTTGTATATAGAAATGTGACTCTCTAACTTGAGCTCGATGTGGGAAGCTTCACTAGAGTGCGGTCTTTTCGGTAGCCATAGGAGAAGAGAAAATTGGTTCAGCTCCACGTGCTTATCATGATAAGAGCCTGTTGAGCAGCCTGAAATTGGAAGGATCTGGAAGAGTGCAGCAGCCTCACACAACCTCAGCACCTCTCCGTCCTCTATCCCCCTTGCTCTCTCCCAAAGTTAGCAGAAGGCTCTCAGAGGGATCTGCCTGCCAGCCACCTTAAACGCAGTGTGCTGCAAAGCCATCCAGTGAAACAGTTTCTGCATGGATTCTCTGCCTGGGGCTCTCAGGGGGTTAGTACCAAGGCTTGCCACATCATTTTCCTTGTTGGGGGCTCCCGATTCTGTTCTCTTGGATTGCAATTCAGGGTGAACTCCTGATGACCATTGGCATGGTGTGGGGTTTCCTGCCATTTTCTGCACACCTTAGTAGCATTTTTACGTATTGTGCATATGGCAGCTGCACAGTCCTAGCGTTTGTTCTGCCCAAACGGCTCCAACGCACATTCCCTCCCTAGCACCTGAAGCGCGTGTTGCAATAAAAGCACAGTTAATGCTTGTCTTTTGGGCTATTGTGGCCTTAGCGCATGCTGTTGTGATACTTGCCTTAACTCTTTGTCTTCTTCCAGGAAATGTTGTTTGACCTATGGTAAGTGAGGTGCCTCATCTCCAGATTCTGGACTCTGCCTTTCTTGCATGGCAGCTTCTGAGTTGTCCCCTGGAGGGCCTGCTCCCCCTCTTTCAGCCGGGGGATGGAGTTAGTCCAACCTTGCCTCCCTTAGGGCAGGAAGTGATGGATGGCACTATGGATAAGGATATCCAGCCAGCCGGAGGCTCCGGTGACAATGCTGTGAGCCACTCCTCATCCTCTAGGGGGGGTCTGTGGTGGTTGTGCCCCCTGGTGTTGGGAGGTTTATTTCCGAGACGAGAGCTTCCAGAATCTGGATTGTCCTCCCCGGTTTCTTTTCTTTTTTGCAGCAGGCCTGGTCCTTTTGGCATGGTAATTCAGACCCTGCGGCTTCTGGGTGCCCCCAGGTGTGGTCTCATATGGCTCAGGCTGAGACTGGAAGCCCTCTTTGATTGCCTTTAGCTAAACACCCCCGAGGGGGCACCCCCTTGAGATGGAGAACAGCTGGGAGCTGTCTGAGATTTTGACTATGGCTCAGATTCAGATAGATCAGTACTGGGATCTGATATGTGGATGAAGAAGTTCTCTAGCCTTCTGAAGGTTGTGAAGAGGCCGGGGTGCTATGCCTATTCCGGAAAATGGAGCTGGCGATGTTGATTGCCAGGGTCTTATCCACCTTGAACTTTGATGGATACTTCAGGCACAGAGCAGGAGCCGAAGGTGCACCCATTCCTTCAAGATGTGTGGAAATCCATTACTGCCTTCCCATTCCCAGATGTGATCAAGGATATGATCCAGTTGGAGTGGGAATCTCTCAACTCCCTGCCTAAAGGGTTAAATGTGTGTAAGAAGATCTATGCTGTCCCGGAGAAAGAGTGCGTTAAGTGGTTTGGCATTCCCAAAGTGGATGCGTAGGTCATGGCGGTTAGCAGACCATTCCTGTGGAAGGCGGATTGTCCTTAAAGAATTTTCTGGACAGTCAGGTGGATTCGTTGTGGAGGATCCAGTTCACCGTGGCAGCTGCTATTCTGCAACTGGCGGGTATGTACCAGCCTGACATCTTGAACCCTGCTCCAGTGGATTCAATCTCTTCCGTCGGATGATACTACCCTTCTTTTGAAGTCTGCTATGGCTTTCCTTTCTGATGCCATTTTTATTTATTTATTTATGTATTTAACAAGCACTTATATACCGCAGCTTCCAGAGATCAGCTGCGGTTCACAAATAACAACAGTCAACAAAGCATAGTTTGTTTTACATATAACGTCATATAACAATAAACAATGTAAAGAAGACAGAAAATGTAGAACAGATTAGCACAGAACAGTGCAACATTATATACATTATATACATATGCGTGTTATGTGGGGTATAATCGTAGAGTAGTTCAGGTGCAGATGGGGAGGGTTATCTTTTTCTATTATAGTAAGATGTTAGACAAAAACTGCTTAGCCTTTATCTAAATCTTTTGAGGGCTGGTCTGTACTATTGTAGTGTATTGTAAAAAGGTGGGTTTTCAATTTTTTGCGGAATTCATTAATCTCTGTTAACATTCTTAGTTCAACTGGGAGGGAATTCCAGGCTATTGGGGCTGCATGTGAGAACGCTCTGTTGTTTGTTGATTTATTTGTTTTTATGAAATCTTTGGGGGTTTTAAGTTTGTTTAATGACCTTTTCTTTGAGTAGGTTTTGAATGTTCTTTAGTAATTAAGTTACTTAATGTGCGAGGTGCCATATCAAATAGTGTTTTAAATGCAGTTATTAGTGTTTTGTATGTTATCCGGCTTTGAATTGGTAGCCAGTGAAGGGATGATAGTATTGGTGTTATATGTTGATGAGCGTGTGTTTTCGTTATAATCCTAGCTGCTGAATTTTGTGCAAGTTGAAGTCTTTTAATGTTTTGTTTTGATGTACCTAATAATATAAGATTAGCAAAGTCAAAGTGGGGGGTTATGGTGGCTTGAATTATACTGATAAAATCATGCCATGTATGACCAGTTACGTTTAGTGGCCAGGGATGGTTTCATGGTGTTGTATTTGGCTCCGGCACTGTGCAGCAGATACATCCTCCAAGGTCTGGTTGTCCCAACTGGCTTTTAAGGGGAAGCTTCTCTTTGGAGAAGCTGGTGAAGGACCTGGGTTAGACAAAATATTACCACCTTCCACAAGACAGGTCAAAAAGGCCTGTGAAGTGGGCTACTGGCCTTTTCTTGTTGCCCATCCACCAAGGGTACGCTGGCCTAATACCTGGGAATCTCGGGACTCTCATTACCAATCTGGAAAACCGTTCTTTCCCTCTGTTTCTGGGTTTCAGGCATGTTCTCAGTCCTTTTGTGGAGCGTGTGGGCACAGAGGCTCTGTTCCCTTCCAGAGGAGGACCTTCTCGGGATGCACAATGAAGGTTTGGGAGCCTAGTCCCTGGTTCCACCAGTTGGAGACAGGCTTCGCCTTTTCTTACAGAAATAGGCCCGGGTTACCAAGGATTGCTGGGTGCTAGACACCATACAGTTGAGCAATATCCTGGAATGCAAAGAGCCAATTCCAGATGCCTTTTTCATCTCCCTTTTTCATTTCCCTTTGTGGATCTGCGATCAAAAGTGCCACAGTGCACACCACCTTGGACAGGTTGCTATGCCTATACACAGTGGTGCCTGTCCCCCTGGATGAGCGAGGCAAGGACAGATACTCCATCTATTTTGTGGTGCCCAGAAAAGACGATTCCTTCCGGCCCATTCTGGACATCATGGAGGTTAACAAGTAATTGCACGGCCTGCTTTTCCGGTTGGAAACCTTGCGCTCTGTCAAGCAGGGCACCAAGAGAATTTCTTGGCTTCTCCGAGAACAAGCATGAAGTCAGTTCTCGCAAATGGGTGATGTCTGTGGAGTCCTGCAGATGTGCTGTCTGTGCCCCCCCCCTCCCCCCCAGATAAAGTTGATTTTTCTCGCCTAGTTGGTCTTATTACTTCATGCTTTTTGCCGGGATCGGTTCCACTGCCCAGGTTCACTGCCTTGGTGTCGTATTTTTACTCGGGTACCCTTTTTTTCTTATGCTTTTTTGGTGCACAGGTTTTTTGCTCTCAGCCTAGCTGTTCGTGACAGAGTTTGGCCTCGCGGGCGCCATGTTTCCTGCTGTGATCTCGATCAGAGGTTTCAAAGTGTGGCAAGTGCAGTCACAGCATGTCCATCATGGACCGCCACAACTCGTGTCTAAAATGCCTCGGGGTGGACCACAACATGTCTAACTGCCCGCTCTGCCAATGGATGTCGGCAAAGACCCGGAAGGAGCGTGAAAGATGGCAGGGGGAGCTGTTTGGTAAGTCTACTTTAAGATTGGCATCGGGGGCACAATCCCTGCCCTCAACACCGGCATCCGACGACTTGTCATCACGCGTATGGACTTGGTCAGAGCCCTGGGGTTGTGGAGCCTCAGACTAGGGAATGTCCTCAGAGGACCTTCACCGTGGGTCCAGGACATTGTCAAGGCAGAAGGTGAGTTCCCAACTCCGGACCGGTATGTAAGACCTCCGGCACCAGGGCTCAGAGTCCTTGACCCGAGGCTGATGGCAACGGCCAGGAGCAGCCCTCCAAGCAGCCCTAGCGGGATGAGACTGCAACAGCATCGGGGGATCAGGCCAGGTCCTCGGACACTATCACCATTGGTGAGTCCCCAACGAGGGACTTGACTCTGTGCTCAACGTCCTCAAGATCCTTGAGGCCAAAGCCAGCTGCTGCAGATCTAACTGGCATTGAGGCCAGGATGGCAGCCCTGGAACACAGTCTCACTATGTTTCTCGAGGTACCATGGGCCCCGATGCCACCACGGCGCACTGTCCTTAACGAGGGCATTGCTGGAAGATGCCCCTATCCTAGAGAACTTAGCTTGAGTGGCGCTGATTCCTTTGGCATCTGACTCGAGGCATGACTCATCGTCACTTGCCATGCCTGCGGAGCCCCAACACAGAGCGTTGTTGATGCTGAGTTGGCTCAGAGAGTGGCAGGCACATGACATTTCCTCTGACTCTTAATCGGCATGGGTGTCCCCTGACACCATCCTTCACTGTGACATTCCCTCTGACCCGTCCCCACCACACCATCATCAGCTGTCCCATCTGGAGCATTTTGCCTTTCTGGAGTTCATGAGGGGGATCTCCTAGGCCCTTGACTTCATGGCGGTACCCAAGGACAAGCCTCATACCGAGGATCTTGAGATCCTCCAGTACGAGACTCCCCCGAGAGAGGCTCTGACAGTGTCCGCACTCTCCATCCTGGAACGGCTTTTGTTCCAGATGTGGGAAAGCATACAGTAATGGTGCCAGTTGTGAACTGTCGACTCGATTCTTAGTATCAAGTTGGCAAGAGCCCCGGGTTCCTGAAGGCACAGCTGCCTCCCAGTCCATGGTGATTTGAGTCGGCCATGCGTTACATCAAGAGCCAGAAGATGGATTCCTCGGTGCACCCCAGCAGAGAGGCCTGCACCATGGATACCTTTGGCATAAAGTGTTTCCAGGGCTCCATGCTCACAGTCCAGATCCAGGTATACCAGCTGTACATGGGCATTTACCTGAAGGACTTGCGAAGGAGCTCGCTGGATTCTCAGCTGGGTTGGCAGGAGAACCCTTGAGCGCTTCAGGACCATGGTTTCCTCTGTCAAGGAGTGCTCCAAATTTCAATCTTGGCAGCCTTTGACGGCTTCACGTCGGTGACTCATGGGGCTGCAGTGGGCATTAGTGGCCGATGTCCCTTGCCAGGGAGAGAACCTCTTTGGCAAGCCAATGACGGAGAAGGTGGACAAGCTGGAGAAAGAATTTCTGACCAGAACCAGGCAGTCCAGGAAGATGTCTGGCCCTTCCACAGGAAGGCTTCGGGGGAAAAAGCCCTTCCACCCGAAGACCAAGAAGGCTTCCAGGAAATATCCCCAATTTTCAGCCTTTCAGGCTCCCCCATAAGGGCAGCAGGCCAAGGGCCAGGGCAACAGCCCCCTTAAGCCAAAGGGCCCCAAAAAGCACCTCGGGCACAGCCTGGAGGGAGCTTTTGACTCCTTGGGCATAGCCTCCCTCCCCAGGATGTACAAGGCCCAAGGTTCAAGGGAGGACGGCTGGTCCACTTCGCACACCAGTGGCCAGATATCGTCACAGATGCCTGGGTTTTGCAGGTGGTCTGGGAGGGATACCTCCTCCACTTACTCCAGCTGCCGCCTCCTTTCTTCCCAGGGGAACTATCCATGGACCCCTTGCACAGGGAGCTCCTGCAGAGGGAGCTCAGTGCCCTAATTGAAGATCATGCTGTAGAACCGATACTCCAGCCCCTCCAGGGTTAGGGGTTCTACTCCCACTACTTCCTCATCCCCAAGAAAACTGGTGGCTTCAGATCCATTCTGGATCAGTGGGACCTCAACCGCTTTCTGTTCAAGGAAAAGTTCAAAATGGTATCCCTTGGAACCTTTGTTGCCTTATCTCCTGCAGGGAGATTGGCTATGCTCCCTTTGATCTCAAAGATGCTTACATCCACATCCTGATACATCCAAGGCACCATCAGTATCTCCAGTTTGTCGTTGGGGGTCAACACTTCCAGTAGAGGGTGCTTCCCTTCGGACTGGTCTTGGCTCTTTGGGTGTCATTCCCGCCCACCTCAGTCTCCTAGGGGTCTTTGTCTTCCCCTATTTGGACGACTGACTGATCAGAGCCAACTCGCTGGAGGAGGCACGCAACACAGCTCTTCACACCATAAGACTGCTCCAGTGTCTCAGGTTCATGGTCAACTTCCCAAAGTCTCACCTATTACTGACCCAACGCTTAGAGTTTATCGGCACAGTGCCAGACTCCACCCAGGCAGGGCCTTCCTTCCTCAGGACTGGGCTCTGCGCCTGTCGGCTCTGGCAAGGAATGCACATGGCTGCACGATAGTGACAGCCAGACAATTGCTCCGCCTTTTGGGGCACATGGTGTTTAAAGTCCACGTCACGCCCTTCACCCACCTCCACATGCGGCAGGTCCAGTGGACCCTCGGTACCCAGTGTACGCAGGCCTCAGGTTGCCTGGAGGACAGGATCCAGGTCACACTGGACCTGGCAGCATCCCTTGCCTGATGGCAGGAATCTCTCACCTTCTGAGCCAGCCTGCCTTTCCGAGCTCCCCTGATACAGCGTATCTTCACAACAGATGCATCCAAGTTGTGCTGGGTAGCCCACTGCAATCACCTGCAGTTGCAGGGCCCGTGGTCCCCAGGGGAGAGTGCTTTGCACATCAACCTACTGGAGTTCTGGGCGGTGTACCCGACTCTCCAGGTGTTCCAGGCCCACTTTTCAGGGCAGGTGGTTCAGGTCCAAATGGGCAATCAGGTGGCAACATACTACATCAACAAGCAGGGAAGCACGGGCTTGTACCACCTCTGCTGGGAGACAATTCATCTATGGAACTTTGCAGGGGAGAAGAACATGTCTTTCAGGGCGGTTTATCTGCCAGGCCAGAACAACATGCTGGCCAACCACCTGAGCCATGACCTCCAGCCCCATGAGTGGCAGCTGAACCCAGCGATACTGGGGAAGGTCTTCCGTCGCTGGGGAGTCCCAGAGATAGACCTCTTTATCAGTCCAGAGAATGTGCAACTGCCATACTTCTGCTCCCAGAGGCCAGCCCGGGGACGGGAGGCAGCAGATGCCTTCCTCCTCCCCTGGTCCAGGGGCTTCCTGTATGCATTCCCGCCTATGCCCCTGGTCCCATGGGCTTTCCTGAAGATACAAGCAGAGGCAACCTCAATCATCTTCATCATTCTCAGGTGGCCCAGGCAACTCTGGTTCCCCCTACTCCTGCAGCTATCCCAGAGGGACCACTACTGCTGGGGAGCTCTCCAAACTTACTGTCTCAGGAGGACAAGTGCTGTTGCATCCCAACTTTCTGTCTCTTGCGCTGACAGCCTGAATGCTGAGAGGTTAGCCATTGCGCATCACCACACCTCGAGGGAAGTGGAGGATGTCCTGCTAGCCTCACATAAGGATTCCACAAGTTGGGCCTATGCATTTAAATGGTGTAGGTTTTTGCTGTGGAGCATGGGCAGGGTTCTGAACCTTTTTGCCTTTGCTGTTCTAGACATCTTACGATATCCCTTGCATCTTTTTGGGGCTGGTCTAAAGTCTAACATGGTCAGAATGCACTTCTGTACCATTGCAGCACACCACCACTTGGTGGATGGCAAGACTGTCTTGGTGCACCCTCTGGTGGATCGCTTCATCAGAGGACTCCTCCTTTCCCGGCCCCATGTCTTTCCGCTGTCAGTGGCATGGGACCTTAACGTGGTCTTGGAGAAGCTGATGGCCCTCCCCCCCCTCCCCCCTTTGAGCCTTTGGTGACATGCCATCTCAAGTACCTGTCTTGGAAGGTTGTTTTCCTTGTGGCAGTCACCTCGGCCAGGCAGTGAGTGAACTGCAGGTGCTGGTGGCCCATGCGCCCTATACTAGATTTCACAGGAACAGAGTTTTCTTTGGACTCATCCCAAGTTCCTGCCCAAGGTGGTCTCCAGCTTCCACCTCAGTCAGGAGGTGGTGCTCCCCACCTTCTTTCCCAGACCTCACTTCTCTACGGCAAAGGCCTCCCTGAACACACTTGACTGCAAGGGGACCTTGTCCTTTTAGATCCAGAGGATGCAGCTCCACCACCACCCATGCAGCTCTTTGTTCCCAGTCAACTTGGTATAGCAGTCTCCAAATGCACCCTCTCAAAGTGGGTGGCTGACTGCATTTCCTTCACCTACCAGCAGGCTGTGCTTTCTCTGGAACATCATGTCACAGCTCACAATGTGCACGCCATGGTAGCTTCTGTGGCCAACCTGCACTCGGTTGCTTACTGGGCATCTGCCGGGCTGCCACCTGGTCTTCTGTCCATACCTTCGCAGAGCACTACTGCTTGGAGGAAGCCTCATGGTGTGATAGTGCCTTTGGCCTTCATCACCTCTTTGGGGAGAATAGTGCAATTCCTTCCCTCCAGCCCTTTGTCTTCAGGCTACCGGAGGGGGGGGGGATATCATCTTCGATGTTGGTATTGCAATGCCGGACTTCCAGCCAACCAGCGCTCCCTGCTGTCCTTTACAGTCTGCTTTTTGTTTTATTTATTTGTTACATTTTTCTATACCGCCCCTTTCAGAGATCAGGGGCAGTTTACAGGCAACCAAACATGTTACATAAAACAGGAGCTAACTTTTTATATGATAACTTTGACATGAAACATTTTCAAATTGTGACTATATACAGGTTAACTATATACAGGTGTTCTTTGGTTTGGGTGAAGATGGTTAGGGTCTGTGTGGCCTTGAGTAGTCCTTACCACCAGTTGTGTTAGGTAATGGACTGATGTCTCAGTGATGCTTGTGAGTTTGGATGTGAGTTGTCTTCTCCATAGTGTGCGATGAAGAGGTGGATTTTAAGCTGCTTTCTGAACTCTTGGAGGTCTTTGCGCGGATGGATAATGGTAAGGAGTTCCAGAGGCTGGGGGCCGTATAGGTGAATGCTCTGGAGCTGGTGGTTTGTTTCGTTTTGCGGATTGAGTGTGGGATTATTAGAGAGTGAAGAGCATTCTCCGTGATCTAGTGTCTGCGGGGGTATGAAGAAGAGTTGAGAGGAAGGATGATGCAAATTGTTAATGAGCTTAAAAATTATCATGAGTAGTTTGTATTTTATCCGGCTTTGTATTGGGAGCCAGTGGAGGTCATGTAAGAGGGGTGTGATATGGTTGATTAGTCAAACTTTGCAGATGATTCTGGCTGTGATGTTCTGCGCTCATTGGAGTATGTATAGGTTTTTGGCCGATAGACCCTGCAACAGGCTGTTGAAGTAGTCAAAGTGGGGAGTAATGATGGCTTGAACAACCGACCTGAAATCATTTGTTTCGAGGAAGGGTCTCATGTGTTGTATGGTCTTTAGTTTGTAAAAGATTGTTCTGGCTGTTTGCTTCAGGTGGGGTAGCATGCTGAGTGATTTGTCAAGAATTATGCCCAGATATTTAACCTCTTACTTAATTGGGAGTGTGATGTTGTTAATGGTGATGTTTTGGGGTAAGGTTATATTTTGATTCCTTGTGATGTAGAGCGTTTCTATCTTATTAAAGTTTATGCTGAGATTGTTGGATTTCAACCAAGATGCGCTTTCATTAATGCAGTCAGCTAGGTTGTTATAGGTGGGGATGTCTACATCTATGGGAAGTGACAGCATAATGTCATCTACGTATATCTGTGTATTCAATGTTGGGCTTCCTGAATATATATGGGTGATGGGCTGTAGGTACAGGTTTACTAGGAGGGCGGAGAGGGCAGATCCTTGTGGTATACCTTGGTCTTGTGGAAAGGTACATGGGGGTCCTCCCCTAATTGAATCCATAGTTTGCGGTTTGTGATGTAACATTTAAACCATAGTAGGACTATTCCGCCCAGGCCGAGATGTTCAGTCTTGAGATGAGGGTGTTGTGGTTAATGTTGTCAAAGGCTGATGCAATGTCTATGAAAACTAATAGGAATGCATGGCTCAAGTTATCTATGCCTCGGATAAGTTTATCAGTTAGGGCTAGGAGCAAGGTTTCGACCCCATGAAATGGTCTAAAGGCATACTGATGGACATCTAGGGGGGGGCACTGGTGTCTAGGTAGTCTTGGAGTTGGTTTAGGACAGTTTTTTTGATTATTTTAGCAACAAATGGAATACTTGCTATTGGTCTGTATGAGTTTGGTTCATCTCTGCTTAGTGCTTTGTTCTTTAGTATGGGGCGAATGGAGGACGTTTTTTGGTCAGGCCTTTTTGGGTCGCCCATGGCTTTTTACAGGTTTTTTTTTTTGGTAGCCTGTAGCTTGGGAGTCCCATATGTGAGGACTGACTTCCTGCTTGTTCCCGGAGAAAGCGTAGTTACTCACCTGTAACAGGTGTTCTCCAGAGACAGCAGGAATCGATCCTCACAATCCTCCCTCCCTGTGGAGGAGGAGTTGTTTTATTTATGCTTATTTGAGCTATGTCACCATACTGGGTAAGCTGGCATCCTTGGGCAGGAAGGTGACCGCGCATGCACGATGTAACTCCCAAAGGCTTTCTGTGAAAGCTGGGGAGTGGATCCACGCAGACTCCTTCGGCGCTGACATCACCCATATGTGAGGACTGATTCCTGCTATCCCCGGAGAACACCTGTTAGAGATGAGTAACTATGCTTTCTCTGGATCTGGCCGAGGCATGTTTTCATATCCCGATCTGGTTGGATCAGCAAAAGTATAGCGTTTTGCCGTGCTTGGCTCTCACTATCAGTTCGCCGCCCTCTCTTGCAGGCTATCCACCACCCCGAGGACGTTCTCCATGATCATGGTGGCGGCAGCTGTGACACTGCAGCACCAAGGATCTGTGTCCATCCATATCTGGATGACTGGCTCACACAGCCCCGTTCCCTTTCAGGGGTATCTTGGGTGGAGTCCTGAGTGGTGTCCTTTTTGGTAAGCCTTGGCTGGGTGATCAATCAGGGAAGGAGCCCTCCCAGTCTCTGGAGTTCCTGGGAGTATATTTCAACACTCGAGTGGGCAGAGTTGTCCTGTCAGAGGAGAAGGTCAAAAGACTGTTGAATTGTATGCCAACAGCAGGCTCCCAGTGTGGGATTATCTTCAGCCCCACGGATTTATGGCGGTGACCATAGAGATGGTACTGTAAGTGTGTGCTCACATGCGGCCTCTTCCACAGTCCTTGCTGACTGTGTGGTCCCCGAGTTTTCAGGAGTTCTAGCACAAAGTCCCACTCCAGATGATGGTGAAGACCAGTCTGCAGTGCTGGCGGCAGCTCTGTCATCTGAGGAAGGTGTGCCGCTGGATGATTTTTCCATCCTGCTGATGACAGATGCCAGTCTTTTGGGCTGAGGAGCCCATTGCTAAGACCGTATGGCCCAGGGCCGTTGGAACCATAGGGAAGCGGTATGGTCCATCAGCTGCCTTGAGGTGAGGGCTATCAGACTGGCTCGTCTGCTTTCCAGTCCCTGGTCAAGCACCAGACGATTCAAGTGTTATCAGACAACACCACGGCGGTAGCTTATGTCAATCGGCAAGGTGGCACTAGGAGTGCTAGGGTAGCTCTGGACATGGCTCTCCTGTTTGCCTGGGCATCCTAGCCTTGTCAGCTCAGTGCATTGCTAGGGAATATGGAAGTGGACTTCCTCAGCCACCACTTTCTGGATCCTGGTGAGTGAGAGTTGTCAGGAGGCATTTCTGTTGATTCTGCACTGCTGGGGTCGCCTCAAAATGGATCTGATGGCATCCCGCTCCATTGCCAAAGTTTGGCGCTTCTTCAGTCACCATACAAAGACAGGTTCTGAGGCCATCGACACTCTCACCCAGCCTTGGGTGTGTGATTCGATATATAGAAAGCCACCTGGGTAGGATTGTTCTGGTGGTGCCGGATTTGCCTACTGCTACCACTGAACATTTATATAGTGCTACAAAATGTATGCAGCACTGCACAGACACATGTACATAAAGTCAGTCCCTGCTGATCAGAGCTTACAATCTAGTCAAGACAGACAACGCAGTAGCTATAGACATGGGATACATCTAGGGAGAATGGTAAGGAAACACAATAGGAGATCAAGTGAGTCAAGATTCGAAAGCAGCAGCGAATAGGTGAGTTTTCAGCCTGGATATGAAAAGGGTCAGAGAAGGCACCTGACGTACAGACTCAGGTAGTTGGTTCCAGGCATAAGGAGCAACAAGGTGAAAGGAACGAAGTCTGTAGTTCTCCGGGAACAATCGAGAAATTAATCCTCACATATGAGTGATGTCTGCGCCGATGGATCCTGCGCGGAAACATCTCCCCAGCTTTCAGAGAAAGCATGGTCACCTTCCCACCAAAGGGTGCCATCTTGCCTCACTTTCCTTTTTTCTTTGGAGCCCTCTGGATATCTGTTTTGTTTCCCTGAAAAAGTCTCCCTCTGTCTTAAAATTATGTTCTTTCTGGTATGCATACCGGTTCCTCTACCTGTCCCCTAGCCAGCTCGCCGTGGCGTTGCTCCTCTGGTTCGTTTTCTTTATTTTTCTCGAGGTGTCTCTCAACTGGCACTTCATGCCCCATTTTGTAAAGTGGTCCTCAGACCCTTGCCTGGATGGCAGGGCCCATTTTTTCCCATGGTCTCCAGCGGCTTCAAAAAATGTGATCGGTGCAGTAAGATGATGTCCTTCACCGACCCACATGACTGCAGCCTCCGTTGCTTCGGGCTGGACCATGACAACTCAGACTGCGACCTTTGCAAGTCCATCAAGAGTCCTCAGTTGCAACAGGAGAGACGTTCTTCCATAAATCCGATGCTGCGCCGGAGTCCCCGATGACACCATGCTCCATGGCCCCCTCCCATGGCCGCGGGCTCTCCGAGAGGAAATCCCTGGAGGTGGAACACAAGAAGAGCTCAAAGGCCGCCTCGGAGGATGGGTCTGGAAAAGGGGGTAAATCCCACACTAGGCCTCGCAGTCCCCCTCGTGAGGGGTCGGAGAGGGAGCGGCCTCACATGCTGCCCTGGAAAGAGTTGTCCGCATCAGGCGACCAGCCTCTAACCCCCAAGGCCCTCCTGGTCGAGGACTCCCCCTCAGTGGAACTGACGCTGGGCCCGAAACCATCATTGCTCGCGTCGAAGGGTGTTCATCCAACTGGCATGGAGACCAGGATGGCAGCTTTGGAGCACAGTATCTCTACCCTCTTGGCCTAGCAGCAGTTGCTGATGTCTGGTTTCTTTGGTTCATCCGCCCCGACGACCGGACCCTCGACATCGAGGGTTTCCCCGAACATTGAGCCGATCCTTGAGCGCCACTGGCCTCGAACATCGGCATCGGACAAGGTCCCCGGTCCTGTTCCACAGGACACCCGTCCTCTCCGGTGAGTGCACGCGGCTCAGACCATAGATCATCTGGGGGTCACAGGTCTTTGGGCTTGGGCCTCGACCATGGGAGCCGCAGAGCTTTGGATTCTTCCTCTGACTTTGAGTTAGACTGGGAGATCGAAGATGAGGAGTCCCCGGACACAGTGCGACATCAAGACATGCCTTTGGATTCATCTCCATTGGTGTCCCATCATCATTGCCTTCCTCGACTTGTGCGGGACATGGCAAAGGCACTCGTGTTTGAGACCGAGGCAGAGGAGGACCCCATACGGAGGAACTTGAGATCCTCCAATATGAGGCCCCTCCACAGGAGGCCCTCACGGTGCCCGTCCGTCCAGTCCTCAAGAGCCGCCTCCTCCACATGTGGGAAACACCGGTGTTTGTGCCCATAGTGATCAGATGGCTCGACTCCATGTACTGAGTCCGCCGAAGCCTGGGGTTCCAAAAAACCCAGCTCCTTCACAACTGTATGGTCGTTGAGTCAGCCATGTGGCAACTCAAGAGCCAAAAGACTTATGCCTTGGTGTGTCCCCTGGTAGGAAGGCCTGGACCCTAGATACCCTCGGCTGAAAATGCTTCCAGAGCTCGATGCTAGCTTGCCGAGTCCAAACCTATGTTGTATATCAGTCTGTACCTCAAGGAACTGGCAAGGGAACTCGCCAGTTTCTCTGCAGGCCTCGATGGGGAACCTCTCCAGTGTTTCAAATCACTGGCCTCGGTAGTCAGGGAGTGCTCGAAGTTCCTGTCTTGAGCAGCATGTGATGGCTTCGAGTCCTCAGCCAGAGTGGCGCCGCAGGCATCAGGGCCCGATGCTAGGCATGGCTACAGTCGTCTGAACTCATCAGTTCCTTGCACTGGAGAGAACCTCTTCGGGAAACCCATGGCAGAGAAAGCTGCAGAGATAGAGACTGAGTTCCTGACCAGGACCAGACTTTCTAAGACCTCTGTGCATCCCTGTAAAAAAGCCCCAGGGAAGAAGCCTTTCTTCTCGAGAAAAAAGGGTTTTCTTTGGTAATGCCCCACAGTACCAAGCTGTCTCTGCCCCACAGCAAGGACAGTAGTTCAAGGGGCAAGGGCACAGCCCTCGCAAGTAGAAGACCCCCAAGACCTAGGCACTGGCCCCGGCCCAACCAGGAGGGAGAATTTGACTCTTTGGGCATGGCCGTCTCTCCCCCAGGAGGCCCTCAGCAGCCCATAGGGGGGCATCTGGCCCTGTTTGTTCACAGGTGGTTCTGCATCACCACCGATTACTTGGTACTGCAGGTAGTCAAAGAGGGTTACCTTCTCCACCTGCAACGGACGTCACCCTCGTTCTTCCCAGGAGAACCCGTAAGGCCTCCCCTTCATAACTCTACTTCTCATCAAGCTCGCAGGCCTCCTCAAGGACAAGGCGGTAGAGCCCGTGCCCAAACATCTCTGGGGCAAAGGCTTCTACTCCAGATATTTCCTCATTCCCAAGCAAACAGGGGGCCTCAGGCCCATCCTGGACTTGCGGGACCTGAACAGATTTCAGGTGCAGGAGAGGTTCAAGATGCTCTCCCTTCGAACACTGTTGCCATACCTCCAACAGGGAGACTGACTATGCTCCTTAGACCTGAAGGATGTTTATACACACATCCTGATCCATCCCAGCCACCAAAAATACCTCTAGTTTGTGGTGGTGGGTGGAAGTCACTACCAATACAGGGTGCTGTCCTTTGAGCTGCCCTCATCGCCAAGGGTCTTCACCAAGTTCCTAGTGGTGCTCACAGCCCACCTTCATTTCCAAGAGGCCTTCGTCTTTCACTACCTGGACGACTGGCTCATAAGGGGAGGCACAGCTGCAGAGGTTCACCACGCCACCGAGCACACGACTCACATCCTGCAGCATCTGGGTTTCATCATCAACTACCCCAAGTCCCACCTCTCTCTAGCTCTTTTCCTGGAGTTCATAGGGGCTCAGTTAGACACCCTCGAGGCCAAAGCTTTCCTCCCTTTGGAGAGGAGAGAACGTCTCAGGGCACTAGCTGCAGAGGTGCAGCACCGCTAGTCAGTGCCCGCTCACCTTATCCTCCGCTTGCTGGGCCATATGGCCCCCACGGTCCACATGATCCCATACGCCCGCCTGCACATGAGGGCAGCTCATGGTGCCTCCGCTTCCAGTGGTCACAAGCCACAGACAGGCTTTGAGACAAGATAAGAGTGATCTGCCAGCTGGCGGACACCCTCGACTGGTGTCAGCTCCCACGCCACCTTCAGACTGGGATGCCCTTCTAGGCACCTACCCCCCCCAGAGCTTGCTGACCCTGCGACACGGACATCTCCTTGCTGGGATGGGGAGCTCATTGCGAGGACCTCTGCACGCAAGGCAGTTGGTCCCAGATGGAATGGCAGTTGCAGATCAACCTTCTGGAGCTCCGGACGATATTTTTGGCCTTCCATGCCTTCCACTACCAGTTGCAGCACCAGTCTGTGCCGGTCCAGATAGACAACCAAGTCACAATGTTCTATGTCAACAAGCAAGGTGGCATATGGTCGTAGTCCTCTGCTTTTATGCAACACAACAGGATGCTCCTGTGGGCGGTCTGCCTCCCAGACCAGGACAGTGCCCTGGCGGACAGGCTGAGCAGAGTCCTCCAGCCACACGAGTGGCACCTGGACCCCAGAGTGGCCTCCCAGCTGTTCTGACTCTGGGGCGTTCCCCTAGTGGACCTGTTCACCAGCCCGGACAACACGCAATTGCCTGACTTCTGCTCCCACCAGCCACACCCATCCCAGGTGGCGGCGGATGCGTTCCTCATTCCATAGACGAAAGGCTGCCTTTATGCCTTCCTGCCGACACTGCTGGTCACCCTCTTCAAGGTCCAGCGCTACAAGGCATCACTGATACTGATAGCCCCCTGGTGGGCCAGGCAACCCTGGTTCCCACTGCTTCTCTACCTATCGGCGGCATCTCTGATTCCTTTGGGCCGCACCCCAGGACTACTTTCAAAGGAGGAGGGCTCTCCCCTGCACACTAACCAGGAGTCCCTGTCGCTCACGGCAAGACCTCCATGAGAAGGGCATACACCTTCAAGTGGCATTGATTTTCGGTTGGTGTGCTGAGAACCTTTTCTCCTGCTCGATGCAGCTTGTACTCCAGTACCTACTCCCATCTGGTCCAGGAGGGTCTGAAGTCGAACTCAGTCAGGGTGCACCTGAGCACTATTGCGGCGCACCACGACTCCGTTGTTTATTTCCTGCAGGGCTTCATGTTCTCCAAGCCCCAATTTGCCCTCCAATGGCAGAGTGGGATCTCAATGTGGTACTTTCACAGCTCACTAAGCTGCTGTTTGAGCCCCTTGCTACTCGTCACTTGCGGTACCTCTCCTGGAAGGTTGCCTTTCTTGTGGCACGTCAGCTCGCAGGGTCTGCGAGCTCCAGGCTCTGATGGCAGAGCCTCTCTATATGAGGTTCTACACGAACAGGGTGGTACTTCACACATACTCCAAGTTTCTGCCAAAGGTGGTGTCCCCCTTCCACCTCAATCAGGAGGTGGGGCTCCTCACCTTCTTCCTGAGGCCTCACGCTAGCAAGGTGGAGACCATTCTCCATGCTCTGGATTGTAAGATGGCCCTGTCCTTCTATTTGCAATGGACTCAGGGCCACCACAAAGCGCGTCATCTTTTTGTCTCCTATGATCCCAGTCCACTGGGGCTGGGATCTCACTGGACCACCGGGTCACGGTGTACTGCATCAGGGCCATGTGTACTTCTGTGGCAAATCTGTATTCCGTACCTGTGACAGAAATCTGCTGGGCCGCCATCTGATCTTCGGTCCATATCTTCGCAGCTCACTACTGCCTGGAGAGGGTGTCCCGACGGGACAGTGCCTTCGGCCAGGCTGTACTCTGTAATCTCTTCAGGGTGTAGGTAACTCCTGCCCTCTAACCTATCTGTGTTCAGGCTAGCAGAGTGCTACTTCCCCGCCAGACACGTGGGTCTTGCGAGTGTCTCCTAGTTGGAACTCAACTGCTGTAGTTCACGGCTCGGCTTCTCTGTTCACCCCTGGCATTTTGTACAGATCCTTGGTAGCCTGTAGCTGGGGAATCCCATATGTGAAGACTGACTTCCTGCTTGTTCCCAGAGAAAGTGTAGTTATTCACCTGTAGCATGTGTTCTCTTGGGACAGCAGGAATCAGTCGTCACAACCTTCCCCCCCTCCCCTTGGAGTTGCTTCTTTACCGTATTTTAATTTTGCTATCTTAACTATGTCATTCGACTGAAGCAAGATGGCACCCTTGGGCGGAAAAGGGACCATGCATGCGTGGTGCATCTCCCAAAGGCTTTCTTTGAAAGCTGGGGGGATGCTTCCGCACAGGCTTTGTTTGTGCCAATGTCACCCATATGTGAGTAACTATGCTTTAGCAATAGAAGAGAAGGGCACAGACAAATGATTTGCCAGAAGAGCAGAGTTCCGAGGAGCGATGTTGGGAGAGATAAGAGAGGAAAGGTAGTGAGGAGCTGCAGAGTGAATGCACTTGTAGGTCAGCAGGAGAAATTTGAATTGGATGCAGAAACAGATAGGGAGCCAATGAAGTGACTTGAGAAGAGGGGTAATATGAGCATACGAGGCTGGTGGAAGATTAGTCGCACAGCAGTGTTGAACAGATTGAAGGGAAGAGAGATGATTCAGAAGACCAGCAAGGAGTAGGTTACTATAGTCTAGACGGGAGGTGATTAAGAAGTGGATGTGTAGAGAAAGTGATATTGTAGAGAAATGACAGGTTTTAGCTATCAGTTGGATGTGTGTGAAGGATAGAGAAGAGTCAAAAATGACCCCAAGGGTTGCGAGCTGAGGAGACAGGGAAGAATTAGAGAGTTATCCTCAGAGCTGAGAAAAGAGGAAGGGGAGAGGAGGGTTTAGGGGATAAAATAAGAAGCCCAGTTTTGGCCATGTTCAATTTCAAGCAGCGGTGAGACATCCAAGCAACAATGTTAGAAAGATATGCAGAGATCTGGGCCTGGATTGCTGGAGAGCTTTCAGGTGTAGAGAGGTAGATCTGGGGGGAGTCATGTAAAGATGGTACTGAAAGCTATGGGATGAGATGAGTGCACCAAGGAACTGCGTATAGAAAGAGAAAAGGATTGGACCCATGACAGATCCTTGGGGTACACCAACTGTGAGTGGGATAGCAGTAGAGGAGGATCCACCAGAACAAACACTGAAAGAACGATGGGAGAGATAAGAGAACCAGAATAGCACAGAGCCCTTAAAACAAAGCAAGGACAAGGTATCAGGAGAAGGTTATGGTCAACAGTGTCAAAAGCAGCAGAGAGGTCAAGAAGGATGAGAATTGAGTAAAGGCCCTTGGATTTTGCCAGGAAGTGGTCACTGGAGATTTTGGCAAGAGCCGTTTTGGTAGAATGTAGAGGATGAAAGCCAGATTGTAGAGGATCCAGAAGGGCTTCAGAGGAGAGATATCGAGGTAACAGCAGTAAACCGCGCATTCAGATAGTTTAGAAACGAAGGGAAGGAGGGAGATGAGTCAATAGTGAAAAGGAGAGGTAGGGTCTATTGAGGATTTCTTGAGGAGAGGAGTGACCATGGCATGCTTGGAGGCTGCAGGGAAAATTGCAGTGGAGAGCGATACGTTGAGAATATTAGAGATGGAGGGGACTACAGTAGAGGAGATGGAGCTAAAGAGTTGGGTGGGAATAGGATCAGAGAAACAGGTAGTGAGTTTGGATGAGGAAAGAAGGTGAGTGATTTTCTCCTCAAAGATCATAGAAAAGGAAAAAAGGGTAGCAGAGGTAGGGAGGAAAGTTGGGAACTTAGAGGGGGAGGAGGTAGTAGTAGCTGACCCTCATAGGGGGAGGAGAGCGTGGTTCGGAGACTTGATGCATCTCCTGCAGGCACCTCCTCTTTAGTTGCCTCGGTCTTGTGGCCTATTCCTGAACTAGTAGGAATTGTTGGATGAAGTCACTAACTGAACTAGTAGGAATTGTTGGATGAAGTCACTTTTAGTTACGTTGTGGCCTATTGTGGCAGGGATCGATTGTCCTGGAGGCCCCGATTCCCTTCTCACTTACGGCTTGGCTCCTGAAAAGAGACAGCTAGCACATAAGGGCTACTCTCCAGCTGTGGTCTCCACTCTGCTTGGAGTCTGGAGGAGAACCTACTAAGCTAGCATACACATGGATCTGGTGCCTCCTTGAGCGACGACAGTGCGGTACTCAGCAGTTGGCTTCTGAGGTGGTCAAGGTGCTATCGGGGAAAACCCCCAATGCCATCAGAAAGCAAATCTCTGGTGTCCCAGTGACCCTAAACCCCCCCACCCCTCCCAACTAAAAATAAGCCTGGTGGCTTAGCAGTCCCGAACCCTCCACCCAGCTAAAAATAAACTTGATGACCCAGCAGTCCTGAACCCCCTTCACTGTACCTTTACAAATGAGTGGGGACGCTGCCCGCTCTTGCCTCACCATCTTGAAAAATGGCGACACCTGGCCCCATGCAGTGCACCAGGATGCACTAGGGATCCTAGGATGCACCAGGTGGGATCATACTGCCATATAAGGCATATTCTGCGTTATATGACAGTCTGACCTCACCCGGTGCATCCCAGGATGCACCTCTCAAGGCCAGGTACCGCCATTTTTCAAGATGGTGAGGCAAGAGTAGGACTGCATGGGCAGTGCTCCTGCTCATTTGTAAAGGTACTGGGTGGGAGGTTCGGGGCTGCTTGGCCATCAGGTTTTTTTTAATTGGGAGGGGAGTTGAGGGATCGGGGCCGCTGGGCCACCAGGGATTTGCTTTCTGTCGGGGCACTGGCCCCTGAAAGTATTTTGACTTTTCTCTTCAGATGATCCAGAGATCGTGGAAAGCATCCGATGCCATCAAAATACTGTCGGGGGGGGGGGGGGGCACATTCTAGATGTTTAGGCCACCTCAGGACTAGGCATAGAGATACTGGCGCTAAGGCTGGTTGTGAAATCCTCTACCTATTTGTTTGCATCAAGCACTGTCAATATTAGCATACTATTTTATTATGTGCAGCTCATTTGATTATGATTTAAATACGCCTGGCATTAATTGTGCGCTAGTTTTTCCTTTGCTGTTTACCTCGTGTCCGTCTCTGTTCTGCATTTGGAGGTAGCAATAATTGTCTCGACTGTTAATTACTTCTTGTGGCCCACAGTTGAGGATGTGTGAGGCTTGCCATGTTTCTCTCATATGCTTTGGGATGAATACTGAAGGGTACCTCTGGTGGTTAAGGTGAATAGAAGCATGGGAGTGATGTCATTGAAACCTGTGTTTTTCATTGGTTCTTTGTCTCCACTAATCTGCTGATAGGGGAGCACAACCCACTTGTCTGGACAGGTCTAGCAGGAATCAAGGAAAGGACATTAACTGGTAAGTACTGTAAAATGTCATCATGTGCATGTTTCTTATCTTCCTGCTAGACAAGTGATGACTGGGTTTTGTTGCCCAACCAGCAGATGGGAGGCAGAGTATAAGGAGTGGTGCAGCTCTGGAACTTGCCAGTATTCTTTGTCTCCCACAGGTGGTTGCACTTTGGAATGTTGCTAGAGAATTTTTATCCTAGTTCCCTGATGTGCAGGCTGTGTCCTGTGGGGCCCTGGATTGGGCCTCAGGCTTAACTGAAGCTCTAGGAATTGGTCTGTGGACCTTTACCCTAGTAACACTTGAGGGGATGTCCTGTTTCCAGGACTCTCACATGTGGATCTCTGCTCTAGTGGGCTTAGGAGGACCATGGTAAGGGAGACCCCAGAGGACCCTTGCTGGGGGGCCAGTAAGTAGGGGCCTTGAAATTCTCTCCACCCCCCCTTCTCAGATTCCCTGAAAAGTAAGCATTTTAATTTGGACTCATAGCTATGTTTCTCTTTTGCAACTGCCTTATGTGGCAATGGCTATACAGAAATGGCAGGCAGCCAGTGGTGCCCAGCATGTAGGAGCTAAGAAACAAAACACAAGCAGCAAAATATATATAAGTTGTTACAGGTGCTTTATTGAAGGGACTGCTATGTACTTTGGCAAACGCCTTCTTCAAGGGGTATGAACCTCAAAAGTAAAAACAAATAAAACCGAATAAAAACATATGAAATTTTATTTTAAAAAAGTACATAAATAAAGCAAATAAATAATCATGCAAAAGGAACCATTAATAAATGCTCACTTTTGGAGAAAATTAAAAGTAAGGCTGAGCATAAAAACGTACATAGACCTTGTGAATTACTGTTGTAAGCAATACATGTGCTTTCCATAGATACAATATACACCCAGAGAGAGAAACAGAGATGAGGAGGACAAGAATATAATAAAAATCCTGAGTAGGAAGTTGAGTACTTACAACAAATGCGAGGATAAACCTTTCAACTAGGGCAACATTGGGAGGAGGACTGAGGAGGAATATCCTACCCACATGAGATTCTTAAATAATGTTTTTACAAAAGAACCAAAAACCGCATACCAATATATGTGTATGAGAATAGCCAAGGCTACATTATAACATTATCCAAGCCGTCTCAAGATAGGCACTTCAAAATTATATTATTTAGGAGTCTCAAGTGGTTAGGATACTCCTCCTCCCAATGTTGCCCCAATTGAAGGGTTCATCTCTTCTCTCATATGTTGTTTTTTACAGAGACAATTGTTCTCACACAATTTTACACACAGTGTGACTTTGTAAGGACCTGGCACCTTTCTTGCTTAGTCTAGCAACTGAAAGGCATAGACTGATCCAGAAGGGATATTCAGCAGCAGTAATTGCTACCCTCTTGAAAGCTCATAGGTCTTCTCTCTGCCTAGTCTATGTGTGAGTCTGGTGGGTGTTTGAGTCTTGGTATGAGACAAATGCCCCGATTCCTCAACAAGCTGATATTCTTGTTATCTTGGCCTTTTTGTAGGCAGTATTAGATAGTAGTCTGGCTCTTAATTCTCTTAAGGTTCAGATAGCGGCTTTTTCTTGCTCTAGGAAAGTTGTGCAAGCAGTCTTCTTAATGGCTCATCCAGATATTTCTTGAAAGGAGTGAAGTAGATCCACCCCCTCCCATCTGTCCAGTGGTTCCGCAGTGGGGTCTTAATTTGAACCTGTGGTCCTTGGCAGCTCCCTCCTTTGAGCCGCTTCGGTGGTCAACACTGAAAGTTTTCACCTTGAAGTCAGTCTTCCAGGTGGCAATTTGCTTGGTCCATATCTCAGAGTTGCAGGCTTTCTAATGCAGGGATCCTTACCTCTCTTTCACAGCTGACACTCTTTCCCTTAACAAAGTGCCTTCTTTTCTGCCTAAAGTTCTCTCTCCATTTCATCTGGATCAAGTAATTTATCTTTCGGCTTTTTCTAGTGCAGATGTATAAGAGGATAGAACTCTTAATGCCTTGGATGTCAAAAGAGTGTTGTGCTAGTACAAGTAACTACAGAACTTTGATTCACCTGTTTGCACTCTTCAGCTGTCCAACAAAAGGTATAGCAACACCCAAGTCCTCCATGTCCCATTGGGTTAAGGAGACTGTTAGCTCTGCTTACTTGTGTGGTAAACCAGTCCCAGCTAAGGGAGATTTTCAGGGTAGCAACATGGTCATCTTTGCACTCTTTTGTCAAGCACTACTGACTGTAAGTACTAGCCAAGTAGATAGTGCCTTTACGAAAGCTGTCCTTAAGGCACTGTTGTCTTCCCCCCACCTGGGGTTCTGAAGCTTCGGTAGGTCCACTCGTCCAGACTGTTCTAGCAGGAAGATAAGGGAAGTGAAATTTGTTCCTAATCTGATAATTCTTTTTTCTTGAGTCCTATTGGACCTCATTTTCCAGAATGGTCTAACATTGGCAGGATATCCCCCTCTTTCTTTCAGTATCAGGGTCCTTGTTTGGATCTGAAGCAGCTTATTGCAGAGAACTGTGTTTCGCATTTGGGGTATTTTTATCGTTATTGTTTTCTTTTGACATCCAAGGCATTAAGAGTTCTATCCTCTTACCTCGGTGGCGGGAAAAGTAATGGAGGCGTTCATGAAAGAGCGAATAGTGGACTTCCTCGAAACCAATAGGTTGCATGATCTGAGGCAACATGGTTTTACCAAACAACGATCTTGCCAAACAAATCTGATTGAGTTCTTTGACTGGGTGACCAAAGAACTGAATCAAGGGCATGCGATGGATGTGATCTTGGATTTCAGCAAAGCCTTTGATACTGTTCCTCATAGGAGGCTTATCAATAAACTCAGCAGTTTGGAGCTGGGTCCCAAGATGGTGAACTGGATCAGAAATTGGTTGACTGACAGATGACAGAAGATGATGGTAAATGGAGCTCACTCAGATGAAGGGAAGATGATTAGCGGTGTGCCTCAGGGTTCGGTCCTGGGACCGGTACTGTTCAATATATTTGTGAGTGATATTGCCGAAAGGCTGAATGGAAAAGTCTGTCTTTTTGCAGATGACACGAAAATTTGCAACGGAGTGTACTCCTCTGAGGGAGTGGAGAAAATGAGGAAAGATCTACAAAAGCTGGAAGAATGGTCTGATGCTTGGCAGTTAAGATTTAATGTGAAGAAGTGCAGTATCCATGCACTTGGGATGCAGAAATCCAAGAGAATTGTATGAGATAGGGGGCGAGAGACTGGTGTGCACGGACCAGGAGAAGGACATCAGAGGGATTGTTTCTGACGATCTCAAGGTAGCGAAACAGTGTGCAGGGCGGTTGCAAAAGCCAGAAGGATGCTGGGTTGCATACAGAGAAGAATTACCAGCAGAAAGGAAGAGGTACTAATGCCACTGTACAAGTCGCTGGTGAGGCCTCAGTTGGAATATTTTGTTCAGTTTTGGTGACCATATCTCACAAAGGATATAAAAAGGCTGGAAACAGTTCAAAGCAAGGCGACCAAAATGGTTTGGAGCCTACGTCAGAAGGCTTATAAGAAGAGATTTGAAGTCCTAAATATGTACACTCTGGAGGAGAGGAGGGACAGGGGAGATATGATTCAGACCTTTAAATACTTAGAGAGTATTAATGGACAAACAAACCTCTTCCAAAGACGGGGAAACTGTAAAACTAGAGGGCATAACATGAAGTTGCATGGACACGAGGTAAACAGCAAAGGAAAAACTAGTGCACAATTAATGCCAGGTGTATTTAAATCATAGTCAAATGAGCTGCACAAAATAAAACTGAAAGGCAATGTCAGGAAATACTTTTTCACTGGAAGGGTGGTGGATGCTTCGAATGGAAGTGGAGGAGGCAAACACAGTGACAGAATTCAAAATAGCATTGGACAGACACAGTGAACTTTATAACAACAGAATAAAATAAAAAAAAGAATAACTATCTCTTATATCTGAACAAATAAGTGACCTACATGGAACGGTGGGTACACCTATAAACAAAGGCATGGGGAGGGGGGTGACCTGCACGGGGCGACAAGGGCACCTACTCTTGCCGCCTTGCTGGGCAGACTAGATGGATCATACTGGTATTCATCTGCCATCATATACTATGTTACTATGACTTTGTGCTCAGTTTTTATCCTGCATCAGCTTGGGAAGAGTCATACTGACAAGTTCAAGGCTGCACTCCTCCTTATACCAGTGATGACATCACTGAAGTTTGCAGTTCTCTGCCTTAATCTGCTGGTCAGGTGACATAACCGATTCCTCTGGACTGGTCTAGCAGGTCCTAAAGAAAGGAAATTATCAGGTAAAAATAAATGTCCCCCTGTGAGTGACCATTTCCAGTTGGCTAGTTACTTGAGTATGGCTTTTGGAAATTGTTTTTCCCATGACTAGATCATGTTGAAGATAAAAGATTCTGATCATACTTTACTAGTTTAAGTTATGAAATACAAATTATTTTTGTGGGGAGATTTGTAACGGTCTTTGATGCATTTTTCCCCTAAAGGTTGCTGAAAGGGCACTGTATTATTGGAATAATGAATACATCATGAGTTTGATAGAGGAGAACTCCAATGTCATCCTTCCTATAATGTTTGCCAGCCTTTATAGGATTTCCAAAGAACACTGGAACCCGTAAGTTCAAAAACTGTGTTTTTTATCCTTTTCCATACAGAGTAATCCATTTTGTAGTTCATTTGGAAAACACTTAAGAAAAGACTTGAAAATGTGACTCTGGTAATGACTGGTTAATTATACATAGTCTGACCTCTACTGGATAACTAGAGTTCATAGCTTCTGTGTTGGTTTTTTGTTTTCTCATTTTAATACAGTTTTATCCCTTTAGGGGGAAGTCAGGATTCCTCAGGCATGTCGTACTGCTAATTTCTTTGATATAGATGGTAGTAGTGTCAGGTCTCTAACAAGTGCTGTATTTGAAAACATGCACATTAAAGAGCAAATTAGATTTAGTACTGGAATTTTTTTGAGTAGGCAAAATGTGAGGTTACACAGAATAAAGTATTATCAAGCAGCAGTGATGTCACAGAATCTGTGTAGCCAGATATAAAGATATTTATTTGTAATGTAGAAAAGAAAAGAACTATGTTTTTCTCCATTTTTTTTCTAGATTTTAGAGAAGTAAGCACATTTGTGAGAAGGGGAGGGGTGTTAATCAGTTAGTGTGTGTCTTTACAATAAAGGGAAGCTTCTAGGGCAAGAGTCCCCAAACCTTTGAGACCTAGGTGTTGGATGGGAGGTGCTCCCCCCACCGCAAAATGCTCTGCCCTTTCAGTCATTTCAAGAGGTCCAATGTGGCCCTTGGGTCCGGTATCTCACTTCTTTCCCCATGGTCCAGCATCCCCCCTCTCCCCCTTCCTACCACATGTTCAAGCATTTTTCCCCCTCCCTTATCCTGCATCTTTTTCCCCCTGTGGTCCTGCATCTCTCCCTCCATCCCTTTCTCCTACCCTGCAGCTACATCCTGCCAAGTCACACTCTGCATCCCCCCTCCTCCTTCCCCATGATCCTGAATCTCTCTTCTCAGCCATGGAAGCGGCAGCAATTTAATAAATGCCAGTTCGCGCCATCCTGTAGCTCTCTATTTGCTTGGTCCTTTCCCTTCTGACTCTCTGTTTCTCGTGAGGGCGGGACGTGGCATAGGCTCTGGGACCAAAGGAAGGTAGCATTTCTTAAAATGCGTGGGGGAGAGGGAAGAGTCAGAACCATAGGGAATGGAGGGAGAAGAAAAAATGCCGAGTGCGGCCTGATGGGATGTAGTGGCAGGAGGTAGATACGGGCAAGGACCCATGTAGATTGGGGAATGCCAAGTGGACTGGAAGAAACTGGTATGCAGGCCAGTTTTGCCTCACAGGCTATAGTTTGGAGATGACTCCTCTAGGGTCAGGGAAAAGTATCTTATTAATACAATTCCTGAATTTTAGCAGATATTTATCAACATATTATCTAATTTATGTTTGTTGTAAAATTTGTGTTTATTAACTTGATATACTACAGCTATCTAGGTGATCTTTAATTTCTCTAGAAACAAGCAGGACGTCAGCCCTCACTTATGGGTAACATTGGCACCGACGGAGCCTGCGCAGAGCAATTCTCCAGGACCAAGCAGGAAGTCAGTCCTCACATATCGGCTGAGAAGTAGGGTGGCGATTTTCGTATTTCTGATCCGGTTCGATGCCGGTTCCCCTTCCCACCTGGGCTCGGTACACCGGTATTGAGTCGGTATTCTTTTTTCGTTTTTTGTCCTTCGTGACTAGCGTTTGCGCCTTTTTTGTTATTTTCACTGGCAGCCCGGTCTTTTGACCTTGCAGGGGTCCTTTTTCCCCCAATGGCTGCCAGCGGTTTCAAAAAATGTGATCGGTGCAAGAAACTTATGTCTCTCACTAATACACATGACTGCTGCCTCCGATGCCTCGGGCCTGACCATGACCCGCTGGCTTATGGCCCATGCGGCAAAATATCGTCTAAGGCGTTTCAGAGCCGTCAGCATCAACGTGAGAGAATTTTCTCAGAGTCCGCGTCCGGCCGGGCCCGGACTTCGTCAGAGGCCTCGACATCTCGGGAATCGGAACCCGAGCGCCGTCGTGGTTCCTCTGAAAGGTGGTCTCCCACCCGGGAGCACAAAAGGAAGAAGAAGCTCGTGAGGGCGGCGTCGGTGGAAGCTCATGGGTCCTTGAGGGGCCAGGTCTCGTAGCCCTGACCGCCGCCCCGGGCTCTTGGAGTCAGAGAGGCCGTCCAAGCTACCTCGTATGGAGCCGGAGTCCCCGAGTTCCGTGAGTTCTGTTGTCCTCGTGGACAGTTCTCCGGGAGAGCCGACGTCGGGGCCTGAGTCGGAGGCTGCTGGGTCTCCTGAGCTTGGACTCAGGTTGACAGCCTTGGAGAGCAGCTTGGCTGCCTTCATGGAACAGCAGCGGGTTCTGATTGCCGGTCTGACCAGTGCATCTGCCCCGACCACCGGGACCTCGACGTCTAAGTCAACCCCGGAGATCGAGCCGATCCTCGAGTCCATCAAGTCTCAAGTCGATTCTTGGTCAAGGTCCCCCTTGACCTCCCGTGCGGGGCCGAGGTTGTCAACACCGGTGCCCTCGGTGTCGGGGCGGGTGGCACCGAAGCCCACACGGCCGGAGCCGCTCGACTCCTCCTCTGAGTAGTCGGCATGGGAGACTGAGGACGAGGAGTCTCCGGACACCTTCTGGACCCATTGCGTCCCTTTGGACACAATGGAGTCCGAGCCTCAGAGAAGGTCCTCCCCCAGAGGATACCCGGTTCTCAGACTTTGTAAGGGACATGGCCAAGGCTTCGGCTTTCCCTGCGGACGCCAAGGAGTAACCTCAAGCCGAAGAGCTCAATGCCCTCCAGTATGACTTTCCTCCGAAGAAAGCCTTTACTATACCGGTTCCTCCGATGCTGGAACTTCCGTATGTGGGAGGCACCGGCCTCGGTGCCAGTTCTTAGCAAACGGGTCGATTCCATTTATCGAGTCCGTAAGAGCCCTGGGTTCCAAAAGGCGCAGCTACCGCACAATTCCATGGTTGTGGAATCGGCCATGCACCACCTGAAGAGTCAGAAGATGCACTCCTTGGTGCCCCCCGGCCGGGAAGCCCGGATCCTGGATGCCCTCGGTAGAAAGTGCTTCCAGGGCTCTATGCTATCTTGCCATGTCCAGACCTACCAGCTGTACATGGGCATATACTTGAGGGACCTGGCAAAGGAGATTGACGGGGTTCTCAGCTGGCCTTTCCGAGGAACCCTTGCAGAGGTTCAAGGCCTTGTCTACAGGGATCCGAGAGTACTCAAAGTTTATCTCTCGAGCAGCCTATGATGGCTTTGAGGCTTCGGCCTGGGTAGTCCTGGCCAGCATCAGTGCACGCCGTCAGGCCTGGCTGCAGTTTTCGGACCTGGAGTCATGGGTGCAGGACAAGTTGGTCGATGTCCCCTGCCGAGGTGACAACCTATTCGGTAAGCCCATGACGGAGAAGGCTGCAGAAATCGAGACTCTCACCATGACAAGGCTGTCCAGAAAGACTTCTGCCCCTTCTCAAAAAAAGAAGGGCCCGAGGAAGGGTGCTGCCTACAAATCCTACCCTCACTATCAGGCCACTCCAGCTCCCCAACAGGGCCAGCAGGCCAAGGGGCAGGGGCATGGGCCCCGTAGGCAGAAGACCCCCAAGCCGCCAGCTCCGGCTCCTGCACAGCAGGGAGCGGGGTTTTGACTCCCACAGCATAGCCTCTTCTCCACCGCTGGCTCCACTCAGCACAGGAGGTCGGCTGACCCTGTACGCCTACAGGTGGCCAGCCATTACAGGGGATACCTGGGTACTCGGCATAGTCCAAAAGGGCTACATGCTCCATTTCAACCAGCCACCCCCTCCTACTTTCCAGGGGAGCCTCCAAGACTCCCTCTACACAGAAATCTTCTCCTTCAGGAGTTGGCAAGTCTTCTAAAGGAACAGGCAGTGGAACCGGTGCCTCACCACGTGGAAGGGCAAGGCTTCTACTTCAGGTACTTCCTGATACCAAAAAGGACAGGAGGCCTCTGGCCTATCCTAGACTTGCGAAACCTAAACAAGTTTCTGGAGAGGGAAATGTTCAGGATGCTTACCCTTGGGATACTGCTACCCTACCTCCAGCAGGGAGACTGGCTATGCTCCTTAGACCTAAAGGATGCTTATACTCACATCCTCATTCATCCAGACCACAGACAATATCTCAGGTTTGTGGTGGGAGGAAACCATTTTCAGTACAGGGTACTTCCCTTTGGCCTAACATCTGCCCCCAGGGTTTTCACCAAATGCTTGGCAGTGGCCTGTCTCAGGAATCAGGGAGTTTTTGTCTTCCCATACCTGGACGTCTGGCTCATCAGAGGCCAGTCTCTCCAGGAGGCCAGGCAAGCCACTCTTTGCACTGTGTCTCTTCTTCAGCATCTGGGTTTTGTCATAAACTACGCAAAGTCCACTTTGCTCACCTCTCAGAACCTAGAGTTTATAGGGGCGAAACTAGACACCCTTCAGGCAAGAGCTTACTTGCCTGAGGACAGGGCCCACAGATTGATGGAGTTGGCAAACCAGTTCCGAAGCAATTCTCAGGTCTCTGCCAGGCACTACCTGCGACTTCTGGGCCATATAGCATCCACTGTGCATGTGACTCCGAATGCCCATCTGCACATGCGGACTGCTCAGTGGTGCCTCAGAGCTCAGTGGGAGCAGGCCACAGGCAACCTCCGAGACAGAGTAAATGTGTCCAAACCGCTTGTGGATTCCTTACAGTGGTGGCTACATCTCCCAAACCTTCTCAGGGGGGTACCGTTTCAGGCTCAAGCACACACAAGGGTGCTGACAACCGATGCTTCCTTAAAGGGCTGGGGTGCACATTGCCAGAGCACCTGCACTCAAGGCCTCTGGTCCTCTCGGGAGGCCACGCAGCAGATCAATCTTTTGGAGCTGCGAGCAATCAGCTTAGCTCTACAGACTTTTTCTCATGCCCTCTCTCACCAGTCTGTTTTGGTTCAGACGGACAATCAGGTGGCAATGTTCTATGTGAACAAACAAGGGGGCACGGGGTCCAGGCTCCTATGTCAAGAGGCGCTGGCCCTGTGCTCCTTTGCAGTCAAAAAAGGCATGTTTCTCAAAGCAGTTTATCTATCTGGTCAGGAGAATATCCTAACAGACAAGCTAAGCAGAATTCTCCAGCCTCACAAATGGCATTGGTGGTCCAGCAGATCTTTCTCCGCTGGGGACTTCCATCCATCGATCTCTTTGCAAGTCCACAAAACCGTCAGCTGCCCAGGTTTAGATGGCAGCAGATGCTTTTCTGATCTCTTGGTCTATGGGCCTCCTGTATGCGTTTCCTTCCACGCCCCTGGTGGCCCGAACTCTGTTCAAGATTCTCCAGGACAAGGCCTCGGTGATTCTGGTAGCCCCCAGATGGCCCAGGCAGCCGTGGTTTCCACTTCTGCTGCAGTTGGCAGTGAAAACTCCATTCCCTCTGGGGTTGCAACCCAATCTCCTATCTCAGGATCAGGGTGCCTTCTGCACCCCAATCTCGGGTCCCTCAGTCTGATGGCCTGGCTGCTGAAAGGATAGTGCTAGCTCCCTTGCTTCTACCTAAGGAGGTTGAGGAGGTGGTTTTGGCCTCTAGGAGGCAGTCCACCAGAAAGTCCTATGCCCTCAAGTGGCGTAGGTTTATGGTATGGTGTGCTCAGCGCAATGAAGATCCTTTCCCTTGCCTTGTGCCAGTAGTACTGCAGTATCTACTTCACCTGTCAGACCTAGGCCTTAAGTCTAACTCTGTTTGGATCCACCTTAGTGCTCTTTCAGCGCACCACTCCCCAGTGGAGGGATAGTCTCTGTCGGTTCATTCTTTGGTGTCCCGTTTTCTCAGAGGCCTGCTCCTTCTCAAGCCTCCAGTTCGTCCACCGGTGACTGAGTGGGATTTGAACGTGGTCTTGCAGCAACTTACTCGCCCACCGTTTGAGCCGATGGCTACTTGTCATTTGCGCTTCCTCTCTTGGAAAGCGCTCTTCCTGGTGGCTCTTACCTCGGCCAGACGTGTGAGTGACCTACAAGCTCTGGTTTCTGATAGGCCATACACATGGTTCTATAGGAACAGGGTGGTCCTACGAACCCATCCCAAGTTCCTTCCAAAAGTGGTCTCCTCTTTCCACCTCAACCAGGAGGTGGTTCTTCCGACCTTTTTTCCTAGGCCACATACCAGTTTTGCATACCCTGGACTGTAAGAGGGCGTTTTTTACATAGAACGTATGCGGGGGCATCAAAGGGCTACTCAACTCTTCGTCTCCTTTGACCCTAATAAGATGGGGTTGCCTGTCTCCAAATGTACGTTGTCCACTTGGGTGGCAGATAGTATCGCCTGGGCGTACAAGGCAGCCGATCTCCCCTTGCCGGGTCGAGTCATGGCCCACCCTGTCAGTGCAAAAGCCGTGTCAGTAGCTCATCTCCACTCTGTTCCGTTGCCAGACATCTGCCGGGCCGCTACTTGGTCTTCAAGCCAGACTTTTGCAGCCCACTACTATTTTTTCAGCTTTGGATTCCTGGTAGCCTAGAGCTGGGTAGTCCCATATGTGAGGACTGCCTTCCTGCTTGTTCCTGGAGAAAGAGTAGTTACTCACCTGTAACAGGTGTTCTCCAAGAGCAACAGGAATCAGTCTTCAGATATGGGTGACGTCGGCGCCGACGGAGCCCTCGTGCGGAGCATTTCCCCAGCTTTCAAGGAAAGCCTTTGGGATTGCTACCATGCATGCGTGGTTCTCTTCCCGCCCAAGGGTGCCATCAGAGAGGCTGTTGTTGCCAAAAAAAGCATCTTTCAGGAAATGGGAAAAAGAGCCAAATGATGAAAACTGGAAACAGCACAAGCACTGGCAAAGTTAAATGCAAGGCATTGATAAGGCAGGCAAAGAGAGAATTTGAGAAGAAACTTGCTGTGGAAGCAAAAATGCATAATAAAGACTTTTTCAAGTACATTCGTAGCAAAAAACCTGTGAGAGAGTCAGTTGGTCTGGTAGATGATAGAGGGGTAAAAGGGGCAGTAAGAGGGGACAAGGCTATATATATGTACACCTTAGAGGAAAGGCGGGATAGAGGTGATATGATTGAGATGTTTAAATACCTCCGTGGCATAAATGTTCAGGGAGAGAGCCTCTTTCAATTGAAAGCAAGTTCTGCTACGAGGGGACATGGGATGAGGGTGAAGGGAGATAGATTCAGGAGTGATATGCGGAAATATTTCTTTACAGAAAGAATAGTGGATCCATGGAATAGTCTCCCAGTGGAGGTGGTAGAAATGAGGACAGTAACTGAATTCAAAAAAGCATGGGACCAACACAGAGGATCTCTAAAGGTAAAAAGTGGACTGTTGTTGTTATGGAAGGACAGACTAGATAGGCCATGTGGTCTTTTTCTGTCATCATGTTTCTATGTTTCTATATCGGAGAGACTGAATGAATTCTTTGCTTCGGTCTTTACTGAGGAAGATGTAGGGATGTTACCTATGAAGTGGTATTTAAAGGTGATACTGCAGAAGATTTGAAAGAAATATTGCTACACCGGGAAGATGTATTACAACTATTTGATAAACTGAAGAGTAGAAAATCACCTGGGCTGGATGGTATACATCCAAGGGTGTTGAAAGAACTGAAATATGAGATTGCAGACCTGCTATTAGTAATGTGTAAACTATCATTAAAATCATCTGTAATACCCGAAGATTGGAGGATCGACAATGTAGCACCAATTTTTAAAAAGGGTTCCAGGGTTGATCCGGTAAACTACAGACCGGTGAGCCTGATGTCAGTACCAGGAAAAATGGTAGAAACCATCTTAAAGAAAAAATTACTCAGCATGTAGATAGTCATGGCCTAATGGGAGGCAGCCAACATGGCTTTAGACAAGGAAGATCTTGTCTTACTAATCTGTTATGTTTTTTGAAAGTGTGAATAAACAGGTAGACAAAGGTGAGTCGGTTGATTATAGTATATTTGGACTTTCAGAAAGCCTTTAACAAAGTCCCTCATCAGAGACTTTTGGCAGAATTAAAGAGTCATGGGATAGGAGGCAGTGTACTATTGTGGATCAGGAACTGGTTAAAAGATAGAAAGCAGAGGGTTGGGCTAAATGGCCAGTTTTCCCAATGGTGAAAGGTGAATAGTGGTGTACCCCGGGATCTGTGCTGGGTCCGCTGCTTTTTGACATATTCATAAATGACCTGGAAAAGGGAATAGCGAGTAAGGTTATCAAATTTGCAGATGACACAAAACTATTTAAAGTTGTTAAAACCCAAGAGGATTGTGGAAATTTGCAAGAGGATCTTGATAAATTGGAAGACTGGGCATCGAAATGGCAGATGAAATTTAATGTGGACAAGTGCAAAGTTATGCACCTAGGGAAGAACAACCCAAAGTATGGTTACACGATGCAAGGTTCCACATTAGGAACTACCACCCAGGAAAAAGATTTAGGCGTCATTGTGGATAACATGTTAAAACCCTCTGCCCAGTGTGCACTGGCGGCCAAGAGAGCAAAATAGAATGCTAGGTGTCCTAAGGAAAGGAATGGAAAATAAAATAAAGGATATTTTAATGCCTCTGTATCGTTCCATGGTGCGACTGCACCTTGAATATTGTGTGCAATTCTGGTCGCCGTATCTTAAAAAGGATATAGCGTTATTAGAAAAGGTCCAGAGAAGAGTCACCAAAATGGTGAAGGTGATGGAAGGATACTCCTATGAAGAAATGCTAAAAAGGTTAGGGCTCTTTAACCTGGAAAAGAGACGGCTGAGGGGAGATATGATAGAAGTCTATAACGGAGTGGAATGGGTAAACGTAGATAGATTGTTTACGTTATCAGAATATAGGAAGACTAGGGGACATGCAATGAAGCTAAAGGGTAAACTATTTAAGACTAATAAGAGAAAATATTTTTTCACTCAACGTTTAATCAAACTCTGGAATTTGTTACTGGAGGATGTAGTAAAAGCTGTTAGTGTATCTGGGTTTAAAAAAGGTTTGGACAAGTTCCTGGAGGAAAGGTCCATAAACCATTATTAAAAAGGGACCCAGGGTATCACTGCTTGACCCAATTCAAGCATTGTGGAACCTGTGTCTTTTGGAGAAACTGATAGTTACGTATGACCTAGATTGGCCACTGTTGGAAGCTGGATACTGGGCTCGATGGACCTTGGTCTGACCCAGTATAGCATATCTTATGTTCTTGCTCAGTCTCCCTTTTTCCGCGGAGCCCTTCGGATGCATGTCCTCTTCCTTCGGAAAAAGTTTTCATTTCCTCGCCTTAACAGGCTCTCTTTTCCTTTTTCCAGTTGCACCGGTCCTCTACCCGTCTTCCCCTTGCTCTCTTTTGGAGCTTACGGCGATACCTTTTATACATTTTTTTCTTCCCGGGCTTTGCGCCCTTTTTTCTCTCTCAACCGCTGGCCATGTGGGTCTTCGTCCTCGCAGGGGCCGTTTTTGCCCCTATGGCCACCAGGTAAAAAAAAATGCAATAGATGCTCTAAGAACATGTTGCTTACGGACACTCATGACTGTTGTCTACGGTGTCTGGGAGCCGACCATGACCCAGAGCTCTGTTCGCTCTGTAATGTTCTCTAAGACCCTGCTCAGCCGTAAGCAGAAGTCCGAAGACATTTTTCGAAAGGCCGCCTCAGAGTCCCCGGTGGCACCCTCGATCATCTCCCCTCTGGTGGGATCTTCCCCTGCGGCAACTCGTTCCAGGAGGCATTCTGACCAGGGTTCCCCCGAGGTGGAACGGCGCAAAAAGAAGGTGGCCTCGAAGTCGCTGTCTGGGGCCCCCGACAAGCGCGAGCGCTCCCGCGCCTGGTTGCTTAGCCCCCTTTGGCGTTCCCAAGAGTCATACAAGGAGCGGCCCCGCAAGGTACCTCGCATAGAAATGGAGGCTTCCGGCAAAGGTGCCCGGTCTCCTGAGTGCTGTCCTGGTGAGGACCCCCTGAGTGCCCTTCTGGTGAGGAGGAGCCTCACCGCCCGATTCAGTGACCCCAGTATCGGTATCCCAGGGCCCCACGCCCGTGTGGAAATCCTGTATGTTGGCACTGGAACACAGCGTTTCTGCGTTCATTGCTTCCCAGCAGGCGCTCATGGCCAGCTTTGCTGACTTGCACTCGTAGACCGCGGGTCCCTCTCGTGGGACACCCAAATCCATCCAGGAAACCACCGAAAGCCACGAGCCTCATGACGGTCCTAGACGTCGGTCTCACTCGCTCTCCTGTTCTTCGGGGGCGAGATCATCCAGGGCCTCCGGCTCCCAGCTCCAGGCCGCTGGCCATCAGATAGGGTGAACCGCCTGGCTCGGATCCCTCTACCGACTTCTCGGACTGCGAATCCAATGGGGACACATCCCTGGAGACCCGCACCCACCGGGATCTTCCGTCGGATCCCTTGCTACTTGGTCTCCAGCGGCATTCACCATCCGAGGACACCTCCTTTTTGGTGTTTGTTCGGGACATGGCTTGGTCCCTCAACCTGGTTACCCAGGCCGAGGAAGACCCTCGTGCTGAAGAACTCGATATTCTTTAGTACGAGGCCCTGCCCAGGGAATCCCTCACCATGCCAGTGCCACTGATCTTCTCCCGGCTATTGCTTCGCATGTGGGAGGCCCCAACCTTGGTTCCCATTTTGAGCAAGCGCCATGACACAATGTACAAGGTGCAGCGAGGCCAGGCTTCCGGAAGACCCAACTTCCACACACCTCGATGGTGGTGGAATCGGCCATGAGGAACCAGAAAATCCCAAAGTCCCACTCACCAGTCCCGCTGGGTCGAGAATCGAGAGCCCTTGATGCCCTGGGCTGCAAGGCCTATCAAGGTTCCATGCTGTCATGTCGCATCCAGGCATACCAATTATATATCGGTATGTTCCTCTGTGACTTGGCAAAAGAACTTGGAGGTTTCTCCGTGGGCCTCGAGGGTGAGCCCCTTGATAGGTTCCGCACCCTGTTGAAATCTGTGGCTGATTGCTTCAAGTATATCTCCCGAGCCTCCTATGATGGCTTTGAGACATCGGCTCGGGTGGAGGCCGCAGGCTTCGGAGCCCGCCGCCAGGCTTGGCACCAATCTTTGGATTTTGAGCAGTGGGTGCAGGAGAAGCTCCTGGATGTGCCCTGCCTCGGCGAACAACTTTGTGGTAAGCCGATGGAGGAGAAGGCTGCGGAGATTGAGACGGAGTATGTTACTAGAACTCATCTCTCCCACAAGACCTCTACGTAGCCTCAGAAGAAGCAGCCTGCCAAGAAGCCCTTCTTCCCCAGGAAAAGCCTCCAGTACCGCGGCTACCCGCCATACCCGGCTACTCCCTCGCTGACCACTCCTGTGCAGGGAAAGCCCAACCGAAGTCATCGTAAACCAAAGGGCCCGAAGGCCCACACACTTACTCCCCCACAACCCTCTCAGCGGTTTTGATGCCAGCGGCATAGCCCCTCGCCCTTCAGCGACACAGCAGCCAGTGGGGTGGCGCCTGTCCTGTTTCGCCCCATCATGGGCTCTTATCACCTCGGACACCTGGATCCTCCAGGTCATCTGGGGGGGCTATCACCTCCGCTTCAACAGGCTTTCATCCCCTTTCTCCCCGCCTCCTCGACTCCCCGCACACCAGCTTCTGCTGCAGCGGGAATTACACTCCCTCCTTGCCCAACAGGCAGTCGAGAAGGTCCCTCCCCACCTTCGAGGTCGGGGCTTTTATTCCCGCTACTTCCTTGTCCCGAAAAAGACGGAGGGTCTGCGGCCCATCCTCGACCTCCGCAGGCTAAACAAGTTCCTGGTGCGGGAGAAATTCAAGATGTTATCTCTTGGCGTGCTGCTGCCCTTCCTCCGGCAGGGTGACTGGCTATGCTCCTTGGATCTAAAGGACACTTATGCCCATATCTTGATCCACCCCCAACACAGGCAGTACCTGCATATCAGGTTGCAGGGAGAGCACTTCCAGTACAGAGTGCTCCCCTTTGGCCTTGCATCTGCTCCTTGGGTCTTCACAGAGTGCCTCGTTGTGGCCGCCGCTCACCTTCACGCTGGGGCGTGCCGGTGTTTCCCTACCTCGATGACTGGCTTGTTATGGGTTCCAGTCAAGAGACGTGGCAGGAAGTTCTAAAATTGCCTTTATTGTTCCACTTATGGGTTCCTCCATCGAGGAGACCTGGTGAGCGATGTCACGCACTGTCCTCCTCTTGGAGAGCTTGGGGTTCTTGGTCAACTACCCAAAGTCTCATCTCAAGCCGGCACAGGCTCTCGAGTTCATCGGGGTGCGCGCGCCTTGCTACTCAGCAGGCCATGGCCTTCTTGCCAGTGGATCGCTCCACCCGCCTCCGAGCTCTGACGGCTCGTGTCCAAAGCGCCCACCACATGGCCTCGACCATGCATGTGGTTCCTCACTCCTGCCCTCACATGCGGACAACCCAGTGGTGTCTCGGCTCCCAATGGAGTCAATCCCTCCGACACCTTAGAGCCCCTGTCAGGGTTCTTCCTGACCTTCGTTTGTCCCTGAACTGGTGGCAAAACCCCCACAACCTGCTGCAGGGATCGCCCTTCCAGGCCCCACAGCACAATGTGGTACTGACCACGGATGCTTCCCTGTTAGGGTGGGGAGTCCATTGCGATGGCGGGTGTTGGATCATGTTCCCCTGGATCCCTGAGGGGGGGATCGCGAGCACAAACCTCAGCTGAGTGAACAGCGTTGGATCTACCTCCTTAATGCTGTGATTCCGGAGGGGCTTAATCTCCAGTTGGATTGGTATACTATCATCTGATTTGTGCTTTCATTCCTACTTAGGACGCCTTCCTGGGAATTCCCTGTGCAGTGGGTTTTCCCTTTTTTTTGGGCTCCATTGTGGGTTGAATGTGATTGGTCTCTGTGTTCTGTTCATCATTTTGACGTCAGACGCCACCGAAGACAAATAGGAGATATTCCCTAGGCTGTGTAAGCTGAAGATTCGCCATTTGCCGATTTGTGGGACCTGAAGCAGGGTTTCTTTTCAGTTGGTGAAAACCCGAAACGTGAGCCACGTTGTCGTCTACCAGATGTTTTGGCATTTTGGCGGTGCTCTGTGAAAACAGCTAAGTTATGGACTTTCTCTCCTTTTTTTAAATTTATAGAATAAAAGGAGCGGTCACGGTGGTGTCTTTGGATCATTCCCTGACACTGAGCTGATAAGCTCCGACAAAAACATATGGTTGAGCCATTTAGGGGAATTCCTGAGTGCATTGGATTTTCTTTTCTTTTGTTCTGTTTAATCCAATCGGGTTCTAATTTTTTTCTAATGTGGAATAAGCACATCAGAAAGATATTATGGTAACCAACAAGAAAATATTTGATGCATCAAAAGCAGAACTTTAAACTTGTTCCAAAAAAATTGGGTAACCAGTGCGAATCTTTTAATAACAGTGTGACATGATCTGATGTCTTTGCCCTGCATAATATTTTAAAAGCTACATTCTGAACCTATTGAATTCAGTTCTTTTGGAGTAAAGCATTACAATAATCAAGTCTGGTAATAGTCAAAGAAACACGTGCATACTTCTTTATTTCCAAGTACAAATCAAACAGAACAAATCATCCTTACAAAAAGATTTTTTTTTTATCAGGGCAGATGTATAGGATGCAAAAGTGAACTTATCTAAAAGTACACCGAGTATACAAATGGAATCCATAATAAAAATAAGGGTACCCTGAAAGCAGAGAAAAAATGGGAAGTGTAAGACCTAAGCCATGAGAAGAGAATTACCTCTGTTTTAGATGGGTTCAATATAAATATATTTCTATGGAATCAAGTAACTTGTTCAGGAACAAGCAGGAAGTCAGTCCTCACGTATGGGTGATGTCGGCGCCGATGGAGCCAGCGCAGAGCATTTCCCCAGCTTTCAAAGAAAGCCTTTGGGACATACTACCAGGCATGCGTGGTCCCCTTCCCGCCCAAGGGTGCCGTCATGCTCAGTCTCCTTTTTTCCGCGGAGCTCAACAGACATCTGTCCTATTTCCTTGGGAAAAATCTTCCAAAACTCCCTTAAAAAGTGTTTTTTTTCCCAGTTCCGTACCGGTTCCTCTTCCCGCCTCGAGATGGCACCATCCTGACATTGCTCTCTGCTCCTTTCACATTTTTTGATTGAGGCTCGCCTCAACTGGCATTTTCGCCCTTTTTCACCAGATGTCATCAACCTTGGCCGAGTGTCTCCCACCGTGTCTCCTGGTGGGTTCAAAAAATGTGACCGATGCAGTCAAACCATGTCAGTAACAGACATCCATGACTGCTGTCTTCGCTGCATGGTACCGGACCATGCTAGCACCTCCTGTGACCTGTACCTGGCCACGACTCCGCAAACCAACAAGAAAAGGTTGGAGTTGCAAGAGAGGATGTCCCGAGGTCTGACTTGGAACCGGCCAACCCGATGCTGTGCTCCAAGCCCAGCACTTCCCATGAGGCCCTGGTGACCTCGGAGTCCCACAGCAGCGGCTCCTCCAAGAAGACCTCGGACCCTGAGCGAAAAAAGAAGAAATCCTTGAAGCCAATCGAAGTTCCACCGGTGAAACCCAGTAAAGTCCCGCGGAGAGACTCCAGCGAATCCGAGCAGTGCCCCACTAAGTTCTATAAGACTGAATCCTCAGCTGGTGGAGACAATGCGAGGCTCCCCGAGGTCGTGGTCCTTGTTGAGGATGCATTCGCGAGCGTGCTGGGTGACTGTCCTGAGGTCCTTGGTGCCCATGCCAAAAGCTGCAGAGCCTTCTGGCCTCGAAACCAGAATGGCGGCCCGGGAACAGAATATTTCTGCTATCCTGGCCCTGCAGCAGGCGATGATGGGCAGTTTTTCTGTATCATCTGCCCCAACAATCGGGCCCCTGACTGTGCGGGAGTCCCCGAGCATCTAGACAGGCTCCGAGCACCACTGGCCTCGGGTGAGTCCTCGGTACCAGTCGAGGTCCCGGTCCCATTCCTTGTATATCCGGTCCTCACCAGCCAGTTTCCGAGAATCAGACCAGAGATCCTCCGGAGGGTTCTGACTCCTCAGGGCTGGCCTCGAGACATGAGAATGCAGGACCTCTGAATCATCGACACCCTCCGAGTGGGAAACTGCCGTCGAGGCCTCCCCGGAAACCTGCTGACACAGAGACGTCCCTTCGGAGCCATTTCTCCTGGCGCCTCCAGCCATTCTCCCCTACAGGACATGGCCTTCCACAACTTCATTCGGGACATGGCCTGGGCCCTCTCGGTTCTGACAGAGTCTGAGGAGGACCCATGCATCGAAGAACTGGAAATCCTCCAGTATGAGTCTCCATCCAAAGAGACGGTGTCAGTGCAGCCGATCCTTGAACGGCTGCTCCTTAGAATGTGGGAGACCCTGGCCTCAGTGCTGGTTGTCAGCCGATGCCTCAACATTATCTACCACGTCAAAAAGGGCCCCGGTTTCCACAAGACCCAACTCCCACATAATTCAATGGTTGTGGAGTCAACCATGCCGAAGTTGAAGAGCCAGAACTACTACTCCTCTGTCCCCCCCGGGCAGAGAGGCTTGGGAACTTGACGCCCTTGGTGAAAATGCTACCAGGGCTGTTTGCTCGGGTGCTAGATTCAGTCCTATGAACTGTACATAGGCATGTACCTCAAGGTCCTGACCCAGGAGCTTTCCGGCTTCTTAGCTGTGCTCGCCGGGGAACCCCTCCAGTGGTTCCATTCCCTAACATCCGGGATCAGGGACTGTTCTAAGTTCCTTTCCCGAGCCGCCTATGACGGCTTCGAGTCAGTGGCCCAAGTAGCAACGGTGGCCATTGGTGCACGGCGACAGGCCTGGTTACGGGCCTCGGACCTCAAGCAATGGGTCCAAGAAAAATAGTTTGACGTCCCATGTATGGGGAAAAACTTGTTCTGCAAACCCTTGACTGACAAAGTGGCCGAGATAGAGGCCGAGGTGGTGACTAGGCAGAGGCTCTCCAAGAAGACCTCAGCCCTCCCCCAAAAGAAACCATGGGGGAAAAGACCCCTTTTCCTGAGGAAAAAGGGGTCCTTCCACCAAAGCCACTACCAGCCCTTCTCGGGTCATCAACAGCAGGGTCTTCAGCCTAAGGGCCAGAGTCATGGACCCAGGAAGCCAAAGTTTCTGGCCCCAACTCCCATCCAACCTGGGGGGAGCTTTTGACTCCTGGGGCAGGGCCTCTTCCCCCCACTAGGAGACCCTCCCTAGCCCACAGAGGGGCCTCCTGGCACTCTTTACCCACTGGTGGGTCAGGTCACCTCGGACCAGTGGGTCCTGTAGGTCAGTGGTCCCCAACCCAGTCCTATGGGGCCCACTGGCCAGTCAGGTTTTCGGGATATCCCTAATGACTATGCATGAGATATATATGCAGTAGAGATATCCTGCCAACCTGACTGGTTTGTGGCCCTCCAGGGCTGGATTTGGAGACCCCTGCCTTACACCTCTGTCATTTAAGATTATGAGTGGGCAAGGTGCAGATGTCCAAGACATCAAAAAGGTTAGATAGAATTTGTCACAGTCCTCCTCACTTCTCACCACCACCAAAAAATTGTCTATTAGACAACTTTTTGGTGGTGGTGAGAATCGATGAGGAATGTGACACATTCTATATACCCTTTCGATGTCTAGGACATCTGTACCTTGCCCACTCACAATCTTAAATGACAGAGGTGTAAGGCAGGGGTCTCCAAATCCAGCCCTGGAGGGCCACAAACCAGTCAGGTTGGCAGGATATCTCTAATGCATATATATCTCATGCATAGTCATTAGGGATATCCCGAAAACCTGACTGGCCGGTGGGCCCCATAGGACTGGGTTGGGGACCACTGCTGTAGGTGGTCAAGGAGGGATACCTCCTCCTCCTGCAGCAGGTACCCCCAAGGTTCTTCCCAGGAGAGCTGGTGCAACCTCTCCTTCACCAGACCTTTCTGCTCTCAGAGCTCTCAGGCCTACTCAGGGATAGTGCAATGGAGCCTTTCCCAAGGGAGGCGTGACCTAGTGGTTGGGGCAAGTTACCTCAGGCCCGGAAGGTTGGGGGTTCAGATCCCACTAGAGGACAGCAACCTTGGGCCGGAAGGACTGGGGTTTCTAGTCCCACAGGTGCTCCTTGTGGTCTTGGGCAAGCCACTTAACCCTCCATTGCCCATGTTCCCTGTAAGTATTAGTGTTTGTGTCTCATATCCCCTCATGTTAAATGTATCCCCCAATTGTGTTGTGACCACTTTGATTGCAGGATAAGGTGGTATACAAAACTGTCTAAATAAATAAAGCATCTGTGGGGAAAGGGCTTCTACTCAAGGTATTTTGTTGTCCCCAAAAGAGCAGGGGGCCTCAGGCCCATGCTAGACCTGCAAAACCTGAACAAGTTTCTGGTAAGGGAGAAGTTCAAGATGCTCTCCCTTGAAACATTACAGCCTTACCTTCACCAGGGAGAATGGCTGTGCTCCTTGGATCTAAAGGATGTCTATACCCACATCCTAATCCACCCCTCCCACAGGGAGTACTTCAGGTTCATGGTGGGAGGAGGGCACTTACCAGTACACGGTGCTGCCCCTCGGCCTGGCCTCCTCGCTAAGGGTCTTTACCAAGTGCCTGGCAGTGGTAGCCGCCTGCTTGTGCCTACAGGGGTCCTACATCTTTTCCTACCTAGACAAATGGCTTATCAGAGGCAGCACAGCCTCAGATGTCAGGCAGGCTGCAGAGCATACAGTCCTCCTGCTGCAGCACCTGGGGTTCGTCATCAATTACCCCAAATCCCACCTCGCCCCAACCCAAAGCCTAGAGTTCATAGGAGCTCAGTTAGACATTTAATTTAATTTTTAATTTAATTAACAGGTTTTTCTATACCGCTTCTTCCATTGATCAGATGCGGTTTACATATAACAACAATTAACAGAGCAGGTTGTTTTACATATAACAGTAGTAACTTGAAGGCTACATTTACAAATTAACAGTTAACAATTAACAATTAGAGAACTATTTACATTTGTACAGGATTAAACTATATACAGGGTTATTTGTTGTTCAGTTTTCAATATCTTATTTTATTGCCACAGTACCTTTTCCCTTATCTTAATATGTATCAGCAATGGTAGAGTTATCCTTTATCAAGCTGGGAGGTGCTGGGTGAGTTTGCTTCGGAACCATAGTGCAGTGTGAATAGATGAGTTTTGAGTCTTTTTCTAAACTCCATGATTTCAGGTAATTGTCGTAGTTCTATTGGAATTGCGTTCCACAATGTGGGGGCTGCGTGGGAGAATGCCTTTTTGTTAGTGGATTTTTTAGCCTTAATGAATTCTTTTGGTATTGTTAGTTTATTTAGCTGGTCTCTCCTTTGGGGATTATGGGTGGGTTCTGTCTTGTTGAGGTTGTTTATTGTCCATGGTGCGGTTTTATTTATGCCTTTGTAGGTGGTTAAGAGAGTTTTGTATTCTATTCTGCTTTGAATTGGGAGCCAGTGTAAATATTCTAAAATCGGGGTAATGTGTTGGAAAGGTGGGGCCTTCGTAATGGTCCTTGCTGCCGCGTTTTGTGCTAATTGTAGTTTTTTTACGGTTTGCTTAGTTACACCAAGTAGGATTTGATTTGCGAAGTCGAAATGGGGGGTTATGATAGCTTGTATTACTCGTTGAAAATCCTGTAAGAGCATTAGGGGGCGGAGTTGCTTTAATATTTTCAGTTTAAGGTGGACTTTTTTTGTTATATTTCTTACGTGAGTATCCATGTTAAGGTGTCTGTCCAGAATAACTCCCAGATAACGTATTTCATCTTTCAGTATGATGTTGTTATTCTGCAATGTTATATGTGCTGGGGGAGTGAAAGTTGTGCTTTTTGTTACTATTAAAGCTTCTGTTTTTGCGTGGTTAATGTAGAGGTTTTTTTCACTTAGCCAGGTGGTTATTTCATTGAGGCATTCATTAATTAGTTGTATGGGAACGTTAGGTATTTTGAAAGGGACATACATCATAATGTCATCCGCGTATAGGTGATAGAGGACATTAAATTTTTTAAAGATGTTACAAATAGGTTTTAAGTAGATATTAAATAGTAACGCTGATAATGCTGACCCTTGTGGGAGGCCTATTTCTTGATTGTATGTTTCAGAAGTGAGGTTACCGATTTGAACCGTTTGGGTTCGGTCTGTTAGGTAAGAGGTGAACCATTTTAGAACTGTCGATTTTATACCTATTTGCCTAAGGTTATTAATCATTGTTGCATGGTGTACACTGTCAAAGGCTGCGGAGACATCAATGAATATAAGTAGGAAAGCATGTTTTGAGTTGTCTATTCCTCTGACAAGCGTGTCAAATAGAACTGTTAGGAGTGATTCAACGCCATGTCTTGGGCGGAATCCATACTGTTGTTCATCAAGAGGGGCTGAGCTGTCAATATACTCTTGACATGTTACAGGTAAAGGCTGTCCTCCCAAGGCAAAGGGCAGACCGCCTCAAGTAACTGGCAGAAATGTGCAACACCGCTGCTCAGTGCCGGCTCTCCTCCTGCTTCGCCTGCTGGGCCATATGGTCTGAACTGTCCACGCCACACCCTTAGCCCACCTCTACATACGGACAGCCCAGTGGTGTCTCCGCTCACAGGGACTCAAGCCACGGGTGAACTATGGGACAGAGTCAGGATCACCTGCCAGCTGGCAGAGTCCCTCACCTGGTGGCAAAATTTGTGCCACCTCCAGACAGGAATGCCATTCCAGGCACCCGTACCGCAGAGGACTCTGACAACTGACGCCTCTCTCCTGGGCTGGGAGGGGGGTGCATTGCAGGGGCCACCACACACAAGGCAGCTGGTCCCAGGAGGAGTCTGTCTTACAAATCAATCTCCTGGAACTCAGGGCAATTTTCCTGGCCCTGTGAGCGTTCCCCTACTACCTCTGGCACTGCCCATTGCTGATCCAGATGGATAACCAGGTGGCAATGTTCTACATCAACAAGCAGGGAAGCATGGGTTCGTACTCCCTCTGCCAGGTGGCGGTGGCCCTTCTCTCCTTCGCAGTATGCATGTTCCTGCAAGCAGTATACCTGCCAGGCCAGGACAACTGCTTAGTGGAGAGGCTGAGCAGGATACTTTGCCCACACAAGTGATGCTTGAACCCCAGGGTAATAAGGGAACTCTTCCACCGCTGGGGCAGGCCCATGATTGACCTGTTCGCCTCCCCGCACAACACTCAGCTGCCTCTTTTCTGCTCACGCCAACCGCGCCAGGAGAGAGTGGCGGCAGACACCTTCCTGATCTCGTGTTCGGAGGGCCTACTCTATGCATTCCCCCTGACCTCCCTGATCGTCAAGACCCTCTTCATGGTCCAGAGTGAGAGGGCGTCAGTGATATTGATCATACCCAGATGGCCCAGGCAGCCCTGGTTTCCCCCTTTTGCTTGCCCTGTCAGTAGCACTCCCCGTCCCGCTGGGCCAGGCCCCAGATCTCCTGTCCCAGAAGTAGGGCCCACTTCAGCACCCCAACGTGGGGTCTCTAGCACTAACAGCGTGGCTTCTGAAAGGGTAGAATTATTCCCTTTCAACCTCCCAGGGGAAGTTGAGGAGAACCTGCTGGCCTCCCAGAAGCACTCCATCAGACGAGCTTCTGCCTTTAAGTGGAGAAGATCCTCCATCTGGTGTGTGGAGAAGGAGAATCCCTTCTCCTGTCATGTGCAACTGATTCTCCAGTACCTGCTGCATCTATCACACACCGTGCTGAAATCCAACTCTGAGGGTGCACCTGAGTGCAATAGCTATACACCACCACTCTATCGAGGAGAAACCCCCAGCCCTTGGTCTCCAGGCTCCTCCGGGACCTTCTACTATTAAAGCCCCCCCTCTTCCCTCCGACGGCAGAGTGGGACCTCAATGTGGTGCTCTCCCAGCTCACTAAGCTCCCTTCGAGCCCCTAGCCACTTACCACCTAAGATATTTGTCTTGGAAAGTGGCCTTCTTGGTGGTCCTCACATCAGCACATAGGGTCAGCGAACTCCGGGCCCTGGTAGCGGACCCAACATATACCAGGTTCTATAAGAACAGAGTGGTGCTCCACACACACCCCAAATTCCTCCCGAAGATGGTATCTCCCTTCCACCTCAACCAAGAGATGGTCCTCCCCACCTTCTTTCCATGGCCCCATGCCGGCAGGGAGGAACTAATAATCCACACGCCCGACTGCAAGTGGGCCCTGTCCTTCTACCTGCAGTGGACCCAGGCCCATCATAAAGCTCCTCAGCTTTTTGTGTCCTGTGATCCCAGCAGACTGAGGCTCCCTGTGACCAAGCACACTCTGTCGACTTGGGTGGCAGACTGTATTGCCCTTGCCTATGAGCGAGCTGGCCTCTCCCTTGAGCATCGGATCACTGCGCATTGCATGAGGGCGATGGCACAATGGTGGGCAACCTCCAGTCAGTGACAGAGATTTGCAAGGTTGCTACAAGGTCTTCCATTCATACGTTAGCAGCTCACTACTGCCTGGAGAATGAGTCCCACAAAGACAATGCCTTTGACCAAGCAGTACTTCGTTATATTCTCGGGGTGTATGCAACTCCTGCCCTCCGACCCTTCTGTGTTCAGTGTACTGGAGTGATAGTGTCGCTGGACGCTAGGGTCTTGCAGAATATCTCAGTGGGGACTCACCTTCTCCAACTCATGGCTACCCGATTAGTCACTGTTGGTGCTGTCATAGTTTGGTTCTCCTAATAGGTGTCCACTCACAGAGGGTAGCTATTAGCAAAACAATATATATATCCCTCCAATAATTTTATAGGCTATGCAACTCTATTATTGCCCCTTCTCATTCGCGCCCATTATTTCATTTCAATACTATATCGCAGTTTTTAGGGAATTTGGAGGTCTCAGACTCGGCACGGCACTGACTATAACAGACTTCGTCCTTAGCCACAGTGCCCTTTTGCATCAACGACCTCTATTTCTTTATCCCTTCTTATCTTGCCATATATCTTTATACGCAAATCTCTTTACTCTTATTTAAATTCTTGTGCTTATCATATTGAATGCCCCGACGCCACCATCCGGCTCCGTTCGTGCATTTCACAGACGTGGGTTTCTTCAGGGGGGAGTTGAATTTCTCAAGCACTCGATATGATATTACATCTCTAGTTGTTCAGCGTATTCATTATTCCAAAAATGCAGCACTTAACGTTTCTTACTGCTCAATGCTTCTCTCTGAGCCAAGCATTGAGCAGTAAGAAACGTTAAGTGCTGCATTTTTGGAATAATGAATACGCTGAATGACTAGAGATGTAATATCATATCGAGTGCTTGAGAAATTCAATTCCCCCCTGAAGAAACCCACGTCTGTGAAACGCACGAACGGAGCCGGATGGTGGCGTCGGGGCATTCAATATGATAAAGATAAGCACAAGAATTTAAATAAGAGTTAAGAGATTTGCGTATAAAGATATATTGCAAGATAAGAAGGGATAAAGAAATAGAGGTCATTGATGCAAAAGGGCGCTGTGGCTAAGGACGAAGTCTGTTATAGCCAGTGCCGTGCCGAGTCCGAGACCTCCAAATTTCCCTAAGAACTGCGATATAGTATTGAAATGAAATAATGGGCGGGAATGAGAAGGGGCAATGATAGAGTTGCATAGCCTATAAAATTATTGGAGGGATATATATATTGTTTTGCTAATAGTTTGGTTCTCAGCATCCTGGATCTATAGATTCCCATATGTGAGGACTGACTTCTTGCTTGTTTCTGGAGAAGGCGTAGTTACTCACCTGTAACAGGTGTTCTTCGGAAACAGCAGGAATCATTCCTCACAACTCTCCCTACCTTGTTTTAGCTTTTACTACTGTCCTAGCTATGTCATCTGACTGAGTAAAATGGCAAGTTGGGGAAATGCTCCGTGCGGGCTCAGTCAGCACCGACGTCACCCATATGTGAGGACTGATTCCTGCTGTTCCCGGAGAACACCTGTTACATGTTAGTATCTGCGCTTTACACATGGTTGTCGTCATTCTGATAGCGCCAATTTGGATCTGCCCTTCTACAGCCCAGAAGAATTTTAAAATTTTCTGGTCATGCCTCCTTCTTGTTCAACCATATTTCCTCCCCCTCAGTTTACTGCATCCTTCACAAAGTAATTTCAGATCTGCTCGCTCTTTTTCTTCTTTCCAGATTTGAGAGTTTACAAGTTCTCCCTGAACAAGCAAGATGTCAGTCCTCACATATGGGTGACGTCGCATCGAAGGAGCCTGGGCGGTAACCTCTCCCCAACTTTCAAAGCAAACCTTTGGGAGACACACTATGCATGCATGGCCACCTTTCCACCCAAGGATGCCATCTTACCTCGGTCTCCTTTTTTCTGCAGAGCCCATCGGATGCTCTTCTGTACCCCAGAAAAGGTTCATCGTTTCTTTTTTTCCTTCTCTTTTTCTTCTCTGGAATGCTATGTTTTTTAAAGGTTCTTGTTCTTTGGGTTTTTTCTCTGTGTGCATGGGACTCTCTCCCTGGCCGGAACTCTTGAATTTGATCTCTCATGTGCTCTCTTCCCTGTTATGTCCTCAGCCAGTGAGTTTAAGCAGTGCGACCACTGCGGGCACACCATGTCCTTCACAAATCCGCATGACTGCTGCCTTCAGTGCCTTGGTGCTGAACATGATGATGCCTCCTATGGGCTCTGTCAGCAAATGATGAACAAAGGACGGAGGAACCCTGAGAAGCAGTGAGAGACCATGTTCGGTAAGACCTCCGTTTCAGCTCCAGCATTGCTCACAGAACCGGTGCCCTTGACGTCACACGATAGCTGTGTCTTATCTGAGCCCTGAAGCCACGGGGCATTGGAATGGGGATTGTCCTCTGAGGGCTGTGCCCCGAAGAGCTGGACATAGTTGGTGGCATCATTGGGTGATGATTCTGTAACCACGTGTAAGACCCACGGTCACTGGCCTCTGAGTCCCTGGCGTGATGCCGAGGACAATGGCCGGGAGCTGCTCTCTAAGCTGCCTCTGTGGAAGAAGATGCACTCTGTCAATTTGGCTAGCAGACTGCATCTCTTTCGCTTAGGCCCAGGCAGGACTCAGCCTTGATGGGCATGTAACAGCTCACAGTATCAGAGCCATGGCTGCATCGTGGCCAACTTGCACTCAGTCTGCATGGAGGAGATCTGCAGGGCTGCAGTATGGTCTTCAGTCCACATATTCACATCGCATTAGTCTGAATGGGGATTCCCGATGTGTCAGCAACTTTGGCCAGGCCATACTCCGGCATCTCTTTGGGTATGAGACTCTGTTTCCTTCCCACCTGGCCCTACTGTCCGTCCAGGCTTGCCTAAAGAAACTTTCTAAGTATGAGTGCTGCTTGCTGTTCAATTATGCTGAAGATGCTGAATCTGTAATGTGTTCCCCCCCCCCCTCCCTGGGGGACTACCTTTGCTTTTCCTTTTGATTCTCCAGTTTTGCTTTGCCCCTTTTGGACTTCTGGCCTCCTCGGTTTTCGGTAGCCTGTACCCTGTGAGTCCCATACATGAAGACTTCATTTCTGCTTGTCCACAGAAAAAACGTTACTCACTTGTAGCAGGTGTTCTCCATGGATAGCTGTGTGTTTCCTCAGTGGCCTCTGGTGGGGCGTGTGATTTGGCATATGGAGCACCACCCGAAATGGATTATTTTGGCAGTGCCAGATTGACCAATGAGAGGGTGATTCAGAGATCTGATGTAGCTCTAGAAGAGTCACCTGTTCGTTTGCCTCTGTCTTGTGTTCTATTGTGTCAGGGGCTGCTTCTCCTTGAGGACCTGGCTCCCTTCTTGATTATGGCTTGGCTCCTATAAGGAGATGGTTAGCATGTACGGGCTACTCTCTGGCAGTGGTTTTCCACTCTGCTCAGAGCCTGGAGGAGGTGTACCAACCTGGCCTAAGTGCAGGTATGGTGCCTTGAGTGCTGGTGCAGTGCACGGCAGCTGGCTCATGAGGCAGCCAAGGTGCCATCTCTGTTAGCCTTTTCCACAGGACCATCTGCAGAAGGGCCTTTTCTGTTAGCTCCCTGCAGGTTCAGGTGGCAGCTTTGGCCTGTTAAATCTCTAGCCTTACACCAGGATGTTTCACGCCTTCATCAGGTGGTTTGGTGTCTGTGTCCTCCCCTCTGGTCAGTGATCGCTTGCTGGGATCTGTGTCTGGTTCTCAGGGCTCTGATGTCGGAGCCCTTTGAGCCATTGAAGCGTGCTACTCTGAAGGATTTGATGTTCAAAATGGTCGCCTTGGTCATGATTTGTTCCACAAGACGGATTTCCGAGCTGCAGACTTGCCGAGATCCTTACCTGTCTTTTCCATTCGCCATGTGTCTTCCTTCTTGCCTAAGGTGATTTTTCCCTTTCATGTGAACCAGGTGGTCTGCCTGCCCTCCTTCTCTAAGGAGTAGTGTCTTGGAAAGGTTAAGGATCCTCGCCTTGTGGATGTCTGGAGGTTATGAATTCTTTTTATACATCAGACTATCTTTTTGTGCTGTTTGTTGGCCCATGTAAGGGTGACGTGGCAGTTAAGTTGATTTTGGGACGCTGGATTAAGGAGGCCATTGCCTCAGCATACTTGTTGCGGAACCAGCTGGTTCTGGTGGGTTTGTGTGACCATTCTACCCAAATGCAAGCATCCTCGTGGATGTAATGGAGCTATGTAGCCCCGGCAGACATTTGTGGACGGCAATGTGGGCATCACTTTCCATTTTTGTCAAGCATTACCGTTTGAATGTCCATGCTCGGACAGACACAGCCTTTGGCTCAAGGGTTTTGTGAGCTGCTGTGTCTTCTTCCTGCCCAGCGGAATCATAGCTTTGGTACATCCCACTTGTCTGGGTTGGTCTAGCAGGACGATATGGAAGGTGACATTTTACTTACCAGTTAATGTCCTTTCCTTGAGTCCTGCTAGATCAGTCCAGGGCCCACGCCTGACCAACTGTATTTGGAACAGTATCAAAGGCTTTGCTGAAATCTAGGTAGATCACATTCATTGCATGCCCTTGATCTAGTTCTCTGGTCACCCAGTCAAATAACTCAATCAGATTTGTTTGGCCAGATCGTCGTTTGGTAAAACCATGTTGCCTCAGATCATGCAACCTGTTGGTTTCGAGGAAGTCCACTATTCGCTCTTTCAGGAGCGTCTCCATTACTTTTCCTGCCACTGAGGTAAGGCTTACTGGCCTGCAGTTTGTCACTTCTTCCCTATTACCACTTTTTTGAAGAAATACCACATCAACCCTTCTCCAGTCCTGTGGAACTTCTCCTGTCTCGAAGGATCTATTAAAAACATCCTTTAAAGGCCCTGCAAGAATTTTTCTGAGCTCTTTCAGTATCCTGGGGTGTATCCCATCTGGTCCCATAGACTTTTCCACTTTCAGTTTTGCAAGCTGTTCTAACGCATCATCTTTTGTGAATGGTGTGGTATCGACTCCATTCCCATTTGTATATTTGTCAATCACAGGTGGTCCTTCTCCAGGGTTTTCTCTAGTGAAAACAGAGCAGAAGTATTTGTTTAGCATTGTCGCTTTTTCAATGTCAATTTCCATGAATCTGTTCCCAGCACTTTTGAGTCCTGCATTTCCACCTCTGATTTTCCTCCTCTCCCGAATATGCCTGAAAATTGGCACAACACTTCACATCTTTAGTCATCTTTTCTTCTGCCTTTGATTTTGCTATCCTTATTTCTCTCTTTGTCTCTTTTAGTTTGATCTTGTATTCTTTTCTGTGTTCCTCTTCTTTGCGAGCTTCTGAATTTTGTGAAAGCTGTGTTTTTTGCCTTTATTTGTGCAGCCACTTCTTTGGAGTACCAAATAGGTTTCCTTTTCTTCTTTTTATTTACTTTCCTTACATATGTATCTGTTGCACCTTTTATTGCTTTCTTTAGTTTAGCCCTTTGCAATTCCACTTCCCTTAACCTCTCCCACCCTACCATCTCCTCCTTCAGGTACTTGGCCATTTTACTGAAGTCAGCATTTTTGAAGTCTAAGACTGAGTTTGCTGTGATTAGATTCCAGCTTGGCTTTTATCTCAAACCACACTGTATGATGATCGCTGCTGCTCACATGGGCACCCACCTGGATATTCAACACGCTATCTCCGTTGGTGAGCTCTCCCTGGTCGGTTCCATCACCATTTGTTTAAGTAATGTATCCACAATTTTTTTACTTCTTTCCAGATTTGCAGAAGGAACACTCCAATCCACATCGGGTAGATTAAAGTCACCCAATATGATCACTCCCCCTTCGTGGCTGTTTTTGCAATATCAACAATCAATTCGCTATCCATTTCTTCTGTTTGAGTTGGAGGCCTGTAGACCACACCAGTATGGATAACGGTGCCATCTCCTCTTTCCAACATAATCCAGAGCATCCTCTGCATTTCAGCAGCTTTAATATTGCTTTTGACATACAGGGCTACTCCACCTCCTTTTCTACCCTCTCTATCTCTTCTAAATAGATTATAGCCAGTTATGGCTGTATCCCATTCATGTGACTCATTAAACTATGTTTCTGTAATGGCCACAATGTCCAAGTCCATTTCCACCATTAGGGCTTCTAGATCAGGAACTTTGTTGGCTAGGCTTCGTGCATTTGTACTCATTGCTTTCCAGGATTTGTTGAATGGCTTGCCTACCTTTTGCATGGGTTTTGTTCTATACGTCCCTTCCCTCTTGCCATTGATGTGGTGTTCAAATGTGTGACTGTTTCCAATGTTGTTTTCCTTTTGCTGGGAGTGATGTAGTGAACGTATCTTTCTCCATCCGTCACCCCCTTTCCCTAGTTTAAATGCCTGTCCACATAATGCATGCATTTTTCACTTAGGATCCTTTTCCTTGCGGCGGAGAGATGTAGTCCATCAGTACAGTATAGTCTCTTGTTGATCCATATGTTTCCCCAGTTGCCTATATATCTAAATCCTTCTTGTTTGTACCAGGTTTGGAGCCATGTATTGAAATTGTTTATGCGATGCAGCCTTTCTGCCCCCTTACCATGAACAGGTAGAACTTCTGAGAATGCTATAGTGTTAGCAATGGGCTTGAGTTTCTCTCCCAGAGTCTGGAAGTCCCTTTGAATTGCAGAGGCACTGTTTCTAGCCAGGTCATTTGTACCCAAGTGGATGATAATATCAATTTTGTAGTGCTCACTTTCTGCACTAAATATACCAACAGTTTGGTTTGTATTCCTGCTGGCTGAAGATCCTGGGAGGCATTTGACCATCCTCTCTACTTTGAGCTGTGTTCCCAAGTTGGTGATGATGGAATCTCCAATGAGTAGTAGTTTTCTGGTTTGTGATTTTTTTTTCTTCCTATTTGGTATATTATCAGTAGAGTTGACATTAAGCCTATCATTTAAGAGCACGTCAGTTTCCATAGATTGGGCACCCTCATTATCCAAGGTGAAAAGGCAGCATGCAGGGATATCACTTGATGTATGGAGTATCTTTGCGTTACAGGTCGCAACCTACCAGAACCCGCTGTGATCCATTTGTTCCTGGGCTGTTTGATTCTTTGTGGAAGCGTTGGTGGATTTTGTTCAGTTGGTAACCTAGAGGAAGTGTGTTTAATTGCAGCTAATTCTTCCCTTAGTAGTCAATTCTTTATGCATAGTAGCTAACTTGAGGCATATAGGGCAAGCTCTTAGGATACAAATGATTATTCTTGGAATGAAAGCACCACAGTTATTGCATTGAATACAGACATTCTGACTCAGAAGGAGAAAAGAAGAAAAAGTGGGTGTAACACCTAATTAAAGGACAGAAGTCAATGTATATGATGACTGTATAGCTAAATGTAATCCTCCAATTGTGCTGTCTAAATGTTGTTAAACACCCTCATGTTAAATGTTGTAAACTACCCTCATGTCAAATGTAACCCCAATTGTGATGTCATGTAACCACTTTGATTGTAGGATAAGGTGGTATACAAATCTGTCTAAATAAATAAATATACACAATGCAACCCGTGGGTGGATGGGGTGAGGTGAGGGGTAGGGTGGGAGGGAGGGAACCTAAGTGTCCCTGGCTAGTAGGCCTTCTGTGAACTGAGGGCACACTCATATCTGATTTAAAGGCTATGCAAGGAATGTAGGCAGGCTGAAGATCCCTAAAAACCTATATGCAACAGGTATTTGGCAATGATAAAGTTTGAAAGCCGTAGCTGAGTGTATAATCTCTTGAGTTCTGATAAGAAGATTGGTTCAAGTATTTGTTCAGTGATAGAGCAGCTTTAATTTAATTAGCCACTCCCTGTAAAGCAGGCTTGCAATAGACAAAGAAAACTAAAAAATTCAAACTGAAATCTTACTGCTATGTATCAGCCTACTAAGCAAAGGTCCCTGTAACCTTAAAATTATACCCTTGCTTGCAAAATTAAGTAGGAGACCTAAGTAGAAGATCAGGTCTAGCTGCAAGTCTAAAAGCAATGTATATTTCTGTTCCAAGTAGCTATATATCACAAGCGTCCCTGGCAAATAGACCTTCTATGAACTGAGAGCACACTCAGATATCTGATTTAAAGGCTATGCAAGGAGCAGATGCAGGCTTAAACTAATTTTCTCTTTTGTTTTCTTACAGAGCTATTGTGGCACTAGTCTACAATGTGTTAAAGGCATTTATGGAAATGAACAGCACCTTGTTCGATGAACTGACAGCCACTTACAAATCAGATCGTCAGCGGTAACTTTTCAAACTTTTTCTGTCAGTTGTGCTAAAGGCCACTATAATTTTTTGTTCAGAATATTTATTTGATTGCATTATCCTTATCCCAACCGATTGCCTAATATTTTTTCTGCATGCTTACTGATCTTGTCTTTAGGTGTGTTAGATCTCTATTTCTTTTTATTTAGATTTTATAAATGCTTCAAATATTTAACTTTTTCATTACTTAAAGAATGGAAGAAAGAAAATAATTATAATGCATAGCTGGCTTGGAGCCACACACACATGTGAACATTTTAGATGCATTAAATTGCATGTGTATTAATGGAATAATTTTATTACTAAGTACACTTATAGTACTATGTGTGCATACTTTTCCTTGGTGGGTGCTGGTGAATTTTGAAAACTAAAGTATTTATATGCTTGTGTTTTGAATATTACCGTTGGTAATTTCTGTGGTTACATTTACACCTGCTTTTTAGCATGGACAATTTTCTGGATTCATTTTCGTGAACGTATTTTCAAAAATATGCACATAATGCAAACCTTTCCCCTACCCTGTCCCAGGAATACTTCCACTGAAATTTAGTAAATTTACCCTATTACGGGCATATATCAGACATTGACTTTTATAAATGGCTTGTAAAATTGTTCCTAAAGTGTCTTTAGAATAGTTCCTGTCTAGTTTTTATATTTCATTTCCCATTTTGCAGCATCAGTCCTGTAAAAGATAGCAGCCCCACTTGGAGCCCACTTTGTTTGCATTGCTGCTGCCAGGAACACATGCTGTTCTCAGCAGCAGAAACACAAAATGAAATTTACTGCGTGAGTCACTAACCTGTGGTAATGTGCAGGTTAATGACTTTCATTAAATTTTGCTACAGTAAAATATTGTATTTACAGCCGCTTAATGTAACTACCCATTAAATAGCAGAATGAAGGCATTTCAGCTTTGTTCATCATGAAAGGTAACTCCATTGCTGCTATACAGATTACATTCAAATGAAAATATTCTTTGTGTTTCTGAGAGTTTCTTGTACAAAGAGAAATAATTGATCCACGAAAACAGTATTACAATACTTTAACTTAATGTAACACTTTGAGGGGTATTTTTTAAGAAAATTCAGCATTGCCTTATATTCCTAAATGTTTTTTAGCCTCTGTGTCTGTCTAAAGACATATGGATAAAACTTGACTTTAGACCCCAGAAAATTATTAGCCAAGTTTTGGAGAGGGTGTCTCCTACCAAATCTTACTCAACCAACTAAATGCTATTGTTGTTCAAGATGCCCTGCTCAAATGGATTCACTCCTACTTGTCCCACTGAACCCAAATTTTAAGGCTCAGGAACCATTCATCAGTGCCTTACACTCTTCATCAAGGAGTCCCTCAGGGCTCCGCCCTCTCCTCCCTCCTGTTTAACATTTACATCAGGCCCCTCTGCTACGTCATCCAGAAATTCAAAATCGGTTACCAGCTCTACACCGACAATATTATGATCTTCACTCCATTCTGCACCTCCTCCTCCGACTACTCCTGTATCCCTGATTGCTTCAAGGAAATCGTCTTATGGTTACAGCATCACAACAAGCCAGAGATTCTTCATGTTTCCAGAGACCTCAACTTCTCACCTCCCCCAAATATTAAACTCAGAGACACAACATACAAGTCAAATCACAGGCCAAATACCTCTGTGTTATCCTGGACCAACATCTAAACTTCCAACCTCACATCAAAAATATCACCAAAAGCATCTACTTCAAGCTCCGAACCTTTCGCAACCTATGTCCCCTCCTATAACCTAACAACTTCTGTACAATTTGCCAAGCCTCCATCACACCACTACTTGACTATTGTAACTCTGTCCTCCATGGACTCCCCAGGGCCACCATCGCCCCTCTACAGCTTGCCCAAAACACCACCACACGCATTGCTGGAGTCCCTAGACACGCTGGTATCACTCCTACTCTAAAATCTCTCCATTGGCTACCCATCGCATCCTGAATCAAATTTAAGATACTCGCCATCATTCACAGAGCCTTCTTCAATACCTCTGCTAAGTAGCTCTACTCACTAATCAAATACCCGGATAACAACAGACTCTGCCGACAGAATGTGTCAAATCTTCTCCCACCAACATAAATCCGCAAGAAATCTCAACGGACTTGTACCAGAGCATTCAAATTGTATGCTCCTACCTATGGAACCAATTCTCTCTCATCTTATGCTGTATCCAATCTCACACCCTCTTCAAAAAGCATCTCAGAGTGCTCCTCTTTGAAGAACATTATGGCACATCTACCACAACCAAACCCCCCCAGCAAGTGCATACTCCACTCTCACACACCATTCCCCTTTCCCCTCCCCCATAACCATTTTTTTCACATCATTCACTTATTACAATCTTTCCCTCTTCCCACACCCTTATCCCCTGCTCACCCCTTCCATCCTCTCTGTCCCCATCCCTCTCTATCTCATAACATACTGTAATTCAGGTTTCTATTCATATTTCCCAGGTACTATCTCCTCCCCATGCCAAACGTTGTATATAGTCACTTATTTTATCCTCAGTTGCCTGTACATAGTTTGTTCATTGTAAACTGTTTGTGTTCTGTTCCATGTAAACCATTTTGCCTTGTAGAAAAACGGTATATTAAAACTAGTTAAATAAATCAAATAAATACAATTCTCCAGGAACAAGCAGGAAGTCAGTCCTCACATATGGATGACGTCAGCGCTGACGGAGCCCTCGTGCGGAGCAATTCCCCAGCTTTCAAAGAAAGCCTTTGGGATTGCCATGCGCATGCGCAATCCCCTTCCCGCCCAAGGGTGCCATCTTGCTCGGTCTCCCTTTTTCCATGGAGTCCTTCGGATGTGGTTCTGCTTTCCTCTGAAGAAGTGCGTCAAAACTGCAAAGTTTTAGTTTCGTTCGGTCCGTTTCACCTTCCTGCCTTGGCTCGGTACTCCGGTATCGAGCCCAGTTAAAGTTTTTTGGTTTTTGTCCTTTGAGACTAGAGTTCACACTCTTTTTATTTTTCACTGACAGCCCGGTTGTTTGATCTTGCAGGGGCCCTTTTTCCCCCGATGGCTGCCAGCGGGTTCAAAAAGTGTGATCGGTGTAAAAAACTAATGTTCCTAACCGACACACACGACTGCTGCCTCCGATGCCTCGGACCCGACCATGAAGACGTTTCTCAGAGTCCGCATCCGTCCGAGCCCGGACCTCGTCAGAAGCCTCGAAGTCTCAGGAGTCTGACCCCAAGCATCGTCGTGGGTCTTCTGAGTGGGGGGTCTCCCTCCCGAGAACACCGGAGCAAGAAGAAGCTCATGGGGGCGGCATCGTTGGAGGCCTCTGATTGGCCTGGGCCCTCGGGCTCCAGATCACAGAGCCCTGACCACTGCCCCGGGCCCTCTGAGTCGGAGAGGCCAGCCAAGCTACCTCGCACGGAGCCGGAGGCGCCGAGTAAGGTAATGTCCTCGTGGACTCTCCTCTGGGAGAACCGGCATCGGGACCTGAGCCCGAGGCTACGGAGCCTTCTGAGCTTGGTATCAGGTTGGCGGACCTGGAGAGCAGCATGGCTGCCTTCATGGAGCAGCAGCGGACGCTGATAGCCAGTCTCACTGGTCCATCCGCCCCAACCACCAGGATCTTGACATCTAAGTCGACCCCGGAGGCCGAGCCGATTCTCGAGTCAAGAAGTTCTCGAGTCGATCCTCAGCCAAGGTCTCCCTCAACCTCCTTTTCGGGACCGAGGTCGTCGACGCCCGTACCCTCAGCATCTGGGCGGTCGGGTCCGAAGCCCTCATGGCCGGAGCCACTCGATTCCTCCTCGGAGGATTCAGCATGGGAGACGGAGGATGAAGAGTCTCCAGACACCCACCAAACCCGGTGCATCCCATCGGACTCACCGAGCTCGGAGCCTCAGAGAAGGTCCCCTCGGGAGGATACCAGGCACTGTTCCCTCTAAGTTGTGCACGTGTGCGCGCGCGCACACCTCGCCGAGCGAGCGCACATACTTTACAACAGAGCGCACAAAAATTACGGTTCTGATTCTGATAGAAAACAACACAGACGTTTTAAAATTTAAAAGATGTTATTGTAATTACTAGAAATTTTCCGCTTCATTTAGTAATTGTCTATTTTCATTTAATTTAATTAAAATCAATATGGTGTACATACTGTATTCTAACGTGTAGTCAAATTTTAAAGTATATAACTCCGAGTGTCGTTATGTGGCGCACAAAAATTTAACATTCCTTCAAAAGCTGCACAGTTGATATTTTATGCGCACACAGCCTACAGAAAATTAGAGGGAACATTGATACCAGGTTCTCGGACTTTGTCAGGGACTTGGCCAAGGCTTTGGCATTCCCAGCTGAGTCGGAGGAGGAGCCTCGAGCCAAGGAGCTCGAGGCCCTTCAGTATGATTTTCCTCCGAGGGAAGCCCTTACTGTTCCGGTTCCTCCGATGTTGGAACGGCTGATGCTCCTCATGTGGGAGTCTCTGGCCTCAATGCCAGTTCTCAGCAAACGGGTCGATTCCATATATCGAGTCCGTAAGAGCCCTGGGTTCCAAAAGGCGCAGCTGCTGCACAACTCCATGGTTGTGGAATCGGCCGTGCAACAGCTCAAGAGCCAGAAAACGCACTCCTCGGTGCCTCCTGGCTGGGAAGCCCAGAACCTGGACGCCCTTGGCAGAAAGTGTTTCCAGGGCTCGATGCTCTCATGCTGTGTCCAAACCTACCCGCTGTACATGGGCATGTACTTGCGAGACCTGACAAAGGAGATTGCCAGGTTCTCAGTTGGCCTTTCCAAGGAACCCTTGCAGCGCTTCAAGGCCTTGTCAACAGGGATTCGGGAGTGCTTGAAATTTGTCTCGAGCAGCCTACGACGGCTTTGAGGCTTCGGTCCGAGTAGCTACGGCTGGCATCGGTGCACGCCATCAGGCCTGGCTAATGTCATCGGATCTGGAGTCATGGGTTCAGGACAAGTTGGTCGATGTCCCGTGCTGAGGTGACAACCTATTCAGCAAACCCATGACTGAAAAGGCTGCGGAGATCGACTCCGAGTACTTGACCCGGACAAGGCTCTCGAAGAAGACCTCTGCCCCTTCTCACAAAAAGAAGGGCTCGGGTAAAAAGGCCTTTTTCCCGAGGAAGGGTACTGCTTACTGCAACTGCCCCACCTATCAGGCCACCCCGGCTCCCCAACAGGGGCAGCAGGCCAGGGGATAGGGGCTTGGCCCGCATAAGCAGAAGGCCCCCAAGCCTCCAGCTCCGGCTTCTACCCAGCCGGGTGGGGGTTTTTGACTCTCACTGCATAGCTCCTCTCCCGCCAGTGGTTTGGTCATGCACAAGAGGAAGGCTGACCCTGTACGCCCACAGATGGCCAGCCATCACAACGGATAACTGGGTCCTGCAAATATTTTAGAAAGGCTATTTGCTCCATTTCAGCCAGGTACCTCCCTCCTTCTTTCCAGGAGAGCCTCTCAGGCCCCCTCTGCACAGGAACCTCCTCTTGCAGGAGTTGGCAAGTCTTATAAAGGATCAGGCGGTGGAACCGGTGCCCCACCACCTGCAAGGGTAAGGCTTCTACTCCAGGTATTTCCTCATACCAAAGAGAACTGGAGGCCTTCGGCCCATCCTTGACTTGCAAAATCTGAACAAGTTCCTGGTGAGGGAAAAGTTCAAGATGCTTTCCCTTGGTATACGGCTGCCTTACCTCCACCAAAGAGACTTGCTATGCTCCTTAGATCTGAAGGATGCTTATACGCACATCCTAATACATCCAGACCACAGACGATATCTCAGATTTGCAGTGGGAGGAAACCATTTTCAGTACAGAGTACTTCCATTCGGCCTAGCCTCTGCCCCCAGAATGTTTACCAGATGTCTGGCGGTAGTGGCGGCCTTCCTCAGGAACCAGGAAATTTTTGTCTTCCCGTATCTGGATGACTGGCTCGTCAGAGCCCAGTCGCCTCAAGAAGCTCAACAGGCCACAGCTCGCACTATCATTAGATGATAGAGGAGTTAAAGGGGCACTAAGAGGCGACAAGGCGATAGCGGAGAGACTGAATGAATTCTTTGCTTCGGACTTTACTGAGGAAGATGTAGGGATGTTACCCATGACTGAAGTGGTATTTAAAGGTGCGGAAGAATTGAAGGAAATATCGATACATCGGGAAGATATATTACAACTATTAGATAAACTGAAGAGTAGCAAATCACCTGGGCTGGATGGTATACATCCAAGGGTGTTGAAAGAACTGAAATATGAGATTGCAGACCTGCTATTAGTAATCTGTGAACTATCATTTAAATCATCTCTAATATCTGAAGATTGGAGGATCGCCAATGTAACACCAATTTTTAAAAAGGGTTCCAGGGGTGATCTGGGAAACTACAGACCGGTGAGCCTCACGTCAGTACCGGGAAAAATGGAAGAAACCATCATAAAGAATAAATTACTCAGCATGTAGATAGTCATGGCCTAATGGGAGACAGCCAACATGGCTTTAGACAAGGAAGATCTTGTCTTACTAATCTGTTATGTTTTTTTGAAAGTGTGAATAAACAGGTGGACAAAGGTGAGTCGGTTGATATAGTGTATCTGGACTTTCAGAAAGCCTTTGACAAGGTCCCTCATCAGAGACTTTTGGCAAAACTAAAGAGTCATGGGATAGGAGGCAGTATACTACTGTGGATCAGGAACTGGTTAAAAGATAGAAAGCAGAGGGTTGGGCTAAATGGCCAATTTTCCCAATGGAGAAAGGTGAATAGTGGTGTACCCCAGGGATCTGTGCTGGGTCCGCTGCTTTTTGACATATTCATAAATGACCTGGAAAGTGGAATAACGAGTGAGGTTATCAAATTTTCAGATGACACAAAACTATTTAAAGTTGTTAAAACCCAAGAGGATTGTGGAAATTTGCAAGAGGATCTTGATAAATTGGAAGACTGGGCATCAAAATGGCAGATGAAATTTAATGTGGACAAGTGCAAAGTTATGCACCTAGGGAAGAACAACCCAAACTATGGTTACACAATGCAAGGTTCCACATTAGGAACCACCACCCAGGAAAAAGATTTAGGTGTCATTGTGGATAACATGTTAAAACCCTCGGCCCAGTGTGCAGCGGCAGCCAAGAGAGCAAATAGAATGCTAGGTATCATAAGGAAAGGAATGGAAAATAAAACAAAAGATATTATAATGCCTCTATACCGTTCCATGGTGAGACCGCACCTTGAATATTGTGTGCAGTTCTGGTCGCCGTATCTTTAAAAGTTTATAGCGTTATGTCATGAGGCTGGAGCTAGGGAAGAAACAGCCTTGGAAAAAACTCCTGATTTGCATAAATCTCAGAAAAGCCAGAGAGCGCAGTTCCAGTGTAGCTCAGCCAGAGGGCGCATGGACAGCTACACAATGCCTGAACCCACGTGCTCAAGCTCTGAGCACCTTAATGATGAGTGTTTTCACCTGTCCTCAAACTCACAGCTTGCAAGCTGGAAATCCCTTTATAAGGGAAGTCAGATGAGCAGATATGGAGAACAGGACCAGCAAAGGGGTGACCGGGAAGGGACCTCCAGTGCCAGCACTACAGAACCGAAAGGAGAACGGTACAGGATCCAGTACAGAGACCAGAAAGGGGGCTCAAGAGACCCAGGTGTGCAGCAAGGACTGCAGCAAAGAGTCCAGCACAGAGACCGGGAAGAGCGCTCAGGTACCAGCACAGGAGTGCAGCAGAGGGACCAAGGAGTCCAGCAGAGAGAGGCACCGAGGAGGGTAGCCAACAGACCAACCGGAAGGGTACCAGCGAGGGTACCGGGTATAGTAACAGGAGAAGAACGGATACAGACAGAGGCAAGTTTCAGCCCTGGGATAAGGCCCAGAGAAGCAGCCTGCCTGTTAAAAGAAGTTCTTCAAATAAAGACTGGAAATCCACGTCTGTTTTTCCTAGCAGCCTTAACTGTGGAGCAGTGCACAGGACAGAGGATCAACAAGAAAAGCTACAGAGTAAGCTGAATCCTAGGCGTGGCACTCCACCGAAGATAAGGTATGAAAAGCCTTTTATATTAAAAGGGACTTTCAAGGAAGACAGTTTTATGCAGGTAGATAAACCTCATTATCAGAGAAGAAGCAAAGTTAACTATTTAAAACCACTTTCCAAAAAGGGTTCTACAGAAGTTATATGAGAAGCCGAGGAACTTCTATGAGGAACTAAGTAACACTGAGGATACTCTAAACATTGAAGAGTGTAGTGAGCCAGAATCAATGGACTTGGATTACAGCTCCAGTGTTCCCATGCCTCACACAGAACCAATGGAATGTAACCTTTGCTTAAGAGGTAGCTGCTTGCCCTGTTAATTGTACAGTGAAGAAATGAGTCTGAAAATGGTAAAGTTGATAACCATTCTGTTCTAATTGTTTCTATTGTTTGGAAAATCCCTTAACCCAGCTAAACAGTCAATTGTACAGCCTACAACATTTAACTGCTTAGTCCATGGTGGAACTTTATTATTATTTGAGGAAAGCCTTACCTCCACTTTAAGTTTGTTGTCTCATTTGAACCTAGAGCATTAAGCGGGGAAATAAAGCCTTATTTACCCTCCATTTGGCGTAGTTATTCATTTCAGGGAGCACTACACTACAAGGACCACAATCCTTTGGGTCCTGCAGCTCAAATACTCCCTGATACAAATTAAATGTCGGCAGACGCCCTTACTCTACTACGCCAGTAGGGGCATCCGGCACGACATAATGGAGGGTAAATAAGGCTTTATTTCCCTGCTTAATGCTCTAGGTTCAAATGAGACAACAAACAAGCCTCCCTCGTACACAAGAGTGCTGACGACAGATGCATCTCTGCTGGGCTGGGGAGTCCACTGCCAGGACTTATGCACTCAAGGGTTGTGGTCTCCTCAAGAGAAGACACAACAAATCAACCTCTTAGAGCTCCGGGCGATACACCTAGCTCTTCAAACCTTCTCTCATGTTCTCTTACATCAGTCTATCTTAGTACAAACAGACAACCAGGTGGCTGTGTTCTACGTGAACAAGCAGGGAGGGATGGGGTCCCGCATCCTGTGTCAAGAGACACTGGAAATCTGTTCCTTTGCAATCCGACAGGGTATGTCTCTCAAAGCAGTTTACCTGCCAGGTCAGGAGAACTGTCTAGCAGACAAGCTAAGCAGAATTCTCCAACCTCACGAGTGGCACCTGAATCAGGAAGTAGCCCAGCTGATCTTCCATTGCTGGGGGCATCCAACCATAGATCTCTTTGCCAATCCGCAGAATCATCAGTTGCCCAACTTTTGCTCCAGACAGCCACACCTCCAAAGGATGGCTGCAGATGCTTTTCTGATCTCCTGGTCATTGGGCCTCCTCCTGTATGCATTTCCTCCCACGCCTCTGGTGGCCCGAACTCTGTTCAAAATCCTTCGGGACAAGGCCTCGGTCATCTTGATAGCCCCCAGATGGCCAAGACAACCTGGGTTTCCGCTTCTCCTCCAGCTGGCAGTGGAAACCCCGCTTCCTCTGGGGATGCAGCTTGACCTCCTGTCCCAGGAGCAGGGCTCTCTCTTACACCCCACCCTCTAGTCCCTCAACCTGATGGCATGGCTGCTGAAAGGGTAGTGCTGACTCCTCTATTCCTGCCTAAGGATATGGAAGAAGTGTTGCTGGCCTCCAGGAGGCAATCCACTAGGAAGTCCTACGCCTTCAAGTGGCGCAGGTTTGAGGTGTGGTGTAAACAGCGCACTGAAAATCCTTTCTCTTCCCTAGTACCAGTGGTGTTGCAGTACTTGCTTCACCTCTCAGAATTAGGCCTCAAGTCTAACTCTGTCAGGGTTCACCTGAGTGCTTTATCAGCGAACCACTCTCAGGTGGAAGGTCAACCTCTTTCTGCTCACCCCTTGGTGTCCAGATTCCTCAGAGGTCTACTCCTACTGAAGACCCCTGTTTGCCCTCCGGCGACTGAGTGGGACTTGAATGTGATCTTGCAGCAGCTTACTCACCCACCTTTTGAGCCGATGTCCAGTTGCCTTCTCCGCTTCCTTTCCTGGAAGGTCCTCTTCCTGGTGGCACTCACATCTGCCAGATGTGTGAGTGAGCTGCAGGCTCTGGTATCTGATAGGCCGTACACATTGTTTTACAGAAATAGGGTGGTCCTTCGCACTCACCCCAAGTTCCTTCCGAAAGTGGTCTCTTCTTTCCATCTCAATCAAGAGGTGGTTCTTCCAACTTTCTTTCCCAGGCCGGGCAGAGGCAGTCCTGAATACCCTGGATTGTAAGAGGGCACTTGCTTTCTTCTTGAAACGTACGCAGGGACATCGAAGAGCTTTCCAGCTCTTCCTGTCTTATGACCCCAGTAGTCTGGGTCTACCTGTCACCAAGCATACGTTATCCACCTGGGTGGCAGACTGCATCGCCTGGGCGTACAGGGCAGCTGACCTCCAGCTGCAGGGTCGAGTCACGGCCCACCGTGTCAGGGCTAAGGCTGCTTCAGTGGCTAACCACCGCTCTGTAGCGTTGGCAGACATTTGCCAGGCCGCAACTTGGTCTTCAAGCCAGACTTTTGCAGCCCATTACTGCCTGGAGAGAGAGTCCCGGCGAGACAGTGTTTTCAGCCAGGTGGTACTATGTAACCTATTAGGCAACTCCTACCCTCCGGCCCTTTGGTATCAGGCTACCATGGGGGTTGTGTTCTCAGAGAAAGTTCTTTCGCAGCTGCTGCGGCACTTCTAGAGGGAGCCAATTTTCAGCTCTGGGTTCTTGGTAGCCTATAGTTAGGGAGTCCCATATGTGAGGACTGACTTCCTGCTTGTTCCTGGAGAAAGCGTAGTTACTCACCTGTAACAGGTGTTCTCCAGGGACAGCAGGAATCAGTCCTCACGACCCTCCCTCTTCCCCTGGAGTTATAGTCACTTAATTTATTTTCTCATTTTTCCGTCTTTTTAGCTATGTCATCTGACTGAGCAAGATGGCACCCTTGGGCGGGAAGGGGACTGTGCATGCACATGGCAATCCCAAAGGCTTTCTTTGAAAGCTGGGGAATTGCTCCGCATGAGGGCTCCGTCGGCGCCGACGTCACCCATATGTGAGGACTGATTCCTGCTGTCCCCGGAGACCACCTGTTACAGGTGAGTAACTACGCTTTATCCATTCTCATATCAGACTCCAGAATAAAGGAAATCCACAACTTTGATTTTTCAGGAGGAGTTACTAGGAATGTTTCAAGTTCTTGTATAAGAATCTAATTTAAATCTGGAGTTACAGCTTCTTAGATTTCAGCTTGATAAGAGTACCTAATTGCCAGATAGTACACCTTAGATATTGGTGATAATTCATTCTTTTGAATCTGGAGATATTCAGAAGGAGATCTTTTTTCAAAGTGCGCTTCCAGAAATATGCTTAATCTTTGGAAACTTTGCAGCTCTTACATATCTGTTTTTCAGCATTTTATATTTTCTCCCAAAATAATAATATCCTTAATCATGTGACAGTGACCGCTTGGAAGAATCTAAAGTGTTGCTCATTTTTTGCTACCATCTTCTGAATATTATGAATAGATATATCATAAAACCAGGATTTGGCTTCAAGATGTAACTGATTTTATATGCCGCTCTATTTTGCAGTCAAAGCAGTTTACATACAACATGGAACATTGAGAATAAAGTAATTTGCATATAACAGAAATGATAACTTGGATAACTCAACAGGGTCAAACTAACACTGAAAATGGATCCTAAAGCAACAGATCCCTAACGGATTTTTGAATAGATTGTAAATTAATGGTTAGGACTTGTTTAGCATCTAGAATAGCCTTTAAATCAGTTTCAGGGGCTTAATCAATATCTTGAGTTGCAAGTCCTGCCAAAGAAGACACTTCAGGGAACTGACTTTAAGTTTGCAGCTGCTAGTTAGTTGAGCTTCCAGCTTTGGATTTTACAACTGGCGAGCTAACCACCTTCTAGCTCGGAGAATTTTGTTTCTGCATCAGCAGTACAAATTTATTTTCTTCAACTATGTTTTAAAAGCCTATTCCAACAGGATGATGTTGGGGCTGGACAACTCTTCCAATACGGTAGAGTCGGGAACAGTGCCTGTAAACCAGCTTGCTACCACTCTATTGAGCCTGGGAATTTGCTCAGTGAATTGATCCATAGGACCAACTGTATGTCTTAAATGGCTTTCTCTAAGGTGAATACTCATGGTCTATGCTTGTGTTTCAGTATAGTTTACACTGGTAAAGTGAACAGATGTAAGACTAGTGAAAGGTAAAGTTGAAAGCAAGAGGAGGAGAGAGTTCTGACAGTGATACCAGGCAGCTGCCATCTTTCCCCCAACATACATACACATTTAATAGCTATAGCTTCACATTTGTTTTAAAGTATAAAATTCTATGAACAGTTAGCATTCCTTCCATGGATATATGAGAAAGATCTGTTAATTTCTGTGTAGCCCATCTGCGTGTTTTTTTTTGTTTATTGGATTTTAAGACAAATTTGAGTGATCCAGTAACAAAATAATTGACACCTATGTTTTGCTAAGTAAATGTAACACAAGTTAATACTAAATAATGAACAGATAGCAAAGATGAAGTTATGGCAGCAAGAACTTTTGTGCACTCATAGCCTTTCTTAGAATTCCTCTTCTCAGAAGACAAACAGTACACTAAGTCGATGATATCATCCAATGAAGCACGGCATGGGAAACCTTCCCCCTAGTTTTATGACTCTGAAGAATGCCTTCAACTATGAGGGTGCAGCACTTTCTGTTACATCGCGCAGGGCTGCTTCATTTCCCATTTTAATATGGGACCAATGAGATGCGTACCTTTTTTTCCCTGTTGTGGTAACTTAAATTTTTGAGCAGAAGCAATGATAAAACTACCTTGTTCTCTCACCAAGAATGTTACGTTTAATTCATAAAGTCTGGAATAAGGTAAAGCTTCCCCAACCCACTATTCCAGTATTTCTTATATAATCCATGCATTTATATCCAGATCTTTCTGAAGTTTTTGATGCTGTCCCTTATCTTTTGTTGAAAAACAGTTATCTCCAGGAAGAAGTAGGAATGAGTCTTCACATATGGGTACGTCGGTACCGACGGAGCCTGCGTGGGAACGCTCCCCAGCGTCCAGAAAGAAAGCTTTTGGGAGCATCCCACGCGCATGCGCGCTGCCTTCCCACCCATTTACTTCCCTCTCATCAGTTTTCCGTTTTCCGCGGAGCCGGCAGGACATACTCCTGTCACCACAGAAAATTCTTCTTTTTATTCTTAGCTTTTTGTGGTCGCGTCTGCCTTCCATCGACGCCACCGGTACCGCCGGTGCTTTTCTTTCTTTTTCCTGAAGAATTTCTTTTTTTTTTAGAAATTTTTTCCTGTTTAGTGCCTCACGTTTTCTAGGCCACTAGGCCTCTACCCATCCATTATGGAAAAGCCAGCCACTATCCTTAAGAAATGCTCAAAGTGTGGCGATACAGATATTTTTTCAGATACTCATACTTGGTGTCTAAAATATTTAGGTCCTGACCATTGCCCTCTGGATTGTCTCTCCTGCTGGAGCTCAAACAGAAGAAGTTCTCAGAATCGAGCACAACTCGATACCCGCTCGGTGTCACCAGCTAGAATATCTTCTTCTTCACAGGATCAGGTAACCAAACAAAAGTCTGTAAAGACTAGCCAGTCCTCGAGTGGTAGATCTCCCTCTCAGCATCGAGATGGCTTCGGCCTTGCCCTCGAGGACATCTTGGCAATAAAGCCCTGGCGGGAGTCTTCGGGCTCCAAAGCATTAACGGGACTCCAGGTTGTTTCCGGGGTTCTTACCTCGATGAACATGCCTGGGCCATGCTCGGTGGTTGTGGCCGCTTCGAGCGGTACCGACACCCTGGCATCGGCTATGGTGATGGATGGAACACTCCTCATCGATGAATGTAGTCTAGCACTCTCGGCTACTTCGGTACCGCTAGAGTTGCTGCAGACCGTTCCTCAAGTATCGGTATCGGCTGCGGTACCGGTATCGGCATCGGTGTTGGTACCGTCTATGCTTGCTTCGACAGAATCGCTTCCCTCGATGCTGAGCCTGTAATCGATCTCTAGCATGGAGGATTCGGTACTGACTCGTCTCGGTACCGACCTCGGGCGGTACCGAAGACATCGCTTTACAGAAAATCCGATGCTTCATCCTTTCAGGTCTTCCGAACACGATGACTGGGATGAATCCATCGGTACCAAGGCTGTTTTTTCTGCAAATCTAGCCTTTACCCCTCATTTTAGAGGGTCCTCCTCCGGGGAGATTTCTTTTCAAGCTTTCCTGCTTGATATGGCAAAGTTACTTGCCATTTCTATACCTGGTAAAGAATCCCTACCGGGGAATTCAGAGACACTGCAATTCCCCTAGATTCCAAAGGAGGTGATCATGCTTCCTTTGCATCAGATCTTACAAGATCTACTATTAAGAATGTGGGGAAACTCCTTTAACGGTATCCCCACATTCTAAGACACTTGACACTACGTACAAGGTGCCACCTTCTCCAGGTTTTCAAAAGACTCAACTTCCTCATCATTCTATTGTTGTAGAATCAGCAATGAGGCGTATTAAGAGTGCAAAGAAGCACTCTTCTTATCCGCCAGGTCGTGAGTCTAGGACTTTAGATGCCTTTGGACGTCGATGCTTCCAGGCATCCATGTTTTCAGCAAGAATTATCTCATATATTTTCTATACGGGATTATCTCTTGAAGAGGTCACAAAGAACTTAAAGTTTTTGAACCCTTTTCTTCCAGAGCATAAAAGAGCAGACTATTCCTTATTAGTCATGCTCAAAATATCTCTAGGTTCCTTAATTGTGCTTCCCTGGACTGTTTTGAGTCTATTAGCAGAACTTCTGCTATAGCCATAGGAGCACGACGCATTGTCTGGCTCCAAGCTTCAGACTTGGACAGATGGGTTCAGGACAGGCTGGGAAATACTCCCTGTACTGGTGAAAATCTCTTCAACAAGGAGGCTTTGTTTCAGGCTAATCAGTTGAGCACTGATGCTGTTACTTTCAGAGGATTGTCAAAACTTTCCTCTATCCCAGCTAATAAAAAATCTCCTAAAAAGCTTTATTCCCCCAAGAGAAAAAAGTTTTATCCATCTTCTACCCATTCTGCAGATGTTTCCAAAGATGGGCAACATCACACCAGGCTAAGGAAATCAAAACCTCCACAGACTCAGCAAACCCAGTAATTGCAAGGTTTCTGATGTTTTCTTCATTTTTTCTGTGTGAGGTTTAAAACTTTTGAGTCTGCTTCTTTTCAACAGAAGCATCTAAAATTCATCTCATCCATGTTGAGATATCAGTCATACATTGACTCAATCCTCAACTCTGGATATGAATCTCTTGCTACAAGAGAAATCTATCCTTCTAGCTTCAAGAGCTATTAAGGACTTTCATACCCCAGAGATAACAGGTTCCTCCTTTTTAAAATAAAAGGAGGCCTAACAACTGACAACAGGGTAAGCTATACCCTTCACCTTGTCAGTTTTACTGTACGAGTATATCTCATACTTTTAACTGCAAGGGGACCCTATCTCTTCAAAGATTTACCAAATTGTAGGTCTTCTCAACTCTGTATTACTTTCTATCCCTCTTAGCCCAGACATTTAGTCTCTAAGAGTGCTACTACTCAACGGGAGGGCTTATTCTCTAAGCCATAGATTTTTCTTTAATACCTACTCCAGGAAGTAGTTTCCATACAGAGTTTTCTCCCCTTTGCGGTTCTTCTTCGTCTTCTCAGATATCTTTTTAAGGTAGCTTTTCGGACAGAACTTGGGTATCACTACTCCAAATTGTGTCTCTCGGTCCTTTCCAATCCATAGGACCTAACTTTTTATGCTGCCTTAATAACAGATAATTCCAAAAGAGGTCCAGAACTCATTTGGACTATTTATTGTTGCAGGCTTCAGGCCTGTCTACTATTCTTAGCCACCTTTAATTCTCTTTGGCTTCAACAGAATAGATTAGGTTGTACACTGGCAATTCAACAGCCAGATCTAAGCAACCTACAGCATGCTCTCTGCAATTCTGCAACAAAGCTCTGCAACTGTGGGCCTTTGCCAGAGAGCCTCAGAGCTACTCCTAATAGGTAGCGTCCAGATGGGTTAACAAGGGTTTCAGCTGGTAGACTCTGCCAGTCATGCTCCTACATGACTGGTTTTTTCCTACTCTTACCATATTCCTTAAAATTTTCCTTTTAAGAAAAGGTAACCAGGGTTTAGACCACGTGAAAGCGTAAAAAAATTGCACAATTCCCTGGTTTGTTCCACATCTCACTGGAACTTCCACATCACGGATGCATTTTTTCATTGCAGTAGGTCCTTATTTACTACTTTCCTTCTAATTCCTATACTTCATGGTAGCTTATGTTGAACAAGAAAACGCATGATACTCATATGGCCCTCATAAAGAGGCAAACATGGTATCCCCTTATATTGCGTCTTTTTCTCCAGCTACAATTTGAAATTATAGAAGGATCCAGACTTGCTGTCTTAAGACTAAGGATCTCCTCTGCACTCATTCACGTACGTCTCGAGACCTGATTATTTCAGGGGCTAGATCAGATCTTTTCAAGAAGTCTAGTCCTATCCCTGTAAGTGAAGAACATAATATCAGTTTCCACGAAACCTCCTCTATAGTTCTTCCATATTTAACCAGGTAGAGATTCTCCATCAATATTCTCAAGTAGGTCTTAATCCTTCTTGTTATTGCGTCAATCTCTATACAACATCTGACTTTGAAAGATCTTCAAGAAGTTCGAGGCTCAGCGCCTAGTACAAATGTCTTTGTCTTTCATTGGACTAAAGGGTGTCTTAAAGACCTATCCCCTTTTTTCTGAAAAAGGGGTATTTCGGCCTTTTCATCCAAACCAGTCAGATTATCTCCACTCTTTCCTAGGACCTTATTCTGCTCCAAGGACAAGAAGTTCAATTTTTTGCACTTTACAGAAGCTTCAGCTATTTCTCAAAAGTCCAACCTCATTGAACTCCCCCAGTACTTCTTCTGGGGTTAGTACTGGCCATAAGGGCTTATCTCTTCCTGTATTGCAAAATTTATTTTTTTCCCTCTATTTCACATTGAGGGAATTTTTTTGAGGATAATGTACTGGCTCTCAATCACAGATCCATATTACCCTCAACAATCATTTTTGCAATATTCTTGACTGACATCCACATTAGAAAATTGAATTCAATACTTTTCTAATATTTATGATTTACACAAGGACTCCCCTCTGGATACCTTGTTTAGTCAAGCTGTTCCACAGCACCTCTTTTATTCTTTGCTAGTTCAACTCCTACCCTCCATCCCTTGGATGCCTGAGGTTTTGAGGGATAAGCGTAGCCCATCTTTAGATTTGCAACATGCTGGGGCCTCCTCCAGGCATCTTAGCTTGGGAGTCCCCATATGTGAAGACTCATTCCTGCTTGTTCCTGGAGATAGCAGAGTTACTTACCTGTAACAGGTGATCTCTGGGAACAGCAGGATTAAGTCTTCACAACCCACCCACCTCCCCTAGGAGTTGTTTCTCTCTCTCTCTCTCTCTTTTTTCTCTCTAATTTGTCTACTTCCCTCCTTCGGTCTCAGCTACAAACCCAACTGATGAGAGGGAAGTAAATGGGCGGGAAGGCAGCGTGCATGCGAGTGGGATGCTCCCAAAAGCTTTCTTTCTGGACGCTGGGGAGCGTTCCCACGCAGGCTCCGTCGGTACCGACGTACCCATATGTGAAGACTTATTCCTGCTGTTCCCAGAGATCACCTGTTACAGGTAAGTAACTGTGCTTTGCTGCTGAGATTTTGTAACTTGCCATTCAGGAGATATGGTGATATCATGAAACTCATAGTTAGTTTGAGTGATGAGGATTTGATCTCCACTGATGGGTTTTTGGCCCAAACTGTTTTTTTTTATCTTTCTTTTTTTATATTATCCATCATTTTTAGTAGAATCCATTAAAAGTAAAAAAAAAAAAAAAAAAAAGCTCAGTGAGTTGGGGAAATATAATAGAATTGTGGATTTTCCAACAATCGGTACTAAAGATTATAGTCTCATGGAGCATAAGACTAGCTCAAATGCTACAGCTCCTCCAGTCATACTCTGTCCAATCCTCTCATCTTTTTGTTTCTTTCATGGTTCTTCTCCAGGAACAAGCAGGAAGTCAGTCCTCCCATATGGGTGAAGTCGGTACCGACAGAGCCCTCGCGGAAACATTCCCCCAACTTTCAAAGAAAACTTTTGGGAGATGCCACCATGCATGCGTGGTCCCCTTCCTGCCCAAGGGTGCATCTTGCTCAGTCTCCTTTTTTCCGTTGAGCCCTTCAGACGTTTGTCTCATTTGTCCCTGGAAAAAGTTGATTTTTTTTTCTCTCCGAGTTTCATACTCGTCTCCAGTATCACATCGGTACTCTTCCCGTCACCTGACCTCGCTGCCTCGGCATTGAGTTTGGATTTATTTTTATAGTTTTCTCATTTTTTCATTTTCTGGCATCTTCGTGGCTTTTTTTCTTTCCAATTGTCAGCCTGGCGAGTCTTCGACCTCGCAGGGTTACTTTTTTCCCCCATGGCTACCAGTGGCTTTAAGAAGTGTGATCGTTGCTCAAAAATTATGTCTTTGATCGACACACACGACTGCTGTCTCTGCTGCCCCGGGCTAGACCATGACCTGGCAGCCTGCGGTCTCTGCAAAAGGATGTCCAGCAAGGCTCTCAAGAGCTGCCAGCAGCAGCACAATAAGTTTTTCCCAAGTCCCCGGTGCTTCCAAAGACCAGGGCCTCGTCTGAAGCCTTCCGAGCTCAAACCCCGTCGTGGGTCCTCAGAAAGGGTTCTCCCTCCAGGGAACCCAGGAAGAAGAAGACACCCTCGAAGGTGGCATCCTTGGATGGTTCCTACCGGCCGGGTGCCCCCTGGACCTGGTCCCGCAGTCCGAGACTCTCGTCTGAGGCCTTGGAGAAGGAGCAGCCTGCAAAGGTCCCCTTGAAGGACTAGAACGGCCTCGGTCCCCAGACACCATACTCGTCGAGGATCCCCTTTGGGGGAGCTGGTGTCGGGCCCAAGCCCCTCGGTGCCCATGCCGAAGGTTGTGGAGCCTTCTGGCCTGGAATCCAGAATAGCAGCCCTGGAGTGCAGTTTGTCTACCTTCATGGACCAGCAGCGGGCGCTGTTGTCTTGCACGACCGGTTCATCCGCTCCAGTCACTGGGCCCTCGACATCCAAGATGTCCCCAGAGGCCGAGCCAATCCTCGAGGTCCTTTGGCCTCGCGTCGATCCTCAGCCGAGGTCATGATCCAATTCCAGCTCGACAGGACCGCGATCGTCCCTGGCTAGGATGACGGGCACCACCCTGGAGCAATGGCAGTCCCGAGGCCCATGGAGCAGCCCTCCTACGAGTCCTCGTCAGACTACTTTGAGTGGGAGACAGAAGATGAGGAATCCCCCAACACCCCTCGCCACAGCAATTTACCATCCGACTCTCCCATCTTGGAGCCTTGACGCGGTCTCCGCTGGAGGATATGGACTTCCTTGATTTCGTCAAGGATATGTCAAAGGCCCTGGTATTCCCTACGGAGTTGGAGGAGGACCCTCGGGCGGATGAGTTGGAAATCCTCCAGTACGAGGCTCCTCAGAGGGAATCACTCATGGTGCCCATTCCTCCCATCCTGGAATGGCTGAAGCTCCGGATGTTGGAGAAACCGGCATCGGTACCAGTGGTGAGCAAATGGTTCGACTCGATGTATTGAGTCCACTGGAGCCCGGGCTTCCAGTAATCACAACCACCGCATAACTCTATGGTGGTGGAGTTGGCCATGCATTGGCTGAAAAGCCAGAAGACGCACCCCTCGTTGCCCCCCAGCAGGGAGGCCCACACCCTGGACACCCTTGGCAGAAAGTGTTACCAGGCCTCAATGCTCATCGGCCACATCCAGGCTTACCAGCTGTACATGGGCATGTACCTGAAAGACCTGGCGAAGGAACTTGCCGGATTCTCAGCTGGTCTCTCAGAGGAACCCTTGGAGCGGTTCAAGAACCTGGCCAAGGCAGTCCGTGAGTGCTCCAAATTCATGTCTCGAGCTACCTATGACGGGTTCGAGTCAGCAGCTCAAGTAGCGGCAGCGGGCATCGGTGCACGGCGCCAAGCTTGGCTACAGTCTTCCGACCTTGAGCAGTGGGTTCAAGACAAATTGGTCGATGTCCCCTGTCAAGGAGAGAACCTCTTTGGCAAATCTATGACCGACAAGGCTGCCGTGATGGAGACTGAGTTCATGACAAGGAACAGACTTTCTAAGATGACCGATGTCCCTCCCCGACGGAAGGGCTCGGGTAAAAAGTCCTTCTACCTGAGGAAAGGGGCTGCTTACAGAAACTACCCACCTTTTCAGATCTCCCCAGCTCCCCAACAGGGTCAACAGGCCAAGGGACATGGACACGGCCCTTGTAAGCAGAAGACTCCAAAACCCCAGGAACTGGCTCTGGCCCCTCCTTGAGCATAGCCTGTCTGCCCCAAGAAGATCAGCAGCCCACAGGGGGACGCCTGGCCCACTATGCCCAAAGGTGGCTGACCATTACCACCGATTCCTGGACACTTCTCGAGTGGTCAGGAGGTTTATCTCATTCATCTGACTCAGACATCTCCCCCTTATTTTCTGGGAAAGCCCCTCAGGTCTTCCCTTCACCAGAACCTTCTACTGAAGGAATTGGCAGGTCTTCTTGAGGACAAGGCAGTGGAACTGGTGCCCCACCACCTAATTGGCAAGGGGTTCTACTCCAGGTACTTCCCCATACCAAAACAAACAGGGGGCCTAAGGCCCATCCTTGACCTTCACAACCTCAACAAATTCCTGGTGAGGGAAAAGTTCAAGATGCTCTCCCTTGGAACATTGCTGCCCTACCTCCAGCAGGGAGATTGGCTATGCTCCTAAGACCTCAAGGATGCCTATATCCACATCCTCATTCATCCCAACCACAGGCAGTACCTATGGGGGGGGGCAAGCACTTTCAGTACAGTGTGCTTCCTTTCGGCTTGGCCTCTGCCCCCAAGGGTCTTTATAAAATGCCTGGCAGTCGTGGCCACTTTCCTCAGTCTCCAAGGGGTCTTTGTCTTCCCCTTCCTGGACGACTGGCTCATAAAGGGAGGCATGGCCTCAGAGGTGCAGCAGGCCACCGCACACACCATCCAGGTTCTGCAGCGCTTGGGTTTTGTCATAAACTACCCCAAGTCTCACCTGCTCCCAGCACAGTATGTGGAGTTCATTGAGACAAAGCTCGTCACCCTCTAGTCAAAGGCTGCCTTGCCCAGGGACCGGGCTGACCGTCTCAGGACTCTGGCACGACATACAGTGCCATCTCTCTGTGCCCGCTCAGCTTCTTCTGCATCTCCTTGGGCACATGGCCTCCAGGGTCCATGTCACACCAGACACTCACCTTCATATGAGGGCGGCGCAGTGGTGTCTCCAGGACCAGTGGTTTATGGGACGCCTCTGAGACTGTCTCTATAACCCGCCAACTGGCAGACTCCCTGGTCTGGTGGCAGTCTCTCCAGCATCTCAAGGCAGGCATGCCTTTTCAGGTCCCGAGCCCCTCCAGGGTCCTCACCACGGATGCCTCCCTCTCCGCATCCAGGGAAACTGGTCACCAGGCGAGAGCACCCAGGAGATCAACCTCCTGGAGCTGCGGGCCATATACTTGGCCCTGCAAGCTTTCTGCCACCACCTGCGTCACCAGCCGGTGCTAGTCCAGATGGACAACCAGGTGGTGATGTTCTCTAATTTAATTTTAATTTAATTAGCAGGTTTTATATACCGCCACTTCCATAGATCAGTTGCGGTTTACAATGAACAACAATTAACAAGCAAGGCTGTTTTACAAGGAACAGTAATAAGCATCATGCTGTTTTTACATATAACGGTGTTAACAATAAAATCAATTTCTATAATAACAATAATGGGTTCAAACTATCAGAAACAGGTTGATAGTTGAGAACTATATACATTGAACATGTTTAGAACTAAAATACAGTTTTACATAGAATCTCTGGATATCTTACAGTGTATTAGTACTTGTTCCTGGTCGAGGGCTGAACAAACAGGGGGGCACTGGGTCTCGTGCCCTCTGTCGGGAATCAGTGGTCCTCTGCTCGTATGCAATCCAACAGGGTATCCTCCTGCAGGCAGTGTAACTACCAGGCCAGAACAACCTTCTGGCCGACAGGCTGAGCAGAGTCCTCTAGCAGAGTCCTCTAGCCGCACGAGTGGCAGCTGGACCCCAGGATGGCTGACCGGCTTTTCCAGATCTGGAGGGAACCCATTATGGACCTGTTCACCAGCCCGGACAACTTCCATTTGCCCTGCTTCTGTTCCCAGTAGGCCCACCCCTCCAGGGTGTCCGTGGACGCATTGTTCGTCTCTTAGTCAGAGGGCCTCATGTACGCCATCCCACTCACTCCGCTGATTGCCAAAACCTTGCTTATCCTGATAGCCCCTCGGTGGTCCAGGCAACTGTGGTTCCTGTTGCTCCTCTGGTTAACGGTGGAGACCCCATCCCCTTCTGGACCTCTCTGGGACTCCTGTCTCAGGAGGGGAGCTCTCTTCTGCAACCCCAACCCTGGGGTCCCTGTCGCTGATGGTGTGGCTGCTGAAAGGGTGACTAGCTCTATTCAACCTATCGGTTGAGGTGGAAAAGATTCTGCTGGCATCTCTCAAGGCCTCTACTAGGAAGGCTTATGCTCTCAAATGGCGCCAGTTTTCGGCCTGGTGTGCCAAGCATGGGGCTGATCCGTTCTCCTGCCATGAGACTGGTGTTACAATACCTTTTCCACCTCTCGAAATCCGGGCTCAAGTCTAACTCCATCCGGGTGCACATTAGTGCCCTCGCGGCGCACTACCACCCGGTGGATGCAAGCCTCTCTCGTTCCAGCCTCTGGTGACCCACTTTCTTAGGGGCTTGCTCTTATCGAAGCCCCCGGTTCTCCCTCCAGCAACCGAATGGGACCTCAGCATGGGTTGAGGCAGCTCACTCTCCCACCCTTCGACCCTCTGACTACCTGCCACCTTCACTACCTCTCTTGGAAGGTGGAGTTCCCGGTCGCACTCACTTCCGCTTGCAGAGTTAGCAAGCTTCAGGCCCTAGTGGCAGAAGCACCTTATACCAGGTTCTACAAGAACAGAGTGGTGCTTCGCATGCACCCCAAATTCCTTCCGAAGATAGTATCGTCCTTCCATCTCCATCATGAAGTGGTACTCCCTACATTCTTTCCCAGACCTCACTCCAGTCTGGCGGAGACATTGCTTCACATCTTGGACTGTAAGAGGGCTTTGTCCTATATCCAATGCACTCAGGGCCACTGCAAAGCTACTCAACATTTCGTCTTCTACGACTCCAGTAGGCTGGGGGAGGCAGTGACCAAGCGTACCCTGTCCACCTGGATGGTGGACTGTATCTTACTCGCCTACGAGCAGGCGGGGCTCCTGCTGGAAGACCGTGTCACAGCGCACTGTGTCAGTGTCATGGCAGCCTTGGTAGCAAACATGCGCTCTGTCACGATGGTGGAAATCGGCCGGCCGGCCACCAATTGGTCTTCAGTCCATATCTTCACAGCCCATTATTGCCTGAAAGAGAGTTCCGACGGGACAGTGCCTTTGGCCAGGCTGTACTCTGTAACCTTTTCGGAGTTTAAGCAACTCCTTCCTTCCGACCCTTCTGTGTTTAGGCTACCGGAGTGCTAGTTTTCTTCGGACACAGGGGTCTTTCTGTGGTTTGTAGACATAGACACTATTGCTGCTGCTTGCGGCTCCCCTTGAGGATACCCATATGTGAGGATTGATTCCTGCTGTCCCTGGAGAACATCTGTTACAGGTGAGTAACTACGCTTTCCTGCCAAGTGATTAATGATCTTGCTAGAGAAGGACTGCATTTTACTTGCTGCCAAAAAGAGGTGGAGAATAAATAACGAGCAAATAAATCTCCAGCACTCTTGTTATCTAGAACACTATCTTGGTTAGCTCGGCTATGACATCAGCAGGCAATGTGGCAGTCTCTCACTTCAAGTTTCCACTATGTTTTGATGGTATGTTCTATAGCAGTTCTTCCCTCCTTGGAGGCAGCAGCCAATTTATTGCAGAGGCCCCATAATTGCATTATGTCTTTCAAAATTAAGCAAGAGGAGAAGCCCATGGGAGGGAAAAAAGTACTTGAAGACTTTCAGATGTGCTTGGCGCCGACATGCATATTTATGTCTAATGCAAGAAAAGAATTCTGGATCACAAGATCGCCTTTGGTTGTTTCCTTACACATTTGTTGCAGAGATTATTTTATGAATAGTTTAGTAATATATCTTTATGTCAAGAGGAACAAGCTTAGCTTAATCTTTATGGCACCACTCGCACTACTGATTCAACAGTTTGGAATTTCTGCCTTCTCCAGGACCAAGCAGGAATCAGTCCTCACATATGGGTGTCATCGATGCCGATGAAGCCCCAGCGGAGCATTTCCCAGGCTTTCCATGAAAGCCTTTGGGAATGCAGGCACGCATGTGCGGTTCCCTACCTGCCTAAAGGTGCCATCTTACCTCAGGCTCTCTTTTTCCGAGAAGCCCACCGGACGTGCGTCCTGTCATCCCGGATAAAAGTTTGATTTTTTCGGCAATTCTCGCTATTTTTTCTTCCCAGTTCGACGCTGGTTCCCCTCCCGCCGGGTTCGGTACACTGGTATCGAGCCCGATTCTTCTTTTTCGGTTTTTGCCCTTCGTGGCTGGCGTTCGCGCCCTTTTTTGATTTTTCCCTGGAAGGCCGGTCCTTTGACCTCGCGGGGACTCTTTTTTCCCCGATGGCTTCCAGCGGTTTTAAGAAGTGTGATCGGTGTAAGAAGTTAATGTCTCTCACCGACACACACGACTGCTGCCTTCGGTGCCTCGGTCCTGATCACGACCCTAAGACGTGTGGACCATGTGGGAAGATGTCTTCCAAGGCACTGCGAAGTCGCCAGCAGCAGAAAGAAAGGCTTTTCTCGGACTCAGCCTCCGGCCGGGCCCGGACCTCGTCTGAGTCCTCGACATCTCGGGATTCGGATCCCGAGCACCGTCGAAGCTCCTCGGACAGGGGGTCCCCCGACTGGGAATGCAAAAGGAAGAAGCGGCTCATGAGGGCATCGTCGGAGGAGGTCCCTGGCTCCTCGAGGGCCAGGTCTAAGACCCCCGACCGTTGCCCCGGGCCCATGGAACAAGAGAAGCCTGCCAAAGTTCCTCACGTGGAGCCGGAGTCTGCTGGACACGTAAGCCCTGTGGTCCTCGAGGACTCTCCTCCCAGAGAGCCGACGTCGGGCCCGGCGCCGCCGGGGCCTGAGTCGGTAGCTGCTGCGTCTCCCGAGCTGAGTCTCAGGATGACAGCCTTGGAGTGCAGACTGTCTGCCTTCATGGAGCAGCAGCGGGCACTGATGGCCAGCCTGTCTGGCGCATCTGCCCCGACCACCGGGACATCGACATCGAAGTCGACCCCAGAGACCGAGCCGATACTCGAGTTCATAATGGCTCGAAGTCGACCTCGGTCGCGGTCTCCCTCGACCTCCCGTTCGGGACCGAGGGCATCGACGCCGGTGCCTCCGGCGTCGGGGCGGGTGCCCCAGGGCCCCGCGGGGTCGTACCCTGACTCCTCGTCGGACGAGTCCGCCTGGGAGACGGAGGATGAGGAGTCTCCCAACACATTCAAGACTCGGTGCGTCCCCTCGGACTCACCGCAGTCTGAGCCCCGGAGTAGATCCCCTCCGGAGGACACCTGGTTCTCGGAGTTTGTCCGGGATATGGCCACCGCGCTGGCTATTCCGGCGGACCCCGAGGAAGAGCCTCGAGCTGAGGAGCTCGAGGCCCTACAGTACGACTCTCCTCCGAAGGAGGCCTTTACTGTCCCGGTTCCTCCAATGCTGGAACGGCTCCTCTTCCGGATGTGGGAGGCATCGGCCTCGGCGCCGGTTCTAAGCATGCGAGTCAATTCGATCTATCGACTCCGTAAGAGCCCTGGTTTTCAGAAGGCGCAGCTACCACACCATTCCATGGTGGTGGAATCTGCCATGCATCGTCTGAAAAGCCAGAAGATGCACTCTGTGGTGCCCCCCAGCAGGGAGGCCCGGAACCTCGATGGTGTGAGTAGAAAGTGCTTCCAGGGCTCGATGCTTGCTTGCCGTGTCCAGTCTTACCCAGCTGTACATGGGCATGTACTTGCGAGACCTGGCCAAGGAGTTGGCCGGGTTCTCTGCTGGTCTCTCCAGGGAACCCTTGCAGAGATTTAAGTCCTTGTCCTCGGGGATTCGGGACTGCTCGAAGTTCATGTCCCGCGCCGCCTACGATGGCTTCGAGGCTTCGGCCCGAGTTGCGGCAGCCGGCATCGCGGCTCGACGCCAGGCATGGCTGCAGTCATCGGACCTCGAGCCCTGGGTTCAGGACAAGTTGGTCGATGTCCCTTGCCAAGGTGAGAACCTTTTTGGCAAGCCCATGGTCGAGAAGGCCGCACAGCTCGAGACTGAGCATCTTACAAGGACAAGGCTGTCTAGGAAGACCTCTGCCCCTTCACACAAGAAGAAGGCCTCGGGTAAGAAGCCCTTTTACCCGAGGAAGGGCACTGCCTACAAACTGTACCCTCAGTATCAGGCTGCCCAAGCTGCACCCCAGGGTCAGCAAGCCAAGGGGCAGGGTAATGGGCCCCGTAGGCAGAGGACCCCCAAGCCTCCGCTCCCTGCTCCCACTCAGCAGGGTGGGGGATTTTGACTCCTTGTGCATAGCCTCTCAGTCCCTGCTCTCCTAACCCTGCACAGGAGGTCGCCTCACCCTCTTTGCCCACCAGTGGCCCCACATAACTGGAGAACATAGTCCAAAGGGGCTATGTACTACATTTTCACCAACTGCCTCCACCATACTTTCCAGGGGAGCCTCCAAGGCCTCCCCTGCACACAGATCTTCTCCTTCAAGAGCTTCAAGGTCTGTTGGTGGACAGGGAGGTGGAGCCTGTGCCTCCCCACTTGCAAGGTCAAGGGTTCTACTCCAGGTATTTCCTGGTACCCAAGAGAACCGGTAGCCTTCGACCTATTCTAGATCTCAGGAACCTAAACAAGTTCCTAGAGAAAGAAAAGTTCAAGATGCTTACTCCTGGAACACTTCTGCCCTACCTCCAGCAGGGAGATTGGCTATGCTCCTTAGATCTAAAGGATGCGTACACTCACATCCTCATTCATCCAGACCACAGAAAGTACCTCAGGTTCATTGTGGGAGGAAACCATTATCAGTACAGCGTACTGCCTTTTGGCCTCACCTCCGCTCCCAGAGTCTTTACCGAATGCCTGGCAGTGGTGGCGGCCTACCTGAGAAATCAGGGAATCTTTGTCTTCCCTTATCTGGATGACTGGCTCATCAGGGGTCAGATGTGCCAGGAGGCCCGACAGGCCACTCTCAGAACTATTGCTCTTCTTCAGAGCTTGGGATTTGTAATAAACTTCGCAAATTCCACTTTGCTCCCCTCCCAGAACTTGGAGTTCATAGGGGCAAGGCTGGACTCTGCCCTGGCAAAGGCATTCTTGCCAGCAAACAGAGCCCAAAGACTGATGGACGTGGCAAATCAGTTTCTCAACGGGTCAGTGGTCTCCGCCAGACTCTGCCTGAGGCTGCTTGGCCGCATGGCTTCGACAGTTCATGTCACCCCCAATGCCAGGCTCCATATGTACATAGTTACAACTGTTAATTGTAAGTTTGATCTGAATTTTTGTAGCTTCACATTGTTATGTGTAAAAACAGCATTGCCTTGTTTACTGTTGTTCAATGTAAACCGCAACTGATCATTGGAAGGTGCGGTATATAAAAACTTGTTAATTAAATATGCGGCCTGCACAATGGTGCCTTCGGAGTCAGTGGTCTCAGGCCACAGGCAGCCTCAGAGACAGAATAAGGGTGTCCAAACCATTTCTGGACTCCCTCAGCTGGTGGCTGCACCCACCCAATCTTCTGAAAGGGGTGCCCTTTCAAATTCCCGAGTACACAGTGGTACTGACCACAGACGCCTCCCTGCAGGGCTGGGGGGCTCATTGTCTGAACAAGTGCACCCAGGGCCTGTAGTCTCCTTGGGAGGCTGCACAGCAGGTCAATCTCCTAGAACTCAGGGCTATTCGATTAGCACTCAAAGCTTTCTCTCCTGCCCTAGCTCATCAATCTATCCTGGTTCAGACAGACAACCAGGTAGCCATGTTTTATGTGAACAAACAAGGCAGAACTGGGTCCAGACTCCTTTGTCGGGAGGCACAGGACCTTTGCTCATTCGCCCTCAAGCACAACATGCTCCTCAAGGCTGTGTACCTTTTCGGCCAGGACAACTACCTGGCCGACAGGTTGAGCAGAATTTTGCAGCCCCACGAGTGGCAGCTGCATCCTTTGGTGGTTCAGAAGATCTTCCTGAAATGGGGTCTTCCTTTGCCAGTCCACTGAACAAGCAACTGCCAAAGTTCTGCTCCAGGCAACCGCATCCTCTGTGGATAGCAGCAGATGCTTTTCTGATTCCCTGGTCACAGGGCCTCCTGTATGCGTTTCCTCCCACGCCCTTGGTGACCCGAACTCTGTTTAAGATTCTTCAGGACAAGGCCTCGGTCCTGCTGGTGGCTCCCAGGTGGCCGAGACAGCCGGTTTCCACTTCTGCTTCAGCTGGCGGTGGATCCCCCACTGCCTCTGGGGTTGCAACCCGACCTTCTCTCTCAGGAGCAGGGTTCCCTTCTGCACCCCAATCTCAAAGCTCTAGATTTGATGGCCTGGAGGCTGCAAGAGTAGTTTTGGCTCCCTGGGGCCTACCTCAGGAAGTTGAAGAGGTTGTCCTAGCCTCTAGGAAACAGTCCACTAGGAAAACGTATGCTCTCAAGTGGAAAAGGTTTTCTGTGTGGTGTCAGCTACGTACAGAGGATCCTTTCTCCTGTACTGTACCAGTGGTGCTTAAGTACTTACTGCACTTGTCCAATCAGGGACTTAAGTCCAATTCTGTTCGGGTCCACCTCTCAGCTCTAGCAGCTCACCACTCCCTGGTGGAAGGACATTCTCTGTCGGTTCACCCCTTGGTGTCCCGCTTTCTCAGGGGCTTGCTTTTGTTCAAGCCCCCAATCCGTCGTCCTGCTCCTGAGTGGGAGTTGAATGTGGTCTTGCAGCAGTTGACTCGCCCACCCTTTGAGCCGATGGCTACTTGCCCTCTACGCTTCCTGTCCTGGAAGACGCTCTTCTTGATAGCCCTTACCTCGGCTAGGCGAGTGAGTGAGCTTCAGGCCCTGGTCTGTGATAGGCCTTATACGCGCTTCTATGGGAACAGGGTAGTCCTTAGGACTCATCCAAAGTTCCTCCCAAAGGTTGTCTCCTCCTTCCACCTTAACCAAGAGGTGGTTCTTCCAACATTCTTCCCTAGGCCTCATGCAAGCCAGGCTGAAGCAGTTCTGCATACCCTGGACTGTAGAAGGGCCTTATCCTTCTACCTTGACCGTACGCAAGGACATAGAAGGGCTACTCAGCTCTTCGTTTCCTTTGACCCTAATAAGTTGGGGTTGGCTGTGTCCAAGCGTACCTTGTCCATCTGGGTGGCTGACTGTATCACCTGGGCTTATAGGGCGGCTGACCTTCCTTTGCAGGGTAGGGTCAAGGCCCACTGTGTATAGGCAATGGCTGCCTCAGTGGCTCATCTCCGCTCTGTACCCTTGGTAGACATCTGCAGGGCTGCAACTTGGTCTTCAAGCCAGACGTTTGCAGCCCATTACTGTCTGGAGAGGGAGTCCCGTAGGGACAGTGCTTTTGGCCAAACAGTACTCCGGAATCTCTTTGAGGTTTAGGCAACTCCTGCCCTCCTGCCCTCTGTTGGGCTACCGGTGGAGGGTGTGTCAGTGAACAGCCTTTTCTTTGCTGCTGGGACTAGAGGGAGTCCTCTTGTTCAGCCTGGGTTCCTCGGTAGCCCAGAGCTAGGGAGTCACCCATATGTGAGGACTGACTTCCTGCTTGGTCCTGGAGAAAGAGTAGTTACTCACCTGTAACAGGTGTTCTCCAGGAGCAGCAGGAATCAGTCCTCACAACCCTCCCTCCTCCCCTGGGAGTTGCAGTTGAACATAGTTTATTTTTACATTTTTTGTGTGCTGTTCTTAGCTATGTCATTTGACTGAGGTAAGATGGCACCTTTAGGCGGGAAGGGAACCGCGCATGCGTGCCTGCATTCCCAAAGGCTTTCATAGAAAGCTGGGGAAATGCTCCGCTGGGGCTTCATCGGCGCCGATGACACCCATATGTGAGGACTGATTCCTGCTGCTCCTGGAGAACACCTGTTACAAGTGAGTAACTACTCTTTTCACTATGCTGACGATATTATTCTTCTGCCCCATACTTCCTCACTTTGTCCTAACCTCTCCCCTTGGATTCCTGTCTTTCCGCTGTAGCGGACTGTCTGGTTGATAACTGTCTTCACTTGAATGTCTCTAAAACATTTGCTATTTGGTTTACACATGGAAATCCCACTCCCTCAATAGCACCTTCCTTCTCTGGTTCTCTCATTCCATTGGTGTCATCCTTCCGTTATTTGGGTGTCCGTTTGGACTCTACGCTTTCTTTTCACGACCATATCTCACATGTGTGGAGTGTGGAGTGGAGGAGTAGCCTAGTGGTTGGGGCAAAGGTACTTCAGGCTGGAAGGTCGGGGGTTCAAATCCCACTAGAGGACAGCAACCTTGGGCCGGAAGGACTGGGGTTTCTAGTCCCACAGGTGCTCCTTGTGGTCTTGGGCAAGCCACTTAACCCTCCATAGCCCATGTTCCCTGTAAAATAGTTATCTCCAAGTTATAATGCCCTGTTCAATGTAATTTCAGTTTGTTCAGTGTAAACCGCACTGATGCAGAATAGCGCGGTATATAAGAGAATTAAATAAATAAATAAAATAAATAAATGTTGTTAAGACTTCCTTCTTTTTCCTTCAACAAATTTGCGCCATTCGTCCTTTCTTAACATCTCAGGCCCTTACCTTTCTCATGATGTCTTTGGTGATTTCACGTCTAGACTTTTGCAATTCTGTGCTTATCGGTGTTCCCCAATCCCATTTACAATGGTTACAGCGCATACAGAACACAGCGGCACGCAGCGCGTCTCACTCAGCACGTTGGGATCATGTCACTCCCCTCCTTCTAAACCTCCACTGGCTCCCTATAGTCTATCGTTCTCAGTATAAACTTCTTACTTTGGTTCATCAGATTATCTATACGCATATCCCCCAGTACCTATCTGACCTTATTCAATCTCACACTCCCAGTCGCTCTCTCCAGTCTCTGCACATTAATCGTCTTCATCTTCCTTCTCCTGCACGTGCACACCTTCAGTCCACTCGTAATTCTGCTTTTTTCTTTGCTGGCCCTGCACACTGGAATTCTTTACCCCTCGCTCTTAGATTAGAACAAAACTATGGCACATTTAAAACCCGTCTAAAAACCTATCTCTTTTCCATCGCCTTTGACCTCCCCCTCTCCGCCACTTAACTTTGTACTCTCCCCCTCTCAGCATTATACTCGCATGCATTACCTATTGTATGTTATGTCGCATGTTTGTCCTGTTATGTTTTTGTAAATGACACTTATCCCGCTCTCCCCTGATGTTGTGGTTTTCTTGTGTGCTGTTTGGTTATGCTTGGCCTTTACCCTTGCTGTCCTGTCTAACTATTGTAATTTTTTTTCTTTGTTTCGTGGCCGGTGGCCCTTTTCTTGAATTTGAAATTGTAAACCGCTTTGACTGCTTGCTTGAAAGGCGATATATTAAGTACAATAAACATAAACATTTTACTCTACTGCAGGTAGAGGAAATGTAGTCTTGTTTCTCTGAAGGACTCAATAATGAAATTTGGATTTTTAGATTTGGAATTTTTTTTTTAGCTCAGATCTTGCCAATAGCAGTTTAAGGTGCTTTATATTCAGATTCCCCATACAACTGAAGAGGCTAACCTTACTGCACAAGAAATATAGATATTTGGTAGTATTCATTTGTATTTGAACTGTATGCCTCATCCCTATGGAACTCCCTTCCGTACACCCTATGAAGAAACAACAACCTCCTTACATTCCAACAACACCTAAAGACTTATCTATTCACAGTACACTTTGGTCCCACCACTTAACCCCCTCAACTACACAACTCAACAACAATAAACCTGCAAATGTAAATAGCTGTTTATAACACTTAAAATGTTATATTAGAAAAAATGTTTAAATGTTCCCATGTTACTTGTATAACCAATGTAAAATGTTCTCTGAAAACCGATTTGACCTGGTGAAAAGCAGTAGATAAATATATCTAAATAAATAAATATATTTAGCTTATGCCTTTTCAGTGGTAGTTCAAGGCAAGTTGCATTCAGGTGCAGTTGATATTTCCCTGTCCCTGAGGGCTTACAATCTAAGGGGCCCTTTTACTAAAGTTTGATAAGGTTTTGCACTTACTATTGTTTTTTTGCCCAAAAAAAGAGTGGTAAGTGAAAGCCCTGTGCTGGAAATGTAGGAGGATCAGCATCTGCCCTGCATTTAACGCACAGGGCAGACACTGTCTTGGCAAGTAGCGTAGGAGCACACATGCTACCTGCTGAGACAGGGAATGCAGTTCCAATTACCAAAACCCAAAGAAAAAAAATCAACCTGTTCCAGCCACAATGTTCCCCACCCCCCACACCACCTAAACCACCACCACCCCCCCCCCATCTGAAACACCCCCCTGCACACATCCTCTTCAGCACTACCCACGCCCTGGAAAGCAACCCTAAACATACGCACCCCCAAACCCCGCACCCTTGATGGGTCCTCCCCACCAAGAGGCACCTAATCAGGATCTCACTCCCTGCCCCCCCTTCAGGTCTTACCTGGGGGCTTTCTGGTGGTTCTAGTGGTGCACTGAGTAGAAGTGGTCTCCCTTCACTCCTGCCTCTACAGCTTTCCAAATGGCATTGCCAAATTTTGTTCCAACCTTGCCCACCTAGGCAATGAATTCCACCAAGTGAGGGCTATGACAGAAAAAATAATCTCCAGGAACAATCAGGAATGTATTTATTTATTTATTTATTTAGAAGGATTTAGTATACCGCCTTATCGTTAAATCAAGGCGGTGTGGCACATCAATCAAAATCAATAATAAAGTGTGGTTTGTAGCATGCAGTGTGAGAACTGAGAAGTGTAGTGTGTGGGGCAGTGCGTTAGATTATATCGGTGAACTATTTACATAATGAGCTATATACATATATTCAAAATGGGGCTGTTTGAGAGGCGTGCTAGGATTGAGATTCTGTAATGTCTTGGGGGTAGGATCGTGATCCTGTAATGTCTTGAGGTAGAAAATTTATGTGAGGTCCTTGAAATGTACTGTAAATAGATCAGTCTTGAGAAGTTTTCTGAAGTCCTTGAGGTTCTTGGTTGATCTTATGTGGTCTGGGAGAGAGTAGTCTTCACGTATGGGTGATGTCTGCAGCAACGGAGCCTGCACGGGAACGCTCCCCAGCGTCCTATAGGAAAGCTTTTGGGAGCATCCCACTGCACCTGCGCTGCTGCCTTCCCGCCTTTGCAACTCTCCCTCCTCAGTTTTTCGTTTTCCGCGGAGCCGACAAGGAGCAATTCCTGTCACAGCAGAAAATCTTCTTTTGTGGTGTGTCTGCCTTCCTGTCGACGCCAGCACCGGTATCTTCGGTGTCTTTTTGTTTCTTCTATTTTCTTTAAAAAAAAAAAAAAAAAAAGGTTTTCTTGGAGGGTCTTTGCCCTCTAGGTGCTTAGGCGCCATTTTGGTCCTTTGGCCCCTTTGTTCCTCAGAATGGAGAAACCAACTAGTGGTTTCAGAAAGTGTTCCAAATGTAGCAGTACCATTTCTGCTACTGACACCCAGAACTGGTGTCTTAAATGTTTGGGACTAGACCATTCACCATCGGAATGTCTTCTTTGCAGAAAAATGACAAAGAGGGGCCTGCAGAATAGAGCTGCGAAACTCGGCACCCTCTTTGCCTCTGATGCAATGTCCATGGCATCGACGTCGTCCAGGGCTTCATCTTCCTCCCATGGATCTCAGGTAACGAAACCCAGGTCTTCTTCGAAGATTGGTCGGTCCTCAAAGGGTAGATCTCCTTCTAAGCATCGAGATGCTTTAAGCATTGCCCTAGAGGAGAATACACCGGCCAAACAGCCCCAGCGGGAGGTCCTTGCCTCCAAAGCATTATCGGGGTCCCAAGATGTTCCCAAGGCGTCCCCTCTGGAGAGCTCTTGGTGCCGTGTTCTGGGGTCGTGGCCCGCTGTTCGGGTACCGATACCCAGGCATCGGCTGGCTCCATGGATCAACATATTCTAGCCATTGAGCAGAATCTTGCGGCATTGCTGGCAGCCATCGGTACCGGAGGTATATGCATCGACCATTGTGCCGTTCTCCACACTACCACCCATGCCGGCCCTGGAATCAATGTCCGGCATCGAGGATCTGGTACCGAGGCATTCCGATGCCGATTTCCGGTACCGTCGTCTGGCTGGGTGGGAGCACCCAGCCTGTCGATACTTCGAGGATTCCGATTCTTCCAATGAATAAATCGGTACCAGAAGATCCTTCTCCTTCCCCGCAATGTCAGATGTCTCCGCCGGAGGACATGTCTTTTCAGGACTTTATACGGGATGTGGCTCGGGGCCTCTCGATTACGGTGACCTCCGAGAAGAAAGCGAGAGCTGAAGAAATTCTTCAGTATCCGGCAGCTCCTAAGGAGTCCGCTAACTTACCCATTCATCGGATATTGCATGACCTCATGCTTAGGATGTGGGAAACACCTTTAACGATGTCTCCACATTCTCGAAGACTCGACACCATGTATCGGGTACCGCAGTGTCCCGGTTTCCAGAAGACGCATTTACCCCAACATTCCATGGTTGTGGAATTGGCAATGCGTCAAATTAAAAGTGCTAAGATACATTCATCTAATCCCCCGGGCCATGAGGCGAGAACTCTCGATGCCTTTGGCCGTCGATGCTTTCAGGCCTCCATATTGTTAGCCAGAATAAGTTCATACATACTCTACATGGGGATGTTTCTTCGGGAGGTGACTAAAGATTTGGAACTAATGGCTCCTCTTCTCCCAGATGACAAGAGGGCTGATTTCCTTACACTTGTTAAACATGCCCAGAATGTTTCCAAGTTCATGAACAGGGCAACTTTTGATTGTTTCGAGTGTATTAGCAGAACTTCTGCTATTTCCATCGGTGCACGTCGGATTGCTTGGTTACAAGCATCTGATTTAGAAAAGTGGGTGCAAGATAAGCTGGGGAACATTCCTTGCACGGGAGAAAACCTCGTAGGCAAGGATTGGCAAGACAAAGCTTCTCAGCTTGAGTCCGAGAATGCCACCCTAAACAGGCTCTCTAGAACCACTGCCAACCCAGCTAAGAAAAGACAGTTAAGAAGCCCTTTTTCAACAAGAAGATTTATCCTTCTTACACCCATGCGGTCCACTGTCCGGTCCATGCTTCCCAGAAGGTACAACAACAACCGAAGCAACAAATGAAGGCTCAGACCCCCAGAGCTCAACCAGCTCAGCAGACCCAGCCTCCACAAAGTCTTTGACTTCCTGCTAGAGAACTTAGCTATCCTACCCCTGGAAATTCCAGAGCCAGTCAACATCGCAGACTGTTACTTTTTCTACATCAGAACATTGGACTCTCTCTATAGTGACAGAGAGGTACAAATTTCACTTCCAAAGTATGCCCCCTCCCTCCACTCCAAAAGAGTTCAGCTCTCGGCCCCCTCTTTACCACTCTTTTATGCCAGGAGATCGCCATCCTTCTCGCTCAGGGTGTGATAGAGGAAGTACCACTTTCCGAACAAGGCCTGGGCTTCTACTCCCCCTAATTCCTTATACCAAAGAAAACAGGAGGATACAGGCCCATTCTGGACCTCCAAGAATTAAACAAGTATCTGCTCCAAGAGAAATTAAAAATGATCTCTCTCTGAACACTCCTCCCTTACATCCAGAGTGAGGATTGGCTATGTTCTCTAGACCTAAAGGATGCATATACACACATCCTTATCCACAAAGAACACAGGAGGTTTCTTTGATTCCTCTTTCAGGGAAGACATTACCAGTACAGGGTTCTATCCTTCAGCCTGGCTTCTGCCCCAAGAGTCCTCACAAAATGCATGGTAGTAGTAGCAGCATTTCTAAGAACGCTAGGGATATTTGTCTTCCCCTACTTAGATGACTGGCTCATCTGAGCATCGTCTGCTCCAGAGGCCAGCTGTGCTCTCTACTGCACAAGGCAGGTTCTTCAACATTTGGGGTTTGTAATAAATCTTCCAAAATCCCAACTCACCCCTTCTCAAACCTTAGAGTTCATAGGGGCTCTTCTAGGCACGCAGCAGTCAAGGACCTTTCTGCCACAGGTCCGCTGCGCTCAAATAGTTCAACTGGCTTCTCAAGCAGCTATAAAAACCTCCCTAACTACTCGAGAAATGCTTCAGTTGCTCAATCATATTGCTTCCACTGTACATGTAGTTACCTTTGCTTGTCTACACATGCGTGCAGCTCAGTGGACCCTAGCTTTGCAGTGAGCTCAGGCATCATGTCTTCTGGGGGACAAAATCAGGAACTCTGCACGCCTCATTTCGTCCCTGCAATGGTGGCAATCACCAAAAAACCTACTTGTAGGGTCACCTTTTCAGAAGCCACTACACCAGTCCACCCTGACGATGGATGCGTCCAAATTGAGTTGGGGAGCTCATCTGGACAATCTTTCCACTCAGGGTCTTTGGACTCAGCAGGAGGCTCAGCTTCACATAAACCTGCTAGAACTCAGAGCCATCTTCAGTGCTCTGAGTCCCACCAGGACTACCTCCAAAACAGTTCTAGTCGACGGACAATTGGGTTGCCATGTTCTGTGTGAACAAACAGGGTGGAACAGGTTCTCAGGCGTTGTGCAACAAAGCCCTAAACCTATGGTCCTTTGCCATATGCCTTCAGATACACCTACTAGCGGTGTATCTCCCTGGCAAGTAGAATCTCCTGGCAGACAAACTCAGTCGATACTACTGCCACACGAATGGTCTCTCCATTCAGAGCAAATTGCTTGAATCTTTCAAATCTGGGGAACCCCAGATATAGATCTGTTTCCAAGTCCTCAGATTGCCAAACGTCCTGCTTCTGTTCCAGAATTTCTGCTCAGAACAGTCAGGCGATGGATGCTTTCCACCTCCACTGGGGTCAGGACTTCCTATATGCCTACCCACCCATTCCCCTCATTCCCAAAACTCTGTTCAAGCTTCAGAGAGACAGGGGCCATATGATCCTCATAGCTCCACACTGGCCACAACAGACGTGGTATCCACTGCTTCTACGTCTCTCTCAAGCCAAACTTCTGGAGTTGGGATGTGCTCCAGATCTTCTATTCCAGGAGAACGGGACGCTTCTGCACCTGAACCCTCAGACTTTGCACCTGATGGCGTGGCTGCTGAGAGCTTAGAACTCCAGGATATCAACCTCTCTCAACAGGTTAAAAATATCCTTCTGGCCTCCCGGAAACCTTCCACAAGGCGTGCTTACGCTTTTAAATGGAGAAGGTTCTCAACCTGGTGTTCAAAAAAGGAACTTAATCCTTTTTCTGTTCCAGTAGAGTATCTCCTCCACCTTTCATCCTCTAGACTTAAAACTAATTCAGTAAGAGTCCACCTCAGTGCCATTGGAGCTTTTCACATTCCCTTTGATGGACAACCTGTCTCCTCTCAGCCGTTTGTAGCACGTTTTATGAGAGGTCTACTCTTAACTAAGCATCCCATTAAGCCACCACCTGTGGCATGGGATCTCAGTCTTGTCCTTGGACAGCTCATGACTTCTGCAAGACGCATCAGTGAGCTCCAAGCTTTAGTGGCTGACCCTCCTTATGCACAGTTCCACCATGATAACGTAGTCCTTAGGATGCATTCTCACTTTATGCCAAAGGTGGTTTTGCCTTTTCATTTGAACCAGTCAGTTTACCTGCCTGTTTTCTTCCCTAGGCCTCATGCCTCTAGTGCAGAAAGGAATCTACATACTCTGGATTGCAAGTGTGCTTTGGCCTTTTATCTTCAGAGAACTAGACAGCACAGAAAGGCTTCACAGCTTTTTGCTGCGTTTGATTCCAGTCACCTAGGTCTACCAGTTTCCAAGATAACACTCTCCAAGTGGATTGCAGACTGTATCTCTTTTACCAATGAGAGTAAGGGACTTTCTCTTGAAGGTCATGTCACAGCACACAATGTGCGAGCAATGGCTGCCTCTGTAGCAAATCTACGCTCTGTGGTGATTGATGAAATATGCAAAGCAGCAACCTGGTCCTCTGCCCCACCTTTGCAGCCCACTATTGCTTGGACAAGGACTCCCGTCGGGATGCCTCGTTTGGCCAGGCTGTTCTCCAGCATCTCTTTCAGGCTTAGAACAACTCCTACCCACCGTCCCGAGTTTCGATACCAGAGATCCTTGGGAGGAAACATGACCCACTTCAGTCTGTGTTTCACTGCTTTCTTTGGGGTCATCTCCCTGGCATCTCCAAGCTAGGGAGTCCCATACATGAAGACTACATTCCTGCTTGTTCCTGGAGATAGTGTAGTTACTCACCTGTAACAGGTGATCTCTGGGAACAGCAGGAATTGAGTTTTCACAACCCGCCCTCCTCCCCTAGGAATTGTATCTCTCTCGCGCTCTCTCCTTCTCTTCTTTTATCTCAGCTACATACCCAACTGAAGAGGGAAAGTTGGAAACGCAAGAAGGCAGCAGTGCAGGCGCAGGGGAATGCTCCCAAAAGCTTTCCTAAAGGACGCTGGGGGAGGTTTTCCGCGCAGGCTCCATCGGTGCCGACGTCACCCATACGTGAAGGCTCAATTTCTGCTGTTCCCGGAGATCACCTGTTACAGGTGAGTAATTACGCTTTACTTATCAATGTTCCCCTTGAACCTCCTTTACCAAAGGGACCCACCAGTAAGCAATCATTCTCGGATCTCAGCACCCATTTTGGATGATATCTCTTGATTTTATTTACGAAGTACAATGTCCACTCTTCCTGTAATCCTCATAATATAAGGATGATTATCCTAAACTTAATCCTAACTTCTATAGGGAGTTAATGAAGTTTAATTAAGCTTGGAGTAACCCTTTCCTTCCTTGACCTCCCAGGAACCACCCTTTTTGCAATACCTGAAGTTTCCTTACTAATTTACTGGGACCCCCATCAATAATGCATTACAGTAATCTAAATGTGAAACCTCTAAAGCCTGGGTCACCATCTGAAGCGCACATATATGGATATAGACCATGCACCAAGCACAGTTTACCATATGCTTTACACATTAACTCCAGAATCTGTTCATCCAAACTTAAACATTCTGATAATTCCATTCTCAAAAATCTTGCTTTGTCCCCTGAACTACAGACCATCCCACCAGTATTCATTACTACTTTCTCTTCCCTCCCTACCCCCCCCCCCTCCCCGTCTTTGCTGAAGTAACCTGCAATAGGACAGTTTTTGTGCAATTTATCTTCAACATATTTGCATGGAACCAAGTCACACTTGCCTCCATACATTGGTCAACCCTGGGTGTAACAGACCTTATCCTGTATGAGCGGAACTATCAGCTGCATGTCATTTGCATACAAATGGTATTTAAAACCAAAACTTCTAACCAACACCCCTGACAGCTTTAGAAAAATATTAAATAGCAAGGGGGTTAAGGCTGATTCCCTGAGGAACCCCCATTTCCACCAGTTTTGGCCCTAGGAGTTCTCTATTAAAACAGACCTGGAAATTCCTCCCTTGGGGGGAAAAAAAGCAATCCAAGCCATAACCATACCTGATATACCCACAGCCCTTCAGTGTTCTAGTAATAAATCATGATTAACCAAATTGAATTCTGAGCTTAAAACACAAAAGATCTATCACATCTCCATCTTTAGAGCTGAAAAAACAACTCTGAATTACACAGCCACCAGCACAGCTTCCATGCTTTAGATCATTTCCAATTGGATTTTGGAAACAGCATTCTGCAGGACTAAGCAGGAAGTCAGTCCTCACATATGGGTGACGTCGGCATCGACGGAGCCCCCATGCGGAGCATTTCCCCAGCTTTCAAAGAAAGCCTTTGGGAATGCAGGCACGCATGCACGGTCCCCTTCCCGCCCAAAGGTGCCATCTTGCTCAGTCTTCTTTTTTTCCGCGGAGCCCTACGGACACCTGTCCTTTTGTCACCCGTGAAAAAAGTTGATTTTTCTGCGTTGGGTCGAGTTTTTTCTATAGTTCAACGTCGGTTCCTTTCCCGCCTGGACTCGGTACACTGGTGTCGAGCCCGGATCTCTCTTTTCAGTTTTTGTCCTTAGAGACTGCGTTCGCGCCTTTTTTCTTTTCCCTGGCAGCCCAATTTTTTGATCTTGCAGGCACTGTTCCCTCTAAGCTGTGCGCGTGTGCGCGCGCACACACCTCGCCGAGTGAGCGCACATACTTTACAACAGAGCGCACAAAAATTACGGCTCTGATTCTGATAGAAAACAACACAGACGTCTTAAAATTTAAAAGTTATGATTGTAATTACTAGAAATTTCCCGCTTCATTTAGTAATCGTCTATTTTCATGTAATTTGATTAAAATCAATGTGGTGTACATACTGTATTCTGACGTGTAGTCAAATTTTAAAGTATATAACTCCGAGTGTCGTTATGTGGCGCACAAAAATTTAACCTTCCTCCAAAAGCTGCACACAGTTGATATTTTATGTGCACACAGTCTACAGAAAATTAGAGGGAACATTGCTTGCAGGGGCCCTTTTTCCCCCGATGGCTGCCAGTGGCTTTAAGAAGTGTGATCGGTGCAAGCAACTCATGTCTCTCACCGACACAGATGACTGCTGCCTCCGGTGCCTAGGGCCAGACCATGATTCTACGGTCTGTAGCCCCTGTGGCAAAATGTCTTCCAAGGCATTACGGAGCCGTCAGCACTAGCGTGAGAGGATCATCTCCGAATCTGCCTCTGGACGGGTCCGGACTTCGTCAGAGGCCTCGACGTCTCGGGAGTCTGACCCCGAGCATCGTCGGGGCTCCTCTGAAAGGGAGTCCCCCTCGAGGGAGCATCGAAGGAAAAAGAAACCCGCGAGGGTGGCATCGGTGGACGCTCTTGGCTCCTCGAGGGCCAGGTCGCATAGCCCCGATCGCCGTCCCGGGTCTTCGGAGTCGGAGAAGCCTGCAAAGCATCCTTGTGTAGAGTCATAGGCCCCGAGTCACGTGAGTACTGTAGTCCTCGTGGACTCTCCTCCGGGGGAACCGCTGTCGGGGCCCAAGTCGGAGGCTGCTGGGTCTCCTGAGCTCGGACTCAGGTTGACGGCCTTGGAGAGCAGATTGTCTGCCTTCATGGAGCAGCAGCGGGTGCTGATCGCCGGTCTCACCGGCGCATCTGCCCCGACCACCGGGACCTCGACGTCCAAGTCGACCCCGGAGGCCGAGCCGTTCCTCAAGACCATGCGAACTCGAGTCGATCCTCGGCCGAGGTCACCCTCAGCCTCCCGTTCGGGACCGAGGTCGTCGACGCCGGTACCCTCAGCATCAGGGTGGATGGTGTCGGTGCCCGCCCACTCAGAGCCGCTCGATTCCTCTTCGGAGGAATCGGCATGGGAAACGGAGGAGGAGGAGTCCCCTGACACCTTCTGGACTCGGTGCATCCCTTCGGACTCACCGGGATCCGAGCCTCGGACAAGGTCCCCCCCCCTCGGAGGATACCAGGTTCTCGGATTTCGTAAGGGACATGGCCAAAGCATTGGCATTCCCTGCGGACCCCGAGGAGGAGCCTCGAGCCGAGGAGCTCGAGGCTCTGCAGTATGACTCTCCTCCCAAGGAGGCCTTTACTGTCCCGGTTCCTCCGATGCTGGAGCGGTTGCTCTTCCGCATGAGGGAGGCGCCGGCCTCGATGCCGGTTCTAAGCAAGCGGGTCGATTCCATCTATCGAGTCCGCAAGAGCCCCGGGTTTCAAAAGGCACAGCTATCGCACCACTCCATGGTTGTGGAATCAGCCATGCATCGCCTGAAGAGTCAGAAGATGCACTCCTCGGTGCCTCCCGGCAGGGAAGCCCGGAACCTGGATGCCTTCAGTAGAAAGTGCTTCCAGGGCTCTATGCTTGCTTGCCATGTCCGGACCTACCAGCTGTACATGGGCATGTACCTTCGAGACCTGGCAAAGGAGATTGCCGGGTTCTCTGCTGGTCTGTCCAAGGAACCTTTGCAGAGGTTCAAGGCCTTGTCTTCTGGTATTCGAGAGTGCTCGAAGTTTATATCTCGAGCAGCCTACGATGGATTTGAGGCTTCGGCCTGAGTAGCAGGGTCCGGCATCGGTGCATGCCGCCAGGCCTGGCTACAATCCTCGGACCTCGAGCCATGGGTACAGGACAAGTTGGTCGATGTCCCTTGCCGAGGCAAAAACCTCTTTGGCAAGCCCATGGCCGAAAAGGCTGCAGAACTCGAGACCGAGACTCTTACCCGGACAAGGCTGTCCAGGAAAACCTCTGCCCCTTCTCAGAAGAAGAAGGGCTCGGGGAAAAAGGCCTTTTACCCGAGGAAGACCACTGCCTACAAAACCTACCCTCACTACCAGGCCTCTGCAGCTCCCCAACAGGGCCAGCAGGCCAAAGGGCAAGGTCATGGGCCCCGTAGGCAGAAGGCTCCCAAGCCTCCTACTCCGGCTCCTGCTCAGCAGGGAGGGGCTTTTTGACTATGCCGGCATAGCCTCTCCTCCTCTGCAGGGCACAGGAGGTCGGCTGACCCTGTACGCAGACAGGTGGCCAGCCATCACAGGGGATACTTGGGTGTTAAGCATCATCCAGAAGGGCTATCTGCTCCACTTCATCCAGATACCTCCCTCCTACTTTCCAGGGGAGCCTCCAAGACCCCCTCTGCATAGAAACGTACTCCTTCAGGAGTTGGAAGGTCTGCTACAGGACCAAGTGGTGGGACCGGTGCCCCACCACCTGGAAGGGCGAGACTTCTACTCAAGATACCCATCTTGGACCTGAGAAATCTGAACAAGTTTCTGGAGAGGGAAAAGTTCAAGATGCTTACCCTTGGAATCTTACTGCCCTACCTCCAGCAGGGAGATTGGCTATGCTCCTTAGACCTGAAGGATGCTTATACTCACATCCTCATCCATCCAAGTCACAGACAATTCCTCAGATTTGTGGTGGGAGGGAAACACTTCCAGTACAGAGTGCGTCCCTTTGGCCTCACCTCCGCCCCCAGGGTTTTTACAAAATGCCTGGCGGTGGTTGCGGCCTACCTCAGGAACCAGGGGATCTTTGTGTTCCCTTACTTGGACGACTGGCTTATCAGGGGCCAGTCTCCACAAGAGGCCAGGCAGGCCACCTTCTAAACCATATCCTTGCTTCAGCACCTGGGGTTCGTTATAAACTTCCCAAAGTCCACTTTAGTCCCCTCACAGGACGTGGAGTTCATAGGGGCAAGATTGGATACCATCCATGCAAAGGCCTATTTTCCTGTGGACAGAGCTCACAGGCTGATAAAGTTGACCGGCCAGTTTCGGGCAAACTCTCTGGTCTTAGCCAGACACTTCCTCCGGCTCTTAGGTCACATGGCTTCCACAGTGCATGTCACCCCAAATGCCCGGCTGCACATGAGGCCGGCTCAGTGGTGCCTCAGGGCACAGTGGCTACAGGCCACAGGGAAATTGTCAGACAGGATAAAGGTGTCCAAACTCTTGGTGGACTCCTTACGCTGATGGAGGCATCTCCCAAACCTGGTCGGGGGAGTTCCTTTTCAGGCCTCTCCACACACTCAGATACTGACAACCGATGCTTCCCTGCAGGGCTGGGGGGCACACTACCAGGGGGCCTGCACCCAAGGCCTGTGGTCTCCGTGGGAGGCCGCCCCAGCAGATCAACCTGTTGGAATTGAGAGCCATTCGACTAGCCTTACGGACTTTCTCTCGGGTCCTCTCTCACCAGTCTGTCCTAGTTCAGATGGACAACCAGGTGGCTATGTTCTACGTCAACAAGCAGGGAGGCACAGGATCCCGACTCCTGTGCCTGGAAGCACAAGCTCTCTGCTCCTGGGCTATCAATCATGGCTTGACCCTCAGGGTGGTCTACCTCCCAGGCCAGGAAAACTACCTGGCAGACAGGCTAAGCAGACTCCTGCAGTCTCACGAGTGGCAATTGGAGCCTCGGGTAGTTCAACAGATCTTTCTGAAGTGGGGACTTCCAACCATGGATCTTTTTGCTAGTCTGCTGAACATGCAATTACCCAGGTTCTGTTCCAGGCAACCGCATCCCTTGAGAACAGCGGCAGATGCATTCCTGATCCCCTGGTCAGAGGACCTGCTGTATGTGTTTCCTCCCACACCTCTGGTGGCCCGGACTCTATTCAAAATCCAGCAGGACCGAGCCACGGTGATCCTGATAAGCCCCCAGGTGGCCCAGGCAGCCGTGGTTCCCTCTTCTTCTGCAGTTGGCAGTGGATACTCCACTTCCTCTGGGGCTGCATCCCGACCTTCTGACTCAGGATCAGGGGTCCCTCTTGCATCCAAAACCTCAAATCCCTCAATTTGATGGCCTGGCTGCTGAAAGGGTAGTCCTTGCTCCCTTGCTCCTAGGAAAGGGATGGAGAATAAAACAAAGGATATTATAATGCCTCTGTATCGCTCCATGGTACGACCGCACCTTGAATATTGTGTGCAATTCTGGTCACCGTATCTTAAAAAGGACATAGAGTTATTAGAAAAAGTACAGAGAAGAGCCACCAAATTGGTGAAGGGGATGGAAGGCTACTCCTATGAAGAGAGGCTAAAAAGGTTAGGGCTCTTTAACCTAGAAAAGAGACGGCTGAGGGGAGATATGATAGAGGTGTATAAATTAATGAATGGAGTGGAACGGATAAACGTGGATCAATTGTTTACGCTATCAGAATATAGAAGGACTAGGGGACATGTAATGAAGCTACAGGGTAAACTATTTAAGACAAATAGGAGAAAATATTTCTTCACTCAACGTGTAATCAAACTCTGGAATCTGTTACCGGAGGATGTAGTAAGGGCTGTTAGTATAGCTGGGTTTAAAAAAGGTTTGGACAAGTTCCTGGAGGAAAGGTCCATAAACCACTATTAAAAAGGGACCCAGGATATCAATGCTTGGCCTAGTACAAGCACTGCAGAACCTGTGTCTTTTGGGGAAACTGCTAGGTACGTATGACCTAGATTGGCCACTGTTGGAAACAGGATACTGGGCTTGATGGACCTCGGTCTGACCCAGTATGGCATTTCTTATGTTCTTAAGAGTTGGTGTTTGCCTCCAGGAAGCATTCCACTAGGAAGGCTTATGCTCTGAAGTGGCATAGGTTTTCTACTTGGTGTTCTCAAAGTAGGAGGATCCCTTCTCCTGCTTGGTCCAGGTGGTGCTACAATACCTGCTCCACCTTTTCAACCTAGGACTTCAGTCCAACTCTGTTCGGGTTCACCTCAGTGCCCTCTCAGCTCACCACTCGCCGGTGGATGGGCAATCTCTCTCAGGCCACCCTCTGGTGTCTCGTTTTCTCAGAGGCCTGCTTCTGCTTAAGCCTCCTATTCGTCCACCGGCCACTGAGTGGGATCTCAGTGTGGTCTTGCAGCAACTGACTCGCCCACCTTTTCAGCCGATGGCAACCTTCCACTTATGTTTCCTCTCCTGGAAGGTGTTGTTCCTTGTAGCCCTCACCTCGGCTAGGCGGGTGAGTGAGCTTCAGGCCCTGGTCTCGGATAGGCCGTATACCAGGTTCTATAGGAACAGGGTAGTCTTGTGGACTCATCCTAAGTTCCTTCCAAAGGTAGTGTCCTCCTTCCACCTCAACCAGGAAGTGGTACTTCCGACGTTCTTTCCCAGGCTGCATGCCAGTAGGGCCGAAACTGTCTTGCATACCCTGGATTGTAGAAGGGCGCTGTCCTTTTACCTAGAACGTACGCAGGGGCATAGAAGGGCTTCTCAGCTCTTCATTTCCTTTGACTCTAATAAATTGGGGTTGCCTGTCACTAAGCGTACGTGTCCATCTGGGTGGCAGACTGTATCGCCTGGGCATACAGAGCAGCCAGCCTCTCCCTGGAGAGTCGAGTCACGGCCCACCGGGTCAGGGCGAAGGCCGCATCAGTAGCTCACTTCCATTCTGTTCCATTGGCAGACATCTGCCGGGCCGCTACTTGGTCTTCAAGCCAGACTTTTGCGGACCACTACTGCCTCGAGAGGGAGTCCCGTAGGGACAGTGCTTTCGGGCAAGCGGTACTCCGTAATCTCTTTGAGGTTTAGGCAACTCCTACCCTCCGGCTCAGGTGTGGTCTCGGAGAAGATTCTCTCACTGTTGCTGGGGCTCTAGAGGGAGCTCTATTTTTCTGCCTGGGTTCCTGGTAACTCAGAGCTAGGGAGTCACCCATATGTGAGGACTGACTTCCTGCTTGGTCCTGGAGAAAGAGTAGTTACTCACCTGTAACAGGTGTTCTCCAGAAGCATCAGGAATCAGTCCTCACAACCCTCCCTCCTCCCCTTGGAGTTGCAGTTGTATATAGTTCATTTTCTTTTTTGTGCTGTCTTTTAGCTATGTCCTCAGACTGAGCAAGATGGCACCTTTGGGCGGGAAGGGGACCGCGCATGCGTGCCTGCATTCCCAAAGGCTTTCTTTAAAAGCTGGGGAAATGCTCCGCATGGGGGCTCCGTCGACGCCAACCTCACCCATATGTGAGGACTGATTCCTGCTGCTCCTGGAGAACGCCTGTTACAGGTGAGTAACTACTCTATCTGTGATGATCTTCAATGTAATGTACCAAATGGGCCAAATCAGTGCATTCTCTGAACAATGGACAATATGGGAATGGCCGTGAAAGTCCATTGTTCCCGATGGGGCCAAAAAATCCAAGGAGATCCTCCTGTTCCTTGACAAGGCTGCTGCAGGCCCGCCCATCCATTGGCCATGAGATGGAGGAGGAGAGGCAGGGGCTTAGTGGAGGTGGCTTCTAGCACCGTGACCGGAGATAGAGAAGGAGAAATGACTGTTGTCTATCGTTTTCAATGCCCATTGCTCCACTCTAATAACTTTGTTAACCAGGGCTGATTGGTCACAGGCCAGTAGCTAATGTAACTCAGTTTAAGGTCCTTCTCCATTCCAAATGGCCATAACTATTGAATTCTTTAACTCCTCTGGGTCCCTACACTTAAAGAAGGACTCTGTCAAGTACTACAATTATTCCGTTTGGAGATCCTGAACCAACTTAACAACATAGGAGTCGAGCAGCCTCTCCTTCAATTGACAGACAATCCTTTCTGTACCAACAGGATAAAAACAGTCAGTTTATCCTCTAAATTCTCTTCTACCTCCTGTTGAATACCCTTCCGGTTGCTCCTAGAGAATCCCGCAAGCTCCCAACCTCAAATCTTGTCAAGGGTTTCCCACCTTAGCTAAAATATCAGAAAAAATTTCTCTTTTCCACTGCCTTAGTGTAGTGCTGTAAATTTGATTACATTTCTTCCATTCATCTTTGTCACATCTATCCTGAATCCTACACCACCTCTTCTCTCACTTCTGTTTCATAGTCTTTAACTCTCAATTCTGGCATAACCATGGGTTACTTCTATTTCTAGTTCACTTTTCAGTGGTACAGTTACATCTAACATTTCTCTTAACTCCCAGTTCTAAATATCCACCCTTCTAAGTCTTTCCCCCCTCGTCATCCTGTAAAAATGTTTTCCCAGCCGCAGAGTTTTGCCCCATTTACTTTACTCCGACTGAAACATACCCCTGCATAGCACCATAGAAAACATCCAACCATCACTCGACTGAAATTAAGAATGAGATGCACTATTTTGGGATTTTGATTAACAAGGCTGTTGCTAGAACTCTTTTCTCAAAACTAAGGCAACTAAGGAGATTGTGTCTTTATCTTAATATAGATGATATTAGGACTGTTTTGCAGGAGCTCATATTACACCCATGGATTATTAGAATATATTACTCCTAATGGAATTCTGCAAACAAAATTCAATGTCTAAAAGCCTGAATTCTGCAAAATCATGCATTCTTTGTCAAAATAACAAAGTATATTGTTTTTGAGTGATACTTAATTTAAAATATAATACAGAAAAAAATCACAAAAGTGCAGACTTTTGAATTATTGCATACAGAATTTCAGCAGAGTAATTAGATTTAGGTTTGCCAGCCTCCTGTTCAAAATCACCACAGTTAGCACAAAATGTAGCAACTCGGATGGTTTCTGGCACTAAACATTCAGACCAAATTTTTCCAGTTTTATAGCAGCTCTGTTGGGTACCATTGGAGTTCAGGATTCAATTTATGACCTTAAGGATGATCTTCAAGCATTTATGGCAAGTCTATCCAGTGCCTAGAGTGTTCCATTGTCATCTTAACATTTATTTATTTTGTATTTATTTGTATTTAGCTCACGCCTTTCCAATGGTAGTTCAAGACGAGTTACATTCAGGTTTGTAGGTATTTCCCTGTCGGGCTTGCAATCTGAGTTTGTACCTGAGGCAATGGAGGGTTAAGTGACTTGTCCAAGGCCATAAAGGAATGCCAGTGGGATTTGAATCCTGGTCTCTCTAGTTACCAGGCTGCTACTCTAACCACTAGGCTACTCCTCCACTCCATTCATCTAGTACATTCTACAATCCTAGAGTAGGAACCTGTTAAAGAATCCTTCATTACAGGTAGCTAGGCTAGTGAGAAAAAGTTTTAGATTTAATTTGCCCTCCCCCATCCCAGGCAGATCCCCTAATTTATAATCAGTTTTCCCAAGACTGAACTTGGTTATCACAGGATATTTTAATCAGCAAATGATTATACCTTAATTATTAGAAGGTCAGTGAGGAGAAAACACACAATAGTTGTGAATAAACAAGTAGACAAAGATAAGCCGGTTGATGCGGGGGGCCAATTCTAACAGGGGCACATCCGGGCCATCTGGACGACCAAAGAATGAACAGGTCCAAATTGTACCCCATTCTGCGACCCCGGGAGCTAGACGTTCCTGAGGTTGAAGAATCAGGCACTTAGACGGGCCACTGTGCCCCTGATTCTGCCACAGGAGACATCCTCTCTTCTGCCAGGTCAGCCCACTTCTCTCACCTATGGGTCTGCTTATGTATGGTGCCATGGTGTCCCGTTGCCATGGCACTGGGATGCCCAGCAGGAGTACCAAAAACCCTACACAGATTTAAAAAAAATGTCTCATCTCCAGGAACAAGCAGGAATGAGTCTTCACATATGGGTATCGTCGGTACCGATGGAGCCTGCGCAGGAACGCTCCCCAGCGTCCAGTAAGAAAGCTTTTGGGAGCATCCCACAGCGCCTGCGCGCTGCCTTCCCACCTTTCCCAACCGCCTCTCTCCAGTTCTTCTTTTCCGCGGAGCCAGCAAGTCGTGTTCCTGTCACCGCAGAAGAAGTTCTTTATTTTTTCTTTATTCTTTTGTGTCGCGTCTGCCTTCTTCGACGTTGGACCGGTACCGCCGGTCTTTTCTTTTCTTTCTTTAAAAAAAAAAAACTTATACTTTCTTCACTGTGCATTTTAGTTTTTGGGCTTTAGGCCTAAAAATTTTCTCCTCATGGAGAAGCCCGCCTCCGGGTTTAAAAAGTGCACGAAATGTGGCGGTACTATTTCTGTCACCGACACCCATGATTGGTGTCTAAAATGTTTGGGTCCTGACCATTCCATCACGGATTGTGTGTCCTGTACCATGATGCAGCTTCGGTGGCATCGACGTCTTCCAGGGCTTCTTCTTCCTCCCATGGATCTCAGGTAACCAAGCATAAATCGGGCTTGTCCTCGAGGACTCCGCACCGGCAAAGTTACCCCGGCGGGAAGTTCCGGCTTCCAAAGCATTGTCTATGGGGTCACAGGTTGACATCGATGGCTCGGCCTCGACCGATCACCTGTTGCCGTGTTCTGGGGTACCGGTGGCTCCCACTGGTACCGACATCCAGACTTTGGTGACGTCGATGGATCAGAAGATTCTGACCATGCAGCTCACCCTGACGGCATTCATGCAGGCTGCGACGCCTCCGGTACCGCAACAATCCCCGTTGCCGTTACCGGCACCGGCATCATTCCCGGTGCCGGTACCGATTGCATCGACATCGGCTTCGGAGTCAACTGCAACGGTACCCTGTCCTATGATGCCTATCGGTACCGACCCAGTACTGGTACCAGTTACTCCCGATGTCGATCCCACTCGGTACGCATATCGGGCTTTACATGAGCATCCAGACAGGCGATACTTTGATTCTTCCGAAGACTCTGACGAGTCCGAAGGATCCGTCGAGGCATCGATACTTCTTCCTCAGGAGTCTTCTTCTCCTAAACGAAGAATGTCTCCTCCAGAAGACTTGTCTTTTCAAGACTTCATTAGGGAGGTGGCTAGGGGCCTCTCCATCACAGTGGCCCCTGAGTCAGCCTAGAGCCAAGCAGCTGGATATTCTACAATATCCTAAGGCTCCTAAAGAGGCAGCTACTTTACCTGTTCATGAGATTTTGTATGATCTCATGTTGAGCATGTGGGAGACACTTCTTACTACCTCTCCTCATTCTCGCAGGTTAGACACCATGTATCGTGTCCCTCCTTGTCCTGGCTTTAATAAGACTCAGCTTCCTCACCACTCTATTGTGGTAGAGTCTGCCATGAGAAGGATAAAGAGTGCAAAAAGACACTCATCTAATCCTCCAGGACGTGAATGCAGGACCCTAGATGCTTTTGGCCGTAGGGTTTTTCAAGCTTCTATGCTAGCTGCCAGAATCAACTCCTATAGTCTCTATATAGGGATGTTTCTAAAGAAAGTCACAGATCATCTGCAGACTTTAACCCCTTTTATTTCAGACGATAAAAGGCAGGAGTTTCTCACTTGGCTCAAACATGCCCAGGATGTTTCCAGATTTTCCATCCGTGCAGCCTTTGACTCTTTTGAGTGTGTAAGCAGAGCCTCGGCTATTGCCATAGGTGCACGCAGAATTGCTTGGCTACAAGCTTCTGATCTGGAACTCAGGGTCCAAGATGAATTAGGAAATCTTCCTTGTACAGGTGAAAACCTTTTTGGCAAGGATCGGCAAGCAAAGGCCACTCAGATGGATGCTGAGAACTCCGCTTTGGATCGACTTTCAAAGTCCACCTCTGCTCCTGCTAAGAAAAGATTGTTCAAAAAGACATCTTTTTCTAAAAAGGGAAGATATTATCCTGCTTATGGTCAGCAGGCAACTTCCTCAGGTCGTTTTGCTGCAAAACGTCAGCAACCACCTAAACAGGCCAAGTCAAAGGGCCTTTGACTTGCAACTAGAGAACTTAGCCTTTCTAGCTCTGGAAGAACCAGAGCCCCTCACCATTCCAGGAAGGTTGGCTTACTTTGCTCCCAGATGGGAACAAATCACAGCAGAGCAATGGACCCTCTCCATCATAAGGGAAGGGTACAAGCTTCATTTCTTAAGCCTTCCTCCTCGCACCATGGTGAAACAGTTGAATTCTCCAACATCTCTCCTCAACCTTCTGGGTCAGGAGATTGCCACCCTTCTTGCCCAAGGGGCAATAGAAGAAGTACCTCTTCTTCAACAGGGCTCAGGGTTCTACTCCCCTTATTTTCTTATCCCAAAGAAAACAGGGGGCTACAGACCCATATTAGATCTCAGAGAATTGAACAAGTTTCTATTCAAAGAGAAATTCAAGATGATTTCTCTCGGTGCTCTGCTTCCATACCTTCAGAGTCAGGCCTGGCTTTGTTCTCTAGATCTCAAGGATGCGTACACCCATGTCCTCATCCATCCAACACACAGAAGGTTCCTTCGGTTCCTTTTTCTGGGAAAGCACTACCAATACAGGGTGCTTCCGTTCGGTCTGGCCTCTGCACCAAGGGTGTTCACGAAATGCATGACAGTAGTAACTGCATTTCTACGCACTCTAGGAATATTTGTCTTCCCTTACCTGGACAACTGGCTCATTCGAGCTCCATCCCAGGCAGAGGCCCAGAATTGTCTAATCTGCACAATGCGTGTTCTCCAGTATTTGGGACTGGTAATAAACATCCCAAAATCAAATCTCACCCCTGCTCAGTCTCTGGAGTTTATAGGGGCCTTGCTGGATACCACAACTGCAAGGGCCTATCTTCCTCAGGCCCGTTGCCTACGCTTAGTGCAGTTAGCCTCCCAGATACAGTTAAAGTCCCATTTAACTGCTCGAGAGATGTTACAACCTTTAGGCCACATTTTTATTTATTTTATTTATTTATTACATTTGCTTATATACCGCACTATTCGGCATCAGCGCGGTTTACAATATAACAAAACGACCAAGACAACATTCTGTTTGGTTTTACAAGGAACCACATGGCATCTACCGTGCACGTGGTTCCATATGCTCGCCTTCACATGAGGGCAGCTCAATGGACTTTGTCCACCCAATGGATTCAGGCATCAGACAAAATAGCAAACTCCAGTCGCCTTTTTTGGTCTCTCCAGTGGTGGAAGTCCTCTCCAAATCTGTTGCTGGGATCCCCTTTTCAATAGTCACTACCCCAAGCAACTCTTACAACAGATGCTTCTCCAATGGGTTGGGGAGCTCATCTGCAGGATCTCTCCACTCAGGGCATCTGGTCTCCACAGGAGACTTCTCTGCATATCAATCTCTTGGAACTCAGAGCAATATTCTTAGCTCTCAGAGTGTTCCATTCCCTGCTCAGCTACAGGACAGTCCTCATCCATACGGACAACCAAGTAGCCATGTTCTATGTAAACAAGCAGGGCGGGACTGGCTCTCTGTCGCTTTGCAACGAAGCTTTGCAACTGTGGGCCTTCGCCAGAGAGCATCACATTCATCTTCTGGCAGTATATCTTCCAGGCGTTCAAAACTCTTGGGCAGACAGACTCAGTCAAGTTCTGCTTCCACATGAGTGGTCCCTCCACATGGACCAGGTAGCCAGGATTTTTCGAATTTGGGGAACCCCGGACATAGACCTCTTTGCAAGTCCGTGGAATGCCAAACTTCCCCGGTTCTGTTCCAGAGTTCCGTGTCAGGGAGTTCAGGCCAAGGATGCCTTCCTCCTTCACTGGGGTCAAGACTTCCTTTATGCCTTTCCACCCATTCCCCTAATTCCCAAAACACTATTCAAGCTTCAGAGAGATCGAGGAACCATGATCCTCATAGCACCACATTGGCCACGCCAAGTGTAGTATCCTCTACTTCTGCATCTCTCTCAAGCTCCTTCCCTGGACTTGGGCTCTGCCCCAGACCTTCTATCCCAGGAGGAGGGAACGTTGTGGCACCCAAACCCCCAGTCTCTTCATCTCAGGGCTTGGTTGCTGAAGGCCTAGACCTTCAAGGTTTTCATCTCTCTCAGCAAGTCAGAGATATTATTCATGCCTCTAGAAAGCCTTCTACTAGACGTTCCTATGCTTTCAAATGGAAAAGATTTACCATTTGGTGTTCAGAGAAGGGTCTTAACCCTCTTGCAATACCTTTGAATTCTTTACTAGAGTATCTCCTGCATTTATCCCATGCAGGTCTTAAAACAAATTCAGTAAGAGTCCATTTGAGTGCTATTGCAGCGTCCCTCAAGCCTCTCAATGGACAGCCTATTTCCTCTCATCCTCTTATAACAAATTTCATGAGAGGCCTTCTTCTAACTAAACCTCCCATTAGACCACCTCCAGTGGCATGGGACTTAAACCTGGTTCTTGGCCAGCTTATGAAGCCACCCTTTGAACCTTTAGCCACCACCTCCTTGAAATTTCTTTCTTGGAAAGTTATCTTTCTCATTACAGTCACCTCAGCACGCCGCATCAGTGAATTGCAAGCTTTGGTGGCTAATCCACCTTATACAAGGTTCCATCATGATAAGGTAGACCTCAGGACCAATCCACACTTTATGCCCAAAGTGGTCTCGCCTTTTCATCTAAACCAAGAGGTATATTTACCTGTCTTTTTTCCAGGACCTCATGCATCAAGTGCAGAGAGGAATCTTCATACCTTGGATTGTAAGAGAGCTCTTGCTTTTTACTTACAAAGAACACAGCAACATAGAAAGTCTTCTCAACTCTTTGTTGCTTTTGATCCTTCTCATTTAGGACTTCCAGTTTCTAAGAGAACACTGTCCAACTGGATTGCTCAGTGTATTTCTTTCGCCTACCAGAGTAGGAACCTTTCTCTGGAGGGCCATGTCACAGCTCACAATGTGAGAGCCATGGCAACCTCAATGGCTCATCTAAACTCTGTGTCCATCGACCATATCTGTCGAGCGGCCACCTGGGCCTCGGTTCATACCTTCACAGCCCATTACTGTTTGGACAAGGACTCCCGCCGGGATGCCTCGTTTGGTCAGGCTGTTCTCAAACACCTGTTCCATTCCTAATCAACTCCTACCCACCTACCCTGGTTGGATGCCAGAGATCCATGGGGGGAGGTAGAGTCCTTTTCAAGGACACACAACCTGGGGTCTTCCCCTGGCATCTGCAGCTAGGGAGTCCCCATATGTGAAGACTCATTCCTGCTTGTTCCTGGAGATAGCACAGTTACTTACCTGTAACAGGTGATCTCTGGGAACAGCAGGAATAAGTCTTCACAACCCACCCACCTCCCCTAGGAGTTGTATCTCTCTATCTATCTTTCCTTTCCTCTCTCTCTCTTGTCTCAGCTTTAAAACTCGAACTGGAGAGAGGCGGTTGGGAAAGGCGAGAAGGCAGCGCGCAGGCGCTGTGGGATGCTCCCAAAAGCTTTCTTACTGGACGCTGGGGAGCGTTCCCGCGCAGGCTCTGTCGGTACCGACGATACCCATATGTGAAGACTTATTCCTGCTGTTCCCAGAGATCACCTGTTACAGGTAAGTAACTGTGCTTTACCCGCTGCCCAACCCTTGGCGAGGTCTGCCAGGGCTGCGATCAAGCAAAGGGGCCTCACCTGCTGTGGCTCTGTTGTCCATAGAGTGTTGAGTGCCCTGATCGCAAAGGCACCCAACGCTTATGCCACCTGCTGAGGTGGAATAAGCTGGGCACCCATAGTGAGGCCAACAGATGTACAGGCTCTGACCAGAATAGACCCTGTACATCCGAGTGCTTCGACCCTCCCCAGCTCTGCCAACTCTCCGCTTCCGAACCTCCACCTCCCGTCCCCATGCAGTGCTCCCCATACTTTAACCCTGCATGCGTGTGGGGAGAGCTGGACACAGACTAGCGTGCCAGCCCTGAATGGGGGTTGGATGTCCAACCCCATTATTTGCGTTGCTGAATCGGGCTCATAGTGTATCTGGATTTTCAGAAAGTCTTTGACAAGGTCTGTCATGAGAGATGTTTTGCGAAATTAAAGAGTCATGGAATTGGAGGTAGTATAGTATTGTGGATCAGGGACTCGTTAAAAGATAGAAAGCAGAGTGTAGGGATAAATGGCCAATTTTCTCAGTGGAGAAAGGTGAATAGTGGAGTACCACAGGGATCTGTGCTGGGCCTGCTTCTTTTTAACATATTCATAAATGACCTGGAAATAGGAGTAACGACTGAGGTGATCAGATTTGCAGATGACATAGAATTATTCAAAGTTGTTAAAACGCAAGAGGATTGTGAAAAATTGCAAGAGAATCTTGATAAATTGGAAGACTGGATGTCCAAATGGCAGATGAAATTTAATGTGGACAAGTGGAAATTTATGCACCTAGGAAAGAACAACCCAAACTATGTTTACATGAACATAACATAAGAACATAAGATATGCCATACTGGGTCAGACCCAAGGTCCATCAAGCCCAGTATCTTGTTTCCAGCAGTGGCCAATCTAGGTCATAAGTACCTTGCTGTTTCCCCAAAAGACACAGGTTCCACAATGCTTGTATTGGCTCAAGCAGTGATATCCTGGGTCCCTTTTAATAATAGTTTACGGACCTTTCCTCCAGGAACAGCTTTTACTACATCCTCCGGTAACAAATTCCAGAGTTTGATTACACGTTGAGTGGAAAAAATATTTTCTCTTATTAGTCTTAAATAGTTTACCCTATAGCTTCATTCTCCTAGTCTTTCTGTATTCTGATGATGTAAACAATCGATCTACGTTTACCCGTTCCATTCTATTCATTAATTTATAGACCTCTATCATATCTCCCTTCAGCTGTCTCTTTTCCAGATTGAAGAGTCCTAACCTTTTTAGCCTCTCTTCATAGGGATATCCTTCCATCCCTTTTACCATTTTTGTGGCTCTTCTCTGTACCTTTTCTAATAACGCTACATCCTTTTTAAGATATGGCAACCAGAATTGCACAGAATATTCAAGGTGCGGTCGCACCATGGGACGATACAGAGGCATTATAATATCCTTTATTTTATTTTCCATTCCTTTCCTTATGATACCTAGCATTCTATTTGCTCGCCTTGGGTACCACCTTAGAGACCACCACCCAGGAAAAAGATTTAGGTGTCGTCATGGATAATAAATTGAAACCCTCCGCCCAGTGTGCAGCAGTAGCCAAGAAGGTAAATTTAATTCTAGAAATCATAAGGGAAAGGAATGGAGAATAAATCAGTAGCCTAGTGGTTGGGGCAAGGTACTTCAGGCCGGAAGGTCGGGGGTTCAAATCGCACTAGAGGACAGCAACCTTGGGCCGGAAGGACTGGGGTTTCTAGTCCCACAGATGCTCCTTGTGGTCTTGGGCAAGCCACTTAACCCTCCATTGCCCATGTTCCCTGTAAGTATTAGTGTGTGTCTCATATCCCTGCGTGTTAAATGTATCCCCCAATTGTGTTGTGACCGCTTTGATTGAAGGATAAGGCGGTATACAAAACTGTCTAAATAAAATAAATAAATAAAAGCTGCACAGCTGATATTTTATGCGCACACAGCCTACAGAAAATTAGAGGGAACATTGGTGAGAGGTCATATGTGAGTCCTCTGTGTAAAGAGTCCCTGGCCCTCAAAGAATGAGTCTGATCTCTGGAGACTAGAGGCAGACTTGGAGGAGATGAGAGGCAGAGAGGTACATAGAGAGAAGACCTTCAATCTGGCAACCTCTGTGCTGCCGAGAAAAGAGGTCACCTGGAAGGAGAGCATAGCCTTGGTGTGGCAGGAAATAATCCTGTAGCCATAACCTACCCTCCAGGGGCTTCTGCCCAGGAGGGAGGGGTTAGAACAGGCATGGTAGTTGGTGATACAATCAGGAGGCATGTGGATAGCTGGGGGGCATGAGGATTGCCTGGTCACATGCCTGCCTAGCGCAAAGGTAGTGGACCGCACGTGTAACCTAGATAGGATTTTAGACAGCACTGTCCTGGTACATGTTGGTACCAATGACACAGAAAACATAGAAAGGAGGTTCTGAAAGCCACATTTAGGCTTCTAGGGAGAAAATTGAAATCCTGGACCTCCAGGGTAGCATTCTCAGAAATGTTTCATGTTCCACACATAGGACCCAAGAGACAAGCCAGAGCTGTGGAGTCTCAGTGTATACATGAATGATGGTGCAGGGAGAAAGATTTTAGGTTTGTTAGGAAATGGACTACATTCTGAGGAAAGGAGAGCCCATTCTGCCAAGATGGGCTTCCCCTAAATTGGTTTGGTATCAGGTTACTGGTTTTAATATTCAAAAAGGAGAGCAGCTTTTAAGTTAGAACCTAGGGGAAAACCAACAGTTGCCAGGATCGCATAGTTCGGAGTAAGGTACTATATCTTTGATGGATACTATCATAATAAGGAAATTAGGGCATCTCAGTAGAGAGATTGTAATTAAGGCTACAATAGCTCAAGTGCCTTTAAATAAAGAGCAGATAGAGTTGAAAGATTGAAAATTATCCCTGCTGACTGGTATAAAGGTTGTAAATTTAAGTAAACCTACCTTAAAATCTCTCTATACAAGTGCCAGAAGCCTAAAAAATCAGATGGGAGAGTTAGAATATATAGTACTAAATGAATAGAGAGATATAATAGGCATTTCAAAGACCTGGTGGAAAGAGGATAATCAATTAGACAATGATACCAGAGTACAAATTATATTGCAATGATAGGATGGATCAAATTGGTGGAGGGGTGGCGCTATATGTTAAAGAGAGCATCGAGTCAAATACAATAAAAGTTATGCCAGAAATAAAATATACAATTGAATCCTTACAGATAGTTATTGCATGTGTGAAGGAGAAGAAAATAGTGGTTGGGGTTTACTATTGTCTCCCTGGACAAGATGAATACACAGATGATGAGATGTTATCAGAAATTAGGGAAGCTAGCAAAATTGGGAGCATAATAATAATGGTTGATATCAATGACCCCAATATTGATTGTATAAATGTCACATAAGAACATGCTGGGGAGGTAAAGTTCCTAGATGAAATAAATGACTGCTTCATGGAGCAGCTGGTTCGGCAACCAATTAGAGAAGGAGCTAAGAACATAAGAAATGCCATATTGGGTCAGATCACGGTCCATCAAGCCCAGTATCCTGTTTTCAACAGTGGCCAATCCAGGTCACAAGAACCCAGCAGTTTCCCAAAAGGTTATACAGGTTCCATAATGCTTATATTGGGGCAAGCAGTGGATTACCAGGATTACCTGAGCTATTTTAGACTTAGGAGTATGTTTACTAAACAGTGATATCGGCTTCCATGCAATATCAGAGCCGCGGCCCCCATTGAATTCAATGGGGCTGCGGCTCTGATATCGCATGGAGCTGCTACCGCTGTTTGGTAAACATATCCAGTAGTCCTTTGTGAGCACATGACTTGATACAAAATCTAACCATGTTGGGACCACTTGGCACTAGTGATCATAATATGATCACATTTGATTTACTAACTGGAGTGAGTATGCAAAGGAAATCTGCCATGTCAGCGTTTAATTTTCAAAAGCGAGATTATGATAAAATGAGGGAAAATGGTTAGAAAGAAATTAAAAGGAGCAGCGGAAAAGGTCAAGACTTTACATCAAGTATAGACATTGTTTGAAAATACAGTCTTGGAAGCCCAGACCAGATGAATCCATTTAAGTTACAATGTAAACTGTTTTGACTAAAAATGATAGTGGTATAAAAAATCTGTTAAATAAATAAAATAAGTAAGTGTATCCTATGCATTAAGAAAAGCAGAAGAAAGGTCAAATGACAGCCAGCATGATTCAAAGATGAGGTGAAAAAGGCTATAGGAGCCAAAAAAAAAGAAAGAAAACCTTTCAAAAAATGGCAAGTTAAGTGGAAGACACTGATAAGGAAGGCAAAAAGAGAATGTAAAATAAGTTTTCCATAGATACAAAAACTCACAATAAAAACTTTTTCAGGTGCATATGAAACAAGAAGCCAGGGAAGGAAGGAGTCAGTTGGACCATTAGGTGATCAAGGGGTAAAAGGGGAACTCAGAGAGGATAAGGCCATAGCTGAGAGACTAAATTAATTCTTAGCTTTGATCTTTACTGAGAAAGATGTGAGGAAGTTACCTATGGCAGAAAGGGTATTTAATGGTAGTAAGTTTGAAGAACTTAATGAAATGTCAGTGAATCTGGCAAATGATGTAGAACAAATCGATAAGCTAAAAAGCAGCAAATCACCTGGACCAGATGGTATATACCTAAGAGTGCTAAGAAAACGCAAAGATGACATTGCAGAGCCTACTATTAGTGATTTTTACCTATCATTAAAATCTATGGTACCAGAAGATTGGAGGGTGGCCAATATAACGCCTATTTTTAAAAAGGATCCAGGAAACTAGAGACTGGTGAGCCTAATGTTGATGCCAAGCAAATTCTAGAAACCATTATTAAGAACAAAATTACTGGACCTGTGAATATGCATGGTTTAATGGGGCAAAATCAACATGGATTTAGGCAAGGGAAGTCTTGCCTCATGAATCTGCTCAGTTTCTCTGAAGGTGTGGATAAAGGTGGGCTAGTCAATATATTGTGTTTAGGCTTTCAGAAAGTATTTGGCAAAGTATCACATCTGAGACTCCTGAGAAAACTAAAAAGTCATGGCATAGGAGGCAATTTATTTATTTATTTATTAGCTTTTATATACCGCCCTATTTAGTATCAGAGCGGTTTACAGTAAACGTGAACAGTCAAGCAACTTTACATTGAACAGGTATAAACAGGCATAAAACATCAAAAAGCTGAACTCAGCAACTTTACATTGAACAGAGTCAACAAGGGAAGGGGTGAGAGGGAGGAAGAAGGAGAGGGAAGGTGGAGGATAATGTCCTATTGCGGACTGGAAACTGGTTGAGAAAGAAGAAGAGTAGAAATAAATGGTCAATTTTTGCTGTGGAGAAAGGTACATAGTGGAGTATGCAAGGGATCTGTATTGAGACCGGTGCTTTTTAACATATTTATAAATGATCTGGAATTGGGAACAACAAGTAAGGTGATGAAATTTGCAGATGACACCAAAATATTCAGAGTTGTTAAATCGCATGTGGATTGTGAGAAACTGAAGGAGGACTTTGGGAGATTGGGCATCCAAATGGCAGATGAAATTTAATGTGGGCAAGTGCAAAGTGGTGCACATAGGGAAGAATAATCCAAACTATAGATACACAATGTTAGGTTCCACTGTAGGAGTCACCACCCAAGAAAACGATCTGGGCGTAATCACAGGCAATACATTGAAATCTGTTTGGTGTGCAGCAGCAGCCTAAAAAAGCAAACAATGTTAGAAATCATTAGGAAAGGAAAATAAAATAAAACAAAGGATGATATTATGCCTCTGTATCATTGTTTCATGGAGCTATTGTACCTTGAGAATTGTGTGCAATTCTGGTCTCTGCATAAGAAAGATATAGCAGCATTAGAAAAGGTACAGAGAAGAGCAACCAAAATGATAAAGGGGCGGAAGGACTCTCCTGTGAGGAAAGGCTAAAGAAGTTATGGCTTTTTAGCCTGGAGAAGAGACAGCTGTGAAAAAATATGGTAGAAGCCTATAAAAATCTGAGTGGAGTGGTATGGGTAGACATTAATTAGTAGTTTACTTTTTCAAAAATAATACAAGGGTTAGAGGCATCTCATGAAGCTACAAAGTAGTATATTTTTTTTCTGTCATTGTATAATTAGTTTCTAGAAGTCATTGCTGGCGGATGTGGCAAACACAGGTAGTGTAGATAGTTTTAAAAAGGGTTTGAACAAATTCCTGATGGAAAAGTTCATAAACCATTAAGATAATCCTTGAAAAAAACACTGCCTATCCCTAGAGATAGGTTAGCATGGAACTGGTGCTTTTTGGGATATGTCAGGCACTTGTGACCTGAATTGACCACTGCTGGAAAAATGGCACTAGGCTTGATGGACCTTTTGGTTTGTTCCATTCTAGCAGTTCTTATGTTCTAACATGAAATTGGTCCTTTTCATGTATGAGCCCCAAATTGTGGAATACATCGTCCAACATTTTCTGTGAAATGACTGATATGTTTGATTTTAGGAAATCAGGAAAAGCATTGTTGTTCAGGAAAGACTTGAGCATTTATTGTGGCATAATTAGATTGTGCTGTGTACGTTTTAAGTGTATTATTTGGGTGTTGTCTGATTTATGTATATTTTATTTTAACTTGCTGAGGACATTGGATCAGCAAGCTTTAAATCTTCTAAATAAATAAATATATCATATCAGAATTTGCTTTAAGTTACACTTTATTGTATAGGATTGTGTACTCTTGGAAGGTAAAAGTAATTTTAAAAGTCACTTCTAGAGGGCTAGCCATTTAAGTCTGTAGCAGCAAAAACAATAGCAGTAGAGGCCAGTGGCACCATAGTAGAATGATCACTTTGAAGCATGAGCTTTCGATGGCAAGAATCCATTTCATCCTATGTAGAAAATGCGTATCCTCATAAGTTGACCCCCAGTAGCTATACTAATTACATTTCTGACTCTTGATCAGCTACTGTTTTTTTCTGGAATGTAATTTTTAGATCTCAGTTCACTTGAGCACTATTTTATAAAGATGATAGACGTATGATCCCCTAAAATGTTGAGCATTAGTAATTGATTTAATACTAAAACCTTTCAATTTCATATCTGGATTCAGCCTCAGTCACCAATGAAGATGAATGTAGGGGGTCTCGGTAGCACCCATAATGAATGGTGTCATCCCCTTTTCCTTGAAATGTATACTAATTCACTGATTTCCATCCACCAACTAGGCTAGCCCTAGACTTGAAAAACCAGGATTGTACCCTTAAAAGAGTAAAGTTGAAAATGAATGAAAGAATGTTAAGTAAACATTTTTTAGAATAAAATTACAAGCCTGCCTTGTTGGTAAGTCTCTATCATTTTTTTTAATATGGCAGCGAGAAGAAAAAAGAAAAGGAACGGGAAGAACTATGGAAAAAACTAGAGGATTTGGAGTTAAAGAGAGGTCTTAGAAGTGACGGGATAATACCAACTTAACAAAGGAAGCAGCAACATTATTAACCTGTGGAGTCACATATTTATGTAGTAGAAGATGGAGCAACAGTTTTCTGTATTGTGCAACTTTACAGTAGATATCACATTTGTTTCATTATTACAACAGCACTGTATATACCTGTCTCTAAGTAAAGGAAAAAACAAAATATGGACTTTAATCCAAAGTTTGGACAGTAGATGGACTTCTCAGAACTTTGCAAAAATAATCATTGTTTTAACCCTTCTTTAAAACCACTCTTCAAAGATCTGTTGATGAAAATGCTGTGTCAACATACTATTGTCAAGAGTTCCTTATTTATCATTTAGCAGAGAGTATGATACAACTTTCAAATGTGAACAATCTTATTAAATTTAGCTTGTCTTTCTGCTGAACTGTTAAATCTATTTATAGAAAAAAACAAAAAAACAAAAACAAAAAAAAAACCCACAGAGGCTGTCACTTCCTTTGAATTTGTCTAGCATCCTCCTTCTCTGGATAACTTTTCTGTAATTCGGTATTTTCCTTTTGCACATCTTCAAGAGTTGAAATTCCATGTGGAGCTGGGCCATGGAAATGGCGGGGCCCTGAAACTGCTTGTTATAGGTGTGAGCATGTTTTGTGCACTAGTCCAGGACCAGTGCATCTTTTTAATTTTATTTTGGGGCATAAAACTCAGAGTGATAAAAAAGGGATGAGAAATGTGGTTTGACACTTCTTATTGCAATTCCAAACTCATTTCTAAAATTCTTGAAAGCAGGCACTGGTAACACCATAAAAGTACCTAACCAGTATTAATAATATATTTGACATGATTGGACGTTTGTACCAGAGCCATTTTAGTAATAATATTTTAGCCACTAGCGTACTCTAAATTTTATCAGGCCATTTTGAAATAATAAAGACAAACACTAAACTGTACAGCAGTGGAAAAGAAATCTCCCAGGAAGTTGTGGATCAAATTAGGAAAAAGAGTTGAGCAGTTTGGACTGTTTGGAGGAGTTGCCTTATTTTATAACTTGTATTTATAAAGTATTCCAGCAAGAGAGGATGTAGCCTCTGAAAACCATATTACGGTGGTTTTGTAGATTCTTGTCCTGTTGTACATCACAGTGCCAGCCCTATGTTTTTAGCTGGAAAAAATTCTGGATAACATACTTCTGCATTCTATCTGGATGCTCATTCTTAACTACTGTATTTGTTACCAAAAGTGGTTCTACAAGTGCTACTGAAAGAAATTCTGGAAATTCCTATTGTCCTGAGTATTAATAATAAAGTTTAAAAATGCTTTTATATCAAAGGTGCATTGTGACCAAATTGTTTGAACAAAAGACGCTGTACTATAAGTATGCATTGTTAGCTATCTGCTTTGTATTTTAAAAAGTTGGATTGGACATCCTTGGTGGATGAAAGCTGTGTACAGTATATATTTTGCTAATACTAATGCATTATTTTATAGTGCCAGGTATGTGCTTCAGGATTTTTTTTCTAGGATGTGTGTGAATTGTTTTTCAACAACAAAGAAAGTATTACAACAATGAGTTGATAATCGTGAAGCATCAACCTTGGCATACTGCAATCATTTTTAGTAACCGTTGCTCACATTAATATGAGGAAGCTGTTACATTTATAAAAATAGGTACGAATATATTTTTCTGCCTAATTTTTAAGTATGCTGTTGACATTTTTTAAACTTTCATTTTCAAGTGAAAGTCGGAATCCTAATTTCTACTTCCTTTGGCATCTTGTGTTTCAGAATTATCAATTTCATTTTGTATACATGATTCATGCTGTATAAGGATATTGTAAACTCTGCAACTTTGTAAAAAAAAAAAAAAGTGGGTGGGAGACAAAAATTTGCCACTAACTGACAAAACAGCAGTAAACTAGTCATGCATCACCAACTTAACATGGTTTAATGAGACTAATTTAAATAAGAGGAAGGTATTCATTGGTACTCTACATTACTTTGATAGAGGTGATCATGGATGAAACAGTTCCATTTTAAATATGCTTGACAATAATAAAATGTTAAATATGACAAACAGGTCCATAACACATCACAGCCCTTTAGTTGATATTCCAGCTTGTTAGTTGTATTCATGACTTTGCCAGCATTCAGGAACTTTTGTCTTTGGTCAACATCCTTTTGTCAAATCCATTTTAAATGGTTCTGGTGGTGGGGACTCTAGATAATATAGTAACATAGTTTATGACGGTAGATAAAAACAAGTATGGTTATCTAGTCTGCCCAGCAAGGTAGCAAGAGTAGGTGCACCTGCCGCTCCGTGCAGGTCACCCTTCCCCATGTCTGTTTAGGAGTGGACCCACCACTCCGTGTAGGTCACCCCTATTTGTTCAGATATAAGAGATAGTTATGTTTATTTTGATTTTATCCTGTTTCTATAAAGGGATCCACTGTGTCTGTCCCATGCCATTTTGAATTCTGGCACTGTATTTGCCCCCACCACGTCAATCGGAAGGGCATTCCAAGCATCTGCCACCCTTTCAGTGAAAAAGTATTTCCTGACATTGTCTTTCATTTTACCCCCTTGCAGCTTCTAGTTTTACAGCTTCCTCGTCTTTGGAAGAGGTTTGTTTCTTCATTAATGCTCTTTAAGTATTTAAAGGTCTGAATCATATCTCCCCTGTCCCTCCTCTCCTCCAGAGTGTACATATTTAGGTTTTCAAGTCACTTCACATAAATCTTCTGACACAGGCTGCAAATCATTTTGGTCGCCTTCCTCTGAACTACTTCCAGCCCTTTTTATATCCTTTGTGAGATATGGTCTCCAAAACTGAACACAGTATTTGAAGAGAGGCCTCACCAGCGACTTGTACAGTAGGATTAGTACCTCTTCCTTTCTGCTGGTAATTCCTCTCTGTATGCAACCCAGCATCCTTCTGGCTTTGTCCACTGTCTTGTCACACTGTTTTGCCACCTTGAGATCCTCAGAAACAATTGCTCAGAGGTCCTTCTCCTGATCCGTGCACACTAAACTCTCACCCACTATCGCATATAATTCCCTTGGATTTCTGCTTCCCAAGTGCATAACACTGAACTTCTTCACATTAAATCTTAATTGCCAAGCATTAGACCATTCTTCCAGCTTTTGTAAATCTTTCCTCATGTTCTCCACTCCTTCGGGAGTCCACTCTGTTGCAAATTTTCATGTCATCTGCAAAAAGACAGACTTTTCTCCAGGAACAAGCAGGAAGTCAGTCCTCACATATGGGTGACATCGGCACCGATGGAGCCCACACGGAGCATTTCCCCAGCTTTCAAAGAAAGCCTTTGGGAATGCTACCACGCATGCATGGTCCCCTTCCCGTTCAAGGGTGCCATCTTGCTCAGTCTCTTTTTTTTCCATGGAGCCCAACGGACATGGTCCTCTACTCTCCCAGAAAAAGTTCTTTAATTCCTTCCTTTTGTCTGATTTGCGTACCAGTTCTCTTCCCGCCTCGAGGCGGCACCACCGGTGCCGGTCTTAGCTCCCTTTTTTTCCCGTGTTACTTAGAGGTTCCACCTTGACGGCCTTTGCGTCTTTTTTCACTGGGAGGTCCTCGACCCCGGCCAGGTGTGTTCCCACCAGGACTCCCAGTGGGTTCAAGAAATGCGACCGCTGCAGTCAGACTATGTCAGTCACTGATATTTACGACTGCTGCATCCACTGCCTGGGCCCAGACCACGACAGTTCCACCTGTGACCGGTGCCAGGCCATGACCCATAAAACCAGTAGGAGGCGGTCTGAGTTGCAGGGGAAGCTTTTCCCAAGGTCTGACTCTGCCCCGGCTTCACCATCTCCGAGCCCTGAAGCTGGCCCTTCGTGAGAGGTCCAGGCATCCTTGGAGTCCTGCGGCGGCAGCTCCTCCGGTGCAGCCCCAAACCCTCACAAAGAGAAGAAGGTCCTGAAGGAGGTGCTGCTGATCAAACCTGACAAAGTCCCTCGATGGGACTCGGGCGACACCAAGCAGCACCCTCAGAAAGTCTCAAGACAAGAGTCCTCAGCTGGCAGAGACCACACCAGGGCCTGTGAACTTATAGTCCTCCTTGATGGCGCACTCTCCGGAGTGGACAGGAGGCATTCGGTGTCCACGCTGAATGCTGCACAGCCATCGGACTTCGAGTCCCACAATGGTGCAGAGATGAAGGTTTTGGATTTGTTAGGAACTGGGGAACATTCTGGGGAAAGGAGGGGCTCTTCCGAAGGGATGGACTTCACCTTAACCGGGATGGAACCAGGCTGCTGGCATTAACCTTTAAAAAGGAGATAGAGCAGCTTTTAAACTAGATAATAGGGGAAAGCCGACAGTCGCCCAAGAGCAGATGGTTCGGAAGAATGTATCCTTGAAGGATACTACCAAAAGCAGAGAGGTTCCAAAAAAGAGTAAAGTAGCCCAAATGCCCTCGAGTACGGAACAGACAGAGCTTAAAGATCCCAAATTACCTATGTCTACCAATAGCCAAATTAATATGAATAAAATACAGTCTCTAAAATGCTTGTATGCAAATGCTAGAAGTCTAAAGAATAAGATGGGAGAGTTAGAATATATAGCACTAAATGAAAGGTTAGATATGATTGGAATATCAGAGACATGGTGGAAGGAGGACAACCAGTGGGACACTGTGATACCTGGGTACAAACTATATCGTAATGATAGAGCTGATCAAATTGGTGGAGGGGTTGCGCTCTATATTAGAGAGGGCATTGACTCAGACAGGATTAAAGTTTTGCAGGAAACAAAATCTGCTGTAGAATCTATATGGATTGAAATTCCATATAAAAGGGGGAAGTCGATGGCAGTGGGGGTGTACTATCGAGCACCTGGCCAGAATGAACAAATGGATGATGAAATGCTCAAAGAAATCAAGAAAGCTAACAAATGTTACAGCGCAGTAATAATAATGGGTGATTTCAATTATCCCGGTATCGACTGGGTCAGTGTCACGTCAGGACATGCTAGGGAGATAAAGTTCCTAGATGAAATAAATGACTGCTTCTTGGAGCAGCTGGTTCATGAACCGACCAGAGGGGAAGCCATATTAGATCTAGTCCTTAGTGGAACACCAGATCTAGTGCAAGAGATAAGGGTGTTGGGGCCACTTGGCAATAGTGATCATAGCATGATCGCCTTTGATTTAATTAGTGGAGGAGGGATAGTAAGGAAATCCACAGTACTACCTTTTAACTTTCGAAAGGGAGACTATGATAAAATGAGGAAAACAGTTAAGAAAAAACTAAAAGGAGCAATTGCGAAGGTTAAAGACGTACATCAAGCTTGGGTGTTGTTGAAAAATACTATCTTGGAAGCCCAGACCAGCTGTATTCCACGCTTTAAGAAAAGTTGAAGGAAGTCCAAAAAACTGCCAGCATGGTTTAAAGGTGAGGTCAGAGAGGCTGTTGTTGCCAAAAAAGCATCTTTCAGGAAATGGAAAAAAGAGCCAAACGACGAAACCTGGAAACAGCACAAGCACTGGCAAGTCAAATGCAAGGCATTGATAAGGCAGGCAAAGAGAGAATTTGAGAAGAAGCTTGCTGCGGAAGCAAAAACGCGAAATAAAGACCTTTTCAAGTACATTCGTAGCAAAAAACCTGTGAGAGAGTCAGTTGGTCCATTAGATGATAAAGGGGATAAAGGAGCACTAAGAGGCGACAAGGCGATAGCGGAGAGACTGAATGAATTCTTTGCTTCGGTCTTTACTGAGGAAGATGTAGGGATGTTACCCATGACTGAAGTGGTATTTAAAGGTGCGGAAGAATTGAAGGAAATATCGATACATCGGGAAGATGTCTTACAACTATTAGATAAACTGAAGAGTAGCAAATCACCTGGGCCAGATGGTATACATCCAAGGGTGTAAAAAGAACTGAAATATGAGATTGCAGAACTGCTATCAGTAATCTGTGAACTATCATTAAAATCATCTCTAATACCTGAAGATTGGAGGATCGCCAATGTAACACCAATTTTTAAAAAGGGTTCCAGGGGTGATCCGGGAAACTACAGACCGGTGAGCCTAACGTCAGTACCGGGAAAAATGGTAGAAACCATCATAAAGAATAAAATTACTCAGCATGTAGATAGTCACAATCTAATGGGAGACAGCCAACATGGCTTTAGACAAGGAAGATCTTGTCTTACTAATCTGTTATGTTTTTTTGAAGGAGTGAATAAACAGGTGGACAAAGGTGAGTCGGTTGATATTGTGTATCTGGACTTTCAGAAAGCCTTTGACAAGGTCCCTCATCAGAGACTTTTGGCAAAACTAAAGAGTCATGGGATAGGAGACAGTGTACTATTGTGGATCAGGAACTGGTTAAAAGATAGAAAGCAGAGGGTAGGGCTAAATGGCCAATTTTCCCAATGGAGAAAGGTGAATAGTGGTATACCCCAGGGATCTGTGCTGGGTCCGCCGCTTTTTGACATATTCATAAATGACCTGGAAAGTGGAATAACGAGTGAGGTTATCAAATTTGCAGATGACACAAAACTATTTAAAGTTGTTAAAATCCAAGAGGATTGTGAAAAATTGCAAGAGGATCTTGATAAATTGGAAGACTGGGCATCAAAATGGCAGATGAAATTTAATGTGGACAAGTGCAAGGTTATGCACCTAGGGAAGAACAACCCAAACTATGGTTACACGATGCAAGGTTCCACATTAGGAACCACCACCCAGGAAAAAGATTTAGGCGTCATTGTGGATACCATGTTAAAACCCTCGGCCCAGTGTGCAGCGGCGGCCAAGAGAGCAAATAGAATGCTAGGTATGATAAGGAAAGGAATGGAAAATAAAACAAAAGATATTATAATGCCTCTATATCGTTCCATGGTGAGACCGCACCTTGAATATTGTGTGCAATTCTGGTCACCGTATCTTAAAAAGGATATAGCGATTTTAGAAAAGGTACAGAGAAGAGCCACCAAAATGGTAAAGGGGATGGAAGGATACTTCTATGAAGAAAGGCTAAAAAGGTTAGGGCTCTTTAACCTGGAAAAGAGACGGCTGAGGGGAGATATGATTGAAGTCTATAAATTAATGAACGGAGTGGAATGGGTAAACGTAGATCGATTGTTTACCTTATCAGAATATAGAAAGACTAGGGGACATGCAATGAAGCTACAGGGTAAACTATTTAAGACTAATAAAAGAAAATATTTTTTCACTCAACGTGTAATCAAGCTCTGGAATTTGTTACCGGAGGATGTAGTAAAGGCTGTTAGTGTAGCTGGGTTTAAAAAAGGTTTGGAGAAGTTCCTGGAGGAAAGGTCCATAAACCATTATTAAGAAGTGACTGAAGATATCAATGCTTGACCCAGTACAAGCATTGTGGAACTTGTGTCTCTTGGGGAAACTGCTAGGTACATGTGACCTATATTGGCCACTGTTGGAAACAGAATACTGGGCTTGATGGACCTTGGTCTGACCCAGTATGGCATATCTTATGTTCTTATGGCCATGGAGCAGAGCCTCTCCTCCATCTTGGCTTTGCAGCGGGTATTGATGTCAGGCCCCCCAGCATCATCTGCCCCGACACCAGACTCCCCCCCTCCCCCCGGCCTCAGGGAAGCCTCCGGTCATCGAATTGGGCACCGAGCACCACCAGCCTCGGGTAAGTCCTCGGCATCAATGAAGGTCTCAATCATGCTCCTTGGGGTTCCGGTCCTCTCTGGCGAGTTTCCAGGAGTCTGACCCCAGATCCTCCAGAGGGGCCCTGTTCCTCGGAGCCGTGGCTGACTCCTCAACGCCCTTGGGCTCCGACTGGGAGACCGAAGACAAGGCCTCTCCAGAGACCTCCCGACAGCAGGACATTCCCTTTGAGCCATCTCCCCCGGAGCCTCGGTGCCACTCCCCACGTGAGGACATGGCCTTTCATGACTTTGTTTGTGACATGGCCTGGGCTCTTTCGATCCAGACGAAGTCGGAGGAGGACCCGTGCACCGAGGAGCTTGAGATCCTACAATATGAGTCCCCTCCCAAGGAGACTCTCATGTGCTGGTTCACCCTTCCATGAGAGATTGCGTCTCCGGATGCGGGAGTCCCCGGCCTCGATGATGGTGGTCAGTCAGCGCCTGGATGCCATCTATCGCGTCTGGAAGGACCCCGGGTTTCATAAGCCCCAACTCCCTCACAACTCGATGGTGGTTGAGTCCTCCATGCAAAAACTGAAGAGTGAGAAGACCTAGTGTTCAGTTCTCCCCGGCATGGAAGCCCGGGCCCTCGATGCCATGGGGTACAAGTGCTACCAGGAAGCCAAGCTCAGGTGCCGAGTACAGGCATATGAATTGTACATTGGAATGTACTTTAAGTGCCTGATGCAGGAACTCTTGGGGTTCTCGGCGGGCCTTGCCGGGGAACCTCTGCAAAGATTCCAGTCCCTAGCAGCAGGCACCCAGGACTGCTCCAAATTCCTCTCCCGGGCCACCTACGAAGGGTCTGAGTCTGCGGCCAGGTTTGCAGCTGCCAGCATCAGTGCCCAGCACCAGGCATGGCTACAGATTTCAGACCTGGAGTAGTGGATGCAGGAAAAGCTTCAGGATGTCCCCTGCAATGGTGAGAACCTATTCGGGAAACCGATGTCTGATAAGGCTGCGGAGACTGAAGCCGAGGTAGTGACCCGGCAGAAGCTGTCCAAAAAAGACCTCTGCTCTCTCAAGGAAAAAATCCTCGGGGGGGGGGGGGAGCTCTTTTTCCCTGAGGAAAAAGGACTACTCCCAGGCTGGCCACTACCAGCCTTACTCGTGGCAGCCTCACCAGTCCTCGCAGCCAAAAGGACAGGGACACAGGCCTAGGAAGCTCAAGGATCCCAAGCCACAGACACCAGCTCCCATCCAACCCAACCCAACTTCCTGGGATGGGTCTCCCCTCCCCCAGGAGGCCCAACTCAGCCCACAGAGGGTCGACTGGTCTCTCGCCCACAGATGGACCAGCATCACCACAGATCAGTGGGTTCTGCGGGTGGTGCAAGAGGGGTATTTCTCCATCTACAGCAGAACCCTCCAGACTTCTTTCTAGGAGCGCCCCCACAGCCTCTCCTCCATCAGGCCTTGCTCACCCCAGAACTCGCAGGCTTGCTCAGGAACAGGGCGCTAGAGCCGGTACCCCATCACCTTTGGGGAAAGGGGTTCTATTCAAGGTATTTCCTTGTCCCAAAAAGAACAGGGGTTCTCTGACCCATCCTGGACCTGCGCAACTGAACAAATTCCTGGTGAAGGAAAAGTTCAAGATGCTCTCCCTTAGGACACTGCCAGGGAGACTGGCTCTGCTTCTTGGATCTCAAGGATGCTTACACCACATCCTGATCCACCCCTCCCACAGGCATTACCTGAGATTCATGGTGAGGAGGCAGCACTACCAGTATAGGGTGCTACTGTTCAGCCTTGCCTCCTCTCCAAGGGTCTTTACAAAATGCCTGGTGGTTGTAGCCGCCCCCATGTGCGCCTCCAAGGGACCCACATCTTCCCTTACCTGGACGAGGCCAGGCGGGGCCACAAGACCCACTATCCACACCCTGCAGCAGTTGGGTTCATAATCAACAACCCCAAGTCCAGCCTCTCATCAGCCCAAAACTTGAAATTCATAGGGGCCCAGCTGGACACACTGCGGGTCAGGGCCTTCCTCCCTGTGGAGAGAGCCCACTGCCTGATACAGCTGGCAAGGGACGTGCAGAGCTCCAGTTCGGTGCCAGCTTGCCTACTCCTCCGCCTGCTAGGCCACATGACCTCGACAGTTCATGTTACGCCTCTGGCCCGCCTGTATATGCAGGCAGCCCAGTGGTGCCTCCATTCCCAGAGGACACAGGCAACAGGCAGGCTGAGGGACCGAGTGAAGGTCACCCATCAGCTGGCAGCCTCCTTCACCTGGTGGCAGTCCCTACATCACCTCAGGGCAAGGGATGCCCTTCCAGGCATCGACCTCTCAGACGGTTCTGACGACAGACGCCTCACTTGTAGGCTGGGGCGCACATTGCGAGGGCCAGGGCACCTGGTCCCCAGAGGAATCCCTCCTGCAAATCAATTCCCTCGAGCTTAGGGCCATCTTTCTGGCTCTTCAGGCCTTCCGCCACCTCCTGAGCGACCTCCTGGTCCTCGTACAGACAGACAACCAGGTTGCCATGTTCTATGTGAACAAGCAGGGGGGTACAGGCTCCTACTCCTGTCAGGAGGCAGTGGCCCTCCACTCCTTTGCAGTGCGCAACTATATTCTTCTGAGGGCAGTGTACTTACCGGGCCAGGGCAACTGCCTGGTGGACAACCTCGGCAGAGTCCTTCGGCCTCACTAGTGGCGCCTGGACCCAAAAGTGACCGGGAGGCTTTTCCACCTCTGGGGAAGACCCTGGCTGGACCTGTTTGCCTCTCCGGACAACTCACAGCTGCCCAAATTCTGCTCTCCTCAACCACACCCACAGGTGGAAGCCTTCCTGATCTCGTCATAGGGCCTGTTTTATGCATTCCCACCAACACCTCTGATAGCCAAGTGCCTTTTCAAGATCCAGAGTAAGCACCCCTCAGTAATCCTCATTGTGCTCAGGTGGCCCAGGCAGCCCTAGTTCCCCCTGCTGCTCTCCCTGTCGGTGGGAACCCCAGTACCTCTGGGCTGGGACCTGGACCTCCTGTCCCAGGAGGGGAGCTCCCTGCTACACCCCAACCTGGGGTACCTAACATTGACAGCGTGGCTGCTGAAATGGTAGCACTGGCCCCTTTCAACCTCTCAGGTGAGGTTGAGGAGATCCTCCTGATCTCCCAGAAGTCATCCACCAGAAGGGCTTATGCCTTCAAGTGGAGGAGGTTCTCCTTCTGGTGTGAAGAAAGAAATGAGAACCCGTTCTCCTGTCAGGTAAAGCTCGTGCTGCAGTACTTGCTGCACCTGTCACACTCGGGCTTGAAATCTAACTCGGTGAGGGTGCATCTCAGTGCCATAGCAGCTAACCTTCACCCTATAGAGGGGAAACTCTTCTCAGGCCAGCCTTTGGTCTCCAGATTCCTCAGTGGCCTCCTGCTATCCAAGCCCCCTCTCCGCCCTCCGACAGTGGAATGGGACCTCAATGTGGTTCTCTCCCAGCTCAGTAGGCTGCCGTTCGAGCCTTTGGCTACCTGCCACCTGAGAAACCTCTACTGGAAGGTGGCCTTCTTGGTGGCATTGACGTCTGCTCACAGAGTAAGCGAACTGAGGCCCTGATGGTGGACCCGCCCTATACCAGGTTCTATACGAACAGGGTGGTGCTTCGTACGCACCCCAAATTCCTCCCAAAGGTGGTGTCCACTTTTCACCTCAGTCAGGAGGTAGTTCTCCCCAACTTCTTCCCACGGCCGCATGCCGGCAGCGAAGGGGTTGTATTGCATACCCTGGATTGCAAGAGGGCCCTGTCTTTTTATTTACAGAGGACCAAGGCCTATTGAAAAACTCCTCAGTTTTTTAACTCCTATGACCGCAGCAGACTGGGGCTTCCTGTGACCAAGCGAACTCTGTCTACCAGGGTGGCGGACTGCATTGCCCTCGCTTATGAGTGAGCTGGCCTCTCTCTGGAGCGCCAGATCACTGCTCATCGTGTGAGGGCTATGGCCACATTGGTGGCCAACCTATGTGCAGTGCCGGTGCAAGAAATCTGTAAGGCTGCCACATGGTCTTCACTCCATACATTCGCAGCCCACTACTGCCTTGAGAGTGAGTCCCAAAGGGACAGTGCCTTTGGCCAGGCAGTGATCAGAAGCGTTCTCTGTGTATAGGCAACTCCTGCCCTCCAACCCTTCAGTGTTCAGGCTACCGGAGTTATGGTGATGCTGGACGCTTGGGTCTGCAGAGTCTCTTGGTAGGAACTCACCTTCTGCAACTCACAACCTCCCTTGGGTTGCCGCTGCTGCTGTCTTGATTTGGGCCCCAGCAATCTGGAGCTAGGGAGTCCCTATGTGAGGAATGACTTCCTACTTGTTCCTGGAGAAAGCGTAATTACTCATCTGTATCAGGTGTTCTCCAGGGACAGCAGGAATCAGTCCTCACAACCCTCCCTCCTCCCCTTGTAGTTGCCTCCTTTACCTTTTTGTGTTTTGCCTAAGCTATGTCATCTGACTGAGCAAGATGGCACCCTTGGGTGGAAAGAAGACCACGCATGCGTGGTAGTATTCCCAAACGCTTTCTTTGAAAGCTGGGGAAATGCTCCACACGGGCTCCATCTATGCTGACGTCACCCATATGTGAGGACTGATTCCTGCTGTCCCTGGAGAACACCTGTTACAGGTAAGTAACTACACTTACCATTCAGTCCATCAGCAATATCACTCACAAATATATTGAACAATACGGTCCCAGAACCGAATCCTGGGGCACACTGCTAATCACCTTCCTTTCATCCGAGTGAGTTCCATTTACCATCACCTTCTGTCGCCAGTCATTCAACCAATTTCTGATCCAGTTCACATCCTTGGAACCCATCCCCAAGCTGTTGAGTTTATTGATAAGCCTCCTATGAGGAACAGTATCAATGCTTTGCTGAAATCTAGGTAGATTACGTCCATCACATGCCCTTGATCTAGTTCTGTGGTCACCCAGTCAAAGAATTCAATCAGATTTGTTTGGCAGGATCATCCTTTGGTAAAACCATGTTGGTTTTGAGGAAGTCCACTATTCGCTCTTTTAGGAGCGCCTCCATTACTTTTCCTCCACCGAGGTAAGGCTCACTGACCTGTGTTTGTCGCTTCTTCTGAACTACCACTTTTGTGAAGAGGTACCACATCAGCCCTTCTTCAGTCCTGTGGAACTTCTGTCTCTGATCTATTAAAAACATCCTTTAACGGCCCTGCAAGAACCTCTGAGCTCTTTCAGTATCCTGGAATGTATCCCATCTGGTCTCATAGCCTTGTCCACTTTCAGTTTTGCAAGCTGTTCTAACACATCATCTTTTGTGAATGGTGTGGTATCTACTCCATTCCTATTTGTATATTTGTCAATCACAGGTGATCCTTCTCCAGGATTTTCTTTAGTAAAAACAGAACAGAAGTATTTGTTTAGTATTTTCACTTTTTCAATGTCACTTTCCACGAATCCGTTCCCAGCACTTTTGAGTCCTGCAATTCTACTTCTGATTTTCCTCCTCTCCCGACTATACCTGGAAAATGTTTTATCGCCACACTTCACATCTTTAGCCATCTTTTCTTCTGCCTATGATTTTGCTATCCTTATTTCTCTTTTTGTCTCTTTTAATTTGATCCTGTATTATTTTCTGTGTTCCTCTGTGTGCGAGCTTCTGAATTTTGTGAAAGCTGTTTTTTGCCTTTACAGTCAAACCTCGGTTTTCATGATTAATCCGTTCGAAAAAGTCTGACTAAAACCGAAACGTATGAAAACTGAAGCAATATTTCCCATAAGAAATAATGTAAATCCAATTAATCCGTTCCAGACACCCAAAAATATTCACAAAAAATACATTTTATAAAGAATAACTATATTTTTACATACAGAAAACAATGAGAAATAAATATAAATGACTAATGAAATGGATAAATGAACATTTAACATCACTGAAAGCAAGCTAAGTTCAGTACTGTACAGTACAGTATGTTAACATCTGGCCTTAGCCACCCCTGACAAGCTGCTGTGCCCAGCTCTCTTCGGAATCACATTGGATTAAGCCCATTAAAATACCTTTACATTATCTGCTCAATGCTTCAGAATGGCAGAAAATCTTAATGATATAGCTTCAGACGTACCCTGCAAGAGAAAGAACTGCCTCCCACATTCATGCAACATCTCCTGCTTACGTTGACAGCTTTTCTTCCCTGCTACCTCCGAGCCTGAGGGGGCGCTCCAGAGAACGGGCAGGCAGTGGACGAGATCGGGGCCTTCCTCTCTGCGCAATCCTTGCCTCTCTGTCTCTGACCAGGCTCGAGGATGTGTTTCATTTACGTGCTCAGCTGGCTTTCGCTTCTCATCACGCTGGCGATCGGTGAGTCCGGGGGGCAGTGCTGCCGGAACGGGCAGGCATTCTGGCAGTGTATACAGACTGGTGTGCAGCGTGAGGGTGTATGTATTTACAGTACTGTACTTTATGAAAACCGAGGCGATGTACGAGAACCGGGACAAAATCTCAGTCAAAAAAGATGTTGAAAACCGAAGCGATGTATGAGAACCGGGACAAAATCTCAGTCAAAAAAGACGTTGAAAACCGAAGCGTATGAAAACCGGGGCAAATGAAAACCGAGGTTTGACTGTATTTGTTTAGCCACTTCTTTGGAGAACCAAATAGGTTTCCTTTTCCTCTTGTTTTTATTTACTTTCCTTATGTATGTATCTGTTGCCCCTTTTATTGCCTCTGTTAGTTTAGCCCATTGCAATTTCACTTCCCTAATCCCCTCCCACCCTGCCAACTCCTCCTTCAGGTACTTAGCCATTTTACTGAAGTCAGTGTTTCTGAAGTCTAGGACTTGGAGCTTGCTGTGATTGGATTCTACCTTGTTTTTTATCTCAAACCACACCGTGTGATGATCGCTGCTGCTCACATGGGCACCCACCTGGATATTTGACATGCTATCCCTGTTGGTGAGCATTAAATCCAGCACCGAGCTCTCCCAGGTTGGTTCCATCACCATTTGTTAAGTAATGCATCTTGGAAGGCATTCACAATTTATTTTACTTCTTTCCAGATTTGCAGAAGGAACACTCCAATCGACATCATGTAGATTAAAGTCACCCAGTATAATCACTTCCCCCTTCATGGCTATCTTTGCATTATTTATTTATTTGTATTTATTTATTTGTGCTTTTATGCCACCTTTCAGGAATCAAAGCGGTTTACAATGAACTCAAAAACAATAACAGAAAATTACATAGAACAAAATAGATAAAGTGCAAATAAACCCAAATTACAAAATTATTAAATTTGAATTTAAAACATTTTTTAAACTTTATACAGGAGATATAGATATTGGACACTCATGAAAAACTAAATAAATAGAAACAGATTAAGTGGATACCTCCCCAAAATGTTCCTTAAACAAATGAGTAGTCTATGGAAAGTGATTGGATCCTTAGTGTCCTTTAAGACTTGAGGCAGAGAAAGATTGGTGCATAGAGAGAAAAAGCTCTTTGTAGTGGAGGCTTTACAAGTTCTGTATTCGTTTGGTACCAAGAGAGAATTTTTATTTCCGCTTCTCCGAGGTCTGTTTTCTGGCGAGGTTAGAATAAGCATCTTTAGTTGGTTTGGTGATTCCGACTGAAGGATTTTGACAATAGTATGAATAGCCTTAAATTTTAATCTGCTCTCTATTGGAAGCCAATGTAAATATTTTAGAATTGGAGTGATATGATTTTTGAGTGGTGCTTGTGCAATAATTCTGGCAGCTGTATTTTGTGATAAAAGTAGGTAGGTAATTTTTTTGGGAGCCCAGTGAGTAAAACATTGCAAAAATCCAAGTGTGGAAAGATCATTGCTTGGACTGTTGATCTGAAGTCCCTTGAGGAGAGAAGAGGTCTTTAATGCTGTAACATTTCTAACTTTGAATAGATGGACTTGATTATGTTACTTATATGCTTGGTGAATTTGAGTCGGGGGTCTAGAGTGACTCCTAAATATTTAACCTCTCTTTTAACTTGGATCCTTTCTTCATTTAATTTAATTGAATCAGGGGGAGTGAAGGAGTTGTCTTTTGTAATGAATAATATTTCAGTTTTTGAGTGATTTAAATGAAGGTTGTGTTCCCCCAACTAGGAGCTGATGTTGATGAAACATTCATCTATTTTTTCCACAGAAGGTTTAATGGGGTTAATCTGTGTATAAATCATAATATCATCAGCATACAAATGGTAAAATATGCCGTGGTCTTTAATTATGCTGCAGATAGGCTGGATATACAGATTAAAGAGAAGAGTTGAAAGTGCTGATCCTTGGGGTATGCCTATCTTTTGGATGAATGGGTTAGATATGAGGTTACCAATTTTAACTTGGATGCTTCGGTTTGATAGATAAGATTTAAACCATTGTAAAACATTGCCTTTTAGACTTATTTCCTGAAGACTGATTAAAAGGTAATCATGTATTATGAAATCATAAGCTGCTGTAATATCCAGGAATATTAAGATGTAACCTGAATTAGGTGATTCAAGACCTTTTAAGAGCCTATCAGTTAAAGTAAGAAGGAGAGTCTCTACTCCGTGTTCTTTTCTAAAACCGTGTTGCTGAGGATCAAGCGGAGTGAAGCTGTCAACGTGGCTGTGCATTTGGAGTCGAAATGACTTTTCTAATATTTTTGTTATATATGAAAGACTTGAAATAGGTCTGTAAGAACTTGGTGATGATTTGTCAAGGTTTTTGCCCTTATAGATGGGACGGACAGAAGCCCTTTTTAGATCTTTTGGAATTAAACCTTGTTCAAGAGAAGAGTTGATTAAATTAAGTATATAAGGGGCTAGCGGGTCGCAATATACATGTATCCAAGTGGCAGGACAGGGGTCAAGATTCAAAGTTGATGTATTTAAAGTTTTAATTATATCTTCCAGCTGCCTATCAAGTAAAGGAGTAAATTGATTCCAGATTTTTATTTTTATCAACAGTCAATTCACTATCCATTTTTTCGGTTTGAGTTGGAGGCCTGTAGACCAACCAGTATGGATGACAGTGCCATCTCCTCTTTCCAACACAATCCATAGCGCTTCTTCTTTTCCCCACGTCCCCTACATTTCATCAGCTTTAATATTGCTTTTGACATATAGGGCTACTCCTCCTCCTTTTCTATCCTCTATCTCTTCTAAATAGATTATAGCCAACTATAGCTATATCCCATTCATGCGACTCCTTAAACCATGTTTCTGTAATGGCCACAATGTCCAAATCCATTTCTACCCTTAGGGCTTCCAGAACAGGAACTTTGTTGGCTAGGCTTCGAGCATTTGTGTTTTGTTTTTTAATTTTATATTTATTGAAGCTTTACTTTATACATCCTGGAATTCACATGAATGAAAAGACAATGGAATATATAATAAACACATGAAACAAAAACAAAAGGAAATAAAACATCCATTAAAGTTAGCCCACAATTAAGGAGAACAAAAGGGGGGTACCAGGAAACAAGACAAACCGTAGTAGTAGCAAAAAAGAAAACACCACAAACTACCACTAACAAATGTGCAGGGCAGGTGGAGACTTATACATCAGCCATATGAGAAAAAACAGCAACGTGTACAGAAACCTCTTTTCTAGCAGTAAGGAACCCCACAAGCTGTTTGGGATAAAAAAACAAATATACATTATCTTGATAGGAAACACAATATTTAACAGGAAATTTTAATTGCAAGGTAACTCCTAAGGCCAAGACCATAGGTCGAAGGCCTAGAAGCTCCCTCCTCCTCCTCATCTGAGAACCACGAGAGAAATCCGTAAGCATCCTAACTAGAGATCCCAAAAAACGCTCATTAAAGTTCCTAAAGTAAGAGCGGAAAATCAAAACTTTATCAGATTCCAATGCCAGGGTAACAAGAAGGGTGGACCTATCTGTGATAACCTCCAAAGAGTTTTCTAAAAAACCTGTTATATCCCCCGACCCCAAGGAAACAGGACCTGGAGCATCCCCACAGCCGCTAGAACCCAGGGACAAATACTGCACTTGAGTCACAGGTGGGAAATGCTTCGGAGAGAGTTTTAACACCTCACCAAAATATTTCCTCAACATCTCCATAGGTGACAAAATTGGAGATCTAGGAAAGTTCAAAAGTCTGATGTTATTACTTCGAACTTGATTTGCCAAATACTCCGTCTTCCGAGAAAGCATAATTTTGTCCTTCATCTGAGCCCCAACCAGCTCCTGGAGGCGACCCATTTCCTGCTCCAGAACAAGGATTCTCCCTGCTTGTTGCTCCTGAGCAGTGGAGACTGAAGAGTAATTATTCTTAACTTCCAACAGTTCAGTATTTACATTCCCCATAAGAGAACTTAGGGAAGAGTTCACAGTTGCGATTGCATCTCACAGCACCTCCATAGTAATCAAACTTGGTTTCATAATACCTTTAACCCCAGAAGCTGGCAACACTCCAGTCTGTGCAGGCACCATCTCCCTGGCAGATATTTTAGCCGTCCCAACATTTGCACACTGTACCTCACTCTCTAGAGAAATTGCTTCTGCCACTGGAGCACCCTCTTCACCATCTCTCAATGGCATGCTAGTGGGCAAACCGCCGGGAGGCACTTCTCCAGCTGACCAATTGCTTCCAGATCTCGGCGGAGGGTGGGGTTGCAGCTCCGGCAAGAGCTGCACACCCAGAGCGCACAGAGCCGACAGACCTTCTGCCGGCTCCATCGAAACGCTGCTCCTATACCAGAGGAAAAGCTGTAAACATCCAATGTCCACTGCCCATTGGAGCTCGCTGCAACAGGACCCAAGAATAGGTCACCTGGCTTTCTCTTCCTGCGTTCCATTCCGGCACTGCGGGTACTGCTCCTGGTCACAATGCAAAGGAAGTTCGACTGCAGTCCAGCAACACTTCCTGCCGCCATCTTACTTCCCCCACCAAGCATTTGTGTTTTATCTACTTTGGAAATACTACACACTACATAAAAATATTTGTGAAATATTTTTGCATATCTTTTCCCATTTCTGAGAGTTGAAGCATTGACTATTCAGGGATCTCTTAGGCAGGGGATGTTGAAATAACAAAATAACATTTTAGAAGGGACCTTTAGGAAGAGTCTAGAACATCCAGAGCGGAGTGTCTAAAAATCCAATAAAGTGGCAGCAGTGAAGGGAGGCACATATAAGTGTCTTCTGAAATCATTCCATCTCTGCCCTGAAAGATAAACTTCTCAGTAGGCGGTTCCAACAATGGCCCTGCACAGATAGCAAGATCAGGTATGTGTGCAGTTGTAGGCCATTTCACAAATGTGAACATCCCCGAATTGCACACCTGCAGAACCAAGGTACTTTAACGTCTTGGCTGGAGTATTTCATATGGGAGGCCACTATATTATGAGACTAGCATGTTCCAGCCAGCCACTTCAGATATAATCAGCCATGCAGCAGCGGGCCAGTATTATGTTTTAGAATATGTATTACATGCAGGTTTCTTCAGCCAGGAAATATTAACTGTGGGAATGAAAGTGTATTTTGCTCTTCTCCCTGAAAGCATTGCAGCCATGAAATGAGCACTATTTGTACCGTATTCATGGTCAGGGGCCAGGTATATGCATGGACACCTCGGCAACCAGGACCCAAACATGCTTGTGTCGTTCTGGAATCAAACTGTGTCGTGTATCTCACTTGTTCCGCCCAGGGCACACTTCCACCATGCCCCCGTGCTACATGGACATTTCTCATACTGGGGACATCTGTATACCCAGCTTTCTAAAATGGCTCCAGGGACATCTCTGTGGTTTGCACAGCTGAATGCTCATTTTCAGACAACCAACTTATGAATAGGTCCTCTAAAATGACCCCCTTTATGGCAAACGGTCAACGCATTAAACATGAGGTTCTGCCTGCAAAATTAACATTTTCCTGAAGTGAGTGAAGAAATCCCCCATGTTTTTCCTTGCTACTCTTTTTTAAAAGAATGTTTTTGATGCATTGAAGACAATACAGTGTTTTGTATGTTGTATTAAGTTATATACAGTAACTGATAGCTTGTAATGGAAGCAGAGAGCTGGGATAATGGAGAAATACTTGTACAAGAGAAAATGTAGAATTCACATTATCTGTCACTTGTACTGCATTAGAGTCAGCAAAGCTGCCTGTGTTTGTTAATCACGTTACCTGAACCTGCACTGTCGTCCTGTGGTAATCATCTTGTGGTCAAACAACAGGGGTTTATACTTTTCCTACCATATTGTTTCAAGGGGAAGAGGACTGAGTGATAAAGCACAGTTACTTACCTGTAACAGGTGATCTCTGGGAACAGCAGGAATAAGTCTTCACATATGGGTACGTTGGTACCGACGGAGCCTGCGCGGGAACGCTCCCCAGCGTCCAATCAGAAAGCTTTTGGGAGCATCCCACAGCGCCTGCGTGCTGCCTTCCCGCCTTTCCCAACTGTCTCTCCTCAGTTAAGTTTTAGAGCTGAGACAGAGAGAGAGAGAGACAACTCCTAGGGGAGGTGGGTGGGTTGTGTTCCCAGAGATCACCTGTTACAGGTAAGTAACTGTGCTATCTCCAGGAACAAGCAGGAATGAGTCTTCACATATGGGGACTCCCTAGCTTTAGATGCCAGGGAGAGAGCCCATAAGTTGTGTGTCCCTGGAACAGGGCTGCACTTCCCCACCTGGATCTCTGGCATCCCATGAGGGATGGTGGGTAGGAATTGATTAAGTATGGAACAGGTGTTTAAGAACAGCTTGACCAAACAAGGCATCCCGGTGGAAGTCCTTGTCCAAGCAGTAATGGGCTGTGAAGGTATGAGCCGAGGCCCAAGTGGCTGCTCGACAGATGTCATCGATAGATACAGAGTTCAGATGAGCCATTGAGGCTGCCATGGCTCTCACATTGGGAGCTGTGACATGGCCCTCCAGAGAAAGGTTCTTGCTCTGATAAGCGAAAGAAATACACTGGGCAATCCAGTTAGAAAGTGTTCTCTTGGAGACTGGTTGTCCCAAATGAGAAGGATCAAAGGCAACAAAGAGTTGGGAAGACTTTCTATGTTGTTGTGTCCTTTGTAAGTAAAAGGCCAAAGCTCTTTTACAGTCCAGGGTATGAAGATTCCTCTCTGCACTTGATGCATGAGGTCCTGGAAAAAAGACAGGTAGGTAGACCTCCTGGTTGAGATGAAAAGGCGAGACCACTTTAGGCATAAAGTGTGGATTAGTCCTTAGGACCACCTTGTCATGATGGAACCTTGTATAAGGTGGATTAGCTACTAGTGCTTGCAATTCACTGATGCGGCGTGCAGATGTGATTGCAATGAGAAAGATAACTTTCCAAGAAAGGTATTTCAAGGAGGTGGTAGCTAAAGGTTCGAAAGGTGGCTTCATAAGCTGACCAAGAACCAAATTTAAGCCCCATGCCACCGGGGGTGGTCTAATGGGAGGCTTTGTTAAAAGGAGGCCTCTCATGAATCTTGCTACAAGAGGATGAGAGGAAATAGGTTGTCCATTTAGAGGCCTAAGGGAAGCTGCAATAGCACTCAAATGGACTCTTACTGAATTTGTCTTAAGGCCTGCATTAGACAGATGAAGGAGATACTCCAGCAACGATTCCAGAGGTATGTCACGGGGGTTAAGACCCTTCTCAGAACACCAGATGGTAAACCTCCTCCACTTGAAAGCGTACGAACGTCTAGTGGAAGGTTTTCTGGAAGCATAAAGAACATCTTTCACTTGTTGAGAAAGATGAAGATCCTGGAGATCTAGGCCTTCAGCAACCAAGCCCTGAGATGCAGAGACTGGGTATTGGGATGCCATAACCTTCCGTCCTCCTGAGAGAGGAGGTCTGGAGCAAACCCTAACTCTAGGGAGGGAGCTTGAGAGAGATGCAGAAGCAGAGGGTACCACACTTGCCGTGGCCAATGTGGAGCTATGAGAATCATGTGGCCTCTGAAGCTTGAACAGGGTTTTGGGAATTAGGGGAATGGGTGGAAAGGCATACAGGAAGTCTTGACCCCAGTGAAGGAGGAAAGCATCCCTTGCCTGAGCCCCCTGAACCGGAGTTCTGGAACAGAACCGGGGAAGTTTGGCATTTCACGGACTTGCAAAGAGGTTTATGTCCAGGGTTCCCCAAATTCGAAAAATCTTGGATACCTGGTCCATATGTAGGGACCACTCGTGTGGAAGCAGAACTCAACTGAGTCTGCCGCCCAAGAGTTTTGAATACCTGGAAGATAAACTGCCAGAAGATGAATGTGATGCTCTCTGGCGAGGGCCCACAGTCGCAGAGCTTCGTTGCAAAGCGACAGACAGCCAGTTCCTCCCTGATTGTTTACATAGAACGTGGCTACCTGATTGTCCATGTGGATAAGGACTGTCTTGTGGCTGAGCAGGGTGTGGAAAACTCGTAGAGCAAGGAAGATTGCTCTGAGTTCCAAGAGATTGATATGTAGACAAGTCTCCTGTGGGGACCAGATGCCCTGGGTGGAGAGGTCCTGAAGATGAGCTCCTACCCATTGGAGAAGCATCTGTTGTAAGAGTTGCTTGGGGTAGAGGTTGTTGAAAGGGGGACCCCAGCAACACGTTTTGAGGGGACTTCCACCACTGGAGAGACAAAATGAGGCGACTTGTGTTTGCTATTTTGTCTGACAGGCAGCCTACTGCCTGGGTCCATTGGGTGGATAAAATCTACTGAGCTGCTCTCATATGAAGGCGAGCATATGGTACCACATGTACAGTGGATGCCATGTGGCCTAGTAACTGTAACATCTCTCGAGCAGTTAGTAGGGATTTTGACTCTGCTTGAGAAGCTAACTGCACCAAGCGAAGGCAACGGGCCTGGGGAAGATAGGCCCTTGCCCTTGTGGTATCCAGCAACGCCCCTATAAACTCCAGGGACTGAGTAGGGATCAGATTGGATTTTGGGATGTTTATTACCAGCCCTAAATACTGAAGGATATGCATTGTGCAGGTGAGAGAAGTCTTGGCCTCTGATTGAGTGGGAGCTTGAATGAGCCAGTCGTCCAGGTAAGGGAAGACGAATATTCCCAGGGTGCGCAGAAAAGCAGCTACTACTGCCATGCATTTCGTGAACACCCTTGGTGCAGAGGCCAGACCAAAAGGGAGCACTCTGTATTGATAGTGCTTCTCCTGAAAAAGGAACCGAAGGAACCTTCTGTGAGTTAGATGGATGAGAACATGTGTGTACGCATCCTTGAGATCTAGAGAACAAAGCCAATCCTGACTCTGAAGGTATGGCAGCAGAGTTCCTAGAGAAACCATCTTGAATTTTTCCTTGACTAGGAATCTGTTCAATTCTCTGAGATCTAAGATGGGTCTGAAGCCCTCTGTTTTATTTGGAATAAGAAAATAGGAGGAGTAGAACCCTGTGCCCTGTTGTTGAAGAGGCATTTCCTCTATTGCCCCCTGGGCAAGAAGAGTGGCAACCTCCTGTTCCAACAGGTTGAGGAGGGAAGTTGGAGAATTGAACTGGTGCACTCTGGTGAGAGGGGGCAAGCTTGAGAAATGAAATTTGTACCCCTCTCTTATGATGGAGAGTGTCCAATGCTCTGCTGTAATTTGCTCCCACCTGGGAGCAAAGTGACATAACCTTCCTGGAATGGTGGAGGGCTCTGGTCCTTCTAGAGCCAGGAAGGCTAAGTTCTCTAGCAGAAAGTCAAAGGCTCTGAGGGGGCTGAGGCTGCTGGGCTGGAACAGGCCTCGTAGCCTTTGCTTTGCTCTGTTTGGAGGATTGCTGATGTTTGGAAGCTGCAGAAGATGCCCGCTGACCATAAGCAGGATAGAATCTTCCCTTTTTAGAAAAAGGTGTTTTCTTGAACAACCTTTTCTTAGCAGGAGCAGCTGTGGATTTGGATAGTCTATCCAAAGCAGAATTTTCAGCATCCATCTGATTGGCCTTTGCTTGCCAATCCTTACCAAACAGGTTCTCACCTGTACAAGGGATATTTCCCAATTCATCTTGCACCCAGATCTCCAAATCAGATGCTTGAAGCCAAGCAATCCTACGTGCAACTATGGCAATAGCTGAGGCTCTGCTTACGCATTCAAAGGAGTCGAAAGCTGCACGGTTGGAGAATTTGGAGATATCCTGGGCATGTTTGAGCCCAGTGAGAAATTCCTGCCTTTTATCCTCAGACATAAAAGGACTTAAAGTCTGCAAATGGTCAGTGACTTCTTTTAGGAACATTCCCATGTAAAGACTATAGGAATTAATTCTCGCAGCAAGCATGGAAGCTTGGAAGACTCTTCTTCCAAAAGCATCCAGGGTTCTACATTCACGTCCTGGAGGATTAGAGGCATGTCTTTTGGCACTCTTAATCTTTCTCATTGCAGACTCAACCACAATAGAGTGGTGAGGAAGATGAGTTTTATGGAAACCAGGACAAGGAGGGACACGATACATGGTGTCCAACCTGCGAGAATGAGGAGAGGTAGTCAGAGGTGCTTCCCACATCCTCAACATGAGATCATACAGAATCTCATTAATAGGTAAGGTAGCTGCCTCTTTAGGAGTTTTAGGATATTGTAAAATATCTAACTCCTTGGCTCTGGGCTCTGATTCAGGTGCCACTGTAATAGAGAGACCCCGAGCCACCTCTCTGATAAAGTCTTGAAAAGACAAATCCTCTGGAGAAGACATCCTACGTTTAGGAGAGGACTCCTCCTGTGGAAGAAGCATCACTGCATCGACAGACTCCTTAGAGTCGTCAGAGGAATCGAAGTATCGTCTTTCTGGATGCTCTTGCAATGCCCGATACCCATACCGACCGGGATCGGTATCGGGAATCACCGGTACCGGGGTATCGGTACCGGAGGGCTTCAGAGGACAAAGTACCGGCATAGCGGATGCCGATGCCACCGGTACCGGGATCTGTACCGATGGCGATGCTAGTGCCGGTACCGGCGGAGTAGTCTATTGCGGTATCACGGGCATTGATGCCACAAGGAAAGCCGCCAGACTGCGTTCCATGGACAGAATTCTCTGATCCATTGACGCCGCCAATGCCTGGAAGTCGGTACCGGTGGAAGCCACCGGTACCCCAGAGCATGGTACCAAGAGATCTGTCGAGGCTACGCCATCGAGATCATCTTGGAACCCCGATGATGATGCTTTAGAGGCCGAAGCCCCCCACCGGGGTAATTTTGCCGGTGCAGAATCCTTGAGGGCAAGGCCAGAGGCATCTCGATGCTTAGAAGGAGATCTACCCTTCGAGGACCGGCTGGATTTATGTTTATTTACCTGAGATCCATGTGAGGAAGAAGAAGCCCTGGAAGACGTCGATGCCACCGAAGCCACATCAGAGGGAAGCAGGGTACTGAGCTTGGCAGCTCGGTTCTGACGACCCCTCTTAGACATCATGGAACAGGACATACAATCTTTTATGGAATGGTCAGGACCTAAACATTTTAGACACCAGTCATGGGTGTTGGTGACGGAGATAGTACCGCCACATTTTGTACACTTCTTAAAACCTGAGGCAGGCTTTTCCATAGTTAAGGAAAAAAGTTCTGGGCCTAAGGCCCAAAACTGAAGTGCACCTGAAGTGGAAAAAAGGTCTTTTTTTTTTTTTTAAAGAAGAAAAGAACAAGGACCGGCGGTACCGGTACATCGTCGAAGAAGGCAGACGTGACAGAAAAGAATAAAGAAAAAAATAAGGAAATTCTTCTGCGGTGACAGGAACACGACCTGCTGGCTCCGCGGAAAAAGAACAACTGAGGAGAGACAGTTGGGAAAGGCGGGAAGGCAGTACGCAGGCGCTGTGGGATGCTCCCAAAAGCTTTCTGATTGGATGCTGGGGAGCGTTCCCGCGCAGGCTCCGTCGGTACTGACGTACCCATATGTGAAGACTCATTGCTGCTTGTTCCTGGAGATAGCAACTTAACTGTGGCATACACAATGCCAGGTTGTTGGGTGACCCATATAAAATTACAGTTGTGATAGTAATGTGAATTCCCCTGTGTCTGATGTGCAGATATCTAAAACTATTTGGGTTATCCCAGACTTTTTTTTTTACTTAAGCACTTGAAGATAAATATGGGATGCAGCTGGGGGTGCTCATATGCAGGATTATGGTAAATGAATTTTAAACTTGTTTGCTTATCTTGAGGGGATTAACTGATTGTGTGTTTCCTCCCAGGTGGGGAATCAAGAGCTACTTATAACTACATCAGCTGAACAGTAACGCACCTAGAAGATAAGTATTATCTCAGACTCTTGCACTATGGGAAAAGAAGATACATTTGGAACTTTTAAAGGCTTTTTCTTTTTTCATGGGCGAAGTGAATCTCCTAATGGTCTCCCTACTGAATAAAATGATGAGAGGAATGGAATTAAGAGATGCAGAGATCTGAAATCAGAGGTGCACAATCTGTAGCGGTGCAGAGACATCACAAATTTAAAAAAAAATAGGGAGGGGGGGGGAGATGCTAACCGTGATTGCAAAAGTGTGAGTGTGAATGGGAAGGGGGGGGGGGATAAGTATATGCATGAGTTTTCAACTGACCTGCTTTGACTGAAGCTGTGACATACCAATAAAATGTTTCAAATAGAACAAGAGCTCAGATTTTTATTTTTGAGCTTATCAAAGTAAGATGAATCATCTTAAATGGACAATTGATTTCTAGTCAGCTAAAGGATAATCAAAGCACAATTTCTATTCCTGGTCTGCATGATTGTTGACCATTTTGTGCCTTTGGGGGGGGGGGGGAAATTCCTTAACAGATCCAGACAGAAATCTTATGATTTGCAGCATGCTTTGAGGACACTGCAAGTAGTATATGGATTTTATTTTCACTCCTTGTGGCCTTGGGCAAGCTACTTAACCCTCCATTGCCTCAGGTACGCTTAGATTGTGAACCCTTCGGGGACAAGGGAATAAAAAGTACCTGTTAGAAACATGGAAAAATGGCAACAGAAAAAAGACCACATGGCCTATCTAGTCTGTCCTTCCATATCAACAACTACAATAGCCCCCTTTTTTCTTTTAGAGATCCTCTGTGTTTGTCCCATGCTGTTTTGAATTCAGATACAGTCCTCATCTCTACCACCTCCACTGGGAGACTATTCCACGGATCCACCACTCTTTCCGTAAAGAAATATTTCTGCATATCACTCCTGAATCTATCCCCTTTCACCCTCATTCCATGTCCCCTCGTAGCAGAACTTGCTTTCAATCGAAAGAGGCTCTCCCCCTGTGCATTTATGCCATGGAGGTATTTAAACGTCTCCATCATATCACCTCTCTCCCGCCTTTCCTCTAAGGTGTGCATATTAAGATCCTTAACACTAGAAGCCCCAAAAGGAATTTTACCTAAAAAACCCAAAGTGTGTCAATTAACACATTATCACAACGACTGCGTTTAGCATGAAATGCAGATGTGAATTAATGTGAAATTACTTATTTGTTAAATACGTGCAGTATGTGACATCATTACATGACGTCATCATGTGTTTCTCCAGGACCAAGCAGGAAGTCAGTCCTCAGATATGGGTGACATCGACGTCGATGGAGCCCCCCATGCGGAGCATTTCCCCAGCTTTCTAAGAAAGCCTTTGGGAATACACTCACGCATGCGCGGTCCCCTTCCCGCCCAAAGGTGCCATCTTGCTCAGTCTTTCTTTTTCCGTGGACCCCAACGGACGTGAGTCTGTTTCACCCGGAAAAGTTTGATTTTTTTCTGAAATTTTCGCTCTCTTTTGTCCGGTTCGACGCCGGTTCCCCTTCCTGCCTGGGTTCGGTACGCCGGTATGGACCCGATCTCTATTTTTCAATTTTTTGCCCTTCATGGCACGCGTTCACGCTCTTTTTCTTTTTTCCTGGAAGGCCGGTCTTTTGACCTCGCGGGGGCCCTTTTTTCCCCGATGGCCTCCAGTAGTTTTAAAAAGTGTGATCGTTGTAAGAAGCTCATGTCTCTTACCGACACACACGACTGCTGCCTGCGTTGCCTCAGGCCAGACCATGATCCCAAGGTCTGTGTCTCGTGTGAAAAGATGTCCACCAAGGCACTCAGAAGCCGGCATCATCAGAAGGAGAGAATTTTTTCTGACTCTGCCTCCGGTCGAGCCCTGACCTCGTCAGAGGCCTCGACGTCTCGGGAGTCTGACCCCGAGCTTCGTCGGGGTTCCTCTGAAAGGGGGTCCCCCAGTCGGGAGCATAATAGGAAGAGGGAGCTCATGAGGGCGGCGTCGGAGGATACCCCTGGTTCCTCGAGGGCCAGGTCCCGGACCCCTGATCGCCGCCCCGGGCCTTTGGAGCTGAAGAAGCCGCCTAAGGTGCCTCGTATAGAGCCAGAGTCTGTCGAGCACGTAAGTCCTGTTGTCCTCGAGGACTCTCCTCCCAGGGAGCCGCCGCCCGAGCCGGTGGCTGCTGAGTCTCCTGAGCTTGGACTCAGGCTGACAGCCTTGGAGTGCAGACTGTCTGCCTTCATGGATCAGCAGCGGGTGCTGATGGCCAGCTTGACTGGTGCATCTACCCCGACCACCGAGACGTCGACGTCTAAGTCGACCCCGGAGACCGAGCCGGTTCTCGAAGCCATGAAGGCCCGAGTCCGAACTCGGTCACGGTCCCCCTCGACCTCCTGTTCGGGACCGAGGGCATCGACGCCAATGCCCCCGGCATCGGGGCGGGTGCTATCGGAGCCCGCACGGTCGGAGCCCCTCGACTCTTCCTCAGATGAATCTGCATGGGAGACGGAGGACGAGGAGTCCCCCGATACCTTTCGGACTAGGTGTGTCCCTTCGGACTCACCACAGTCCGAGCCCCAGAGTAGGTCCCCAGCGGAGGACACCCGGTTCTCGGAATTTGTAAGAGACATGGTCAAGGCTTTGGCTGTTCCTGCGGATCCCGAGGAGGAGCCTCGAGCCAAAGAGCTCGATGCCCTGCAGTATGACTCTCCCCCGAGGGAGGCCTTTACTGTGCCGGTTCCTCCGATGCTGGAACGGCTCCTCTTCCGAATGTGGGAGGCACCGGCCTCGGCACGGGTTTTGAGCAAGCGGATCGATTCCATGTATCGAGTCCGAAAGAGCCCTGGGTTCCTGAAGGCGCAGCTGCCGCACCATTCTATGGTTGTGGAATCGGCCATGCATCATCTGAAGAGCCAGAAGATGCACTCTGCGGTGCACCCCGGTAGGGAGGCCCGGAACCTGGATGCCATCGGCAGAAAGTGCTTCCAGGGCTCGATGCTTGCTTGCCGTGTCCAGTACTACCAGCTGTACATGGGCATATACTTGCGGGACCTGGCTAAGGAAATAGCCGGGTTCTCGGCTGGCCTCTCCGGGGAACCTTTGCAGAGGTTCAAGACCTTCTCCTCGGGGATCCAGGAGTGCTCCAAATTCATCTCCCGGGCGGCCTACGATGGCTTCGAGACTTTGGCCCGAGTAGCGGCGGCCGACATCGGTGCTCGACGCCAGGCATGGCTACAGTCATTGGACCTCGAGCCATGGGTACAGGACAAGTTGGTCGATGTCCCATGCCGGGGTGAAAACCTCTTCGGCAAGCCCATGGCCAAAAAGGCCGCTGAGCTTGAGACCGAGACTCTGACAAGGACAAGGTTGTCCAGAAAAACTTCTGCCCCTTCTCATAAGAAGAAGGGCTTGGGGAAAAAGACCTTTTACCCGAGGAAGTCATCTGCCTACAAACCTTTCCCTCACTATCAGGCCTCCCCAGCTCCCCAGCAGGGTCAGTAGGCCAAGGGGCAGGGACATGGGCCCCGTAGGCAGAAAGCCCCCAAGCCTCCAGCTCCTGCTCCTACTCAGCAGGGAGGGGGTTTTGACTCCCACTGCATAGCCTCTCCACCTCTGCTGGTCCATCTCAGCACGGGAGGTCGGATGGTCCTGTTTGCCCACCAGTGGCCGTCATCACAAGAGATGCTTGGGTACTGAGCATAGTCCAGAAGGGCTATCTGCTCCATTTCCATCAGGAACCCCCCTCCTACTTTCCAGGGGAGCCTCCAAGGCCTACTCTGCATCAGGAACTCCTTCTCCAGGAACTGCAAGGTCTTCTTCAAGACAGGGCGGTGGAGCCTATACCTCCCCACCTGCTGGGGCAGGGCTTCTACTCCAGTTACTTTCTTGTGCCAAAGAGAACTGGAGGTCTCCGGCCCATTCTGGACTCGAGAAATCTCAACAAGTTCTTGGAAAAGGAAAAGTTCAAGATGCTTACTCTTGGAACATTGCTGCCCTACCTCCAGCAGGGAGATTGGCTATGCTCCTTAGATTTGAAGGATGCGTACACTCACATCCTCATTCATCCAGACCACAGAAAATACCTAAGGTTTGTGGTAGGAGGAAACCATTTTCAGTACAGAGTACTGCCCTTTGGCCTAACCTCCGCCCCACGGGTCTTCACAAAGTGCCTGGCAGTGGTGGCGGCCTACTTGAGAAACCAGGGTATTTTTGTCTTCCCCTACCCTACCTGGACGACTGGCTCATCAGGGGTCAGACTCTCCAGGAGACCAGGCAAGCCACCCTCCATACTGTCTCTCTCCTTCAGCAACTAGGCTTTGTCATAAACTTCACAAAGTCCACTTTGCTCCCCTCCCAGAACCTGGAGTTCATAGGAGCACGGTTAGACTCCCTGCACACAAAAGCTTACTTGCCAGAAGACAGAGCGGGAAGGCTGATGGACAACCCACTGGTTTCCGCCAGACTCTGTTTAAGGCTCCTGGGCCACATGGCTTCAACAGTGCATGTGACCCTCAATGCCCGCCTGAATATGAGGCCTGCACAGTGGTGTCTCAGGACTCAGTGGAGGCAGGCTACAGGAAGCCTAAGAGACAAAGTAAGGGTGTCCAAACTTTTCCTGAACTCCCTGCAATGGTGGCTACACCCCCCTCCCCAACCTTCTACAGGGAATTCCTTTTCAGGTACCTGTTTCAACTGTGGTACTCACAACTGATGCCTCCTTGTAGGGCTGGGGTGCACATTGTCTGGACAAGTGCACACAGGGCCTGTGGTCTCCATGGGAGGCCACGCAACAAATCAATCTGCTGGAACTCCGGGCGATAACGCTTAGCTCTCAAAGCCTTCTCTCATACCCTGGCCCACCAATCTGTCTTGGTGCAGACAGACAACCAGGTGGCGATGTTCTATGTGAACAAACAAGGGGGCACGGGGTCCAGGCTCCTGTGTCAGGAGGCACAGGCCCTATGCTCTTTTGCACTTCGACACAATATGCTGCTCAGGGCAATCTATCTTCCTGGCCACAAAAATTTCCTGGCTGACAGATTGAGCAGGGTTCTACAGCCTCACGAATGGCAACTGCACCCTTTGGTGGTTCAGAACATTTTCCTGAAGTGGGGACTTCCATCCATAGACCTCTTTGCCAGTCCCCTGAACCGGCAGCTGCCTCATTTCTGCTCCAGGCAACCGCATCCCACGAGATTAGCAGCGGATGCCTTCCTGATCTCATGGTCCAAGGGCCTCCTGTATGCGTTTTCTCCCACGCCCCTGGTGGCCCAAACCTTGTTCAAGATTCTAAGGGACAGGGCCTCAGTCATATTGGTAGCCCCCAGATAGCCGAGGCAGCCCTGGTTCCTGCTTTTGTTACAGCTGGCGGTGGACACCTCACTCCCTCTGGGGTTGCATCCCGATCTTCTTTCTCAGGATCAGGGTTCCCTTCTGCACCCCAATCTCAAAACTCTCAATTTGATGGCCTGGAGGCTGCAAGGGTAGTGCTGGCTCCCTGGGGCCTGCCTCAGGAAGTTGAAGAGGTGGTCTTTGCCTCTAGGAAGCAATCCACCAGAAAGACCTATGCCCTGAAGTGGAATCGGTTCTCCTTGTGGTGTGACCAATGCCAGGAGAACCCTTTCTCCTGCCCTGTGCCAGTAGTGCTTCAGTATCTGCTGCACTTGTCTAATCAGGGTCTTAAGTCCAATTCTGTTCGGGTACACCTTTCTGCTCTGGCAGCCCACCACTCACTGGTGGAAGGGCACTCTTTATCGGTTCACCCCTTGGTGTTCCGCTTCCTCAGAGGCTTGCTCTTGCTAAAGCCGCCTCTCCGTCCACCAGCCCCTGAGTGGGAGTTGAATGTGGTCTTGCAGCGGCTTACTCGCCCTCCCTTTGAGCCGATGGCTACGTGTCCTCTCCGCTTCTTTTCTTGGAAGGTTCTTTTCCTAGTGGCATTGACCTCGGCCAGGCGAGTGAGTGAACTTCAAGCCCTGGTCTGTGACAGGCCATACACTCATTTCTATAGGAACAGGGTAGTCCTTAGGACTCATCCTAAGTTCCTCCTGAAGGTAGTCTCCTCTTTCCACCTCAATCAGGAGGTGGTTCTGCCAACATTCTTCCCTAGGCCCCATGCCAGCCGGGCTGAGGAAGTCCTGCATACCCTGGACTGTAGAAGGGCCTTGTCTTTCTACATTGATCGTACCAAAGGTCATCGGAGGGCTAATCAGCTCTTTATCTCCTTTGACCCAAACAATTTGGGGTTACCTGTCTCCAAGCATACCTTGTCCATATGAGTGGCGGACAGTATCACCTGGGCTTACAGGGCAGCAGACCTTCCCTTGCAGGGTCGAGTCACAGCTCACCGTGTCCGGGCAATGGCTGCATCAGTAGCTCATCTCCGTTCTTTACCGTTGGCAGACATCTGTAGGGCTGCAACTTGGTCCTCAAGCCAGACTTTTGCAGCCCATTACTGCCTGGAGAGGGAGTCCCGTAGGAACAGTGCTTTTGGTTAGGCAGTACTCCGGAATCTCTTTGAGGTTTAGGCAACTCCTGCCCTCCAGCCCTCTTGTTGGGCTACCAGTGGGATCTCTTCTCAGTAAAATTCTTTCCCTGCTGCTGAGGCTTCACAGAGGGAGCTCTATTTTTTCAGCCTGGGTTCCTGGTAGCCCAGAGCTAGGGAGTCACCCATATGTGAGGACTGACTTCCTGCTTGGTCTTGGAGAAAGAGTAGTTACTCACCTGTAACAGGTGTTCTCCAGGAGCAGCAATCAGTCCTCACAACCCTCCCTTCTCCCCTGGGAGTTGCAGTTGTACATAGTTCATTTTGTTTTTTGTGCTGTCTTTTAGCTATGTCATCTGACTGAGCAAGATGGCACCTTTTTTGCGGGAAGGGGACCGCGCATGCGTGGATTCCCAAAGGCTTTCTTAGAAAGCTGGGAAAATGCTCCGCATGGGGGCTCCATCGACGTCGATGTCACCCATATGTGAGGACTGATTCCTGCTGCTCCTGGAGAACACCTGTTACAGGTGAGTAACTACTCTTTATTGTTTGTAATGTCAGAGTAAAACTGTAAACAATGATTGAGATGCGCCACTTAGTGGGAACATGAATTTATACCTAGAAGCCCCAAAGTACATCAATTGACGCATCCAAGATAATCGAGTGCGTCAATTGACGTACTTTGGGGCTTCTAGGTATAAATTCATTTTCCCGCTAGGTGGTGCATCTGTCATTAATTTTCGATGCACATATTTGAACATCTTGACCTTGCTAACAAAGTCATGGAACATGACTGACATGGTTCTAGCAGTGGTGCTGATATACAACTTTGAAGATGCATTTGCGTCAGTTGACGCACTTTGGGGCTTGTAGTGTTAAGTCTGTCCTCATATGCTTTATAATGAAGACCACTAATCATTTTAGTAGCCACCCTCTGTACTGACTCCATACATGTAAACCGCTCTGATGCGCAAGAAAAGGGCGGTATATCAAGTGCCTAAAACCATAACCATGTTTCTCCAGGACCAAGCAGGAAGTCTGTCCTCACATATGGGTGACGTCGGCGCCGACGGAGCCCTCGCGGAGCAATTTTCCCCAGCTTTCAAAGAAAGCCTTTGGGAATTGCAGCGCGCATGCGCAGTCCTCTTCCCGCCCAAGGGTGCCATCTTGCTCAGTCTTCTTTTTTCCGTGGAGCCCTACAGACGTTGTCTGTGAATCCCCGCCGAAAAGTTGATTTTTTCTCTATTTTTCTCTTTTTTCTTCGCTATGATGGTTTTGAGGCTTTGGCTCGAGTAGCTGCGGCCGGCATCGGTGGACGCCGCCAGGCTTGGCTTCAGATGGCCGACCTCGAGCCCTGGGTACAGGACAAGTTGGTCGATGTCCCCTGCCGAGGTGATAACCTCTTTGGCAAGCCCATGGATGAGAAGGCTGCACAAATCGAGACGGAGACTCTCACCAGGACTCGTCTCTCAAGGAAGACCTCTGCCCCTTCTCAAAAGAAGGAGGGCTCGGGGAAAAAGCCCTTTTACCCGAGGAAAGGTGCTGCCTATAAATACTACCCTCAGTATCAGGCCTCAGCAGCTCCCCTACAGGGAAAGCAGGCCAAGGGACGGGGTAATGGGTCCCGTAGGCAGCAAGCCCCCAAGCCTGCACCACCGGCCCCTGCTCAGCAAGGTGGGGGTTTTTGACTTCCTCAGCATAGCCTCTCCCCCTCAGCTGGTTTCTCTCAGCACAGGAGGCGGCCGGCTGGTCCACTTTGCCCACAGGTGGTCCAACATCACCACAGATACCTGGGTACTTCACATAGTTCAAAAGGGCTATCTTCTTCACTTTCACCAGGTACCTCCCTCCTACTTTCCAGGGGAGCCTCCCAGACTCCCTTTGCACAGGGACTTACTCCTTCAGGAGTTAGCAAGTCTCGTTCAGGAACAAGCCGTGGAACCGGTGCCCCACCACCTGAAGGGTCAAGGGTTTTCTCCAGGACCAAGCAGGAAGTCAGTCCTCACATATGGGTGACGTCGGCGCCGACGGAGCCCTCGCGGAGCAATTTTCCCCAGCTTTCAAAGAAAGCCTTTGGGAATTGCAGCGCGCATGCGCGGTCCCCTTCCCGCCCAAGGGTGCCATCTTAGCCAGTCTTCTTTTTTCCGCGGAGCCCTACAGACGTGGTCTTCCAGTCCCCGCAGAAAAAGTTTATTTTCTTCATTTATTTCTATTTTTTCTTCGGATTCGACGCCGGTCTCTTTCCTGCCCGGACTCGCGACGCCGTTGCGAGTCCTTCTCTTATTTTTCGGTTTTTCTGATTTTTCTAGTCAGTTTTCGTTTTTCGGTTTTTCGCTGGCAGCCCGGTCCTTTGACCTTGCAGGGGCCCTTTTTCCCCCGATGGCTGCCAGTGGCTTCAAAAGGTGTGTTCAGTGTGACAGAAACATGTCTCTCACTGACACACATGATAATTGCCTCCGCTGCCTCGGCCCAGATCACGAGGAACTGATCTGTGGGGCCTGCAGCAAAATGTCCTCCAAAGCCTTACGGAGTCGGCGGCATCAGCGGGAAAGAATCTTCACAGATCCCACCTCTACCCGGACCTCGTCGGAGGCTTCGGCGTCCAGAGGCTCCAGCTCTGAGCATCGCCGGAGTTCCTCCGACAGGGGTTCTCCCTCGGGGGATCATCATCGGAAGACGAAACCCGCGAGGGCGGCATCGGTGGACGCTCCTGGTTCCGCGAAAGCCAGGTCGCATAGCCCCGATAGCCGTCCCGGGTCTTTGGAGCAGGATCGTCTCACGAAGCGACCTCGTCTGGAATTGGAATCGCCTGCTCGGGTAAGTCCTGTCGTCCTCGTGGATTCGCCTCCGAGGGGTCCGACGTCGGGCCCGATGCCGTCGGGGCCCAAGTCGGGGGCTGCTGGGTCACCTGAGGTCGGACTCAGGTTGACGGCCTTGGAGAGCAGACTGTCTGCCTTCATGGACCAGCAGCGGGCACTGATCGCTAGCCTCGCTGGCGCCTCTGCCCCGACCGCTGGGACGTCGACGTCTAAGTCGACCCCGGAGACCGAGCCGATCCTCGAGTCCATGCGGGCTCGAGTTGATCCTCGGTCGAGGTCTCCCTCGGCCTCCCGTTCGGGACCGAGGTCGTCGACGCCGACTCCCTCAGCGCCGGTGCGGCCGACGCCTCCGCCCGCCCGAACCGACCCCACCGATTCCTCCTCTGAGTCGGCCTGGGAATCTGAAGTGGAAGAGTCACCTGATTCCTTTCGGACTCTGTGTGTCCCCTCGGACTCCCCTGAGTCCGAACCTCGGAAGCAGTCCCCCCCGGAGGATGCCCGGTTCTCGGACTTCGTCAGGGATATGGCCAAGGCTTTGGCCTTCCCTGCGGATCCCGAGGAGGAGCCTCGAGCCGAAGAGCTCGACGCCCTCCAGTATGACTCTCCAGCGAAGGAGCACTTTACTGTACCGGTTCCTCCCATGCTGGAACGACTACTCTTCCGCATGTGGGAGAGTCCGGCATCGTCGCCGGTATTAAGCAAGCGGGTCGATTCCATCTATCGAGTCCGCAAGAGCCCTGGCTTCCAGAAAGCACAGCTACCGCACCATTCCATGGTGGTGGAATCGGCCATGCATAGGCTTAAGAGTCAGAAGATGCACTCCTCGGTGCCTCCCGGCAGGGAGGCCCGCAACCTGGATGGCCTCGGTAAGAAGTGTTTCCAAGGCTCTATGCTTGCTTGTCGGGTCCAGACCTACCAGCTCTACATGGGCATGTACCTTAGAGACCTGGCTAAGGAGATAGCCGGATTCTCTGCTGGACTTTCCGAGGAACCTTTGCGGAGGTTCCTAGCCTTGACCACTGGAATTCGAGAATGCTCCAAGTTCATTTCTCGAGCAGCCTATGATGGCTTTGAAGCATCGGCTCGAGTTGCCGCAGCCGGCATCGGTGCCCGCCGACAGGCTTGGCTTCAGTCGTCTGACCTTGAACCTGGGTGCAGGACAAGTTGGTCGATGTCCCCTGCCAGGTGAGAACCTATTTGGCAAGCCCATGGCTGAAAAGGCTGCGCAAATCGAGACGGAGACTCTCACCAGAACAAGGCTCTCTAGAAAGACCTCTGCCCCTTCCCAAAAGAAGAAGGGCTCGGAAAAAAAGTCCTTTTACCCGAGGAAGGCAACTGCCTATAAACACTACCCTCAATATCAGGCCTCCTCAGCTCCCCAACAGGGTCAGCAGGCCAAGGGACGGGGTAACGGGTCCCGTAGGCAGCAAACCCCCAAGCCTGCACCACCGGCCCCTGCTCAGCAGGGGGGGGGTTTTTGACTTCATCGACATAGCCTCTCCCCCTCAGCTGGTTTCTCCCAGCACAGGAGGCCGGCTGGTCCACTTTGCCCACAGGTGGTCCAACATCACATCAGATGCCTGGGTGCTCCATGTTGTGCGAGAAGGCTATCTTCTCCACTTCCACCAAGTCCCTCCCTCCTATTTTCCGGGAGAGCCTCCACGACTCCCTCTGCACAGGGACTTACTCCTTCAGGAGTTAGCAAGTCTTCTTCAGGAACAGGCTGTGGAACCGGTGCCCCACCACCTGAGAGGTCAAGGCTTTTATTCCAGGTATTTTCTAATACCAAAAAGAACAGGAGGCCTCAGACCCATCCTGGACTTGCGCAACCTCAACAAGTTCCTCGTGAGGGAGAAGTTCAAGATGCTTACCCTTGGAATCCTTCTGCCCTACCTCCAGCAGGGAGATTGGCTATGCTCCTTGGATCTAAAGGATGCCTACACGCACATCCTCATCCACCCCAGCCACCGCCAATACCTAAGATTTGTGGTGGCAGGAAATCCTTACCAGTACAGAGTACTGCCCTTTGGCCTATCCTCCGCACCACGAGTCTTCACAAAATGTCTCGCGGTGGTGGCGGCTTATCTCCGGCTTCAGGGCCTCTATGTCTTTCCTTACCTAGACGACTGGCTCATCAGAGCATCGTCCCCTCAAGACGTCACACAAGCCACGCACCGCACTGTGACTCTTCTCCAGTACTTGGGCTTTGTCCTAAACTTCGCAAAGTCCACTTTGCTCCCCTCGCAAGATCTCGAGTTCATCGGCGCAAGGTTGCACACTCTTCAGGCGCGAGCTTTCCTGCCTCTCGACAGAGCTCAGCGGCTAATGGACCTAGCCGGCCGTTTTCACAGTGAGTCCCTGGTCTCGGCCAGGCGCTTTCTGAGACTACTCGGCCATATGGCTTCCACCGTCCACGTGACCCCCAACACCCGCCTGAATATGCGGCCTGCTCAGTGGTGCCTTCGCAAGCAGTGGCAACAGGCCACGGGCGGCCTCGCCGACTTAGTGCAGATCTCCGGCCCGCTGACCTCTTCTCTGCAGTGGTGGCTTCATCAGCCGAACCTGGTACTCGAAATGCCTTTTCAATCTCCTCCGCCTGCTCAAGTGCTGACGACCGATGCTTCTCTCCTGGGATGGGGAGCGCATTGCCAAGGGGCACGTACTCAAAGTCTCTGGACCTCGTGGGAGTCTGCGCAGCAGATCAACTTCCTGGAGCTCAGAGCAATCCGTCTGGCTCTCAAGGCTTTCTCCCACCTGACTTCTCACCGGTCCGTCCTTGTCCAGACGGACAATCAAGTTGCCATGTTCTACGTGAACAAACAGGGGGGCACGGGCTCCTTCCTTCTCTGTCGGGAAGCGCAGAGGCTCTGCTCTTGGGCCGTCAGCCGCAGCATTCTTCTCAAGGCGGTTTATCTCCCAGGCCAAGAAAATTGCCTGGCGGACAAACTCAGCAGAATCCTCCAGCCGCACGAGTGGCAACTGGATCCCTTGGTAGTTCAGAAACTTTTTCTGAAGTGGGGCCTCCCCACGCTGGATCTTTTTGCCAGTCCTCTCAACCGGCAACTTCCTCGTTTCTGCTCTCGGCAGCCGCATCCCCTCCGAGTAGCGGCAGATGCTTTTCTGCTCTCATGGTCGAAAAGCCTTCTGTATGCCTTTCCTCCCATACCGCTAATCTCTCGAACTCTTTTCAAGGTTCTCCGAGACAAAGCTTCCATGATCCTGTTAGCTCCTCGGTGGCCCAGACAGCCGTGGTTTCCACTCCTGCTGCAACTGGCGGTGGAGGCTCCGTTCCCTCTGGGGTTTCAACCAGATCTCCTAACACAGGATCAGGGGTCCCTGCTACACCCCAACCTCAGATCTCTACATCTGATGGCCTGGCTGCTGAAAGGGTAGTCCTTGCTCCCCTTCTACTGCCGGCAGAGGTGGAAGAGGTCATCCTAGCTTCCCGGCGACCTTCTACCCGCAAATGCTACGCCCTTAAATGGCGTCGTTTTTCCGTTTGGTGTACCCAGCAGTCTCTGGATCCCTTCTCCTGCTCGGTGTCGATGGTCTTGCAGTACTTGCTCTACCTCTCTAATCTTGGACTTAAGTCCAACTCCGTCAAGGTTCACCTCAGTGCTCTTTCAGCACATCATGTGCCGGTGGACAGCAGACCTCTTTCCAACGACCCTCTCGTGGCAAGGTTTCTCCGAGGTCTCCTTCTCCTTAACGACACAAGAAGCAGGAGACGTTGGATGAACTAATGCGTCTTTTATATATAATATATATGTGGTTGTTGAGTTAAAGTAATCTATACATGATATTTGGAGGTATATATTTGACATCATGCCAATTTGTTTTAACAGTTTTTACATATTAATTTGATTTTGTTTTTATTGTTTGTTTAAGTGTCAATTCCCCTGAGGAAGGCGTTGCCGAAACGCGTTGGGGTTCCTATCAATAAAAGACGCATTAGTTCATCCAACGTCTCCTGCTTCTTGTGTCGTTTGGTATTGCTCGCAGGAGGCCTGCTCCTCCTTGTGTTTCCGATTCTCCTTCTCCTTAAACCACCTCTGCGCCCGCCAGCGCCTGACTGGGATCTGAATGTGGTTTTGCAGCGGATCACCTGTCCGCCTTTTGAACCTATGGCTACCTGTCCTCTCCTTATTCTTGATAGCCCTCACTTCCGCTAGACGCGTAAGTGAACTACAGGCCCTCGTGTCTGATCCCCCTTACTCTCGGTTCTACAAAAATAGGGTAGTCCTACGGACTCACCCTAAATTTTTTCCAAAAGTGGTCTCCCCTTTTCACATCAATCAGGAGATGGTACTTCCGACCTTCTTTCCCAGGCCACACTCCAGCCGAGCTGAAATGGTCCTGCATACCCTGGACTGTAGAAGGGCGTTGAACTTCTACCTTGACCGTACGCGGGAGCACCGCAAAGCTGCTCAGCTTTTCGTGTCTTTTGACCCCAATAAATTGGGGCTCCCTGTCTCCAAGCGTACTCTGTCCATCTGGGTTGCTGACTGTATCGCTTGGGCTTATGGAGCAGCCGGACTCTCGTTAGAAAGTCGAGTCACGGCTCATTGTGTTCGGGCGAAGGCTACGTCAGTGGCTTACCTCCGCTCTGTTCCATTGGCAGACATCTGCCGGGCCGCTACTTGGTCTTCGAGCCAGACTTTTGCGGTCCATTACTGCCTCGAGAGGGAGTCCCGCAGGGACAGTGCTTTCGGACAGGCTGTCCTCCGAAATCTCTTCGAGGTTTGAGCAACTCCTACCCTCCATCCCGGATGTTGGGCTACCGGTGGGTAATAATTCAGTGAAGATTCCTTCCTTCTGTGCTGCTGAGCTAGAGGGAGCTCATTTTTGTGCTTAGAGTCTCCGGTAGCCTTAAGCTTGGGAGTCCCATATGTGAGGACTGACTTCCTGCTTGGTCCTGGAGAAAGCGTAGTTACTCACCTGTAACAGGTGTTCTCCAGGAGCAGCAGGAATCAGTCCTCACAACCCTCCCTCCTCCCCTTGGAGTTGCAATCATCTGCTTTAGTTTTTGCAAATTTTTATGCTGTCTTTTAGCTATGTCATCTGACTGGCTAAGATGGCACCCTTGGGCGGGAAGGGGACCGCACATGCGCGCTGCAATTCCCAAAGGCTTTCTTTGAAAGCTGGGGAAAATTGCTCCGCGAGGGCTCCGTCGGCGCCGACGTCACCCATATGTGAGGACTGATTCCTGCTGCTCCTGGAGAACACCTGTTACAGGTGAGTAACTACGCTTTACTCCAGGTACTTCCTGATTCCAAAAAGAACAGGAGGCCTCAGACCCATCCTGGACTTGCGAAACCTCAACAAGTTCCTTGCAAAGGAAAAGTTCAAGATGCTTACCCTTGGAATCCTGCTACCCTACCTCCAGCAGGGAGACTGGCTATGCTCCTTGGATCTGAAAGATGCGTATACTCATATCCTCATTCATCCAGACCACAGACAATATCTCAGATTTGTTGTGGGAGGAAATCATTACCAGTACAGAGTGCTGCCCTTTGGCCTTTCCTCCGCACCCAGGGTGTTCACCAAATGCCTCGCAGTAGTGGCGGCTTATCTGAGACTTCAAGGTCTGTTTGTGTTCCCATACCTGGACGACTGGCTCATCAGAGCCCCATCTTCACCAGAGGCCGCTCAAGCCACTCATCGCACTGTGGCTCTGCTCCAGCACTTGGGTTTTGTCATAAACTTTGCAAAGTCCACTTTGCTCCCCTCTCAAAATCTCGAGTTCATCGGCGCCAGGTTGGACACACTTCGGGCGCGGGCCTTCCTCCCTCTGGACAGGGCAAACCGGCTCATGGATCTCGCCGGCCACTTTCACAGCAATGCGCTGGTCTCAGCCAGGCACTTTCTGCGACTGCTCGGCCATATGGCTTCCACAGTCCATGTGATCCCCAATGCCCGACTGAACATGCGTCCTGCTCAGTGGTGCCTTCGCAATCAATGGCATCAGGCCACGGGGAGCTTAGCGGACCCTGTGCAGATCTCCGACCAGCTGGTCTCCTCTCTGCGATGGTGGCTTCATCTACCCAACCTAGTGCTAGGAGTGGCGTTTCAGTCCCCTCCGCATTCTCAGGTCCTGACGACCGATGCTTCCCTCCTGGGTTGGGGAGCACATTGCCAAGGGTCATGTACTCAAGGACTCTGGACTCCTTGGGAGTCTGCTCAACAGATAAACTTCCTGGAGCTCAGAGCCATCCGCCTAGCGCTCAAAGCCTTCTCTCACCTGGTGTCCCACCAGTCGCTGCTGATACAGACGGACAACCAGGTTGCCATGTTCTACGTCAACAAACAAGGCGGAACAGGCTCCTTCCTCCTCTGTCAGGAGGCGCAACAGCTATGCTCTTGGGCAGTCCGCCAGGGCGTCCTCCTCAGGGCTGTCTATCTCCCAGGTCAAGAAAATTACCTGGCCGACAAGCTCAGCAGGATCCTCCAGCCACACGAGTGGAGGCTGGATCCGCTGGTGGTTCAGCGGATCTTTCTCAAGTGGGGCCTCCCCACCATGGATCTGTTTGCCAGTCCTCTGAACCGACAGCTGCCCAGATTCTGCTCTCGACAGCCGCATCCTCTCCGGGTAGCGGCGGATGCTTTTCTAATTCCATGGTCCACCGGCCTCTTGTATGCCTTTCCTCCCATGCCACTGGTGTCTCGGACGCTCTTCAAGATTCTCAGAGACAAAGCATCGCTGATCCTAGTGGCTCCCCGGTGGCCGAGACAACCTTGGTTCCCGCTTCTGATGCAGCTAGCGGTCGACACTCCTCTTCTGCTGGGATTTCAGCCCGACCTCCTGTCGCAGGATCAGGGGACTCTCCTACACCCCAATCTCCGGTCCCTTCATCTGATGGCCTGGCTGCTGAAAGGGTAGTCCTTGCTCCGCTGCAGCTACCTCCAGATGTGGAGGAGGTCGTCTTGGCCTCCAGGAGGCCCTCCACCCGAAAGGCCTACGCTCTCAAGTGGCGTCGGTTCTCCGTCTGGTGTACTCAGCAGTCTCAAGATCCTTTCTCCTGTTCAGCATCAGTGGTCTTGCAGTACTTGCTCTCTCTCTCAAACCTTGGACTTAAGTCCAATTCGGTCAAGGTCCACCTCAGTGCTCTTTCTGCGCATCACATGCCGGTGGATGGTAGACCTCTTTCCAGCCACCCTCTGGTGGCTCGGTTTCTCAGAGGCCTCCTTCTCCTTAAGCCACCTTTGCGCCCGCCAGCCCCGGACTGGGATCTTAATGTGGTGTTGCAGCGGATTACCTGTCCGCCTTTTGAGCCTATGGCTACCTGTCCGCTACGTTTTCTTTCATGGAAAACCTTGTTCTTGGTAGCCCTCACTTCTGCTAGACGCGTTAGTGAGCTGCAGGCCCTGGTTTCTGATCCTCCTTACACTAGGTTCTACAAGAACCGGGTAGTCCTACGGACTCACCCTAAATTTCTTCCCAAAGTGGTTTCCCCTTTTCACATCAACCAGGAGGTGGTACTTCCGACCTACTTTCCCAGGCCACACTCCAGCCGAGCTGAAATGGTCCTGTATATCCTGGACTGTAGAAGGGCGTTGACCTTCTATCTTGACCGTACGCGGGAGCACCGAAAGGCTGTTCAGCTCTTCGTGTCTTATGACCCCAACAAGTTGGGGCTCCCTGTCTCCAAGCGTACTCTGTCCATCTGGATTGCAGACTGTATCGCTTGGGCTTACGAGGCAGCTGGCCTCGTGCTGGAAGGTAGAGTCACAGCTCATCGTGTTCGGGCGAAGGCTACGTCGGTAGCTTACCTCCGCTCTGTTCCATTGGCAGAAATCTGCCGGGCCGCTACTTGGTCTTCAAGCCAGACTTTTGCAGCCCATTACTGCCTGGAAAGGGAGTCCCGCAGGGACAGTGCTTTCGGACAGGCAGTCCTCCGTAACCTCTTCGAGGTATAGGCAACTCCTACCCTCCGTCCCGGTTGTTGGGCTACCGGTTGGAGACATATTCAGAGAAGATTCCTTCCTTCTGTGCTACTGACCTTGAGGGAGCTCATTTTTGTGCTTAGGGTCTCCGGTAGCCTTAAGCTTGGGAGTCCCATATGTGAGGACTGATTCCTGCTTGGTCCTGGAGAACACCTGTTACAGGTGAGTAACTACGCTTTCCTTATCATCCTGTTTGACCAGAACAGTCCAGATGATTGGGTTATGCTCCCTAAACAACAGTTAACTGCGGCCTTTGCAAAAGTGCAATGTGTGCCTTCAAGTTAAAGCTGACTCCTGGCGACCAGCAGCTCCTGGGTTTTCTTTGCATTGTGACCGGAAGTAGATTGCCAGGCCTTTCTTCAGAGGCAATGGAGGGTTAAGTGACTTGCCCAAGGAATCCAACCCTGTTTTTTTGGCTACCAAGCCAGTGCTCCAACCACTAGGCTACTCCTCCACTATTATGGCCTTTAGCGTGTGGTAAATAGTTAGTGCAGGCATTGCTGTATGCTAAAAATGTCAACACAGTAAAAATCCCATACTAACCATTTAGTGCATGAGGGGCGGGTGGATTTAGGGAGCAGAGAGAGCATCGACTGCACATCATGGTTAACAACAACCTTATTAGCGCAAAACTAATTGGGACTGTTGCCGTTAATGCAGTTGAACTTATCAGCACTTCAGTGGGTGAAGTTGTGGATCCATATTAATTATAGTTGCATTTTTAGCAGGTGAGGTGCTTCTTCCTGCAGTAAATGCATGAAAACATGCATGAATGCCCCCAACAGGTAGCCTGGATCAGATGCACTTCCTGTGCTAATTTTCTGCTCTTAATGCATGCTAAGGTGCTGACTGATCCTTAGCGCACTTTAATAAACCTGCACTCAATGCCTACCAATCTGAGTTAACATATGTATAAAACAACCTGCACATCTCAGAAATTCTGAAATTTGTTACAATTTGCAAATAACCCTTCTAGATCAGTGCTTTTTCATTATGGATATTTTGTTGTATATAATTTGGAATCAACTCTTACTAGTGGAAAAAGTAGAAATATTAATTTTTCTAATGCATTTCTGCTGTTTTGATTTTATAAAGAAAGATTATATCCTTTTATTCAGGATTAGCTTATCAGTTCCTCTTAATTTTTTTTAGCACTTTTGTTGTTTAAACAGGAGAGGGCAGCAGAATTCAATTTGTTTTTCTCCAGTGGGAAAATTGTGATCTATTAGTGTTCTATAACTTTGGGGGGGGTTTGTTTGGTTTTGTTTTGCTTTTTTTAAATTACATCTAACACATTGGTCATGGAAAGGTTGGACCAGACTATATAAATCTGAAAAATCTTGCTAGGTACAATATTTCCTTAAATAATGCACAGTCTTAACCATTTAGAACTGAAAATTATGCAATTTCAATATTATCTTCTTTAGAGTGGTATCTAAAATTGTTGTTGATTCCAAAATTAATGTAATCCAACTCTTTAGTGCAAGCAGAAGAGAATCTGTACTATGGTTTGCAATCTTTCTATATCTTTGACATCTATGATAGTACCCTATGGAAGCAACTTAAATCAGTAGAAGATGTAACCTCTGGTGGTGTTATAGGTGACCCAAGAAATTTAAAGGAAGGTCCAAAATGATGGTGGTGACTCCCCAGTCTTGCAGTACTACTGCGAGTGGTCAATCATGTTGGGGGAGGGTCCTTCTGTACTAGACAGGGGATGCTGATCGGGAGGATTTGGTGGGGGGGGGGAGGGAAAACAGATTGGACCAGAGATGTTGGGGATCAGTTCAACTGGGGGAAAGAGGCTCGTCACCACAGAATATTTTATATTATATATATATTATGCATAGCATGTCACTTGCTGGCTACCACTAGCCGCCATGCCCACTCTGAGTCCTGCCCAAACCTGCACTAAGTACTTAGCATGTTTTTACTGCAGCAGTATTTTTATCAATCGGTTATCATTAGTACACTGTAAAACATACAGTAAATGCTTACCGCAGTTTAGCAAACCTGCCTCTTTATATGTAGTCTCTCATACTGAGCAATTTCTATGAGTAAATTGATCAAGCAACCATGTTTTAATTTCTAAATAATACATGGAATTAAACTAGTGCCTTCGAGTCAGTATTGACTCCTGGCAACTCATCAGCAGCTCCTAGGTTTTCTTGGCAGTGTGAACGGAAGTAGACTGCCAAGCTTTTCTTCCAAGGCAAAGTGACTTGCCCAGTACCACAAGGCGTGCTAGTGGTTATCAAGTCAGTGTTCTAACCATTAGGCTACTCCTTCACTCCCCAATATATGGAATTAATCAGCTTTTAATTCCTAAGGCATGATATTCCACAATTGTGGGGTACTTCCTGATAAAATGTTCGTAATTTCTTTGGTAGTAGGACTGGCCTGTAGTAGATCTGTTTTTGAGTGCGTTATCAATGTAGGAGTATATTTAATAACATAAGATTGGAGATATTTGAGACCAATCCCATTAAAGATTCTAAAAACAAATGTAAGAAATTTGCAGGTCAAATGTTGCTTTCCTCTTTTCTTTCTCAAAATAAGTTTGCTACTGTATGCAGATGGGACAGTAGTCTCTTGGGCAATCCCCTCAATCCCATTGTCACCACCAGGGGGTTCTCTCTAGTCCAAGTGCCCTGGAAATTCCACTCTATGTAAGGCTGGCAAGAGGGCATCTTCCCAACCAGTTCTTCCAGTCTTAGAAGTTCCACAGTAGTTTAGTTCAATGATTAATTCAAACTGTTGTACCAAAGTAGGCCCTCGGTGCTGAATAACACTGGCCACAGCAGTCTCCCATGCTTGGTATAACCTCCTGATAGCAGTTCCAAATAGCAGAGTTCATGCATTTACTTTCATGTATTCCTGTTCTCAAGGCAGCCCTTTAAAGTCAACTGTACAACTTGTCTTTTCCTGCCTCAAGGCAGCAGCAGTCTGTTCCCGCGTAACAAAAGGAGATACTGTTCCATGCTCATACCTCTCTTTTCCAGGCTGGTAACAACTTGCCTGCCTTCAGTCCACTCCATATAGCAGCAGGGCAGACAAACGGGTAAGTTCACAAATACACAAAGTTTAAACCTCGCAGAGCAGTGGAGCAATCCAAACACAAATAACCTCTACAGTTTCTGGCCCCTCTCCCCCACGAGGTGAGTAAAAGGAAGGCTATATTCTTAAACAGTTTTTAGGACAGCTGTTCTTTACCACAAAGTAATGAGGTAACAGCTCACCTGTTCCCTAAGGAACAGTCCATGGTCTCATTAGCTTCAGGAGAGAACTTGTGGAATCTGTTCCACCTCCATTTCTTCATCCTCTGACAGCTGTAGCTCAGGCACTGGCAGCGCTCACCCAGCCACCTCAGAAGAAGTGAACTCAGCCTTTTTAGCCTAGGGAAACTCCCTCTCCTCTTCTGGCCAGTTATCCCTTCCTACCAGCCTACAGTGATCAAACGGGGGCATTTTCCTGGAAAGGGAAGGCTGAAACTTAAAGGGGCCCTGACAACTGGGCCTTGCCCTTCCCCTTCTCCTAGACCCAGGTTTTCCAAGCACACCTTATGTGATTCCTCCAGACCACACCATATATAAGAGGTTGCAATAGTCCAGAGGGGAGAGAGCAAATGTATTTTGAGAAAGAAAAGAGAGCAAATGTAGGGAGGAGTAGCCTAGTGGTTGGGGCAAGGTGCTTCAGGCCGGAAGGTCGGGGGTTCAAATCCCACTAGAGGACAGCAACCTTGGGCCGGAAGGACTGGGGTTTCTAGTCCCACAGATGCTCCTTGTGGTCTTGGGCAAGCCACTTAACCCTCCATTGCCCATGTTCCCTGTAAGTATTAGTGTATGTGTCTCATATCCCCGCGTGTTAAATGTATCCCCCAATTGTGTTGTGACCGCTTTGATTGAAGGATAAGGCGGTATACAAAACTGTCAAAATAAATAAAATAAAATGTTGTACAGCTTGTTCCATATCTGCTTTACCTTAAAAAAACTAATTTGCCTAGCATTATGCAGAGCTCCCAGTTTCTAGAGTAACCGAGGGCCTAGGCTTAGTACTAGTTCCTTTCCATAATGCTGAGTCTTTTCTGTGTTAATTATGAGGACATTATAGCCAATCAATGTCTTGATAGACTCATAGCAGTCAGTCATTAGGTGGACCCTCAAGGCTCATGAGTTGGTGAATGGAAGAAAAAGCTGAAAATATGCATTTGAAAGATGTTTCTCCAGGACCAAGCAGGAAGTCAGTCCTCACATATGGGTGACATCACCGACAGAGCCCACACAGGAAATGCTCCCCAGCTATTAGAGAAAGCCTTTGGAAGGTTGACCATGCATGCATGCCAGTCTTCCCGCCTGAAGGAGCCATCTTACTTCGGTCTAATTTTTCCGTGGAGTCCTCCAGACGTCCGTCTGTGTCCTGGAATCTAGTTTATTTTTCTTGGCTCGTTTCCAGTCTTTTTCTTTCTTTTTTGGGTTGTGTGTTTTTTTGGTATCTTCCTGCCTAACTGAAAGCATTGGTGCCTCTGCGTCGCATTTTTTGGGGTTTTCTGTTCTTTCATTTTTGGCGCACAGGTTTTTTCTCTCACGCCCTCCTGGTCAGCAAGGACGTTGGAGTCTTTGACTTGGCAGAAGCTGTCTTCCCGACCATGTCAAAGCCACCCAGTGGCTTTAAAAAGTGGGGTTGGACCATCTCCATGATGGACTGTTACAACTGGTGCCTTCAATATTGTGGGCCTGACCACGAGTCTTTAACCTATACTCTCTGTTTACAGATGATGCGCAAAGGGCTGAGGAATCGGGAATGGCAGTGAGAATTGCTGTTCGGTTCCAAGGCATCGGCATCAACCCTGACCAATGCCCTCAAAGACCCCCCCACCAAGGCTTTAGCTTCGCACAGGGGTCTGGCTTACTCTGAGCTGAGGTGTCACACTGCACCAGAATGGCAGCTCTTCTTCAAAGAGGAGCGCTCCCAGAAGGAGCGGTCTTTGGCCCCTTCGGTATCGAAGGGCGATGCCGAGCCCAAGGCTAAATCCCAAGGACATCACCATCACAGCCCTCAACACATTTTCAAGGGCGAGATCCAGGAGTAGCTCTCCAAGCTACCCCAGCAGGAGGAGTTGCCTCCTGAGGCCCAGGAAGGCTGGCATGGGACTCCTGAGGCTATCATTGAGGAGACTCTGCCAAAGGAGCTAGCATCAGAGATCTCACTCCTTGTGGAGAGGATGCAGGCATTGGAATGTAGCCTTGCTGCCTTTATGGCTCAGCAGGTTCCCAAGGAACCGGTCACCTCTGTTTCTTCTGCGCCAGTGATGGCCCCACCATCGGTGAGTGCCGCACCTGCTGAGTTGCAGCCTGTTTTGGAGACATTTAGAAACACAGAAATATAAAAAAAATGACGACAGAAAAAGACCACATGGCCTATCTAGTATGTCCTTCCATATCAACAGCCAGGAGCGGCCCACCAAGGGGGGTGCGGGGCCTCATTTGCATAAATGGTATCATTTGCATAAGTATTTGCATAATGTTACCATACACTAACTTTTAGTAAACATGCCTCTTAATGAGTGTATGGATAAAGAAAGACTAAAAGAGTTCTACATTACTATAATCCAGTGCCAACCGCCAGGCACATTAGGAACTACTACAAACACTGCCCATTTAGAACCCATAGCAAACCCGCCGTATCATAACAGCACTACCAAGACTCACAAAGCACCATACTCTACCTAGCAAAAGGCAACACTGCAAATATTAAACCAATACATTTCAGAGAATAACAATACATGACCTACTGGGGAAAGAGAACAAGTGGCAATGTCAAATAGGATTTACATAAACAGAATACCTCAGCTCAGTTACACATGCAGAACATAAACCATCGCCAAACAAGGAATCACAATTTAGAAACAGGAAGGCAATAATTAAACTGGGAACCCCAAAAGCCAAACTTGGAATGTACAACACTGTAGAAATAAAACTATAAATTAATTTCCTCTTGTACTAAACAAAGCGCAGACGTTAATGATGCACATTTCCCAGAGCTGACATATTCCAGTGAATAAATTCAAAATAAAGAGATATTTTCTACCTTTTGTGCATTTTTTTTCAGTTGCCACTTACTTCTGGCTTCTTCATGTCTTCTGCTAACTCTCCATCGTCTGCTGTCAATTTGTCCTTTCTTCTCTCTCCTAGTTTTTTTTCCATTCTCTCTACATCTGCTTTAACATGCTAATCTTTCTCCTTTTGCTCTTTCCTCATTCCTTTTTCATCCACTCAAATTTTACCCCTCCATCCTCAATCCCCACTTACTCTCCCAATACCCGGCCAATTGTAGATTTTTCTTCCTTCGCATACAAAATATTTTTCCCGTCTCCATTTCACTCTCCCAGCCCCATCCCATTCTAATCCTCCACCAACATCAGCTCCCTTCTAGTTCCAGCCCCACCCAGCATCCGCTCCCTTTAGTCCCCGCATCAGCCCATTTCCAGTCCTAGCCCCCCATCAGCCCATTTCTAATCCTATTCTAGCCCCACCATCAGCCAATTTCCAGTCCTAGCTCTCCCATCCATTTCCAGTCCTATCCAAATCCCTCCATCAGCTTGTTTCCAATCCCAGCCCCCCCCCCCCAATTTCTAGTCCTTTCCTAGCCCCACCATCAGCCCTTCAAATCCTAGCTCCCCTCCACTCAGCCCATTTCCAATCCAAGCCCTCCATGAGCCTACTTCCAGTTCTAGCCCCTCCATGAGTCCATTTCAATCCAAGCCCCCACCACAGCCCATTTCCAGTCCTTGCTCCCTCCCCTCACAGCCCATTTCCATTCCAGGCCCCCCTGCCCATCAGCTATTTGCAGTTCAAACCCCCCCTTCCACTCAGCCCATTTCCAGTCCTAGCAACCCCCCCAGCCATAGCCCATTACCAGTCCTAACCTCCCCGTCAGGCATTTCCTGTTTCCCATCAGCCCCGGCAGGCTTAACAGAGCTGCGAGAAAGGGAAACTCTCCCTTCGCAGCTCTGAAAAAGCAGCTGCTGACTCTGAGGGACCTGATTCAGGGAGGGCTCTGCCGTGCAGGTGGCTGCGGAATACTTGATTCTGCTGCTGCCTTGGCGGTGGCGGCAGTCTTTTAATGCAAAATGTTGTTTGCGCGGGGCCCCCGAAATGCAGGGCCCTGTACAAACAACATTCTTGCTCAATGGATGGGCCGGCCCTGTCAACTACAACAGTCCCCTTTTTTCCTTTAGAGATCCTCTGTGTTTGTCCCATTTAGACATTTGCTATCTCGGGCAGTTCCCATGAATGCTCTCACTCCCACTCAATACCAAAAATATCACCACCGAGCCCATCGGGGTCAAGAATTCCCTCGACTCCGCCCGAGCACCATCGCCTAGGGCGTCAGTCAGGGAGGTACTTTGAGTTCCTCTCTGACATCAACACTGAATGGGAAATGGAGGAGGAATCGCCGGAGACAGTCTTACACCGAGACCTAGCCTCTGATCCCTCACCCCCGCTTGAGCGCAGGAGGTTCCCTCCCCCCCCCCCCAAGGATCTCTCCTTCCTCGAGTTCGTTTGAGACATGGGAAAGGCTCTACCCTTCACCATAGAGGCAGAGGAGGAGCCTCGAGTGGAGGAACTGGAGATCCTCCAGTATCTGACTCCCCCCAAAGGAAGCCATTACTGTGCCAGTGCACCCTATTCTTGAAAGGCTTCTCTTTTGAATGTGGGAGACGCCGCTTACAGTGCCGACAATCAGCAGGCACCTCGACTCCCTCTACTGGGTGCGCAAGAGCCCTGAGTTTGAAAAGGCACAACTGCCTCACAACTCCATGGTGGTGGAATCAGCCATGCGCCAGATTAAAAGTTCCAAAGCTCACTCTTCGGTGCCCCCAGGTCAGGAGGCATGCACCATGGACAGCTTTGGCAGAAAGTGCTACCAAGGCTCGATGCTTCTGGCCAGAATCCAGACATACCAACTGTACATGTTTATGTACCTGCAGGACCTAGCAGGGGAGCTGGCCGGGTTCTCTGCGGGTCTTTCTGGAGAACACCTCGAATGCTTCTGGAGCCTAGTGGGGAAGGAGTGCTCCAAATACGTCACCAGGGCCACCTACGACAGCTTTGAGTCTGTGGACAGGTTGACTGCCGTGGGCATCTGTGCCCACTACCTGGTATGGCTACAATCCTCAGACCTGGAGCAGTGGGTTCAGGACAGGATGGCCAATGTCCCTTGCCAAGGGGAGAATCTCTTTGGCAAACCCATGACAGAGAAGGCTGCTGAGTTGGAGACGGAGCAACTCATCATGACCTGCCTTTCGAGGAAGACCGTACATACACCCCGTACCATTCATACCAAAAACCCCAACAGGGACAACAGCCTAAAGGTCAGGCCCAGGAGCAGTACTGCAAGCCTAAGACCTCTAAGCCCCCAGCCAGTGCTGTAGCCACAGCCTGGTGGAGGTTTTTGACTCCTGCATGAGGTCCATGGCCCTTCTTCCCTTTCTGGACTCTGTTCCACCTCAAGTGGGGGGGGGGTTGGCTGGTATACTTGTCCACAGGTGGCCCATCATAACTTCTGACTCCTGAGCCCTCTTGGTGGTCTGCAAGAGATACCAGCAGCATTTCCAACAGCTTTCTCCCACCTTCTTTCCAGGAGAGTATCCTCTCTAGCAACACCATCATATGTTTCTCCAATAGGAGATCCAGGCCGTCTTAGCAGACCAGGCTGTGGAACTCATTCCACTATCTTAAGTAGGAAGAGGGTTCTACTGCCACTACTTCTTGGTCCCCAAGAAGACCGGCAGCTACAGACCCATTCTGGATCTCCACAATCTCAATTACTTCCTGGAAAAGGAGATGTTCAAGATGGTCTCCCTTGGAACACTACTGCCCTACCTCCACTGGGAAGATTGGCTGTGCTGCTTGGATCTCAAAGATGCCTACACGCACATCCTAATTTATCCAATGCACCATCAGTACCTTTGCTTCATGCTCAGTGGACAGCATTATCCAGTACAGGTTCTACCCTTCAGCCTTGCCTTCACCTCATGGGTCTTCACAAAATACTTGACTGTTGTCGCCACCTTCCTTTGGACCCAGGGCATCTTTGTCTTCCCCCACTTGGATGACCGACTCATCAAGGGCACTATATCTGAAGAGACCTGGCGATCTGCGACCCGTACCATTCAAGTGCTGGAACAGCTAAGATTTGCCATCAGCTACCCAAAGTCCCACCTTCAGCTCACCCCAGCACTTCAAGTTCATTGGAGGTCTCCTCGACACTTCTCTGGCTCAAGCCTTTCTCCCAGCAGCCTGGGCCCACCCCCTAGCTGCCCTGGTGCATGAGGTCCACATTGCTCATTGGTCACAGCTCGACAATTGCTGTACCTCCTGGGTCACACAACCTCCACTGTCCATCTCACCCCCTTAGCCCACCTTCACATGCATGAGGTGCAATGGACGCTCTGCACACAGTAGCGTCAGGCGACCGGCCATCTCTTGGACAGCATCACGGTAACTCCGCTGCTTAAGGAATCCTTCTCCTGGTGGCAGGACCAACAGCACCTGTTTTCAGGCCTTCTCTCCCAGGCCCTGCCGCATCAGAGTGCTGATGATGGATGCCTCTAAGCTGGGCTGGGGCACACATTTGGATGGCCTGGTGCACACAAAGTCTCTGGACAGTGGCGGAGAGCCTCCTTCAAATCAATTTCCTCAAGCTCCTGGCCATTGCCAATGCCTTACGAGGGTTCCTGCAACAGCTCTCCAATCAGGTCATCCTTATACAGATGGGCAACCAGGTGGCCATGTACTACATCAACAAACAAGCTGGCACAGACTCATATCTCCCCTGCTGGGAAGCAGTCCATCTCTGGAAGTTTGTCTCCATGCATCATATGGTCTCCCAGGCGATTTATCTACCAGGGGAGTTCAATGCATTGGCAGATCAACTCAGTAGAGTTTTCCAACCGCACAGGGGGTCTCTCAACACCCAGGTAGCTGACTGCATCTTTCAGATGTGGGATACCCTGTCCATTGACCTTTTTGTCACTCCTCGCAATACCAAGTTGCCACAGTTTTGCTACACAGTTCTCTGCAGGAGTCTGATAGCCTCCGATGCCTCCCTTCTGGATTGGGGCAATGGCCTTCTCTATGCCTATCTGCTGACTGCATTAGTAGCCAAGACCCTCTTCAAACTGCAGAGGGACAAAGCCACCATGATACTCATAGCACCACATTGGCCCAGACAGCCCTGGTTTCCCCTGCTGCTTCAACTCTCCCGAAGGCTGCAAATACCTCTTGGCTATGCCACGGATCTGCTAACTCCGGAAGGAGGGGACCCTTCTTCATCCCAACCTCAAATCCCTATTGCTCACAGCTTGGATGCTAAGTGGATAGCTCTAAAAACTTCAGCTTACTGACAGATGTTGAAGATATTCTTCTTGCCTTCCGCAAGGACTCCACCAGACAAACCTATGCTTTTAAGTGATGCAGATTTTCACTCCGGTGTATGGACAGAGCTTTGGTCCCCGTCTCTTGCTCTGTGTAGATGGTAATCTCCAGGAACAAGCAGGAATATAGTCTTCACATATGGGTGATGTCGGTACCAATGGAGCCCACGCAGGAATACTCCCCAGCATCCCATTGTAAAGCTTATGGGAGCCCTCCACTGCGCCTGCATGACTGCCTTCCTGCTCTTCCAACTCCTCTCCTCAGTCTTTTTTTCTTGCGGAGCCAGCAGGACGAAATTCCTGTCACTGCAGAAAAAGAATCTTTTTTATTTTTATAGTAGCTTCTGCCTTCCCATCGACACCGGTATCGCTTTAAATCGTTTCTGGTTCATCTTCTCTAAAAATTTTCTTCAATTTACTTCAGTTTCCTTGTGGGCATCCCTCTGCCCCAGTATGCCTCAGGCCTTTCTTTGCCTCTTCCAAACCATGGAGAAGCCTTCCAGTGGCTTTAAAAAAAAATGCACAAAGTGCTCCAAAACTATTTCTATGATAGACAAATACGACTGGTGCTTTAAGTGTCTTAGTCTAGAACACCTTCCAGCCTCTTGCTTCCTTTGCCAACAGATGACAAGGAGAAGCCTCAAGAACCGAGCTGAAAAGTTCAGTTCCCTATTCGTCTCGGACACTCTCTCCATTGCCTCCACATTGTCAATAGTATCGACACCCTCACAAGGCTCGCAACTATCGAAAAAGTCCAAATACAGCAGTGCATCTAAGCTGGCGAAGCATCAGACATAAAGGTCCCTGGCACGGTCCGACGTCGGACCAAGAGGAAGGTCCCATTTCAAGCTCTGAGACTCACAGAGAGCAGTCTCTGACACTGATTGGCCAGCCAAGCAACCCCAGCGGAAGGATTTGTCCTCCAAAGCTGTACTGGGAATCGGGGACGCTCCCGAGGCCTTGTCCTCTGGAGAGCAGCCGGTGCCATGTTCTGGGACGATGGAAGCCAGCCCCGTACAAAGCTCTACTAAGACATTGGCAGTCTCCTTAGACCCTGAGTATGCTGTCTATTGAAAGAACCTTGGCAGCACGTCTGGCAGCATCGGTCCAGTTAACACCGACTACCCAGGATGCCCCAGTACCGATACAGACACCGGTTGCTGCATCGGTACTGGTGCCAGTATCAACATCGGTGTCCATGCCAATGTTAATGTCCGAGACCTCGGGTCCGTCAACACTGGCTTTGACCCCCATACCGGTTCCTAAACAACCGGCATCATCTTGGGAGTTTGTCGGGGCATCAAAAACTGAACCAGACCCAGACTCCAAGACCTGGGGGAGTGAGCACCGATAGTCGATCCCACAAGCATCGACATTGTCGGTACTTAGATAGATATATCCGATTCCAACACCTCTGATTCGGACCATTCGTCCCTCGATTCCAGAGAGCTCCATAACATTCCTTCAGAACCTCCTGGAAGGAGAAGATCCTCTCTCCCCCCCAACCCGGAGAATATGTCCTTCTAGGACTTCATTCGGGACATGGCAGCAGGCCTCTCTATCACCACTTCATCGGAAAAGGAGCCAAGAACAGAAGAACTGGAAATCCTCCAGTATCCCACTGCTCTTAAAGAGGCTGCCATTCTACCAATACACTGTATTCTCCATGCCCTCATGCTCTGCATGTGGGAGACACCTCTTACAATATCACCTATCATCAAAAAAACTCAACAGTATGTATCTAGTACCAGAATGCCCAGGGTTTCAGAAGCCTCAGCTCCCCCACCACTCCAAGGTGGTGGAATCGGCAATGAGCAGAATTAAAAGTACAAAAAAAACAATTCCTCAATACCACCTGATAGGGAATTGAGAACTTTGGATGCTTTTGCCCGCCGATCCTTCCAGGCCTCCATATTGTCCTGCAAGATCAACTCCTATAATCCTATACATGGGTATGTTCTTGAAGGAGATCAACAAGGATCTTGAGGCATTCTCCCCTCTGCTCCCTGAAGACAAGCAAATCTCTTTTCAGAGCCTTCTGAAGCATAGCCAGAACGTTTCCAAATTCGTCAACAGAGCTGCCTTGGAATCCTCCAGCAGAGCCTCCACTGTGGCAATTGGGGCATGAAGGATAGTGTGGCTACAAGCTTCAAACCTAGAACAGTGGATGCAGGACAAACTAGGTAACATCCCTTGCACTTCTGTGGGCAGAATTGGAAGGAAAAAGCTGGCGAGCTAGAGAATGATGATACACTCTGAAGAGGCTATCCAAGAAGATAACTGATCCTTCCAGGAAGAAGGCAGCATCTAAAAAGCCCTTCTACTTCCAAAAGAAAAGATATTACCCTTCATATCCTCGGAGCCTCATACTAGCCACAGCAAAAGCTGCATGGGCCTAGACAACCTAGAAAGCCAAAGGCTACTAAGCCCTAACTAACCCCGTAGTCCTAGCCTGCATCTAATTTTTGACTCTCTCCTAGAGAACATTGCTGCCTTGTCTTTTGAAGGATCTCAGTCCCTTCACATAGCAGGAAGGCTCTACCACTATGCTCATCGCTGGCACCTCATCACTTTGTAGCAGTGGACCTTATGAATTGTCCACAGTTGGTACCAACTGAACTTTCAGGTTCTACCACCTTCAAGTTTCACAGGGGCTTATCCAACTCAACCTCCCTCCCCCACACTGCTCTCTCTTCAGAAGAGGTAGCCAACTTGCTAACCCAAGGGGCTATTGAAAGAGTTCCACCAGGTCAGGAAAGGATGGGATTCTGTTCCCCATACTTCCTCATTCCACAGAAGTTGCGGGGGGGGGGGGGGGGTTACAGACCATCCTAGAACTCAGAAATCTGAACAAGTTCCTGGTCAGAGAAAAATTCAAGATTTCGCTGGGAACTCTTCTACCCTACCTCCAAAGTCAGGACTGGCTTTATTCTCTAGACTAAAAGAGGCGTATACCCATATCCTCATACATCCAGGATACAGGCAGTACCTTCGTTTTCACATTTCAAGGGACTCATTATCAATACAGAGTCCTCCTCTTTGGGCTCGCCTCTGCCCTGAGAGTATGGTCATGGTTGCCACATACCTCCGCACACTGAGGATATTTGTCTTCCCCTACTTAGATGATTGGCTGATCAAAGCAGACTCTCCTCAGCAAGTCATTTGTGCCTTCAAACGCACAGTGCTGCAGCATCCCAGCTTCATCATAAATGTTCCAAAGTCACACCTCCTCCCAACTCAAAAGTTGGAGTTTATCAGAGCACTTTTGGACACTCAGGCAGCCAAAGCTTTTCTACCTCAAGACCAAATTACCTGGCTGATCGACCTCGCCATCAGATGCAGCAATGCAACCAAGCAACACCTCGGGATTTCCTGCTCTTCCAAGATCACATGGTCTCCACAGTCCATGTAGTCCCCTATGCTCTTCTGCACATGTGTCAAGCACAGTGGACTCTATCCTCCCAATGGACACAATCCACAGGAGAACTATGAGACCAGATACAGGTCACACCTCCTCTGATCAGCTCTCTCCAATGGTGGTGTGCCTCAGAAAACCTATGAGTTGGGTCACCTTTTCAGATGTCCCTACCCCAGTGCACCCTGACCACGGATACTTCAAAACTGGGTTGGGGAGCCCATCTGGACGATCTCTCCTCAGTGTCTCTGGACGGCTCAACAATCAGTCTTACAGATCAATTTACTAGAGCTTCGAGCACTGACAAATGACCTTTGGGTCTTCAAAGACCAACTGTCATGGAAAAATGTCCTAGTCGGGATAAACAACCAAGTAGCCATGTTCTATTTGAACAAGCAGGGCAGGACAGACTCATGCCCCCTCTGCAATGAAGCATGCTGTTTATGGTCCGCCAATGCTGAAGGGATCCACCTCAGAGCAATGTATCTCCCAGGAAAGTTCAATATCCTGGCGGACAGATTGAGCCGTATCCTGCCCCCACACGAGTGGACGCTGAACCCAGACACGATGGCTTGGATCTTTTCGACGTGGGGGATCCCAACACACGACTTCCGCTGTTCTGCTCCAGAGTTCCATCCAGCATCAGTCAAGCATCGAATGCTTTACTACTCAACTGGGGTCACCGACTACTGTATGCCTTCCCTCCAACGCCCTTGATCCCAAAAACACTTTTCAAACTACAGACTAACAAGGGGCACATGATCCTCATAGCCCCATCCTGGCCTCGTCACCCCTGGTTTCATCCTCTACTCCGTCTAGCCCAGATGCAACCTCTCAGGCTGGGATGTGCCTCCAATCTTCTATCCCAGGACAACGGCGCCATCCTACATCCCAGTCCCTACACCTAATGGCCTGGCTGTTGAATGCTTAGCCCTACAAGACCCGCCTCTTCCGCAGCAGGTCAAGGAGGCAGGAAACCATCCACCAGATGGTCCTACTCCTTTAAATGGTGCAAGTTTTCTCACTGGTTCTTAGAAAAGGACCTCAATCCCTTCTCTGCACTGTTAGAATTCCATCTCCAATATCTGCTTCATTTGACTACCATGTTTCTCAAAAAACCTCAGTCAGGGTGCACCTTAGTGCCATCACAGTCTCCCACAAGCCAGTGGAAAGACAACCCATCTCCTTTCATCTGCTTGTGGCACACTTCATGAGAGGCTTTTTTGCTCTCCAAACCACCAGTCAAACCGCCGCCGGTGGCTTGGGATCTCAATGTGGTGCTGGCTCAGCTTCTAAAGCCACCCTTTGAGCCACAACCTCCTTGAAAATCCTATCTTGGAAAGTCATCTTCCTCATTGCCCTGACTTCTGCTAGGTGCATCAGTGAGCAATAGGCTTTAGTGGTGGACCCTCTCTACATAAGATTCCATCATGAAAAGATCTTCCTCCAGACACTTCCACACTTCCTACCAAAGGTAGTATTTCCTTTCCATTTGAACCAGTCTGTCATGCTCCCGGTCTTCCTTCCAAGACCACATGCCTCTCATGCAGAAGCAACGCTGCACACCCTAGACTGCAAGCGTGCCCTAGCTTTCTACCTTCAGAGGAGACAGAGCCATCACAAATCATCACAATTGTTTGTATCTTTTGACCCCATTCACTTGGGGTCTCCCTGTGTCCAAATGCACGCTCTCCAGATGGATCGCTGACTGCATCACCTTTGCATATGCCCTAGCAAATCTCTCTTTAGAGGGCCATGTCACTGCCTATAATATCTGGGCCATGGCAACCTCTGTGGCCAACCTGTGCTCGGTGGCCTTGGTCTTCCATTTATACTTTCGCTGCCCACTACTGCCTAGACAAGGACTCTGCGGGGATGCAGCTCTTGGCTAAGTGGTCCTTCAGCATCTCTTCGGCACTTAGATGCAATTCCTACCCTACTTCTTCGATACCAGTTAGCCATGTGGGGATTAAGAAGCTCCAGAACCTACCCCGAATTATCTTCTGTCTGGTTCATGATGCTTTCTCCCTACGATTAGGACACCCTCAGGATCCCCATGCCAACCTAGCTCCTGGCAGCTGGGGAGTCCCATATGTGAAGACTATAATCCTGATGTTCCTGGAGATAGCATAGTTCTTCACCTGTAACAGGTGATCTCTGGGAACAGCAGGAATTAGTCTTCACAACCCACCCACTTCCCCTGGGAGTTGCAGAGTCTTCTTTTCTCTCTTCTTTCTCAGCTATAAACTTAACTGAGGAGAGGAGTTGGAAGGGTGGAAAGGCAGTCACACAGGTGCAGTGGAAAGCTCCTAAAAGCTTTCCAATTGGATGCTGGGGAGTGTTCCTGCGCAGTCTCCATTGGTACTGAAATCACCTATATGTGAAGACTAATTCCTGCTGTTCCCAGAGATCACCTGTTACAGGTGAGTAACTACACTCTCTCTTGCTTGCTCCATCTCTCTAACTCTGGATTGAATCTAATTCTGTCAGAGTGCACCTCAGTGCCCTGGCAGCTTACCATCATGCAGTAGCTGGTAAGCCTCTTTCCACCCATCCTCCCATTTGGATGGTTCATGAGGGGTCTTTTGCTGTCCCATCCCCTGATCCGGTCACTGCTGGTTGCGTGGGCCCTGAATGTTGTTCTTGGAAATTTGCACGCTCCATCCTTCAAGCCACTTGCCTCCTGCCCTCTCAAATTTCTTACCTGAAAGGTTATCTTTTTGGTAGCACTCACTTCGGCGTGTAGAGTCATTGAATTGTAAGCACTGGTAGCACATCCACCTTATATCAGGTTTGACAAGAATAGAGTGATTCTCCGCACTCATCCCAAGTTTCTTCCTAATGTGGTTTCTGCTTTTCATCTCAACCAGTTGGTGGTCCTGCCCACCTTTTTTCCCAGGCCTCACGCCAACAGAGCTGAGGCCTCCTTACACACTTCGGATTGTAGGAGTGCGCTTGCTTTCTATCTGGAATGCACTAAAGCCCACCGCTGTTCCCCTCAGCCCTTGGTCTCTTTTGACCCCAACTGACTGGGTGTCACTGTTTCCAAACGCACCCTCTCCATTTGGATGGTGGACTGCATTTCCTTTGCTTATGTCCAGGCTGGGCTCAGTTTGGACCGCCTTGTCACGGCGCACAATGTCTGAGCTATGACAGCTTCTGTATCTAACCTCTGCTCAGTCTCTGCAGTAGAGATTTATAGGGATGCTACGTGATCGTCTGTCCACACTTTCACAGCACACTACTGCCTGGATGCAGATTCCTAGCGTGACAGCACCTTTGACCAAGTAGTACTCCGACACCTCTTTGGGAACTGATGCAACTCCTTCCCACTGGCCCTTCTGTCCATTCAGACTACCATAGAATTGAACTGATGTTGATGCCTCTGCTTAATACTGACTCTTGGAACTGCATTTTTCCACCGTTCTTCCCGGTTCTGTTTTTCTGGTTGCCCTGTTGGGCTGTTTACAGGTTTTTTCGGTAGCCTGTAGCTTGGGAGCCCCATATGTGAGGACTGACTTCCTGCTTGGTCCTGAATATAGCGTAGTTACTCACCTGTGGCAGGTGTTTTCCAGGAACAGCAGGAATCAGTCAACACTAGCCTCCCTCCTCCCTGTGGAGCTGTTTTCTTTTTTGAGTTTATAAAGTTGTCATCATACTGAGATAAGATGGCTCCTACGAGCGGGAAGACAGGCATGCATGCGTGGTCATCCCCCCAAAGGCTTTCTCTGAAAGCTGGAGAGTGTTTTCCACACGGGCTCCGTCAGTGACGTCACCCATATATGCGGACTGATTCTTGCTGTTCCCGGAGAACACCTGCTACATGTGAGTAAGTACGCTTTCTCCAGGAACAAGCAGGAAGTTAGTCCCCAAATATGGGTGACATCGACACCGATGGAGCCCTCGCAGAAGCATCTCCCCAGTTTTCAAAGAAAGCCTTTGGGAGATGCCACCATGCATGCATGGTACCCTTCCCGCCCAAGGGTGCCATCTTACTCATTATCCCTTTTTCCGCTGATCCCTACAGATGTTCGTCTTTCTCTCCCGGAAAAAAAAGTTGATTTCCCCATGCACATCTGTGCCTTTTTCTGGCTAGCGTAATTTCCTTTCCTGCCTTGGAGCTCCGCTGCCCCTGGCATCAGGCCTCGAAAACCTTGTTATTAGGTTCTTTTCCATCCAGCGCCTTTCCAGCCTTTTTCAACTGCTGGCCGCATCGAAGGTCTTCAGCCTCACTGGGGTCCTTTTGCCCCAGTGGCCACTGGATTCAAGAAGTGTGATTGGTGCTCCAAAAACGTCCCTCACCAACACACATGATTGTTGCTTCTGGTGTCTGGGTGCCATCCATGACCCGGAGAAATGCTCCTTGTTCAAAAAGATGTCTGCCAGGGCCATTCAAAGTTGCTGGCAGAAGCAGGATGACATCTTCCACAGGGCAGACTATCCTGGTATCCCCAGGAGCCTCACGCTCTAAAGCCCTGCATGGATCCTCGGAGTTGCGTAAAACCCCTGTGGTTCCTGAGCGGGCATGCAGCACTTCAATCAAGGGTCCCCAGAGCAGGAGCATAAAAAGAAGTCGTCATCCTTGAGGGCCTCATCCTGGGAGGTGGACAAGCATGGTCCCTTAGCTCGCGACAAGCATCTGAGGAGTCTGAGCAGGAGAGACTGGCAAAGGTACCCAGGACAGATATCGAGGCCTCCAGCAACGGATCTTGGACCCCCAGGGGCCATCCCATCGAGGACCCCCTCTCCTCCTTGACACCCGACCCAGTCACCCCGGTGTCTATGTCAAAGGCTGCAGCCCCCGAGTGGGAAACCAGGATGCTGGCATTGGAACGCAGCGTTTCTGCATTCCTGGCCTTGCACCAGGTGTCTATGCCCGGCCCCACCAGTGCAGATGTCGAGACCACAGGGACCTCAATGCCAAGGACTCCCCAGGCCGCCAAAGCGATCCCCGAGAGCCACATGCTTCGAATGGATCCTCGGCAAGAGTCTCAATCCCGCTCCCAGTCCTTGGGAGCAAGGTCTTCTCAGGCAAGCGCCTCTGGCTCTGGCCAAGCATTGGCGCCGAGACACCAACGACCCGGCCAACGACACCTCTGGAGCCGTCGGGCTTCAAGTCTTCATCAGATTACTCAGACTGGGAGTCCGATGCCAAGACCTCCATGGAGACCCGGGCACACTGGGACCTCCCATCCAACCCGTCTCTGTCAGCCTTGAGAGGCCGGTCCCCTCCTGAGGACACCTTGTTCCTCGAGTTTGTCTAGGGCATGGCGAGGGCTCTCTCTCTCTTACCACAGAGTTAGAGGAAGACCCTCATATGGAGGAACTCTAAATCCTCCAGTACAAGACACCATCCAAGGAGGCCCTCACGGTCCCCATTCCCCCCATCCTCGGGGAGGCACTGGCATCAGTGCCAATTGTTCGCTGACGCATGGACACCATATATCAGGTCCAGCGAGGGCCAGGCTTCAGAAAGACGCAGCTCCCTCACATCTTCATGGTGGTCGAGTCGACAAAAGAGCCCGAAGACCCACTCATTGGTGCCCCCGGGCAGGGAGTCCTGCACCCTTGATGCCCTTGGGCAAAAATGTTATCAGAGCTTGATGCTGGCATGCCGCATACAGACTTATCAACTATACATTGGCATGTTCCTCCGAGACCTCACTAAGGAACTCTGAGGCTTTGCTGCAGGCCTCGATGGGGACCACCTCCAGTGCTTCCAGACCCTCACGAAGTCGATGGGGACTGCTTGAAGTACTTGTCTCGGGCAACCTTCGATGGCTTCGTGTCCAGTGCGAGGGTGGCCGCCACAGGCATCGGCACTCTACGCCAGGTCTGGCTCCAGGTATCAGACCTCGAACAATGGGTCCAAGAGAAATTCCTCAATGTTCCTTGCCTCAGGGAAAATCTCTTTGGCAAGCCGATGCAGGACAAGGCGGTGAGATCAGGACTCTGCTCTCAAGGAAGACCTCCACTCTTCCCAGGAAAAAGGAAGGCCTCCCTTCCTTAGGAAGGACAAGCTCTATCGAGGCAATCCCACCTTCCCAGCCACCCAAGGCCCTCAGCAGGGTCAACAAGTCAAGGGAGCAGGCCAGGGCCCACGTAAGGGTCTAAAGCCCCAAACACTAGTCCCAGCCCTGACTGGGTCGGGATTTTGACTCTCAAAGCATATCCTCTCTACCCATGGGGGATCAGCTACCAACAGGAGGGCGCCTGGTTCTTTTTGCCCACCGGTGGGCCGCCATCACCACCAACTCCTGGGCACTCCAGGTGGTTCAGGAGGGATAGCAACTTCATCTGGCCCAGACGCCCCCACCCTTCTTCCTAAGGGAGCCTCCTCGGACTCCCCTGCACCAGGCCCTTGCTGCTGCAGGAACTGGCAGGCCTCCTCAGGGACAAAGCTGTCGAGCCAGTACCACCCCACTCAAGGGGAAAGGGGTTTTACTCAAGATACTTTTAGTCCCAAAAAGAACAGGAGGCATAAGGCCCATCCTTGACCAGAGGAACCTGAACAAGCTCCTGGTGCGGGAGAAGTTCAAAATGCTCTCTCTTGGCACACTGCTGCCCTTCCTCCAGCAGGGAGATTGGCTATGCTCCTTAGATCTAAAGGATGCTTACACCCACATCCTTGTTCATCTCAATGACAGGCAGTACCTAAAGTTCATGGTTGGAGGTGACCGCTATCAGTACAGGGTACTTCCCTTTAGCCTAGCCTCCGCACCAAGAGTCTTCACCAAATGCCTGGCAGTGGTGGCCTCTTATCTCCGTCTCCAAGGGACCTTTGTCTTCTCATACCTGGATGACTGGCTCGTAAAAGGAGACACTTGCAGAGGTGCAACAGGCCACGGCCCGCACCATCAAGGTTTTACAACATCTGGGATTCATGATAAAATATCCCAAATCCCACCTCACTCCAACACAGGACCTGGAGTTCATAGGAGCTCACCTGGACACCCTCCAAGCTAGGGCCTTCCTCCCCCTGGACAGGGTAGATTGCCTCAGGACCCTGGTGTACAGCGCCATCGCACCATATCGGCACGTTCCATGCTTGGCCACATGGCTTCCATAGTCCATGTGGTCCCCAAAATTCACCTCCACATGCGGGCAGCTCAGTGATGCCTCCACTCACAGTGGACCCAGGCCACAGGCAGGCTCCAGAACAAGGTCTTGGTGTCCCATCAACTGGCGGAGTCACTCACTTGGTGGCAAAATGCTCAGCACCTGCAGAGGGGTATGCCTTTTCAACAACTCAACCCCCCAGAGGGTTCTCATTATGGATGCCTCCCTACAGGGCTAGGGTGCCCATTGCGAGGAACTACGCACACAGGGCACCTTGTACCTCAAGGAAAGCCAGCAGCAGATCAACCTGCTGGAGCTGAGAGCTATCATTCTGGTTCTCGGGGCTTTCCATCACTGCCTGTGGCACCAGTTGGTGCTAGTCCAAACGGACAACTAGTTTGCAATGTTCTACCTGAACAAGCAGGGCGGCACAGGGTCTCACCACCTCTGTCAGGAGGCAGTAGCCCTCTGTTCCTATGTGATCAGTCAGGGAATGCTCCTCAGGGTGGTATACCTTCTGGGCCAAGAAAATGCCCTAACGGACAGACTGAGCAGGGTTCTCCAGCTGCATGAGTGGCGCCTTGACCCCGAAGTAGAACAGCAGCTGTTTCGACTGTGGGGGAATCTCGTCTGGACCTCTTTGCCAGCCCAACCAATACTCAGCTGCCCCGCTTCTGCTGTCCCCATTCATATCTGTCCCGGGTAGCAGCGGACGCCTTCCTCATCTCGTGGTCAGAGGACCTGCTGTATGCCTTCCCTCCCACACCACTAATCGGCCAACCATCTTCAAGGTCCAGCATGGACAGGGCTTCCATGATCCTGGTATCCCTGGTTTCCCCTGCTACTCTGCCTCTCGACGGAGCTCCCTTTCCTTCTGGAGAACTCTCCAGGCCTACTGACCCAGGAGGAGGGCTCGATCCTTCATCCCAACCTGGAGTCCATCTCGCTAATGGCATGGCAGCTGATTGGGTCGCCTTAGCGCCCTTCAACCCTCCCAGGGAGGTGGAGGAAGTCCTCCTGGCCTCTTGAAAAACCTCCAGGAGACGGGTCTATGCCTTCAAGTGGCGCAGGTTCTCTGTATGGTGCATGGAACAACGGATCGACCCATTCTCCTGCCAAGTGCTCCAGTACTTGCTCCACCTTTTGCAGGTCAGATTTAAGTCCACCTCTGTGAGGGTACACCTGAGAACACCCATCATCACTTCATAGAGGGCAGGCCTCTCTCTGGTCAGCTCCTCATCACCCTTTTCATGCGGGGCTTGCTCTCCAAACCTCCCGTCCACCCGCCCCTGGTGGAATGGGATCTCAATGTGGTTCATCACAGCTGACTAAGCCACTCTTTGAACCCTTGACTACTTGCCATTTGAGGTACCTGTCTCGGAAGGTCACCTTCCTAGTAATGCTCACTTCTGCTCGTAGGGTCAGCGAGCTTCAGGCCTTGGTCGCCGAGCCACCTTACACCAGGATCTACAAAAACAGGGTCGTGCTTTGCACCCACCCTAAGTTCCTTCCAAAGGTTGTGTCTGCCTTCCACTTCAACCAGGAAGTGGTGCTTTCCCATCTTCTTTCCTTGACCCCACGCCGACAAGGCATCGGCCGTTCTTCATACTGTAGATTGCAAAAGGGCCCTGTCCTTCTATCTGCAGAGTACTCAGGGCCACCGTAAAGCCTCACAGCTTTTCATTTCTTATGACCCCAGCCGTCTGGGGGAGGCTGTCATCAAGTGGACTCTATCCATCTGGGTGATGGACCGTATCGCCTTTGCCCACGACCAGGCTGGGCTACCATCGGAGCGCCGAATCATGGTGCACAATGTCTGGGCCCTGGCAACTTCAGTTGCGATCCTATGATCTGTCCCTATGGCAGACATCTGCCGGGCTGCCACCTAGTCTTCTATTCACACTTTTGTAGCTCACTATTGCCTGTTGAGGGAGTCTCGATGGGACAGTGCCTTTGGCCAAGCCATACTCCGTAATCTGTTTGGGGTTTAGGGAACTCCTGCCCTCCAACTTCTTGTTCAGGCTACCGGAGCCATGGTTCTCCCTGGACACTGGGGTCCTCAGGGTCTGCCCTCAGATTCCCTTGCAGCTGCTCACGGCTGGGCTGTGGTTTTTTTTCTATAGGTTCTCGGTAGCCTGTAGCTAGGGAATCCGGTATGTGAAGACTGACTTCCTGCTTGTTCTTGGAGAAAGCATAATTACTCACCTCTAACAGCTGTTCTCCAGGGACAGCAGGAATCAGTCCTCACAACCCTCCTACCTCCCCAGGGAGTTGCTGTACGATTTTTGCCATCTCTTTTGTCAGCTCTAGCTATGTCATCAGACTGAGTAAGATGGCAACCTTGGGGAGGAAGGGGACTACGCATGCATGGTGGTATCTCCTAAAGGCTTTTTTTGAAAGCTGGGGAGATGCTTCTGCTAGGGCTCCGTCGATGTCACCTGTATGTGAGGACTGATTCCTGCTGTCTCTGGAGAACACCTGTTACATGTGAGTAACCCCCTAGATCATGAACAAATCCATTGAATAAAATTGGAGAAAGTGGACCTGAGAGGCCTCACATGTCATTTTCCACTCTTCAGCTATCCTTTCATAAATTTAACTTTTGTTTTAGGATAGGACATAAAGGCCTCAGACTAGTCCAGCATAGAACCCTGGAGGTCTAGAATACTCAGTTTTCTTAAGAAAAGATGGTGATCAACTTAAGTCAAATGCCCCTGAAAGGTCTAACTTTAGCCGTAGACCTTCCAGCCCTCTGTACAGAGCAGAAGCTGCGTAAGAGATGCCAAGACTGTTTTTATACTGTACATTTCTCCAGGACCAAGCAGGAAGTCAGTCCTCACTTATGGGTGACGTCGGCGCCGACGGAGCCCTCGCGGAGCAATTTTCCCCAGCTTTCAAAGAAAGCCTTTGGGAATTGCAGCGCGCATGCGCGGTAGTCTTCCCGCCCGAAGGTGCCATCTTAGCCAGTCTTCTTTTTTCCGCGGAGCCCTACAGACGTCCCCGTCTTGTCCCCGCGAAAAAGTTGATTTTCCTCTGTATTTATCCTTTTTTCTTTCATCGACGCCGGTCGTTTTCCCGCCCGGACTCGCGATCTCGAGTCCTCTAACGGTTTTTCGGTTTTTCTGACTTAGTCAGTTTTCGTTTTCGTTTTTTCCCTGGCAGCCCGGTCCTTTGACCTCGCAGGGGCCCTTTTTCCCCCGATGGCTGCCAGTGGCTTTAAGCGGTGTGGTCGGTGTGACCGAAATATGTCACTCACCGACTCACACGACCTTTGCCTCCGCTGCCTGGGCCCAGATCACGAGGAACTGATCTGTGGGCCCTGCAGCAAACTGTCCTCGAAGGCGTTGAGAAGTCGGCGGCATCAGCGCGAAAGAATCTTCGCTGACCCCAGCCGTACCCGGACCTCGTCGGAGGCCTCACTGTCGAAAGGCTCCAGTTCGGACCGTCGACGGAGCTCCTCCGACCGGGGTTCTCCCTCCGGGGACCATCGACGGAAGGAAAAACCCGCGAGGGCGGCGTCGGTGGACGCTCCTGGCTCCGCGAGGGCCAGGTCGCATAGCCCCGACAGCCGCCCCGGGTCCTTGGAGAAGGATCACCTCCCGAAGCGACCTCGCCTGGAGTCGGAGATGCCTGCCCGGGTAAGTCCTGTTGTCCTTCTGGACTCGCCTCCGCGTCAGCCGACGTCGGGCCCGACGCCGTCGGGGCCCGAGTCGGGGGCTGCTGGGTCGCCTGAGCTCGGACTCAGGTTGACGGCCTTGGAGAGCAGATTGTCTGCCTTCATGGACCAGCAGCGGGCACTGCTCGCTGGCTTCGCTGGCGTCGCTGCCCCGACCGCCGGGACGTCGACGTCCAAGTCGACCCCGGAGACCGAGCCGATCCTCGAGTCGATGAGAACTCGAGTCGATCCTCGGTCGAGGTCGCCCTCGGCCTCCCGTTCGGGACCGAGGTCGCCGACGCCGACTCCCTCGGCGTCGGGGCGGCTGGCGCCGCACCCTGCCCGAGCCGACCCCACCGAGTCCTCGTCGGAGTCGGTCTGGGAGTCGGAGGAAGAAGAGTCACCTGATTCTTTCCGGACTCGGTGTGTCCCATCGGACTCTCCGGAGTCCGAGCCTCGGAAGCAGTCCCCCCCGGAGGATGCCCGGTTCTCGGATTTCGTTAGGGATATGGCCAAGGCTTTGGCCTTCCCTGCGGACCCCGAGGAGGAGCCTCGAGCCGAAGAGCTCGACGCCCTCCAGTATGACTCTCCCGCGAGGGAGCACTTTACTGTGCCGGTTCCTCCTATGCTGGAACGACTGCTCTTCCGCATGTGGGAGAGTCCGGCCTCCTCGCCGGTCCTGAGCAAGCGGGTCGATTCTATCTATCGAGTCCGCAAGAGCCCTGGCTTTCAAAAGGCGCAGTTGCCACACCATTCCATGGTAGTGGAATCGGCCATGCATCGTCTTAAGAGCCAGAAGATGCACTCCTCGGTGCCTCCTGGAAGGGAGGCCCGTAACCTGGATGGCCTTGGCAAGAAGTGCTTCCAGGGCTCTATGCTCGCCTGTCGTGTCCAGACTTACCAGCTCTACATGGGCATGTATCTCAGGGATCTGGCTAAAGAGCTAGCCGGCTTCTCCGCTGGTTTGTCCGAGGAACCCTTGCGGAGGTTCCTAGCCTTGTCCACAGGTATTCGGGAATGCTCAAAGTTCATGTCCCGGGCAGCCTATGATGGCTTTGAAGCCTCGGCTCGAGTAGCCGCAGCCGGCATCGGTGCCCGCCGACAGGCTTGGCTTCAGTCATCCGACCTTGAGCCCTGGGTACAGGACAAGTTGGTCGATGTCCCCTGCCGAGGCGAAAACCTCTTTGGCAAGCCCATGGCGGAAAAGGCTGCACAAATTGAGACTGAGACTCTCACCAGGACCAGGCTTTCTAGGAAGACCTCCGCCCCTTCCCAGAAAAAGAAGGGCTCGGGAAAAAAGACCTTTTACCCGAGGAAGGCGGCTGCCTACAAACAATACCCCCATTATCAGGCCCCTGCAGCTCCCCAACAGGGCCAGCAGGCCAAGGGACGGGGTAACGGGTCCCGTAGGCAGCAAGCCCCCAAGCCTGCGCCACCAGCCCCTGCTCAGCAGGGTGGGGGTTTTTGACTCGCTCAGCATAGCCTCTCCCCCCCCGCTGGTTCCCCCCAGCACCGGAGGCCGGCTGGTTCACTTCGCCGACAGGTGGTCCAGCATCACCGCAGATGCCTGGGTGCTTCAGGTCGTGCGAGAGGGCTACCTTCTCCACTTCCATCAGGTCCCTCCCTCCTATTTTCCGGGAGAGCCTCCGCGCCCCCCTCTGCACAGGGAGTTGCTCCTTCAGGAGTTAGCAGGTCTTCTGCAGGATCGGGCGGTGGAACCGGTGCCACACCACCTGAGAGGTCAGGGCTTCTATTCAAGGTATTTTCTGATACCAAAGAGAACAGGAGGCCTCCGACCCATCCTGGACTTGCGCAACCTCAACAAGTTCCTTGTGCGGGAGAAGTTCAAAATGCTTACCCTTGGAATCCTTCTGCCCTACCTCCAGCAGGGAGATTGGCTATGCTCCTTGGATCTAAAGGATGCTTACACGCACATCCTCATCCACCCAAGCCACCGCCAATACCTAAGGTTTGTGGTGGCAGGAAATCATTACCAGTACAGAGTACTGCCCTTCGGCCTGTCCTCCGCACCGCGAGTCTTCACAAAATGTCTCGCGGTCGTGGCGGCCCATCTCCGGCTTCACGGCCTCTATGTTTTTCCGTACCTCGACGACTGGCTCATCAGAGCAGCGTCCGCTCAGGAGGTCACCACCGCCACGTGCCGCACGGTGACTCTGCTGCAGCACTTGGGCTTTGTCATCAACTTCGCAAAGTCCACTTTGCTCCCCTCACAGGATCTCGAGTTCATCGGCGCAAGGCTGCACACCCCTCAGGCGCGAGCGTACCTACCGCTCGACAGGGCTCAGCGGCTCATGGACCTAGCCGACCGCTTTCGCAGCCAGCCCCTGGTCTCCGCCAGGCGCTTCCTGAGACTGCTCGGCCATATGGCTTCCACCGTCCATGTGACCCCCAATGCCCGCCTGAATATGCGGCCTGCTCAGTGGTGTCTCCGCCAGCAGTGGCGACAGGCCACGGGCGGCCTAGCAGACCTGGTGCGCGTCTCCGAGCCGCTGGTCTCGTCTATCCGGTGGTGGCTCCGGCAGCCGAACCTGGTATTGGGAATGCCTTTCCAGTCACCTCAGCCGACCCGGGTGCTGACCACCGATGCATCCCTCCTGGGCTGGGGAGCCCATTGCCAAGAGGCACGTACTCAAGGCCTCTGGACCAAGTGGGAGTCTGCTCAGCAGATCAACTTCCTGGAGCTCAGGGCGATCCGCCTAGCTCTCAAGGCCTTCTCCCACCTGACCTCCCAACAGTCCGTCCTTGTCCAGACGGACAATCAAGTTGCCATGTTCTACGTGAACAAGCAGGGGGGCACGGGCTCCTTCCTCCTCTGCCGGGAGGCACAGAAGCTCTGCTCTTGGGCCGTCAGTCACGGCATTCTCCTCAAGGCAGTTTATCTCCCGGGCCAAGAAAATTGCCTGGCGGACAAACTCAGCAGGGTCCTCCAGCCGCACGAGTGGCGTCTGGACCCCTTGATTGTTCAGAAGCTCTTCCTCAGGTGGGGCCTCCCCACAGTGGATCTCTTTGCCAGTCCTCACAACCGGCAGCTTCCTCGCTTCTGCTCTCGTCAGCCTCACCCCCTTCGGGTGGCGGCGGACGCCTTTCTGATCTCATGGTCGGGGAGCCTTCTGTACGCTTTCCCTCCCATCCCGTTAGTCTCTCGGACCCTTTTCAAGGTTCTCCGAGACAAAGCTTTCATGATCCTGGTGGCCCCTCGCTGGCCCAGGCAGCCGTGGTTTCCGCTCTTGCTGCAACTGGCGGTGGAGGATCCAATCCCTCTGGGGGTGCAACCGGATCTCCTCACCCAGGATCAGGGGTCCCTACTGCACCCCAACCTCAGGTCTCTCAACCTCATGGCCTGGCTGCTGAGAGGGTAGTCCTTGCTCCTCTCCTCTTGCCGGCAGAGGTGGAGGAGGTCGTCTTGGCTTCGCGACGGCCTTCTACCCGCAAATGCTACGCCCTTAAATGGCGTCGCTTTGCAGTCTGGTGTACCCAACAGTCTCAGGATCCCTTCTCCTGCCCGGTGTCGGTGATCTTACAGTACTTGCTACACCTCTCTAATCTGGGACTTAAGTCCAACTCCGTCAAAGTTCACCTCAGTGCTCTTTCCGCACATCATGTGCCGGTGGACGGCAGACCTCTCTCCAACGACCCTCTCGTAGCGAGGTTTCTCCGAGGTCTCCTACTACTTAAACCACCTCTGCGCCCGCCAGCGCCTGACTGGGACCTGAATGTGGTTTTACAGCGGATCACCTGTCCGCCTTTTGAACCTATGGCTACCTGCTCTCTCCGTTTTCTGTCTTGGAAAACGCTGTTCTTGATAGCCCTCACTTCCGCTAGGCGCGTAAGTGAATTACAGGCCCTCGTGTCTGATCCCCCCTACACTCGGTTCTACAAGAATAGGGTAGTCCTACGGACTCACCCAAAGTTTCTGCCTAAAGTGGTCTCCCCTTTTCACTTGAATCAGGAGGTGGTACTTCCAACCTTCTTTCCCAGACCACACTCCAGCCGAGCTGAGACGGTCCTCCATACCCTGGACTGTAGAAGGGCGTTGAACTTCTACCTTGACCGTACGCGGGAGCACCGTAAAGCTGCGCAGCTTTTTGTGTCCTTTGACCCCAATAAATTGGGGCTCCCGGTCTCCAAGCGTACTCTGTCCATCTGGGTTGCGGACTGTATCTCTTGGGCTTATGGGGCAGCCGGACTCGCCTTAGAAAGTCGAGTCACGGCTCATTGCGTTCGGGCAAAGGCCACGTCAGTGGCTTACCTCCGCTCTGTTCCGCTGGCAGACATCTGCCGGGCCGCTACTTGGTCTTCGAGCCAGACTTTTGCGGTCCATTACTGTCTCGAGAGGGAGTCCCGTAGGGACAGTGCTTTCGGACAGGCAGTCCTCCGTAATCTCTTTGAGGTCTGAGCAACTCCTACCCTCCATCCCGGATGTGGGCTACCGGTGGGTGATAATTCAGCGAAGATTCTTTCCTTCTGTGCTGCTGAGCTAGAGGGAGCTCATTTTTGTGCTTAGGGTCTCCGGTAGCCTTGAGCTTGGGAGTCCCATAAGTGAGGACTGACTTCCTGCTTGGTCCTGGAGAAAGCGTAGTTACTCACCTGTAACAGGTGTTCTCCAGGAGCAGCAGGAATCAGTCCTCACTACCCTCCCTCCTCCCCTTGGAGTTGCAATCGTCTGCTTATGTTCTTTTTGCAAATTTTTATGCTGTCTTTTTTAGCTATGTCATCTGACTGGCTAAGATGGCACCTTCGGGCGGGAAGACTACCGCGCATGCGTGCTGCAATTCCCAAAGGCTTTCTTTGAAAGCTGGGGAAAATTGCTCCGCGAGGGCTCCGTCGGCGCCGACGTCACCCATAAGTGAGGACTGATTCCTGCTGCTCCTGGAGAACACCTGTTACAGGTGAGTAACTACGCTTTTTCTAAGACCTGATGGGATGTCTTCTAATATATATATAATATAAAACAGCTGGAGTAATGCCTCAAAAAGCTTGGCCAGGAATGCTAGGATAGTTATTGGCCTATAATTTAATTTCATTGTATTCAATGTACAGCCTTTTAACAAAGGATTAAGGATGAAGAGGCTATTATTGATGGAGTTTATCAAGTGTATCATTTGTGATGATGAAAGCTGTGCTGAGCCGATGGAAACAGAAGAAAACAGTGAATATGCCTTTAAGGTGAGAGACAGGCAAGGTATTCACAGGGTTCAGACTGCAGGCAAAGGAAAGAAGCACGTAGTTGCTGAAGCCAAGCCACACCCAAGCTCTAACGTAGGTGCAGGCTTGGAGGGTAATGATAATCACCTGTGCAGAGACAGGGGAGTGTTAGTTAGGAAACAGCTTTATAAGCCCTGTTCAGAGGAGAGGAAAAAGAGATGTGGGAAGTTTGACTTCGGGTTGGAGAACGGCTCCAGCAAGAAAGGAAGCAGCAACAGAGGAAGCAGTCCTTGTAAGAGAGGTACTCTTAATTCAGAAACCAGCAGATGGGTGGCTGGGAGAGTTGCTGACAACAAGGAACAGATTGCAGTGCAGAGTGTTCGTGAACCAGCTCAGAGAATTCAAGCTGCCAGAAGGTGGGTGAATACGGTTACAACTGGAAGTGACCAGAACCCAGCCGAGGGCAGAGAACCAGAGTTGAACACGATTAAAGCATTGAGACAATTGATCCTGGGAAAGAAGCCCCACTCTCAAGGTACAAATATTCCATATCAGGGAGAGCAGCTGTGGAAGGAAATTCAGAAGTTCCTACAGAACAGTAAGCTTGAAAGAGTTAATGAAAACACAGAGACAGACAAGCATTTCGTAGCACAGGAAGAAATGCAAATTGACTCTTTTGGGCAGGATTCTGTTACTGAGGAGTCTCCTATGGACTGTTGGAAGGAAGTCTGAAAGTTGGTGATAAAAAGTGTTAAGAGAAGAAGCTTTTGAGAAGCAGGGTTTTACCTAGCCATGTGAATGCCAGGAACTTCCTCTAAGGTAAAGAACCCTTGCTTAACCTAGAGTTTGATAACCAAAGCAGCACATGATAAATGAAGAAATTTATCCGTGCTGGACGAACAAAGAAAGCTGTGATTTACTTGCTGAAATGTTTTTGCTGAAAACAGCTGCACATGTTTAAAGGTTCTTTCAGTTCTCCTAGGACATGCAGGATGAGTCAGCCACACTTGGTGACGTCATCCGACGGCGCCGAGACGGAAGTACTCTCCATAGCTCAGAAGGGCTTTTTGCCCTTCTGAGCATGGGCCAACTGGCCCCACCCCCCCTGCCCGCCCCTAGCTAGCCAGTTTTTCAGTTCTTCCGCCTTGCCAGCAAGACGGACATTTCTACTCTCCACCGAAATCTTTGGAACATTTAAGAATAATTATCATTACTGCATATAAATATATATATATCAATTGTAAAACTTGTCATTAATGCTTGTTCATAGTTTCTCGTTTCAGATCTGCTCCAGTGGCGTTGGGCACTCCTCTGGCTGAGGGACCTATCTTTGGCTCCTGGACCTATCAGCGGCAGAGGGTCCCTATGGGGTGCCGTGGCCCAGGGACACGTGCCTCCGAGGGACACCGCCGCCGGCTTCGGCCCCTGCTCATGGTGTGCCTGGGGGCCTCCACCCCCAGCAGCAAGCTGTAAACACTGGATGCGACTCCTAAGTCGCGGCATTCGAGGACCCTCTCTGGATGAAGGCGCAGCTGCCGGACATGCCTGGGAAGGCCTCCGTCCCTTTTGTTTTCTGCTTCCTCTCCGGGCCTTCTTCTCACGTGTAGCCCATGGGGGCGGCCATCTTGCTCCAGCCGTGCTGCTCTGCAAGCCGCCGCCCCCTCTGCAGGATTGGGCAACATCACAGCTGACGTGGAAGCAGAGTCACGCCCTCTCCCACGGCCCCATCGGCTGGAACCATGAATTGGGCTCCACCTCCACAGCATGAATGACGAACGGCACCATTGGCTCTTCATCGAATTGGGCTCCACCCCCAGCATGAATGGCGCCAGAGATTCTTCACCGCGCAGAGAGACTTCACGATGAGCAAGGAAATCTCCATTGGCTGAAGGCTGACCCGCCCCACGGAGCCATTGGCTAACACCATGGCAACAGGGGGGACCCCAGGGAAGTGCCACGCCGACGCAGAACTCCCTTTCACTGGTGCTGGCTCTACGGAACAGCTACCAAAGGAGATCCCCTCCGCCCCTTCTCTGGCGCCGGGATCTCCTCGTGGCGCTGACGCAAAACTCCTTTTCACTGGTGCCGGCTCGACGGAACAGCTGCCAAAGGAGATCCCCTCCGCCCCTTCTCTGGCGCCGGGATCTCCTCATGGCGCCGGGATCTCTGGAGATTGCGATCGCCGCAGCTGTCAAAGGAGATGTCAGCGGTGCCCGGCGCCAGCAGAAGATCCTCGCACCAGAGAGGGGCAAAGGCTTCATACAGCGCTGTCTTCCGCACCGATCACGAACTCCAGAGGTACCGACGCCAGCAGAAGATCCCGGCCCCAGATAGGGGTGGGGGCTTCCTCTTTGACTGCTGCGGTGATCATGAAGCTACTCCGTCGGGCCGCAGAGCATGCAGCGCTGTCATCAGCGCCGATCACAAACCCCGGAGGCGAAGCTGACACTGGGCGGCAGGACGCCGAGTCACTCCAGGGGCAAGCAGCGTGCATTACATTTACTTGCGCCACCCGGGAAGGCAACTCGGCGCAGGGGCCGGAGTTGTGCCCGATAGTGAAGGCGCTGAAGGGGTCGGTGCAAGCATCGCAGCGGATGCAGGAGCTGGAGCGCTGTCCGCGCCGAAACGGGCCGTCGGCCATGGGATCTGCGAGCGGTTCCTTCTCGCTTGGTGTTGGATCGGCGCCATGGGACGGAGGCCGACCGCGACCGAGGCTGGGACGAAGGCGGAGTGCTGGCTAATTGCGGCGCCGTTCGCGGGCGAGGCTCCAGCCAGCGGCGCTGTGGGGACAGTAGTTCCCAATACAGTCACACTCCAGCCTCTGATGTCGAAAGGACACAACAGGGCCGGGCTGGGTCCAGCCTCTGATGTGGATGGAGCGTCTCAACGCAAAGTGTGTGGTGCAGTACACACAGGCAGTGTGTCAGGAGCAGTGGGTCACAGGTTCAAGTCCCAGCCCCTGCCATCCCTATTGTGAGGGAAAGATTCCCTCTGGCACAGGAATGCAGTTCTAAAACCTCTCTGCCCTGGCAAACAAGGCATGTGCCTTACCGCGCAGCAGTACCTAGCATCAGCAGCTTCAGTGACCGCTCATTGGCTCCATGCGGACCGACGTCCACACAAACTGAATCTCTCATATAGTGCCCTCCCCTGGTCGGGGCCCACGGGATTACAATCCGAGGCCAACAACAGTGCGCAGCTCACCCTCACGACTCCGGGATCCCCCGAGACAACTGGTGTGGCCAGATGCTCCAGACTCAGCTTTACTACCGGGCTGAAGCTCTTGTTTTTCCGGGCTTTATGCTCACATTGGATACCATCCCCTCTCCAAAGTGGAAGAGTAGCATTGTGAGTACAACTGGCACTCCTGGTGACATTGACCAAGTCACTTACCCCAGGCAAAGGCCTCTGATTGAGGCCACCATGGCTTCAGGGAATCCAAAGGGGATCGCGCCTACACGACGCATCCCATCCATGGGGCTTCGAATAACGTCTAATCGCCTCTGACCATCTACTGCCAGTGGTGACACGAGCGTAGCGAGGAGGGTTTGAAACCAACAAGGCAGACAAGCTACCAGGGGATACCGCATCACTACGGCTTCACGAGACCCCGGCCGGGGCTCTGCAATAAAGTAGGCGCCCTTCCTTCCAGTCCCTATGTGGAACCCGTGACATCAACACATCCCTCCAAGGAATGGAGATGTAGTCTACTGGCTAGTACAATATCTCTATAAGCGGGCCTGGTTAAGGCGAGCAGTTCTCCACCATCAACCGACAGCAAGTCAGGCAGGAAGCAAACGAGGTCGGAGTCCTTCTCACGGTACAGCACATGGATAGTGACCGGTGACTCCTTCTAAGGACTCAAAGACCAAACCTAAAAGGCTAACCACACTTGTGCCTACCTACATAGTAGTGTAGCTGAGGCACTGCCATTATGAGGAAAGGGGCCAAGGGCCCGAGCCACTCTTTGCGCCACTGCAAGGCTTTCTCCAGGTCAGGATGCCGACCAGCCTTGAGTTTTAGCTGGTGCCGCCCTCCAGCAGGGCAACTGGCCTCTTCCAGCTGGAGCGGTAGACCACAAACAGATCTCCTGACCCTCCATTGGTCCACCTACACATCCTTTCACCTGTCACTACACATCAGTTCCTCAGCAGTAGTTCCTTCCAAAACCTTGGTCAAGGTACATACCACACGAGGGCTGACATTACCTACCAGGGCTCCACTTGGCACAACCGTGGCAGCAGCTGGTACAGTACACGCACCAGTGCGTTCAGGAGCAGGGGATCACAGGCTCAAGTCCCAGTCCTGGCCCCTGCAAACAAGTACATATCTATCTATATACTGTATATATTTCCCATTGTCAGTGACAAGACGGTGGTGCAGCGGACACAGCCAGTGCCTTTAGGACCAGAAGGTCACACGTTCAAATCCCATCTGGGGCTCCTGCCAACCCAGTCCCCTTATTTCCCCAATCCCATAGAGGAGCAGACAGCACAATAACCTGAGATTCAGAACCTGCCTACCAATCTAGGCAGGCACAGACAGAGGAAGATGCTCATGGTCCACGGGTTAGTACATACGCTCCGAGAGCTAAATATCACAAGTGGCCCAGGAAACCATCCTCTGCTCCTAAGAGTAGACAACGGTGGTTGTCTAAGGAGAAGGCGGGCCTCCCGCCCCTATATGTTGGCCTGTGCCGCGTGCCCCTTCCGGCATGGATCTCTTCGCATCCGCCTTGGCTTCCTCGCATCTTCTACATACCCGCATCATGGCAGCAGCAGACTCGTCTCTCTCTACCTCCGTTGCAGGGGTCCCTGTGCAACCCACCTGACAGCGTCAGGTTGGGATCACATCCACTCTCGAACTCAGCAGCTGTCTCTTCCGCCACAACAACCTTCATGCCGGCCCTGGAATATGGAGCAACGGCCCTACGGCGAAGCCCTTGCCGGGATCCAGCAAACGGCCCACACATCACCCCTGAGCCTTCTGGTGAGCCACCTCAAGACCCATGCATCCCCCCCCCCTTAGCTGGGGGATACACCACCATCCTCATTTTCATGGTGCGGATCATCTTCATGGCGCGGGTCATCTTCTCCACCCTGCGGGGAGCACCTGCCCCAGTGAACTCCGTGACACTGTACCCAACAGCGTGGAGGCGGAAAAGCGGGGTGTCAAGTTCATGGCCAACCTGGGACCCCAGTCCGGATCTCCCATGTTCTACCCAGGGCCAATCGGCCTCAGCACGCATTTAGACTGGTGTCCAGACCAGTGGGCACGGGGCCCAAGACCCGTGGACCATGTTGCGGAACCTGCCATGAGGCACTCCAGGCCTGGACAGGGAGGGAGCGCATGCTCCCGGGAGTCCTCCCTCTTGGGATCAAGCCAGGACTCAACCCGTAGGCGGCGTCCTTCACCGGGCCTCATCGCAAATAGATCCACATGTTGATGATCCAACACCAGATCCGCATGATGACTGTTCGACACCAGGGCCAGCCCCTGTTAACTCCTGACCCTGGGGACAAACTGTATTCCAGATCCGAGCCGGTCGTCTTCTACTTACCAAGGCACGACTGAATGGCCGCTCTGGTTCACATGGACGAATGACAGTCTCCACAAGCCATTGCCCTTGTAGACCCCCGGCCTTCCGGGGCAGGGGGGGGCCTGGAATAGATCTCTGATATGCCCAGCATCTGCCCTACCCCAGTGGACTACAGCCCTGCAATTTCTACCTTATGACGGCGGGGCGTAGTGGTTAGCGCAGCAGTCTACTACCCACAACTGGGTCCAAACCCCACCGACACTTCTACAAACACAACTGCCTGGATTCAGCCAAGGGCCCAGATACACGGGCGAAGGCCAAAGCAAGCTCCGGGAGCAAGTTCAGCGACACGCACCCGTGGCATTCCCCCCCCCCCCCCAGAGGTCCTCCCTGCGTCCTGCCCTCTTCCAAGACTTGCGGCTTGGATTATCACATTATCTGTGCACTAAACACCTTCGGTAATGGTGCAACGCAAAAAAAAAAAAAAATTGGGGCCATAAGGCCGCACGTCCTTGTCAACCAGATGGCCCTAACAATCTGGACTGCATCTTGCGGCCATGCCACATTCCTCACTGAATACTCAGACCAGATGACATACCGTATTTGGCCCGATGATGCCAGTCACGTCCAGTATCCTGTTTCCAACTCTGGCCAATCTAAATCAATCCTACCCAACGGCATAAGTCTCTCCTTCGATGCGGTTTGCAACCTCCTCCAGTAATAAGTTCCGGAGTTGACGACAGCATTAATAAATGAATAAATGAATACGCAGGCAAATAGAATAGAGCGGTAGCCCACTGGTTACTTCACTGCCTGCTGAGCCAGAGGTTGGGGGTTGCTCCCATCTACTGCTTCCCCCTTCAGGCCATCAAAGTACTGCTTCCCCCTTCGGGCCATCGACTGATGTGGCGCAGGCCACTGACTGATGCAGCAGCTTCTTCTTCCCGCAGGCCTCTTAGACCCTGCAGGCCTAGATCCCGCTAACTTGTATGTTCCCTCAAAACTACGACTGCACATAGGCGCATCGTCTCTACTGGCATATGTTAGGCCTATCCTTCCTTAGTGCAACATGCAACACGCTGTCATGCCAGGCCTAAGAATGGCCTCGACCTTCCCCCATCTCCCACAGCACATGGCAGCTTGCGAGGCACCAAGTGTGGCTGACTCATCCTGCTTGTCCTAGGAGAAAACGGAGTTACTTACCTGTAACTGGAGTTCTCCGGGGACAGCAGGATAAGTCAGCCACACATACCCACCCACCTCCCCTGAGATGGGGTCGGCCTCCGTCCGGTGCCCGCATCCTAGTGGCAAAAGGCTCAGCTAGGGACGTACTGGCTAGCTAGGGGCGGGCAGGGGGGTGGGGCCAGTTGGCCCATGCTCAGAAAGGCAAAAAGCCCTTCTGAGCTATGGAGAGTACTTCCGTCTTGGCGCCGTCGGATGACGTCACCAAGTGTGGCTGACTTATCCTGCTGTCCCCGGAGAACTCCAGTTACAGGTAAGTAACTCCGTTTTTCTTTAGTTCCAGTTGCATATGTTTCCTGTTATTATTTACTTGGAGAATAATCCTTATGTCTGCGTTGAACCTTAGTGCTTATGGGAACCTAAATAAAAATTCTTGTTTTGCCTTAAAAACCAACGGTCTCGCACTACTTCGTCTTTGAGTAAAAGAATCAACTACAAATCCCAGAGTTCCCTGCTGGAGACAAGGATAGCAACTCTTTATTTAAGGACAAACATTGGCAGCCCTATGCCTGTAAGCCTTTAGCCCAGGCGAGGGTCACGACACATTACAGGGATATCTTAATTCTCCATGAGCAAGCAGGAAGTAAGTCCTCACGTATGGGTGGCGTTGCCAACTGAACCCCCCACAGAATGCTCCCAAGGAAGCTTTGGGAGGTACACCGTGCATGCACACCTGCCTTCTCACCATCTTCTCTAGTCTGATAACATACCAGGAGCCAAAAGGTAACTCCCCAGGGAGGTGGGAGGGTTGTGAGGACTTATTGCTGCTGTTCACGGAAAACACCTGCTACAGGTGAGTAACTGTTTTCTCTGTTAACAAGCAGGAAGTCCTCACATATGGGACTCCCAAGCTACAGGCTACCAGAGCCTGAGGATATCAACGACCCAACAGGGCCAATGAAACTGGAGAAACCAGAAAGAACAGTTAGTCCCATCAAGGGACTCATCTGATTCACCATTCTCAGCAGACATCGACCTGAGGGGTTTTAACAGCCTGGATGAACAGAAGGGCCAGTGGGCAGGAATTGACTCTTAAGACTCAAAGAGATGCCGGAGCATGGCCTGGCCAAAATTGTTGTCCTGTCAAGAATCCCAATCCAAACTATAATGAGCTGTAAAGGTATGGACAAAAAACCATGTTGCAGCCCTGCAGATTTCCTCTACAGAAACCAAGTGGAGGTTGTCCACCGACACAGCCATTGCACGGACTTTATGAGCCATGACATATAACCCTCAAGGCTCAACCCAGCCTGGGAATACGCATGACAATGCAGTCCACTAGCCAAAGGGATAGTGTGTGCTTCAAGGCAGCAGCACCCAGCTTACTGGGATTGAAGGAAACAAACAGCTGGGTGAACTGGTGGTGCGTCTTCATGTACTCCAGGTAGAAGGCTAGCACCTGCTTGCAGTCCAACATATGAACACTGCATGCATGCCTGTCTTCCCGCCTGAAGGAGCCATCTTACCTCAGTCTTCTCTTTTCCATGGAGCTTCTCAGACATTCGTCTATCCCGGAAAGGTTTTGACACCTGAGGTGCTTTTTTTTATCCTTTTCATATGATTTTTTGGTTGCGTGCTTGTCACTTGTCTTCCTGCCCATTTCCGGGAGCGTCTGTGCCTTCGCTGGGAACAGGAAGTCAGTCCTCACATATGGGTGACATTGGCACTGACAGAGCCCTTGCGGAAGCATCCCCCCAGCTTTCAAAAAAGCCTTTGGAAGATGCCACCATGGTGCCATCTTGCTCAGTCTCCTTTTTTCCGCAGAGCCCTTCAGACGTCATCTGGCTTGTCCCCGGAAAAAGTTGAATTTTTTTGTTCACGTTTCCAACTCGCCTCCGGTATTGTACCGGTACTCTTCCCGCCTACCAACCTCTGTGCCTTCGGCGCCTGTTTTGGTTCAGATTTTTGTAGTTTTCGTCCTTTTTCTTTTCTGGCACCTTCGCGCCTTTTATCTTTTGCTAGCAGCCCGAAGGGTCTTCAACCTCACAGGGGTGCTTTTTTTCCCCCCGTGGCTACCAGTGGTTTTAAGAAGTGTGATCGGTGCTTTAAAATCATGTCTTTGTCTGACACACAAGACTGCTGTCTTTGTTGCCTTGGGCCAGACCATGACCCGGTAGCCTGCGATCTCTGCAAGAGGATGTCCAGCAATGTCCTCAACAGCCGCCAGCAGCAGCACGACTAGTTCTTTCCCAAGTCCCGGTACCTCCCAAAGCCAGGGCCTCGTCTGAGGCCCCAACACCTTGGCCGAAGCTTTCTGAGCCCTAGCTCCATCATGGGTCCTCAGAAAGGGAGTCTCCATCGAGGGAACACGGAAAAATGAAGAAACCCTTGAAGACAGCTTCCTTGGATGGTTCCGACCTGCTGGGAGCTCCCCGGGTCCGGTCCTATAGTCTGAGGCGCTCGTCCAAGGCGTTGGAGAAGGAGTGACCTGAAAAGGTCCCCAGGAAGGATCCGGCCACGGACTGGCCTTGGTCCCCAGACACCATCCTCATTGAGGATTCCATTCAGGGGAGCCGGCATTGGGCCTGAGTCCCTCGGTGCCCATGCTGAAGGCTGCGGAGCCTTCTGAGCTAGAGTCCAGAATGGCAGCCCTGGAGCGCAGTTTGTCTGCCTTCATGGACCAGCAGCGGGCACTGTAGTCCGGTTCATCCGCCCCAACCACCAGGCCGTCGACCTCCAAGACGTCCCTGGAGGCCGAGCCGATCCTCGGTCGAGGTCACACTCCGAGTCCCGTTTGTCGGGACCGCAGTCATCCCCAGTAAGTCTACGGGGGCTGGCCACGGAACATCAGGGCCTTCGAGGCCCGCGGAGCAGCCCTCAGGCGAGTCCTCCACAGACTATTCCGAGTGGGAGACGGAGGAAGAGGAGTCCCCTGATACCCATCACCACCGCAACATCCCTTCTGATTCCCCCATGTCGGAACCTTGGCTGCGGTCCCCACTGGAGGACACGGGTTTCTTGGACTTTGTCAAAGACATGTCCAAGGACCTCGCATTCCCGACTGAGTCGGAGGAGGACCCTCGGGCGGATGAGTTAGAGATCCTCCAGTACGAGGCCCCTCCACAGGAATCGCTAACGGTACCCATCCCTCCCATCCTGGAACAGCTCATGCTCTGTATGTGGGAGACGCCGGCCTCGGTGCCGGTGGTGAGCAGACTGCTCAACTTGATGTATCGGGTCCGCCGGAGCCTGGACTTCCAGAACTAACTGCCGCATAAGTCCATGGTGGTGGAGTCGGCCATGTGTCAGCTGAAAAGCCAGAAGATGCACTCCTTGGTACCCCCCCTGGCAGGGCCACCGTGGACGCCTTTGGCAGAAGTGCTACCAAGCCTCGATGCTCCTCTGTCACATCCAGACCTACCAGCTGTACATGGGCATGTACCTGAGAGACTTCTCAGCTGGTCTCTCCAAAGAACCCTTGCAGTGCTTCAAGAGCCTGGCCAAGGCCATCCGTGAGTGCTCCAAGTTTGTCTCGAGCGGCCTATGACGGGTTCAAATCGGTGGCTTGAGTAGCCACGGTGGGCATCAGTGCATGCCGCCAAGCTTGTCTTCAGTCGTACGATCTCGAGCAGTGGGTTCAAGACAAACTGGTCAATGTCCCATGACAAGTGGAGAACCTCTTTGGCAAACCCATGACCAACAAAGCTGCAGAGCTGGAGACTAAGTTCATGATGAGGACCAGGCTCTCTAAGAAGACCACTGTCCCTGCCCGACGGAAGGGCTCGGGTAAAAAGCCCTTTTACCTGAGGAAGGAAGCTGCTTACCAAAACTATGCACCCTATCAGGCCTCCCTGGCTCCCCAACAGGGCCAGCAGGCCAAAGGACATGGGCGTGGCCCATGTAAGCAGAAAGCTCCAAAACCCCAGGCCCTGGCCCAGCCAGTGGAGGCTTTTGACTCCTTGAACATAGCTTTTCTACCCCAAGGAGGTCAGCAGCTCACAAGGATGATGGCTATCACCACTGATTCCTGGCCACTGAGGGTAGTCAGGGAGGGTTATCTCCTCCATCTGGCTCAGATACCCCCCTCTTATTTTCTGGGAGAGTCCCTCAGGTCTCCCCTACACCGGGACCTTCTCTTGAAGGAGTTGTCAGGTCTTCTAGAGGACAAGGCGGTGGAACGGTGCCCCACCACTTCAGGGGCAAGGGTTTATTCTCCTCGTTCCAAAGAGGACAGGGGGTCTAAGGCCCATCCTTGACCTACGCAGCCTCAACAAATTCCTGGTGAGGGAGAAGTTCAAGATGCTGTCCCTTGTTACATTGCTGCCATACCTCCAGCAGGGAGACTGGCTATGCTCGTTAGACCTCAAGGATGCTTTTACTCACATCCTCATCCACCCCAACCACAGGCAGTACCTGCGGTTTGTAATAGGGGGCAGGCACTTTCAATACAGGGTGCTCCCCTTCAGTCTAGCCTCTGCCCCACGGGTCTTCACAAAATGCCTGGCAGTCATGGCCGCCTTCCTCCGGCTCCAGGGAATCTTCGTTTTTCCCTACCTGGACAACTGGCTCATAAAGAGAGGCATAGCCTCAGAGATGCAGAAGGCCACCGCTCGCACCATCCAGTTTCTGCAACACTTGGGCTTTGTCATAAACTACCCCAAGGCCCACCTCCTCCCCACACAGTGCCTGGAGTTCATCGGAGCAAAGCTCGACACCCTCCAGTCGAGGGCTTTCCTGCCCAGGGACCTAGCCGATCGGCTCCGGTCCCTTGCTCGGAACATACAGCACCGTCCCTCGGTGCCCGCCCAGCTTCTTAGCCTCCACAGTCCACGTCACCCCGGATGCTCGCCTCCACATGAGGACGGCTCAGTGGTGTCTCAGGCCATGGGACCGTGTCTTGATGACCCGCCAGTTGTTAGACTCCTTGGACTGGTGGCAGTCACCCCGGCATCTTGAAGTGGGCATGCCTTTTCAGGCCCCAAGCCCCTCACCACAGACGCCTCCCTGCTCGGCTGGGAAGTTCAGTGTGGAGATCTCCGCACTCAGGGAAATTTGTCACCAGGTGAGAGCACCCAGCAGATCAACCTCCTGGAGCTCTGGGCCATACACCTTGCCCTGAGGATCTTCTGTCACCACCTACGTCACCAGTCGGTGCTGGTCCAGAGGGACAACCAGGTGGCAATGTTCTACGTCATAGGTGTCAAACTCTGGCCCGCGGGCCAAATTTGGCCCGTAGTGTAATTATATTTGGCCCGCGAGGCTATACCAAATGACTACTAGAGCTAGCCTGCCGGTATTATACAGCGCATTCATTCATCGCTAATACTACAAATCCCATAATGCCTTGCTGTTGTTTTGGCGCGTCAATCAGGACAGGTCCCAGAAACGCCCTCTCCTGTGTGACAGAAGTCATAGCGATCTCAAGCTACAACTGTCACTGTGGAACCCCTTCCCAAAAATGGCAAAAAAAAAAGGCAGACAACAGGAACTTTCTGGACAGGTGGGAGACAGAATATTTGTTTACATATGTAAAAGACAGACCTGTTTGTCTGATTTGTGGAGTCAACGTGGCTATAACTAAGGAGTATAACATTCGACGACACTATGAAACAAAACACCATGACAAGTACAAGGACCTGGACATGACTCAAAGGAGCCAGAAAGTGGAGGAGATGAAAAGAAGTTTGGTTTCACAACAGAATATGTTCAAAAAAGCCACATCATAAAGTGAGGCTGCTGTAAAGGCTAGTTATATTGTGGCAGCAGAGATCGCAAAATCAGCCCGGCCCTTTAATGAGGGAGAGTTTGTGAAAAAGTGCATGTTGAAAGTTTGTGACATCGTGTGCCCAGAGAAAAAGCAAGCCTTTTCAAACGTGAGCCTGAGCAGAAACACAGTAGCTGATCGCACATGTGATCTTGCCACCAATCTGTATGACCAGCTTTTGGAAAAGGGAAAAGATTTTGTTGCATTCTCCCTTGCTGTGGATGAGAGCAGCGACGCATCTGATACTGCTCAGCTGTCAGTCTTCATCCGTGGAGTGGACTCAAATATGTGTGTTACGGAGGAGCTATTGGGATTCAAATCAATGCATGGCACAACCACAGGAAAGGAAATTTTTGAGGAGGTTTCCAAATGCGTAACTGAAATAAAGCTGCCGTGGGATAAACTCGTGGGATTAACGACAGATGGTGCGCCAGCGATGTGCGGTAAAACAAGTGGACTGGTGGGCAGGGTCCGGGAGAAGATGCAGGAAGAGAACTGTGCAGGTGAACTAACTGTTTATCACTGCATCATACATCAGGAATCATTGTGTGGCAAAGCCCTAAAGATGGAACATGTTATGACCACAGTAACACAAGTAGTTAACTTTATAAGAGCCAAAGGTCTGAATCACCGCCAGTTTAAGTCTTTTCTGGAGGAGTGTGGTTCGGAATACGCAGACGTGCCGTATCACACAGAGGTGAGATGGTTAAGCCGAGGAAAAGTACTGAATAGATGTTTTGAGCTGCATGAGGAAATATGTCAGTTTCTGGAAAGCAAAGGGAAGGACACAGCAGAGCTTCGGGAGAAAAAGTTTCTGTGTGAGCTGGCCTTTCTGTGTGACATCTCGAGCCATCTCGATGCGCTGAACCTGCAGCTTCAGGGGCGGGGGCGCATCATCACAGACATGTACGCTGCAGTGAGGGCTTTTAAAACTAAACTGTGCCTGTGGGAGAATCAGATGCTGCAAGGAAACCTTGGCCATTTTCCCTGCTGCCAAACCATGAAAACGCAGTTCTTTACCAACTTGTTCCCATGCGCACAGTTTGCTGAAAAACTCAGTGTACTCGGCACTGAGTTTAGCCGGCGATTTGCCGACTTTGATGTCCAGAAATGTAGGTTTGAACTGCTCAGTAATCCCTTTGTAGTTAATGTGTAAAACGCACCAACCAACCTCCAAATGGAGCTAATTGAACTCCAGTGTAATGACACGCTGAAGTCAAAGTATGATGCTGTGGGCGCCGCCCAGTTTCCATAGTTCATCCCTGACACAATGCCTCAGCTCCGCACCCAAGCTGCTCAGATGCTCTCCATGTTCGGCAGCACTTATCTATGTGAGCAACTTTTCTCCTCGATGAAGATGACCAAAACATCTCACAGGAGACGTCTGACTGATGAACACCTTCGCTCGATACTGAGGATTTCCTCAGCTCAAAGCCTGAGCCCAGACATTGATGAACTATCATCCAAGAAGAGATGCCAGGTATCTGGCTTGGGCACATCAGATTAGATCAGTGTGCAGCAAACTGAGCAATAATTAACGTTTTCTTTATGCACTTTTTCTTGCTACTCCAAGACATGGGCTTGAATGGTTGATTAATTTTATTATTGTTATTTTATTTTAAAAATTATTATTTATTATTATTTAAATCTTATTTAATAAATGAATGTCATTGATGTTTTTCTTTATTTGAAATTGGTTTTTGCATATCTGAACTATTAAGTTATAAATTGTATAGTAATAAGTGTTGCTTCATATTCAATGTTAAAGCAAATCTTGTTTGGGTCCATATTAAAAGGTTCATTTGTTCAATGCTGGCCCGCGACTTTGTTCAAGTTTTACATTTTGGCCCACTGTGTATTTGAGTTTGACACCCCTGTTCTACGTGAACAAACAGGAGGGCATGGGATCTCATGCCCTTTGTCAGGAGGCACTGGTCCTCTGCTCATACGCAATCCATCAGGGAATCCTCCTGCGGGCAGTATATCTACCAGGCCAGGACAGCCTGCTGGCCACAGGCTCAGCAGGGTTCTCCAGCCGCACGAATGGCATCTGGACCCCAGGGTAGCCAGTCGGCTTTTCCGTCTCTGGGGGGAACCTGTGAAGGACCTGTTCACCAGTCTAGACAACTTTCAATTGTCCCACTTTTGCTCCCGGAAGTCCTACCCCTCCAGAGTAGCAGCAGACATGTTCCTGGTCTCATGGTCGGAGGACCTCATGTATGCCTTCCCTTCGATGCCGCTGATCGCCAAGACCCTGTTCAGGGTGCTCCGCAACAGGGCCTCACTCTCCTGATAGCTCCTCAGTGGCCCAGGCAGCCATGGTTTCCGCTGCTCCTGAGGCTGGCGGTAGAGGTCTCCATCCCCCTGGGAACCGACCCGGGTCTTCTATCCCAGGAGGGGTGCTCTCTCCTGCACCCCAACCTCGGGTCCCTCTCGCTGATAGCTTGGCTGCTGAGAGGGTAACTGGTCCCTCTCAACCTCACGGTGGATGTGGAGAACATTCTGCTGGCCTCTCGCAAGGCCTCCACTAGGAAGGCTTATGCCCTCAAATGGCGCAGATTCTCTGTTTGGTGCATCCAACAGGTGGCTGATCCTTTCCTCTGCCCGGTTCCTCTGGTATTACAGTACCTTCTCCACCTGTCTCAGTCCGGGTTCAAGTCTAACTCCTTTCAGGTGCACCTTAGTGTCCTGGTGGCGCACCGCCATCTGGAGGATGGTAAGCCCCTCTCGGTCCAACCATTGGTGACCTGTTTCCTTAGGGACCTTCTCCTATCAAAGCCCCCGGTTTGCCCTCCGGCAACCGAATGGGACCTCAATGTGATGTTGAGTCAGCTCACTCACCCGCCCTTTGAGCCTCTAGCGACCTGCCACCTTCGCTACCTCGTGGAAGGTAGTTTTCCTGGTTTTGCTTACCTCCGCTCGCAAAGTTAGCAAGCTCCAAGCCCTTGTGGCGGAGGCGCCTTATACTAGGTTCTACAAGAACAGAGTGGTGTTTCGCACGCACCCAAAAATTGCTGCCAAAGGTAGTGTTGCCCTTCCATCTTAACCAGGAAGTGGTGCTCCCTACCTTCTTTCCAAGACCTCATTCCAGTCGGGCGGAGACAGTCCTTCACACCTTGGACTGCAAGAGGACCTTGTCCTTCTATATCCAACGCACTCAGGGCCACTGCAAGGCTTCTCAGCTATTTATCTCCTATGACCCCAATAGGCTGGGGGAGGCGGTGACTAAGCGTATGCTGTCCACCTGGATGGTGGACTGTATCACGCTCGCTTATGTCAGGGCCATGGCGGCTTCTGTGACAAACTTTCACTCTGTCCCGATGGTGGACATTTGCTGGGCTGCCACCTGCTCTTCAGTAGATACCTTTGCAGCCCATTACTGCCTGGAAAGAGAGTCCCAACGGGACAGTGCCTTCAGCCAGGCTGTGCTCTATAACCTTTTCAGGGTCTAGGCAACTCCTACCCTCCGACCCTTCTGTGTTCAGGCTACCGGAGTGCTGGTTCACCGGACACAGAGGTCCTACTGTGGTCTGCGGACACGGACCAAATTGCTGCTGCTTGTGGCTCCCTTCGGGGGAGTCCTATTTTTTTGCTATGGGCTTTCGGTATCCTATAGCTAGGGAGTTCCATATGTGAGGACTGACTTCCTGTTTGTTCCCGGAGAAAGCGTAATTACTCACCTGTAACAGGTGTTCTCCAGGGACAGCAAAAATCAGTCCTCACAACCCTCCCTCCTCCCCTTGGAGTTGCTTCTTTATCATCCTCTGTTTTTTTGCCATCTTTTAGCTATGTCATCTGACTGAGCAAGATGGCACCCTTGGGCAGGAAGGGGACCACGCATGCATAGTGGCATCTCCCAAAGGCTTTCTTTGAAAGTTGGGGGGATGTTTCCGCAAGGGCTCCGTTGGTGCCAAAGTCACCCATATGTGAGGACTGATTCCTGCTGTCCCCGGAGAACACCTGTTACAAGTGAGTAACTACGCTTCGGCGTCACGTTTTTCTTGGGTTCCTTTTTCTTTTTGCTTTTTTGGTACGCAGGTTTTTTTCTCGCATGTCTCCCTGGTCGGCTGGGATGTTGGAGTCCTTTGACTTGGTGGAAGCTGTCTTCCCAACATGTCAAAACTGGCCATGGTTTCAAGACGTGCATCCTGTGTGGCCACACTATCCCGGTGACGGACTGCCATAGTTAGTGCCTCGGGCCTGACCATGAACCCTCCTTCTGCGCTCTCTGCTTGCAGATGACACATAAGGGCTCCAGAATCGAGAGAAGCAGCGGGAATCGCTCTTTGGTTCCTCGGAGTCAGTGGCATTAATGCCGATATCGGTGCCCTCGAGGGCCTCCTCTGAGTCCTCGGCTCAGTGTGGTACCCGAGTGCTTTTAGAGCCAAGGGGCTGCAGTGCCCTGGACCAGAGGCTGTCGGTCAATGATGACCACCCCCATAAGGATTGGTCTTCTGCCCCGTAGGCATCGCAGGTGATGCCGAGAGTTGGGGGAAGACCCATGGGCACCAACATCGAAGCCCCTCTCGACAGGCAAAGGCTGGGACCAACCTCCCAAGCTGCCTCGGCAGGAGGAGTTAGTGTCCAAGGCTCAGGGGGGGCTGTAAGGAGACTTCTGATGCAGTGACTGTCGTGGAGTCCCCTATGAGGGAACCAGCATCAGTGGCACGGTTGCTGCCCTGGCACCATCCACGTCGGAGACCGCGCTCCTAGCTGAGCGCATACAGTTTTTGTTCTTGGCTTTGCAGGTTGCAAAGTACCCGAGACCTTCAGATTCCTCGGTGCCAGTGTTGGCCCCATTCTCAACAACAGCCCCGCCTTTGGATATCCAGCCTATCCTCGAGACCCATGCTCTCCCCAGCCAAGGGGATGATCTGGGTGGGCACTCAGACCCGATGTTGGTGCCCCGAGGATCCCCTCTGAGTGCCTCTGGTTTGGAGGACTGCTGTCGGGAGTGCCAGAGCATTGGACTCAGTCAACCCCTCTCAAGCGCCGGCACTAGAGGGGAGGAAAGCCGTCAATATTTTGACGTCATCATGGACTCCAATCCCAATGGCTGGGAGACTGATGAGCAGTCCCTGCTGCCTGAACAGCATTAAGACATACAGCATTCATAAGGTGGCAAGGGGTCACAAGGTAAATCTCTTTCCACGAGTTTGTCCGAGACATAGCCAACTATTTACCCTTTACCATCAAGATGGATGAGGAGCCCAGGGCAGAAGAATTAGAAATCCTCCAATACCCCTCCCCCCTCAAGGAGGCCATTACAGTTCCCATCCACTGTATCCTGGAGAGTTTGCTTTTTCACATTTGGGAGAACCCCCTTACAGTACCACCAGTCAGTCATTGCCTGGACTCCATGCACCGAGTGTCCAAGAGCCCTGGGTTTGAGAAACCACAGCTCCTGCACAACCCCATGGTCATGGAGTCAGCCATGTGGAGGGTTAAAAGTTCAAAACCCATTTCTCTATTCCTCCAGGCTGTGAGGCCCGGAGTCTGACTGGCATTGGGAGGAAGTGCTGCCAAGGCTCCATGCTTGTGGCCCGCATAATGGCATACCAGCTATACATGGGTATGTACCTTAAAGATATTTTGGGGGACCTGGCTGACTCCTCAGCCCTGCTCTCCGGCGACCACCTGGACTGCTTCTGCTCCATGGTGTCCAAGGGTAAAGACTGCTCCAAGAATGCGATCAAGGCGGTTTAAGATGCCTTTGAGTCCGTGGCCAGGGTTGCTGCTGTTGGCATTGGAGTCTGATGCCTCACTTCACTGTAGTCTGACTTAGAACTGGGTGCAGGATAAGCTGGCGGATATCCTCTGCCATGGTGAGAAAGCCAAAAACAGAGAGGTTCCAAAAAAGAGTAAAGTAGCCCAAATGCCCTCGAGTATGGAGCAGACAGAGCTTAAAGATCCCAAATTACCCATGTCTACCAATAGCCAAATTAATATGAATAAAATACAGTCTCTAAAATGCTTGTATGCAAATGCTAGAAGTCTAAAAAAATAAGATGGGAGAGTTAGAATATATAGCACTAAATGAGAGGTTAGATATGATTGGAATATCAGAGACATGGTGGAAGGAGGACAACCAGTGGGACACTGTGATACCTGAGTACAAACCATATCGTAATGATAGAGCTGATCAAATTGGTGGAGGGGTTGCGCTCTATGTTAGAGAGGGCATTGAGTTAAAAAGGATTCAAGTTTTGCAGGAAACAAAATTTTCTGTAGAATCTCTATGGATTGAAATTCCATGTAAAAAGGGGAAGGCGGTTGGCAGTGGGGGTGTACTATGGACCGCCTGACCAGAATGAACAAATGGATGATGAAATGCTCAAAGAAATCAAGGAAGCTAACAAAAGTTACAGCGCAGTAATAATAATGGGTGATTTCAATTACCCCGGTATCGACTGGGTCAGTGTCACGGCAGGACATGCTAGGGAGATAAAGTTCCTAGATGACAAATGACTGCTTCTTGGAGCAGCTGGTTCATGAACCGACCAGAGGGGAAGCCATATTAGACCTAGTCCTTAGTGGAACACCAGATCTAGTGCAAGAGATAAGGGTGTTGGGGCCACTTGGCAATAGTGATCATAGCATGATCTCCTTTGATTTAATTAGTGGAGGAGGGATAGTAAGGAAATCCACAGTACTACCTTTTAACTTTCGAAAGGGAGACTATGATAAAATGAGGAAAATAGTTAAGAAAAAACTAAAAGGAGCAGTTGCAAAGGTTAAAGACTTACATCAAGCTTGGGTGTTGTTGAAAAATACTATCTTGGAAGCCCAGACCAGCTGTATTCCACGCTTTAAGAAAAGTGGAAGGAAGTCCAAAAAACTGCCAACACGGTGGTTTAAAGGTGAGGTCAGAGAGGCGGCTGTTGCAAAAAAGCATCTTTCAGGAAATGGAAAAAAGAGCCAAACGACGAAACCTGGAAACAGCACAAACACTGGCAAGTCAAATGCAAGGCATTGATAAAGCAGGCAAAGAGAGAATTTGAGAAGAAGCTTGCTGCGGAAGCAAAAACGCGGTAATAAAGATTTTTTCAAGTACATTCGTAGCAAAAAACCTGTGAGAGAGTCTGTCGGTCCATTAGTCGATAGAGGAGTTAAAGGGGCACTAAGAGGCGACAAGGCGATAGCGGAGAGACTGAATGAATTCTTTGCTTCGGTCTTTACTGAGGAAGGTGTAGGAATGTTACCCATGACTGAAGTGGTATTTAAAGGTGCGGAAGAATTGAAGGAAATATCGATACATCGGGAAGATGTATTACAACTATTAGATAAACTGACGAGTAGTAAATCACCTGACCCGGATGGTATACATCCAAAAGTGTTGAAAGAACTGAAATATAAGATTGCAGACCTGCTATTAGTAATCTGTGAACTATCATTAAAATCATCTCTAATACCTGAAGATTGGAGGATCGCCAATGTAACACCAATTTTTAAAAAGGGTTCCAGAGGTGATCCGGGAAACTACAGACCGGTGAGCCTCACGTCAGTACCGGGAAAAATGGTAGAAACCATCATAAAGAATAAAATTACTCAGCATGTAGATAGTCATGGCCTAATGGGAGACAGCCAACATGGCTTTAGACAAGGAAGATCTTGTCTTACTAATCTGTTATGTTTTTTTGAAAGTGTGAATAAACAGGTGGACAAAGGTGAGTCGGTTGATATAGTGTATCTGGACTTTCAGAAAGCCTTTGACAAGGTCCCTCATCAGAGACTTTTGGCAAAACTAAAAAGTCATGGGATAGGAGGCAGTGTACTACTGTGGATCAAGAACTGGTTAAAAGATAGAAAGCAGAGGGTAGGGCTAAATGGCCAATTTTCCCAATGGAGAAAGGTGAATAGTGGTGTACCCCAGGGATCTGTGCTGGGTCCGCTGCTTTTTGACATATTCATAAATGACCTGGAAAGTGGAATAACGAGTGAGGTTATCAAATTTGCAGATGACACAAAACTATTTAAAATTGTTAAAAGCCAAGAGGATTGTGGAAAATTGCAAGAGGATCTTGATAAATTTGAAGACTGGGCATCAAAATGGCAGATGAAATTTAATGTGGGCATGTGCAAAGTTATGCACCAAGGGAAGAACAACACAAACTATGGTTGCACAATGCAAGGTTCCACATTAGGAACCACCACCCAGGAAAAAGATTTAGGCGTCATTGTGGCTAACATGTTAAAACCCTCGGCCCAGTGTGCAGCGGCGGCCAAGAGAGCAAATAGAATGCTAGGTATCATAAGGAAAGGAATGGAAAATAAAACAAAAGATATTATAATGCCTCTATATCGTTCCATGGTGAGACCGCACCTTGAATATTGTGTGCAATTCTGGTCGCCGTATCTTAAAAAGGATATAGCGTTATTAGAAAAGGTTCAGAGAAGAGCCACCAAAATGGTAAAGGGGATGGAAGGATACTCCTATGAGGAAAGGCTAAAAAGGTTAGGGCTCTTTAACCTGGAAAAGAGACGGCTGAGGGGAGATATGATAGAAGTCCATAAATTAATGAACGGAGTGGAACAGGTAAACGTAGATCGATTGTTTACATTATAGGAATATAGAAAGACTAGGGGACATGCAATGAAGCTACAGGGTAAACTATTTAAAACTAATAAAAGAAAATATTTTTTCACTCAACGTGTAATCAAACTCTGGAATTTGTTACCGGAGGATGTAGTAAAGGCTGTTAGTGTAGCTGGGTTTAAAAAAGGTTTGGACAAGTTCCTGGAGGAAAGGTCCATAAACCATTATTAAGAAGGGACCCAGGATATCAATGCTTGACCCAGTACAAGCATTGCAAGAAGGGACCCAGGATATCAATGCTTGACCCAGTACAAGCATTGCAGAACCTGTGTCTTTTGGGGAAACTGCTAGGTACTGTGATAAGGAAGCTTATCAGGACCTAGAAGAGAGGGGTAAAAAGAAGGAGTTTACCTTAATAAAGGGACCCATTTTAAAAGGTCCAGGACTTAAAACTCCATTTGCTCCTAGAAAACAAGTAGTTCCTGGCTACAATGAGGAACAGAGTGCCCCTAGTGGTGGAAAGGATAGGGAATACAGGCCCAGGGTAAGAAACCCTTACATCACTGCATCCCCTAATCACACAGCTGCCACGAGGGAGTTTAATCTTTCTCACCTGAGAGGGGAGAGGGTGGAGCAGGAGCCTGAGGGGTTTAAGTTTAGCTCAGTTAGGTCAGAGAGACGAGGAGGTGAGAGACCAGGTCAGAGTCCAGCAGGAGGAAGATGAAGAAGGACAAGCAGGACACATGGAGAGGAATTGGAAGGACTCCTGAGACCAGAGAGTGTGGTAACTGCTAACCAGAGGGAAAGAGAGAGCAAAAGCTTTGCCTACTCAAGGAATGGAGCAGTGAGAGCCAGAAGCACTAATTGGAGAACAGGACGTGCTAGATGGTGGCCAGAGCATGTGGTGTGGTGAAGAGGTCTCATACATGGATTGCTCTGCATGCCACTCTGCCAATTAAGAATGGTAAAGGGGGAATGTCAACTGTAAAGAGAAGCCTCCAGTGTCCAAAGCCTTGAGAGCTGTGTTTGCTTGTTAAAGTTCTAAGCTCAGGAAAAGTGTTACACAGAGAAAAGCTGAAGCTTCCTGATTGTCTTTTGAGAAACAGCTGTGAGCAGTGCAGAGCTCCTTTGATGCTTTTTCAACTGAAGGAAGTTAAGAAATGCTTTTGGTTTGTTTAACTGCTGAGAAAACCTGGAAAATAGCTTTATTGCTTGTATGAATTGGACTATCTGAATGAAGTGCTGAAGTTAAGCATACAAGATAGCCAGGTATTTGCTCTGGACTGGAAAGGAAAAGAAACCTGGTTTAAAAGTTTCTTTCTGTTTGTTTTGATCTTCACGGCAAGCTCTGCTGAAGGCAGGTGTTGCTAATTAAGGCTGAGGAAAGCTGTTTTGTTTCAGTTCAAGTTATCCTGTTATAAGTTGCAAGAATTTCTGGATGAAAATATCTTTAAAAGGTGGATCTGTGAACCTAGTGTGTCTTATTTTGTGCTAATGAATAAATTGCACTCACTCAAACCCAACTACAAAGAAGGTGTTTTTTTTCATCTGAGCCCAAGTGATATCTAACTGAACTACCTTTCCCAGAATGCATGTAAAGGAATCCAGTTAGGAAAAGGCCAGAAGTTGAAGCACCACAGTGACAAAAACAAATCCACGCCCCCCATACCAAGGTAAGGGGCTAAGGGCGTGACAGTACGTATGACCTAAATTGGCCACTGTTGGAAACAGGATACTGGGCTTGATGGACCTTGGTCTGACACAGTATGGCATATCTTATGTTCTTATGAGAACCTCTTTGGCAAGCCTATGGAGGACAAGGATGGTGAACTGGAGAGAGGAAATATTGCCACTTCCACTGCCTGCGTCCCCCCTCCAAAGAGAATCGGTAGCAGCAGATGGGCGGGTGGGGGGTGGCACGGTTGATCATGTGTGCCGCCGCTGCTACTGAGGCAGCCAGGAAGGTAGCTGTGAGGGTAACACCTCCCCTTTCAGCCTGAGTTACAGTGAAACAAAGCTTAAACACATACCCTTTCGCCCAGAGTCCAGCAGACTGGAGCATACCAGTTTAGACAGGTCATTTAGGCATGCTATATGATAGCCCACAACCCCCCCCCCCCCCCCCAGGGGCTACTGATTGGTGGAGAAGGGATACCTGAGACAAATGAGAAGCTAGTATGGGTTTGAAAACTTACTGTATATAAGACAGTGTGTGACACCACTGGCTCTCTCAGATCGTTTTGTTCAGGGTGCTGGCTCTGCCTGAGACTGTACGCACAATAAACAGCATGTGTTTGCATACCGGTCTGTCTCTGTGTTTTCATCTGAGGGTTGGAGGGACAGACTTCGAATAGATAACACAGGTACACTACCAAAAACTGCCTCCAGTTTTGCAACTGATTCCTATAGATTTTGGGGTGCTGAATCCAGGAAAAATAGCCAAAATGTTCCATCACGTCACGTTTTCTTGCAAAATTAGATTTCTTACCCATATAAGGAATGTTCACATAATTTCTTTTTAGCTGACTGCAGTTTATTTCTTGGCCCAAAATAGAGGTTGTAATGGTTAACTAACTAGAAACACTCCCTCATGATATTTTAGAGTGTTTTGTATTCATTTTATACATTAACAGGACAATTGGGAGGCGGGGGGCTAAATCCAGTACTCGCGCTGGCGCATGTTCTTTCCTGTTCGCTTCGCTTCGTTCGCTCGCTCGCTCAAACACGGTGGTTGCGACATGAACGTTCCTGTCAAATTTCAGTTTCTTGCAAGTTCATTATTACCTTTTGTTTGCTCAGTCGTAATCCAGCTTTATTCCGAAGTGGTTCACTACAGTTGTAGTTTGCAGTGCTGTGTATTTGTGATGGCTCACAGAGTCAGAGGTTGCGTCAACTCTCCGGACAGTTTTTGTTTTATTTGTGGGGAATATACCGTGAAAAAGCGGCAGAGGAACATTTCTGCATTTATTAAAAAAGTATATTTCGCCTATTGGACAAACCGTGGGCTCCTCACAAAGTGTGCAAGACATGTGAGGAAGATCTACGCTTATGGATGAAAGGTAAAAAACAAGCATTTCGTTTCGGAATACCTATGATGTGGCGTGAACAAAGAGACCACAGCAGTGACTGCTATTTTTGCTCTTGCATTGTGAAGGGATACAACTTAAAAAATAAGAACGTAATAAGTTACCCCAACCTTCCCTCAGCAATTAGGCCTATGCCTCATAGCAACGAAGTACCTGTGCCTGAACCACCAAAATCTTTGGATCATATTTGTGTGGACGGTTCTGATCATGATGAGACTCATCAGATGGCTTTTCCCGATGAGTCCAGTACTTCCGAGTTTGAAACTGAACCAGATCCGAAACCTGAACTTTTCTCTCAAGCTGAATTGAATGATTTAGTCCGGGATTTAGGACTCCCAAAAGATGCTGCCCAACTGCTAGGTTCTCTGCTTAAACAGAAAAATCTATTGTCACCAGGAACAACTTTTTATTGGTACTGCAACCGCGAGACACAATTTTTGAAGTATTTCAGCAAAGAGGAAGATTTGGTATTTTGCAACGATATATACGGAGTGATGGGAAAGTTTAAACTCAAGTATGATCCTGCTGAATGGTGGCTGTTCATTGATTCGTCAAAAGACAGCATAAAAGGTGTTCTTCTTCATAATGGCAACACATTCGCTTCAGTTCCTATTGCTCACTCTGTTATTCTCCAAGAAAAATACGAGAATTTGGCCCTGATTCTTCAGAAGATTCGTTATGATGAGCATAAGTGGATGATTTGTGGAGACTTTAAAATTCTATCCATGCTATTAGGGCAGCAATCCGGTTTCACCAAATATCCCTGCTTCCTTTGCTTGTGGGATAGCCGGGCCCGCGACCTACACTGGGGGTAAAAAGACTGGCCAATTCGGGAGTATTTGAGACCCGGTGAGAAAAATGTTCTTCATGAGAGCTTGGTACCTCGTGATAAAATTCTATTATCACCTCTCCACATTAAGTTGGGTCTCATTAAGCAATTCATCAAGTCCCTTCCAAAAGATGGTGAGTGCTTTCGGTACCTTTGCTCAAAGTTCCCCCGACTTTCTGAAGCAAAGCTAAAGGAAGGAGTGTTTGTTGGCCCTGATATAAGGAAACTCATTTCAGATGGAGCATTCGCTGAAACGATGTCTGAGAAGGAAAAAGAAGCCTGGGATTCCTTCAAGGATGTTGTTCTCAAATTCTTGGGGAACAGGCGGGATGAGAACTATAAGGATATTGTTGCCAGGATGCTCAATGCCTTCAAAGAACAAGGCTGTAACATGAGCCTGAAAGTCCATTTCTTGCACTCCCATGTGAACTACTTTCCCGAAAACTTGGGGGCGTACAGTGAAGAACAAGGTGAAAGGTTTCACCAGGACATCAAGGACGCAGAGAGAAGGTACCAAGGAAGATGGAACACCACTATGATGGCTGATTTCTGCTGGTTGCTGCTGCGGGAAACCCCAGATGAAAAATACGCCAAGCAGCGCACCAAGAGAAGCATTCGGGGGAAGAAGAAACCGGCCCACCAGGAGATTGATTGACCCAAGAATGACTTTAAAATCTAAACTGTGTTGACAAATATCGTGTTTTTACTAAACTTTGAAATAAAAATTTGCTAGTTATTACCACAGTGTCGGATCTCATTTATTAGAATTTTATTTTCACACCATCGGGTGTTTGTCTTCATGTATTGCAGTGGTGCGGTTTGCGTTTTCTATTCTTACATACATACCTGTACAACATTTTTTGCACATTTCTTTGCTTTGCTTTGTGTCTAACCTCGCTCTTATATGCTCAATGTTTGTGCACATGTATGTGGCTGTTTTAAGTGCAGACAATTTTGCTACCATCACAGTGTGTTTTGTTGACATTACTGTATTCTTATGTGCTGCCTTGTTACAATTTTCTTTATTCTTATTTGAATAACTACTAAACAATTAGTATAAAGAATTCATCCAAGAAACTTTTATTTCGATCGCACTCAATCTGAAACGTTCACCTCAAACTGCTAACCCAATGTAGCAAAAACTCTGTACGTGATGGAGCAAATTGGTTACCAGATTTGGATTCAGCGCACCAAAAAACGTAAAAATCAATCGAAACATTAGAGGCAGTTTAAAAAAATTTTTTTTTAGTGTACCTGTGTAATAGATCTCCTGCTACATTTCCTGGTGCATTGGCCAGGAAACCACCTGTCTCCTCGCACCCCCAGGTGAAGGCATCGCGGTTTGCGCAACTCAGCAGTAAGTAAGGAGCATTTGAAACTGCTGAGATAGGGGTACTTGAAACTGTTGAGACAGTTTGCATGACTACAGAATGATACTGGGAGTGAAACTGTTTGCATGGCTACATACTGGGAGATCAGGGAGGAGTTCTTCTTCTAGCAGAGAATGGTGACCCATTAGAGAGGACAAAAGAACAATTCACCTAGCCTCCAAACAATCCTCTTGTCATCAATTTTAATTGTAGAATTTTGAGCTTCTAAAGCCATGGGGGATGTCTCCTTTGAGCATCCTCAGATGTCTGACCAGCATCTTGATTGTGTAAGGCTGGGATCAAACAAAGGCTGGTCAAATTACTATTAGCAAAGATGTATGGGTTGGGGAATATCTGTAGGGCAAAGCTCATGTGTAAGAGCTAGCCTGCAAACCATTTGTTACAGCCTATAAAAAAGAGAGAGAAAAATCCTTTTAAGATTATGAAGAAATAAAGACTTTGTTACTTTTTTTAAGGTCCCTGTTTTTCCCAAGATGTTGTTAAAGCATGTTACTTTTCAGAACTACCCAGGGGGGAGGGTTTAGTGAAATTTCTTATATTCTGATCAGATAGGCTGTTAGACATAAAGCACTTGTAAGCTTTGATATGTCCTGTGTTTAAAAGTGAATACTGTTTTTCTTTCATTGCTGGCTACTCAAGTGCCCCTTGATGCTGAAGTGACTAGACCAAACAAACAAGGCATGAAACTAAGAAAAACTGTTTTTGGTTTTTCTTTGACCTTCAAAGTAGAGGTTAAGAGCCCTGACAGGACAATGGGGCATCCTGAGCCAGTTTGCAAATGATTTAAATCCTGAGTAAATAAGAAGGTAATCCTGGTTAATCTTTATCATTAGTATGTTATGCATCTATTCTTTGTCTTTGACTGTATATGCTATCAGCAAACTTTAAAGTTAAAAGGGGATTTTATATATTGTGGCAAGCACCTCAAAGAGGGCATAGTTATTGTTTATATTTTACAGAACCATAAACAGCTATAACTATAGGTTAATTGTTCAGCTACATAGTAATCTGCATTTGCCTGAAAGAATCTGGACACAAGAGAGACCTATTGTTTGTTCTGTTGTCTGTGTTGAAGATAACATTTCAGATCAGTTTGATACCAGTTTCAGGTATAATATTTTAATTTAAATGTGACAAAGCATGATTTTGAATTCACCTCTTTGCAGCTTCATGTCATTTGAGAATGCCTGTTTCCTGAACTCTAAGATTCAAGGTTATTACTTTGCCTTGTTAAGCTCTGTGCTGATGACTGATGAACAGGACAGTAACATCACAGTTTTATTTGTTACAATATTGGATTTTAGGATAAATTCACCTGTTTTTCTGTATTTTAATTTTACGTGTTGGTGTCCAGAGAAAAAGTGTACTTTATTTTGAAAGTTTTTATTTCAGTTTCAGGAGTACAGTTCCTGAGAAAACAGATATATGTTGCAGCACTGTGAGATATTAATTTTCTGTAGTTTATACACTTGCACTTATGTTACCAAATACACTTGTTGTTGTAGTACATTATGCAGAGGTCCAGTACACACACAGCAATTACAAGATGAGTAAATACTGTATTAATAAGTTTGCTGAAATTTTGGAAAGAGGCTGATCTGAAATTGCTTTATTCCCAAGTATATAGAGCACATTTAGTGGAAAGATGGAACTGAGGTCCCAGAAAATATGAGAATATTTGTAAAGTTAGTTACAAATAAAAACAATAACATTAACTTGAGTTGATTGGACAAAACCAAATCTTGCTTGTTAGCAATAATCCAGGAGAGGTTTGAGAAAAAGAATGAGAGAGCGAGAGAAAGAGGGGGGCAGAAGGTGAGTGATGATCTGGGCCACCAGAATTCTGACTGCTCTAAGACTCCTTGAGGACCCACCAGGCCTGAAGAACATGAACCTTGTATATTTATGCCTCTGAAGAGACATGAATAGACAAGGGAGAGTAGGCCAAGAACCCGAGGACGTATCGCCATGAGGCCCAGCCACAAATGCCTTGCAGGCCAAGAAGAACCTGAAGAAGTATCGCCATGAGGCCCAACCACCAATGTCTTGTACCCTCTTAGGTCTCTAACCTCAAAAGGATCTCTTTTGACACCATAATTAATGAATAGCTTTCACAAATCCTTGTGGACACTGCAATTTCAAGATTGGGTTTGATATTATAAAATGTTGCAAAATAATAGTTTTATATTGTAAGGACTTTACCTAGATTGTTTAGATAGTTGCTATTGAAAATGAGCACATATGTCCATTTAGAACTACACCAATACTACGTTTTTAACAATTGTTTGATATTCTTAGCAGCCTTGCCAAATAAGGATACATTAGTATGGTATGAAAAGGACCTATGTATGTAGTTGGTGGAATGATGCAGGTGATGGAGTGTTGTGAGGGATGAAGTGGGATATTAAGAGGAGGGACTCTGATGGACAGTAAACTGATGAAGGTAATTTAGTGATGTATCTGGCTAATGAATATGTAAACGAAGAAAAAAATGATGAGCACTTTATTCAACTATGCCGTCTCCAGAATCTTCAATTTAGGAAGTCATCTAAGCCCCAACACCTACTCAACAATTAGAAATAGACACCTGGAGGCAGGCTAGGTGCATCTTGCACCCTGATGAGCTTTGGAAAACCTACACTGGCCATGTGGTACTTCCAGATGCTTTTTTGCCTCTGTATGTCCTGGCCAGGCATGCATGGGCAAAGGGGGATAAATTGATGACAAATTCTCACAAAATTGGTATAATTCTAAAACTTGCCAAAATTGCAGAACACGTGTGTGCAACTTGTCTGATCTGTAAACATGTAAAGATCAGTCAAGGGCATAATGGAATATTTCCTATCAGCAAATGAATCTCCAGTGATAGAGAGACAAGGAGTTAATCAAACTGCGAGAAAAAATTGACACCATACGAGATAGTTACTGGTAGACCATTGAAAGTTTATAAAGCAATATTTATAGGATATGATCTTAGTAAATATGGATGAAATTAAGTTTGTCGCATTGCATTGTCTCATTGTGAAATCTAATCTAGAATATTTAGTCTTTTCACTTAACATTGGTGCTGCTTTTCTGAATGAGGCCTGGAGCCATGCCACCAATTGCAATCCAGAGAGTCCAGCAGAAGGTATTGGCCAGAGTCCAGATGGAACAGACCATCCCAAGAACTCAGAAATACACACCACAGAAATGTGTGAAGGAGTCCCTACCTGGATCCGTGTGTCACATTGAAAGAAGGGAAAAAATATTCGCCTATGAGAATGAGAGGTCCAAATTTTGAGAAAAACAGAACTTAAACTTCAGAGAAAGGTGAAGCACACTGCGAGGTCCTGAGGAACTGCTGAGAGGCAGGACCAAATTGCCTGAGAATGGGAAGAGGACTATTGGACTGATTGGTGGGGGCTTTTGTGAATGATTGTATTGTTATCCTTTTATTATTGTTTTCTTAGAAAGTAACTGAAATCTACAAGCCATTTGGGTTCAGCAATTGCAATACCCCCTTGCGGCCTGCCTCTAGTACTGCTGCCCTCTACCGCCCTAGCGGTTGAGGTCCAACTAAAAAGGGGGGAGTGAGGCAGCCAGGAAGGTAGCTGTGAGGGTAACCCCTCCCCTCTCAGCCTGAGTTACAGTGAAACAAAGCTTAAACACATACCCTTTCACCCAGAGTCCAGCAGACTGGAGCATACCAGTTTAGACAGGTCATTTAGGCATGCTATATGATAACCCACAACTCCCCCCCCCCCCCCCAGGGGCTACTGATTGGTGGAGAGGGGATACCTGAGACAAATGAGAAGCTAGTATGGGTTTGAAAACTTACTGTATATAAGACAGTGTGTGACACCACTGGCTCTCTCAGATCGTTTTGCTCAGGGTGCTGGCTCTGCCTGAGACTGTGCGCACAATAAACAGCATGTGTTTGCATACCGGTCTGTGTCTGTGTTTTCATCTGAGGGTTGGAGGGACAGACTTCGAATAGATAATAGATCTCCTGCTACACTACTGCTGCTTGCCACCCTAGGCAGCCGCCTAGCTCGCCTAGTGGACAGGCTGGCCCTGGTCATGGCTCATAATGTGCAAGCTATGGCTGCTTCTGTGGAAAACCTTTGCTCGGTCTCCATGGTGGAGATCTGTAGGGCCATTATATGGTCTTCGATCCACACCTTCACAGCCCACTACTGTCTGAATGGTGATTCTTAGCGTAACAGCAACTTTGGCCAAGCTGTACTCCAGTGCCTGTTTGGGACTTAAATTCAATTCCTTCCCACCAGCTCTTCTGTTCGTCCAGGCTACTGTAGAGTCGACCTGATGTTGATGTCCATGCTGGATTCCAATTCTTGGAACCTTACAGAGATTACTGTTTTTCTTAGTTCGTTTTTTCTGTTTGCCCCGTTGGGCTGTTTACTGTTTTTTTCGGTAGCCTGTAGCAGGAGAGACCCATATGTGAGGACTTCATTCCTGCTTGTTCCCGGAGAAAGCGTAGTTACTCATCTATACAGATGTTCTCCGGGAACAGCAGAAATAAGTCCTCACTACCCTCCCTCCTCCCTGTGGAGTTATTTTCTTTTTTGGCTTGATTAAGCTATGTCATCCTACTGAGGTAAGATGGCTCTTTCGGGTGGGAGGACAGGCATGCATGCATGGTGGAATTCCCAAAAGCTTCCTATGGAAGCTGGGGAGTGTTCCCGTGCAGGCTCCGTTGGTGATGTCACCCATATGTGAGGACTTATTCCTACTGTTCCCGGAGAACACCTGCTACAGGTGAGTAACTATGCTTTACATGCAGAAAAACCTTTATAAAATTACTCCCACATAGAACTTCAATAAACTAATACAGCAGACAGAAACCTTTATAAAATTGCCCCCACATCAAACATCATTAAGCTAATACAACAGATAACAATAGTAAAAGGAACATCCATTACATCCAAAACAACCTTAATAGAAGACACTACAGGCCGATGCAGAAAGCTAGCATGGGCTTTACGAGCCCATAACGCCATGTTTAAGCACATTTTTATGATCCTTTCCATGCAGGAAATAAACGTAAATGCTGGTGGAAAAACTAGCGCCCAATTAACGCCACATGTATTTAAATGATACTAATTATTTTAAATGTATTTTAATCTGCTGAGCTGGTATGCAAATCATGGCTACGCCCAATGCAGAGACTGGTGTAGATGATTTCTGAACCAGCCATAGCACCAAAGGTTTTACTGCAGGGTCTGAGAAGAAGTAAAGCTCAAACGCTGCCCCCGACAGTATTTTGATGGCACTGGGTGCTTTCCCCGATGCCATCAAAATACTGTCGGACCGCACCCCCAACAGTAGAAGACAGGGAGATAGTCTCCTGCAGCTCTGGAAACTGGCTGTTCCTGCTCCCTGTAGCCAGCAATAGGCCCTTATGAGCATTTTTGTATTTTGATAGTACAGTTAAAAAAGAAAAACGCAAATTAGCCACCAGAGCCTAGATAGCAAGCCAAACTAGCACAGATTTCTTGTGCGCATGTGTTTGGCTTGTTATCCCAGTTTAACGCTGCAGTGGCTCATTTGCATGCACAGGTTACTGCGGTGGGCATTTGCATACCCTAACTTTCCTGCATCGTATGGTAAAATTTGTGCGTCATCAAGAACATTAAAAAAATCAATCCAACGTGGGTCTAGCACCGGCTTTCTGCATCGGCCTGTTAAGAAGCAAACACCAAATCACTGAAAATCACCCAATATAGACCAAAGGCTTACTGCACTCAGGAGAGATAACATGCAAGACCAGTCTGTGGCTAGCAGCTACATGTACAGTACAAAGCATAACTTCTGCAGCCAGCCCCAGGCCAGTAATCTAGGTGCTGAAGGCTTGGGAGAAAAGCCTTTACTGCAACTTGAAACTGTGCATAAGACATTGCTATGAATGTGACCAGTAATCCTAAAGTGTAGGTGCTACAAAACTGAAGGAAGTTGATGAGTGATTTCAAGTCCTAATTTAGGAGGAGCTAGAGCCATTAATATATTCTTCAGTGATAATCAGAGCAATTAGGGATGGGGGGGGGAGAGTTAAGGGGTAAAGAGATCCAGGACATTTTCTGGATGATCAGTATATACTGTAAGGCCTGGAAGATTAACATTAAGATCATAAGTCTAATTCTCATAATAGGGAGACAGTGTTGGTTTCTTCGATGAGTCACATGATCAAACTAGAAGTGTGTATTTTTGTTAATTTTGTTTAAGAAATGTTTTTTTGGAAGGTATTTTTTTTTTCTTATTAGCGCTCAGTATTACCTAGTATGTGCTATTTTACTTCGTGCACAATAAGTAAATAAAGCATTGGGCTATTGTCAAAGAAAACACTGAAAATATCATTGACTTTCCTATCTTGTTTCAAACAACTGCACATCTCTAGATCAAACTTATTTGCCCCATATAAATGTTTCATGGCTGTGTTCCAATGAGTTGCAGGCATTTTATAGACAAGGACTTTATCTTAGAGAACTGAATTGCAGTAATCTAGCCGATTCAAAATAGGAGCAGACAAGGGTGTAAAGGTCCTTTATCTCTAATAAGGAACAAATCAAATAAATTTTCTTTAGTGCCATGAATGATGTTTTTCACCAGAGACAAGCTGTGTCATTCAGAATTTAACCCAGAGTTAAGAGAAATGTCAAATGTACAAACCACATCTATTAATGGATTGGGAGTGCATGGAGCAGATTAGACCACTTTCCAAAGAGCTGATGACATTTGAGTTTATGGAAGAATAGCCAGTCTGCCACTACTCCCAGGCATTTATTTATCCAATTTATAACCCATTTCTTCCCGAAGGCTACAAACAAGTATATGGATATATTATACTTCATTTTAACTTTAAGTAGTTTTTCCTTGCTGTTGATTTTATCCTAGATAAGCTAAATGTTGGCAAAATATTCTTGTTTTGCATGAATGAGAAAATGTGGTTTACAGGCACTGATTAATTATTAATTCACAGACTATTTCACAGGTACAAAAGTGACAATGTAATTACCAAAAAGTCTATTATTATCATCCCTTGATGTACTCTGTACATGGTACTCTACATACAATAATTGATTCTGATCGTTTATGATTACCCAGTAGATTCCAAATGTCAAGAAATTATGGATGAGCCTAAAATAGAGCACAAAAGAAGCAATGTTTCCATTTGTACTCTAGAAATATAGAGTGCTCCTTAGATGTGAGGCCACTGAACTATGTAGTATACAGTGTTAACCAGGAATACACACGGAGTTAATTTTATAAAATCATTTTCATGCACATGTGGGCACATACACCCATTAAAGGTATGTTCTTTGCTGGTACGTGTGCATAGAGATGACGTTTGGGCAGAATGGCTAGGTTATAAAATACTATAATTTATGCATGTATTTAAAAATTGTAGGAGTATACATTTTATATCACCTCCAGGGCTGGTATACGATATGCCACACTGGGTTAGACCAAAGGTCCATCAAATCCAGTATCCTATTTCCAACAGCAGCCGATCCAGCTCACAAGTACATGTCAGGTTTCCAAAAAGGTACACAGTTTCCCACGTTGCTCATCCTGGAGGAAGCAGTGGGTTTCCCTGATTCTCTTTAATAATGGTTTGTGGACTCTACCTCCAGGAACTTGTCCAAACCTTTTTTTAAAACCAGCTACACTAACAGCTTTTACCATTCAATTGAGGAATACTCAGTCAAACAAGAAGAATATTGTAACCTAATCTACAAACACAAGAGAGTACCACACAAACCTCATCCTAAACGGTCCCAGAGAGTTGTTTGAAATAGCCAAATTGTTCACTTGAGTTCCACTGCTTCAGCAAGGCTCTGAGCCCCTACCACAAGATTTTGCCACTTTCCTGCAGAATAAACTTATGCCCCCTATTGAAACCACAATTAATAAACACCCCCCAAAAACACATGAAAGTTACATAGATGGACCTCATTTGAATCAATTTCGAGTGAACAACTCAAACACATCTTAACCATCCTTAACACTATCACCTCCGTGCTCGACCCATGACCTGTCTCATGGATTAAGATGGTCAGAAATGAACTATCCACCCACCTTACTCAAGATCATAAACTTATCCCTCACACAAGGACACATGCCTGCTAACCTAAAAACCACAGCAACCCAACCAATCCTAAAAAACCCTTCAGCTAATCCCAAGCTTCTGACTTCTTACAGACCCATCGTCAGCATCCCCCTCTTAGCCAAAATAATTTAAAAAATAAGTAGAATTTCAACTGCAAGACTTCATCAACACTTTTACCCTCTCGACCCCCAACAGCATGGGTTTAGACCCAATCACAGTGTGGAAACGCTGCTCACATCACTGATGAATACACTACATTTGATTCCATAAACCACAAAAAACTCATAGAACGACTGATGGACCTAGGAATATCGAACACCCCGCTATCCTGGTTCCGATCCTACTCGACAGACGACTGCAGCAAATCAAGATAAAATATCCAAAACACTCAAGCAGCAGAAAGGAATAACCCAAGGATCCTCCCCTTTGCATTACTATTCAACCTATACCTTCAACCAATCTGCAGCATCATCTAACAACACAAAGCAGGGTATCACATATACGCTGATGACCTAATGTTATATGTCCCTTTCTCCACAAACAGCCCAGTACACACTACCATAAAAAGATGCTTTAAGGCAGTTACAGGCTGGCTAATTGACCACAAGCTTTCAATAAACTACAATAAAACTGATGTCCTTCACATAACCAAAGGACCTATTGTACATACCCCCAAAAACGATTAAGATTGACGATATCGACCTCACAGTACAAACAGAAATCATACCTCAGAGTTGCCCTAGACCAGCAACAAAACCTGTGAGTCCACATCAAGAAAATTACCACATCAGCATTCTGTAAAATAAAGATCCTTCACAACTTACGCTGCTGCTTGATCCCAACCACATCTGCACTGTATGCCAAGTTATAATCACCCCCTACCTGGTTTACTGCAACTCGATCTTCCTAGGCCTCCCAAAATACATTCTTCACACCTGGCAATTGATCCAAAATACTAAAGCCTGCCTAATCACAGGGACACCAAGGCAAGACCACATCACCACCGCACTCAAGAATTTTCACTGGCTCACTCTACCACATGTATCTGGAAAGTGGTGTGTATAAATCCCCATATTATGGGAAATAAGATCCCAGATGTTCAGGCTGACTTGGATTTAGTAGCAGTTATGGAGACATGGTTCATGGACAACCATGACTGGGATGTAATTATACCAGGCTATACCAAGAAAACCCAGGAGCTTCTGGGTCGCCAGGAGTCAGGACTGACTCAAAGGCACACATTGCATTGCATTGCATACTTTATTCAGAAAGGAGAGGGGAGGAAGAAGGGGAGGAGGAGTGCCACTATATGTAAAAAATAATAAAGCTATAGAATTACAGGACTTAAAAGGAAGAGAGGAGACACTGTGGGTAAACTAGAAAGAGGGAAAAGGAAATCCATTTGCAGTGGAGTGATATACAGATCCCCCTAACAGGGAGAAGAGGATGGAGATTTAATAGAAGACATACACAACATTGCCATGAAAGAAGAAGTGCTACTGATAAGTGATTTCAATATCCCAGATGTTGAGTGGCACATCCCTGTTGTGGTGTCATCTAGAAGAAAAGAGATCCTGTATTCTCCACAGGGAGAACTATTCAGGCAACTGGTAACAGAACCCAGATGTGAAGGGGCCATACTGGACTTGGTGCTTACCAATGGAGAAGGTGTTTCTGATATTATAGTGGGAGATCGTCTTGCATCCAGTGATCACCAGATGGTATGGTTCAGTATTAGGACTAGGGCTGATAAGATCCATTGACAAGCGATGGTCTTAGACTTTAGGAAAACTAACTTTGCCAAGATGGGACAGTATCTCCAGGAGTCATTAGCAGGATGGGAACAGTGAGGGGATTTAGAAAAACAGTGGGCAAAATTGAAAGAGGATTTTTAACGGCAACAAAGTTTCTTGTTAGAAAGGTAAACAAATGTAAAAGGAAAAGGAGGCAAATATGGTTCTCAAAAGAAGGAGCCGAAAAGGTGAAGAAAAAGAGGGAGGCCTTCAGGAAATACAAACAATCACAGAGAGAGGAGGACAGGCATCTATATTTGGAAAAACGTAGAGAAGCTAGCAAGTAGTCAGGAAAACAAAGATATAAAAAGAAGAAGAAATAGTCATTGCAGTAAAATGGGGGGATAAGACATTTTTCAGATATGTTAGTGAGAGGAGAAAGGGCAAAAGTGGTATTGTCAGACTCAAGGGTGAAGAGGAGGAATATTTAGGAGCTGATGAAGATAAAGTGGAATTGCTTAACAAATATTTTTGTTCTGTGTTCACAGATGAAGGATCAGGAGCAGGACCTCAGAAAATATCCATAAATAGGAACAGAAATGACAGGGAGCTCAAACAATTTTCAGTAGACTGTGTTCATGAGGAACTAGCTAAACTAAAAGTAGATAAAGCGATGAGATCAGATGGGATACATCCAAGAATACTGAAGGAACTTGAGGACATTCTAGCAGCTCCACTGATTGACCTTTTCAGTACTTCTTTAGAGTCGGGAGTGGTCCCCGAAGACTGGAGAAAGGCACATGTGGTGCCTTTACACAAAAGCAAAAGTAAGGATGAGGTTGAAAACTACAGGCCCATTAGTCTAACCTCTGTAGTGAGTAAATTATTGGAAACACTGCTAAAAGAGAGAATAGTGAGGTTTCTGGAGTTTGAAGGATTGCAGGATCCGAGGCAGCATGGGTTTACCAGAGGCAGGTCTGGTCAGACAAATCAGATTTATTTCTTTGACTGGGTGATCAGATAATTGGACCAAGAAAGAGCCCTAGATGTGGTGTACTTAGATTTTAGTAAAACCTTTGACACTGTTTCGCACAGGCAACTTATAAACAAACTGAGTATCCGAGTTTGGACCCTAAAGCTACTGATTGGGTTAGAAATTGGTTGAATGGAAGGCGTCAAAGAGTACAGGTAAATGGAGTTCACTCTGAGGAGAAGGAAGGTACCGGTGGTGTGCCGCAGGGATCTGTCCTTGGTCCGATTCTTTTTAACATCTTTGTTAGTAAAATTGCGGAAGCGCTGTCTGTTAAGGCTTGCCTGTTTGCAGATGATACCAAAATCTGCAATAGACATACAGGAGCAGATAACATGAGGAGGGATCTAGTTAAGCTTGAAGAATAGTCTAGAATTTGACAGCTGAGATTTAATGCTAAAAATGCAGGGGCATGCATTTAGGCTGCAAAAATCCAAGGAAGCGGTACAGTGTAAGGGGTGAAGTACTAATGTCCACAGAAGAAGATCGGGGCATGGGCGTGATTGTGTCTGGCGATCTTAAAGTAGCTAAACAGAAAAGGAGATGGCAAAAGCTAGAAGGATGCTTGGGTGTATAGGAAGAGGAATGGGCAGCAGAAAAATGGAGGTGATAGTGCCTCCTTATAGTGCGACCTCATTTGGAGTATTGTGTGCAATTCTGGAGACCACACCTTCGAAAGGATATAAACAGGTTGGAGTCTGTGCAGAGGGTGGCTACTAAAATAGTTAGTGGTCTTTGTTATAAAGCTTATGAGGACAGACTTAAAGATCTTAATATCTATACTTTAGAGGAAAGGCGAGATAAAGAAGATATGATAGATATGTTTAAATTCCTTTGTGGCATAAATGCATAGGAAGAGAGAGACTCGATTGAAAGCAAGCTCTGCTATGAGGGGACATAGGATGAGGGTGAAAGGGGATAGACTCGGGAGTAATATGTGGAAATATTTCTTTACAGAAAGAGTGGCAGATGCATGGAATAGTCTCCCATTGGAGGTGGTAGAGACAAGGACAGTATCTGAATTCAAAAAAGTATGGGACAAACACAGGATCTCTAAAAGTAAAAAGGAGACTATTGTACATGATATGGAAGGACAGACTAGATAGACCATGTGGTCTTTTTCTGCCATTATGTTTCTATGCATCAAATACAGCATAAAGCTATTATGATCACTTTCAAGGCCCATACATAACCAATCGGTGAACTGCCTACAACCCCTAATTCAGATGACCCCCAAAATCAGATCAAGAAGACAATAAAATCAAAATCTCCTCATTGTACCACACCACAAAGCATAAAGTTCCCAGGCCATATGTAACAGAACCTTCTCCATATACGAACCATCAATCTGGAACACACTATCACGTAACCTGAGAGTCATCAACAATGTATCTGAATTCCGCAAAAAGCTAAATACCCACGTCTTCCAAAAATTCTTCGGATCTGACACCTAATAAAGGCCTCCCTCCTCCAAGCTACCACAACCCCCACCCCCCTGCAAACCCAACCCCAACAACAACCAACACCACCCACCACTTTAGCTCAAGTACTCTCCGGCTTCCACCAAAACTGTTATCTTAATGTCCATTATGTATCATAAGTTATCTTGTATCATAAGTTCTTAGTTCACTTCCCTACCCTGATTTTCACTGTACCCCTAAGTTAATGTCATTGTGTACTGCTTTGATATCTTGAAAGTGGTATAGAAGAAATGTTAAATAAATAAATACATCCTCCGGTAACGAATTCCAGAGTTTGATTATGTATTAAGTGAAAAAATATTTTCTCAAATTAGTCTTAAATGGACTATGTTTTAGCTTCAATATATGTCCCCTAGTCTTTCTACTTTTTGAAGGAGTAAACAACCAATTTATGTTTACCTGTTCTACTCCATTCATTAATTTAGAGACCTCTATCATATCTCCCCTCAGCCATCTTTTTTCCAAGTTGAAGAGCCCTAACCTTTTAAGCCTTTCCTCTTGGGGTAGACTTCCATCCCTTTTACCATTCTGGTAGCTCTTCTCTGTACCTTTTCTAATTCTGCCATATCCTTTTTAAGATATGGTGACCAGAATTGCACACAATATTTAAGCTGCAATTGCACCATAGTATGATACAGAGGCATTATAATATCCTTTGTTTTATTCTCCATTGCTTTCCTGCAATATAGGCATGAGATCTGCCACTTAAGTTGCTATTTTGTAAAGACAAGTAGGTGTCTACTCATCTTTATGAAATTGCTTTCATGTAAGTGCCTGAAAACATGCTTAAACTAGGTGGCCCCTTATAAAATTACCTTCATTTAGTATGAGCCTAGACATCTTCCTGAACTCTACACTGGGGCTGCATGCAAATATGCCATTGGATAGTTTTGATCTTCATGTCAGCTTCCATATTTACTTATTATATTTTTGCATAGCATATATTGACATACTGCTTCCCTTCTGAGACGTTCTAAATGATACTGGGTCAGGGGAGAGTTCAATATGCTGGGAGGATTGTAAGGGACAAAGGGAAGTGCATTGAAATCCTTCAATGAAAATACCCCAAATTACAAATAAGGTGATTATAGAAGCACTGCACAGCATTTACAGCAAGCACCTTTTTTAGAACAGGTACCAGTTTTATGTGGCGGTGACAATTTACATCTTTTAGATGTCTTTGGAAGTGGTGTATTTAGGGTGTTCCTGCAGATCATATCTACAAGGTGGATTTTAGAAGAGCCTTCCACATTAAAGTGTCAAATTTAAATGTCAGCATTTATACCTGTCATAAACCATACACAAACTCCCATGAAGTTGTCTCTCTTGATCTGGTGGTTGCTAGGGTGTTTGTTGGAGAAAGTTTGCTTGCAGTTGGTATTTCCTGATTGTTACTCTTACTCAGGGCTTAATTTGTGAGCAAGAAGAAAGTGGAATTGTGGAACCAGCGAAGGGGCGTGGAAGACAAGGGCAGGAGCAGAAGAGCTGGATTAGGGTGTAGAGTGACTCTTCTCTGCTCTGCAGGGCCAGTGCTAGGGCCTCTGGCGCCCCTCCCCCCCCCCCCCCCAACTTATAGATTGGCACCCCCCTCCTCATTACTATTAATGGTAGGTTGTCACCCCCCTTTTCTCAAAACGCCTTTGTTCACAAGATACAAATATTTCTCCTTATAATCAAATATAGCAAGAAAATTGCAGTGAAAGGGCAAATGCATAGCTGGAATAAAAAGAAGTACTGAGAAATAAATATTTAACATCTTAGGAACAGGGTGTGATAGAAAGGGTTAATGTGATTAAAGCAAACAATCAATGTGTTTATTATTTAACCTAAAAGAGATCTACAATGGTAACAACCTCTTAGCTTTTCCAACCTGTTCTTGTTGCCACGGATACTATCGCTGCTCTCTCTCTATCCAAATGAGGAGGAGGTGATAAAAGCGGGGCTTAAAAAAAAGGTTTGGACAAGTTCCTGATGAAAAAGGCAATTGACTTTTAAGACAGACCTGGGGAAAGCTACTGCTATCCCTATGTGTAAGAAACATGTAAACTACAGTGAACATTAAGAGGCAGGGCTCAATCTCAGAGCTGATGTCGGCAGTCCCAACAGTGAACAGTGGCAGCATCAATGTGAGAAACACTGCTTGACTGGGCTTTGGTATTTCTTTGAGATCACTGCTTTGCGGTTGCAACTGTAAAACATGCAGAGACTTTGCTGGCATTGCAGCCAGGCTGGATGAAAGTGAAAAGATCACTCCCTAGCCTCCCATGTGAGCCAGCGGTGGTGCTCCTTGTAGTGGACAGGCAGTGATGCTAACTACAAGCTTCTTGCCCTGCGTTGTGACACATGTGTCTGATTCCAACCAACCAACTCACTGCACTGGAGGGTCCCAATCCCTCTGTTCTCTGCATGGCTGCGGCATAAAGTAGGAACATAAAAATATGACGGCAGAAAAAGACCACATGGCCTATCTAGTCTGCACTTCCATATCAACTACAATAGTCCCCTTTTTACCGTTAGAGATCCTCTCTGTTTGTCCCATGCTTTTTTGAATTCAGATACTGTCCTTGTATCCACCGCCTCAACTGGGAGACTATTCCACGCATCTACCACTCTTTCTGTAAAGAAATATTTCTGCATATTACTCCTGAGTCTATCCCTTTTCATCTTCATCTTATGTCCCCTCATAGCAGAGCTTGATTTCAATCAAAAGAGAATCTCCTTTTGTGGATTTATGCCACAGAGGTATTTAAAGGTTTCTATCATATCGCCCCATCCCGCCTTTCCTAAAGTATACATATTAAGATCTTTAAGTCTGTCCTCATATGCTTCATATCGAAGATCTCTAACCATTTTAGTAGTCAGCCTTTGCACCAACTCCAACCTGCTTATATCCTTTTGAAGGTGTGGTCTCCAGAATTGCACACAATACTCCAAATGAGTTCACACCAGAAGCATTATCACCTCCCTTTTTTGGCTGACCATTCCTCTCCCTATATACCCAAGCATCCTGGCTTTCGCAGTTGTCTTTCTTCCTGTTTAGCTACTTAAAGATAGACAGAATTATGTGAAGGTCCCACTCTTCTTTTGTGGACAGAAGTACCTCACCCCCTAACACTGTACAGCTCATTTGGATTTTTGCAGCCTAAATGCATGACCCTGCATTTTTTAGCATTAAATTTCAGTTGCAAAATTCTAGACCATTCTTTAAACTTAGCTAGATCCCTTCTCATGTTATCGACTCCTTCCTGTGTGTCTACTCTATTGCAGATTTTGGTATTGTCCACAAACAAGCAAACTTTACCTGACAGCCCTTCTGCAATATCACTAACAAAGATGTTAAAATGAATCGGACCAAGGACAGATCCTTGTGGCACACCACTGGTAACTTCCTTCTCCTCAGTGAACTCCATTTACCTGTACCCTTTGACGCCTCCCATTCAACCAATTTCTAACCCAATCAGTAGCCTTAGAGTCCATACCTAGGGTGCTCAGTTGTTTGTAAGTTGCCAATGTCAAAGGCTTTACTGAAATCTACAAACACCACATCTAGAGCTTTCCCTCGATCCAACTCCCTGGTCACCCAGTCAAAGAAATCTATCAGGTTTGTCTGACAAGATCTGCCTCTGGTGGATCCATACTGCATTGGATCCTGCAAGCCATTGGACTCCAGAACTCTTACTTTTCTCTCCTTTAGTAGCCTTTCCAATAATTTACTAAACCACAGAGGTTAGACTAACTGGCCTGTAGTTCTCAGTGTCATCCTTACGTCCGCTTTTGTGTAAAGGGACCACATGTGCCTTTCTCCAGTCCTCTGGCACCAGTCCCGACTCCAAAGAGGCATTGAAAAGGTCAGACAGTGTTGCTGCTAGAATGTCTCTAAGTTCCCTCAGTATTCTTGGATGTATCTCATCTGGACCCATGGCTTTGTCTACTTTTAGTTTAGCTAGTTCCTTACAAACATAGTCTTTTGAAAATCGTTCAAGATCACCATTGCTTCAGTTCCTATTCGTGGGTGTTTTTTGAGGTCCTTCTGGCACTCCATCTGTGAACACAGAACAGAAATATTTGCTAAGCAATTCTGCTTTATCCTCATCAGTTTCTGCATATTCCTCCCCTGCACCTTGAGTCTGACAATACCACATTTGCCCTTCCTCCTCTCATTAACATATCTGAAAAATGTCTTATCCCCACATTTTATTGCATTGGCTATTTCTTTTTTTTGTACCTTTGCTTTCCTGACTATTTTGCTAGCTTCTCTAAGTTTTTCCAAATATAGATGTCTGTCCTCCTCTCTCTGTCAGGGCCGGCCCATCAATTGAGCAAGAATGTTTTTTGCACAGGGCCCCCGTGTTTCAGGGGACCCTGCGCAAAAAACATTCTGCATCAGCCCAAGTAGATTAAAAAAAGCGGCTGCTGCTGCCGCTGCCACCGTGGCAGCGGCAGAATCAAGCATCCTGCGGGGCCTCCCCTGCCCGGCAGAGCCTCCCTGCAGCATCAGCTCCTGAGTCCCAAAGCGCGTGCTTTCAGAGCCACGAAGGGAGAGCTTCTCTGACCTCTCGCGGCTCTGTTAAGCCCACCAGGGCTGATGGGAAATCCCATCAGCCCCGGCGGACTTAACAGAGCCGTGAGAAAGGGAAACTCTCGCGGTTCTGAAAGCCCGCGCTTTGGGACTCGGGAGCTGATGCAGGGAGGCTCTGCCAGGCAGGGGGGCCCCGTGGGATGCTTGATTCTGCCGCTGCCACGGCGGTGGCGGCAGCAGCAGCAGCCGGTTTGTTTTTTTAAAATCTACCTGGGCTGATGGGGGGAGGGAGGTTAGGACTGGTAATGGGCTATGGGGCGGATAAGACTGGAAGTAGGCTGATGGGGGTTAGGACTAGTAAAGGGCTATGGGGGGCTAGGATTGGAAATGTGCTGATGGTGGGGGGGTTAGGACTGGTAATAGGCTATGGGGGTGCTAAGACTGGAAATGGGGTGATGGGAGGTTAGGACTGGTAATGGGTTATTGGGAGCTTAGGACTAGTAATGGGCTGTGGGGGGGGGGCTAGGACTGGTAATGGGCTGAGTGGAAGGAGGGCTTGAACTGCAAATAGCTGATGGGGACGGGGGCTTGGAATGGAAATGGGCTGAGTGGAAGGGGGGCTTGAACTGCAAATAGCTGATGGGGAGGGGGCCTGGAATGGAAATGGGCTGTGAGGGGAGGGAGCTAGGACTGGAAATGGGCCGAGTGGGGGGGGGGCGCTAGGACAGGAAATGGGCTGATGGAGAAGCTAGGATAGGACTGGAAATGGGCTGTTGTGGGGTGCTAAGATTGGAAATGGGCTGTAGGGGGACTTGAATTGAAATGGACTCATGGAGGGGCTAGAACTGGAAGTAGGCATATGGGAGGCTTGGATTGGAAATGGGCTGAGTGGAGGGGAGCTAGGATTTGACATGGGCTGATGGTGGGGCTAGGAAATGACTAGAAATGGGCTGATGGGGGGCTGGGATTGGAAATGAGCTGATGGAGGGACTCGGATAGGACTGGAAATGGATGGGGGAGCTAGAACTGGAAATGGGCTGATGGGGGGGTTGGACGTAATGGGCTATGGGGGGCTAAGACTGGAAATGGGCTGATGGGGGTAGGACTAGTAATTGGCTATGGTGGTGCTAAGACTGGAAATGCGCTGATGGGGGGTTAGGACTGGTAATGGGCTGTGGGGGGGGGCTAAGACTGGAAGTAGGCTGATGGGGGTTAGGACTGGTAATGGGCTGGGGGGAGCTAAGACTGAAAATGGGGTGATGGGGGGTTAGGACTGGAAGTGGGTTGATGGGGGGCTTAGGACTGGTAATGGGTTATGGGGGCTTAGGACTGGTAATGGGCTATGGGGGGGGGCTAGAACTGGTAATGGGCTGAGTGGAAGGGGGGCTTGAACTGCAAATAGCTGATGGGGAGGGGGCTTGGAATGGAAATGGGCTGAGTGGAAGGGGGGCTTGAACTGCAAATAGCTGAAGGGGAGGGGCTTGGAATTGAAATGGGCTGTGAGGGGAGGGCTAGGACAGGAAATGGGCTGATGGAGAGGCTAGGATAGGACTGGAAATGGGCTGTTGGGGGGTGCTAAGATTGGAAATGGGCTGTGGTGGGGGCTTGGATTGAAATGGACTCATGGAGGGGCTAGAACTGGAAGTAGGCTCATGGGGGGCTTGTATTGGAAATGGGCTGAGTGGAGTTGAGCTAGGATTTGACATGGGCTGATGGTGGGGCTAGGAAAGGACTAGAAATGGGCTGATGGGGGCTTTGGATTGGAAATGAGCTGATTAAGGGACTCGGATAAGACTGGAAATGGATGGGGGAGCTAGAACTGGAAATGGGCTGATGGTGGGGCTAGGATAGTATTGGAAATGGGCTTATGGGGGCCTAGGACTGGAAATGGGCTGATGCAGGGACTAGAAGGGACCGGATGCTGGGTGGGGCTGGAACTAGAAGGGAGCTGATGTTGGAGGAGGATTAGAATGGGATGGAGCCTGGAGAGGGAAAAAATATTTTGTGTGGGAGGGAAGACAAATCTACAATTGGCTGGATATTGGGAGAGTAAGTGGGGATTGAGGATGGAGGGGTAAAATTTGAGTGGATGAAATAGGAATGAGGAAAGAGCAAAAGGAGAAAGATTAGTATGTTAAAGCAGATGTAGAGAGAATGGAAAAAAACAAGAAGAGAAAAGAAAGGACAAAAAAGCAGACGATGGAGAGTTAGCAGAAGACACGAAGAAACCAGAAGAAAATGGCTGGAGCAATTGCAACTGAAAAAAAATGCACAAAAGGTAGAAAAATCTCTCTTTATTTTGAATTTATTAACTGGAATATGTCAGCTCTGGGAAATGTGCATCATTAACATCTACGCTTTGTTTAGTACAAGAGGAAATTAATTTATAGTTTTATTTCTACAGTGTTGTTGTACATTCCAAGTTTGGCTTTTGGGGTTCCCAGTTTAATTATTGTCTTCCTGTTTCTAAATTGTGATTCCTTGTTTGGTGATGGTCTATGTTCTGCATGTGTAACTGAGCTGAGGTATTCTGTTTATGTAATTCCTATTTGACATTGCCACTTGTTCTCTTTCCCCAGTAGGTCATGTATTGTTATTCTCTGAAATGTATTGTTTTAATATTTGCAGTGTTTCCTTTTGATAGGTAGGGTATGGTGCTTTGTGAGTTCTGGTAGTGCTGTTAGGATACGGCGGGTTTGCTATGGGTTCTAAATGCTTACTTACAAAAAGAGGAACAGTGAAATCTGAATTTTTTGTTGGAAAGAACGCCTGGAAGGAAGGGAAGACACCTCCCCCTTCTCGTGGCGTATTGTTCCGTTTTTATCTTTTTAAAGAAGTTCAAGGGTTCACCCTTAAATGAAAGGATCAAGGGACCATAATCCCAATACCAACTTATTTAGTGAGCGTAAAATGCAGTACTTAGCTTGAGGTCATCCTTGTCATGGTAGTGTGTGCAGCCGATCTGCTCCCACAAACAGATACTACTGTCAGAGCCAAAAAAACATAGTCCAATGAGTCCAACCCTTGCAAATGTACACCTATTGCTGCAGTCCCTCATCTGCTGCCTCCCCTCAGCTGTTCCCTTCCCAGCCTCTATCCCTTTCTCCTTCCCCTCCCCCTAGCATTCTCACCCTTTTCCCTCCATTCCCTTCCCCCATCTTTCACAAACATTATGCCTTTAAATTTGTTCCTCCTATCTCCTGTTCGTCACTGGCCCCAGTTCCTCTTCCTTTAGTGCTTTTGGCTGCAATCACAGCCTTCTCTTTGGCCCATGGGACAGCTTGTTCCACAGACCCTGAACATCACTAGACTGCTGGCCATGATTTTGGCCTTCAGTGCCTGGGGAAACAGCCTGTCCTGTGTAGTGAAGAGGAGAACACTGCTGCCAGCCTTCTTTGGTCCACAGGACAGGCTGTTCCTGTGAGCACTGAACACCGTTGCGCTGCTGAGACGATCATGGTTGCAAGTATGACGTGGTGCCCTCAAACTCCGGCGCCCCCTCCCCTCCCCCCCCATGCCGTGCTTACCTGGCTTAATAGGTAGCACCGGCCCTGCTGCTCTGCTCTAGGCTCACCCCTTCCCCTTTCTTTTCTGTAGGCTGCTTAGAAGAAAGGGGCTGGAGCATAATTTCTCCAGGTCCAAGCAGGAAGTCAGTCCTCACATATGGGTGACGTCGGCGCCGACGGAGCCCCCGTGCGGAGCATTTCCCCAGCTTTCATAGAAAGCCTTTGGGAATGCAGCGCGCATGCGCGGTCCACTTCCCGCCCAAGAGTGCCATCTTGCTCAGTCTTCTTTTTTCCACGGAGCCCAACGGATGTATATTCGTTTCCCCCGAGGAAGAAGTTGATTTTCTCTGCGTTAACCTGCTTTTCTTCGGCTCGACGCCGGTTTCCCTTTCCCGCCTGGGCCCGATACATCGGTATCGAGCCCGGATCTCTTTTTTGGTTTTTGTCCTTAGTGACTAGCGTTTGCGCCATTTTTTCTTTTTTCACTGGCAGCCCTGTCTTTTGACCTTGCAGGGGCCCTTTTTCCCCCGATGGCTGCCAGCGGGTTTAAAAAGTGTGATCGGTGCAAGAAACTTATGTCTCTCACCGACACACATGACTGCTGCCTCCGGTGCCTCGGACCCGATCATGACCTGATGATCTGTGGTCCGTGTGGGAAAATGTCCTCTAAGGCGTTAAGGAGTCGGCAGCACCAAAAGGAAAGAATCTTCTCTGACTCCGATCCGGGCGGGCCCGGACCTCGTCAGAGGCCTTGACATCTCGGGACTCCGGCCCCGAGCAGCGTCGAGGCTCCTCTGAAAGGGGGTCTCCCTCGCTGGAGCATCGTAAGAAGAAAAAACCCGCGAGGGCGGCGTCGGTGGACGCACTTGGCTCCTCGAGGGCCAAGTCGCATAGCCCCGAGCGCCGTCCCGGGTCTTCGGATTCGGAGAGGCCTGCAAAACAACCTCGTGTGGAGATGGAGTCCCCGGGTCACATGAGTACTGTAGTCCTCATGGACTCACCTCCAGGGGAGCCGACGTCGGGCCCGGTGCCGCCGCGGCCCGAGTCGGGGGCTGCTGAGTCTCCTGAGCTCGGACTCAGGTTGACGGCCTTGGAGAGCAGCTTGGCTGCCTTCATGGAACAGCAGCGGGCACTGATCGCCGGTCTCACCAGTGCATCTGCCCCGACCACCGGGACATTGGCGTCCAAGTCGACCCTGGAGGCCAAGCCGATCCTCAAGTCCATGCCAGCTCGAGTCGATCCTCGGCCAAGGTCACCCTCGGCCTCCCGTTCGGGACCGAGGTCATCGACATCGGTACCCTCGGCGTCGGGGCGGATGGCATCGATGCCTGCCCAACCGGAGCCGCTCGATTCCTCCTCCGAGGAGTCCGACTGGGAGACGGAGGATGAAGAGTCACCCGACACCTTTCAGACTCTTTGCGTTCCTTTGGACTCGCCCGAGTCTGAGCCTCGGAGAAGGTCCCCCTCGGAGGATACCCGGTTCTCGGATTTCGTGTGGGACATGGCCAAGGCTTTGGCATTCCCCGCGGATCCCGAGGAGGAGCCTCAAGCCGAGGAGCTCGAGGCCCTACAGTATGACTCTCCTCCGAAGGAGGCCTTTACTGTTCCAGTTCCTCCGATGCTGGAATGGTTGCTCTTCTGCATGTGGGAAGCGCCGGCCTCGACGCCGGTTTTGAGCAAGCGGGTCAATTCCATCTATCGAGTCCGCAAGAGCCCCGGGTTCCAAAAGGCACAATTACCGCACCACTCCATGGTTGTGGAATCGGCCATGCATCGTCTGAAGAGTCAGAAGATGCACTCCTTGGTGCCTCCCAGACTCCCTCTGCACAGGGACTTACTCCTGCAGGAGTTGGCAGGTCTTCTACAGGAACAGGCAGTGGAACCGGTGCCCCACCACCTGAGAGGTCACGGCTTCTATTCCAGGTACTTCCTGGTACCAAAGAGAACAGGAGGCCTCAGACCCATCCTAGACTTGCGAAACCTGAACAAGCTCCTGGAGAGGGAAAAGTTCAAGATGCTTACCCTTGGAATCCTGCTGCCCTACCTCCAGCAGGGAGATTGGCTATGCTCCTTAGGTCTAAAGGATGCTTATACTCACATCCTTATTCAATCAGACCACAGACAATATCTCAGATTTGTAGTGGGAGGAAACCATTATCAGTACAGAGTACTGCCTTTTGGCCTTACATCCGCCCCCAGGGTATTCACCAAGTGCCTGGCGGTGGTGGCGGCCTACCTCAGGGTTCAAGGCCTCTTTGTCTTTCCATATCTGGACGATTGGCTGATCAGGGATCAGTCCCCGCAAGAGGCCAATCAAGCCACCCTTCGCACTGTCGCTCTGCTTCAGCACCTGGGGTTTGTCATAAACTTCGCAAAGTCCAGTTTGCATCCCTCCCAGAACATGGAGTTCATAGGAGCTCGACTGGACACCTTTCAGGCAAAGGCCTTTCTACCAGTGGACAGGGCCCACAGACTGATGATGGCTCTAGCCAGGCTATTCCACAGCAATTCTCTGGTCTCCGCCAGACAATTCCTGAGGCTCTTAGGCCACATGGCATCCACGGTCCATGTGACTCCAAATGCTCATCTACACATGAGACCAGCTCAGTGGGGCCTCAGGACTCAGTGGCATCAGGCCACAGGAAGCCTCACGGACACAGTGAGGGTGTCCAGCCTACTACAGTCTTCTCTGCAATGGTGGCTTCATCTTCCGAATCTAGTGCAAGGGGTGCCTTTTCAGGCACCTCCACACTCTCAGGTGCTCTCAACCGATGCTTCTCTTCAAGGTTGGGGTGCACATTGCCAAGGGGCATGTACTCAAGGCCTGTGGACTTCTTGGGAGGCCGCACAGCAGATCAATCTCTTAAAACTGAGAGCTATCTGCTTAGCCCTGAGAACTTTCTCTCATCTCATCTCTCACCAGTCCGTCTTGGTTCAGACGGACAATCAAGTGGCTATGTTCTATGTGAACAAACAAGGGGGCACAGGGTCCCGCTTTCTCTGTCAGGAAGCGCAGAAACTCTGCTCCTGGGCAGTCGATCATGGCATTCCTCTCAAAGCAGTCTACCTCCCAGGTCAGGAGAATTACCTGGCGGACAGATTGAGCAGGATTCTGCAGCCGCAAGAATGGCAGTTGAACCCTTTAGTGGTTCAACAGATCTTCCTGAGATGGGGTCTTCCAACCATAGATCTCTTTGCCAGTCCTCTGAACCGTCAACTTCCCAGGTTCTGTTCCAGACAACCGCATCCTTTCAGAATAGCAGCGGATGCGTTTCTCATTCCATGGTCTACAGGTCTCCTATATGCATTTCCTCCCACGCCTCTAGTGTCCAAGACACTATTCAAGGTAATCCAGGACAAGGCCTCAGTGATTCTGGTGGCCCCCAGGTGGCCAAGGCAACCCTGGTTCCCACTACTGTTGCAACTAGCGGTGGACATTCCTCTTCCTCTAGGGATGCAACCCGATCTCCTGTCTCAGGAGCAGGGATCTCTCTTGCACCGCAATCTCCAGTCCCTCAATTTGATGGCCTGGCTGCTGAAAGGGTAGTTCTAGCGCCTTTACTACTGCCTAAGGAAGTGGAGGACGTAGTCTTGGCCTCTAGGAGGCAGTCCACCAGAAAGTCCTATGCCCTTAAGTGGCGTAGATTTTCTGCCTGGTGTACTCAACACAACGAGAATCCCTGGTACCAGTGGTGCTGCAGTATTTGCTTCACCTGTCCAACCTAGGCTTTAAGTCCAATTCTGTTAGAGTTCATCTTAGTGCTCTTTCAGCACACCACTCACAGGTGGAGGGTCAGTCTCTCTCCAGTCATCCTTTGGTGGCCCGCTTCCTCAGAGGCCTGCTTTTGCTTAAGCCTCCAGTGCGTCCACCTGCCCCTGAATGGGATTTAAATGTGGTCTTGCAACGGCTTACTTGCCCACCATTTGAACCTATGGCTACTTGCCCTATGCGTTTTCTGCCTTGGAAAACGCTATTTCTGGTAGCCCTTACCTCAGCTAGGCGAGTGAGTGAGCTTCAGGTCCTAGTTTCAGAAGCACCTTATACTAGGTTCTATAAGAACAGGGTAGTCTTACGGACTCACTCTAAGTTCCTTCCAAAGGTTGTCTCCTCCTTCCACCTCAATCAGGAGGTGGTTCTTCCAACTTTCTTTCCCAGGCCTCATGCTAGCCGGGCTGAGATGGTTCTGCATACCCTGGACTGTAGGAGGGCGTTGTCCTTCTACCTTGACCGTACGCGGGAGCACCGGAGGGCGGTTCAGGTCTTCATCTCTTATGACCCCAATAAGTTGGAGTTGGCTGTCTCCAAGCATACCTTGTCCATATGGGTAGCTGACTGCATTGCCTGGGCTTACAGGGCAGCCGGCCTCTCGTTGCAGGGTCGAGTTACGGCTCACCGTGTTAGGGCGAAGGCTGCATCAGTGGCTCATCTCCGCTCTATTCCGTTGGCAGTCATCTGCCAGGCCGCTACTTGGTCTTCAAGCCAGACTTTTGCGGCCCATTACTGCCTTGAGAGGGAGTCCCGCAGGGACAGTGCTTTCGGGCAAGCAGTACTCCATAATCTCTTTGGGGTCTAGGCAACTCCTACCCTCCGGCCCTGGTGTTGGGCTACCTGTCGGGGGCGTTGTCAGAGAAGATTCTGTTCTTGCATGCTGAGGCTCTAGAGGGAGCTCATTTTTCAATTTGGGGCCTCTGGTAGCCCTAAGCTAGGGAGTCCCATATGTGAGGACTGACTTCCTGCTTGGTCCTGGAGAAAGAGTAGTTACTCACCTGTAACAGGTGTTCTCCAGGAGCAGCAGGAATCAGTCCTCACAACCCTCCCTCATCCCCTTGAAGTTGCAGTCATATGATTTATTTTGCTTTTTTGCTGTCTTTTAGTTATGTCATCAGACTGAGCAAGATGGCACCCTTGGGCGGGAAGGGGACCGCGCATGCGCGCTGCATTCTCAAAAGCTTTCTATGAAAGCTGGGGAAATGCTCCGCACGGGGGCTCCATCGGCGCCGACATCACCCATATGTGAGGACTGATTCCTGCTGCTCCTGGAGAACACCTGTTACAGGTGAGTAACTACTCTACCCCTGCAGCTCTGAAGTCTGAAAATAGGGGGTGGAGTTGGAGTTCCAGGCTGTTCCCCAAAAAATTAAGCCCTGCTCTTATTCTTGTTTACCTCTTTTAGCCCTTTAAAGCCCTTCGATCCTCTCCTCCCATCTCTCTCTCTCTTCCACCATTCTTGTGCCACTTCCTGCTCTGCTTTTTATGGGCTTGGCTAGGTATCATTCTGTGCTGTGTTACTGAGGAGTCTGTGAGTGGCGCTAGTGCCGGGTTATGGCTCATTATGAATGAGCTATATGATTGGTTTCTCTGGGCATTTGTGCTCAAGAGGCAGAGACCACAGAGGAGGGAAAGGAATAGGCAACTTTATTCGAGAATTCACAAGAGAACTCTGCATCACAAAGTTCCATTTTAACAAGCAGACCATTCTCCACTTCTGCCATTAGTTAGAAGAGCCCCCATGCAGTCAGCCACATGGTGGGAACAGACCACACCAATGCACTTTGTTGCCACCAGTAACTTCCAGTCCATTCTGGCTACAACAGCATTAGCCACATCCATCAGTTTAGGGACTTTCTCAGCCACAATGCTGAGTATATTGCCCTCTGTCAGGATGTGCTACAGAAGCAGCAGACTATGGCCGTGTTCTATGAAAGGGTTAATTCCTATCAGTGTTGGGGACAATAGATTGCATGCATGAAGCAATCGGATCATCTTATGGGAGCGAGGCAAGCTACTGCAATGGAAAGGCCTATCACCACCTCTTTAGGCAGGCTGTCTGTAATGCCAAAGACCTTGTTACTGATGTAATACCTACATTCTAACACAATCGGGAGGAATTCAGGACAAATCTGAGAGTGGCCGGATTCCGGGGTGTGGTTTCTAGGTAAGCAACCACCTCCCAGTCATACATGATACCTCCTTTCTGTTCTTTTTCTCTACACATAAAGCTCTCACTTGGCTCCTGCAACACATTACCAAGAAGCAGGGAGTCTTACAGATGTAGAGTGGCCTGAATATGTTTTGTCTTATTTGATGTAAGCTGTGTGCTGTACTATGGATGTACAACCTAGTGCAACAGTGCTGTCTTATTATGTACAAGGGCCACCACCAGTAATGTTAGCACAGAGAGGTTACTGCAAATAGAGAGTTCCCTCCCTCCCACCCCCTGCCAATTTGGACATGGAATAGTATGCAGTTGCTTTTTGCAAGCATAAACTTCTATAGGAGGCATTCAGTAAAGTGGTTAGCATGCCTTCCCATAAGGTGTGTTCCATGGCAACTCGGTTGTTACACTATCCCTTTAAAGAAGTCAGCATAAGATAGGGCATTGTATTTACAGAGAAGGTGCCCCATATTCACTAATGTTCAGCAGCCATATAGCAGTGCTGGTAATTTATTTATTTAACTGATTTTTATATACTGCTCTATTTTGCAGTCAGAGCGGTTTACATAAAACAATAAACATAAACAACGTACATAGAACAGGTAAGTTAACTTGACGTAATTAACAGGAGAAAATGTAACAATTGGGTTTGCTCAGAGGAACATGGATAGTGTATAGGACATGAGTCTGTGAGCTAGTAGTGAGGGTGGGTTGTTGAATGTAGGTGATCATTTATTTATTTATTTATTTATTTATTTATTGAACGGTTTTATATACCGCCTTTCAGAAAAATCAAAGCGGTTTACATAGAACAAAACTTGAACATTACATTGAAATGTATTCAAACAATTGAAATTACAGTGAACATTAAATTGTATATAATAAAAAATGGTAATTTGAGGGTTACAATGCTGAGTAAATGCTGATTAGGTATATAGATAGTTTAAACATATATACAGATTTAAATATTTACAAATTTCAAAAATCTTATCATCTGAGCAAGGAAAAATGTATTGTAATTCACTAGAATTATTAGTGTAAAGAGTAAATGTGATAATGTGGAGAATTGGGTATTGTAAGATAGAGTAAGAAAAAGGAAAAAGTAAGTTGTGAATTAATGAATATGAGTATACATGAGTTTAAGTGGGAAATATTTCATCTATTGGGAATGAGTCTCCAAAGTACTCTATAAATAAGTAAGTTTTAAGATCTTTTCGAAATGCTGAAAGATCTGTGATATCTCTGAGTTTATCCGGCAGAGCATTCCATATTAAAGGAGCATTGAAGCTGAATGCCCTATTTGTTGTAATTTTATTGAGTTTTATCATGACTGCTCCCTCACTTTAACTCTCCACATCTTATGATATATGCTCATAATGCTATCGGAATAAGTGAGTTTTGAGGATCTTGCGAAAACTTAAGATGTTTGTGTTGGCTCTGATTGGGACCGGCAGAGAGTTCAAAGGGTTTGAGCATAGAGTGTAAATGCCGGGTTACAGGATGTTTGGTTACTTTTTGTCCTCTCTGCAGGGATCATGAATGTGTTATACATGCTTTGTCTTCTACTTGTATTTTTGGGCATCAATTGTATTAGGGATGAGAGAGAGATTGCAGAATCTTAAATATTAAGAATATGGCTTTGTATCTTATTTGGCTCGTGATTGGTAACTAGTGTAGGTACTTTAAAATTGGAGTGATATGTTCCAGCTTGGAGGGTCCATATATGGTATATGTGGCCATATTTTGGGCCAGCTGAAGTGGATACAAAACATACTTTGGTAACCATTGACAGATGATGTCACCGAAGTCGAAATGTGGAAAGATAAGTGCTTGGACCAGTGTACAATAGTCATTTGTTTCAAGGAGTGGTTGCAGGTGGCAAAGTGTTCTTTTTATGTGACATATTGCTTTAGTGATGTTGCTGATGTGGGGTTGCATGCTCAGCCATTGGTCAAGCAGTGCAAGAACCAAAATTTCACCTTGAGGGCTTCTACCTCCCAGTCTTTGGGGAATTATCTGTAAGAAAGGAGTTGTGTGAGATGATAGGGACTTATACACAGGCTATCTTACTGAGTCCGCATCCCTACCTCAAAATATTCATAGCCACCAGCTTCTTCAGCAGAGCTTCTATTATCTTTGCAAAAACCATCTTTCTTGCACCCCCCCCCCCTTATAAATCTGCTAGCTAATATGAGTTCCTACTTTTTCCATGCCTCCCTAGGTAAGCAGGGCTGTGAGTGATGGAGCTACATTATTATTGCAAGAGAGAGGAGGTGTTGCCTGTGGCCCCTGCTCCTGTTAGCTCTCTTTCAGAAGTAACCTTTGCTCTGAACTGTGCCTTAGATGTGCAGTCTTGAAGATGGGCTAACTGCATGGACTGGGAATCAGAATTCACTGGTGAAACACTTTCCCATTTCTTAGATATACAGTGCCATGCAAACGCCCCCCACACCCTTGTGCATTTTCCACATGATGTACGTTTTCAACATGAAAGATCAATTATAGGAATATTCAAAAAGTATTTAAGAATAACACACTAACAGTATTTGATTGCACAAATCTTCACACACCTTAATTCGGCAACAATTAGACATCTACCAACTTTACCCAGCAAAACAGTGCAGCTTTTGCAGTTCTTGCAGATTAGCTTAAGCTCTTTCAAGTTGGCTGGGGATCATCTGTGGACTGCAGGCTTCAAATCTTGCCACAGATTTCCTATTGAATTTAAGTCTGAGCTATGACTCGGCCATTTGAAGATGTTCACTTTCTTCTTGCTGAGCCACTCCAGGTTTGCTTTTGCTTTTGCTTTTGCTTTTGCTTTGTGCTCAGGGTCATTGTTCTGTTAAAAGGTGAATCTTCTCCCTACTCCTAGATCACTGGTAGACTAAAACAGGTTATTCTCTAGGATCTGATTTGATTAGATTAATATTTAGTATACCGCTCTTTAGCCATGAACTAGAGTAATATACAGTACAATACAATAAAGTATAAGCAAAACAAAACACGATAAAACAAAAATAGGACAACAGTATTTTGCCAATGTACAATGGCTAATAAAAAAAAAAGCAATGAAATACAACAAACAATTAATGGTTGATAGCTTCAGCCTACTTATCCAGCGAAAACGGTTTCCTGAAGAGCCAATCAACAATTCCCTTTTTAAAGTTCTTGGTGGCGCTCTCAAATTGAACGTTATGTGACAAATTATTCCACAGACTAGGGGCTAGAAAACTAAATGGAAAAGGAATTACCAACAAATTCTATTGTGATGAGTGTAATAATCTGCTTTTACTTTGCACTATCCATCTCTCCCTCAGTTTTTGGAAGCCTCCTTATCCCTTCTGACACAGCATCCCTACAATATAATGTCGCCACTACCATACAATCTCCAGGAACAAGCAGGAATGAGTCTTCACATATGGGGTTCGTCGGCGCCGACGGAGCCCGCACGGGAATGCTCCCCAGCATCCAATCAGAAGGCTTTTGGGAGCATCCCTCGCGCCTGCGCGGTAGCTTCCCACCCTTCCCACTGCCTCTCCCCAGTTTTCGTTTTTCCGCGGAGCCGACAGGACGTACCTCCTGTCACCGCAGAAACCTTTTCTTCTTTTCTTTTCTTTTCGTGTTTCCTGTGGTCGCGGTTTTTTCCCCACTGACTCTGGCACCGCTGGTGCCTCCTTTTTCCTTATTTTTTTTTGTTTTTGTTTTCCTTATTCCTTCGAGGAGCATCTTCCTCGTGTTATTCTGAGGCCTACCGGGCTTTCCAGCATGGAGCCTTCTTCCCCTAAGAAGTGCCCCCACTGTGGAGACGTTGTCTTCTGCTCCGACTCCAACTCCAACGCCTGGTGTCTCTCCTGTTGGGGCCCTGACCCCTTCTCCCCCGGTTCCCCGGGCTTCAGCGTCAGGAGAAGACCCTCCCTGTTTCGAGTGTCCCTCGATGACGTCTTTCCCTCTGAGGTGCGGTCGTCGGCTTTCTCTCCTCGCCAGGATCAGGTAACCCAACAACAGTCTGTTAAGACTAACCGAGCCTTGAGGGGTGAGTCTCATGCGCCGCATGACGACGGCTCCGGCCTTCCCCTCCAGTCCCTTACACCCCGGAGGGAGTCTTCGGGCTCCAGAACCTCCACGGGGTTTCGGGTTGTTCCTGAGGTTCGCTCCTCACAGAACATTCCCGAGCCTTGCCCGAGGGTGGCACCCACTTCGAGCAGTGCAGATCCCTCGGCAGCGGCGCCAGCGTCGAGTGTTCCACTCTTCGCCAGGGACTGTCAACTGGTGTCCTCGGTGCCTTCGGGGCCGATCGACTCAACCCAGTCTGGCTCTACTGCATCCCGGCCCTGCGCGGGGGCGGTACCCGCTTTTGACGGTGCCGATTCATCGGCATCGGTGTCGAGTGGTCCACTCGTCACCGGGGATCGTTGGACCAACCTGACCCGGTATGGCGTGCCCACACCCCAGCCATGCGCGGAGGTGGTGACCGCTTCGAGCCGGTGGCCCTTCTCCCCGCCGGTCGGCACCGGGTGCCCTCGGCTCCGCCAGGGACGCTCGACTCATCCCCGGCTTCCGCGGGGGCGGTACTGGCCTTGCGCGGCCCCGCCCCGCCCCTCCCGCGGCGGTCTCGGGAACAAGAGCCCCGTGCTTCGCCAGGGATCGCCTCCGGGCTCCACCTGCGGAGCCGATCGATCTATCCCGGTCGGGCGGGTCGGCACCCCCACCTTGCGCGGGGCCGGGGCCTCCCCCGGACGCCACCAACCTCCCGGCATCTAAGCGGGCGTTGAGTGCTCCACTCGTCACTGGAGTCTGCCCGCGGGACCCGGGTCCTTCGGTCGAATCGACCCAAAGAAGCGCCGCGGCCGCGGAGCCGGGGCTGGGCATCTCGCCCCCCGCCGGGGCTCATCGGCGGGTTACCTGGGTACCCTCGAGGCCGCGTAGTATGCCCCGTAAGGGTTTCCCGCTCAATAAAACAGGCGCGGGCAGAACCCCGGCGCCTAGGAGCCAGACGTCGGAGCCGACTTCGGGTGTTTCCCTCTTCGCCGAGTTTCGGCCTGGGAAGCCCTCGTTGCCCTCGGCACCGATCGTCGCAACCCCGACTCCATTCGCGGGAATGGCAGCACCGGCGCGGCCGCCGACATCGGGGCCCCCTAAGGAGGCGTCGCTCGGTTCAATGCCCAGCCTCGAATCGATCTCCAGTCTGGAAAGCGTAGTTCCGGCGCATTTCGGTTCCAAACCCGGTCTCTTCCGACGGCGCAGTGCTGCACTCGCCTGCTCTCCAGCGGCCTCGGCTCCACTCCAGCCGCCTTTGCGGACTGCCCCGGGGGCGGACCCGCCCACGGAATCGGGGCCGAGGCAGAGTTCCGCGGGCCCGTCGGGGACGTCGCTCCCTTCGAAGCCCCCCTTGGAGTCGATCCCGGGCTCTGACGATGCAGTACCGGCTGCCTCGAGTTGGGACTGTCAGTACCCTCCTCTGTTTAGAGTGAGCCCTCCCGTGCACCAGCACGGTGGGTCCCCTGGTGCTCAAGCGGGCCCCTCCGCCTCGGCCCCCCCCGGGATAGCCCCTCTGGGAGAGCCGTCTTTTCAGGACTTCCTCCTTGACATGGCGGACTTGCTCGCCATTCCTATCCCGGGCCCTTCGCTAAGTCCGGGTACTGCGGAACAGGCAGCCGTAATGCTTCCTTTACCTCCTTCCCTGCGGGATCTCCTGCTCGGGATTTGGCGCTCACCCTTACAGGTACCGGCACCGCCTGCAGCCATGCATGCCCGTATCGGGTGCCCCCCTCTCCGGGTTTCCAGACGCACCAGCTTCCCCATCATTCCATTGTGGTGGAATCGGCCCTGAGGAAGGTCGGAAGCAAGAAGAAGCACTCTTCCTGCCCCCCGAATCGTGCGTCTAAAACTCTGGACAACTTTGGGCAGCGAACCTTCCAAGCGTCCATGTTGGCTTCCAGGATTCTCTCATATATTTTCTATATGAGCCTGGCGCTACGGGAGGTCACCGAGAGGTTGTCTCTCTTGTCTCCCTTTGTGTCGGCCCCTCGGGCCCCCGACTAGTCCTTGCTTCTTTACCATTGCAGGAATATCTCTTGGTTTCTTTCTCGGGCTGCCGTGGACTCTTTCGAGTCGGTTAGCAGGTCCTCTGCGGTAGCCATAGGGGCGCGTCGTACAGCCTGGTTGCAGGCTTCCGACTTGTGCAGCTGGGCACAACATAACCTGGGTACTTCCCCGTGCACCGGGGAGAACCTCTTTAATGGCGAGGCTTTGCGTCAGGTTGCTCAGTGCTCCGCCGACCTATTTGATGCTGGCCGCCCGCGGCCCTCCGCCTCTCCTGGGGGTAGGAAATGTCCTTCCCGACCCTCCTGTCCGAAGAGGAGGAGGTTTCATCCCTCTGCCCGCCTGCCGGGTGCGCCTATGCCAGGGACGTCTCACACCGGTCGGCAGTGCCAGGGCTCGCGCCAGGCTGCCCATGCCAGGCAGCCTTAGGCCACGGTATGCGGCAGTTTGCGCTTAACTCCTCTTACATGAAGTTACTGTCCAGTTCTACACTGAGGTTCTTTCAGTGTGACAAGCGGTTCGGCTGCTTGATTGGAGGTATGGAGCCCCCTCCCCCAGGGGGGGGGGGGAACCTCCCGCGCTAGATTAGCCTGGCTCCTCAGGGCCATGCTAATCTTCTTCGGACTTACCCTCGGGTACATCCCTCGGATTCCCCTCTGCCTGGTTCCCCCGGATCGAGGGGATCGCACACCGAATCTCCCTCTCCCAGGGTAGGCCTTGGCAGCCACTCTCCGAGCGTGGCCAAACCATTCCTCGACAGGGCCGGGCCGGACCCCCCCCCCCCTCTCCCCGGTCCGTGTCTCCGCTCTCGCAGGGAAATCCCTGGGTCCGTCAGGTTACGGTGGACAGGGGTCCAACTTACCCATGCCGATCTCCGGCTCCGCTCCCTGCACTCTTCGGAGCGGCGGAGGGCCTTGGCCCTAACCCCGAGGTTTTTTTTTATATAGGCCAGAGATGGCCCCACGGTCACGCCGCGGCTATAGGGTTTTCTATCCTCCTGCCTTCCCTGTGGCACGGAGGACACGTTGGGTGACTGTCAGGTGGACGCCTCAGGGGTCTACGTACTCCTGATGTGCTCCTCCCCAACTGATCGGGCGGTCACACAACCATGCTGCTACCCTCGCCGATCTGCCCTGCTCCACACACATAGGCCCATCACTTGGATGGCCCTTCCTCCCGCCACCTTCCAGGTAGGCGCCCTCCTGTGGATCAAGGGCCGGTCCGAGTTGGCAGCATCGTTCTCATGTGTCCATACCGGTTGAGTAACCTGGGTGGGCGCTCCCGGGCCCACCTATAGCCCGATATACTTCTATACCTGTTTTTGGATATATATCGGTACAGGCGGGCGCTTTTTGGGAAATGTTATAGCGCCCTGTGTCTTACCGACTATCCCGCAATTGTCGGTACTGACATTTTGTTATTCTTACGGGTTCCGGCCGGCCCACTTGCCTGCGTTCTGCGGCTCGGGTGCTCGGACCGGTTATGCTTAAACTCGCTGTGATGTCAACAGCCCCTTGGTTTTCGAACCCATTGTCTTCCTATCCCTTGCCGGCTCGGGTCGACAGTGTACCCCTCGATATCCCGGGGTACACTTCTGTACTTCTCCGGGCTGGGTTCTCAAAGATCGGTCAGTCTTCTGATTAGTCCTCCGAATTGGGGACTCTGCTCCTCCTGGAGTTCTCAGCTTCTTAGAGCTCCTCGTGAAGACCTGCCGTCTTTCCGGTGCCAGTTGACACCTGCGTCTCCAGCCTGCCCGGACTGGGAACTTCGTCCTCTCTGCGGTGAAGTTCCCTTGAAGACTTTGCTACTGCATCTACAGTACCCGTCGCAGCTCTGCCTTCTACAATCCAGTGGGTAAGCTCTAGATTGTGCTAGATCATTAATTGTTTAATGATAATTGACGTGGTTGAAGACTCCCCTGTAGTCTTCGGTTGCTGTGCTTGGCAACTCTTCTCAACTCCTACCCTCCATCCCTCCGGGGATGCTGGGGATCCAGGTTGGGTGATGCCGCCCTGTCCAGGGGCGCGCACTCTGGGATCTCCTCTGGCACCCTCAGCTAGGGAGTCCCCATATGTGAAGACTCATTCCTGCTTGTTCCTGGAGATAGCACAGTTACTTACCTGTAACAGGTGATCTCCAGAACAGCAGGAATTAGTCTTCACAACCCACCCACCTCCCCTAGGAGTTGTAATTCTCTCTCTCTCTTCCTTCCTCTCCTCTCCTTCTGTCTCAGCTATTAAACGCAACTGGGGAGAGGCAGTGGGAAGGGCGGGAAGCTACCACGCAGGCGCGAGGGATGCTCCCAAAAGCCTTCTGATTGGATGCTGGGGAGCATTCCCGTGCGGGCTCCGTCGGCGTCGACGAACCCCATATGTGAAGACTAATTCCTGCTGTTCCGGAGATCACCTGTTACAGGTAAGTAACTGTGCTTTACTGTAGGGATGGTATTAGCAGGGTCACGTGCTGTTTATTTTATGCCACACATACAGTACCACTTAGCATGTGATGTTCCACTTTGGTCTCATCAGAGCACAAAACCTCTCACATATGTGCAGTGTCCCCTATGTATTTCTTTGCAAGTCCTGTGTGGCACATCATAGGGTTTCTTTTCAGCACTGGCTTCCTTCTGGCCACATTATAACTTAAACTTGGTAACATACATTAAACAGGGTCTTTGATAACTTGGATTTTTCTGAGGCAATGGAGAGTTAAGTGACTTGCTCAAGGCCACAAGGAGTGCTAGTGGGAATTGAACCCTGGTCTCTTGGTTCCCAAGCCAGTGCACTAACCATTAGGCTGCTCCTTCACTCCACTATTTATGGATTTATCTTGAAATTGTTGAACAATCAATGTTTTCCCCAACCAAAGACCACTGTAGTTCTCTTAAAGTAACCTTAGGCCTCACAATGATCTTTTCAAAAAAAAATCACAAAATTTTACTAAAATTCAGAATTAATGAGCTACTATGATGCAATATCATGCAAAGCAGCGCCCTAATTCAGAATAAAGTAAAAGCCGGCAGGCAAAGGTTTGTGCAAAACAGCACACTTCAGCAAGGTAGTTGTCTTTTATTGATGGGCCCCATAGCGCAATTTCCTTATTTGCATCTCTAACAAACTTGCATGAGAAAGAGACCACTAGCCCATGGTGAAAATCATATGGGTTACTACATCAGATTTTGTGGATCCATGGCCTATTATGGTGGAATGGAGAAATCTCTGTTTCAAATGTCAAAAAGATAGAAAGGAATGGAGGAGGTGATTTTAAAGTTGAGGAGATGGGAGAAAGCGTTGGGAGCAATAACTTGCATACATGAAGCAATCGGATCATCCCAAGGGAGTGTAAGGCAAGCTACAGCAACAGAAGAGCCTGTCCCTACTACTTCCTCAACATAGAGGTTGTCTGCAATGCCAAAGGTCTCTTTACTGATGTCTTCTCGAGGTTTACAGCTTACTGCCATGCTATCTATATCCTAACACAGAAATACAAGACAAATTTCAAAGCCAGATCAACAGGGGATGACTTCTAGATAAGCAACCACCTCCCAAACACATACTAATTCTGCTCTTTTACTCTCCAGAGAAGCCTCTCACTCAGTTTCTGCAACACATTACCAAGCATCACAGAGTCCCAGCCAGCAGAGTGGCCTTTAACATCCCTGATGTCAGCTGTGCTGTACTTTGAATGTACAACCTTACACATCAACACTGTCTTATTATGTACCTTACCTGATTTGGCAAATAAATCTGCACAACTAGTCAGCTTTGCTGTTACCAATACGATTAATCTTTGCTTAGAATGTATGCACTGCATTATATCTTAACATGCCTTTAAAATTGTTTTACCATTATAGTATTCACATTACTATGAAATTAAAAAATAAGTAAAGCAAACTTTCTTTGGCCAAAGGAAATGGGGCGGCCATTTTCCATACTTCCAATGCCCCTGTCAAGAAAATAGCAGCCACATAACCCTAGTTCTGAAGGGACAGTGTCCATTCCCGGTGTTTGAACTGGCATCCCAGTGCATCGGGATAGTTGTCCTGCTTCTTTCATTGGGAATCAGTATAAGACATAAAATAAAAATGCATCATAAACAGGTCTGGAAGAACCCCAGGCGCCTAACATTTGGCAGAATCTAGGATCTGCTGGTGCTGGCACTAGCCATGCCCATGAAGAGTTGCTGCTTTCCAACTGGGTACACAGAGAGCCACTGCAGCCCCACTGTCAGTCGGATCAAGGAAAAATCATTAACATGCTAGTCAGGCAGCAGAATAGCCACTGCTGGTGACCTAGCCTGTTAATATTCTCTGTGGTCCAGTGTTTCCTACTGTTGCTGGGCTATAGGAGGAGAGAGGCTGGAGGGGAATGAGACTACATGGTGATGAGAAGGAGAATGCTGAATGTGCCTGTAGGTGATCATTATGAGAGAGGAAGGAGAGAGTGAAGGAAAACAAAAATAAAAAGAAATCCCTCCTTTAAAAAAAAGAAAGTTAAAAGTATACACTATCATTCTGACACAATGACATGTTTCTGTCATTTCCAGAATCACGTATGTGGGGGTTCACATATGTGTCTCATAGCAAGTGTTGGGGCTCTATATATGTGTGTGTGATAGGGAGTATCGGGCTTTATGCACACATACGAGCACGTGTGTATATGTGTGTGTGTCATACCACTCATATACACATGTGTTGCGTGTATATCATGGGGAGTGTTGGGGGCTGTGTGTGTGTCTCTCTCTTATATGACCCCCCTCCGGGTTTCACCCATTGTCTTTCTCTCTCTCATATAACCCCTACCCCCGGGCTTTACCTTCTCTTTCTTTCTCTCTCTCTCTCTCATATCCCCCTTTCATCCATTCCCTCTTCTACTCACCCATTCTTTTTCCTGGCTGCCGCATCTCCAGGGTTCAGACTTCCCCCACCATGATTGGCTTTCTGAATGGAGGAGCTGTGTGGGGCAGGAAGTCGCATGAGACTTCAAACTGTGAGATCAGTCCAAACGTCCTGCACCATGTAGCTCCACCATTCAGCCCATTGCGGTGAGGGAAGCTTGAACTGTGCCGTTGGCTTGCATGTGCAAACAAATGTGCATGGACAATTTTCCTGCCGCCCGACGTCCCAATAATAGGTAAAACAAAAAATAAAATACAGAGTCAAAAACACAGAGTGAAAAAGCTGATAAAATTATAAGGAAAAAAATACTTTTCCTGTCCCTTTTAAAAATTTTTAGATTGCCACCTGAATTTTATAAAATATTTTTCCAGCCTTGATCATAAAGATAACATTGACTGACATTTTTTTTCCAGATATTGAATCACTTTATAGATTTCCAAACAAAGCAAAAACTCCTATCCCTTCCTCCCCCATTCCTTGCTTGCAAATAGCTACAGTATTGGCCATGCTCCCTGTTATATCCCATCTCCAGGAACAAGCAGGAAGTCAGTCTTCACATATAGGTGACATTGGTACCGATGGAGCCCGGCGCGGGAACACTCCCCAGCATCCAATAGGAATGCTTTTGGAAGTGTTCCTCCACGCATGCGTGGCTGTCTTCCCACCTTCCCTCCTAGTCTCCTCAATCATCTTTTTTCTGCGGAGCCATTGGGACCTGTCAGCCGGGTCAAGAGAATTCATAAATTGTTTGTGGTACTGTCGAGTACCTCTCTTTTGTCTTCTCATCAACCGACTCGACTCCCCGTTGATTCCAGTTCCCGTTCCTAATTTTTTTTTTTTTTTTACTCAATTTTTTATCATTTTTGTTTTTCTTTGGGCATTGAGGCCTACGAACTACCCGAATAACCATTCCACAATTTGATTTCGCCTTCATCCTTTTTCCAGAAATGGAAAAGCCCCGGAGTGGTTTTAAGAATTGCTCCAAGTGTTCCGGTACCATTTCCATTGCTGACGAGCATGACTGGTGCCTCAAATGTTTAGGCCCAGACCACAATGTGGAGCCCTGTCCCTCCTGTCGCCATATGACTGCCAGAGATAGGAAGAACCAGGACAAACAGAAAGCTGAGCTGTTTCCAACAGACTCGGCTCCTTCGGTGCACTCCTCAGGGGTGTCAACTCCGTCGAAGTCCTCCCATGCTTCAAGTCAGAAAGGAAAGCATCGCTATGAGTCTCCAGTGCATAAGAAGAAAAAGCCTTCTACGTTAGCATTGAGACCATCAACCTCAAAATCGGCGTCATGATTGGACACTGAACATCGACATTGGCACCGACATTCATCGCACTCTGATGCAGACCATCCAGCGAAGCAGCCCTGGTGGGAGGTCTCAACCTCCAAAGCCTCAAAGGGGCTCAGTGATGCCCCAATCTTCATTGCAGCCCTGATACAGGCATCAGGAATTGTGGCCCACATGGTTGTGTCCAGAACCACTCCTCCCCTGGTACCGATGCTCGTTGACCGTGTCATCGCCATCAAAAAGAGCATCGCTGCACTACTGGTCTCGACATCCAACAATCTCCTTCCTCTGAGTACCAGAGGTATTGAGGGTGCCATAAGGACTACTTTGATTTCCTTCCAGACTCTAGTTCCGCGTCGGAGGCCTCTGACTTGAAATCCATCGATTCTGATACCAACAAGGGAATTCCTTCAGATCCATCGCCTCCTTATGAGCATCGAAGGTCACCGCCCGAGGACATGTCCTTCCAAGATTTTATAAAGGAAATGGTGGCTGCCCTGGAGGTGTCTGTGGCTACTGAGACGGAGCCCAGAACAGAGGAGCTCGATATCCTCCACTATCCATCAGCACCGAAGGAGGCTGCAACCCTCCTGGTGCATAACATCTTGAAACGTTTAATGACTCAGATGTGGGAATCTCCTATGTCCACTCCTACAGTTAGCAATAGACTGGATCCACTTTACAGAGTTTCTCCCTCTCCAGGTTTCCAGAAACCACAATTCCCTCACCATTCTATGGTAGTTGAGTCTGCCATGAGGAGAATTAAAAGCCAAAAGATCCACTCCTTGGTTCCTCCTGGAAGACAAGAAAGAACCCTTGATGCCTTTGGAAGAAAGGCGTTCCAGGCATCCATGCTGGCCTCCAGCTTGGGCTCTATATGGGCATGTTCCTTAGGGATGTCTCGAGGGATCTGGCAGAGTTTACCAACCTGCTGCCTTCTGACAAATAGGCAGCTCATCAGGGCTTAGTCACGCATGCCCAGAACACTTCAAAATGTCTAACAAGGACAGCGTTTGATGTCTTTGAAGCCAACAGCAGCGCTGCTGTAGTCTGCATTGGAGCTAGAAGAACAGCCTGACTTCAAGCATCTGATCTGGAACAATGGGTCCAAGACAAACTAATCAACATTCCCTGCAATGAAGAGAACCTCTTTGGCCAGAGGTGGCGAGAGAAAACGGGAGATAGAGACAGATGACCTCACGATAAAGAGGCTTTCTAGGAAGACAACAGATTCTTCTAAAAAGAAGACTGCCTCCAAAAAACCTTTCTTCCCTAAGAAAAGACAGCCTGCTCCTCCCACTCAGCCAACTCCGAGTTTTTGACTCCTTCTTAAGGAGCATGACCTGTTCTCCCATAATTTCTCCCCTTCCTTCCAGGATCCCAGGGAGATTAGTGCATTTCGCATACCGCTAGGTCAACATCACCTCAGAACCTTGGACCTTGCAGCTAGTCAACCAGGGTCTGTGGTTGAAATTCAGAGATCTCCTACCCACTCATTTTGTGAACCAACTCTCTTTAGATCTCCATCACACCTTATTACAACAGGAGATCCACTCTTCACTAATGAAGGAGGTGATAGAGGATGTTCCTCTATCTCAGCAAGGCCTAGGGTTCTCTCATTACTTCTTTATCCCAAAGAAGACGGGAGGCCACAGGCCTATCCTAGATCTCAGAAACCTCAACAAATTCCTTGTCAAGGAAAAAGTTCAAAATAATCTCTCTGGGTACCCGTCTCCCTTACCTCCAACCAAACGATTGACTTTGCTCCTTAGAGCTAAAGGATGTTTATACACACATCCTCCTTCACCCAGATTACAGAAGGTTTCTCAGATTTGTGTTTTGGAACAAACATTACCAATATCAAGTCCTTCCCTACAGACTAGCCTCAGCACCCAGAGTTTTCAGAAAATGTCTGGCTGTTGTCACAACCTACTTATGAACTTTTAGGGATCTTTCTGTTCTTTTACTTAGATGATTGACTGCTAAGGGCAGATACTGTTCCAGCAGTCATTACTGCCCTCAAACAAACCAGCCATGTCCTACAAGAGTTAGGGTTTGTCATAAATTATCCAAAATCACACCTCACTCCAGCTGAAGATCTAGAGTTCATAGAAGCTCGGCTGTACACTATCCAGGCCTGGGCTTTTCTGGCAGATGCCAGATGGGCCCGGCTAATTGCCTTGGCCACACAGATCCAACAGCAAATGTCTGTAATGGCCAGGACATTCCTATGCCTACTAGGCCACATGGTCTCCACAATCCACATTGTCCCCTATGCCCTTCTCAAGATGAGAATGGAGCAATGGACTCTGTCACAGTAGTAGAGCCAATCCACAGGCCAACTCTCAGACTTCATCACCATTACTCCCCAAATGAAGTCAGCCCTTCAATGGTGGTGCACACCACACAACCTTATTGTAGGGTTACCTTTTCAAAGGTCTGCACCACAGTGTACCCTAATGACTGATGCATCAAAGCTAGGTTGGGGAGCCCACCTAAATGGCCTTATTACCCAAGGCCTCTGCACTACTCACGAGAATCTCCTTCACATCAATCTCGAACTCAGAGCAATCTTCAATGACATCCGTGTCTTCTCTCCCCAACTCAAGAGCTGCTCAGTCCTCATTCAGATGGACAACCAGGTGGCCATGTTCTATATCAACAAACAGGGAGGAACAGGCTCTCGCTCCCTATTCAAGGAAACCATTCACTTATGGAACTGGGCAATCCCTCAGGGAATCTACCTTCATGCAGTTTACCTTCCAGGAACAGAGAATTTCTTAGCCGACAAGCTGAGCCGCATCCTCCATCCACATAAGTGGAGGCTGGAACCTCAAAAAACACTGCATTTGTTCCACCTTTGGGGGCGCTGCTACTTGACCTCTTTGCTTCTCTTGTCAATGCCCAACTACCTTGTTTTTGCTCCAGGATTCCCTCCCCTCAAAGGGAGAGCTTGGATGTGTTTCTCCTTTATTGGGGACAGGATCTGCTCTATGCTTTTTTCCCTCTTCTCCTCATAGAAAAGACACTTTTCAAATGCTGTGTCGACTGGGGAATGATGAACCTCATTGCGCCTTACTGGCCCAGACAGCCATGGTTTCCCCTTCTTCTCCAACTAGCTCAGAGGTCTCCCCTCAACCTCGGTTGCTCTCCCGCCCTTTTCTCTCAGGAACAGGGGACCCTCCTGCACCCCAGCCTCAAGACACTTCGTTTGATGGCCTGGCTGCTGAGTGCTTTCACCTCTCATACCTAGGACTTCAAGAGGAGGTTTTGCATGTTCTCCTATCTTCCAGGAAAGATTCCACCAGATAATCTTATGCTTTCAAGTGGCGCAGGTTCTTGACTTGGTGTTCAAAGAGAACACTAGATACTTTCACATGTCCAATTCTGTACCTCCTTCAATACCTGCTCCATTTGTCCTCATCTGTCCTCAAGACAAACTCCATCAGGATACATTTATGCGCCATTGTGGTCTCTTGCCATACCTTGGAGAACTGATCTATCTCGATGCATTCTTTGGTGACCAGATTCATGAGAGGTCTTCTCCTGATCAAGCCACCTCTCCGTCCACCACCCATAGCATGGGATCTAAATTTGGTTCTGGAACAGCTCATGCACAGCCCTTTTGAACTCATGGCATCAGCCTCTTTAAAATTCCAAATATGGAAAGTTCTTTTTCTCATTGCAGTAACTTCAGCCCAAAGGATTAGTGAACTCCAGGTTTTGGACTATGCTCCATATAACATATTCCACCATGACAAGGTTGTTCTTTAGAAACAGGAGCTGATCGCCCCTCCTGCACCTACCATCAAGGCCCAATCGGGACTCGGCAGCTCTACATAAAGGCAGCAACCAACAGCAAGAATCCTCTTCACCGCCATCAGCAGCACACCGACCCAATATCGAGGGAGGAAACAGGAGCCGATCGCCCCTCCTGCACCACCATCAAGGCCCAGTCGGGGCTCGGCAGCTCTACATAAAACCAGCATCCGGCAGGCGTGCCTGCGCCTGAGGGCCTCACCAGAGGGCCCTTTGGCGAAAGTCCGTGGCAACAATCCAATAATACCAGAGTAAAAGGATGGAGACGGTAATGAAAAATCCGCATTAAGAGACCAAAAGTACTGGGAACCAGCAAGAAGCCAGGAAAACTGATCTGGGTATCATCCGCAAAGATGCAAACATCCGGTAAGAAGTGCACCTCGGACACACCTTCAGCCACCGCCAGAGCTCCCTGTGCAAGAGTGAGTTCCAGGTGCATACGGCCAAACGCCCGGTCTATCAATCCCAGACCAATCGGGGGCCTCCACCTCAGCTGCCGTTGGCGTTGAAATCAGGTGGGGGGCACACCTGCGCTGAAAGGATCTTGGGCGCTGAGGCCTTAAGGCAAACATACAATCAACGCAATCGACCCAGCCTGAAACTGAATCCAACCTGCAAAGGACTAAAAAACACCAACCTTCCCTGGGTCATTAGTTTTCTTAACCAGATGAAAATAACGAAAGAACTGTCAGTTCTAACGAAATTGCACATAACTGTCTATTTGCAAATGGTAAGATACCCAAGCTAATCTACAAAGGACTTATATAATGTGAAGTAGTATCTGTATTACAAAGGACCTATAATGTAAAGTTGTATCCATATTACCTTACACTCATGTAAAAGTCCTACTACGCCCCGATTGATATCATTCTCAGGAAAACATTATATATCGCCTACTCACAGCCTACCAATTAAGATTGGTTAGTGTGGGGAACAGCATTCTACTAACCATATGACTGAGCCTATGATCCCTACTACTACTATTTAGCACTTATATAGCGCCACGCACGCAGCGCTGTACAAGCAAAAGATACAAGAGTCATGCTTGTATGAGCTTACAATTAAGTTGAGACAATACAGAGCATTGGTCAATTTGGTGCAAAGCAGAGTATGGTCGTTGCAATTCGGCTGTGAAAATTGATGGGAGTCAGGTTGAGATAAAGGATAGACATCAGGATTTGAAAGCGATAGTGAAGAGGTGGGTCTTCAATCTGGATTTGAAGAGGGCCAGGGAGGGTACTTGGCGTATGGACAGAGGTAGGCTGTTCCAGGCGTAAGGTGCAGCAAGGTGAAAGGAGCGAAGTCGGGAGTTAGCAGTGCGCGTGAAAGGCCTGGATAGAAGTAATTTGTTAGCAGAGCGAAGTTCCCGGGAGGGGATGTAGGGAGAGATAAGGGATGAGAGGTATTGAGGGGCCATGGAATGAATGCATTTATAGGTCAGCAGGAGAAGCTTGAATTGGATACAGAACTGGATAGGGAGCTAGTGAAGCGATTTGAGGAGAGGAGTAATGCGGGCATGGCGAGACTGCCAGAAGATCAGTCGAGCAGCATGATTTTGAATAGATTGAAGGGGGAGAAGATGGCTCATGGGGAGACCGGCAAGGAGTAGGTTGCAGTAGTCGAGGTGAGAGGAGATCAAGGAGTGGATAAGCATTTTAGTAGTGTGCTCAGAAAGGAAGGGGCGGATTTTGCTAATGTAGAGGAAGAAGTGGCAGGTCTTAGCTACGAGCTGGATATGAGTGGAGAAGGAGAGAGAGGAATCAAAGATCACCCCCAGATTGCGGGCCAAGGGGACAGGAAGGATCGTGGATCCATCCACGGAGACTGAGAAGGGGGGAGAGGAGGAGTTGGGGGGAAAGACAAGGAGTTCAGTCTTGGCCATGTTCAATTTCAAGCAGCGATGAGACATCCAGGCAGCGATGTCAGAAAGGCAGGCAGAAATCCTGGTTTGGATTGCTGGGGAGATATTAGGTGTAGAGAGGTAGATTTGGGAGTCGTCGGCATAGAGATGGTACAGAAAGCCATGGGAGGAGATGAGCATGCCAAGGGACTGGATGTAGAGAGAGAAAAGGAGGGGGCCCAGGACAGATCCTTGGGGTACACCAACATGGAGCGGGGTGGGAGAGGAGGAGGAGCCACCAGAGCATACTCTGAAGGAGCGATGGGCGAGGTAGGAGGAGAACCAGGATAGTATGGAGCCTTGAAACCAAGTGAGAAAAGGGTGGTTCAGAAAAGATTGTGGTCGACAGTGTCAAAGGCAGCAGAGAGATCGAGAAGGATGAGGACTGAGTAGAGGCCCTTAGACTTAGCCAGGAACAAGTCATTGGAGACTTTTGTAAGAGCCGTTTCAGTGGAGTGTAGGGGACAGAAGCCGGATTGAAGTGGGTCCAGGAGGGCCTGGGAGGTGAGGAAGTCAAGACAGCAGCGGTGGACTGCTCATTCTAGCAGTTTAGATATGAAGGGAAGGAGGGAAATGGGTCAATAGTTAGAGGGACAGGTGGGATCGAGTGAGGGTTTCTTGAGGAGAGGTGTGACAACACCATGTTTGAAGTCATCGGGGACAGTTGCAGTGGAGAGTGAAAGAGTGAAAGGTTGAGAATGTGAGAGTTGGAGGGGACAATGGTGGGGGAGATGGGGTATAGGAGATGGGTGGGGATAGGGTCAGAGGAATAGGTGGTGGGTTTGGTGAGGAAAGGAGAGCGGTTTCCTCTTCTGAGACTGTAGGGAAGGAGGAGAGGGTAGCAGAGGAGGTATGGGTGGGGAGGACGAGTTGGGGAGGGGGGTAGATAAAGAGGTGGGGAATTGAAGGGAAATCTTTTGGATTTTGTTGTGGAAGTAGTCTGCTAGGGTTTGGGCAGAAAGGGAGGGCGGGACTGGGGGCGGGGGCACTTTGAGGAGAGAATTGAGGGTATTAAAGAGGCGGCGAGGGTCAGAGGCAAGGGAGTTAGTCAGATGGATGTAGTATTCTTGTTTGTTAAGTGCTATGGCTGATTGGAAGGAGCCAAGCATTAATTTGAATTGTAGAATGTGTTCCAGGGAGCGGGATTTGGTCCGAACATGATCAGCAGAACGGGTACAGGTGCGTAAATAGCGGGTGGTGGGTGACAGCCAAGACTGGGGAACAGAACGTCTGACAGGGCGTGGGGTGGGTGAGGCAAGAGTGTCAAGAGCAGAGGATAGTGCAGCATTATAAGAGGATACTGCTTTGTCAACGGATTTGGAGGACATAATGGAGGAAAGAGATGGAGAAATGGCAGAGGAGAGGGTCAAGGGATCAATATTATGAAGGTTTCTAAATAGGACGGAGGAGACAGGACGAGGTTGAGACGATGGAAGCTGAAGATTAAAGGTTAAGAGGTGATGGATGAGGGAAGGATTGAGTTGCAGAAGTTTAGAGGGAGAGGAATTGGAGAAGAGTATCAGGTCAAGGCAGTGGCCGTGCAGGTGGGTTGGGGCAGTGGAGCAAAGTTGGAGGTCAAACGAGGAGGTGAGGGCGAGGAACTTTAGAGCGTGGGGATCAGAGGGGTTATCGACGTGAATATTAAAGTCACCAAGAATAAGGGTGGGGGAAGAGGAGTCCAGAAAGACGGAGAGCCAAGAGTCAAAGTCATTAAGGAAGGTCGATTTGGATGTGTCGGGTGGGCGATAGATAACAACAACTCGGAGGGGAAGTGGTGTGAAGAAGCGAATGGAGTGGACTTCGAAGGAGAGGGAGGGGCGTGACTGAGGCAGCTGGCGGGGTTGGAATTGGCAAGAGGGAGAAAGTAGAAGCCCAACACCACCACCGTGGCCAGTGGATCGAGGTGTGTGGGAGAACTGGTAGCCTCCGTGGCAGAGAGCAGCAGTGGATGTGGTATCATCTGGGAGGAGCCAGGACTCGGTTAGCGCAAGAAGGTGCAGCGCATTAGAGATAAAGAAATGAATAAAAGGAAGTTTTTTTGGAGACTGAGCATGCGTTCCATAGGGCACATGAGAATGGGAGGGAGGAGGTGGGACGGAGAGGGATATGGATAAGGTTGGACAAGTTATGTGAGGATTTCTTTCCAGAGTAAGACTGTGGTTTAGGGGGGTTGTTACATGAGGACCTATTATTAAGTGATGATCTCTTATTAGAGTGCGACTGACCACTGGAGGGGTTTAGGGTTGGGGTTGATATTTCTGGATGAGTGATTGGGGCATGAGTGAGGGGGGGGGGCAGAAGGGGAAAGGAGGGAGATATGGATGAGGTTGTTACGTGGGGACCTATTGTCAGATCTATTGACAGAGTAATGCAGAGATCGAGGGGGGCTAGGGTATGGGTAGGTGTCTCTGGATGAGTTTGCTCTCCGTGAGGGACATGAGGGAGGGGGAGTGAAAGGGGGATGTTGATAATATTAGAAGCTTTACGTGATGATTTCCTTTTAGAGTGCAACTGACCTCTGGGGGGAGTAGGGTTGGGGTTGATATCTCTGGATGAGTGATTGAGGCATGAGTGGGGGAGGGTGGAAGGGGAAAGGAGAGGGATGTGGATGAGATTAGCTAGGTTACATGATGATCTCTTATTAGAGTGCGACTGACCTCTGGGGGGGATAGGGTTGGGATTGATATCTCTGGATGAGTGATTGGGGCATGAGTGAGGGGGGGCAGAAGGGGAAAGGAGGGGGATATGGATGAGGTTAGATAAGGTACGAGAGGAACTCTTCTTAGAGTGAGACAGAAATTGAGGGGGGCCAGGGTTGAAGTTAATATTACCTGATAGGAGAAGGAGTAGTAGAGAGCGGGTAAAGCGGAGGAAGAACGGCGTAAGCGAGGATGGGGTTGCCTGAGGGGGAGGGTGTGATGAAGCTGCGGAAGCAAAAATGTGAAGTAAAGACCTTTTCAAGTACATTCGTAGCAAAAAACCTGTGAGAGAGTCAGTTGGTCCATTAGATGATAAAGGGGTTAAAGGAGCACTAAGAGGCGACAAGGCGAAAGCGGAGAGATTGAATGAATTCTTTGCTTCAGTCTTTACTGAGGAAGATGTAGGGATGTTACCCATGACTGAAGTGGTATTTAAAGGTGCGGAAGAATTGAAGGAAATATCGATACATCGGGAAGATGTATTACAACTATTAGATAAACTGAAGAGTAGCAAATCACCTGGGCCGGATGGTATACATCCAAGGGTGTTGAAAGAACTGAAATACGAGATTGCAGACCGCTATTAGTAATCTGTGAACTATCATTAAAATCATCTCGAATACCTGAAGATTGGAGGATCGCCAATGTAACACCAATTTTTAAAAAGGGTTCCAGGGGTGATCCGGGAAACTACAGACCGGTGAGCCTGACATCAGTACCGGGAAAAATGGTAGAAACCATCATAAAGAATAAAATTACTCAGCATGTAGATAGTCATGACCTAATGGGAGACAGCCAACATGGCTTTAGACAAGGAAGATCTTGTCTTACTAATCTGTTATGTTTTTTTGAAGGAGTGAATAATCAGGTGGACAAAGGTGAGTCGGTTGATATTGTGTATCTGGACTTTCAGAAAGCCTTTGACAAGGTCCCTCATCAGAGACTTTTGGCAAAACTAAAGAGTCATGGGATAGGAGGCAGTGTACTATTGTGGATCAGGAACTGGTTAAAAGATAGAAAGCAGAGGGTAGGGCTAAATGGCCAATTTTCCAAATGGAGAAAGGTGAATAGTGGTGTACCCCAGGGATCTGTGCTGGGTCCGCTGCTTTTTGACATATTCATAAATGACCTGGAAAGTGGAATAACGAGTGAGGTTATCAAATTTGCAGATGACACAAAACTATTTAAAGTTGTTAAAACCCAAGAGGATTGTGGAAAATTGCAAGAGGATCTTGATAAATTGGAAGACTGGGCATCAAAATGGCAGATGAAATTTAATGTGGACAAGTGCAAGGTTATGCACCTTGTCAGACGGCTGCCTGGGTGAGAATCTTCACAGTCTTGGCAAGTGCATATATCTATATGATTTGCAAGGGATTGTGGGCAATGCAGTTCATTCACAGCAGACACAGCTGCTCACAATAATTTAGTTGTGCTCAAGTGATAAAGCCAATAAGATATTTATTTATGGGGTTATTTCTCCCAACACAGATATGCTTGGTAGCACATAAATCAGGTTACTTGCTTCCAGTGTTTAATTTGGAAAAACAAAATCAAAATCAGGAAAACAACATTCAAACTTGTCAGGCATTAGCTAATGTTTTCTTAGCATATATCAAACAACAAACGAAAAGCCACAAAGAAAGAAAAAAAAACCTGTTCTTTTCAGGTTAACTTCTGATAACTTCCCACATAGATTCAGAAGTGATTCTCTCCTAGCTCACAAGCAATTAGGTAAGGCTCAATTGCTAGCAGTTATCCAGCTGAAACCCCTTAGCTGGCTTGCTTTCTACTGTGTGGGTCAAATCCTGCTTCAGGAGCTTTTCTGAGTAGATTAAAGAACAAGTTTGTATTTCTTTGTGATGGTTGCTGTACTTTATAACAGAAAATCACCAAAGGAGTTTAGACAGAGAGCAGTCCATGTAAACAGATTCTTCATGTGCTATCACCCCCTCTTCTTCAACAAGCATGGGTTCAATGTCATGGATTGGCACAGATGAATCTCCCAATGTAGTACTTTCAGGAGAATACTTGTTTCCCTGCTGTCTTTCAAGGTTATAGCTAGGGCATAGATCAGTGTTCATACCTGAGCTTCCATTGCTGTTAGAGTTCCTCTCTATATAGCCTGGCCAGTATGTAGTCCAGTTCTTATGTCCAGCCTTCCAATCCAGATCCCTGGACACTGGATCTCTCTTCACATACCTTCTGGCACGGGTCTTAGGGTCCCTTCCACGTATAGCCGTCTCTCTCACAGGTACCGTCTGGAGATTCCTAGCTCTGCAGCACCATTCCTCTGGCTTTCCCCAGTCCAATGGTGTATGCTGGCCCTTGGAATGCCTCCCAGTATACGTACTGTTCTGGACTCTTCTAGACCTCTCAAAGGCTTTTCTCCTCTTTCTTCCAAAGGGTTTCTTTCCCTCTCTGTCCGTCCGGTTTGGCTTCTGCTTCTGATGATCCTCCTGATGATGGAGATGACCAAGCTCAAGCTGCTTCTCAGGATAATGAGGATAATTCTCTGTAGAATAAACTCTACCCTTATTCTGCTTAGTTGAGTGCTCCTCCCTAACACAGCGCAGCTGTGCTGAATCAGGCCCTGCCCTTTGAGATGACTGCTTAGGGATTACCTCATAGCCCTCCTGATTGAACACACGTTTCCCCACTTCAGCTCCTCTAATGGCTGTTGGAAACCTGGTGCATTCTGGGACTGGTAGTCTTTTATGGGAAAATTCTGTTTTCTTATTTCTACCAGAACTGACAGGTTGCTTGTTCAGAGTCACTTCACCTTTTCTATAGCTCCTTCCTGAGCTATGATAAGCTTCCTTATCACAACCTAGGGAAGAACAACCCAAACTATGGTTACACGATGCAAGGTTCCACATTAGGAACCACCACCCAGGAAAAAGATTTAGGCGTCATTGTGGATACCATGTTAAAACCCTCGGCCCAGTGTGCAGCGGCGGCCAAGAGAGCAAATAGAATGCTAGGTATGATAAGGAAAGGAATGGAAAATAAAACAAAAGATATTATAATGCCTCTATATCGTTCCATGGTGAGACCGCACCTTGAATATTGTGTGCAATTCTGGTCGCCGTATCTTAAAAAGGATATAGCGATTTTAGAAAAGGTTCAGAGAAGAGCCACCAAAATGGTAAAGGGGATGGAAGGATACTCCTATGAAGAAAGGCTAAAATGGTTGGGGCTCTTTAACCTGGAAAAGAGACGGCTGAGGGGAGATATGATAGAAGTCTATAAATTAATGAACGGAGTGGAACGGGTAAACGTAGATCGATTGTTTACCTTATCAGAATATAGAAAGACTAGGGGACATGCAATGAAGCTACAGGGTAAACTATTTAAGACTAATAAAAGAAAATATTTTTTCACTCAACGTGTAATCAAGCTCTGGAATTTGTTACCGGAGGATGTAGTAAAGGCTGTTAGTGTAGCTGGGTTTAAAAAAGGTTTGGACAAGTTCCTGGAGGGAAGGTCCATAAACCATTATTAAGAAGGGACCCAGGATATCAATGCTTGAACCAATATAAGCATTGTGGAACCTGTGTCCCTTGGGGAAACTGCTAGGTACGTATGACCTAGATTGGCCACTGTTGGAAACAGAATACTGGGCTTGATGGACCTTGGTCTGACCCAGTATGGCATATCTTATGTTCTTATGTAGCTCAAGAGCAGATGCTAGGTTAGAGGACAGAATGGAGGGAGAAGTGAGGAAGGTAGAGGGAGAGTAGGGGGGAGAGGAGTGGGTGCTGGTAAGAGGGGAGAAAGTTGGGAAGAATGAGGAAGAGAAGGACGATGTGATGTGGGGCCATGGAAGTGGAATAGTGGAGGGCTAGGTGACTAAAACATCTATACACTATGCAGTGTAGTTGAGTTACAGCTGGGGACTACACGCTATGCAGTATGGGTTAAAACAACAAGCAATGGGTAGTGGGGACTATAGCCAGTGCAGCAAGGGTCAATGTGAGCAATGGGTCGCAAGTACAATGTAGGCAGTGGGTAGCATGTTTGATGTACGTAGTGACCAGCAAAACAGCAAATGTTCAGATAAAGCAGCAGTGTTAACCTATGAGCAATGAGGCAACAATGGATTGTTCAGTGTAAAGTAGCAATTGTTCAGGCAAAGCAAGCATGTTCAGGCAAGCAAAGCAAATTAGCAATGTTCAGGCAAAGCAGCATGTGTTTAACCTATAAGCAATTAGGCAGCAATTGATTGTCCAGCAAAGTAGGAATGTTCAGACAGAGCAGCACTGCTAACCTATAAGCAATGGGGCAGCGATGGGTTGTCTAGGCAAGCAGTAGGTGATGATAACCTACAAGCAATGAGGCAGCAGTGGATTGCTACAGGTAGTGAGATGGGGGTGAGGCAGCGGAGATGTTTGAGCTGCTTACCTATGTCATAGGGTGGAGGGAGGACGGTTGACGGGTTGTTCTTGAGGAGTGGAGTTCGGCACGACTAAGGGCCATGCCACAGGGCCCTTAGGTGCGGGCACGGCAGGCGCAGAGGCCTGGGCGAGGGGGGCCCTAAATAGGGAGACCCGCACCCCTCCCACAGCCCGGATTGGGCTGGAGCTCCTGCACACCCGGCTGGGTTGAGGAGGCCGGGAGAGAGCCGGCATCGGTGCGATCGGACTGTTCAGCTACTCCCATAACCCCGATTGGGTTGGAGCTCCTGCACACGCGGCTGGGTTGAGGAGGCTGGGAGAGAGCCGGCGTCGGTGCAATCGGGCTGTTCCCACTCCCGCAGCAGAGACACCCTAGAACTTCAGCACCATTTACTCAAAACTCCCCTACAGAAGAGTCAAACACTAATTACTGCAGCACAACTCAAATCTGTTCTCAGAATTAAATTACTGAGTACCAGGAGTAACACACTCCAACACACCCAAAACAGAATAATAGTGACAGACCACCACCAACACTCATACTCAACTTAGCTGGAAGTAACAATGTCAACTTCAAACCAACCCCTATCCAAGATAACATGCATTCTCCTCATCCTGTTCGCTTCCTTAGCCATATCCACTGGCCTAAACCACAGATACCCCAACACCATCCCTATAATATACACTTTAAACAGGGACAACCTTTTACTGATAGTCCCATACATAAGAAGCACACTGAAAGTCAGCACCACTAGATTGATTGATTAACATAAAATTAGCTACACTAGATCCAACAACCCCAAAATCTCAGACACCCCAGAAAAGCAATCTCATATTCTACCTGACAAATGCACAATCTCTGAGGAAGAAGTTACCAGTCTTCACAGACCTACTCATATACTATAAACCAGACATGTTATGTATAACGGAAACCTGGTTATCGGACACAGACACAGTCCTCATTAACCATCTCAAGACACCAGGATATGAAATCTTCCATACTCAAGGCCATGCAAGAGAGGAGGTGGTGTCCTAATCATCATAAAAGATACACTCAAGGGAAAAATTACAGAATCTGACAACATTGCCAACATTGACACCCTCATAATAAAAATCAAGAACCTCCGCATCTGTTTAGCCTACAGACCACCAGACAAAAGTTCTGAAAACATTGACATACTTAATGAATTACTGGGCTCATCCTCAGATTTGAATCCAGTGATATTGATGGGAGACCTAAATCTGCCATCACTTTCTAATGCTAACTCAAAGGCATTCTGGAATTCCATCGAAGACCTAAATTTTCAACAAATTATAAACAGTCAAACACACAGAAAAGGCAACTCCCTAGACCTTATCTTCTTCCTCAGTACACTGATGGGGGCTTTTAACCCAACCTCCTTGGAGATAACCCCAGTCACATGGTCTGACCACCACCTCATCAAATTTAGCCTCAACATTGTTAACAATCACCAAAACAAACCCTCACAGCAACCCATAACCTACAGATTCAAAAAATTCAATAAAGACGAATTCCTAGATAAAATAATACCCCATCTCACACTTGACCCACCCAACCTGGATGAAACCGTAGATAACTGGAACAAAGTAATACTCAAGGTCGCCACAAACAACAGTACATATAAGCAACCACCAAGACAACGCAACAACGCCACTGGTTCCATTCCACAATCAAAGCAATGAAATCCGAGCTTAGAAAAGCTGAGCGAAAATGGCGTCACTCAAAAACATTGACGAACCAACTAAGCTATATAAATCTCCAACAAATATAAGATGACGATTGACAATGCAAAGAAAGATCACTACTCCAATATTCTAAAAAAATCGACAAATCAACCTAGAGAATTCTTTAGCAAAGTCCAAAATATAACAAATAAAAACTACAACTCGGACTCATTGGATTACGAGATATCCCCTCAAACCCTAGCTGGTTTCTATATGAATAAAGTAAAGCTCCAATATCCTCCTACACCGGTACAAGACATAGCACTGACAAATCAATTCAGTACATGGGCTAACTTCCACAGTACCTCAAGACCCCCTCAAGAATATAATCGCAAAGTTAAACACCACTACCTCCTACTTAGACGCCTGTCCTATCCACTGGCTAAAAACAACAATTCCTGAAATGACAAATTTCATTTGCCCGATAATTAACCTATCACTCAAGAATGGATGCTTATCACCCTCACTCAAACACGCCCAAATATGCCCAATCCTAAAAAATAAAACACTTGACAAGAGCTCACCTAACTCTTACAGACCAATTTCAAGCATACCTTTCCTGGCCAAACTAACAGAAAACATAGTCCAGATTCAACTTCAAGACTTCATAGATACATCAGCCCCCATCAACGAACACCAATATGGTTTCCGCCCACATCATGGAGTGGAAACGCTCCTTACAGTTTTAATTGACACACTGTCAAGAGGAATAGACAACTCTAAACAAGCCTTTTTCCTACTATTCTTGGAAATTACGGCAGCATTTGATAGCGTAAACTATCTACTAATGCTTCACAGACTGCAACAGATCGGTATAAAGTCATCAGTTCTTAAATGGTTTACCTCATACTTAAAAGATAGAACCCAAACAGTGAGCATCAACCAAGAAACGTCAACAACCTTCAACCAGGAACAAGGTCTCCCCCAGGGATCCGCACTAACTGCCCTTCTTTTCAATTTATATCTTCAACCTATCTCTAATTTTAAAGAGATTCTGAGTATACTACCACATATACGCGGACGATATTATGCTCTACATTCCATTCACCATCCCAAACTCTCCAACAAAAATACTATCAGTGTGTTTTATAGAGATTTCACAGTGGCTTAAAAAACATAATTTCTACATTAATTACTCCAAAACAGAAATACTGTACGTCACTAGAAATCAAAATTTTGTACCACCAACATCAATCTGCCTACAGGAAACCAACATCACAGTAAAAAAGGAGGTGAAATACTTAGGGGTCACACTGGACCAGACCCTCAGTATGGAAACTCATATAAAAAATACTGTGAAAAAAGTACATTGCAAGCTAAAGCTACTAAAACAGCTCTGACCACTAATCCATCTACAGGACTTCAAAACTGTAATACAAGCTGCTATCATCCCTCATTTTGATTTTGTGAATTTCATTCTACAGGTACTATCAAAACAAACCCTTAGAAGGCTACAACTAGCCCAAAATGTGGCTGATAGATCAGTCCTAAACATCAGAGCCATAGAACACATCACTCCCATATTATCTGACTTACACTGGCTACCTATACATAGCCGCATAAGTTACAAAATTCTGGTCACCACCTTTATAATAATCCACAACATAGCCCCATCTTTCCTGAATAACCTTATCACAATTGAAACATCAAAAAGGACCCAAAGAAGCAAATATAAACATAAACTTGAAACCCCACATGACTTCAGAAATGCCAAAAAAATTAACAAAAAATCTTTCTCTCATGCTGCACTTACCCTCTGGAACGAGCTGCCAGAGCACATCAGAGAACAAAATGACATTAAAGTTTTCCACAAAAAACTCAAGACATTCCTATTTTCCTCTCACTATTGCTCACAGTCAAGTGCCGATACTCAAGCCGACGACACAACAAGTCAAAAAGCAAACCAAATAGCAAGTCAACAGTTAGTGAAATACAAGATTGAAATTCATTGGCAGCGGACTGATAGAGCAAAGAATACATCAACAATGCTCATCAATTGTATATAGTTAAAGGGTACTCCTACCCTGCAATGATTGTATTTCATCTATGTGAATAGTTATTTTCGTTCCATGTAACAACCCTGTTATGATTATACCGCAGCTTTGTAAATAGTTATTCAATGCTGGGACCATACCCAGCTATGTAAATAGTTATTTTTTGTTCCATGTAAATGAATAAGTCCATGTTTAGTGAACTTTTCAGAACATTGTTATTTGTAAACCGCACTTGATCACGTGGAAAGCACGGTATAAAAATGTCTGTTAAATAAAAATAAAAATCCTAGGTTCTTGCCAAAGGACGTCACCTCCTTCCACCTGAACCAATCCATCTCACTACCAACGTTCTTTCCAAGGCCTCACAGCTCCCTTGCTGGTGCCAGACTACATACACTGAATTGTAAGAGAGCATTGGTCTTCCACATAGACCGCACTAAAAGTTACAGGCAATCCTCAGTTATTTCTCTCCTTTGACCAAAGTCATCTAGGGTTACTAGTTTCCAAAAGGACACTTTCTAACTGGCTAGCAGATTGCATATCTTTTACTTACTCGCAGGCTGGGCTGTCTCTACAGCAGCGTCACAGCTCATAAAGTCCGAGCCATGGCTACCACTGTAGCTAACCTCCATTCTGTCCCTATTATGGAGATCTACCAAGTAGCTACCTGGTCTTCACTGCATACCTTTGCCGTCCATTATTACCTCGACAAGGACTGCAGAAGTGATGATCAATTCGGACAATCTGTTCTGTGTAACGCTTTCAAATTTAGACAACATGCCCACCACCCACTGGACTACCTCACGAGGAGTGCTCTGAATGAGCTGAGTCTGTCAGATCCCAGCTGCAACCTTTGATTGCACCAGGACTCTTTGTCTTGCTTGGTAGTCTGTGGCTAGGGAGTCCCATATGTGAAGACTGACTTCCTGTTTGTTCCTGGATATAGCGTAGTTACTCACCTGTAACAGGTGATCTCCGGTAACAGCAGGAATCAGTCTTCACAACCTGCCCATCTCCCCTTCAAGTTGTCCCTTTTTATTTTTTTCTCAATTTGTCTCCACTGTTCACCTGATTGAGGAGACTAGGAGCAAAGGTGGGAAGACAGCCATGCATGCATGGAGGAATGCTTCCAAAAACATTCCTATTGGATCAGGGCCATACCAAGTGTGAATCGCACCCTGTGCGACTTGCACATTGGGCATGCACCCCCTCCCCCCCAATCCAGTCACTTTCTGGATGGCGGCAGGAGAGAGGAGGTGTGCCCGATGTGCAAGTCACTGATGCGCTAAGCAGATCTCTCCCTCCCTGCTCTGATGCCGCGTCAGAGGAGAGAGGGACCAGACCTGCTTAGCATGCTGCGAGGAGGCTTAAGGGGCTGTATTACTAATTAAAAATTTATTTGGATCAGCAAGGAATATTGAACTTTTGAGCCATCCTGTGTGGAATCATGCTGAGCCAGAGCCATCCTGTGAAGAATCATGCTGAGCCAGAGCCATCCTGTGAGGGATCATGCTGAGCCAGAGCTATCCTGTGAGGAATCATGCTGAGCCAGCTATTTACTAGCTTACTAGCCAGGAGACAGAAGCTGTGTGGAGTGACTGACCAGAATTGTGTATTAACTCGGAGAACAAACAGAGGCTGGGAGCAAACAAAGGCTGGAGAAGGACTGGTCAAATTACTGTTGAACAAAGGTGTATGGGGTGGAGAATATCTGTAGAGAAAAGCTCGTGAGGAGTCATGTGGTCCAGCTGCAACACACAGCCTATATACGAGGCTACTCGTATATAGAGAGAAAATCCTGAAGAGGGAGAGAGTAGATATCCGCTTGGACAGACGCATGCCAACGCGTGAAGAATCCCAGACTTTTCTCCAGCCTCGCTGAGGCTCTCCTAGCTGATGTTAAAAATGGGCTGCGATCATGGCAGTTTGGTGACGCATTGTTCTGTTCTTGTAAGGGACAGGGAGTTTGGAGATACAATATCTCATAACTCTATCGGTGATGTATTATTCTCCTGTAATTACTTGCTTTCTAGTAACCGAGGTATCTGGATGCCCCAACCCGTCATCCACCACCACCCCTTCCCCCCCCCCCTTAACCCCTCTCACCTCCCACCACCCCTTGACCCTTTGACAAAGACAAGCAGACATCAGGGAGTGGTGCAATTGCTTGGTCGCAGCTTTTATTTAAAGGTATTAAACACCGGCCCAACATGGGCCCAAATCAACATCCATAACAATAACCAAAACACCCCCCCCCCACCCGTCCTCCGGATGACGCTCCCACCAGCCATTTCTAGCAAAGTGGTGCATCATCCACACCCCCCATTTCCCCCTACCGCCCGCCTCGCCATGTTATTAGCAAAGGCCGGCTCCAGGGTTGCCAATTTCCGGGCAGAGACCCCCAGCCGGGGTGTCTCCCCCAACGAAACGAATAGTGCCGCTCCTGTGGAAAGCGGCATAAAGCTGAAATGCCCCGCCGGGTCAGCGAGCACCTGCTCGCCACCCCGCCACCGGCGCGAAGGTAGGCTACTATCCTTGCGCTGCCCCCACCACCGAAAGCTGCGACCAGCACCAAGACTCCAATGCCTCCTGCCAATCATTTAAAAGCAGGTCCTGTCCCACCGGGGCAAGATGAACCCCATCGAGCCGATAGAGGCCGGCACAGGAAACGTCCGCCCAAGGGTGCAGGACCTGTCGCCCCCCTGTCTGCTGAACCCAGCGTCCAATCTGCCTGTTAATCTTAACCAGGCCCCTCGACCAACGCCGCTGGGTCCAACAGGCCGGACGGGGCACAATGTCTGACCAAATAATAACCACCCCCGGGAGGAGCTCCCGCAACTGAGCAATGTCTCTCTGTACAGTCCGGATGAGCTGCCGGCAAGACCAAGCCACCAGGTCATTGCCGCCGAGATGGAGTAGCAACCCCACCGGCCGCCGCCGCAGTCCGATCTCCGCCTGAACCCGAGTCAAGAGCTGCTCCCAGTGCATGCCACGTTGACCCATCCAGCAAAGCCGCACTCCAGACGTGGCGAGACCAAGATGGGCACCCAACGGCCGGACCGCCGCCCGACGCTCCGCCCAGTAGACGAAGGAGTGCCCAATGATCCACCAGTTGCCGGAGCACACGCCATCTGAAAGCAGAAAACAAGCGGACTGCCACCAGCAGGCAACTCTGAAATAGGAAGAAGACATTAGTAGCCCCCCCAAGCCCCCCCCAGGGGCCCTAGTCCTGACGCCTGCAGGTGCTAGACCGCACCCCCGGGAGCCACCAGGCGCACATACCCAGCATAAGCCCCCGAACGCCACCTGCCAATGCGCTGGATCACCTGACCGTCAAGACCCGCAGCCGCCGCACTAGTCACCGCCCCGATCCGGAACGAATGCGAAGCATACCGGCGGTCGGCACAACCCAAGGCACGCAGCACCAGACGCAGCACAGCCGTGAACTGGAACTGAGTCACCGGGTTACCATCTGCGTGGACGAAAAAATAGCCACACGCTGCCGGCCGCCGCTGAACATAGGTGCACAGCACGCGAACCGGGCAGGATAACAAGGGAGGAATGGGACTTAAGAGGACCCAGCTCCCCTTCCCAGACTGATCTGTCTTTGAACGCGGTATAAAAATCCGCGCCTGTTCCGCGTCCACACGAACGTGCGAAACGTCGAGCCCGCCAAACGCCCCGCTCCGGGCGGAACGGGGAACAAGCTCGGATACCCGAAACGCACCAAAGAAAGCCGTGGTGAGAAGCGCATGAAACAAGACGGCCTCAAAGCCAGAGGCCACCAGACGCGGCAAAACCTCGCAGATTCGCAGTAAAAGCTCGTGCGAAACCGGGAGCCGCCAGTCCCACAACGCAGGATGCACCCGAGCCCAGCCCGCCAGCAACCGCCGAACCAAAAAGGACATACGAGGGTTACCCCAACCAGTGGCCTTGCAAAAGAAGGAAAACCCCGCCAATGCTCCGATGACCGCCGACCGAGCCCAGCCCTCCTTCTTAGCCGACAAAACAAACCGGCCGACAAGTCCGTCAGGAACCACCCCCCCTGACCAGCCTTGCGCACGAAGGAACGCACTCACCTGTGAGTAGCCCCGCCGGTACGACGCCCAGGTACTGCGTGCCACCGACGCGGCCAATAAGGACATCACTTCAGGGTCCCAACTGTCCAGAGATGCTCCGGGACCCGTGAGGCCAGCTCGTCTGCCCCCGGGGCCAGTCGCCGGAATGATGCCCACTGAAAACGGGATAAAGCGTCAGCAATGGAATTCTGGGCGCCCGGCACATGCCGCGCTCGAGCGGTGACATTAAGACGCAAGCAGGCAAGGACAAACACCCGCATCAGCGCAGCTACACGCGGACAACGAGGCGCGTGCCGGTTAATGACCTCCACCACTGCGGCATTGTCGCACCAGAACACCACCCGCCGGTTGCGCAGCTTGTCCGGCCATATCCAGAAAACCGCCGCGATCGGGAAGAGCTCCAAGAAAGTGATGTTCCGAGTCAAATCGGAACAAACCCAATCCGCCGGCCAAGGCTCCGCGCACCAGGCGCCATGACAGAAAACACCGAAGCCGGAACTGCCAGCTGCATCAGTAAACAACTGCAGATCGACATTCGAGAGCTCAGGCAACTGAAGCACGGAGCAACCATCGAAACCCATGAGGAACGCATCCCAGACCCGTAAATCCTCCCGCATCCCTGCAGAGACCCGGATCCGATGATGGGGGAGACGGAGGCCCGCGATTGCTAAAGATAAGCGCCGCGCAAAGGGGCGCCCCATGGGAAGAACGCAGCAAGCAAAATTGAGGTGCCCAAGCAACGACTGAAGGACCCGGAGGGAAACCTTAGCGGCGGAGCCGACCGAAGCCACCAGTTCACGCAGCCGCTGGACCTTCGGCGCCGGTAAACATACAACCATCGCGACCGTATCAATCTCGATGCCTAAAAAGGTGAGGCAAGTGACCGGCCCCACCGTTTTTTCGGCCGCAATAGGAATACCAAAGTCAACGGACAAGCCGAGGAAAGTCCGCAGGAGAGCGGAACAAGTAGTAGTCCGCTCCGGCCTGACAAACAGGAAATCATCGAGGTAGTGGACTATGCTAGAGACCCCCGACTGCCACTCGACCACCCAATGCAAGAAGGTGCTGAAGGCCTCGAAATAGGCACAGGAGATCGAACAGCCCATAGGCATGCACTTATCGAAGTAGAACTGCGCCTCAAAGCGAAAACTGAGCAAAGGGAAAGCCGCAGGATGGACCGGCAATAAACGAAAAGCCAATTCAATGTCCACCTTGGCGAGTAACGCTCCAGGCCCACACTGGCGCACCAAGGACACGGCCGCATCAAAGGAAGCGTAACGGACCGTACAGAGCTCGCGGGGTATGCGGTCATTGACAGAATCGCCCGGAGGGCTGGAGAGGTTGTGGATCAGCCTGAACTTACCCGTCTCCTTCTTGGGGACCACCCCAAGGGCGAAACCGTGAACGGGGAAAAGGGGGGCACCGAAAAGGGGCCCGCAACCCTACCCAGAGCACACTCCTCCGAAATCTTCCTACGCACGAAATCACCGTGTTCCTGCACCGAAGCAGCGTTCCGGAGCCCACCCCGTGCGGACGCACCCTGAACCGGGATACGGAAACCCCCCGAGAACCCCTCTAAAAGCAAACCAGCCGCCTGCCCGTGAAGGGACCGCCCATACTCCGCCAACCATGGACGCATCGCCTCGATCCGCACGGGAGTAGGGGCCAGCCCCCCACCACCGACCTCACTTATCTCCAGAGGGGGCTCCCGCGACCCCCTTCCGGCTACACTTAGTGGCAGCGTGGGCGCCCCCGCACAAGGAACAGGCATGCTTAAACTTGCAGTCGGGGAACGGGCAGGACACCTTGTTGAAGCGCCAGCAGACGTCCCCCCCGACGTTTCCCCCTCGGGACTGAGGCGGGGCCGAGACGGGGACTCGAAAGGAACGCCCCCCCGCCGGGACCGGAGCGGAGCCCCCCTTGTCAGCCGCAGCACCCGCTCCCCCGACTCGCCCCTTCGCGGACATCTGGGTCAACCAAAGATTGATGTCCTTCGTCCCCCATGACAAGTGACAATTTTCCTCCATCTGATCCCGAACCTCCTCATCATAATTCAACCAGGCCCACCCATCGTGAGCCTGGGACGCCGCCAAGATGTTGTCGGCATAAGCCAGTAACGCCCCATACTGCTCCGGGAAATTGTGACCCCAGACACTCGCAAGCCGCAAGAAGGCACGGGTCCAATTGAGCGTATTCCGGGAGGCCTTGCGGACCCTACCCGCCTTTTCGTCCTCCCGACGCTTCTTCCTGCTCTCGCCAGAACGCTTCCGACCATCGAGCAGGCGGAAGATATCGATGTACCGACGACGCTTGATTCGCTGGCGCAATTTACGCTGAACGCCCTCCCATAACTCTGCACAGCGGACGACGGAGGCCCCCGTACCCGCCCCGGCATCCGACGTCCCAGGCGCCGAACCAAGGGAAGAGGCCGAGGACGACGTCGAGGAGGAGGAAGACGAAGACGCCCGCCGACAACGGCGTCCCTGCCGGTGCTTAGCCCTTTTTGCCGCGGGCAACCCGGGAACGGAAGCAAGGGCCCCTCCCACAGCCCCACCGGAGACCCCCCGCATACTCACCCGTCCCACCGGAAGCGTCCACCGGGGCACTCCCCGGAGACAGCCCAGACGCCTCCGAAACCAGCACATTCACGGGACATGAAGGACCGGGACCGGCCCCCGCGGCTGAAGCAACCATGGATGTCGCAGGTGTCGAAGTCCGCGGGACCTGCGAAGAAAAAGAAGAAAACCCAGCAGCCAGAGCCGCAGGAATACTAGGCGCTGCGCTCGACCTGGCACCCCAGCCTTGCGCCGAGGACCCCAGCCCACCGGCATCCCATGCCGCCGCACTCCCAGCCGCCCCATGGCCATCACCAAACCAGCCACCCCAGCCCCCCCCCAGTGCCCCAAACCCCCCCAGGGGACAGCCCCGAAAGCCACGGGCCCGGGGAAGAGAGGAAGCCAGGAGGGGGAGGGGAACCCAGCAGAGCGGGGGAAGGGCTCCCCATAACCGGAGCCGGCAACAGGCCAGCAGGCCCGCCTGCCGCAGCGCCCGTGGATGAGCCACCAGCCTCCGCTAAGCCAGCTAATGCGGCACCGACACCGTCCACCCCCCCGAGTGGGGGCCCGGCACGATGAGTGCGCCCTCAGCCCCGTGGGGAACAGCAGGCACCCGAGCAGCCCCACGCCCCCGTGCCCCCCGAGCTGCACTACACCCACGTCCCTGCCTGGCCCCCCGCAGGATACTGGGACCGGGGGGGCGGGATGCCCAGCCCCACCGCGGCCCGGCGGCATGGCCCCACGCCGTGCAGTTCCGCGCCCGCGAGCCAACCCTTGCGGCCCTTTTGCCGCACCATGCCCAGGAATACGCCGGGCCATGCTCCCCACCTGGGGCTGCCAAGGGCTAAGGGCGGATCCCCCTAGTACCCTGTTGCCTATGCCCTTTTTTCTCCCTTTGATGTTGTTTTTCTTTTTTTCTTTTTTTTTGGGTGTTTAGGCAGTTATCTGGGTTAGTTATTGTCCTAATAATTTTTTTTTTTTTTTTTTAGTTACTGAAACGTGTCCCGTTTATCACTATGTCTTTTTTCCCGTTTTAATTTTTTTGATAATGATCTGCCACCCCCGCGGGAGGCCCACCCCTCTATAAAACAGATAAGAGCTATTTAAAAGCTGAGGTGAGAGGGAGAGCCGCGGGGCGAAGCACCCACCCCACCAGCGCAACGCTCACCCAACAAAGACCCCCCCCCCCACCGGGGAGCCGCACAGGCCACACGGCAAGAGGAGCGCCGGTTGGGAGTCCCACGTGGCTCCCTCCGGTAAAGTAAGGCCTAGAAACGCCCGTGTTGGAAGGGTGGCATTATGGCCCCTATTATTTTATTTTATATTTTTTAAAAGATAGGAACCCCCCCCGAGAAGGGACGGCGCACCGTGAGCCCTGCGAGCCGTCGGAATAGGAGCCCTGATGCCCAAAGGGGAGGCCCGGATCCCCGCAGCGCAAAGAAACAAACCTGCCAGCAGCGCGAGCAACGAGGAAGAGGGAGGATGCCAGCCGGCGCTCCCTCGTCGCTCGCGCTGACCCCGCCCCCTGACCGCCCGCGCGGTCCAATCACCGGGCTCCACCTTCGAGCGTGGAGCCCGAGTGCGGAAGCCCCGCCCGCTGCAATCCGGGGCTGAACACCCCCCCACCCCCCCAAGCAACAGGCCTGCCACGCGGTCGGGCCCCGGGAACCCGGTTACTGGGCCAGCCGCGGGACCGGGGCCCGGCGGCACAGCCCAAACTTATCTGTTTTATTGTCATTGTAATATCACTAACTTATTGTTCTATTGTAATGTCACTAACTTATTGTCAAGCTAATTGTCATAGTGGTTTAATGATCTTGAATTTAATAGAATCCTAGGCAATACAAATAGAGACAAGGATGGGATTCAATTCAAGATCAAATTGGTAAAGGACTGCAGCTGGATTCTGCAGCCGAGGAAAAGAGCTCTAAAAACAACAAAAAAAACTGTTTAGGAAAATATGTAATCTTGGGCTGCAAAGATGTTTAGTTCAGTAGGATGCAAAGATATTTAGTTCAGTGCTTTATGGGATGCAAAGATGTTTAGTTCAGTGCTTTAAACAAAATGACTCTATCCCATAGAGCTAGTATTAATTGTTGGGGAAAATCCTTATAAGATTATGAAGAAGCGAAGACTATTACTTTTTTAAGATCCCTGGTTTTCCAAGCTGTTAAGGTATATTGCTTTTCAGAGCTACCCAGGGGGAAGGGTCTAGTTCAGTATGCAGGGTGAAATATTTCAAGAAAAACTCCTTATTCAGATCAGATAGGCTGTTATACTTAAAGACTAATAGATGCCTAGACATAAAGCACTTGTAAGCTTTGATCTGTCTTGTGTTTAAATCCAAACTTCTGCAATGTATGTTTTAGTCTACAGTATATACTGTTTTTTTCTTTCATTACTGGCTACTCAAGTAGGTTTCATGGCCCCTGGAACTGAACCGACTAGAGCTCTTTACTAAAGCTGAATGAAACAAACAAACAAAAAAAAGATAGAAAATTAAGGAAACTCCTTCTGTTTTCCTTTGACCTTCAAAGTAGGGGCTGAGAGCCCTGTTAGGACAATGGGGCATCCTGAGCCAGTAGTTGCAAGATTGTAACTTGAAAATGATAAAATCCTGAGTAAATAAGAAGGTAATCCTGCTTGAGGTTTATCTCTGGTATATGTTATGTGCCTGTTCTTTGTCTTTGACTGCGTACGCTATCAAGCAAACTTAAAAGTTAAAAAGGAATTTTATATATTGTGGCAAACACCTCATAGAGGACATAATTATTGTTCATATATTACAGAAATGCAAAGAGCTGTAACAATAGGGTTTTAATTTGCTGTCTGTGTTTAAGATAACATCAAGGTTGGCTGTCACCCTGAGTAATTTACTTAAAATGACTCATTGTTTTCAGATCAGTTTGATAGCAGTCTCAGGTATTATGTATAAGGTTTTAATTTAAATGTGACAAAGTACTAGCATTTTGGTTAAAAATATAAAAAGGGGAGTATTTGCATTCCAGATATCCACCAACCTTTTCATGAAAAAGTATCAGTTTCATGTCATTTGAATGCCTGTTTACTGAACTGTAAGATTCAAGGTAATTACTTTGCATTGTTACACTCAGTGCTGATGACTGATGAACAGGACAGTAACACCATAGGCATTAACTACGCTGATCTTTCCAGTTTTATTTGTTACAATATTGGATTTTAGGATAAATTCACCTGTTTTTCTGTATTTGAATTTTACGTGTTGGTGTCCAGAGAAAAAGTGTACTTTGTTTTGAAAGTTTTTTTAATTTCAGTTTTAGGAATACAGTTCCTGAGAAAACAGATATATATTGTAGCACTGTGAGATACTAATTTTCTTTAGTTTATACACTTGCACTTATGTTACCAAATATACTTGTTGTAGCAGTACATTATGTAGAGGTTCAGTACACACTCAGCAATTACAAGATGAGTAAACATTACTGTTTCTATTGAACTTGCATTGCCCTTACGTTTGCTGGAAGATGGAAATGAGTTCCCAGAAAATATGATAATATTTGTAAAGTTATTTACAAATAAAACAATAACATTATTGTTGATTGGACAAAACAAAATCTGGCTTGTCAGCAATGATCCAGGAGAGGTTTGGGAAAAGAATGAGAGAGAGAGAGAGAGAGGCAGAAGGTGAGACCACAGCCTAGGAAAAGGCAATAAACATGCTGCTTCGAGTGTGATGATCTGGGCCACCAGAATTCTGACTGCTCTAAGACTCCTCGAGGACCCACAAGGCTTGAAGAATATGAACCTTGTATATTTATGCCTCAGCAGAGACATGAATAGGTAGGGGCGAGTAGGCCAAGAAGAACCCTAGGAAGTATCGCCATGGGGCCCAACCACAAATGCCTTGTACCATCTTAGGCCTCTCACCTCAAAAGGATCTCTTTTGACACCATAATTAATGAGTAGCTTACACAAATCCTTGTGGACACTGCAGTTACAAGATCAGTCTTCAAATATTTTGAGTTTCCTACAGCACTCTCACTGGGAACAGTGTATACGATATATGTGGCCGTCATGTTAGAAGCCATACTTCTTCCTATTGGGATTAATGTTATAAAATGTTGCAAATAATAGTTTTATATTGTATTTAGAAAGAGCACATGTCCACTTAGTACTGGACCAATTAAGTTAGTGGGAAAGGGACACTGTTTACTCATACTGTTATGCTTATTGAGAAGAATCTAAATTTATATTTTCTACCTACCATTTGTTTACAACAATACTAAGTTTTTAACAATTATTTGATGTTCTTAGCAGCCTTGCCAAATATGGATACATTAGTATGGTATAAAAAACATGAACAGGACCTATGTATGTAGTTGGTGGAATGATGCAAGTGATGAAAAAGTGTTGTGAGGGATGAAGTGGGATATTAAGAGGAAGCACTCTGATGGACAGTAAACTGATGAAGGTAATTTAATGATGTGAAGTGATGTATCTGCCTAATGAATATGTAAGCGAAAAAATGATGAGCACTTTATTCAACTTTGCCGTCTCCAAAACCTTCAGTTCAGGAAGTCATCTACTGTAAGCCCCAACACATACTCAACAATTGGAAATAGACACCTGGAGACAGGCTAGGTGCACCTTGCACCCTGATGAGCTTTGGAAAACCCACACTGGCCATGTGGTACTTCCAGATGCTTTTTTTGCCTCATTTTGCCTCTGTATTTTTATTTATTTTATTTTTTTATTTATTTAACTATTTCTTTTATACCGCCCCTTCCAGAGATCAAGGGCGGTTTACATATAACAAGTCAACAGTCATGTACACAGTTTGTATACATTTTACATAGAACATAGAACATAGAACAATAGAAATCAACTATTTACATTAAACAGTAAATATACCATTTATAGGTATTAAAGCAAACATATTAAACTTTATACAAATGAATATTTACAGTGTGTGGTGTGTGTGGTGTGTGGGGCAGGAATTGGTGTAGGTGCTGGAATTTAGTTCCTTTTTTCGTCTTCAGGTGTGAGGGAGGGGGGAAAGTCTTGTGGATACATTGTTGGGTTAGGGGATTAAGGGAGTCTGTGTATGTGTGACCATGTTTGTTGTGGAGCTGGTCTTGGGGGAATAGGGGATTTCGAAGTGTTCAGTGAATAGGTAGGTCTTTAATTCTTTTCTGAATTGGGTGAGGTCTCTTATGGTGCGAAGTTCAATAGGGAGGTCGTTCCAGAGTGTAGGGGCAGTGAATGAGTATGCTCTGGAGCTAGTGGAATTCTTATGTTTACGTATGGCTTTTGGTGTGATGAGGGAGTGGGCCGCGTTCTGTCTGAGGGTCCTTGTCGATGTTGGAGATTGGAGTAATGTGGATAGGTGTGAAGGGGTTATGTCATTTATAAGTTTATAGGTTGTTAGGATAATCTTATATTTGATTCGGCTTTTATAGGGAGCCAGTGGAGTTCCAGTAGTATTGGGGTCACGTGGTCAGTTAGGCGAGCTTTAGAGATTACCTTTGCACAGATGTTTTGTGCTCTTTGGAGAAGGTATATGCTCTTTTGGGGGAGGCCTATTAGGAGACTATTGCAATAGTCGAAGTGCGGGGTGATCAGTGTACTTACTACGGATCTAAAGTCTTGTGTTTCAAGAAGTGGCCTTAGGTGCTGAATAGTTTTGAGTTTATAGAAGATGGTTTTTACTATTTGTTTTATGTGAGGTAGCATGGTGAGGGTGTGGTCTATTATTACTCCTAAGTATTTTACCTGTTTTCTGACGGGTATGGAGGTTTTGTTGATTGTGATTGTTTCTGGGTATGAGTTCTCAGTCGTGGGTGGTCTTGTCACAAACATTGCCTCAGTTTTTTTGAGGTTTATGCTAAGGTGGTTAGTTTCCATCCAGGAGGAGGTCTCAGCCATGCATTTGGATAGCGAGTCATATGTAGGGTTTTTTAGCATTTATGGGGATAGCTAACATGATGTCATCGGCATATATAAAATGGTTAATCCTGTGTTTTTTAAATATGTCTGTTATCGGTTGCAGGTACAAGTTAAATAAGAGGGCCGAAAGGGCTGATCCTTGGGGTATTCCCTGTCCTTGAGGGAATGTTTCTGATGCTTGTTGGTCAATTTGGACTCGTATTAATCTATGTGAAATATAGGATTTGAACCAGTTAAGGACAATCCCGCCTATACCTAGGTTTTCTAATCTGTTGATCAGTGTCATGTGATTAATGTTATCAAAGGCGGCAGAGATATCTATAAAAAGGAGTAAGAAGCCTTGATGTTTGCCATCAGTGCCCTTGATGAGGAAGTCCATAAGGGTGATTAGGAGGGTTTCTACTCCATGGAATGGGCGGAAACCAAATTGGTGTGAGTCAAGAGGTTTGTGTTCATCAATGTGTTCTTGTAACTGAATTTGAATTGTTTTCTCTATTATTTTGGCTATGAATGGAATGCTGGCTATGGGTCTGTATGAATTCGGGTCATTTGAGTCGAGCTTATTATTCTTTATTATTGGTCGGAGTGTTGTGAGTTTTAGGGCATCAGGCATGATGCCCTGTGAAAGGGATTGGTTAACGATGTATTGTATATTTACCACCAATTCAGCTTTTGCACACTTAATCCATGACACAGGGCATGGATCGAGTGGGGAAGTGGTGGTGTTTATCATAGTTATGATTTTGAGGAGTTGTTTTTGTTCTACCAATTGGAAACTTGTCCATTCATGTGAGATTTTTGTGTTTGATAATACAGGAGTTGAGGTAGTGGTTTTGTTTTTTAGTTTTTCCGCAAAATGTTTTGCTAGTGTTTGTATATTTATTGCTTGTTGTTTAGGTTCGGTGTTGTTAGTTTTGGTTAAAGTTTTTACTATCGCGAATAGCTCCCTTGGGCGGTTGATGGAAGAATTTATTACTTTGGAGTGGTAGTCTCTTTTTGATTTGTTAATTGCGTTTTTGTATTCCATAAGTAAGAGCATGTATTGGGATTTGTTTTCATCAGATTTTAGTTTTCTCCATCTCTTTTCTTGTTTCCTCAGTTGTTTTTTTAGTTTTGTCAGCTCTTTTGTGAACCATTTTTCTGTCTTTTTTGTTTGTTTGTGTAAGACTTGTGTGTGGGCAGCTGCTTTTTGAATGGTTAGATTCCAATGTGTTATGGTTGAGTATGTCCTGGCTAGGCATGCAAGGGCAAAGGGGGATGATTTGATGACAAATTCTCACAAAATTGGTATAATTCTAAACTTTCCAAAATTGCAGAACACGTGTGTGCAACTTTTCTGATCTGTAAACATGTAAAGATCAGTCAAGGGCATAATGGAATATTTCATACCAGCAAATGAATCTCCAGTGATAGAGAGACAAGGAGTTAATCAAACTGCGAGACAAGGTTGACACCATACGAGATAGTTACTGGTAGACCATTGAAAGTTTATAAAGCAATTTATAGGATATGATCTTAGTAAATATGGATGAAATTAAGTTTGTCTCTTTGCAAAAACGAATCTAGAATATTTAGTCTTTTCATTTAATATTGGTTGCTGCTCTTCTGAATGAGGCCTGGAGCCATGTCACCAACTGCAATCCAGAGATTCCAGCAGAGGAAATTGGCCAAAATCCAGATGCTACACACTGCAGAAATGTGTGAAGGAGTCCCTACCTGGATCCATGCGTCACATTGAAAAAGGCGCCAATATATCTGCCTATGAGAATGAGAGGTTCAACTTTTGTGAGAAACCAAACAAACTTCAGAGAAAGGTGAAGCACACTACAAAGTCCTGAAGAACTGCTGAGAAGCAGGACCAAATTATCTGGAAATAGGAAGAGGACTATTAGACTGATTGGGGGCTTTTGTGAATGATTTTTTTGTCATGTACTGTTATCCTTTTATTATTGTTTCCTTGGAAAGTAACTGTAATTCTAGTATCTCAAGATTTTTTTTTCTGTTGAACATAATGTGCCCAATTGCTCATTTCACCTGTTCCCCAGATCTTAGTTATTGCTGTGGCTTATTTTTCTCCTGCTCATACTGCTTTTTGAATCCACGGGTGGTCAATAGTGCAAACGTTTGGGTAGGATATCCAAGACCAGATTCATAGCTGGTGGAGGGAGAAGTAGGTGCAATATGATTGAGGTTGTTAGTCCCTCACCACTTGCTCCGCTACCCTCTAAATGTAACTAGTAGATTGAAATCCATGGGGCAGATATACAGTAGAAAAAGTCCTGAATATGCAGGTGAAATTAGTCCCCCACTGTACGGAGAATTGATAAAGGTAACTGAGATCTACAAGCCATTTGGCTTCGGCAATTGCAATGCCGGTGGGAACGGTACCAAGTTACATCGTGACTTCTTGTCCCTTCAAGCATTTACCTTAATGTTATGTTTTATCCACTATGTTTTAACCATATGAAATTGTATTCTCACTTATTGTATTTCCAAATGAACTACAAAGGCAATTCAGCCAGTGCTTACTACAATACCCTTGCTAATCCACGGGTGGAATGTATTACTAATTAAAAATTTATTTGGATCAGCAAGGAATATTGAATTTTTGAGCCATCCTGTGAGGAATCATGCTGAGCCAGCTATTTACTAGCTTACTAGCCAGGAGACAGAAGCTGTGGGGAGTGACTGACCAGAATTGTGTATTAACTCAGAGAACAAACAGAGGCTGGGAGCAAACTAAGGCTGGAGAAGGACTGGTCAAATTACTGTTGAACAAAGGTGTATGGGGTGGAGAATATCTGTAGAGAAAAGCTCATGTGAGGAGTCATGTGGTCCAGCTGTAACACACTTACAGCTTATATATAGGGAGAGAAAATCCAGAACAGGGAGAGAGTAGAAATCTGCTTGGCCAGGTGCATGCCAACGTGTGAAGAATCCCAGACTTTTCTCCAGCTTTCGCTGAGGCTCTCCCAGCTGATGTTAAAAATGGGCTGCGTTGATGGCAGTTTGGTGACGCATTGTTCTGTTCTTGTAAGGGACAGGGAGTTTGGAGATACAATATCTCATAACTCTATCGGTGATGTATTATTCTCCTGTAATTACTTGCTTTCTAGTTATCGGTTTTATTGTCATTGTAATATCACTAACTTATTGTTCTATTGTAATGTCACTAACTTATTGTCAAGCTAATTGTCATATTAAATAGCTTATTAAATGCCATGCATGAGTGGTTGAATGATCTTGAATTTAATAGAATCCTAAGCAATACAGGAGTGCATTTCAGCTGTCTGCCATTGCCTGCCGCCACTGAGAGAAGAAAAAGTGGCAGTGGAGGCAAAGGCAGACAGCTGAAATGCACCCCTTAAGCCTTTGCGCCCTGTGCAGCTCCACTGCTCGTACAGGGCTAGGTTCGATCCTGTATTGGATGCTGGGGAGTGTTCCTGTGCTGGGCTCCGTCAGTGCTGATGTCACCCATATGAGAAGACTGATTCCTGCTGTTCCCAGAGATCACTTGTTACAGGTGAGTAACAACGTTATACACACACAGGGCAAATGTGTTCTCTTGTTCCTTTATAAGATGTACAACAGATAATTTAGAAATTCTCACCATTGAAACTGGCATGAAAGTTAATAGATCCAGCATTCGATTCATTCAAAGAACCTGAATTCTGCTCATAAAAAGTTCTCTGACTGAATTACTAGGAATATTCTTCCTCATGAGCTGTAGAAAGTCTACCTTGCATTTCCTTTTTCTCAAATTTCAATTATTCACTGGAATATCAGAAATCTTAGTTTAGCTACATCATTGGGAAATCTCTGTGAAAAATAATACAGGGAGTGCTTAATTTACAAAAAGATTAAGTGGACATAGAACAGAACTGCCAAGCTATTTTTAATATCTTTGGAAACAAGGGATGGTTTCAAAGGATAAATGTTCCAGTAGGACTATTGGGTTTCAGTAAAATAGAAGGCAAGATTGGAAAAAGTATTACATCTTTTTGCTTTGGGTATTATCTTGCAGAGACCGAGATTAATGACACAGTATAAAACTATCATATTAAAATGGAGCATTTTCTCTAATGTTTCCCCTGGCATGATAGGTCCTTATAACTGTTTGATGTGATGGAAATGGTTTTACATGATTGTTGGAAACTAAAAGAAGGATGCAATGGTAAATATGATGTCAGAAAAATAATATTTCTATGGACTTCTTCACTAAACACCAGATCTGGTCAAAAGCCTTAGGCTGTATGGAATAGTTTATGCCTGAATTTCTTGATCTGATTATACAATTTAGGATTTATATGCAAATGAAGTATTTGTGGTACAATTCAGAATGGAATCTGTGTACTGGTAATGTATGGTTTATATGGCCTTAATCCTGCAGGTCCTTAAAGCTTGTCTTTGCTATGCAAGTTGATAAATACTCATTTGTACTGTGCAGTTTTGAAGGCATAAAAGCAGAAAAAGATTAGCTTGTACTTACTGCCAATATAGATGCAAATCTTTCCAAAATGGATCTGATATTAACTATATTTTTCCAGGAAATTTTGAAAAATTCCCCATTTTTTTCAGATTTTTCAAATTAGCTTTGTAAAGCCAAACTTGTACATATTTTGCTTGAGATCTTCAGAAAATTTAAATTGAATTTCACCTGAGTTTTGTGGGGTTGCTTTGGATTTTCCCAATAGATCTGTGAAAAAAATGATTTTCCAAATAAACTCTAAGCTGCAATCCAATTGCTTTAAGTTTAAACTCTAATTGTGTGCCGGCCTGATGGCTCAATGGCAGGGCTGTAGCAAGGGCTCTTCGCGATGTACAGCACATATGATACAAGTATGGATGGGGCGCTGATGCCATCACAGGACTTCCAGAATACCCAATAAGAATTTCTGCATGCGGCTGGGTGAGGGGTTGGGAGGTTTGCAAGTTTCACAAGGCATATTTCTATCTTGCTACAGTCCTGCTCAGTGCAAATGCTGCACCTGTAAAGGATCTGGGTTTGATTCTTAGCTCAGAGTTTGCCTCCACAACAATCCCTGGTTCCAGCCAACCCAAAGAGAGGAATGTTCAGAGTCCCTGGGGTAGAGAGAAGGAATCATACTCGTTGTACATTGGTGACACCTAGTGGCTTCATTTCATGCCCATGATTGCAGGGTTCTGGAAGAAGCCCTGGTGTAGGTCATAAATAAGAAGCTTTTTGCCATTGAAATGGGATATAATGATAGCTGAAGACTAAAGTAAGTTGGAAAGGAGCATAAAATAGGCTAAAAAAAAAAATCCCCAAGCAGCTGTGAAGGAAGACTCATGCTGCCAGATCCCAGCCTTGGTTATGACTGAGCTGTAATTCCAAAGTAGAAGGAAGGGACTGCTAGGACAAAATCAAAATAAAACAAAACCACAAAAATAACAACAAAACAAAAAACACAAACTAGTTGGCCCATTTCTAATCACAGACCAGAATGAGAGTGTTTGTTCAGAGACTGCCCTTCATATGGCATAGAGTGTTTAGTTTTTAATGTAAATCTTTGCATGGTCTGCTATTTCTGTTTAGATAGCAGACTGGCTAATTTACTGAAGAGGGCTTTAAACTAGATTTGTTGGGGATGGGTGAAAAAAGCCCACAGGTAAGTGAAACATTAAATACCTATATGGAAATGGGTAAAAGGAACAGCATATGGAAAGTAGTGTGTATAAATGCCCAGATATGTTAGTGATAACAGGAAGGGCAAAAGTGGTATTGTCAGACTCAAGAGTGAAGGGGAGGAATATGTAGAAACTGATGAGGATAAAGCAGAATTGCTTAAAAATATTTCTGTTCTTTGTTCACAGTTGAAGAACCAGGAGCAGGACCTCAGAAAACACCCACAAACAGGAACAGAAGCAAGGGGCATCTTGAACAATTTTCAGAAGACTGTGTTTGTGAGAAACTAGCTAAACTTAAAGTAAACAAAGCGATGGGACCAGATGGGATACACCATAGAATACTGAGGGAACTTGGGGACATTCTAGCAGCTCCACTGACTGACCTTTTCAATGCCTAATTGAAGTCGGGAGTGGTGCCAAAGGACTGGAGAGATGCTCATATGGTCCTTTTACACAAAAGCGGAAGTAAGGATGTGGTTGAAAACTACAGGCCGGTTAGTTTAACTTTGGTAGTGAGTAAATTACTGGAAGCGCTGCTGAAAGAGAAAATAGTAAAGTTTCTGGAGTCCAGTGGATTACAGGATCAGAGGCAGCATGGATTCACCAGAGGCAGGTCTTGTCAGACAAATCTGATTGATTTCTTTGACTGGGTGACCAGGGAGTTGGACGAGGGAGAGCCCTAGATGTGGTGCATTTAGATTTCAGTAAAGCCTTTGACACTGTTCCTCACAGGCGACTTATAAACAAATTGAGCACCCTAGGGATGGACTCTAAAGTTACTGCTTGGGTTAGAAATTGGTTGAATGGGAGGCGACAAAGGGTACAGGTAAATGGAGTTCACTCTTGAGAAGAAGGAGGTTACCAGTGGTGTGCCCCAGGGATCTCTCCTTGGTCTGATTCTTTTTAACATCTTTGTTAGTGATATAGCAGAAGGTCTGTCGGTAAGGTTTGCCTCTGCGGATGATGCCAAAATCTGCAATAGAGTAGACACCCAAGAAGATATAGATATCATGAGGAGGGATCTAGCTAAGCTTGAAGAATGGTCTAGAATTTAGCAGCTGAGATTTAATGTTGAAAAATGCAAGGACATGCATTTGAACTGCAGCAATCCAAGGGAGCAATATAGTATAGGGGGTGAAGTACTTTTGTCCACTAAAGAAGAACAGGACCTTGGCATGATTGTGTGTGATGATCTTAAAGTAGCTAAACAGGTGGAAAAGGCGATGGCAAAAGCTAGAAGGATGCTTGGGTGCATAGGGAGAGGAATGGCCAGCAGAAGAAAGGAGGTGATAGTGCCTCTGTATAAGTCTTTGGAGCAACCTCATTTGGAGTATTGTGTGCAATTCTGGAGACCGCACTTCAAAAGGATATAAACAGTCTGGAGTCCATACAGAGGGTGGCTACTAAAATGGTTAGCGGTCTTTATTATAAAGCATATGAGGACAGACTTAAGGATCTTAATACGTACACCTTAGAGGAAAGGCAGGATAGAGGTGATATGATTGAGACATTTAAATACTTCCGTGGCATAAATGCACAGGAGGGGAGCCTCTTTCGACTGAAAGCAAACTCTGCTATGAGGGGGACATAGGATGAGGGTAAAAGGGGATAGACTCAGGAGTGATATGCGGAAATATTTCTTTACGGAAAGAGTGATGAATCCGTGGAATAGTCTCCCAGTGGAGGTAGTAAAGATGAGGATGGTATCTGAATTCAAAGAAGCATGGGACAAACACACAGTATCTCTGAAGGAAAATAGGGGAATGTTGTAGTGGTTGATATTGAAGGACAGACTAGATAGGCCATGTGGTCTTTTTCTGTCGTTATGTTTCTATGTAGCAACATAATGAAGAGGAGTGAGATGCGAAGATTTCTGTCAAGCTGAGGTTTTGGAAGCAAATTCTCCAACCCTACACTTTATTCACAGACAATTTTGGGAATACATTTGTTTTTGCTGTCGCACAGACACACCACGCAGTACCTGGCTCTGTGTGCTCCATACTTCAATGGGAATAGTTGTGACCCTCTGTAATAGCAAGGATGACACAGAGACTGGTGCCGCCTTAGAAACAAACAGATATATTGATGCACGAGTCCCCTTCAGCAGATGCATCTGACTCTTGTCCTCCGATTCATATTCCTCCATAAATTGGTTCATTTTAAGCTATCACCAGCCTCAGTGGTGGTTTTGCGTTCTTCCATTATGTCAAAAAGATATGTTTAACTAAGGCTCTTTCTATCTAAATGTAATTATGTGTCACAGATCTTTATGTTTATTAGCCCAGGCAATCTAAGCAGTTACCATGAGTTACACTAATAGTATTTGACAATGTTTCCCTTATGAGTGCTATTTTTATTCTACCTGGAGGAAGAAGAGCTGTCATTCGTATTACCGTATATTGCAGAATCAGTCACAAAAGATTATTTTGCAACAGGACAAACTAAAGTTAGAAAGATTTATTTATTTAGCTGCATTTATATCCCGCTTTTCACCGGGTCAAAGCGGTGGAACATTGAAAGATAAAGTAGATAGAGTAGAAATAGATAGAGATAGAAAGATAGAGTAGAAATCTATGGGTTCACAGTGGGCAACCTATGAGGAGGCTCTGTTTTGAAGTGGTGGAGCCTCTCTGTAGGTCTCTCACAGATACTTTAACCAGACCACCAGTTGGGTTCTTGGGCACTGTAGCAAGGCATGCAGAATCGGCACCCAGTATCTTTTGGAACAATGCCTTTTCTGGCTGAATATATGACAGAAATGCACTTTCCAGAGCTTTGCTTTGTTATGATAGTGTTCGTTTTTTAAAAATGGG